>OY734958.1:14356048-15623753 GCA_963457585.1 Spergularia bocconei
CTAATTCTACATCGATGACTTAGCTGTTCACAATTTTCTTGCAGTTCAATTGGGATTGATTTTCGCACACACTGAAAATTATCCTGATGAACCTCCATTGCTGAATGTCAGAAGGTCAGGCCTGTTGCACAATGTGTATATTTTTTCTGAATTAAAGAGCTAATATTTTTCTTGTTGTTGTTGTTGCTGTATAGTTTTTAAAACTTTTTATTTATTTTGACGACTTTCTAAATTTTCTTTGAAAGAGTTTAAATACTTCTAAAATGTTTACAACGTTTTCGAAATTTCTTGGCGTACACAAGACGGTTACTGGATGACGATTCATGTTAGCCGACCCCAAATCATTTTGGGAATAAGGCTTGGTTGTTGTTGTTGTGTGTTGCTGTAGTAGTTCAAAACTAACTTTTTTATTTGGTTTTAACAACCATCCGACTCCCCCCCCCCCCCCCCTAACTCGTTATAGGAAAGAACTTTTGAGGTACTGGAGTAATTTTTGCCATAAGATGTAACAGCAAATTCATTTTCTCTCAGCTTTGGGTGGGCTAAATCAAAATGGCTCCTGAACCTCTTTTAGCAGCAGAAGATTAAGTACACCCCCCTCCCCCTCCTCCTCAACCCACTTGGTATTGGACTCATTAGCATTGTGGTAATGACAAACTAATAATGGTAACGACAGGCATGGAACGGAAGCTTTGTTTCTGCTCTTCTTTCGTAATGGGATTTCTGCTAGGAAAATTCTCTCTGTATTACTTCAAGATACTTCATTATTACTTCTCAAAAGATTGTACTCTACTTCTATATAGGTGCTGTAGTCAGCAGGAACGAATTTGCATTACTTCATCTGCCACTAACTGGAAACTTAAGCTCCATGATGCCATAATTGGCATTCACCTGGATATGTGAATAATATTTCAGCAGATTCATATTCATTGTGTAATCATAACTCAAAAGTGTTCATTCAAGTTCAGCTTGGTATAATTTTGCTTGTGTCATTTTCAGTCTACGTGGAATATCAACTGAAGATCTCAAAGTTTTGAAAGAGCAGCTTGAACAAGAGGTGTGGTACTTCCCAACTACCTCTATTTCTGTATTTTTTTGCTTTTGAAGAGGTTTATTAGGCGTGTACAAATGTTCCATCTAAGCCCCTCGGGAGGCAATTCTGATTAAGTAATGTATTACTGTGAGCAACCACCACAACGACCCAGTAAGCATATCTTCTTAGGCAGAGGTTTTGGCAAGGCCCATGATGTATTTTGTTTTACTACTTGCTAGTAAGGACTGGTGTAGACTGTGATCATCTATTCACCAAATAGAAATCAAGTATATGAACTGTGTATAAAAAAGGTCTAAAACGCCATAGGTTTAAGAATGTAAGTTTCCACAGGCCCCTGTTTCCCATTGCATGACTCATGGAGTTTCATTTTCAGCTTTTTTAAAGAGTAGTCTATGTCACTAGCCTTGTCTAATGGGCTGAGTTTTTAACATTGGAATCCGAAATGCCGAGAAAGTAGATTTGCGTAGAATTTATACAAGTTGTGTTTTATGCATTTAGTGAAGTTTATTATATACTATCTAAATTTCAGACTGTCTGTATCTTTTTTTTGTTTTTGTTTTTTATGTAGGCTGCTGATAACCTGGGGATGGCTATGGTGTATACTTTAGTTTCATCTGCCCAGGAATGGCTGAATGGAAGATTCCGTCAGGATGGTGTAAATGAGAGCACCGCAGATGATGAACTAGCCAAAGATGAAGTATGGAACTTTTGTTTCTTTGCTGTATGCTGTGGTTTTATGTTCTCTAAAAGGTTCAAGAGCTCATGAGAATGAAAATTAAGTATTCACTCTAAATAAGATGTAACTTCAATGTTTAAGATTTTGAAAAATTACAACTTAAAAACAAGTCGAAAGCAACAATTTTATGATATAAGATGGTGTCTTTTTCTTCGCCTAAGCAAGCTCCTGAATGCTTTGGTATGTTCACTCAAAAAACCAAAATTTTCTTTTGAGTTCGATGATCAGGTGATGGATGTAGAAATTATAATAGAAAGTCTTTTGGTGATGGTGTAGAAATTGATATAGAAAGTGCAGCCAAGTGCTGGGAAGGAATAGCTTCATAAAATTGAATTTGATTGAGGCTTCTGCTCACAGATACCCAAGTGTGTTTCAATAAGGTTATGTCAGATTGCTCGTTATGAAATATTTTGTATGCCCTTCGCTTGTGTTCTTCATGTATCCTTCCAATTTCCAGTTTGATATGAATACGGCTTTATCCAAACAATTATAACTTGATCTGCATGTATTCGTTTACATGATATCAGTGTCTCACATCAGAATGCTACATTTGGTTTTTTACTGTGTATGTGTGCATGAGCCCCTTTCACAATTTCAACTTATTGATGGGTTGTCTTTTGTCGTTAGGTAATAGTACCTCATGGAGAACCAGTAACTGTTGAAACTTTCCTGGCATGGAGGGAGAGATATGAAGCAGAGATAGCGCTTCAGAGAGCCAAGTGAGTGACTGATTAGTGATTCATTATAGACTTGATTTATAGTAACTGTTTATGTTGGTATGAAGTCATCAGAGTATGATGGTGCCTTGTTCAAGATTTAGGAAAGAAAAAAAATGATTGAACTAAATAATCAAAATCTAATAGCTAAATAGGGAATCTCTTTTTTTTTTCTTTTCTTTTTTTGGTTTGAAGCTCAGATCCAGGTTATGATTTTGATAGTAAGGTAGTCTCATAGCTCGCTAATGTTAAGTGTTAACAGCATAACAATGGTTGAAGACAAGGTTGTTGCTAGGTCACTACAAGGATTAATGAGTAAAATTCTATGATGTAAAGGGCCTTAAGCCTTTTGTTTCTCTTACGGGGCTCTCAAGACTAGTACATTTGCTGTTCAGGTTGATGCCAGACTCTGCACTCTCTGCTCCCAAGGAAAAGAGGCTGTCAGGAAGGCAGTGGTTTGAAAGTGGAAGAGCAGTTGCTGCAGCGGTATGTTTCTTCCTTGACTCTAATACTCCCTTTTTCGTCATAATTTTAGGGCGATGGATGGGGTTTTCCTTTATGTGCATATAGCCACTGTTTGCTTACGCTTGCTTTAGGATGCTAGATTAGCTACAGAGGTCTGAGATTATCTGCATGTAGCCCCATCCCCAGAAGATTTTGAATGTCAGAGGATGCAAATAAAAATCGAGACATTTCATTTGGTTCAGTGTAGGATAGAGATTCAACTATGTCTTTCGTTCGTCTACAATTTGATTCCTTGGGATTGTCTACTTATCTTAAAGAAAAAATAAAGCAAAAATCATTTAAAAAAAAAAAAAAAACTAAGAGTTGTCAGTTGATCTGTTGTGTTACAAATTTCCACTATTCCGGGCTATAAGTTATAGAAGGCTTACCAAAGTGCTTTTATTAACTATTAAAAATACCTGTTAGGTTTCATTTGCCATGGTTTTGTGAAGCCAAGTGAGCAGTGTAGTACCCATTTTTGTACATGTATCTTTTAACATATGTGGTCATGGAGGATTCCCTCATAACAACATTTTCAAGATTGAAGTTCTTGCCTTCAATGAAAGAAAATTATGCACCATAGGAAATTGTTATTGCCGCACTAATGTGAGATAGTTGCTTCAGATTCCAAAGATTCAATAGTTCTGGTGTTATAATCAAGGTACTGTTTTGCAGAGAGGTACATTACTAGACAAAGAAGACGAAGAAGAGGACGATGACGAAGACATTGACTTCGATGATGACGACTTTGAAGGTATGACTAACTATATTATTACATTTGGCTTTTACAAATTGTGGTTGAGACTGTCTGGCGATGCCAAGGGGCGAGTATTTTGATGTTTTGGGGTAAGCCGTTAGCTTGAAGCCTTGTGAACTCACTCGTCCCTGACTGACTTATGAAGTTTTTTTAGGATCGTTGGATCATGTGTTATAATATATAGGACTTTAGGAACTCGCTATTCTTGTAAATACTTGACTTGAGAGTAATTCATCAGTTGGGTGGCAATTTTAAGGTAGTGTGGGAAAGCCACGAATTTAGCACTGCAGTATCGCCATGTTAAGAATAGTGGCATCTCCAGTGTAGTGTCTTGTAGTGTTCAAAATGTTCTCTGTTCTTTTTTTCTTTTTTCTTTTTTTTTTTGTAACTTTTTCGTGAATTTAGTGACATTTTCTGTTGTTTGTGACTTCTTCCAGATGACGAAGACGACATGCTTGAGCATTATTTGGCAGATAAATCAGAAGATTCATCTTCGCACTCCTCAAGAAGAGCTGCTTAGTATATTTGACCTTGCTCCATGTCTCCTTCAGTCCGCGATTCCACCAGGCACTGCAAACTTGAATGTTCTTCAGTGTCTAACATTGTACTTGGGAGGATGTCCTGTGCTATACTGCTACTTGCCAAGGCTGCTATGTCTGCCCTTGCCTCAGACGTCCTAAATAGCGTCACCTGCATCATTGGCGATAAAGCTTAAGGTTGAAATTTTTGTTCTGTTTGGTTTGTAGAAGTAAGAGTCTTTCTATAATATTCACAAACTGGGGAAGTTAGGTCCCTTTCTCTTCCTGTCGTTTGCGGAGTACAGCTGACATACTGCTGCTGGTATTGAATATGTAATGAGCATTGTGGCCCGACATTACCCTTTCGTACTAATCTGTGTGTTTTCCTCCCCATCCCGGGAAAATGTGTGTAAGCTTCGGAGTCATCAGGTACCGGACGTCTCAGTACTCCACAAACAGCTTTCTCCGATGACTTCACCCGTAATCTGGGATTTGCTCATCAGTAACTCCTGTAGGAACCTTCTGGCATTCATGTAGTTTCACGGTCTCAATAGTCCCAAATCGTGTCTCTCTTAAGAACAGAAGAATGAAAACAAATATCACAAACTGGCAAAAAGCATCTTCAACAACCATGTTTACCAACATAAACAATGTTCTGCTGAATATTTGGCAGTTAAACGAATGGAAGGCTAATAGGACTGAGTTCTCATAGGGGCAATGCATGAGAATATCTCTCGTGTAATAATGTAAATAAGATCGGACCACCCATTCTTTAAGCATAAGATGCAGGATTACCGCAGTTTGGAAGAATTATTTTTTTCCTGGATCGTCATGTATACTGAACAAATACAGCGGATAAATGTGAACTGTGCTCAGCCCTTTTCCATTTATCAGCTTCGAACATTTACATCTAATTCGTTAATGGGACTAAACTTTTGGGTACAACGATTTACATACCTAGTGGGTCAAATTTATACAGACCCCGTAAACAAGTCTCATTTGATCAGTATTACATTTATCTTACAATGTTGCAGGGCGCTGCATCATAATGTTTGCTGCAGTGTCGATGCTGGTACTCTTCCACTTTCTTCGAGAGAGGAGGAACAACCTTTTGGACTCTTCGGCACATCATGCATTGTTGAATAGCGCTGGCAGATTAAATCATCAGGAGCGGCTGCTGGTCTTAGTAGTCTTGAGATGTCATCTTCATTTATCACACACATCCTTGGCCCGACATACCTTGATTGAGGGTCAGAAAAGCACTGATCGCCGCACCGTAGACCAAAGCACTACCAAACAGCACGGATACAGCATAAGAATTGTGTACTTAAATTGAACTGCAGTCTACTTACTTAAATTGAACTGCAGTCTACTTATTTGCAACCTCAAGAGTCTAACAACCACAGGTGGGTCTAATGCTCAATATACACTAGTTGTTCGACTTCTACTAATAAAACTTGCATATCAAGAAATCCTTGAAGACAAATAAACAATCCTCTTTCCATATTCATTCTTTTTTGTTTCCAACTAGATATAAGTACCAGACATGAACACTACACCACCGAGTCTCTATTCAAGTGTCATCGTCCAAAACACTTTCCTGTTAGTTGAAATATCAGGATACCAAGGGGGTGACGCCTATTTACTGAAGAAGCACAAAAACAAAGATCATCTAGCCTACAAACTTTTGTGAATATTACTCCGTACAATACAACAAAATAAGCGTTCAGCACCCTTCTGCCACACCAAGAGAGATCTAGAACAAGGGTCAGGGACAATTGCGTTAGGCATCAAAGACTGTCAGTCAAGTACGTGGTATAACAGACAATTGCCAAATCCAACTAGTTAACCCACTGGACCTAACTGACCATTATTCGTTTATCACCACTCAACCTCCTCCTTACAATCCCAGCATCCCCATCAATATCTCCTTTTCTTTCACACGTCTCTCCCTTGTCTCTCCCTCCCACACATTTCCTTGCTCCTACGTCTTTTTCTTTAGAACAGAATGATTATTCACTCTCAGAAATCCAACCAACCTGCCCGCAGTACTTCCATCTGATTGCAAAAGAGTAACAAAGCAAAGCTTATGGCAGCACAATAATTTCCACAGGAAAGGAGGATTCTTGTCATCGGAAATGCTACTTAAGGTGAGACCCTCACGCTACTAGGTCTTATGGGCTGTGGTCTCAAGAAATACAGGATATAATGAGGCAACAAATCCTACCAGATTTACGTCCTATCATTCTTTTCCAGTTTCTTTCTCCCTTCTCTCCAGGGATAATGAAAAGCTAAATCGCTTCAAAAAGGCAGTAAACAGTACCACTCTAACACGGTCTTATTTTAACTATGTTTCCACACAACTGCACAGCATTAAAAACAAGAGCAAAAAAAAAAACTTACTCAGGCCTTTCTTTCTCATATCCATAGTCCATTGCTCCTTTTAATGCTTTTTGATACGTTTGTTTCATAGCATCCTGTAGCAAAAAGGCAACAGCAAGATTAGCATCTTGCAAAATTATTAACAATAACTCAACAAACACAGAAAAATGTCTGAAATCCTTAATTCAGTATTCTAAATGAAGCAGGTGGCTGGACTTATTTTTCCTCGTTCATATCTAGTTCTCCAATTTCAGTCACAACTCACAAGATATCACATGAAAACGATTCTCATGTCGTTTATAAAAACTAAGAAAAAAAGTCAATGAAAAACACTGCTGTGAAGTCCTAGATCTCCTTTGCCAAAGAAAAAAAAAGGTCCTAGCTCAGTGGACTTAGCTGACCTGTAGCTTAGACTCGAAATCCTCAGGAGGCCATTGATTAAGTTCAAGTTCTCCAGCAACAACCTGGAAGAAAACAGTCTTGGTTTAGCACAGTCAGGAATAAAAGCATAAGATCAAAGCTTGAAGACAGGGATGATGCTTCCTGGTTCACCCATGCTCTTTCATTCTTTTTTCCGATTTTAAGCAGACTAGACAGTTATCAAATGTAAGACGCATTAGTGTCTTCATCTAACCAAGTTAATATTAAGGTAAAGTTTGACCGACAGTGGGTCCCGATCTGGTTGCCCCTTCCACTATTTTTTTTTGGCGGGAAAAGAAATCTTACCCCTCCAACACCCGCAGCCATTGATGGAGCAATCACAATATTGGCTTTTCGAAGGACATCAGAGGCTTCAGGAGTACAAGGCATGATAGAACCTGAGGTAAATTCAAGTACGTCAGCTTTCTCTGGTATTATTAAGTAAAGTAAAAATTCAACACAAAGTAATAATAGTATACCTTCAACTAGTAAACGGCACCCAGAATTGACCAAGTTAATGGCATCAGATTGATCAATTTCATTTTGTGTTCCACATGGGAAAGCAACATCACATCGCTCAGTCCAGGGTTTAGCTTCATCAAAATACTTTGATCGAGCATACGTTTTAGAATAATCTCTGTTTATGCCAATTAGAAAATGAAATTGAAAAGTTATATAAATCCATCATGAAGTAAAAAGTTAAATTTTAAGGAAACAGGAACCAGCACCTTAAGCTTCTTTGTTGAGCTCTTATTTCTTTTATAAACTGAATCTTCATATAGTCAAAGCCATCCTCATCAACCAAGTAGCCCTTCGAATCTGTTCCACAGTTTCCAACAAGTAACGTGTAAATGAAACAGAAGCAAAATGATGGGAACCCTGGAACTAACCGGGACAGCCAGCAGCAAATTAATACAACAACAACAACATCTTTACCCCAGTGCCTTATAAGCTCCGGCCATAAGGCGGGGTAAAGGGGGGGGGGGGGGGGGCGGATGCACACAAGCCTTACCCCTATTGAAACATAGAGAGGCCCAGCAACAAATTAATCAGCAAAAAAAAATCACTAAGAAAGTCACAAGGTGCCGACATAATCCTGAATAGTTAGGCACTTGCCAATCAGACAAAAATACATGTCCAACATGAAATAATCCTTGTTCCAGATAGGTAAATCTTATAGCTTAAAGACCGGAAATCAACAAAAGCATCTTCAAGTATTCTAAAGAAAAGGGGAATGTCTCAGTGCAAGCAAATCAGTCCAGCTGCTGCAGGTGTGGAATTAGAAGAACCACACGAGTTCATGTGAAGATTATGTTACATAAATATACATCATGGAATAACGGATCAAAGACCTTCAGCAATTGTGATATCAGTAAACATTTAAGATAGCTTCGAATATGAAGGAGTTTAAACGATAAACAACGTATAGGCACAGAATTCCCTTGAATTTTCATCAGAAAAAAGTAAATCACTGGCAAAAAATTTCCACCAAGGACAAAGTAAAAATAAGCATTAAGCACATTGAATCAAGCAATGGTCTAAAATCCACCACCCAATGTGAAGCATACCAGATACAGTGATAGGAATGGCCTCGTAACCAAGCAACTTCTCTATGACATGGAGTGCAATTTTCCCTGAGCCACTGACCACACACCTGGTTTAAGTAGAGAAGTGAGCATCAGCATAATTCTGAGTAAATTAAGCTCCTCAGAAAGATTACATCTTTTAAAACTGCAGATCAGTTAAGGATATCCTTCCCCGACTCCCCCCACCCCCACCCTCCTCGACCAATTATTTAAACAGAAAGTTTATCCATGCAAAAGGTAAACCACCAGGACATACCCCTCCCCTCTGAAAATTAATATAACTATATACTTGACTGATAATAAGAACAGCTATTGTGTTCTGACATTCGTTGAAAGTAAAGGAAACACCTCAATCCCTTCAATTCTCTGTTTGTCTCTCCCAGAATGAGGTGCGCAAAGAAAGCCTGCATAATTTAAAGAACATTTATCAATTCCAAATCTATTGAAGAAAGATGCCAACTTGACATAGCTTGGAAAATAGCAAGGGAGGAAAAGAACTATCAATATTTGCTTAGAAGCCAGTTAAAACAGGTAGTCTTACAAAAATAATAGCAAGGCATCAGGTGCTCTCTTTTTTTGATAAGCAAGGCATAAGTTGCTCTCAAAGGTGTCCCAATTCTTTTGTTCGCTAATATCTAAAGGCATTCCTTTCCAATGTTCAGTAAAATGTTAACGTACATTCCCCACCCCTACACCCCACCCATCCCAATCTTCAAAGAAAAAGCAGGCGGGGAGGTAAGCTCAACAGTGAGAAAGGTTAACAAAAAGAAAGATTAACAGTAAAGCAGGTCAGCCACTTTACCAGACCATAGCCAGTAGCTTCAGTTCGTAGGCTAGAGCCAGACCACAAAATCCTTGGTCCTGTAAAACAACCCTGTAAAAGAAGCCATAATGGTCAAGAACAGAGATATTGCTTGACTCTGACTAGGAGAAGTAGCAGCTATTGGTTCAGCAAAAACAAGTTGATTACAAACAAGAGGGGATTATATAATCTTATTATATGTCTTTAAACAAGTAGAGCAGGCTACAGAAACCATTACATAAAAAAGCAAACCACTGCTAGGCAACATTAATACTTGACTTGCCTGGAAGTGCCCAGCAAGGCGCCTATACTGCCCAAAAAGATAACCCATCTCTCGCATACCCACACCCATTTCCTCCGAAGGAAGATCCTACAAGGATTGAAGATAGCCCAAACAACAAACTTATTACAATCAGAATTCAGGAAATTGTCTCCACCATCAAAGCAATAGATCGAAGGAAAATTTCACAGCACCTGATCAGGCCCTAAGTATCGATATAGTTCATTTATAAAGCTTTGGCAAAAGCGCATGATCTGCAGACAATGAAAATACGATGTCACGCTTCTTCAAACGAAGGCAGAAACAAAACAAAAAGAGATTTAAGCCACCACTTAAGGTTTCAGAAGATAGCCACAACACCTCATTGTCAGTTTTTCCTTTGGGGTCAAAATCACTTCCACCTGCTGCCCCTCCCAGTTTGTAAGGTGATAAGGCATTCTTCAAAGTCTGCACTTTATAATAGCAAATATTGTTATACTGCACACCATATAGCTTGAAAATTGTGACAGAAGATCCAATTAATTATCTAACTTTAAGTCAGCAACAGAAACTAAGAGCAACATCTTCAGGTCAGGTTCAACCTTCTAAACATATGCATTATCCTATGTCATCTATTCATTAAAATACATTTACCTCTCTATAGTCTCGGCAGCTTTTTCACTTCCTTTATTTATTTTTTAACTCATGGGAGTCTTCTTGACTAAAACAAATATAAACAACAACATGAACTATGTGCCTCAAAGGTTCCCGCCAATGACAAGTAAAGCGGCAGAGGGGGGGGGGGGACTTCACAGCCTTACCCCTAAATTACAAACAAAGAGAGGCTGTTTCCGGATGCCCCTATGAAAGTTTTGTCGAGAATCACACCAAAGTGTTGGGAGCCATATTGTTTTATTCCATTATATTTCAAAACCAAAGAAAAGCAAGTCTTTGACTGAACCAAGTACTAACAACTAAATCTACAAGCATATACAGTATACCCAACGAAATAGCAAGTTTCAACCATCATGGGTATCTCTGCTTTCAGAAAAGACTTCATTGAAGACTATGATCTGAACAGATTACAAAAATGGACTATTTGAATTTTTTATCAACATATTCGTTGAGAAGGCCAGAAGGGTGTGGTGGCATGCAGAAAGCAAACCATCAAACTCAGTAAGTAAAGCAAATTATACCTGCTCAAATGCAAGAAATTTTGCTGTACTTAAGTTCATTAATGGATGGAAGCGTATTCCTCCTCTGCAAGGACCTAGAGCCTGATTAAACTGTACTCGAAAACCTCGGTTAACATGTGTCTCTCCTCGGTCGTCAACCCATGGGACTCGGAAAATAATAGTACGCTCAGGTTCAAGCAAACGTTCCATGATATTGACATAACTGAAATGGAAATATCACCACAAGAACTTCTGTAGTCACTAAATATCCGTGAACTTCATCTTGATTTGTTAACGATACTTGCAATGACAAGTTAAACTGACTTACTGAGAATTCTTTCCAAGCACTCTTTCCATAGAATGTACTGCTTCTTGCACAGATTGAATAAACTCAACTTCATGAGGATCTCTCTTTAATGCAGCTTCAACAATTGATCCAGCTGTTTTGGACATTTGAGCTATAGGTTGCAGAAAACATCACATAAGAACGAAATTAAAAAGGTAATTAACAAGCAAATGTAACTGTTACTCCGTAATGTACATGCTTAAGTGATACAGATGAAAGTGTCCCATATAAGAAAAACCCACTTCCACTGAGAATTTAGTGTACTCCCTCCATTTCCTTGAGTTCTTTACATTTGATCTTGGCACAAAGTTATAGGTCGTAAGACTTCAGAGAGAGTGTTATAATGGCCACATTAGGCAAATCTGAGGAGAGAGAAATGTTTGACACCACAAAAGTGATGGCAAAAAAAAAGCAAAACGTAATTTCAGGGAATTGTCTAAATAGGAATACATAAAGAATTGATATACACAGAGGGACTGCATCTCTGCATCCAAAATCACGGTAGCAAACCCACCCCCTAAAGAAAACTATAAAAGTTGTCCTGTTGATCACATTAAGCAGTAAAGCATCTCACATGCACACATGGGAAGAAAAAAAACATCCTCAACGCAGATTCTGCACAGCCCAATATATCCTCCGAAAAATCAGAATCCAACGTTATTCCTAAATCCTAGCAATAAGAGGTCTTTAAAATCAGGTGGAAGATCCATAGAACCATTAGTTGTTCGCTTAATATTCTTTGAAGAGTTATGACTTGCTATAGGTAAATTCTAAATAGGTTATTACATACAAGAATATTGATTTTTTAAGAGAAGTATTTCTTGTCACTGAATACCCAGGTGCAAAACAGATTCTCTCAAGAACCCAACAAACAAGACTCTGCATTTCCTACAACTAGTATAAGATCAGCCTTCCAACAAAGCTCTAAACATGTCTACCTGACAGGCTGACTCGCCCTGCTACTCACCAAGTTGCATCATATAACAATGTCAAAATAAGCGACTTTTGAATCAAATTTTCTTTTTCATTTCTGATAGCGAAATTACTTGTATTACAAAGACACTAATGGAGTGTCACTGATATACAGAAGAAGGGTACATACCAAAAAAATTGTCACTACCCCCTTACTATAGAAAAGCATCTATTCTACAAAGTGCAAGTGTCGTTCTAAATGCAACACTTGACACCAGATATATAAATGTCTCAAAACTGAAGCTTAATTCGTTGAAAAGAAGATGCTTCTCTTCAAAAGTAAATTTATCTCCTTCCAGATACCATCATATGGTCAATGACTCAAAGGTGCCATTTGACCCACCTCCACAATTAAAGAGTCACTCAACCTTCTGTCCCAAACGACTAATTCAACTTTGGGATCCAACTCAACCCAAATAAAGCATCCATCGATTTCTCACGAGGTTCCTTTGGGACCCAAAAGAAAGCCATCAAAATTCTGTGAAAATTTTGTCACACATAATCTGATTTAAGTAACTTTGCTCGTCTAACCATTTCCCTCACTGAACAACGCCATGAAACTACTGGCCACTGAAACATATGTAAAATCTCACCACGCCAACAGGCAACAGCTACTTAAAAAACGACTCAATGTAGTGATATTAATGAACACCTGGCAAACAATAAAGGAAATGTGTAGGTGAAGAAAAACTGACCTTTTACATAAATCGGCTTTTCAACAACATTCTTATCCTTGGAAGCCAACTGTAGCCGAACAGCTTCTTTGTGTAATAGACTGTTATTATGCTCTTCCAGGGCACTCATCTGCATATTTCTACTGCCTTCATTTCCATAAGGGTTTCTTCGGTGCTTCCTACCGTACTCACGACACACAGAACAGAAAATCTTTGCTGTTCCATCCTTTACATCAACAAATGCCCATTTGTAGGTATCAGCCCACTCCTCCCTCCACCGTTTCACAACTTTCTTCTTTTTCTTCATTGGTTGACTCTTTGACAAATCTTGATCTTCATTCTGGAGAGTGGGCATCATAACCATTTGCTTGGTCTCATCCGTCTCCTCAGCTGAGGGCTCACTAGGGGGAGCGCTAATAAGCGTGGTATCAGCAAATGACGGATTATAATCATCGCCAGCACCAATTTCTAAGTCTATTTCTTCTCCAACTCCAAGTTCCCTAACTATCAAGTGATGCCTCTGATGTAAGAGATTGATGTCATCCATTGAAGAATTCACCTCTAAGCCACTTACAGGAAGCAACATTCAGCATGTCAGCCTTAACAACGCTCCAATATCTTTTACTCCGCGCAAGGAGCCACTACCTACTGCTCATTCAACTTAACAACAGCTATATCCAGGGTCCCTGCTGACACCAGTAATCAGTAAATTAAGCCAGCAATCGACTACGAGGTACCACACAACCTAGTACGAACAAAACGTGGACAAACATGCTAAATTCGTCTTTTACATCAAGCAAAAAGCTCAGCCAACAATAATACACTGTCACAAATTCACAATCAGTCAATCATATATAGGCATCATCATAATCATTTATCCATTATCACTACCACAACCCTTCTAAAGACACCCCCGCCTCAGGAAAGGCGATTCCGGGGTCCAGAAAACGCAGTCTTTCCCAATTCCCCTGCAAGTTTTCCACAACCACAGCACATAATACAGCATAAACCATCAAAATCATGAGGAAACTACCACAGCACTAACATCATGACAAAAGTACAGCATAAACCAACATCAAATTTCAAATAATGAGTCAGACTAAATTTCTGCTTCTTTTATCAACCAAACTTACAATCAAAGAATCAGAATTATAATTCATAAACCACAAAGAACAAGAAATACCCAGATAAATAAACAAACTGCCCATAATATGAAATATAGAATTAACAGCAAAAACATACCCTAAAAAACCCAAAAAAAAATGATCAAAACTTTGGCAAATCCCAGCACCCAGAATCAATTTCCTCTGTTGGGTATCTTCTTCTTGGGGCTTCAAAAATTACAAAAACTGAGAAACTTAGATCAAATTGTTGAATTTCAGTTGCTCCAAATGTTCTCTCTAACCTCTTTTAATTGTTAAAAACTGATTAACTCTGAAGAAGTAGAAGAGGGAAACATGGACTGTAATGATACGAGGAGAGAAAGAGAGAGAAAGAGAGAGAAACAGACTCGGAAAGTGGAGTTACATATGTTGGCTTGTTTCCGCGACCAGTTTTGCTGCTTTAATGATTTTGACTTCGCGAAAATTCGACTGTGGTTATCGGGTTATGACTTATCGACTATTTTTAAATGATGAATTAGTAATTATTTCGATAAATTATTTGAAACGGAAAAAATGAAAGATATAAGCGACCCCGTCTCTTTTCCGGGCTTCCACCTCAAATCTGCTTCGTGCAACAATGATTCTAGTATTCTACAATTTGAAAGTGCACGTAAATTGCAAATTTTGACTAAAATAACACTAATACATAAATGAGTTTCGTTTGATCATTGTTTAAACAGGATTGAAACGTTGAAATGGACTGCTAATTGTAAATAATCTCGGGTTTGAGATTATATGATGTAGTCTTCAGACTCTCCGGCAAGTCCGCGATGATATATGATCTTGTTTCAAGAACCGGCAATGGTGGAAAACTAACGTGGAGACGAGAGAGCTCGGGAAAGAAGATTGACAAGAAAGAGAAGACGGCGAAAGGATTAAAAAGAGAAGTAATAATTACTAAATCTGAATGTTACACAATCTTACAACAGTGTCAGATGAAATATAACCCCGAACAAAAAAAAGGAAACTTATAATTGTAAGTAAAAAAGGACCTGTGCTACTAATACTTGGTAAGAAATAAATAAATCAATGCACTAGACGTTTTAAACAGCTCCTCTCCCACCGGACATTTGAGGTCAAAAGGGGAAAAAGGCGGCGAAATTACAAAAAAGAAAAAAGAAAAGGAAGAAACAAGGCTACATTCATCTTCAAATTCTAGTGGCAATATGAAACATCGCTTCAGTTTTGGGTTGTAGGAGAGCTACAAACACATTCTCTTTCCCCAGGCTTTCATCCCAACACATACTAGAGAACAGGAGCTGCACATCTCTCTCGGGCAGCGGCAGGCTAAAATAATGATAAACAAAAACGAATTTGTGGTCGATGGTTATAAATAATCAGAGCTGTGACCGGAAAATATGACAAGTTTTGCTTCTTCGGTGGGTTGTGTGACAGCAGCTGCTAATTAGAGGCACTTCTGAGTTAACACAGGTGAAACGTGCCGAGACCAATCTACCTGTTGGTGCTGTAAGGGGAAAGTGGCCTTGCCTTCTGGCTTCTCAGATATCAACCCCAAAAAAAGAAGTTAACCAAACAACAATAAATCTTCTTCCTGTGCCATATTTATGCATAATACATGTACAAGCTGTTTGCTGCGGCACAAGCAATTGAGTTTTCTGAGGGATGCCATGCCAGGTGAAGTAACTTTGTTGTGAAGTCGAAAGAATTTCCGTTTGAATCAACACCAGGACTCTCAGATCCTGTCATTGACATCCCAAAGTTTTTGAGTGAATTTTAATTTGGAAGGGAACAATGAAAATACCAAAATCATGAAAGCTTTTTATGTGATGTAATCTTTAAGCTTTCGGTCAAAACAAATTTGATCAAGAGGCAAAAGAGGTAACCTCTTCTAACAACACTGCGTGTAATGCTGCTCAATGATGATCTGGAAGGCCTTGACGGGGTTTGAACTTGTCTCCTGCAGTCGTCATCAATAAGGTCATCAGACAAACTCCTATTGAACATATAACAGATTTAGTTGTGCCCTCTCTTTATCATAGATTATACCTCATAGGGTTTTTGCTGGCTTCCAGAGTTGTGGCCTCTGTACTACCAGGAGCGCAACCAAATACGCGAAATAGATTGCTGGACCACAAACACAGTTGATTTAGCTTCAAGAAAATACAAATACCAATCAAACACGAAGTACTATTGAATTCATACACATGTACCTGTAAGAACCTGTTGCCACTCGTTGCCCATCGCCACTCAGGCAACACTCAAACTTATCGAAGATTGAATCATTTTCATATAAATCACATAGCTGGACAATAAAGGCCAATCGATAAGCCCGATAAAGTAGCAAAACAGACAGAGTCCAAAAGATCGTAAATATCAAGTCTCAGAGTTTCACCTTAGGTCGTAAATACTCATGAACCTGAAAGGTTGCAACAGGACCCGAATCCATATTGATGTCCCATAACTGAAATAGCAATCAGAACAAGAATTATTATACAAGTAAGAAAGTAGACTATCTGACACATAAGTTAGATGCCAAGGACCCCATCTCTTTACAGCTCCATGCTGACACCTGGGAGCTTTACAGAGCCAGCAACAACAAATAACAACAACAGCTATGCCGCTAGAAGTTGGGAGACACCTAGTCCTTAAATTAAAATCACAAACAAAGTTCGTAGATCAAAACTTTCAGTACATGATTCAACCCATTTGGACATTCTCAAATCAGACAACTCCGAGAAGATGTGATGATCACCAAATTAAATAAGCATACAGGCATTCCAGAACAGCTACGCTTGACTATCAGTCTCCCAGATACACAACTGGGACAGATACTTGACAAAGTCTATCGGGTGCATCTATTTCTCTGCTCTTTCGATAGTATTTTTATATCTACCACACATGTCACATTCACACTAGAAGATTTCGGCTAATTTGTTAGAGGGGAAGATTTAAGCTTTGTTGATCCCTGAAGAACGAACCTCTTTAAATTTCGAAACGAGCAAGACAGTGGCACCACGATTTTTTAAAGGCTCAATCAATCATCTTCCATATAAAGACATCATGTCTCTCAACATAGTTCGCAAGGACTGGCTTATTAATTATATGACAACCAGAGTGCAAACACATGGTCCAGAAGAACTAATTTCAGACTGCATCCCAAACACAAATTTCTACAGGTCTCCTACCCTACTAGAAGCTATTTCGATATCAGTCATTGGATATCTAGACTAAGGTGATACCGGGGCTTTCCCTGCATATTAAAGATGTGTCCTTTCCGGAATGATCCGAAAGCTTCTAATCGGTACTCACATTGAGAACATCATTAAGAAGTTTACGATAAACATTTCTCATCCGATCTAACACCGTACGTACATATATACAAATACATATAAACTAAAGAGGTAATGATTAGACAGGGAGGGATTTACAAGCAGGGACCTCCTTAAAGTGGCTTGAGAACTTTATAACCGTCCAAAACCAAGTGAAAGATTCAGCAAGGATTGTATTTTAAGCCATAAGATTAAGCAGCTAAACAGTCCATCCTCATTCTTCATCATAACAATTATTGTAAGCCGTGAAGACAAATTAGCCACAACTATATCAAGAAGCATTCACCATTCAGAAACAGATAACTGAGAGATAAATGAAAAATGACCCATAAAAGGTATCCGGAAAGAAAATTCAAACCTTCAGAGTCATGTAGTCACGGCTAAGTATATATCTTCCATCTCTTGCAAATTTAATATCTGAAATTGAGGCAATTATCTCAGTGAAAAACGACCTTGAACCAGGTGCTTCTTGTTCCTCAAACCTGCAAACATATATAAACTTTGGATCATGAGAATTTGCAATTTAGATACATACCCCACCACACCATCTCCAAAGAAATAGAATAAGCTAATTGGATGATGGATAAAGAAAGTAGTTCTTGTCCCAAATACACAAGCTGCGACATATAAGAAAAAGACAACAAAACTACTCACAATTTTGCATGGCTATCGCATAATGCTGACTGTCGCAAATCAATAAGGCGGATAGATCCCTTTGAGCTACTGTATGCCAAGGTGTTGCAGTGGCTAGGGTGAAACTCAGCTGACGTAATAACCTCTGCCAGAAAAGAAAAACAAATATTTAAAGAATGCAATCATAAAGACAGGGAGTATAAGGAGAGAAACCATAATGGTCAGTTGAGTACGCACCCAGCAGAGCTGTGTTCAATGAGATAAAAAAAAAAAAAAAAAAAAAAGAAGAAGAAGAAAGAAAGAAAGAATCCAAAAAGAAGAAATATTATATAATGACAGCTACAAAAATAATCATCAAAATTGACCATCTTCATTCAAGGAAATGGCTACCACAGACAGAATATTGAGATGTCAGGATATAACAGCTGATGCATCCGAACAATAATTCCTTTCCCCATAAGTTGTTGGTTTAACGTTTGATATGCAGCATAACCTTGTAAAGCACTAGTTGAATACAGCATCAAGTTACTCTAGCCAATAATCAAGCCTGCTCTTACTTGATGGGAAAGAATGGTCCAAAGCTTGATTAAGTGACCCACTACAAGACATTCCCAACTTCATAACTGAGTTCTACCACAGGAGTATCATTATTTGAACACTGAATCAAGCTGTTCTAAACTTCTAGCAGATTACCACCGGTTTTAAACAGTAAATACCCAACTTTTAAATCAGACTACAACAAGCTATATAAATACATGGAAAGTTAGATGTCATGATCAGGAAAAAAAACTTCACCAGGTTATGATTAAATCATGTCCCCTATCCACAGTTGGATATGGAACACAAGTACAAAGCAATGGACTAATGAAGCCTTTCTATGATGGAAGCAATCCACATTATGCGCCACTTCGTTTGTAAAGTTTCTCACTGTTTTGATATCTGGTATGATCTCCATTCGAATGAGCAAAAAGACTCCTCATTTTTTTGATTTGGAAAACAAGGAAATTAGGCAAGATGATTCACTAAACTGTTTGCACTCATATTGTGAAGAGGACATTTATCTATGCAACTTCCTTCTTTTTTTAGTCATGTGGAACATCCTCTTTGTGTTTTTACCCCCCCCCCCCCCCCCTTCCCCTCCTGCCTCCGCCAAACTTGCCATAGGGGTGAATTGTGAGCCTTTGACGCAGATAATAGTGTTGTTACGGTCTGGTATATATGTGGGTCAAATGTTATTTGTTTGTTATAAGACTACCCTACAGTCCCTACTTGCCTACCCATCAAAACAATCTCTGGCCCTCGTAAAGAATATAGAAGTGAAATAACAACCACAAAGCAAATCTCATGTCAGACACATTGACATCTATGCAGACTCTGCAGAAGCTAACGAGCAGCAGGAAATAATGAGCAAATAACCCAATCGAGGATGCAACAGCATTAAATTGAAACTGTACATTAGTGGTGAGAAGAGGACTGTAATATCAGAACATACCAGTCAGGTCCTCCATGTTTTGAGGCTTAACATCAACAATATTGAAACTCTGATTGCTAATCTCCAAGTTCCAAAGATTTATGCGCAGATCATCCGCTGATATAAAGGTCTCGCCGTCGCTGTAACAAAGAAAGATGAAATTGAATGTCAAGGAAAGAAGACACGTAACAATACCTACAAATTACAATAGTAAAAGAAAGTATACAAAGTAGCAAATCCTGTAAAAAGCTGGAGATAAAACACGCAGTACGGGCACCTTAAGACAGCTCAGGTTAAAAAAAAAAAAAAAATAGTACTGTATATGTTTAAAAAATTAAAGAAAAGAGAAAAGAGAAAGGAAAAAAAGAAAAACAATAACATCACTATGTTTGAAATTTAAGGTTTCACTTTAATACTCCAATTACAATCAGTCCTGACTAATAGGCCTTTATAACTTGCAATAGCAATGTCCAAGTTCCTACTTTAAAAGAAAAAACAAAAAACTTTTAAGCTTAGCATAGAAGTGACAAATAACATTCAAAGAAAGACAGGATGCAGCAAATAATGTACAGCCAATTTGTCCAAGAAGAATACCAATAGAATTAAGTCAATTAACCTGTCCTCATCCCAGTCAACTAAAGCTTTATAAACTACAATGATACCCAAAGGTAACATTACCTGTTATTTGATATCGAATTAATGTGATAATCATGAGCATGAGCATAAACTCTTCGACATCTAGCTACTAGGCTGGTCTCATTGCTGGTGACCTACGAATTCAAAGCAGTCAACACTAGCGTCAGCTATAGTCCCACTAGTTGAAAAGAGAGTCAGCTGAAGTTCACAAATATGACCAAAAAGATGATAATAAGATAAAATTTAGTGTTTGCTTTTATCCACAAGCTATACTGTTGTGGCAAAAAAATCCTATCAATGTATATCTACCACAAGCAGAATAAGTCCTTAAACATCCACAGCATGCAGAAATAACCCAGGATTACAAAAGACACCATCTTTTCTACAATATACGACAAACTGTATCAGAAAAGATACTAAAAGATGCTGAGTTTGAAAATTAAGACATTATTCCTGAAGCTATATGGTCCACCAAAACGCTGTCACTTATCAAACTTTCAGAAAAAAGTGAAGTTGAAACTTGAAAGTTCTCAAAAGACTAGAGACACCATACAAACATCTTGAGAGCACGAGACATGTTATGCATGTTGCAATGCATCTGATTGATTATCAGTATATTTTGTCATAGAGATGAAAGAAGCCCTAGAAGGACATAGCTCTAAGTCTCTAACAGTATGCATTCTTTGAGGGGGAGGGGTTAAGAATATTAGATTGGGTACAACTACCACAGGTAAGCGTAGTGAAGATATTCCTCCTGGTGGAAAGGATAGTTCATCGTTCAACGAACTGGATAATTTATCTGCATATCCTCCATTTGGAAGATGCTGTTTAGTAACGCTTGAACTTGGAATGCAACCGTTCCCAGTAGCTTTGTCATCCATAGACATGACACCTATCTTTTTTACCTTCTTTTCTTGAACCTGCAGTCAAGAAGTACAAAGATCAACTAAGAGTGCTCACGAGAAGGTAGAAGAAATAAGGAATCACATAATTGCCAGCACAGCATACACAAATATGAAAAAAGAACAAAGTTCACCCAAACATTAATGAAATAACCTTCATTAGTACAGTAAGATTTCAACCAAAACTATAAAAAGAAATTGCAAGTAATGATACAGATACTGTACGGAAAGTCAATGCACACAGCTTATTCCTATTGTGTACTTCCACAGATGATTGAGTCTCAACTGTACATTCAGTACTGAAACAAAACATGATTGATTACCACAACCTGTGTCAACAAATTACTGTTCCACCAAAGAACTCGACATTGTGGTCACAACAAAATTAAAATGCTCATGGCAGAGCAGGTGAGAGTCATATGGGAGCCCAGTAGTAAGGGCTTCCACCTCCAAAAATAACATAAGAAGTTGCGTTAATTCTCACATCCCCAACATCTAGGTTGGCAGATAAGCACTGTTGAATGCCTCTTACTGGTCATGATGACAAATCTCTCCGGGCTATAAATTAAACGGATTTGTACACAACTAATTCGAAAAGAGACTATACCTTGAAGAACCCAGAAATTTACGGTCTTATCACCAGGTGTTTCCAATCAGTACATATTCCAACACCACACAGAAAAAAAAAAAAAAAAAAAAAAAAAAAAAAGCAATTGATCAAGGGACAAAGCATCAACACGATAGGGATGAGAACTATTCTTCTCAATTTTTTATGCATGCTATACTTGGGGTACTAGATCAGCTCTTTCTGAAACTCAAATAATTTGTGACAGAATCTTATTGTAAAGCCTACAGCTAAGTTTACATAATGATGAAGCCACCATGGCTGGACTTAACTTGGCTCTATTATCAAATGGATCAACAAGGTACTGTCCACTGTCAGAAATCACCCATGATCAAAACTTATCAGGACTGACAGCAATCCCCATAAATCCAATGACTGCTGACTTTCTAACGACATGTTTTTATCAGAAGAAAGAGAGGTAAAGGTATATATACATAAATCAATGGCTCACTGCAGTTTAAAATTCTATCATATAGACGTCCAAGACCCATTCCCCCTCCTATCATAGAAAGAAAAAAGAAACACTTAACCAAAAAGATAAAATATGTCCAATGAAACAAATACGGAATTTGAGACGAACTACATCAGACGCCTCGCCTCGCTCAAATAGGACAATTTTTTACACTATATTATCTACTGCTAAGATCAAATGCACAAGTGCCTACCTTCCAGAACTTGATGGTCTTATCATTCGTAGATAAAAGAAACAATGCACCGTTCGCGGTTTGGCACCATCTGATTTTGTTAATTTTCTCCTCAATTTCCAAACTCTTGAGGTAGTCAAACTGAGCAATGAGAAACAAAATTCATCATCAGCGACGCAAAATTAACTTTGAGGGATGACATGAACTTTATTGAAAACAAATATGCAACTATGCAATCGCTATACGGTTGTTACCTCAGGCTCATGACTTTGAAACTCTGTCTTATAACGGAACTCAGGATGCCTGCCAAGTGGGTAGTCCATCCTCTCCACATCTCTTCTATTGATACCATGCTGCATTGTGGCAGAGAAAACAGATGAGCAGAAGCCCAAAATTGTGTAAATAAGATGGGTTTTTAAAGGACTCACATCCTTTGTGTCGGTTCTTTCAAATAAAACCACCCGACCACCACGGTCACCAGTAGCCAGATGATCTCCAGATTTATCGAACTCAATAGCTGAAATGATGTCAACTGAACAAAAGAATAGCAAAAATAGTCATATTTACTTGTTTCATATCCACTTCTCCAGCTACTATGGTTCAACACTATCATCTACGTCTTTACAAGTTCAAATGAAAGTTCAGATTACAGCACCATTACATATAAAAGTTCAAAGTTTGATTTGTTTTGTTAAAAGTTCATCACCCTCAAAAAGTTAAAACTTTCCCTTCAACTCCATTTAAAGTGATGCAAGTAACATACTTACATACATATTCCCTAAGCCCCCACCTCAATAGCGACATAAGACATCCTCAATTCAAGCATCTTTGTTTCACACAAAAGCAACACAAACAAATATATATCACAAATTCACAACTAATGCACCCTTCAATTCTAATCAGGTCAAAAGATATTAATAAAGTCAAAACCCCAAATATCCTACCATGAGGGTAGTTTCCAGATATAATCAATAATAGCAGCAACCCAATGTTTTGAAACCCAAAATACCCCATATCTTCTTCATGTAAACACTAAGAATTACAAAGTGCACCGGTTACAATGGTTGCTGAATCCTCACTCCGAAGCAACCTAAGCTCAAGATATTGTTTACAATGTTGCATACATCATATCTCGTCTCTGAGTCTCCACTGCCTGATATCTGATAGTACCTAATACTGAGCTTTAAACAAGATTCCCTCTTTCCAACTATTACCTAACGTCCTAACCACTAGCTGCATCTTTTCCTGGCCAAATCCAGTATTACACCTGTCAATCTTCCTATCCAACAGCCACTTACTCACAAAGTCAGAACTCCGCACTTGTGTAAAAACTCAGTTCATCCTTGGAAAAAAGCTCGAAACTGCCTATGGAAAACCTCGGAAGTGCAAGGATTAGCTCAGACTATAGACAGGAACAGCACCGATCAGCAACAGCAACTCCAAAGGCGCCATTTTGTACCCATTACAATCAAAAGCCAAACTTTATTCAATCCCATTCCCAAACCACTTATTCTACTCGAATTCAAACCCGGCCCTCACCCATTCATCAACTCCCCCACCCAACGAATTCGCGTCCAAGCAAATCGAAAGCTTCCCACAGCTAAACTAAACACATTTCCCCAACCCCATGTCAACACAATCAATCAATCATACACATGATTCATACTATAATACACACACTAATAATCGAAAAATCTCTGCATGTCATCAATAATAACATCCGAAAAATCACAACATTTCACAATCAAATTAAAACACACCAAATATCAGATCGATTACCCAAAACCCCCAAATTAATACTAAATCAGCTGAATCAATTCATTTCCAATTCGGATCTCATCTACCAAATACGATTAAATACAACTCACCTTCTTGAACTTCCTCCCCCGCCGCTCGCTCCCCGAAGACCTGAGAGAATTTCCACTCTAACGGAGCTGACGGTGGTCCTCCAACCCCGGACGCTTCCCCACCTCCACCACCACCGCCGCCACCACCACCATCGCCGCCGTTCATTTTCACCTTTTCTCTCTCTATACTTTTCTCTCTCTCCTAGGTCAAAATCAACCCCCGAAATCTGACTCACTCCATCCACATCCACATCAACAACAACAACAACAACAAAATAACAATTTACTCCTCCCTTAAATTACTATTTTAATTAAAATTATTATTAATAATAATATGTATGAAATTGATTTGATTTGATCGATTGATAAAATTAATAAGAATTGATGGGTTTTATCAGAAGATCAAATCAAATTAAAAACAACAGCAACAACAAAAAAAAAAAAGACGAATTAAAATGAAGTTTTGATATTGGATTAAAAATTATAATAAGAAAAATTAAATTGGGGAAAAAAAAAATGTCAGCTTTATGTGTGATTCCCCAACATTCGAACAATCAGATTTCGATTTCTCTCTCTTCAACTCCCCTTTCTCTCTTTTCTCTTTCTCTCTCTCTCTCTCTCACTTTCTCTCTCTATGATGTCCTGATTTTCAGAGGATAGAAATGGGATTTCTTTTATTATTTTTATTTTTTTATTTGTATTTTATTTTTTTATTTTTTCTTTTGTATTTTCAGCAATAGAAGGATTAAAATGGAAATAAAGAAAATGGGATGCCCATCCTTCTTGTTTTTTTCTCTCCTTTTTCCACACACAGTATTTTATTATTTTATTATTTTGTTTTTTTTTGTTTTTTTATTGATTTAATAAGTCTGAAGAATAAAGAAATCTATTCGTATGTGTCTATAGTGTATTCTTTTTTATTAAAAAACAAATGCTGTTTTTAAGCTTCAATGGACAATTTTTTTTTTCCTTATGTGTGGTGATTCTTTTTTGTTTGTGTTTTACTAGTGCTTGTCCATTTATAAACATCCATCTACTTCGAATGTTTAGTCTTGCACTCTTTTTTTTTAAGTTGCGTTCAGTATGAAGTGGAGTATTGTTATGCGTTGAAACGAACGATTGATGTTGTTTTAGGGGGTAAGATCGACCATTGAAAAAATAATTGTAAAGCAAATATAATGGTCACAATGAATGTAAACGGTTTACTTTTTAAACAACTAAATCCGTCACACAATAAATTATCGTGAGACCGTCTCATATGAGACTTTGCCGAGTTAATTTATCAATGATAAAACTAATTAGATGTTGAAAGGTGTCAGTTGGAAAAACATTTGCTCATATGTCTAAAACTATTTCATTTAAGGTTTAGAGGTCCAAACATTTGAGGTTTTTTGAAAAATTAGATAATATTTGAATTCGAATATGAAAGAGTGAATAGTCAGTGTCTCTCTAATACGACTTTATTCGCTGATATAAAATTTTTGGCGTTTGAAGTTAGACTGCGGAACAGATCTCTAGGGTAGACACGACTCGTGCCCCTTTTACGCAATGTGTGCAAACTGTAGACCATGTCAAGATATAGACGCGACTCGGGTCCATATATGTCTTGTTTAAGGAAAACACAGGTTATGTGACTCGTGACTTGTTTAAGGAAAACTCATACTAGTATGTCTCACAATCTCTTCTAACTCTTTTACTATTGTTGCTCCCTTTTTTTTCCTTAATGGAAGAGGTAGGTGTGTAAAACGTTTCATCTTACTTTAATAGTGTAAAGCCCCTCCAAATGCACTTCTGATCTAGTAATTTAATACCATGAACAACCAATTCCACTACCCAGTAAGCATATCTTCTTAGGTAGGGTTTTGGCAAGGTGCGTGATGTATTCGCTGTTACTTGTAAGGGCTAGTGACTGTATTCCATATTGAAATCATGTATGTGAACTGTGTAGGGAATAGGTCTAATCGCTAAACGTTTAAGAATGTAAGTTTACCATTGCATGACTCATGGAGTTTCCATTATCAGTTGTTTGTAAGTTTACGGCAGTGTATGTTAATATTCTCGTCTGTTCAATGCACTTTTCACATTGGAATCCGAAACTGGTATCTATAAGTTGTGTTAAAGGCATTTAGTGAAGTTTATAATATGTGACCTAAATTTTGATTTGTCTATATCTTATTTGTTTTTGTGATTAATGTAGGCTGCTAATAAGTTGAAATGGCAATGGTGTATGATTTAGTTTCATCTGCCCAGAAATGACTGAATGAAAGGTTCCATCAGGAAGGTGTAATTGAGAGGAGTGCAAATGATGAATAAGACAAAGATGAAGTATGTAACTTTTGTTTCTTTGCTGTAGACTGTGGTTTTGTGTTCCATGTTCATATTATTACGGCTTGATTCAAACAACCATAACTTTTTCTACATGTATCCTTTGTACACGATATCAGTTTAGTGCACCAGAATGCTACATTTGGTTTTTAGTTTGTATGTCTGGTTGTCTACATGTGCCTCTTTCACAACGTTTACTTATTCATGGGTTCTCTTTGGTCGTTAGGTAATAGTACGCAATGGAGAACCAGTTACTGCTGACATTTTCTAGATCTTGGCACGGAGAGAGAGATATGAACTGATAAATGTTGTTAAACTACACATGCTTTCTTTGCGCACTTCATTCTAAGAGAAACAAACAGAAAATTGAAGGGATTGAGGTGTTTCTTTTTACTTTTGGAAATCAAGGCCGTCTCGGAGATTTTGGGGGCCCTGTGGGAAGTTCTAAAAAATGGGCCCCAAACAATAAACTAATTTAAAAGTAAATATCAATACCCAAATTTATAGCATAGTAATTAATCCAAATTCACGGCATGACCGTTGGAGTACTATTTTCATTTGTACTAAAGTAACACATACTCCCTCCGGTCTAGATTAAACTTCCCATCCTCTTTTTTAGGGTCTCGACTTTCTCTTCCCCATTTCCAAACTATTAAGTTTTTTTTTCGTTTTAACAATTAGGGAGGCAAGATGAAGATGTTGGTAATAATTAGTTTTTAAATTTATTTGCTAAATGAATCATTAAGAATTATTTATTAATTTTCCTTTTGAAGTGCGCAAAAGGGAGCGGGAAGTTTAATCTGGACCGGAGGGAGTAAATATTTGATACTCCGTACTTAAAAAATACAAAACTGTAAGATTATAAGAGCAATATACCTCCAAAGGAAAACACAAGATTCAATCATCAATTAAAAATTGGAGACTTACACAGTTACACATGATGTTGATGATGATAAAAACATCTTATATTGTTAGAATCAGTCAGCATTTGGAATAGTGATTAGATGTTGAGATACGGTATAAAACTTGGGGAATATAAAAGAAAATACTTCACTAATTTAATTAATGTAAAAAGGAAAGAGAAAGATTTGGGGAAGAGATTAAGAATGTTTCTTGGAAATTTAAGAGGAAAGAAATTTGTTTGGAAAGTCATTTAGAGCAGTTACATTAATAGCGCGTCAATTTACTCCTCTTTCCTTTCTATGCTGCGTCTTTTTTTTTAACCTTGCGTTGCATTTGGCTTGGGCTCGGGGCCCCAACTTTTGGGGGCCCTGTGCGGCCACACGGCCTGCAAAGGTAAAAAGTCGGCCCTGGAGTCTATTGTGAATTTTTGTTGCTGCCTTCTCATTCTTAGTTTCAGGGTGCCTATCATGCTGCTTCTGTCTCATTTACAAGTTACTTGTTGTAACGTGTAACAGACTCAAAAGAATAATTGGTAGATGAATATGGCTTTGGCTATATGAAGATTCAATTTGTAAAAGAAATAAGAGCTCAACAAAGACGCCTAAGGTGATGTTGCTTGTTTTTTTAACATTAAACTTTTCACCTCATGATCTTCGCAATTTATTTTTTCGATTGGCATAAACAGACTATTCTAAAACGTAAGCTGGATGAAAGTATTGTGATGAAGTTAAACCTTGGACTGAGCTATGTGAAATTGTTTTCCCGTGTGCAACGCAAAATGAATTAGAACATTCTGACGCTAGCCCTGTCCTAAATCCTCTGTATTATTCTTTTATTGTTGTCTCTTCTTAACCAAACAATGTTTGCTTTCAGGTTGTTGCTGGATAACTTGAACTCAATCATTGGCTCCCTGAGGATTTTTAGTCCCAAGGATTTTGTAACACCTACAGTTTTACTAAGGTGGTTCTACATTTATGTGATAGAAGCCTTGACTTCCGGGCGCTGGCTCTTTTTAAAAACGAAAGCGGGGTACCGCTATATTGCACACGTCAAGCGGTCCAAGAAAGTACGAATCTTTACGTTTCCTTTCGACGAAAAATATGCATCAATGTTAGGAGTTGCGGGGATGTCTTTCGGATATGCTTCGTTTGTGGCTGCGGTTTACGACTTAGATGACAGTGATAGGAAGGATTTGATTAGTCTTAAAAAACAGGTGAAATATGTGTGTATGCTTGCTGAGTGTATTAGGTTATTTAAAGTGGAAGATCATTGTACCTTTCTGTTTCAACTACAATGTTATGTTTAAATATTCTGTGTGTTTTTCACTTCTAATTTAACCAATTAATTCATTGTAATGTATTGACTGATGTAATAAGTTTTCATTTTTCAGCCTCCCATTCGGCGAAAACTATTGTAATATGTTTCAACTGCAATGTTATTTGGGAGTATGTTTATGCAACTGATTTAGGAGGTTTTATGTAATAAGTTTTCATTTTTCAGCCTCCCATTCGGCGAAAACTATTGTAATATGTTTCAACTACAATGTTATTTGAGAGTATGTTTATGCAATTGATTTAGGAGGTAAGTTTATGTATGTTGAAAAATCATTAGGTCAGTGTGGTCCATTTGCCATTTATCCCATTTATTGCAACAAATATGTATAAATGAAATCATTTAGCCCTTGTTTGATAGAACTAAAATAAAACTAGTATTCAGACCAGTTCAGAATCAATCAAATCAAATCAGAGTCATACAAATCAGATAGGATCAGATCAAAAATCTTCAAATTTCTATCAATGTATTTGGTACATAATTGATACTAATTCGTTGAAATTCAATCAAAATTTGAAGACATTCAGATTAGATCAGATCAGTTCAGAGTCATTCAAATCAGATATTAAAATAATTCAAATTAGATTATATCAGTTCACAAAAGATACAGTCCTATCAAACAGGTCCTTAGTCTCATTTAACTAATACCGGTAGGTTGTAACTCGTATCAGAAAGCCGAATTTTGATTAATCAATCTTTAGAAAATTCAAAGTTGATCTACATTTATATATTTACTCATTTTGTCCATGTTCAAACACTCAGCTCCCAAATGCATAAGAATATATTCTTATCTATTAATTGGCTATCATCTACGCTCACGTGGCAGTAGATTCACGCTAATTTAGAAAAAAAAGCCAGGTCATCGATGAGGTGTCGTATCATCGTTTGGCCTCTTTATTTCTTTTCCACGTCATCCACATTTTAGCCCCCTTTCCCTCTATTTCTTCTATACTCATCCGTTGTTCAGATGAACGCATGCCCGTTCAGATGTCCTCATCCCCGTTCGTCTTCCTTCTCCTTTGTTGTTGATTCGGTGTCATCATAGCCCCTCCCTGCACACGATTGACATTCCTCCCAACATCAGGTGAGAGTTACAGGATTTAATTACGGTTATCCGCACTTTGTTGATCATTGATTACTATAAACCCCAGTTCATTACACACCGATTCTCAGCAGCAATCATAACTGAGGAACACATTCGTGGTGAATTCAAATTCAAAATTGTATTTGCCCTTTATATTGGTATTTTGTTTGATTTTTCTTTTCTGGAATACATTTATTTCTACTATATTTTCACAATTTCACCCTTGAATTGTAATGTATTATGGTGTAGAAACATGACGAGAAATCTTCCGCAGCACATCAGATAAGCGCCATGTGATTAAAATTGGATCTCTTATTCATTTTGGAGTCGAAAGGTGAAATTTTCTCTCAGTAAATTAGGCTTCTTTGCTTTTAAAGATTCCCTAGCATTATTATAGTAAACATGGTCTCTCTTGACAAACAAATTTTGGAGCTGAACTATGAATGAGACGTCTTGGAGATAAAAGTTGTTGGTTCTAATATATTGCTCATAAAATTTTATTGCTTTGTATACTGGAATATGATGCCCATGTGAGATTGATCTAATTAGGTATGTGATGGTGAATTCTTGGGCATACTTTGTGCTGATACTTGGTTCTGTTTGCATGTAATTAGTTGTGAATAGGGATTGCAGATTTTTGAATATTCGTCTACTAATTTATCTGCCCCTTCCCCTCCTTTATACTCAATGTTCATTATGTCATCTCCCCTGCCCATCAAGTTTTTGCTATATTTTCAGCCTGATTTTCCTTAAATGTGACTGCTGACATCAATTATGACGTGTTAAGGATGTGGCTGTTGATGTGCACGTCCTCGAATCCTGTGAAATTTACTGGTATTATTAAGATATATACTCCCTCCAGTTCACTTTGATGTTCCACCATGGAAGTGGCACGGAGTTTTTTGTAGGTAGTAAGATATGGTGGAAAATGAATGTAGGTGGGTCACAATCCATTAGGACCACGAATAACATAACAAATAAGGAAAGTAGAAGATCATTTAGAATTGGCTCAAAAAGGAAACAAGAAGATCATTCAGAACTGGAGGGACCCGAGGGAGTATGATAATTTGTCATGGTTAGATAGTTAGATTGTTTCACCACGAAAATGCGGTCTTAAAATTGATAAGAGCATTCATGTGTTTATAATGCTTCATTTCCATGATTATTTCATTACGAAAGTGGCGAAGGTAGGTTGTAGTTGTGCAATTAGAAACAATATGATAGCGTTGCCGGAATAAAGAGTACTAGGATGAAGGCCCGTGCAATGCATGGGTCTCATTATAACGATATCTATCAAATGTGATAGAATTGAAATCAAATACGGAGTAGTAGCCCTAGTCCTAGCATGATAAAATGATTTCTAGTAGTCTGATTATATTTGAGATTACATAACATTTCTTGTGAAGTTTCTTACGAAGTCGAATTGAAACTAAATCTTCAGAAAGAAAACAACAATAACTATATCCTTGTTTTTCTCTTATGTAAAAGCTGGAGAAACGTGGCGATCTACAAAATACATATAGGAAACCTACATATATACCGACATAGAGGCGTATATATAGGAGCTATAATCAAACTTTCTAGGTAAGACTTACAAATTTATTGACCTAAAAAAAGCCTTATATAAATGTTTTAAGATAAGCAATTACTAATTATCAAGATAACTAATTACCAATTATCATAAAACATGTATGTGTCCAACTCAATGTCCTAAACTCCCGCAAATTATATGGTACACCACGCTGTACCATGCCCATGGTGCACCGTGACACATGTCGCCGTCCCATTGGTGCACTTAATTAAAAAAAAAAACTAATTTTTCTTTTCTTTTTCTTTTCTCTTTCCTCCTTTCTTTCTCCTTCTTCACGCGTTTTTTTTTTTTCTCTCTCTCTCTCTCTCTCCTGTTCTCCCCCTCTCGTCGCCCACCACCACTGCGGCCTTCGTCGCCCACCACCACCACCGACGACCTATCACGACGCCGCCGCCCATATCATGTCACCGACTCCAACGTTGCGGTTCTTTAACCGGGTAAGTCATGGATTTAATTAGTATATGTCATGGATCTTGATTTCCAACATACATCCATGGACATTATCTAAAAGATCCATGCATTAGAGGTATAACATCCATACATTAGAAGTTTTAAATAATTTTTTTTTAATTAATTTCTTTTTAAAACCAAAGAAATTGAATTGCTGGTGGCTGAAAAAGGGGGTTTGATTGGCGGCGGCGGTGGTGGTATGAAAGTCCATGCATTAACTTTCTAAATCCATGAAGATGAGTATGAAAATCCATAAAGATGAGTATGAAAATCCATGAAGTTCAGCAGTAACATCCATGGTGGTTGCGGTGGTTCGACGACAGTGCGTGGTGGTTGAGGTGGACCGACGGCAGTGCGTGGGTGGTTGTGCACTTGTGCAGGAAGAGCGATGAGAGGGGATGAGGAGAGAGAAATTTGCGGGGAGGGAGACGCGGGGGTGGTGGTGGCCGGAGTGGTTGTGGTGGTGGTCGCCGGCGATTGTGGGAGAGAGAAAGTGTGGGTGAATTGTTTTTTTTTTTTTTAATTTTTTTCTTCCCAGCCAATCACGCGCTGACACGTGTCACGGTGCACCATGTGCACCGTACACCGTGGTGTACAGTATAAGGATTGCTAAACTCCCAAGATATGTCCTACTAAAAGTTCTAAACTCCGGTTTATTATAGGTAATATATATAAGACTACCAAACATCCATGGTTCCTTAAATTCTGGCGGTCGGTTCACATTAGGGAGGAATTCGCGTGTAATATATAGGAATCAATATGTACATGAGATTGTATTATAATTAATGTTATTATATATAACCAAGTTTTTTTTTTGAGGGGAATATATAACCAAGTTTTAGTTAAATACGGTTGTTGTCTTTGGTTTTTTTTTTATAACCCCATAGTATATGTACGTAGGATTCATCCTAAGTCCTAACTACAACAATCTATCTATCATTGATACAATTTACCAGCAGCTCTAAGACCAATAGAAGATATTAAGGTTTAGTTTAGGTTGGTGTTTGAGATCTTAGGATGTAATCCTTTAGTCAAAATTCTTATCATAGTAGATTTAGTATACATTTAATTTAATACTAAAAATTATGATATATTTTTCCTTTCAAAAATAAATAAAATAGGATACATTATTATATAATATAAGATTTAAATATATTTCTATTATGTAGAGCCTTAGAGTCCTACTCAAGATCATGTTCGATATATATTCAATATAATATTAACCAAACTCTCTAAGAATGGCCGGTCGTTGTGAGAGTTCCAAAAAAAGCCTCCTTTAATAGTATAGAAGGATTATATATACAAGCTCCTATATCAGCTAATTCTGTCAAACGCTCCTCTCACTATTAGCTAAAAACTTTCAACTACTGTTGCAACTATTATTTCAGTTTTAAGCTACTATTTCAGCATTCAGTTACAATTACAGCGTTCACCTACTATTTTAGCTAATTTTACCAAAAATAACCTAAATTAGAAAACAAAGAAATTTATGATTGAAGAGAGTAGTTTTATTTTGCAGTGTAAAGGAATTTTGTCTCAGGGGGTACAAGATTGCCAAATACCCCCGGGGATAAGTTATAAATTTGCGGCTTTGACCCTCTTTAAGAGGGTCGATTGTAGGCTTTTAACGGCGGCCTACCCCATTTTCTAGGCCTAGCGACGAGCCGACAAATAACCTCACTCTTATATATTGTAGTAACCAAACTCAAAAGACTCGGTAAATCTTTTGAACTGAATTTGAATATAGGCTACGTCCACACTAGATAGAGTTCGAACAAGTCCCGTATCATTTGGCACAATCCGTATTGAACCGTCACAAACCTGGAACCACCGAACCAGTGCCTGAAAATACTACTCCTTCATCAGACATCGATCACTCTACGTTCATCAGACATTTTCACATCAATTTGATCGTGTACATTACTCTACCGCTCGTTTCTCTCTCCTCCATGGCCTTATCGGCTGCCATTGACGATGCTCGCTGAAGGTGGTAAGCTCGTTTCCTCCAATTTTGAGGTGGGTGTTTACAAATTTGCTTATTTATTGCTCATATTCAGATAAAGTTGATTTCTTTGAAAATTTAAATGCAATTTGAATTTGGGTATTGCCATTGATCGTTAATATTATTATATGTTTGGGAATTGGGATCCATTGGTGGTGTTGGGCTGGTGGTGGTGTTACAATCGTCAAACTTACGCCTCCTGTTTAGAGGCGATGGAGAAAGGTAGTGTATGGGTTTCTGCAACCTGTGTTTGATGTTAATCATAGTATTGGTTTCCCTGATTAGTATGAAGATCAATTTTTTCTGGATTTTTAAGGTTTGAATTGGTGTTAAAATTTGGAATAGAACGGATAGAGTTACGGCGCGTGAGCCGTGGGGTGACATTTTGAGGGCACGTGGCACCTTATGCTGGTCGCCTGGTCCATTGTCGTAGGTGTTTCCGTCGGCGTCTCTGCTTCCCTCATGAGCTATTTTAAATCGCTTGCCAGTATCTTCTGAAGCTTGTGATGGAAGAACACTTGGAAAAGATGGGGGGGGGGGGGGGGGGTGTGAATCTTATAAGCTGCACAAAAGGGTAATGGTGGTATATGCTGTAGATTTCATGTTTCAATATGCAATTGAAGCTAAAAGGATTTGCTGTTCGGTCTGTAATCTTTCTTTTTGGGGAAGATATGCTGAATTTAATTTTGTAACCAATACATTGAGCACCGTAATTTGACATGTTGACTAACTAGAAGAATGAATGGGGCTGTGCTGTTGTATGATTGGGTACTAGGTTGAAGACTGCCTCCCTTTGGTGGCTGTTAATGGAAATTTTGGGGAAGCCATAAGTCGTAGGGCTTAGACAGGCACATATTATTTATTTCAATTCTAATTGCTCGAGCCTCAACCAAGTACTGATCCCTAGCTTATGCACTTCCTCTTTCATATTTGTGGAGTGAACCTAGTTCTTCTGGTGAGGCCGTTGACAAGGAGAAGGGGGAGTCTGATGACTGTCATGCCTCTGTGGACAAAAACAATGATGGATCTATAGTTCGGAGCAATGTCTCTATTGCGGCAGCCTTATCCAATGGAGGACATACATTAGATGATGCTGAAGCAGAGCGTGTTCTAAGTCCACTCCAACTTGCATTTGAGACTAAAAATATAAAAATTATAGAACTAGCATTGGATTGCGTACATGTATGCGCAATATTTTCCTTTTTCAATGATTTTAGAAGTGATTGGTTACTTACCTGATCATTCAGTTATTTCGTCCTTTGTGAAAACACATGTTGTCCTCAGAATCAGTCGTTCCTTGGTTAAAGAAACACATGTTTTTTTTTGGTTAAAGTTTGTTTTATCTTGTTAACCTTATCTTCTTTTTTCGTTTGGATTAGAAACTCATTGCGTATGACCATCCCGAGGGTGATCCTGGGTTAGAAGGTGGAAAAAATGCGGGCTTTATTTGCTGACATTCTGAATATGATTTGCAGTTCCCTCTGACAGGCATGTAGCGTTTGCAATCTTAACATGTGGGCAATGTCATTTCACTAACTGCCTATGCGGCTATGCTTACTTAATTCTTGTCTGTGATTGCAGTACTGTTTTGCAAGTATTGGAAGTACTTCTAGCAACAGTAGCATCGATGAAATTCAGAGGTATGGGAGATAATCTTTCTGTTACGCATGTGTTTGAAAATGCATGTTTCTTAGGCACGATATGCTAGTTCTATTTTGCTTTTTTTTTTGGCCCAAGGCTGTGTGATTGTGTTAAGTTCCGGCTGGGATGTGGCATCCCGCTTGTACTTGAATCACTGACTTCTGGTCTATTTTAAACGTTTGATGGGAAATATCGTAGCTCCAGTTGTTCTTTTTTATTAAATATGGCGTCAACTGTTTTGCTATGAAAAATCACTAATTTAGTATGCTGTATGCTATATTGCTATAGTTACATTCTTGTGAAGATGTTTAATACGTTATAAATGTGGATTGCTATAAGTTAACTATGGAAAACATGCGCCAAATTCGAAAATGTGTGCACCTTGCGTCTTATGCCAAGGCTCCAGAAGCCTTGACGCCTCATATGAGTCCTGTCTTTGAAAACATTGTGACACCCCATTGCTTTGATGAGCTTGAATTTTGTACCAAATATTGGTATTTGCTGCCTGTGCAATTGGCGAGCGGGGAGTTCTTGCAAGAAACTGGGGTGGACCAGAGAAGTATGAATATACTTGTATACTATGGGATTCACAATGTCATTGGTATTTGTTTCTTGTTGAGTTTAATTCTTTAAATGATGTTGTTGACTTGAAAGCATGAAAACTTAACTTCGTAAGTGAAGAATTTAACAGAAAGATCCAGTGTGCATCATATCATACTTGTTGGTGTTATCTGACTTTGCCGTACTTACATCCAAGAACTATTGTGCTCCTTTTTATTGAATATTCTTTACCTTTTTAAAATCACTGAATTCTTGGAGGGTAATATTCCTTAAAAAGTATAAATTTACAAAATAGTTCAAAATAGTCTTTTCTTTTATGCTAGAATTGGCGTTTGTCTGCTGGTTTTCAGTTCTACACAGACCACTGTTCCTGTGTTCCCGCATTACTAATGTTTTCATCAGATGCAGTGCCTTTCTATGCCTGGGGGAGATTGGTGTGGAGGAGAGGGAAGGAATGTGAGGGGGAGTGAGCATTAAGGTCATGCCTGTCTTTGAATTGATCCCCCTCTCTATTCTGTGTGCCTAAGCACATGGCAAAAATATTCAAATGGAAAGGACTTTAAAATTACGAATAAATTTGAATGATTTGATATGATTTAAGTAGGGATACATTCATTTTATCATTGAGTAGGCTTTTCTAGTGGCATGAACCAGGTTTTAGTACTCCTTTTCAACTCCATTGGAGATTCGGAGAAAGATGGACTAGTGACGCTATTTTGTTTGGATTCCATATTTGCATCACTCCTTTTTTTTAGTTGAATAAATAGGTGGCGTTGGTATAGCTGGTAAAAGTTACTAACTTGTTGGATTCGTTGACTCTTTAGCACAACCATGTTTTCTCTCTCCATTTCTTTCTGTATCTACTGGAAAGTGGAATCTTAAGCTGCATGATGGCCATGATCTTTCTATATATATGCTAGAACCTGGAAACTCAAGCTGCATGATCTGTCATGACCTGGATATGTGAATATAATTTCAGCAGATTGTTATTCAACTTGTAATCAGTTGTGCTCATTCAAGTTCAGCTTGGTATAATTTGCTTGTGTCTTTTTCAGTCCACGTGCACTATTAACTGAGTATCTCAAAAGTTTTGAAAGAACAGCTTGAACAAGAGGCGTGGTACTTACAGCTACCTCTTTTACTGCTGTTGCTGCCTTTTTTTCCTTAATGGAAGAGGTAGGTGTGTAAAACGTTTCTTCTTACTTTAATAGTGTAAAGCCCCTCCAGATGCATTTCTGATCTAGTAATTTAATACCGTGAACAACCAAAGCCACCACCCAGTAAGCATATCTTCTAAGGTAGGGTTTTGGCAAGGTGTGTGATGTATTCGCAGTTACTTGTAAGGGCTAGTGTCGACTGTATTCCATATAGAAATCAAGTATGTGAACTGCGTAGGGAATAGGTCTAACCGCTAAACGTTTAAGAATGTAAGTTTACATCAGGTCCCTGTTATCCATTGCATGACTCATGGAGTTTTCATTTTCAGTTGTTTGTAAGTTTACGGCAGTGTATGTTAATATTCTCGTCTGTTCAATGCACTGGGATTTTTACATTGGAATCCGAAACTGGTATCTATAAGTTGTGTTAAAGGCATTTAGTGAAGTTTATAATATGTGACCTAAATTTTGATTTGTCTATATCTTATTTGTTTTTGTGATTAATGTAGGCTGCTGATAAGTTAATGGCTATGGTGTATACTTTAGTTTCATCTGCCCAGGAATGGCTGAATGAAAGATTCCCTCATGAAGGTGTAATCGAGAGCAGCGCAGATGATGAATAAGGGAAAGATGAAGTATGTAACTTTTGTTTCTTTGCTGTAGACTGTGGTTTTGCGTTCCAGGTTCATATTATTACGGCTTGATTCATACAACCATAACTTTATCTGCATGTATCCTTTGTACACGATGTCAGTTTAGTGCACCAGAATGCTACATTTGGTTTTATTCTGTATGTGTGGTTGTCTGCGTGTGCCTCTTTCACAACGTTTACTTATTTATGGGTTCTCTTTGGTCGTAAGGTAATAGTACGCCATGGAGAACCAGTTACTGCTGACATTTTCTTGGCACGGAGAGAGAGATATGAAGCAGAGATAGCGCTTCAGCGAGCTAAGTGAGTTCGATTGTTAGCATCTTGTGAGAACTAAGTGGCAAAGGATTCATTATTGACTAGATATGAACTGTTTATGTTAATTTGAAGTAATCAGCCTATTGTCCTGGTGCCTTGTTCAAGTTTTAGCTTCACATGTTTATTGGCTTTGCTCCCTACCAATCCCGTCCCACAGCACGCTCACTAGAAAATACGACAATGAGAAGTAAATAAAGAATATCTATTAGCTAAGTTTAGAACCAGTCTCTAGCTTTTTTCTTTCCTTTTCTTTTTCTTTATAGAAGCTCAGATCCAGTTGATGACTCTGATAGTGAAAGGTGCACTTAAAAGCTCGTTATGTTAGCGAAATAATAAGGGTTAAAGACAAGTTTGTTGCCTGACCGCTAAAAGGATTAATAACAGAACATTAATGATGTAGAGGGCCTCTGTTTCTCGTAAAAGTTCTCTCAGGACGAGTTCCTTGCTGTTCAGGTTAATGCCAGACTCTGCAAGGTCTGCTCCCTAGGAAAAGAGGCTGTCTAGAAGGCAGTGGTTTGAAAATGGAAGAGCAGTTGCAGCAGCAGTATGTTTCTTTCTTGACTCTCATGCTGACTATTTCATTGTCATTTTGGGGCGATGGATGGGGTATGGCTTTATGTAAATACATTGTTTGCTTCCTTTTGCTTTTGGATACTAGTTTGTATTCTTACTAGCGTAGTTGGACTATCAATCTTGGTTCGTCACTGACTCCTGTTTGGTCGTTGTGGAACTTTAGAATCAGGAATCACGGAACTTTTGTGCTCGAAGGAAATTGTTATTTTCCACACTGATGTGTGATAAGTTCTGGTGTTATATTCAAGCCTTCAAGGTACCGTTTTGCATAGAGGTACATTGACAAGCAAAGAAGATGAAGAACAGGACGAGGAAGAAGACATTGACTTTGATGATGAGGACTTTGTAAGTATGACGTTCTGTATCATTCAATTCATTTTTCAACAAATACTAGTGGTTTAGACTTGAGACTGTCTGACGGTGTGAGATTTATCGTCTTGGGGTAAGCCATTGGTTTGAAGCTATATAAACTGAACTCCTCCCGCAGTCCCACTAGACTGACTTTTGAAGTTTTCTTAGGACTGTTGGATCGTGTGCTATACAGAAATATAATGTTTAACTTCATGTTCTGCTGTTTGTGATTTATTCCAGATGACGAAGACAACATGCTTGAGCATAATTTGGCAGAATTCTGAAAATTAATCTTCGCACTCCTCAAGAAGAGCCGCTTATATCTGACCTTGCTCCTTGTCTCCTTCAGTCGGCAATTCCACCAGGCACCGCACTCATGAGTGTCTTATACTGTACCTGGAGGATGTCCAGTGTATACTGCTACTTGCCAAGGCTGCTATGTCTCCACTTGCCTCGGAAGTTTTGATCATCAGTGTCACCTGCATCATTGGCGATAAGACTGAGGTGGAGATTTTTGTTCCATTTGGTTTGTAGGTCGAAGTTTCTCTTAAACATTCTTTATGACATTTACTGGGGAATTAAGGCCCCATTTCCTCTCATTTGCTGAGTACAGCTAGCTGCTGGTATTGATTTTGTAATGAGCAGTTGAGCATTTCGTCCTAACATTTCCTGTGTGTATATGCTTTGAACTTTGAAGTATCAGATTTTGGACCTCTCAGTAGTTAGTACTCCAGAAAGTTTGCTTCGATGACTTGACCCGATTTTGGGATTTTATCATCAGAACCATTCGGAGTGCGTGTAGTAGTTTCACAGCTTCATAACCGTCTTTAAGAACGATTGAATACAATATAGGCAACTTTAAGGAAGCAAGAGAAACCCCATAAGAGAACCGAAATACATGGCTGATGGAAATAGTAGATAAAAGACTCGTAAACTTCGATTATCTTGTACAAAACCGATCGAGCACTTAACGACTACTAACTTACTAAGTGGGTGCTTATTAGTTTGATTATTGCAGGTTGATGTCTCCATGGTCTCGCCAGACGTGACAAGCAACAGGTCTACTCCTATAATAACGTCGTTAAAAGTTTCGCAATGCTACCACAGAAAGTGCAACTTCTGCTAGACATGAGACTCCTACGTAAATTGCCCTTCAAATTACAACCGCAGTCAAGCTATATTTTCCCTATACTATACGGAGTAGTATACTAGTAATCTAGTATACAAGCGTGACTTACTGTACCAGAAAGGTAGGACATTATAACAGAATATGTAAATTTGATCGATTGACATAGGGCAAGGGAAGACATCATTAATTTAGTATAGATTGTAAGGGACGAGGTAAGACATATGCTTTTTCAAGACCAAAACGAAAATAAAATAAAATATCCATACTCTCTCCTACACCAAATGTAATATCGTACCCCTGACGTATACACAATTTTTGTACCTCCAAACTATTATAATAAGCAATTAGCATTATTTTGTTGAGCAACGCTAATATATTGATGACCTAAAAAAAAAAAAAAACACTAACATGTTATCAAGTTGGGTATCATGTGCAATCTGTCAATATTCGAGGATAACACGTGAATTTTGCGATATAAATTTCCCTCTGAAACTACATTTCCCGCCAACACCACCTTACCTTTGTTAATATTTCGCGCCAAAATAACACAAGATTCTCTCACTTGCTCATATGAGTTTTTTTTAACTAATCATTGTGATTGGCACAAGTGTGTCAATCACAAATTGCTGGCAATATCTAGAGCGTTCATTTTCTTTTCCCATATCCAATGGATAGAACACGTACCCACCACTACTGTTCATTCATTTATCTCCTCTCAGACACCTTCGCAATTCCACCAAATTCTCCACCAAAACTGGAGAATAGCGGCATCGAAAAATGAGACCGTCAACCCCGTTTTCCAGCCACTTGAGAACACCACGCCCCAAAGGGGTTCACCATCCCTTTCATAAGGCGTCTATTTGTTCTTTTTGGCGGTGCTCCAGAGATAGCTGGTGGTCTGCTCGGCGTGGGTGTTGTGCTGGGCGGGGTTCCTTTGGTGATAGGAGTGTTTGGGGGTTGATGCATGGTGCCCCGTTTTGAAATAACTACGGAAATTATAGTTATACCATGTGAGTCAGTGAGTGATACTGCACCTAATCACAGTGATTGCTTTATTTGCACTTTGCTCATACTCCCTACTCCATGGGGCTAATTATGTAAGTATAAATGATTCGAAAAATTCACACGGTGACCCTGAACTTTGCAAGATTGCACGTGGTGACCCAAATTTTAACTTTCTGCACACGCTGACCCTGATCTATGCATTTTGTGTACGGGTGACCTTATATTTTAACGCCGTTAGAATTGCGTTACGTTTTGACATAAGTTATCTCCTATTTTAAGTGTTTTACTCTACAATACATCATTTAAAAAAAGCTCAATTAATTGAAGCTTATTATGTGTTAATATGTTATTAATTTAATGTTGGGTGAGTTGTAAATGATTAATTATTACCTCTTAAAGATGATATTAGATTTTAGTTATAACATAATTTAACACAAAGCTAACGGCGTTAAAATATAGGGTCAGCACATGCACAAAATGCATAGTTCAGGGTCACCGTGTGCATATAGTTAAAATTTGGGTCACCACGTGCAATCTTGCAAGTTCAGGATCACCACGTGAATTTTTCGTAAATGATTTGTGTCCTTTTTTTGGGAGATTGTAGCTGCTTATTATTGTTAAGAAAAAGCGAGGGCAAATTAGAAATATTAACCTGTTGTCATCTGTTGTCAACTCTATACTTAGCTAGCTTACACAATAAGCAAGTGGGAGCAACAAAACAACAAAAGAAAAATAAAGATAAATATTACTGTAATCCATCTCTCTCGTTCGCTCTCCTCTGCAACCTCAACACAAACAACAACAATGGCGAACCCCAAGTTCACGCTAAGCACGGTAAAAAATAACGAAAATTTCCTAATGTTCCTATCAGACGCCCGCGTGATTTATGCTCGACACAAACAGTTAGGTCTTGACTTTACTACTTGTGACATTGCGAATTTGAGGTTTGTAAACCTAGAAATTGATCTCCCGAGTGGGGAGGGGGTTCTACTTAGAACAGTTGCAGATAAGATGTACCTGTATTCAGTCATGGGTAAAACCTCGAATAGGTTGTTAGAAATTAAGTACAAATTATCCTAATTAATTACACACCGAAATTACAAGTCCTAAATATAATTACACACAACAACAACGAAAATACAACGAAAAGGAAATGGCTTCAAGGCGCGCACGCAACACTTTCCTTTAGGCGAAATTCGCACCCAATTTCGTGCATAGGTTCAGCGAATTGCCGTAGGATACAATGAAGCCTAACAACATTAGATTATCTGCACTAATAATCTAACCCTCGAATCTCACTGACTTAACCGTGATCATAAACATAATTCATTTTGTGTTTTTGTGAAATCTGATTTTCTTACATCCCAAAACAGGAAGAAACAGAGTATATATAGAGCAATGATTTTGATACAAGGAATAACTGCCGAATAACTGCCGACGGTTATTTCCTTAATAACTGTCAATCATAATCCGAGATTAACAAAAGTTAATCTACATTAAACGTCTTAATCATATTAGTAAATATAATTATATTTCATAATCATATTAGCCAAATGCACTAACTAGGCCCAAATCACATTAGGCCCAACCCATGCTCAAAACACATATTAATAATGAATAATGAATCCACTCTTATAAACACATAAGAAACTTATGTAATCTTCCAATGTGGGACAAAACAAACTTACATTCACCATTTTAGAAAATGCTCCAACATAGGTGGCTGTATTTTGATGATAAGAAAGGAATTGGGGCGAAGAGTGTTGAGCATGTAAACAAAAGACGAACTAGATGTTACGCCCTTCCATTCGGAGAGAACTATAATGATATGCTAGGCTTAGACAAGTTTAAATTTGGGTATAACAGTCTTGTGAATGCAATTCATCAGATTGATGATGTAGGCTATTATGCAGCATGGTAACACAATGGTATATACTATGATAGAAACTTGTTTTTGTGGCCTTATGTTGGCTGACGAATGCTCGTATAGGTTCTCATTTGATCACATAATGGCAGTTTCAATTAAATTAGTTTAAGACCATGTTGCTGTTGTAGATACCGGGGTATAAGTTGCTATTTTCGGTTCTGTTGTGGCTGTTGCAATGCAGTGTAACTTTTTCCTTGTGGTGTGTGATTTTAGTCATAAATCAAATCTTCTGAAGTTATATCAATCTAATTTAATGAGCAGGTCAGTGCTTCAACATTCAAGTCTCATGCTGGATTTGCATCTCTCAGAAAGCCGTGAGTACTGTGACCTATGATATTTGCTATTGTCATAGACTTTCTTTTGGAAAGTGCATGCATTTGTTGACTGTTGTTGGCATATTTTACTTTTTGAGAGTAAAGTTTCACCTGTGCCTCAATGAATGGTTTCATGAATCATGTCTTTCCTTACTAATTGGAGTCTTTGCTATTGTTTACAATAATGATAATGAGATTACTAGTTTAAGGTGGAAGGTACTAGCTCCATCGATGTTTTATAGTACTGTTCCAAGTCTTACGTTGTTAATTAAATCAAAGAACAGTATTTTGTCTGTCAAGAGGGAGCTAAATATGTCGTACAACATGGTGCTACTTGTCCCAAGCTTCTTGGGAAGCTTCATTGTGAAGTCTGAAATTAACTTTTCTTATAATGTGTTGTTTGACAGCTACCTTCACATATGCAAATCGAATGGCATGTCCCTCCATGGAAGTTCAGTAAAAATATCACAAGAAGGTGGGGTTTCAACGGATGACAATGATCAACTTTGTTATATCTGCCAAGGCTATGGGGACCTACTATGCTGTGATGGGTGCGCAAGGGTGTTCCATTTAGGTGAGTTTGTTTTCGACTTTGATATTGGCTTTTAGTGGTCGAGTGACTTCTTACTGAGTGTCATGTTGTTAATCAATCAGGCGGGTAATGCTATAATGGATGGTTATAATTAGTAAGATGCAAGGTCAAATTATTGTGGACATAGATCAGTGATCAGGTATATGGAGTGTTAGTGAATGGCTGTTCAAGTGCAGCCGCATCTTTTGACATATACTGCAAAGGTTCACAAGGGCTTGAACTGAGGACTCATAATACAAGTTTGATTTGTCATGATCACTACATACTAAAGTCCAGTCTGTTCTGGTTCTTAGAATAAATTATGTGAAGTGTCGCATCTTCTATGTTTTTGTTATTTTGTGGTAGACTAGTGAAAAGACTTACGTTAGTTTTCCTCCTTTTGGGTTATATCTGACTCACTTCGTCTGAAAAGCGGCCCAAGAGCATAAACATTGAAAGAGAACTGGCAAAGATCACAGAGTTCAGTCTGCACTATTTACTACTCAATACATGTCATTACATATGTTGTGAAATCTATCAGGTTTCTGATAGATTTTACAAGTCAGTTAAATATCCTGTGAAGTCTATCAGGTTTCTGAGATGGACTACACATATTCATTTCTGGCATCAGCTTTCAACACTTAGAGTTGAAGTCTAGAAGTTGGCGTGGGGCAGTAATAGACTTATAGAGTTATAGTTGAGCTTGAGTTGCAGTCAAATCTTTTAAGTTGTGTGCAGCTCTGCGCTCTTAGCCTCTTACTATCCTTTGTTTTTTTAACCTTTTGGTGTGATTGTGTTTCCATCAAAATACAGACTGTATTCCACTACCAAGCATCCCAGAGGGTAAATGGTACTGTAAATTGTGTGACAAGAATCTTCAAGTGGAAAGATTTGCTGAGCTGAATCCTAATGCTATTGCTGCTGGTCAAATTGCTGGAGTTGATCCCATGGAGCAGATCTCCAAGCCGGGTGAGCAAAAGCTGCAGGAAGATCTTGTTCCTGTTGTAAAGACAAAGGCCACTGAGGAAGAGGCCAATGGTAATGATCTTGAGATAAGTTGGAGGGTCTTGCATGGGAGAAGGTCCCCTCTTGATGAGACAGAACCTCTGACTTCAAGGGCTGTTTCTGTCTTCCATGTAAGTTTTTCAACTTCCCCAATTTTAGGCTCTTTACTCCCACTCTCCTTTGCTGCTCTGACAGCTATGTTAGGCTGTTTCTGTCGTAACTATGTAGTTAAAGTTTTTCGAGGGTTCATATTGTTAACTGAGGATTATGTTGCTTGCATTTTTACAGACGAATTTGCTGTGTCAGTGTAGTATTCACGTTAACTGAAACTGGAACTTTTGGTCTAGCTGCTAGCTCCATTTCATCAAACAGTTCAGCACTTCATCATGCTTTTTTATCGCTTAATACTGTATTCCATGACAGGGATTGTGGCTTATTGCTTTGTCTGTGTTCCTGTTGCAGGAACTGCCTGAAAAGGATTGGTCAAGTCAGGGTGAGCAAAAGCTGGCAGTTGATCTTGTTCATGTCAGAAAGGGAAAACTCAGTGAGGAGAACTCCAATGGGGTTGATTTTGGTATAAGATGGAAAGTCTTGCATGGGAGAAAGTCCCCTCTTGATGAGACACAACCTCTGGTTTCAAAGGCTGATGTTGTTTTCGATGTGAGTCTTCTTCTTTATTAGACTCTTTCCTCTCTCCCTCTCTGCTTTGGTCCTCTGACAGCTTTTTAAGAGTGTAGATGATGTGTTATTTCAGAGAAATTTAGATTTGATGGTTATGTACTTTCCTAGATTCGTAACCATGTAGTACAGTTTTTCCGAGGGTTCATATTATGTTAGCTGTCGCTCTTACTCTCTGCTGCTAAAAGCCAGGAAGCTTTTTATCGTCTCTTCTGTCAGAAACCATATATATTTCTTTCAAGACTGGCTCTTGGTCATAATTGAGGTTTATGTTGCCTGCATGTTTACGTACGAATTCTCTGTTTGTCTATTAGGAGGTGTCAGTGTAGTATTCACGTTAACTGAAACTGGAACTTTTGTCTAGCTGCTAGCTCCATTTCATCAAGCAGTTCAGCACTTCATCATGTTTTTTTTATCACTTAATACTGTAACTCCATGAAAGGGATTGTGGCTTATTGCTTTGTCTGTTTTGGTATTCTAGGAACAATCTGATTTTATTATGCATTACCCAAACAAGCAAGATCTTATGTATGGGTAAGTCTTTCTTTTGTTTACTTCTTTTCCACCCTTCATAGAAAACACACAAGTGACTGATTTAATCAACTCGGGTCTCGTGTACAGGAGGAATGTGCCGGAAACAGAATTTGGGGACATGTACTGTGCAGTGCCGATGTTTTCTAAGGATGTAGCAGAAGTTGCAACCAACAGCGGCTGTGAAGAAAAGGTAAGCATGCTTGAGAATTTAGGATAGTTCTTTTTGATCAGAGATTAGTCTTCTAGTTGTATTGTTCATTTCTTCGTGGTTCTAAACTTGCTTTTGTCTAAACTTCCAGAGTCTATATCTTTGTCTGCAGAGATTTTTCAAAGATCTTGATGAAAAGAACATTCTGAAGCCCTCGGCTGAGGAGACAAAATCACTATGGCCAAGCATATTCGGTTTCAGTGATATGCCAAAGGAGAAGGTCAGTCACTAGAAGCTTAATATCTGCTATGTACATCCTTATCTACCCTTGTAATAATTCTTAATAACTTGTCATTAATTACTATTTGACTTGTTGACTTGCTCTATATATAGAACTATATCTTTACTGGCATTTTCTTTTTATGCCTTTGGTGAAATATTGTCCTGCTAATGAAGGTTATTCATTAATTTAGGGCTGACATAATTTCATACAGGGATTGTGACTTATTGCTTTAGCCTTTATTAATTTATTTTTCCTTTTTTGGTATTTTAGAAACGATTTGATCCAATTCTGTATGGCCCAAACAACCAAGATCTTATTCCTCACATTTTATATGGGTGAGACTTTCTTTTGTTTCTTTATTTGCCTCTCTTGATAGAAAACAACACAGTGACTGATATATTGAACTCCCATCGCGTTTACAGGAGGACTGTCAAGGAAGCAGAAATTGGGGGCATGTATTGTGCTGTGCTGAGAGTCAAGTTAGATCTCCGTGCTCTTTTTATTCTTGCTTATAATCCTGCAAATTCAGAGTTCTGATGTTTACCTACCTCTGCAGCTCATCCATTGTCTCGGCTGGTGTGTTTCGTGTGTTTTCCAAGGAGGTAGCAGAAGTTGCTTCAGTCGCAACCAGCAGGGCCTGTGAAGGAAAGGTAAGCATGCTTGAGTTATTCAGAAATTTAGGATAGTTCCTGATGTTTGTCGATTCTTCAGTTCATTCTGCTGTCCTCGGCTGAGGAAACAAGATCACTGTGGACAAACAGATTTGGGTTCAATGAAATTCCAAAGGAGAAGGTTGGTCACTTGAATTTTTCTCTATGTACATTCTTATCGACCATGTAATCATTCTTATTAACTTGTCAATTCCTATATGACAGTTGAATGAGCTAAAGGACTGTCCATCCTCTCCTGCCACAGCCACAGGTAGTGAATAAGGAAGTTCTTGACGGACTGAAAGTTGCTGACCTTTTAAATGTGCATCTCTTGTGTGAACCTAAATGGTGGATATCTCTTTTGTGTGTCTTTGGAGTTTGGACCATATGTTTTTTTCACTGTAAACTAAGTGACAATTATTTTGTAAAATAGAGTGAACTTTTTCTTGTATTTGGATGATCCGACTCATGTACGCACTATTAAACGAAGAGGAACCCGGATTTGGACTACCTCTTCTTGGGCTTGTTTTTGTTCTTAGCAATCGCCTCCTTGATCTCAGTCCCGAGATGATTTCTCTCTTTACATAACCTCTCGACACTCTCGCATGGAAGACAATCGTCCAATGTGTCAAACATTGTAGCATAACAATGCAATGCGTCTACATAACTTGACAGAACACCATACCTTTTTTTTTACTTACTTCTCTTTCTGCCAATACTGTGATTGCAGGATTTAGGGACTGTACACAACTTTCAGTGTCTGAACCCTGTACAATGTCACTTAACTACTGAGGTGAAAAAACAAGATTTACCGCGACTGTTTCATTATTCCTCTTCTGCAGATTGTTAAGGTTTGAGCCTCGTAACATTCCATTGAATTCAAACACAATGTTGTTTTGAAACAAATCAAACAATATTAGGTAAGACGCTGAGTATTAATCTAATTGGGTGTGAAGCACCCTCCAAAGGCATGGACTTAGGGCTGAATTGTTTGGCCCAACCTCACGTAGAGGAGCAGCATTAGCCAAGGCCCAAGGGGACACTTAGGTTGACTGGTCCGTTGGCTGAACCATTGGCCGAGTCTTCGACCGAGCCAATGACTCAACCATTGAACCTGAACCGCTGGCTTGGATAGGCTCGGGATCATCTTGACTCATACCGACAAGAGGGTTGACTGAGCCGTTGGTTAAACCAGCAGAGCCAATGACCAAAACATAGTCTGAGCTTGATCTATAATTAACGTGGATGGGCCTGGGAACATTGTTATCAGAGGCCATATTCTGTAGCCTTTCTTACAAGTTTGTGCTTAGCACTCACATGTTATAAGATTATAGAGAAGATTAGAGTTTGATTAATATGATGACGAAAATGAAGGGAAACGAAGGGGACGGAGAGTCGTTGCCTCTTATGAAGAACAGTCAGTTCGGTTCACATAATCACATCAACCTTAGCTGCAAGTAACTCATGGCAGTCGTGTAACAGCATGTTCTTACAAATCTTGTAAAATCTGATTGGCACGCAATTAATAAAAGGTCAGACACCAGCCTCAAGGAGTTGAAGGGAGGGGTTTCGATATTAGTAGCACAGCAAATTTGCAGGTTAAAATTGTTCTGCAGCTATTTCTTTCCCTTTTCAAGGATTCTCAACAATGTACAGCTTGAGCCGCTTTGGCTTTGTTGGCTTGCAAGAGAAGGAAACAATGACTTAGGATTAAACACGACCATCATATTAAGTTCTTATAAAACCACAAATAATACAGAATTTGTTTGGTAAAATGTGCAACAAATAAAATTCACTATATTATCATAAAAAACAAAAGAAAAATCACGCATTATTGTTGTGGCTTTCGATGGTTACAAGACTCAGAACGAGCTAGTAATCCCAAAAGTGATGGGAGGATCAAGAGAATACCGCATTATTAGTTGGCTTAATTACAGGCCCACGGGAAACCCACACTTCTATCCGACAAGAGTCACTCTTAATTTTACGTTTCATCACCTGAATGTAATTTGGTGGCATTTCGAATTGATCCTCAAAACGTTCTGCATGACCATCTGCACTAACACACCAGAGGTCGGCTTGAATGACGATGGGCGAATAAAGTGGGGCAACCAAATAAGATTGCTTTTGCAGAAAGATCCAAGTACCAACTTCATCCTGGTGCACTTTCACAGCCTCTTCCAGTTTCTTATCGAATAGGACGATTCGGCAATCCTCCTTGGACCCGTTCTCCCCGTAATGGAACCTTTTTCCATACCAAGCCACAATGCGTCCGTATACTGCATACTCACTCCTTTTTACTTTGATTTCGGCAGTTATTTTAAAAGGTCTAGCCACCCTAAGTGGAGCATAATAAATTGTCGCCACACCCCTTATCCCTTGGACTTCTCTAACTTCAAATTTACCAGGGATACTGAACTTAATATCAGAATGGGGGGCAATGAATGAGCCTTTGATGAATTCATTCCCATTCTTCTCTTTAAGATCCACGTGAACAGTGAAACCACGACTTGCGTAGATAACACGCATGTAATCCGAGATCGTGAGCAAAGATAGAGTGCCACATTGGCTGACACACTCAGCCCCATCTGATTGTTTGTCGTAGATATGCAAGGTACCCATCTCATGGGTTACACACACAGTACCATAAATCTCAAATTTTTCTACATCATCATTGTGTTTAATTCTCACATTGAACACCTGTGCTAGAGGTGTTCCCACTAGGGTTGGCCAGTAGAGCTCATTCTCAGAAAAACTCCCAGAAGATGAATCCTCGTCCTTTGACGAGGAACTCTTTGACATAGCTACAAGTCACCAAATTAATTAGTTTTTGAATCAGAGACGAGTTTCATTACAACTCCATCATACAATACTTGATCAATTGGAACAAATAATGCCCGTATTTCCAGTAGCCAGAACGTTCTTTCCTGGCCGTAGGGTCTATAAACCGATAAATCGAAGGGGAAAAAGAAGCTTATTTCCACTACTTTTTATAACAATTTTTTCGTACATTGCTAACTTTTACAAATCACTAGAATCCGTGTGGTATCGATTTTGGTTTCCAGTTTTCAATTTCTTTTAAAAACCAAAGTCACGTTTTTGATAACAAGCAAAAGTGGTATTCTTTTAAGATCAACCTATCAAAAAGTCAACGGTACCCAAACACACCGCGGTCGTGTATCATCCTACAACACCCTAGCTTTCGTAAACTAAAGAGTAAACATTTAGAAATTGCACCAAATCACTGAGAAGTGGAGAAAAGGAAAGCAAAGAAACAATCAACAAAAAGTTGCACCCAATTAATGAGACGTGGACAGGGCCATCTCGTATATTCAAGGGGTTGTGTGCTGCTATGACAGAGGAGATGTGGTATTTATGTTCGTGTCAAAGACAAACGTAACCCGACACGAAAACCATTAAGGCTATTATACCTCTGCAACTTATCATTAATAGAAAACATAATGAACAACCAAAGCTATTTTCTAACATCCAAATCCAAGAGACAAATTTTATGGCTATATAGCCTCTGTTAAAATCTGTAGGATGTAGCCATAAAATTTGAAGGGAGCCGTGGCGCACCGGTAGAGGTGTCACGGGTTCAAGTCCTGAGAGCAGCTTCTTGTCCAAAAAGTGAACAAGGGAAGACTTGCCCTCTATACACCCTTGTGGTGGGACCTCAGTTAAAATTCGATTCGTGAAAGGGCAAGAGTGTTTAATTCAATGTTCAAAATTTCAACACTAACTCAATCTGTTTAGTTAATCCTCCTACAAGGGTTGAATGGTCTATAAAAAAAAAAAACTTGTTGGATTGATTGAAATTTAATCTTCAGCAACTTTTCTTCCCAATAAAGCAATGATATAATACTACGGAATAAGAAAAGGAAGTGGAAAGTTTACCTGTGAAATTGCAAGGTTGATTAGGGCGGAAGATTGTGCGGTTGATTTGGTGATCGTGCGTCGTCTCTACTCTCTAAGGTAGTTTGAGATGCTGAGCCGTCAAGAACAGAAACATATAAAGAGAAAATTAAGCGGCGGTTTAATTGAGTGGATTTGGGCCTTTCTTTCTGTTACAAGCTTGAAGAAGCAACCCGTCCAACCTTTTCAAAAAAATTGAAATCAGGACCTCACATAATCTCTGTTAAGTTTTCCGTTTTTTTTTTTTTTTGTTAATATTGTATTCACAACCTCAGCAACACTAACCTCCGTTAGTGTGGAGGGTCCTTAACGGACCGAAAAAACGTTTGGGGTCCTTTTCTCAAAATCGGCAACAACGCTGAACCACCGCTTGAGCTCCTCTATATGTGTTTTATTTCTCGAGGGGCCACCAACTTATAAGTTATAAACTTCCGAATTGATCGATTCTGGGCAACTTCAGAGGTAACCCACAATTACGAGTATAATCTAACAACACTTGAGAGGTAACTCTTTATTGAAATCCCTCTTCTGTTTTTATTATAATTATAGGTTGTTTGATCAAATTTCTGATTTCTTCCCAATACAACTGGTAAAGTTGTTGTTTAATGAATTCTTATTAAATTAAATTACAATTGAAAATTTGCAATTTTGTATCAATTGGAAGTTCCAATATCTTTACTCTGAGGAGGGGTTCTTAATTCTTATTGTAGTCTCCAAATCTACCAGACGGTCCGTGGTAGACTGTGCTCCCAAGTTACCCTCCCTCCGCCCTTGTGTAAGTCACGATTTCGAGATTTTTTGTTGGGTTTTATGGTTATTTATATGTCTTTAATGTTTAGGTTATTCCATGTGATCAAGTCCTGCATTTGTGGATGAATTTTATGTTGATATGAACTGGAAAGTTGGGAGCTTTGTTAATTTCGTGGGTTTTGTTGGTGTGTATTGACATGTTTAGTCTTATTGTTGGCTTGCTCAAATCTTTGGGTACTGAGTGTGTTATTAAAGACTTGGAGGCCGATGTTTACGAGTGCTCGACTTGCTTGAACTTGTCTAAACTGTAAAGCGTACTCCTCATTTGTTTTCCTGTGCCATGAGCATTTGAGACTTTACTATCGTTGAGCGGCTTTTTGCAAAGATTTCAGGTCAGCAATGTGTCCAAGTGTTGCTCTTTGTGATAGAGACTGAATTTGTAGCATTGTTGATTTGTTGGCGAGTATATAACTATATATATGTTATGTATGCCTCATCTGAACCTTGTTAAAGGTACATGCTTGGTCTACTTTTCAATGGCTTATTAGATGATAGACATAGATATAGTCAATAAGGATTTTTATGCTTATGAATTACCAAAAAGCTGTTGGATAACCTAGAAGATGACTAGTCTTTTATCGACATTGAAAGTGACTAATTATGTGCGAAATTCGTAAGCATTAGTACTTTGTTGGAGGTTTCCTTTATCATATGACTTGTACAGTGGAATAGTTATGACAATGAGATGTCTGTTGTTGTTGGATGACTGTATATTCAACTGATTGAAGTTTTTTGCCATCCCACTTTGGTCAGCTAGAACGCCTAGAAGAGTATAGCTCCTTTTCTATGTTATAATCAAAACTTGTACTTGTCCCACATCGGTTTGTTGAAAATAGGTTGGGGTCTTCCTTCTCTATAAACATAAACGATTGGCAGCTTTTACAGTTGTGGCTTGTGTTATAGCATGACCCATATATCTAGATTCCAGGAAATCTAATTGCCAAACTGATCAGTTTTTTTGCAAATTGGGAGGGGTTGCACGTGCAACACTTTTGCAACCTGGTGGGTTCACCCCTGAGCATATCGTGAATATTGGTTCGATATTTGATAATTTCTTGCATCTAAGACTATTAACTCTCAAAGTGCTTCGTGTTGATCTACCAGGAGCCCAACTTTGTCAAATGAGTTTAGCAGGGTTGGATCCCCTAGTGGAGCTGTTCTCGGTCCATGTCTTTATTGATGGGGTTGATGATCCTAGCTCTGTTGATATTGAAGGTGAATTTAAGGTTTACGATCTTGAATCGAAACATTTCGAGTTTTACAAGCGAGCTGAAGGTTCTCCATCTGTCCTTCCTGATGGCACATTATCCTTGGTTGCTCCACCCCGTTGTCTAGCAAGCCCCCATTGGGGTTTCAAAATTCATCTCTACGACAAACGTCGAAATCTTGAAATCTGCAATGGGTCTTGGAACTGTAGCCCTGACGATCATTATATGAATGAAGGCCCTCCTCTTAGCACTATTGTTTACGGCAAGCATGGTTGTGCATTTGTTAACTACCTGGTGTACGAGTTGGCCTCACAAGCTAGGATTGAGGTCTCCGTTGATACTCTTGGCAGTAAAGGAGGTGATGCGCCCGCAATTCATGGGTTCATTCGTGCAAAAAATGACTTGAATGTAACTGCTGATTCTTGTTTCGAAGAACAGTGTAAGATTACTTTGTTTCATGCCCCTATAGAGAAGCCTCAAGTGCTCGAGGGTGGTACGAGAAAAATTGTCCTATCAAGGTCGTGTGTGGTTGTGCCCAGTCACTCAAAGCTCATTGTAGAAGCTAACTTGTCCCAAGGTGCTCGTGAATTCGCAGATGGCTACGCGTCTTTTAATTTTCGAATGAGTGGTACAACATCTCAGAGTATTGGTGGCGTTACGGTGAAGGTAAGCTGGTTTAAAGACCCTTTTGAGTCGGTTGGCATGCGACGTCCATGATGAATGAATGAATGAATGTGTGTTTTCCTTTTCGTTTTCCCAGAATATTATCAGACAACTGGGTGTGTTTTCCTAATATTTTACGAGTACTAGACTACCGGTCTCCTTTGCCCATCAGTTCTTCAAATATATGACGTTTATCTTGTGATTTCAATCGTTACCTTTGTAGCAATGGTATTTAAAATATAGTACTTGTGATATTGTGTGTACTCGAGAAAACTACATTGGCAGCCGCTCTCAAGTAGCTTTGGTGGAGTTATCATTTGTGGATGTTTGTGGCAATGCTGCTAAACGTTATGCCTAATGTGATACTGGAATCATAACGCGAACTTACTACCTCTATGTAGTTACCATATACTCCGTCCATTCGTACCTACAATTCTACATCCATGTGTAAAAAATGTCCAAGGTCACGCTATATGTAAACCAGGATGAAGCTTGTGTATTTCACATTTCTATTAATAATGATTTCTAGCGATTGTTTTTCAAGTAATTGACATCGAATTCGACGGGAGAGTGCATTTTTTTTTTGATAGAAAACCAAAAATGGGTAGTGAATTGACAAACAATATAAACAATATGGTACTTCGACACAATATCGGACTTTAGAGTTGATATCTTGGGTAATTCTGGTGAAATCACTGCCTCCAAACTTATGAAAAGATTGGCAGATATGTATTTCGCTCGGGTCGTTAGGAATGCCGCTTTTATTTATTCCTTGACACCGCGTCAGTTGGCTTTGTGGAGTTCTCAACAGGGTGCGCGTAGTTCTGATTGACTTAGGGTGGTCCCTATTTTGGGGTTGGGTCAGACTATGAATGGTCGCACTTATCGTTGCGTGCTTTGCTAAGGGGTGCCTTTAATCACCATGGATCACCCATACTCTGCTTACTCGCGGGTCTTTATGGTTGATATATTCGAAGATTATGTTGTATCGTGTACGGGAGGGGTTGGGCGTCGAACATGGGCATAATGTTGTCCATGACATGCTGGTTGAAATCTGTTATCGGTCAGGGATCTCAGCGTAAAGAAAGTTGACATTGGTATGATTGGTGCCGATGGCCGACCTCTTTGCCCAGCAGACATGCTGCTTTATCCTTGGGATAGAGGGCGCGACGTTTGTATCGATTTGACTTGGTCGTCGCTCTTGACTCAGACGGGATTGATTGATTTTGAACCAGGTAAGGTAGTGCGGGAAGCGGCCGATCGTCAGCGTGCTAAGTATGAGGCTAGATGCGCTGCTTTGGGTTATGACTTCCTTCCCTTTTCTTTCTGCTCTTTGGGGGAGTTGAAGCCCACAGTTGTTGCTTTCCTTAACCGGATCTAGCAGTTCTCCAGGACACATGATATCGGTGCGCAGGCTGCAGCTTATATTTTTACTAGGATTGGTTTTTCCATAGCAAAAGGTGTGAGGGCTCAGATCGTATCACAGCTCCCCATCAACTTCTTGTAAATTTTTATTGGCTTTTAGTTTCACACTATTCATAGAATGACAATAGATATATTGGAAACTCCTTGTTGAGTGTGAATTACACTTGGAAATAAGGCGGGACTTGGGATTTGACAATTATATTTCTTCATTTCTATTACCTAGGGGGGACGTATTTATTAGGATCGTAAATAAAAAAAGAATTTTATTGATAAGACGTTTTCAATTGTGGCCACTATCTTATTACGACAGCTTTGGTAGAAAAGGTATTATTAGATTGAGATTATTAAAAAGACATTATTTGTAACACCCCGTAATTTTTGGGAATCTATTTAATTCGGGTGTTGAGGAGGCCTAGTGAGGCGCCGGTTAGAAGAGTAGAAGGGTGGAGAATTGATAATATTAGTAGGGGTCGGGGAAGACCCAAGATGACTTGGACGAGGGTGATTAGAAGTGATATGAGCTTTCTAGGGCTTGAAGAGAGTATGGTGTTGGATAGGGTAGTGTGGCGGGACTCTATCCATGTGGAGGACTTTTTCTGATCCCTTTTGATTTATTTGTTTGGTTTTTCCAACTATTTTTCCAAAACTTTTGAATTTCTGTTCAAAGTTCATATGTTTTGCAATATTTTTTAAACTTTTTATTTGTTTTGACGACTTTCTAAATTTTCCTTTGAAAGTGTTTAAATACTTCTAAAATGTTTACAACGTTTCGAAATTTCTTGGCGTACACAAGACGGTTACTGGATGACGATTCATGTTAGCCGACCCCAAATCATTTTGGGAATAAAGCTTGGTTGTTGTTGTTGTTGTTGTTGTTGTATTTAATTCGGGTGTTACTAACTAATATGAAATTTAGGATTTTATGGTTTATTTTTGAGAATTATTATAGTGATTTTCATAATTTTAAAAGGTTGTATATTTGTGTTTTTTTTTTTGGCAAGAAATTAGTTAAACTTTTATTCTTCCATAAGGGGGTAAAAGAAAAAGAGTCAAAAGCTCTTACAAAAAAATTAAAGCCACTAACCTAATAGTTTAGGCTTTCAATTACATCATTATGCCAAATATTCTTAATACAAGCTAACATTTTAATATTAACAACAATTTTAATTCTCCTTACTAATTCCTCCACCCCGGTTTCGATTCCTCTAAAGAGCCTGCAGTTTCGCTCTTGCCAAATGGTGTAAGTGTTGGAATTAGGCTGCAAATAAGCCATCTAGCCCGCCAATCTTTCTTCAAATTTCTCTTCTCAAAGGATCTAACTTCTCGCCTAAGACTCCAACTCTGTCTTCCAATTCTCATCCAGTTAAGCATACTCCTCCAAACTGACTTTACATAGGTGCATTTGAAAAAGAGATGGTCTCTAGTCGCCGCATTTTCCTTGCAAAGACAACACCTGTTGACTATACTTAATCCTCTTTTGCAAATATTGTCAACTGTAGGCAGCTTTTCTTGCACTACCAGAGTATGCAATGAAAGAATGTTTAGGTAGATTTATGGAATTCCAGATGACTTTACTCCCTTTCATTTTAGGAAGTTACTGTCTAAAGAAATCATAGGCTTTCTTGACAGTAAATTTCACATTGCTGCTCCATGAAGCAATCTTAGTTTTGGCACTTTGAACATACCCAGTTTTCATCAGAATTTCAACTCTGATACTGAGGATGCTAGAAAGTGCTTCAGCATCACTCTAACTATGTTTCACCTTCCATATATCCACATTTTTGCAAATGTATTTGGACATCCAGTGAGTCCAGACTTTCATACCTTCTGTATCAATAACCCAGAGCCACTTAGATATAAGTGCCTTGTTCCATGCAAGAATTTCTTTTATATTGAAGCCTCCTTCTTCTCTGGGGGCACATGAACTTTTCCAGCTCTTGTAGATCATCTTCCTTTGGCCCTCAGAAATATTGATCAATAAGAAGCCTCTACAGAAACTGTTCAGCTGCTTAACAATACCTTAAGGGAGTAAAATCACATTGCACCAGAAATTGTTTAAGTGAGCTCCACCTGTGAGTGCACCACATTGGAAAAAAGAGGTGAGAGTTGATATGTTTATAAACCAATGAGTTACTCCACCTATTACCAATTGGTTTTAGGATGGAACCTCCTTCGTTTTATAACGTGGACTCTTTCTCCTCCTACGGGTCCGGCTCAGGCCCGAACGTGGTCTAACAAAGTGTGAACTAAAGTCATTATTTAGGGGCAATTTTGTGTTCCAATCGGATTGCAGAGCTTGTGTAATATTACGGAATTTGGAAAGTGGTTTATGAAGTTGGTTTGTCCCACACTGGGAAACTAAGACTCATATGATCAGTTTATAATAGATTCCTACCATCTTACTACCAACAAGCGCTTCACCTTTTAGAGTCCGGAGAAGATATATGGGCCTAAGGGTTGACATCCTATCTTATTGGGTTGTGTTGCGACGTATGATGAATCAGGCTATTACAGATGGTATCAGAGCAACCCTGTAACCACGTGTTGGCGGGGCGGATCAGAGTCACTCTCAGACGAGGCGGGGCGGGGCGGGTCATAACCCATTTTGACCCGAACTCAACCCTGACCCGTTTCATCCCCTCTTTACAGTACAACCCTCTACCCCCTCTCTCTCTTACTCCTCGTTCTTCTCTTTTTTTTTTGAAGGATTCTTCTTCTGTTTGTGTCCACCGTATCTCACCAAACAAAGAAGAAGCGAAAAATTCCTCATCTAGAGGTCTCAATTAATATCAAAGATCAAAAGTATAAATACAATTACAACAAAAGAATAATAAAAACAAAAATTTTAGGAAAAAAAAAAATTCAATGAAACCAAAAAAATTCAAGAAAAAAAAAATCAGTGAAATAAAAATTTCCCAAAAAAACAATGAATTTAGAGGGGGGTGAGAGAGATTATGGAGATGCAGAGAAATCACATGAAATGAAGAATGAGAAAAGATGAGAGTTTGGAGGAGAAAGAAGACTAAGCTTGACAGAATTGACGTCTTTTTTCTTTTATAGCAAGAGAAAGCAGAGTTATATGAAATTGGAGAAATGAATTTGTTTATAGCGAGAGAAATTAGAGATAAACAAGCATGTGTTTGGGTGTTTTGCTATAATCCGACTTCTAATTTGTGCCCGTGTTTTTTTTAAGAGGGCCAGACCCGCGTCGTTTCTTAAAGGGCATGACCCTTTATCGACCCGCCCCGTTGTTAGATAGGCCGGGGTTTAACCAATCGTTATATGTACCCCCTGGGGTATTTTGTTTTGTTGTACGTCTTGAAAGAAAACATAAATTAAGGTTATATTAGCTTATTTGGCCAAAACAACTTATTTGATTAATTTCGTTAAGCTCTTTGACCAAATAAGTTGGTTTGGTAACATCACTACCTTAAATAATATGTTACCTCATTTAAAAAGTTACCCCATGTAACTTATTTAAAAATAAGTTGGTTTTATTTTGGTTTTGCAGAATAAAATTTACACCATTGATTGATTTCATTCAGTCTTTTGTTGGCTCCATTGTGAGTACTTTGTGACTCCTTTGTGAGGTTTTTTTGGCTCCATTGTGAGATTCTTGCGACTCCTTTGTGAGATAATTTGACTCCATTGTGAGACCCTTTGAGGCTCCTTTTGTGAGGTTTTGTTGACTCCTTTGTGAGGTCTTATTGGCTCCTTCGTGAGGTTTGATCTCTTCATCAGTGGTGTTTTTCCCTATTTGTCCAAGACAGAAGTTGTTCGCATATCGGTAATCCTCAATGAATCCAGCATCAAATATCGTTAACTACATCAATTACTTTTTCTTTGTTGAGTTACATAGATCTCTATTGCCGATGAAAGATGCAAAGACATCGACGTGCGATGGATCAATTTTGTTAATTAGTGAAGGATTGTGTCAATTAGATCTTTTTGATGATATTTGTATCGTTACAATTCTTGATGTAAGTGCCGTTTGACAACGATAGTAATGAAATTCCGTTTTATTTCAAAAAAAAAAAAAACTTATTTAAAAATAAGCTTGTTTATCATAATTTTATTCCTAATTTACCCTCATATATGTAATTTTATATATACAAGCTCCTATATCAGCTAATTTTGTCAAACGCTCCTCTTACTATCAGCTAAAAACTTTCAGCTACTGTTGCAGCTATTATTTCAGTTTTTAGCTACTATTTCAGCATTTAGTTACTATTTTGCCATTCACCTACTATTTCAACTAGTTTTGCTAAACATAGCCTAAATTAAATAACAAAGAAATTTATAATTGTAGAGAGCAGTCTTATTTTGCAGTGTAAAGGTATTTTGTCTCAGGGGGTACAAGATTGCCAAATACCCCGGGAATAGGTTATAAATTTGCCTCTTTGATCCTCTTTAAGAAGGTTCGATCGTAGGCTTTTAACGGCAGCCTGCCCCATTTCCTAGCTTAGCGACAAGCCGACAACTAACCAAACTCAAAAGACTGGATAAATCTTTCGAACTAAATTTGAATATAGGCTACGTCCACACTAGATAGAGTTCGAACAAGTCCCGTATCATTTGGCACAATCCGTATTGAACCGTTACAAACCTGGAACCACCGAACCAGTGCCTGAAAATACTACCCCTTGATCAGACATCGATCACTCTACGTTCATCAGACATTTTCACATCAATTTGATCGTGTACATTACTCTACCGCTCGTTTCTCTCTCCTCCATGGCCTTATCGGCTGCCATTGACGATGGTCGCTGGAGGTGGTAAGCTCGTTTCCTCCATTTTTGAGGTGGGTGTTTACAAATTTGCTTATTTATTGCTCAAATTCTGATAAAGTTGATTTCTTTGATTATTTGAATGCAATATGGATGCAATTTGAGTTTGGGTATTTCCATTGATCTTTAATTTTATCATATGTTGGGAATTTGGGATCCATTGGTGGTGTTGGGCTGGTGGTGGTGTTACAATCGTCAAACTTACGCTTCCTGTGCAACCTGTGTTTGATGTTAATCATAGTATTGGTTTCCCTGATTAGTATGAAGATCAATTTTTTTCTGGGTTTTTAAGGTTTGAATTGGTGTTAGAATTTGGAATAGAATGGATAGTGTTACGGCGCCTGCTAGGGGGAAATGGAGAAAGGTAGCGTATGGAGGAATGCAGCCCGGGTTTGATGATAATCATAGTGATGAGTCTTTCCTTGAGGAAATGGTAACCAATGCTAATGTTGTTAAGAGGGATTTGTTTAAGGTGATGCTGGATTCAGTTTCGATTTCTCAGTATATCTCCAATACTAACCATAAGGTATCACCACTGATCTACATACACCAGATGGGTCTTAGAGATGCTTAGTTGATGCCAGAAGAGAGGTGACTTTTTGAGGGCATGTGGCGCCTTATGCTGGTCCATTGTCGTAGGTGTATCCGTCTCTGTTTCCCTCATGAGCTGATTTAAATTGCTTGGCAGTCAGTCGGTGCGATTTTCGAAGCAATTTTCATTTTGGGTCATCCATGCGCAGCCTCTCTATGTTTCAATAGGGGTAAGGCTTGCGTGCATCCGAACCCCCCTTACCCCGCCTTATGGCGGGAGCCTTTAAGGCACTGGGGTTAAAGATGTTGTTGGCAGTATCTTCTGAAGCTTGTGATGGAAGATCATTTGGAAGAGGTGGTAAACCTTTTATTTTATGCATTGAGTAAATTAAGAAGGTGGGGGGGGGGGGGATCTTATAAGCTCACAAAAGGCTGATTGTGGTATATACTGTACATTTTATGTTTCAATATGCAATTTGAAATTTAAAGCATTGGCTTTTCGGTCTGTAATCTTTCTTTTTGGGGCAGATATGCTGAATTTAATTTTATACGAATCCATTTAGCACCTTAATTTTACATGTTGACTAACTAGAAGAATGAATGGGCCTGTGCTGCTATATGATTGGGTAATAGGTTGAAGACTGGCTCCCATTGGTGGCTGTTAATGGTAATTTCGGGGAAGTCATAAGTCGTACGGCTATTTAAACAGGCACATATTTTTTTTTAATCTCAAGTCTGATTGTTCCCAGCCTCAACCGAGTACAGATCCCTAGCTTATGTACTTGTCTTTCATTTTTGTGCAGTGAACCTAGTTCTTCTGGTGAGGCCATTGTCAAGGAGGAGTGTCTGATGACTCTCATGCCTCTGTGGATACATAACATGATGGATCTGTAGTTCGGAGCAACGTCTCTATGGCGGCAGCCTTATCCAATGCAGGACACACATTCGATGAAGCTGAAGCAGAGCATGCTCTAAGTCCACTCCGACTTGCATGTGGGACGTAATATATAACTAGCATTGGATTGCCTACATGTATGTGCAGTATCTTCCCTTTTCAATGATTTTACAGTGATTGGTTATAGGTGATCATTCAGTCATTTTGTCCTTTGTGAAAACACATGTTGTACTCTGAAATAAGTCATTTCTTGGTTAAAGATGTGCTGTTTTTTTTTTTCTTCCTTCTTCGTTTGGATTAGAAACTCATTGCGTGTGACCTTATGGAGGGTGATTCTGAATATGATTTGCAGTTGTCTCGACAAATTTTTCCGCTGACAGGCATGTAGAGTTAGCAATCTTAACATGTAGCGATGTCATTTCAGTGACTGCTTATGCTTACGTATTCCTGTCTGTGATTGCAGTACTGTTTTGCAAGTATTGAAAGTGGTTCTGACAGCAGTAGCATCAATGAAGTTCAGAGGTATGGTAGATAATCTTTCTGTCACCCATGTATTTAAAAATGCATGTTTCTGAGGCACGATGTGCAAGACCTTTTTTTTTTTTTTTTTTTTTTTTTTTGGTGTGAGGGTGTGTGATTGCCTTAAGGTCCAGCTGATCGGTCTATTTATAATGTTTGATGGGCATTATCATAGTTCCAGTTTTAATTTTTTATTGAGTAGGTGTCAAGTGCTTTACTCGAAAAAAACAGTAACCTAGTATGCTAAAGTTACTTTCTTTTTAAAGATGTTTGATACATTATAAATATGGATCACCATAATTCAACTATGGAAAATATGCTCCTAATTTTGAAAAGGTGAGCACCATGCGCCTTATGCCGAGGCTCCAAAAGCCTTGATGCCTCATGAGTCATGTCTTTGGAAACATTGTGACACCCCATTACTTTGATTAGCTTGAATTTTGTACCAAATATTGGTACTTGCTGCTTGTGCAATTGGGGAGCGGGGAGTTCTTGCAAACAACTGGGGTGGACCAGAGAAGTATGAACATACTTGTAGATTGTGGGATTCACTATGTCATTTGTATATGTTTCTTGTTGAGTTTAATTCGTGGATTGGCGTTGTTGACTTGAAAGCATGAAAACTTACATCATAAGTAAAGAATTTAACAGAAGGATCAAGTGTGCATCATATCATACTTGTTTGTGTTATCTGACTTAGGCGTGCATAAATTTTAAAGATTATTGTCCTCCTTTATAGAATGTTTTTTCTTTTTAGAATCACCGAATACTTGGAAGATAATATTCCTTCCAAGTATAAATTTACAGAAAGGTGCAAAGTAGTCTTTTCCTGTACGCTGGCATTGGCGTCAGTCTGCTGGTTTTCACTTTTACACAGACCACTGTTCCAGCATTACTAATGTTTCCATCACATCCAGTGCACCTCTTTGCTTGGGGGAGGTTGGCGTGGAGGAGAGGGAAGTGAAGTGAGGGGATGGGAGCATTAAGGTCATTCCTTGTCTTTGAATGGACGCCCCTCTTTATTTTTTGTGCCCAAGCACATGGCCAAAATAATCAGAATGGGAAGGACTCTAAAATTATAAGTAAGTTTGAATAGTTTGATATGATTAAGCAGGGATAGGTTCATATATCATTGAGGAGGCTTTTCTAGTGGTGTGAACCAGGTTCTAGTATTCCTTTTCGACTCCATTGGAGATTCGGAGAAAGATGGACTAGTGACTATTTTGTTTGGAATCCATATTTGCCTTTCTTCTTTTTTGTTGTTGTTGTTGTTGTAGTTGTTGTGGTATGTGGTAAGAGTTCCGAACTTGTTGCATTTCAGCACAACCGTCTTTCTCTATCCTTTTCTTTCTATATCTTACTTATCGAGGAATCCTTTTTTGTTTCCCTGATTTTGATATAATTTTAATTTACTTGTCAAAGAGAGAAGCGAAATCACTTTTTTAGAAGAAAGAATCTTACAACCATCGGACGCCTCCTTAGCTCGCCATAGGAAAGGGCTTTTGAGGTATAGTGTGATGTTGATGATATTGGATCTGACAGCCAAAGATTCATTTTACCTTCGACTTTGAGTGCTATCATCCCCCTAGGCGAGGTGCCTATTCTCAATGGTTTAGCACGATTCTTTGGGTGTGGGGTAAGGTGGCTTCTTTCTTATACGGGTCTCCCTCTTGGTGCATCGTTAAGTGCATATTAGTTTGGCATCCCATAATTGTGTTGTTTCAATCCCAACTTGCTTGGTGGAAATCAAAGCTTCTCTGTTGAGGGGTCGTCTTACACTTCTTACAAGGACTTTGTGTACAATATCTGTATGTTCCATGTCCCTTTTCGCTATTCCATGTGCGTGGCCTTGAAACTTGAAAAAAATCAGCATGACTTCCTTTGCAATAACAAGAACCCGAATAAGGTTTCCAATTGAGTTAAGCGGAAATAGGTATGTTGTCCAAAGGATAAAGGAGTCTTGGTAAAAGACACCTACGCAATGTCAATGGAGCTCTCAAGGGTAAGTTGCTTTAGAGGTTTGCCAATGAAAGTGGATCACTTGGAGGAACGTCATCGACCTAAAATGCGGAGTCCAACTCCAAACACTGGGTTGATGGAGTGAAGCAGTCAATAGTTTTCATGGTGCTAGTCTTCAGAAATTACTGATCTCTGGTTTTACGCTTTTTAAGTTTTTTTGGGTTCTAAGGTGAACAATGGAGCAAGGGGTCTATGCTGGCATGACTGACGATGTGGGGAGCTACCTTTAAAAACCGTTTTTCCTGACCTCTTCAGAATTGCATTTATAAAGGATGCCAGGGTTGGTGATGTTGATTTATGGAAGGGTAACTATCATCGTTTGGGACATTTTTCTTCTGAGTCCCTCAATGATTGGGAGGAGCCTTCGCTTTTGAACCTCCTGGAGCTCCTTTTTTTTGTTAAACTTGTTAGAGAAGATGAGGATGAGATGAGTTGGTTGGCTGATAAATCAGTAATCTTAGGTGTTAGGAAATTCGGAATATTGTCCAAAATTTTGTCTCCCTTGATGACTTCCTGCTAGTGCAAATATAAGTGCAAAGCTCCTCCGAAATCTTGTTTTTTTGCTTGGTCAGCACTCAGCAGCTAAAGAGAAAATCCCGACAATAGATTCTCCTAAACCTAGAGGTTTTAGTTTGGCTAGCTGTTGTTCTTTGTGTTGTGAGGCAGAAGAAACGATTGATCATCTGTCTTTTTCTCTTTTGTCCTAAATTTAAACTGTTCTTGTCTTTGTGGTTACCCTACAAGCCACGTAACCATCCCTATTTTGAATGTCAGAAGGCTGCAAAAAAAAAAAATGGAGACTTTAAATTTGGTTTAGTGTAGAGATACAATTAATTGACTTCTTTTCTTTAAATTTGATTCATTTGTCTAAGACTCTTCCTTATCGGAAAAAAAGGATAAGGAGGTGAAAAACTGCGTTGGCGGTTGTCAATTGATCTGTTGTGGTACAACTTTCCACTAACCCGGGCGAAGTTTATTGAAGGCTTACCAAAATGCTTTTATAAACTAATGAATAACTTCTAAATGGAAATAAGACCTAGTAAGCGAGCGGTGTAGTCCCCTTTTTGTATGTATCATATTACATATATGGTCGTGGAGGGACTTCCTTATAACAGGATTTTCAAGGTCGAAGTTCTTGCCTTGTTCTTCTCTGCATGCAGTGGGTGCTCCTTTCGCGGTCTATACTGAAAGGGGTTATCAGTGTTTTGGAAAAGATTTTGTCCGACGGCTATAGTTTGTATTTTTACTAACGTAATGGACTATCAATCTTGATTGTTGTACTCACAACACAAATGGGCTTTATTTCCAAGAGAATGAAATTCATTTCTTAAATAAAAAAAAAAGGATTTAAATTCATTTTTTCTCCTGTTTGGTCGATATGGAACTTTAGAATCAGGAATCAAGGAACTTGTGTGCTCGACAGGGAATTGTTATTTTCCACATTGAAGTGTGATAAGTTGCTTCTGATTCCAGAGGTTCAATAGTTCTGGTGTAATAATCATGGTACTGTTTTGCAGAGAGGTATGCCATTAACAAGCAAAGAACATGAAGAAGAGGACGATGGAGAACACATTGACTTTAATGATGAGGACTTTGTAAGTATGGCGTTCTGTATCACGCTTCAACAAAAAGGTGATTTAGACTTGAGACTGTCTCTGACGGTGTGAGTTTAATCGTCTTGGGGTAATTGGTTTGAAGCTTTATAAACTGAACTCCTTTCACTAGTCTGACTTTTGAAGTTTTTTCTTAGGACTGCTGGATCGTATACAAATAGTCAAAAATAGTACTTCAGGTCTTATGTTGGCTTAAATGTTAGGAATTTGCTTGACTTGAAAGTAATTTATCAGTTGGGTGGCAATTTTTAAGATAGTATGGAAACACGACTTTAGCAGTGCAGTGTCTCCATGTTTGGGATAGTGTCTTGTGTTCAAAATGTTAAATTTTCTTATTTTCATTTGGAAATACAATGTTTAACTTCATGTTCTGCTGTTTGTGAATTATTCCAGATGACAAAGACGACATGCTTGAGCATTATTTGGCAGATAAATCTGAAGATTCATCTTTGCACTCCTCAAGAAGAGCCGCTTAATATATCTGACCTTGCTCCTTGTCTCCTTCAGTCGGCAATTCCACCAGGCACCGCACTCGTGAGTGTCTTCAGTGTCTAATACTGACATACTGTACCTGAAGGATGTCCTGTGTATGTATACTGCTACTTGCCAAGGCTGCTATGCCTCCACTTGCCTCGGAAGTTTTGATCAGTGTCACCTGCATCATTGGCGATAAGACTAAGGTGGAAACTTTTGTTCCATTTGGTTTGTAGGTCGAAGTTTCTCTTAAACATTCTTTGTGACATTTACTGGGGAGTTAAGGTCCCATTTTCTCTCATTTGCTGAGGACAGCTGCTGGTATTGATTATGTAATGAGCAGTTGAGCATTTCGTCCCGACATTTCCTGTGTGTATATGCTTTGAACTTTGAAGTATCAGATTTTGGACCTCTCAGTAGTTAGACTCCAGAAAGTTTGCTTCGATGACTTGACCCGATTTTGGGATTTTATCATCAGAACCTTTCGGAGTGCGTGTAGTAGTTTCACAGCTTCATAACCGTCTTTAAGAACGAATTGAAGACAATATAGGCAACTTCAAGGAAGAATTAGAAACCCCATTATGAGAACCGAAATACATGGCTGATGGAAATAGTAGATAAAAGACTCGTAAACTTCGATTATCTTGTACAAAACCGATCGAGCACTTAACCACTACTAACTTACTAAGTGGGTGCGTATTAGTTTGATTATTGCAGGTTGATGTCTCCATTGTCTCGCCAGACGTGACAAGCAACAGGTCTACTCTTATAATATCGTCGTTAAAAGTTTCGCAATGCCAACACAGAAAGTGCAACTTCTTTAAGAGATGAGACTCCTACGTAAATTGCCCTACAAATTACTACCGGTGTCAAGTTATATTTCTCCCTATACTACAGTATACAAGCATTTACACACTCACAGATGTGCGGAAAAGGTAGTGCGGTAATGTGACTTACCGTAGCATAAAGGTAGGACACGATAATAGAAGATTGTCCTCATTTTGTCCTTTCCGGTTACCATGTCAGCAAATTTCGTCAAAAACTGGTAACTTAAAAGGTGGTTCTCCACAAATTACCCTTTTTTTTTTATATCAATCTGGTACTGGGGTCATCGACTTGTGTACTAGGTGTATGACATTGCTCATCAATATGATACTTGAGAAGTACAAAAAGTGAATAATACCCTCCAAAGTAGTTCTGGCAAAACCGAATTAAACCCAAATTACTTGACCCGAATTTATAATCTGAATTCAACCTGAAACCCAAAAATGAACAGACCTAAACCCGTAATCGACCCGAATTCTGTTAGACCCGAATTGTTTAGACCTGAACCCGAACTAAAATGACTCATACTCGAATAATCAGACATTTAAATAATTTTTTGTTTGAAGTGGAGACATTTAAATGAATTGATTGAACCAAAATGACTTTGATTAGCTTTATTACATTTTTAAACACTCAAATTACCAATTTAAGATAATTTAAGATTTGAACAATTTGAAATGACACGAATTCGATCCGCAGATGACACACCCGAACTAAACCGAACTCAAACCCAAAATCAAAATTGACTATATTTATATAACCCGAAAGGTGACCCGATCCGAATGATCCATTTGTCAGTCTACTCCGAATGCATAATATAATTTTCCCTCCTAAATCCACATAATTATATTATACCACAGGGGGTATATTGCGTTTATACTCATACGATGAATACTCAGTATATTCATATTTGCTCATTGAAATATTGACGAATGCTTATCGAATATTCATGAACTGCTTATCAAAATGTTTGGGTACAAAAACTGCCTATACCCCGAGTACGGTATAAGCATTGCACATTTCCCGCCAACACCACCTCTACCTTTGAGAATATTTCGTGCCAAAATATCACAAGATTCTCTCACTTACTCTTATGAGTTTTTTAAACTAATCATTGTGATTGACACAATGTGTCAATCACAAATTGGTGGCATAATCCAGAGCGTTCATTTCATTTTCCCATATCCAATGGCTGGAACACGTAGTCCATTGGATGGTGGCTAAATTCTGAATGTGAGGCAAGCTAATATATATCCAATTGGTTGATCTAAAAAACGTGTATAATTGTTCATTGTTTTTATTCACGAATCAATGTAATGACTTCATTCTAGCTTATAACTAGAACTTTGTTTCCTTAATCAATGTCATGTCATTCTATCAAATGTGAAACAAATTCATGTAAACAATTGCAACCAATTCCAGTTTTTGATTTAAATTGAACAAAGCTTAAAATTATATAGCCAATTGGTGGTGGTTGACGGATGAAATAGTTGCACGTAATTGTTGGTACGAAATATATAGCCACTAAATCGAGTTCAACAAAAATCGGGTGGAAGAGTTGGAGACGATAGATAGGGGCAAATCGAGGGCAATAGTTAACCCGTAACATTTGAAAAAACAAGATATGTGGTCCAAAATTTGCCACACATCATATAAGCTAGCTTATTACAAAAGCTACTAGAGCAACAAACAACAAATTATTACTGTGCCACACAAACAAACAAAATCCAAGAAAATAAAAAAAGAAAAGCACTTTCTGCGTAAATTGGTGGGATTACCTCCTCTATTTCTCTGCAACAAAGACAACAATGGCGGCGACCCCGACCTTTTTACTCTACGAAAACTCAAACGGAGGTAACTTTTTAGACTTTCTGACGGATGCAAGAAACCTGTACTGTTACAATATGGAGTTTGGCGTTGATTTTACCAGTGAAGAAGTTGATTTGAAAGATTTTGAGGCGAAACTGATCTGTAAATGCTACCGAAAATAAACATAAGGTGTAATATTTCGGCTATTTGACTCTTATTGTGTTTATTTATATGCCTCTTAAGTTCCCAGTTTTTAAGGGGACCACCTTTTAAATTTTATTTCCTGGAGAACCACCAAATAAGTTTATTTTTAATTGATAAAACCACTTTCTCACGTGTTCAGGCCAGAAATTGACGGAATTTGCTGACATGGTAACGAATGAATGAAATGGACGGAGTACCATTAATGGTCACCTGACATACGGAATTGCAAATATTCCATTAACCAAATACTTTTTGGAGTTTTCTCATTCCATAAGAAAAAATACCTTAACCCCTAAACAATTACTAATATGTCTTAAACTAGTATTTAGGATTATAGTTAAGTTACGTTATTTCATAACTTTTTCATTTGGTTTTGTATAAATAATAGCTAGTAGTTCAGATTCCATATTAAGTAGCCATTCAATTACGCTAAGTTGAGGTTTTACTTTCGACATTTAGTGATAAGATGTATGTGTATTCAGTCCATGGCAAAAAATTCTAATAGATGACTTTATTTTGCCAATGATCAAGGGATTGAGTCCAAGAGTGTGAAACACGTTAATAAGAGGCGTACTTGATGCTATTCCCTCCCCTTTGGAGAAAACTACAATGACATGTTAGGGTTGGAAAATAGTACTGTTGTTGATGTCATTCATAAGATTGATGATAAAGAAAAAGACAAATTGTCGGATGAATGATGAATGCATGTGTCATGTGTGTTATTGTTATTAATGAGGATGAGCGATGAGAGTTTTAGTGTCAGATATAGACATGATATACGTGATTGAAAGGCTAGGACTGAGAAGATATTGCTATCAAAGCTTAGATTGGTGTTTACGGCTCAAGTGGAGTATGTTGAACAATGACGCAGATTGCCAGTTAGCCATATTCTCTCACACGGCAATTGCCAAAGCCAAAGCAAAGTGTGAACTAGAGAAACAAGCTGAGAAGGATAGGGAAAGGCAAAGGCAACGAATGGAGATGAATAACAAAAACCGTAGTAGTGGTGCTATTGGTGTGAATAAGGGACTTAATGATCATGGTGGTACTGATACTAGTGGGGGAGTTGACACAAAGGATGTGAGTCCTTTGAATTTCATCATTTTAAAACAATTCATGTGTAACTATGTTGGAAATAAAGAAAATTAATCTGACTTATCTGATAATTTGACCGAATTGTGAAATTGTTGCGCCGAGGTTTTAGGCCTCTGACCTTAAAGATAATTTCGCCGAGGCACGCTACAAGTGCCTCATGGCAGTCATCCTCCAGGTTACACAACACCGATCTTCGTATGCGCTGACGGAGAGCGGTTGATATAACAAGTGTCATATGTCAATGCTATGCTCAATCAAGGAACCCCAAACTCCACAGTATTTGTACGGGTTTTGATACTTTGTATATGTAACACCCTCAAATTTCCTTTCCTTTTTAACAACATTTTGCCGCGAACCAAAACACAAATAAGGAAATTCAGGGGTCTCATTCCGCACTCAAGTCAAAGACCCGAATGTTAGGAGATTTCAAAAGTCAGAGTATAAAATGTCTAATGATCTAAAATGGTCTTATTTCATCCAATAATAAATATTACAAATAGTCCAAAATCTGAGATTGAAACATGAAATAGTCTAAATCCAATATATTGTCTAATAAATGAAAGTCTAAGTTTATTGAATCCAACTAATTTCTAGTAAGTCGTCGTTCCCGCATGTATCATCTACTCCAAACATGTGGTGGATTTAAAGCACAAGAACCACATTTGAAAAAATCAGAAAAATTGAGTAAACTAACACCTCAATTCGTAGAAAACCAAAACCCTTCCCTGGATTTTAAAAATGTTTTAGATTTATTTTCGAAAACACACTGCACATAACCATATAATTAACACTACAAAAAAAACACCATTTTGAGACCAACTCCTGCGACCAAAAAATAATTGGATGCTAATTAGCATCCAAATTCAAATTTGGTTGCAAATTAGCGTCCGATTTGTTTTTGGTTGCTAATCTGCGTCCAAATTTGTGGTTGGTCTCTAATCAGCGTACGAATTTGTGGTTCTTAGCAAATTAGCAACCAAACCTGCGACGATTTTTTCTTTTATTTCCAAGACTACATTACTACAAATTAACCATAGACAATTTATTCTCGGTTTTTCTTCCTTAACAATTTTTTCCTTAATTAAGTAATATTTTTCTTAATTAATCAATGAAATCCCATATTTTGTTTTTTTTCAAGTGAGAATTTCACTCAGATAAGAAAAGAAATGTGTTAGCATGTATCCAAAACAGTGGTACGGTCGGTTTAGCTCACAAAACCGTCAGCGGTCCAACCTCAGGTTGAACCGGACTGGACCACCGGTTAAACTATAAGAACAGACCAATTCAACCCAGTTTGAACCTTTTCCATATATATTTCATATTTTTATAGTTATGACGTCATCCGATTTTTGATTTGGTCGAACCATTTGACCCATCAAACCCCGAGACGACTGATTTGATGTTCGGTGCCGTTTTTTAAACATTGGTCCTCTTTATATGTTTGTGTTTTGTGTGGAACAACATCTTAACCTATCCAAGAGACGACGCACGATCTCCTCACATCAATCGAACAACTTGACAGGTAAGTTTTAGTGTTTCACATCCTTATCCTGTATATACTCCGTATATATCATCATCATTGTTTAGTTTGATGAGATTTGGTTAAATATATGCTCTTGGTTAAGTTATGTGTCATTGTGTCGTTGCAATTGGTCAAGTAGTAAACTTTGTTGCTATTAAGAATTTGGAATTCCTTTAGTTAGTGTTTTGCTACCCTTTCATATTATTTCGATGTTTAATTTGTTGTTCTTTGATTAATAAGAGCCTAAGAAAGTGGTTCGTGATGATGTCCCAGGAATGGACCCCCTAGTGGAGGTGTTCTCGGTCCATGTCGTTATCGATGGGGTTGATGATCCTAGCTCTGCTGATATTGAAGGTGAATTTAAGGTGAATGACCATTATGGGAAACAATTTGATTTATACAAGCGAGTTGAAGGTTCTCCATCCGTTCTTTCAGACGGTACATTATCCTTGGTTGCTCCACCCCGTTGCCTAACAGGCCCTAATTGGGGTTTCAATCTGCATCTCAAGGACAAACGTCGAAATCTTGAAATCTGTAGTGGAGGGTGGGAATTTGGCCGTAACTATTATTTTTCGAATGATGGTCCTCCTATTACTACTATTGTTTACGGAGAGCATGGGTATGCACTCGTTAATCATGTGGTGTATGAGATGGCATCTCAAGCTACCATTGAGGTCTTCGTTGATACTCTTGAATGTAAAGGAGTTCATGGGTTAATTCGTGCTAAAAACAAGGCTAATAATGCAACTACTGATACTTGTTTCGAAGAAGTTTCTAAGCTTACTCTATTCCAGGTGCCTAAAGAGAAGCCCCAAATGCTCAAGGATGGTACGAATAAAATCGCGCTATCAAGGTCTTGTGTAGTTGTGCCCGCAGGCTTAGATCTCATTGTGGAAGCTAAGTTGTTCAAAGGTGGTTATGCATTGGCAAATGGCTTTGCATCTTTTGAAGAGAAAAGGAGTGGTACAATGTCTCAAAGGATTGGTGGCATTACAGTCAAGGTTAGCTGGTATAATGACCCTTTTGAGGCTGTTGGCTTGCCGCATCCACGACCACTACTAATGAACTTGCCTTCTTGTTAGCGGTTTCCAGAATATTACCAGTTTCCTACACAAATCAGTTTTCCAGACATATCGAGTTTATCTTGTCATGTCCATCGTTGATTTGTAGTAATGGTATTCATACGGCGGTGTGATATGTGTTATTGTGTTGTGCCTGCGTTGTAAGTCTTGTAACCAAGAAAAAGAATAACGCATTCGTTTCGGCATAAACATTCATTTTTCGGCATGGTCGTCGAATGATTTGAGCCTTCCTGACATGTCGCAAGACACAACCACTAACTCGATCGCTTCGATCTCTACAGTATATACACTTAAAAGTTTGACCTGTTTGTGTTTATTTTTTCTTCAAAAACCTGCATTTGCACCACACTCGAGTAAAACCTCGCATACCTTCAAAAAAAAAAAAAAAAAAAAAGTAAAACCTTGCAAACGGGTTGTTTGGATTAATAAAACAATATCAAACAAATGAAATGCCCTTTTATGTAGATAATTTTACAAGATATATAAGCAACTATATCAAATAAAATGCCCATTTATGTACGGTGCTGGTGCCCGTCGACTTGCGTAAGAGAGCCTTTCAGCATTTGATATGGAAAGAAGGCATGGAGGACGTAAAGTAATACATGAAGGGTAAATCTGGATATAACTTGGGCGATAATAGTAAAGTAAGGGCGAGGGATAACTCCAACCTCTATTTATGTAATTTTATTAGGTTAACCTAAATCGGCAATTGGATTATATCATACAACCTATCGCACAGTTTCCGCTCAAATCAATAGAGAAGTTTCAAAGGTAAACATTAAATCCCTTTTTCGGTATTATTAGATTATCGTATTAATCGAATTAATTGTTTTCAATCAATCTAGCATTTTATTTATCGTTCCTTTCGAGATTAGAACTAGTAATATGTATGTACTACCCTCCGTGCGGCTTTAAACTTCGTAGGGCCAACGGACACGCTTCTTAAGGTGGGTGTACACGTTAATCGGCTAATCGAAATTTAAAAAAAATTGCATGACGGGTTAGATAAAATATTGATCTAACCCGCCATGCAATTTTTTTGGAACTTAGATTAGCCAAAAAGCGTGTACACCCACCTTAAAATGCGTGTCCGTTTACCCTATGAAGTTTAAAACCGCACGGAGGGTAGTATACTCTATCCAGTCTTGACGTAACCATAAGTGTTTCATAAATTTTTTTTTTTTTTTTTTATTTTTTATTTATTTTTTTTTTTTTTTACAAAATTGTCGTAACAAGGATATATGTGACAGTTTAGTATTCTTTTTCTCTGCTTTCTTTTGTTTTTGAGTAATTTGGTTGGTTGCTAACTTTTGAGTTGTAGTTATGTCAGAGGAGTACTCGTCAGGTGAATCTTCCCCGACTTTCTCGAAAGAGGACCTGTATTGGCAAGCTAAGGCGGGAACAGCTCTAGCACAAGTCTTCAATGTGAAGATTAAGCACAATGATGATGACGTAGAAAAATTTGAGCTTTGTGGGAGTGTGTGGGTTGAACATGGGATGGGCACCTTGGATCTCTACAACAAAGAGCCAGATAATTCGGAGTATGTTAATCAAGGTGACATGTTATCCCTGCTACCTATCACCGAATTCAACCACGTTATCTACGCAACTCGTGGCTTCAATGTTTATATGGATCTTACAGACAAAGATGGTAATGAATTCATCAAAGGCTCATTCTGTGTTCCTTCGTCTGATATCAGCTTTTTCCTCCCTGATAAATGTCGAGTTCAAGAAGTCCAAGGGATTATGGGTGTGGCGACAGTTTATTATGCTCCGCTTAAGGTGGCTAGACCTGTTCTCATATATGCTGATTTCAAACTAAGTAGAGGAGGAAGTGATCAACAACCTGTTGAAATTTACGGATGCATCAAGGCTTGGTATGGGAAAAGGTTTTGTTACGGGGTGGACGAGGAGGCTAAGGAGCATTGCCGAATGGTGTTATATGATAAGAAAAGGGAAGAGGCTGTGAAAGTGCACCGGGATCAAGCTGGTACTTGGATCAATCTGCTGGTTTCTCATGTGGCTTACCCCCTTTATTCGCCCCTCGTCATTCAAGCTAAGCTCCAATGTGTTGGTGCAGATGGTCATGAAGAATTATTTGAGGATCAGTTTGAAATGCCGCCAAATTACATTCAGATGATGACTCGTAAAATTAATAGAAAGCCTGGTAGGGTAGAAGTGTGTGTTGATTCTGGGCCTTTCATAAAGCCAAAAATTGTCGAATCTCCCATCCCTTTTGAATTGACTAGCGACTAGTTGCGAGTCTTGTGACCGTCAAAAGTTAATTATCAGAGTGTTTTTATCAGTTACCGGGTTAGTACCCGGTACTGCCATCCTCTGTCTAAGAGTGCTTTTATCAGTTACTCCGTAATTTACAACAAACTAGTCTGTTTCAATTTCTGTTGCACTTTTTACTATAGAAATTCTACAAAAAGATGTCCTATAATCCCAAAACTCATACGACTAATTTGTTATGCTAAGAGAATTTTTATAAGGCAATTTCCTGACTTAAAGAGCAAGCATACATTACAATTGAGTGTCACAAAACACAGTGAACTGAAACTCACAAACAGTTCAATAGACAATGTAGTCGTCACAACAATATTTCTAAGAAAGGGCGCTAACTCGAATTGTCAAAACTACAGGGCTGCCAACTGGAATTCCCGAAATCCCGAAAAAAAGTTTACAAGTTACAAGGTTGTTTTGTATTGGCTTTACTGATCTTAGAATGAACTACTTACATTAGCTATGTGTGCTAGATGTTTGCAACTTCGTTTAGATTATCTTCACTGAGCTTATGCTTGGTTGATGTACTTATAGGAACATTGGACAGATGGTATAGATGCAAAAGCTTTTCAAAGAAGAATTATGAGGACAGTGACTCAGTAGAGTTCACAACATCATGAGGACAGCCTGACATGCTGACAATCAACTAAGACAGATGTTCACAAACTGAAGCATCCTAATTGTGTTCGTCTTATATGTCTCGAGATACTACCAATGGCCGGAGCATTTGAGGCACTGAGGTGATATTCGAATTGTGTTGCTAGAATGCTAGGAAGAAAAGGGAATTGAAGAATACAGTGTTTGAAATGGCAACACGAATGTATAAGCCTGTCTTGTGTTATTATTTATAAGGCATCAAACACAGAATGCAAACAATGTCATTCCACCAGTTCCATAGTAACCATTTCCAACGTAGATACATCCATTACCGACTGAGACACCCCCATTGTAGACAGGAAATCCGGTTTCATATGACCATAGAATGCCACCAGTCGTGGCCTCTATTGCGTATACATTTCCTTTGTTGTCGTATGACCCAGCAAACATGACACCATTGGCGACTGATACAGGGCCAAAGGTAATGCCGTTGCTAGGATTTGCGGTAGACCATAATATCTTACCATCTATAGGGTTCATGGCAACCCAACCTCCTGAAGTTATGACCTTGTTAGAAGGCTTGAGGGTGAAGTTTCGTCCATCACTATTTGCTATGTTGGTGTACACTCTAGTTTCATCTGTTGCTGCTCCCCACATGCCTCCTCCTCTAAGACCTCCTGGTCCGGCCTCCTGCGTATCATGATCATCATTTAACAATCTTATTAGTCGCGAAATCATGACAAAAAATTTCCTTTTTTCCAAGTATGCAGAGTATTCCTAGGTTGTGGTAGATGTTTGTACAAAAGTTCAGTAAGTTTCATCCATTTAACATACCGTGCTCCAAACAATGTCACCTGAATCGCGATCCAGGGCCCAAGCAAAGCCACTCTTTTGTACAGCAACAGCAAGATCTCTTTTAGTCCCCTTATCATGAATGCTGAGCAACATAGGAGCTTCACCAAAATCAGCATCAGGGTTCGGACCAGGAGGACAATTTGGTGCCGAAACACCACTACATGCCATGAACCAGACATCATATCCGCCGAACTGATGGTACCACTTGATGTGTCCTGTGTCCATGTCCAAGGCCAATATCGAGTCAAAGTGGTTGTCTGGCTCAATGCAATCATCAGGATGTGTTGGAACAGTCTGATTGTTCTGTTTTTCCTGACATTCCTCTACAGAATCCGGTACTGAGTACAGATTTCCAGTGGCTATGTAGACGTGATTTCTCGCTATATCGATGGAAGGGCTGCTTCCCCATACAGCTGCACCTGCATACTTCCCTTGCTTGCCTTGGTTGTCAGGAAGCATGTATGTCTGCCATATGATTTTTCCTGTACAAGCATCAAGTTTCGCAAAGCTTCCACGGAATGTGCAACATTGATCAAATGGTGCAATTTCTTCTAGAGATGAGACTCCTACGTAAATTGCCCTACACATAACAACAGCAATCAAGTTATATATTTTGTGGATAAAAATTCGCTTACTATATGCACAACTCTAAAAAAAAAAAAAAAAAAAAAAAAAAAAAAAAAATTAATGTGTGCACAAACTCAAAGATGCAAGGAGCTCAATAGGGAGAGCGAAATTATCATCGGATGTTCGACTGTCTACTCCAAAAAAACAATAGTGCTTACCCGTTGTAGTAAGTCCCAGACATGGTAATGAGGCCGTAAGGGTGAGGATCAAGTCGAGTCATCCAAACAAGCGTGCCAGTGTATCTATTCAACCCGAGTACCACAGCAGGCCCGTACACTCCAATAATCAACAAGTTACCAGCTATTGTAGGAGTTGCTCTAGACACTACCAAAGTGCCATTCACAATAATCCCTGTTGCATTGAACCCTGTCAGTTGGTGCAGGTTCTGCTTCCAAACAAGAGAGCCATCTGCCTCCTTAATCGCGTAAATGCTACCATCAAAGCTCGAGAAATAGATGGTTCCTTCATATATTGATGGTGTTCCACTTATGTAACCTTCAGTCTCATATTTCCACTTCAAGTGCAGGTTTGCTACTGTTTTTGGGCTTATCATTGTTTCCTTTTTCGCATTCCTTTGATTGTTCAAATCTCCCCCATGGTTCAGCCATTGATCCCTATGAATCTTCGGCGGACCCTGCTAATTAACAAAGTCATCTTAGACAGGCTACTTTACATATATAGTTTCATTTTTTACTGTCACCCTCATTTTTTACTGTCACCCTCATTTTTCTACTGTCACCCTCATTTTTCTACTGTCACCTTCAGGGTACGTAGTACTGCTAGCAGCGCATTAGCATACAATATGTGTGAAACACTGACTTAAAAACATCGTCGTCTAGCTTATCCAAATTATTTGATATAAGACTGCCGTACATACCAACTAACCAAAATGTTACATTGGTGAAATCGAACTTCGTTGATTTGTTGGTAAATCATAGCACTATTTACTATTTACATATCATTTACTATATATGCTCGCATATGAAAGATGAAATTAAAATCGCATAAGAATAGGCTTAACTTATGTGATCAGATATGAACTTTAGTTGTATCCATGCTAACATAAGGACAATATTCATCGACATGAACAAAGTAAATACTCCGTAGTTTTTAAGGTTGAATCATGCATGCCTTGAACGAAATGATGCGACATGTGAGACGTAGCTAAGAAGTAGGGAGGAGACTTACTGATATTTGATCAGATTGAACTGAACATACAGACGAAGTTGCTAGTAGTAGCAGAACTAGGGAACAAATCGTAGACATAAAACCTGGTGCATACGCCATGAATATTTAGTGAGAGATCTGAAAATGTAATGAAGCTAAGCAAAGTCCATTATAAATTGTGCCTAGCAACTTGTAATTATTATTGCAAAGAGGCAATAATCAACAAGAAACTCTTACGTGTAAGTATATTTGCATCGTTGACTTCCCTTAATATATACTTTATCAAATCTTGCTCAAATTAACTACATTATTATAGAATTCTTATTATGTAAACAAGGGTTATACTCAAATGCTTATCTGACTAGCTATTAATGGACACAAGTAACACAAATCCACCTGTTTGGGATAAAAGAATTCACGATTTCGGATTTCGCGGAATTGCCCATCTTTTTTTTTTCTTGTAAAAAACTCATTAAAAAGAGTCACTTGTAAGTTGTAACACCGTATATTGGTCTCTCAAATGTCTTTTATGAGATTTTGTGAAAATCAATTACAAATGATTTCTTTTAAGTCTTGTATGTTTGTTGTAAGCTGCTAATCTTGCATGCTATGAAACATATATTTGAAAGTTCGACTTAACCTTGTCGTCTTATTATCCAAATCCCGATCCTATGATATAAGACCTACCAACTAACCAAAATCTTAAAATCTTTTCAATCTGACTGTTTTTCAAACTAGGAAATCAAGTTTAATTGATTTGTTGGTTAATAACAATAACATCATTTACATTTCATGCATGTACGTGCATATATATCATATATGATGAAGGATTAAATTAGAATCTCGCATATTTTAAGCTTAAAATATGTCATCAGATTCAAACTTTCTATTTAATTATGCTATAAGCTTATAACATAAGGACGAATTCATTCAATTTGAACCAAGTACTCCGTAGATTGTTTATAAGGTGGAGGAGATCGACTTAACTAGACAACTAATGTGATTCCAGTCGTATATTTACATATGATGACTAAGAATTCGCAAGTCAATCCTTTAATTATTGTCAATGCAAGAATTTATTATATTTGCAAGTACAAGATGCAATAAACAAAATGTGTTAACGTGCCATTACGGTTTATCATTGTTGATATCCCATAGAATGATCAAAATTAAACTTGCTCAATCTAGCTACATTATAGTAATAGTATTATTGTTGTGTAGGCAAGGTTGTTACTCACGCAATATACTAGATGTTTCTTTTGACAATTGGACACAACGATTTTACTATTCTAGTCATAACTTAAATTAAATTTGGTAGTCTTTTACGACAGATATAAAATTTGTGATTTTATCGATAGTGTAACTTCACTAGTGCAATGCTATTACAATTTTTGATAACTTGCAACCATAGTATACGATGATATCATTATAATTTTAGGTCATACGTCCTCGTAGCTATTTCTAAAGATAATATAGACACATCTGACTGACGTATAAGTATATCCTTTAATTACAAGCCTAATGGATCGGATCATTCTTTATTCCTACTATTAATTCCGATCGATAAATCGAGCTTTGCTAGATTGATGACTTTCACAAGTCACGTCAGCAATAATTAAAGTATCTCTTCTCTTCACTTCTCTTCTCTTCCTGGGTCCAACACAAATAAATAGTCACATTCAATTGTGATTAGCTCTTCTCTTTGGATGTAGATCAAAGTGCGGTATAGACTGGTAGTGCATAACATTAGACGTGCACTTCACACAACTCCGATGTAGATCCCACATCTTACCAATTGAACATCAAGAGCCTGACTCGAAAGAGTATACTCTGCCAATTCTAAGACGATTAACAAATAATTTAAATTTATTTAAGTGTGGTCCCTACTCCTCTATTGTGAGGAGGTGTACTATACTCATTGTGCACCTTGGTGCACGATATATTTGCGCTCTTTGACCAAATAAGTTGGTTTGGTAACTGTAGACACCTGCATTTGTCCCTACCCAAATGTTCGATGATGAAAGGACACTATACTGTGAACTGCCTCTACTTGCTCTACTATGTGAACCACCGTTATCGTGAATCCATTAGCAAATGCGTCTAGTGGCCGGCTGCCCTAGCTCTCCACTTCAAAACCCTAGGTCTTTTCCACCACTCTAAATACACCATTATTCCACCCCATTTGAGACATTTTTACACTCCATTTCCACCCCAAAACGTTGCTCCTCTCTCATCACAATTCTCCTCACAAAAACCCTAACAACAATACACAAAACCCTAGCAACTACAACAACAAAAACCCTTGTGCAACCCCTACACCTTTAGGGCACCCTCAAACACAACACTACAAATACAACACAAACAAAGCCCCTCTCAAACACCGCGTTCGAAGAGCAACGCATCGCTTTAAGAACACATCTAGCCCCTACGACGCATACTAAGGATCAACGCAACGATCTCGAAGAATAGTAAAGCAAGTAGTGGTATCGCGGACACACGTAAGTCCTGAGGGCACCCCCTCTTTTCTAGACTCATCTTTTTACTTTATTCTCATCTTCTATCCCTTCTTTATGTGCGCATTTCAATGCTTTTACGACATAGATTTACATTTTGCCTAACCAAAATTAGATCTAAAACGAATTACATGTATCACGCTTAACACACATAGCGCAAAGCGCTTGGACAAATTGGTAGCTTATGACCGTTAATCAATCTTAACGACGTTGCGACCTAAGATCTAGTATATATGCTAAATAACCGACTTAGCTAATTTACTTGGTTGTATATAACTTGTAAATGATTGTAACTTGCATGGCTTAACTTCTCACCGATTTGTAAATGATAATTCAACTAGTAGAGGCCGCTATACGTGGGCGGGGTTGGGTGTCTTATGGCTTCCCAACACGTATCGTCACCCCCGAACCCAGTCTTGCGATCCTTGGACTGCACATTGGCGTAAGGCACAATGCGCATCTTGTTCCTTACGTCCCTCGGTTTTGTCCCTTTCGGTAAACGACTCGCGAAAGTGTTTTGTACTTGGCATGACTCGCTTCCCCAAGCGTTTATGCTCAATGGATACAGACTCACCTAGCGTTTACGTAGTCCCTCGGTAAAAGGGAACAAGATCGCATTGCATGATTTCCAAACACCCCACAATTGTTTGGTGGCGACTCCTATCCTAGTGCAATCATCGCACGACTCGCGCGTCCGCCGCGATAGAGACCATCTGTGGAATGTACAGTAACATCACTAGCTTAAATAATATGTTAGCTCATTTCAGAAGTTACCCCATGTAACTTATTTAAAAATAAGTTGGTTTTATTTTGGTTTTGCAGAATAAAATTTACACCATTGATTGATTTCATTTAGTTTTTTGTTGGCTCCATTGTGAGTACTTTGTGACTCTTTTGTGAGTTTTTTTTGGCTCCATTGTGAGATTCTTACGACTCCTTTGTGAGATTAATTTGACTCCATTGTGAGACCATTTGGGGCTCCTTTTGTGAGGTTTTGTTGACTCCGTTGTGAGGTCTTATTGGTTCCTTCGTGAGGTTTGATCTCTTGATCAGTATTGTTTTTCCCTATTTGTCCAAGACAGAAGTTGTTCGCATATCGGTAATCCTCAATGAATTCAGCATCAAATATCGTTAGCTACGTCAATTAGTTTTTTTCTTTGTCGAGTTACATAGATCTCTATTACCGATGAAAGACGCAAAGACGTCGACGTGCAAGGATCAATTTTGTTAATTAGTGAAGGATCGTGTCAATTAGATCTTTTTGATGTTATTTGTATCGTAATTCTTGAGGTAAGTGACGTTTGGCAACGATAGTAATGAAATTCCGTTTTATTTCAAAAAAAAAAAAAAAACTTATTTAAAAATAAGCTAGTTTATCATAATTTTATTCCTAATTTACCCTCATTTATTAAAGAAAATAAAATGAGATGAAAAATATATAATGCTTTTTATTTTATTTTATGTAATTTTATATATACAAGCTCCTATATCAGCTAATTTTGTCAAACGCTCCTGTTACTATCAGCTAAAAACTTTCAGCTACTGTTGTAGTTATTATTTCAGTTTTTAGCTACTGTTTCAGCATTTAGTTACTATTTTAGCGTTCACCTACTATTTCAACTAGTTTTGCCAGACATAGCCTAAATTAATAACAACAACAACCAAGCCTTATTCCCAAAATGATTTGGGGTCGGCTAACATGAATCGTCATCCAGTAAGCGTCTTGTGAACGCCAAAAAATTTCGAAAACGTTGTAAACCTTTTAGAAGTATTTAAACACTTTCAAAGGAAATTTAGAAAAGTCGTCAAAATAATTAAAAAGGTTAAAAATATTGCCAAAAAACATATGAATTTTGAACACAAGAAATGTTTAAACAAAGAAATTTACTACGGCAAATTCCCGTGGTGCCCCGAACTATGTCAAAATGCTCGCGGTACCCCTATGTTTGAAACTTGTACCTTGCGGTGCTCCCGAACTTTGCACCTATACGCACGTGGTGCCCTTGTCACCTCTTATTCTCTAACACCGTTAACTTTTGGATGTTAAATGGTGATTTGGCATAAGATTAGTAAATTTTAATTAAAACATTTGAAATTAATTAACTTATAAATAAAATAAAAACATTTTAAAAAAAATTTAAAAACCCAAAAAAAAATTTAAAAACCAAATGGAGATATATTGTTATGTAGCGTAGTAGTAAATGGCACCTTGAGTTAATGAGTTGGGTTTATTATTATTATTATTATTATTATTATTATTATCATTATTACTATTATTAATTTAAAAAATGGAATTCTAATTCATATAAATCATGTCGTTTGTGAAGATAAATTACTAGGTAATGTAACACTCTACGATTAGTTTTACTCCTCTTCTTGTCCTCTTTTTTCTTTTGCTTCTTCTTCTCTTCATCTTCCCTCATCTTCTCTTCCTCTTTGCTCTGCTCCTCATCAAATGCCCTTTCAGCATCTATGATCGCTGTATAAGGTAGAATTGCCAATTTCTTGTCTGGCCCAAGAGCAGCACAAGCTTCGGGCGATAGCCTCATCCTTACGAGTATCAAGTCCTTGTCATTTCGGTGCCAATTGTTAATATCATTAGCAAACGTATTGCCGAAATTGAAATAATCAATACGCTTACGTTAAATTTATTTAAGTGTGGTCCGTAGTCCTCTATTGTGAGGAGGTGCATCATACTCATTGTGCACCTTGGTGCATGGTATAAGCATTGAGAAGTTAGGTAATGAAGGATTATAAGGAAAGAAAGACACTCAATAGTTCTTGATTTTGAAAATAAATCAATTTAAATTCGGAAAATTCACGTGGTGACTCTGAACTTTACAAAATTGCACGTGATGACCCAAATTCTAACTTTGCGCACACGGTAACTTGAACTACGCATTTTCTGCACATGGTTACCCTATTTCTGAACGCCTTTATAGCAATGTTAACTTTTGGCATTAGTTAGCTCTATTTTTCAGCACGTGGTGACCCAAATTCGAATCTTATGTTATAAACATTACATTAAGTGGAAGAAATAAAAATTATTTTTATCTTTTTTAATTAACAATATTTGATTGAAAATTAGAACAAGTGGTTGAATTGCACATTGGTGAAAACGTAAGGGGGAAATTCGTACAATTGAAAGTTAAGGCCAAAATGGATATAGTCTTGGGGGTCAAATTGCTATTTCGATCAAACAAATTTGAGGTGGAAAATCACAGATGATGCGGTTGCAAACTTGCAACTTTATAAGTGAGTTTATTTATACATATTGAGTATAACTCAATGGGTCATGCACATCGTAGTCGTGATATGCGCGAAACGTATAATTGAGTATGCACAGTTGCACACTAAGTGGTCGTTTGGTTGCATGCGGCCATGAAATTCCATTTTACAGGTTCTAAAATTCACAAGAATATTTTGAAATTGTTTGGTTTTATGTAAAAAATGAATTCTCACAAGAGAGAGAATTCATTTTTTTACATAAAACCAAACAATTTCAAAATATTCCCCTAAGACAATCTCTCCAAAGCCAAATCATGTTCAAATGAAGGATACTTACTAGAGAAAACCTCCTAAAAGTTTTGTTAAGTTAAATTTTGATGGATCTTGTATAAATAATGGAGATGCTTCTATTGGTTATGTCCTCAGAGATGATTCGGGTAAAATTCTTTTTCTTGGTGCTAAGGCTATCGGTAAAGTTTCTATACTTGTTGCCGAAGCTATAGCTCTTAGAGAAGGTATTAAAATGATTAAGAGTTTAAAGATAAAAAATGTTATTGTGGAAGGCGACAATTTAACGGTTATAAATGCAATGAAAGTTTCAAATTCCATTCCTTGCCAAATTGAAATGATTTTAACAGATTCCAAACGCGATTTAATTGATTGTGATATGGTCATTTTTTCTCATTGTTCGCGTGTTCTTAATGGGGTTGCAGATTACTTGGCTAACTTAGGTTACCGTCAATCTGTGTGTACCCCTACTGCTGATGGTTTTCCCCATCATGCTTTTCTTGTCCTTCTTCGCAAGGACAACTTAGGGTGGAGTTCCGTTTCCAACGAGAACCCCAGTAGTTACTCTCTTTCTTTCTCAAAAAAAAAAAAAAAAAGAATTCTCACAAGAATTTCTAATTACCAAAAGGGGTTAGGTGGTAAGCACAAGCCAAGATCTCCATATTGTAGAAATTCGAAATCCTCATGATTATCACCCCATGATATTGTGCTACCAAACAATTCTACATTTTTTTATTCATGTGAATTCTAAATTCTCATGATTTTGTATGACAACTAAACCACCATTAAAGTTTTGAAAACTAGCATACATGCCACATCTATGGTTTGTCATTATTTTTTTTGAAGGAGGTTTGTCGTTATTAATTACGTTTAGGTGGTGTTTGGGAACATGGATTTGATTTACAAATCCAAATTTGACTCAAATCACATGTTTGGGAACACAAGAATTTGAGAATTTGGATTTGTACAAATCCTTGGGAATTTGATTGAAATCAAATTAGTTGTAAATCAAATGACACCAAAAAACCTGTCATTTACAAATCCAAGCTTTATTTTTTCAACCAAAACTTCCCCATTTTCTCTCTCCTCCCTCCCCAACCCAATTCTGCCTCCACCCCCGACCACTTCACCGGCGCTACCATCAAAGTCGTCGGCACCGGCGACCCCACCGCCCCAGACTCCACCTTCGCGTCACCGCCGCTTCTTCGCGCGCCATCTTCATCTTCTCCCCCTTCCCAACCTCTTTTTTCGTCCTCTCTCACTCATTTCCTCCCACCACAGCACACGCATATCCTGCCACCTTTGACCGTCGTCCGACGGTGGTGGCAGTGAGGGTGGAGGAGAGACGGTGGTGGCGGTGAGGGTGGAGGGACGGTGGAGAGAAGATTAGGAGGGGTTGCTAAGGTTTTTTTTTTATTTTTTTAATTAAATTTGATTTCAAAATATAAATTTGGATTTCAAATTTTTTTGTGGTTCCAAACAAGGAATTTGGATTTCAAATTGTAGAATTCAAAATTTAAGTTTCCCAAACATTGGATTTATATTTGAAATCCAAATTCTCAAATGATAGAATTGAAATAATTCCAAATTCTCAAATGTTAGTTTCCAAACACTCTCTTAGGTAGCGTTGGGAAACATCAATTTGAAAATTTGTAATCATTTCAATTCCATCATTTGAAAATATGGAACTCAAATATAAATCTAATGTTTGGGGAGAGTGGGATTTCAATATGACATCTCAAAGAGGTGTCATTTGTTTTTTGGCCTAATTGGATTTGATACAAATTCCAAAGGATTTGACACAAATCTAAATTCTCAAATTCTTGAGTTCCCAAACATGGGATTTGTGTCAAATTTGGATTTGAGAATCAAATCCTTGTTTCCAAACACACTCTAAGTTATATTTTTATTATTATTTCAATTAACTGGACGAAATCTCAGTCCACTAAATTTGGGAGTTCGGTATTACAATTCGGTTCTAAACTAGTCCGATACTATGCCGTAACTGAGATCACTTTCATATACTCATAAGTCATAACATTATTTGCCAAAACATTTTATCCGAGTTATCGAAATTCAAAAGTGTCGGAAATCCTACAGAGTAGCGGAGTGCCTATAGTCGCTTCCAATTAAAATGGCCGAATGAACCAATCACCACCCCGAACAATTGAACAAAACCATCGAGCCCTCTCTCTCTCTCTCTCTCTCACCTTCCTTCTTTTTCACACTTCTTTTCTTTCTTTATTCCACCATTTGAATCTCCGGCCTTAAATCACAAACGAAGACCCATTGATCGGACCAACTGGGGCTCCAAAATCAAAGCGTCAATTTTACTGGATCTTCCATTTCCCCAAGTTTATTACCACCTGATCTCAACTGGGTCACCCTTAATTTCACCCCAATTTTTCTGGGTACATTGCAAAAAAATGACATAGAATTCCCAGAATTTGTTCAAGATCAAAGCTTTTTGTTCAAGATACAACGAATATGGCGGGTGCTGCAGGAGGGTTTTTGACGAGGGCATTTGAGTCAATGCTCAAAGAATCTTCTGCTAAAAAGTTTACTTCCCTTCAATCTTCTATTCAATCTTATCTAGGTTTGTACCACATTTTTATGCAATTGGGTTTTTTTGGGGGTTTGATTGTGGTGTTTTTGATGTATGATTGTTGGGATTACTGTGTTTTTTGTTGTGTGCAGATGGGATTAAAGAGGAGAAGCAGCTAGCAGCTTCAGCTTCTGCGGCCGAGGCGGCGACGAAGAGGTTAGATCCATGTGTAGATTGTTGGTTTCTGTTTGTTTGATTGTGTTGTTAGAACTGTTTGATTCATTGGATTGAATGTGATTGAGTGGAGTGATCAAATTGTGCTGTTTTCGCGGTTTTTGAGTGTGTTTGATATGATTGAAGGTAGTGATCTAGGTGCCAACTGGGGGGATTGTCTCGGTAATTTGTGTTCGATTAGGGGAATTGATGTAGGTTGTTAGGAGAATTCCGAAAACGTTGGAACTAGATTAAGTTCGTTTAGTTAGGGCTTGTTTAGGTAGCTGGGCGCATTTGCCTTGTGAGTAAAATGTATGTCCACAAGAAGAATGGCATGCGATTGTGCATTGAGCTCAATGGTCCTCTTTTTCTTCTTCGGATCAGTATGAGAAGTGACACTTTATAGGCTAACTAACCACGGGGAATCACCATTGATCTTCATTTGTATACGCCAGATAGGCCTTACAGATACTTAGTTGATGCCAAGAAGAGAGGTGGCTTTTTGATGGCATTTGGCTCCCTATGCTGGTCCATTTTCAGAGACTAGTTGTCTCTGCTCCCTCATGAGCTGATTTAACTCGCTTGGTGATGTCTTCTGAAGCTTGTGATGAATAACATTGGGAATAAGTGATATCTAAAATCTTATAAGCCGCACCAAATGTTAATTGTGGATGCCCAAGTTTCAATACGCAAAAATGAAACTGAAAGGATTTCCGTCATGTCTTTTCTTTTGGGGCAATACGCTGAATTATTTCTGGACTGATTACAGTTAGCACTGCAATTTGACATATTGACTAACTAGAAGGAGTGGTTGGCTGGTTGCTGTGTCAGCTGTATGACCCCCCCCCCCCCTCTCTTTTTGATAGGTGTGGAATGAAACTTTTGGGGAAGCCATCCTTCGTAGGGCTGCTTATAGTTACCTTTTCTTTTGGCGATTCAGAGTGTTCTGAGCTTATGTACATTTTCCTTCACTTTTGTGCAGTGAACCTAGTTCGTCTGATGAGGCAGTTGACAAGGAGAAGGGGGAATCTGACGAGTCCTCTGTGGATACAAAACACACTGAGACTACAGTTCGGACCAACGTCTCTATTGCAGCAGCCTTATCCAATGCGGGGCACACATTAGATGAACCTGAAGCAGAGCTTGTTCTTACTCCACTCCGACTTGCCTTTGAGACCAAAAATATAAAAATTATAGAACTAGCATTGGATTGTCTACATGTATGTGAAGTGTTCTCCCCTTTCAATTATTTTAGAAGTGATTGGTTACTTAGCTTATCAATCAGTCATTGGGTCCTTTGTCAAAACTCATGTTTTACTTAGAAATAAGTCATATCTTGGTTAATGATGTACTGTGCTGGTTTTTGCTCGTTAACCTTAATTTCTTTTTCATTTGGATCAGAAACTTATTGCGTATGACCATCTGGAGGGTGATCCTGGGTTGGAAGGTGGAAAAAATGCGGCTTTATTTGCTGACATTCTGACCATGATTTGCAACTGTGTTGACAATTCTTCCTCTGACAGGCATGTAGTGTTTGGAATCTAAACAAGTTGGCGATATCATTTGACATACTCTTATGCTAACTTAATTCCTGTCTGTGATTGCAGTACTGTTTTGCAAGTATTGAAAGTGCTTCTGACAGCAGTAGCATCAATGAAATTCAGAGGTATGGGAGATGCTCTTTCTGTCTCCCCTGTGTTAGAAAATGCATGTTTCTAATGCACAAGGCCTATTTACCTTTTTGGCTTGAGGCTGTATGATTCCAATAAGGTGCAGCTGAGGCACAGCGACCGGACTGATTTTTGGTCTAATCTGAAAGTTTGATGCGAAAAGTCATAGCCGGTTTTGCCTGTTTTTATACAATGTTGTGTCAAAAGCTTTATATGATAAAACACCTAGTATTTTATAATTACATTTTGTTAAAGATGTCTATTAAATTATAGATGCGAATTACAGTCCGTAATTCGACTATGGAAAATGTGCACATCACTTCGAAGAGGTGGACCCTTGCACTTTATTCCAACTCCCCAAGAAGCTGTGGTGCCTCATGAATTATGCCTTTGAAAAACGTTGTGATACTCCATCTGTTTGATTAGCTTGAATATTGTATCAACTATTGGACCAGAGAATGAATACGCTTGTAAATGATGTGGGGTTTGTCTTTATTTTTTGTTGATCCTAAGTGAATTCTTTAGAAGAAAGATTCAATGTGCGTCATATCATATATGTTGGCGTTACCTGTGGTTACATGCATGTTTTTTTTTTTTTTTTTTTTTAATATTTAAAATTGTATGATCTCCCCTTTTGAAAATCATCAAATACTTCAATGATAAGATTTTTTCAAACTATAAAGTTACAAGAAGCTGCAAGATAATCTGTTTTTGTATGCTAGCATTGATGTTTATCTGCTCCTTCTCATCTTTTACACAAACCAACTGCTGTTCCTGCATTACTAATGTTTCCATCACTTGCAGTGCATGGAGAACCTTTGCTTGGAGTAATAAGAGTATGTTACAACATAGCTCTAAACAGGTAATGCTGACAAATACTCTTTGGATTTATATGTTCTTTTTAGACAACCACTCTTTGGATTTCTATTTTCTTTTTAGACTAAATCTCCCTGGAATTGTATATTCTTTTAAGACAAAAACTCTTGGATTTGTATATTCTCTTTAGACAAAAACTCTTTGGGTTTGTAGAAAGATGGATAAGGGTGAATATTACTTCTTATCTTCCATCTCCGGATACTCTTTATTTATAAGGCCTTCCAGTCACATGGCTGATGGCTCCTTAGTTCTAGGCTATGAATATGATTGTCCCACAGTACTTCTACCGACTTGAGGATTTCAATTGACATTATGTTGTTGTGCTACAGCAAGAGCCCCATCAATCAAGCAACATCAAAGGCTATGTTGACGCAAATGATAAGCATAATATTCCGAAGAATGGAGTCTGACCCGGTATGGAATTTGTGAAACTCTCATATCCTGTAATTTTTTTGTTCAAAGTTTTATGTGTAGGACAAAAGTTCTGTTTCTCTCTAAAGGGTTAAGGGTAAAATATTTAGTGATTCCCGAGCTATTATTCAAAGTTTGCTTTCTTTTTTTGGGAAGTAATTTCGCATTGTGACTTTGCTCAGAATGTCAGTCATGCCTCAAAGGAGGTCCAAGAGCACTCTGCGACTGGTTTGAACGCACATGCAGGAGATACATCTACCATGAGTCCTGCCGCGAGCACTGAAGTTGGTTCCCAGGAGCATCAGAGTGAGAAAGAGATGACTCTTGGAGATGCGCTTTCCCAAAATCCGCTAAAAGATGCGTCTCTTGCTTCTGTAGAGGAAGTTCAGAATCTCGCTGGTGGTGCTGATATAAAGGTGCCTACTTCAAAATTTAGTCTGTTGGATATTACAGATGTTACATGTAGCTTACTTCAGACCTTTTCCTTTCGCTAACCTTTAAGTCTTTAAGGATGGTTTGAATAAATTTTAATTTGAATTTACAGGGTCTGGAGGCCATGTTGGACAAGGCAGTACACCTTGAAAATGGAGACAAGATAAAACAGTTAGTGCTAATATTTCTATTTTAACCCTCTATTCCTCTCTTATTGAAGTCCTTTTTCACACATACTGTTTCACAATGCTAATGTAATATCAACCTTTTTTTGGACAAGTGGGCTGGATCTTGAGAGCATGAGTACTGGACATCGTGATGCGCTTCTGCTGTTCCGCACACTTTGCAAGGTTTATGTCCTAGAATACTAACTCGCTTATATATCGCTTGTGTGTTTCTGGGTTCATTTTTGGTTCTGTCTGCAGATGGGTATGAAGGAAGACAATGATGAAATTGCAACAAAGACACGTATACTGTCCCTGGAACTTTTGCAGGTTATTGTTGAACTTTTATAGTCGTTTTATGATTTATTGTCTCACATTGCTTAAATCCTGGTTTGCTTGTTTAGATTTCTTTGCTTGGCTATCCAAGTCCTTGTTATGTATTGATTTCTGAACTTTTGAGTTTCTTGATTTCTATTACTCTCACAGTCTCACACTCTTCGCTTTCTCTCATTATTGTCTCCGTTTCTATCTGTTTTCTTGTTCCTAGGCTCTTTTGACGATCCATTTTAGGGTGTTAGTCTACCGGTCTACCCTGAATACTTCTGGAACTGAACTTTGGTTGTCATTAGTTTTGTATTGAATCTGAACTTGGTGAAACATCTACTAAGAAAAGTTTGTTATAGGTTGCAATGAAGCGTGATGTTGCTTGGCCCTTTAATTTTTTAATTTGAAAGAATAATCTGCCTATAGTTTGGCTACTTCTATCTTCAAAATGTAATAGCTGGCTATTTTTTAGTGCAACTATTTCATGCTACATGAGCATCTAACCGTCCTTAGACCTCATCATCATGCAAACCGCGTGTGCTTGTATAGTGATAGACTTAGCCTCTAAAATATTGTGTGTAGGTGCCAGATCTATAGTCTGTTTTCCTGTCATAGTAGTGGACGAAATTCCATAATAAAATTGGGATGTCGTAAGGGCATGTAATTTGGTCTTACCGTACTCATATGCTTGTGCTCTTTGCTGTCTGGACTATTTTGAAGTATGGTATTTTGGAATATTATCAATTTTCTTCTATTAGTTTATGTGCATATCGAACGTGTTTATTTGGAATCTCATTCTATTACTTTTGGTGGCAGGGTTTACTAGAAGGTGTCAGCCATGCTTTTACTAAAAACTTCCATTTCATTGACTCAGTGAAAGCATATCTTTCCTACACCTTGTTGCGGGCATCAGTTTCTTCATCTTCTGTAATATTTCAGGTTAATCTGCGTGCATTGTCTGACCCTCCGTGCGTTTACTGAGTGTTACTTTTAAAGTTAACATGGGTTTCTTATGCTGATACTGCTTGGGTCCTTGTTTTTCATGATAGCACGCAGCTGGAATTTTTGCAGTGCTTTTGCTACGATTCAGAGAGTCTCTTAAGGTAATAGTCTTTTTGTTTAATTTTTCTAAGTTCAGGTTTAAGGATTTGATTTTGTGTTCTTATCGCTGAATTTCTTTTAATCTCTCCTTCAAGGGTGAGATTGGGATCTTCTTTCCGTTGATAGTGTTAAGGTGCCTGGAAAATGCAGAGTGTCCTTCTAGCCAGAGGATAAGTGTATTGAGGTGAGAATGTTGCTGTTATCTTACTTTTTGTCTTCCTTTGTGTCATTGTTTTCTTGGTGGTATTCCCTTGGTTTTATAGGCTTCTCAAGGGGTTGAATTTTATGTAGGATGCTTGAGAAGGTATGCAAGGATCCCCAGATGCTCGTGGACATATTCGTGAACTATGATTGTGATCTTGATGCACCCAACCTTTTCGAACGCATGGTTAGCTGTTTTCTGCATTTCCGTAGTTGAAACTTCCCATAGTTTCCTTTGATGGCTTTTGACACACTCTTTCTTTTTTGTAAGGTGACTACTTTATCACGAATTGCTCAAGGGACTCTAGCATCAGATCCCAATTCGGTTGCTGCTTCTCAAAGTGCGTCAGTCAAGGGTTCCTCACTTCAGGTAAGTTGGTTTTGGAACAGCTTAGGCATCCTGTTTGCTCTAATTATGACCTTAGGAGCTTTGTGAATTGTTGGTTCACTTTTCTAACTGTTGCATCCACTATTCCCCTTTTTAATTCACCTTTGAAAATCTTCCACGAGTTTGTTATTCTTTTGGTCTATTGTATGCACGGTTCTCGTACTTGTAGACTTGTAGTGTATGTTCTTCCCAACAACAAAGCATTAGTCCCAAAATGATTTTTCAACCGCCAATGTGAAGTGGTAAGACAAAGAAAAAGTATAGAAAAAGGAGTTGAAGAGTGTGAATAAATAAAAGTGAGAAAGTGAAAGAGGGGAAAACATAGGTCTAAAGAAGGAAAAAACAATTGAGAATATCATGTAATAGATAGCTTAAGAAGAGGTTTAAAGGTGATAAATTTGACGAAAAATCAAAAGGGACAACAGCTTGCGAAACTGACACTAGGAGGTACACCTGATGTTAGACAGATTGGGAAGCTTGTTTGTTGCAGTAAATCAATCTTAGTCAAGCCTCAGAAAACTGGTTGACTTGCTGAATAAAAATGCATAGATAAACTTAGTGGTTAGTGCATTGACTACCAGTTTCTTATGATGGCCCTTGTCGTCATTGTAGTTGGATGATCGATAAAAAATGCTTTGTGCTGCTCGACAATGGCAATATAGAGAACTGCTTATCAGACCTTTGCTTCTGTTCATTTTTTCTGGGAATGAGTCTTGGTAGAGGATGTCTTATTATGGGTTTCAAGATGAGGGTAAACAATATATACTCATCGTCAACTAATATTCATCTTTACTCATCAAAAGGAAAAATCGAAAGGAAAACAATAAGAGATGATCTATGATGCTTGAAAATAAGCGAGAACCTGTTAATGTGTCTTTAGTGCGACAAAAAGAGAACACCTTTTGTTTACAAATTTGAAGAAGCTTAAAATTTTTTGTGCTAGGGGATTGGAGGTTACGTGAATTTGCTGATTTAGTATGTTAGTGAATTTCTAAATGATTTGACGCACTAATCTTGTTCAGGTGGTCTCTGATTAATCTGGTGTTTTTTTGCCCCAGGCCATGAGATGTTTGATGTACAGAGTTGTGTAGCTAGCAAGTTTGCTATATTATCTATGTTTTCTCTAATTTTTGGACGTTTCACTTCTTGATGCTTTCTGTAGTGCCTTGTAAATGTCTTTAAATCACTGGTTGACTGGGAGAAGTCGCATAAAGAATCAGAGCAGAAGATCAAGGATGGGAATTCACTGGATGGGCGTTCCAGTAAAGATGCCGTTGAAACTGAACAGAAGGATGACACATCCAGTGACTTTGAGAAGGCAAAGGCTCATAAGTCCACAGTCGAAGCTGCCATAGCTCAGGTAAATTTTGTAAGAAGTGGACATCTATCTTTGAGTCTTGAACTCTGAATCACAAACTGAATGGGTATAGTTTGCTCATACCATTAGAGAAATGGGTTTATATCTGAGCTCGACTCTCCATCGCATGAGAATGAATGGGTTCAATGTGCTTAATTTAGCGGAGGGGTGGAAGGGGAAGGCGGGGTTCTATGAGGTCCTTGGGATGGTGGCAATATGAATTGACAGACTCCTTTTATCACAATATTTCTTTCTCTTGGTTTTGACTTCCCATAAAAAGTAAATGGCCGTTAGAATATGCAAGTAAAGTTAGTTGGATTTTCTTGAGAAGAGTTGTGTGGTTGACAGATATCTATCTTGTGCTTAATGGCTTTTTGGGAGTTCTTAGAAAGGGTTTCTTGTGAGGTGGAGCTGAACGTAGATGCTTCCTAACTTACCTATCAAAAGATGAATAAGTAGTTGGTTCGGCTGATGTTCATGGTTTACTAGGTTGTAGTAATGGTGAAAAGTAGGAAGGTGGATAATGAATTTGTCATCATCCTTTACCTGCGTTTGGTGTATTATTTATTTCCCCGAGATTTTAGATTTATGGGTGTTTTTTTGGTTGTCTTCTATGGAGCCACAGTTTAATCGACACCCCAGCAAAGGTTTGGAGTATCTCATTTCAAACAAACTGGTGGAGAATACACCAGCTTCTGTAGCTGAGTTTTTGAAGAATACTTCCAATTTGGACAAGGCAAGATAGTTGATTCACTCTTTGCAAAGTTGTGTTTGCGTAAAGGCAATACCTTTTTTTATTAGTATTGTCATTTGTTTTTGCAGACTATGATTGGTGATTTCTTAGGACAACATGAAGAATTTCCACTGTCTGTCATGCATGCTTATGTTGATTCTATGAATTTTTCTGGAATGACTTTTGCTGCTGCAATTCGTGAATTTCTGAGCGGATTCAGACTTCCTGGAGAAGCCCAGAAGATTGACCGAATTATGGAGAAGTTTGCTGAGCGGTGGGTACTTGTGATACTGGGAGTTGTATTTCCTTTTTTTTTCTTTTTCTAATTACTATTTATGCGAATTTGTCATTACTTACTTGCGATTTAGGTTGTGTGTGACAAATTGATATTATTTGTCCTGAACACCCAATCTCTAGCTTCCATTATCGGAGATCTTCAATTAAATTCTTATCAAATTGCTGGTTGATATTGTTCTTATTCTAAATCTTTGTACATGTTTATTATATTCTCGTGGGTGAGACATAGGCATGCATAAAGGCGGCTGCATAATTGTATGTTAGGGGTTCTCCTATATCAAACTCGTGCGTGTTGCCTTGGTTGCTGCCTTTCTATATTTCTAGTTGTTTCTTTTCTTTTTGTGTTGCTCGGTGAAAACTTGGCCTCTGAAGATGTATCTCCTGTTTGCAGGTATTGTGCAGATAATCCAGCTCTGTTTAAGAATGCGGATACGGCATATGTCCTTGCCTATGCAGTCATTATGCTGAATACTGATGCTCACAATCCTATGGTTTCAGCGAAAATGTCCAAGGCTGATTTTGTACGTTTAAATTCTATGGCTGATGCAGAAGAGACCCCACCTCAAGAACTTCTAGAGGAGATCTATGATTCTATTGTGAAAGAAGAAATAAAGATGAAGGATGATCTGACTGTTATTGGAAAGACCAGTAAACAGAAGCCAGAGACTGAAGAAAAAGGGCGCCTTGTGAGCATTCTTAATTTGGCTCTTCCCAGAAGCAAGTCTTCAACAGAAACTAAATCTGAGAGCGAAGCTATTGTTAAGCAAACACAAGCTATCTTTCGTAACAGAGGAACAAAGAAGGGGGTATTTTATACATCACAAAGAGTTGAACTTACAAGGCCAATGATTGAAGCAGTTGGATGGCCTTTGCTTGCCACATTTTCTGTTATAATGGAGGAAGGAGATAATAAGTCTAGGGTTCAACTTTGTATGGAGGGTTTCAAAGCAGGAATTCACATCACGCATGTTTTAGGGATGGATACTATGCGTTATGCCTTCTTAACATCATTAGTGAGGTAAGAAAGAAATGATGGAAGCCATTCCTCCTCAGTGAGAAGATTTTTGTCCTCATTATAGTCTGTCATTCTGTTATCGTTGTTCATTTTGTCTATGCTAGCTCACTAACATGTATTTGCACTGTAAACGTATGTAGTCATTTCGATCCTTCTCATGGATTTTCCTTCTTAGATTAGCCTTGAAAGTTTGGTGGTTTGGGTTTTTTCTACTTCGTCTCAGTGTCTCTCTCTGGGTAGATGTTGGAAAGATGGATCTTGAATGCTGAATGTGTTTAATTGTCAGCAGAAATGTTGTTTGCTTCTTGCAAAATCTCATAATGGTTTCTGTAAAAAGTTGATATTCCGTCTCTAAGAACAAGGACTGAATTGTCTTTTCCTTTTGCTGGAAATATGTGTACCTCATTATTAGAAATCCCACTGTCCTTTTGATGTTCTTAATAAAACGACCAAGCATTTTGAATTTATATTTGATTCTGGCCTGGTGTTTTAGCTATCACCACTTAGTGATTATGAGGTTGATTTTTCATTTCATTTGCAGATTTACATTCTTGCATGCTCCAAAGGAAATGCGCAGTAAAAATGTTGAAGCCTTAAGAACTTTGCTGGCTTTGGGCGAGTCTGATGCTGATGCTCTTGAGGATACCTGGAATGCTATTTTGGAATGCATCTCCCGATTAGAGTTTATCACCTCAAATCCTTCTGTTGCTGCTACTGTAATGCAGGGATCAAATCAGATCTCCAGGGATGCACTTCTTCAATCCCTGAGAGAGTTAGCAGGGAAACCTACAGAACAAGTTTTTTTAAACAGTGTGAGACTGCCTAGTGATGCAGTAGTTGAGTTCTTCACTGCTCTTTGTGGTGTATCAGCAGAAGAACTGAAACAAAATCCTGCTCGTGTTTATAGTCTACAGAAACTTGTTGAAATTAGCTACTACAACATGGCGCGCATACGGATGGTATTCCCTCTACAGAAGAGATACTCTTTGTTTGCTTAAGTGATGTTACCTGAAGGGAAATTTCAGATTGCAACCTTAATATTTTGATTAAACACTGCTCAGAAGGATCATATTTTTACAAGAAAGGCCTAAAAGTCATGTGCCGTATAATCTCTCCCTTGGTATAATTGTTGTTCAATTTTCTTTCAGGTGTGGGCTAGAATCTGGTCTGTCCTGGCCAATCATTTTATTATTGCTGGAAGTCATCATGATGAGAAGGTGGCTATGTATGCTATTGATTCTTTAAGACAGCTGGGCATGAAGTATTTGGAACGTGCCGAACTTGCCAATTTTACTTTCCAGAATGACATTCTGAAACCATTTGTTGTCCTCATGCGGAATAGTCGAAGTGAATCCACGAGGAGGCTCATTGTTGATTGCATAGTTCAGGTTCACTAGTTAACTATTCACCATTTGGTTTCATTAGAGGCGGTAACTTTTTGAGTATTATCTGTTTGCTTTAATTCTCTCAGTATTACAATCTTAGCTTTTGAGTCATTTTGCAGATGATAAAATCAAAGGTGGGAAGCATAAAGTCAGGCTGGCGAAGTGTATTCATGATTTTCACTGCTGCTGCAGTTGATGAATCAGAGCCGATTGTTGAAAGTGCATTTGAGAATGTGGAGCAGGGTGAGACTGAGTGCTTATTATTCCTCTTCGATGTTGTTTCAATTTTCAATAGCGATGAAGTAATTGTTATCTGGCACTCATGTGACTTGCAGTGATCTTGGAACATTTTGATCAAGTTGTTGGCGATTGCTTTATGGACTGTGTCAACTGTCTTATTGGGTTTGCCAACAATAAAAGTTCTCATCGCATAAGTCTGAAGGCTATTGCACTATTGCGTATTTGTGAAGACCGACTTGCAGAGGTTTGAATTTCATTTATCAACAGTTCATGCTTCTTGAGTGTATGTGTTGCCCTTCGAATTTGCACTCGCGTAGCTTATGTAATATTGCTGTGTCTTCCATGGTAGTTGACTACGCTGCGGGTCTTATTTCTTCTTCCAATTACTACTGTCACCATTCTTAAATGTTTGCATAAAAAACCTGAAGTGCACCTATCTTTAAAGTGTCTGCTTAAAAAGGCTAACATTCTTCCTTTAATATGGATTTCTGATTTCTGTTTCACTTATCCACGAAGTAGTTGCTTTGCTATATTCTTCGGTTCTCGTACCTGTAAAGCTATGAACACAACATTGTTTATACTTTTGAGTTTTGTACATGTGAACACATCTTTAGATAAGATAATGAGGGTTTAAGAAATAATTAAGAAATAAAGCCCCCCCCCCCCCCCCCCCAATATTACTGTAATTAAGTGATTTTAAATCTCCTAATTCCTTATTTTTTTTTTTCTTATGGACGTTGTATAGTTGGAGTCAAGTGTTAAATTCACATCGATACTTGACTTTCATTCTTTTTGTGGATAAAATTTCTCATGATAGTCCTAGAGCTTGATTAGCTCTCTTTTGTCTATGGACGTCGCCCTTTAGGGGTTGTTTTGTACATGGGAGTCACCCCCTTGGTGTCTTTTTGAATATATTGATTTCCTATCTTACTTATCAAAAAAAAAAAAAAAGTGCTCCTACATATAAATACACCGTCTTAACTTATAACTTTGAGTGTTTTAGAAGAAACCATTCACAAGTATAGATCCGGAACTTGTAGAATAACATCATCCGCAGCCTCAAAGGCTCCAGCTTGTGTGTTGGAATCATACAATGACTGCTGTTGGATGACATATTGAAAGTTATGTCGAGAATTCCACTGAGCCATCTTTTACCCCTTATTCCAAAGGCAATGAATAGTGAATCTTTGGGTAAACGACAGATGGATTTCTGACTGATTATTTTGTAAATTATCTTTTATTTTCTGGGAATATACAGGAAGGACGGGCAAGCAAACATATGGGGTGGAAATAATATTTAAAACAGTTAGTGTCTTTCCCAATAAGTTTATGATGACGCTTATGGGAATGCATGAGTATGGTGGATATGATTTGTCTGACCACAACTGTGAATATGGTGCATATCTTTTATATATGGGCGTCTCCTGCATAGTGTCTTTGTAGGGCGTCAGCCCCTTGTTGTCGTTTTCGAATATATTGATATCCTCACCTTTTCTTATCCAAAGCAAAAACTTTCTTAGGTATTACGCTTGAAGTCTTATTCTCAGCTAATATACGGTTTTTGTGCCAATTGTCAGGGTCTTGTACCTGGTGGTGCTCTAAAGCCTGTAGATATAAGCCCAGATGAAAATTTCGATGTAACTGAGCATTACTGGTTCCCAATGTTAGCCGGTTTGTCAGATTTGACGTCAGATGCAAGGGTTGAGGTCAGAAACTGTGCCCTGGAAGTACTTTTCGATTTGTTGAATGAGAGAGGTAACAAGTTTTCCTCGTCCTTCTGGGAGAGTATTTTCCGCCGGGTCCTTTTCCCTATCTTCGACCATGTAAGGCATGCTGGAAAGGAGGCCTCACATGATTCTTCTGATGACGAGTGGCTCCATGAAACCTGTATTCACTCTCTACAGTTGCTGTGTAATCTTTTTAACACTTTCTATAAGGTATGCAATGTTTTAATAATTTTCATTTTGAATAGTTTAAATGAGAGGTCCATTATGAGTCTGTTGGTCATATATGTTTATATTTCATAAGTATTCTGAACGCAGATTGTGTGTGTACTTTTCTTTGTCATTCTTGTCTCACCTCGTCACATTGTTGATTACGGTTGAAATTCCATGCTCCCTAGGTTTTTTTTTTTTTTTTTTTTTTTTGGGGGGGGGGGGGGTAATTGTACCTCTGTTGGAAGTCTTTAGTCTTTTTTTAATTCAGGGAGGTGACATCACAAGCACTAAGGTTTTGTTGTCTTGAAAAACCGTAGAAGGGTACTCCATGGCCTTCTTTTTTTCTTCATTTCTGCTGCTGTGAACATCCAATTAAGAAAAGATAATAGTGACATTTTAACTGTTAGTAAAGACTGATTGATGTGGACAACTGTATTTTTCTACGGTTATTCTGTCATCATCATGACAAGCTATGTATGGGGTGGGGGGGGGGGGGGGGGGAGATATGCAGCGTTCGCTTTCAACAACAGAGGAGGTGTTTGCAATTGACCCTTATCTCAGTTGGACGGGAAATCTGCAACTTCATGAATAATTAAATCTTTCTATGCGAAAGGCAAGATAAGATTGCCCCATAGAAAATGAACGGTTGGCCCATGACCATCATTACTCCCTTGATGATCCTACATAGTCTGATGGAATGAATCTGTTCCTGAAAGGAGAAATTTGCAATAACGACTGATCAAACTTAGGCATCCTATGTGGACTCTTGTTTGATATTGTCGACACTTTTGAGAAAGTTTAGCTTCGTGGTTGATTAGAGAAGTTTTGAATTCTTCAATGATGCATTTCCCCAAATGGAGCAGGATGTACTTCCAGAAATGGGTTGTTCTTTATAGACTTTATAGGAGGCCAGGATTACCAATTCTTATCCTCGGCTTACATATAAGGCATTGCTATTTTGATGATATTTCATTTGACAGAAGCATGGGAGCATTAGTTAATTGAACCACTCATCATAGTTGTAGTCGAGGCTGATATAGTCAATGGGTTGAGTTTAAAAAGCTGATTTTCCAATTTCTGTTTATCCCCTTTTTTCCCTGTTTTTTTGAACTTCATGTTATTTTTCTTTATATATTTCACTACTTGTTTCTTCATTATTATTCATCCAAATATTTTACAAACTTGTAAAACTCATTGTTTCAATTATCACAACTTTCAAGTTTCAACTTTTTATAGCTCACATAGGACAGTTTCATGCTAGCCGACCCAAATCACTTTAGGATTCATTTGTTGTTGTGGATCATAATCGACTGGCTTGAACAGTGTTTTGAAATCGTGGCTTGAACAGTTGTTGTGGCTTGATTATTTGTAAAACAGAGAGAAGAAATTCATCGAAAATTCTCAATAAATATCCTTATAGCTCATTCACATTCAACAAGTAAATGCAATGTGTGATTAAATTCGAAAGCTTGATAAAGTGCCTTTAGTGTCACTGTACTTGAAAACAATTGAGTGCAATTCCTGGAATTTTTCTGCTTTTGAAGTTTCTCATCTTCCATGCGCCTCTTTCTTTGTATGCCGACCAGTGTCACAGAAGTAATTAATTTGTGGTTATATTATCCATTGAATGTCATGTCTTTCTTTTGACAAACGATTTGTTTTCCAAATTTCAGGAAGTATGTTTTATGCTTACCCCATTGCTTAGTTTGCTATTGGATTGTGCAAAGAAGACTGACCAATCAGTAGTGTCTATAGCGCTTGGAGCATTAGTGCATCTCATAGAAGTTGGCGGACATCAGTTCAGTGATAATGATTGGGATACCTTGTTGAAAAGCATAAGGTTTGTGCCTAATTTTCTTATTTTCGTTTTGTTCAACACGACGTTCATGACATTTTGCTGTTCTGGCTGCCAGAGATGCTTCATACACTACACAACCACTTGAGCTGCTGAATGATCTGGGTTTCCAGCATTCTAATACTCCCAGAGGTCTAGGAGATTCAAAGCCTGATGTCGGGGATGGAGGGTCTTTGGATTCCCCTGGCCACGAGTCTGTGAATAGCCGGCAATTCGACGGTAGTGAAGATCTTACTACCTACAATTCAGATCATGTAAATTCGATTGACTTGCGCCAAAACTCAGATATATCTGAAGGTTAGTTACACACTTAATACACCAATATGGATTGTTGGAAGATGCTGGCCACTAGACAATACTGATAATGTGGACCAATAGTAAATTTGTTGGGTGATGTTGAGAAATGTGTGAAATGCAGGATTGCCATCTCCCTCTCAGAAGCCTACCGACTCGGGGGACCTTCAAAGAAATCAAAGCTTGGGTCAAAGAATAATGGGCAATGTTTTCCTTAGAAGCTTTACTTCCAAGGCAAAGTATCAAGAACTTGATGTCCCAGTGCAATCTCAAACCCAGGTGATGAAACTGTTTGAATTGAATAACAAAGTCTTACTTGCATACGACCATATATGCTATGCAATCCTACCTGTGTGAACTCAAACATGCTTATGCAAACCAAGCAAAATTCCAGACTTTGGATTTATTAGCTGCTATCCTTTTCGGTTCTGATATGGGTTAAGAAGCTTTGCCATCCAAGAATTGAAAAATTGATGGTTTCTTTCAATAGCCAAAAATGGCAATTATCAAAAATTATCTCACTTTCCATAAAGTATGTTTCGAAGTTTACAGAAGTACTTGGGTCCGGCATTGAAAATTTTCACTATGCTTTCTTGAATGTTATTAATAATGCTGTTTCTTATTTGAAAAGAGCAAAGATATTTTTTTTTTTTTGGGTGAGAAGAATTTTATTAATCATCAAGAGAAAGATACAAGAGTGGTGGACCAGGAATCGTCCCAGTTATGTTATAGAATCATGATAGGACAATCCTTAGAAGAGCCGAGGACTTGGCCCGTAAGGACGCTAAGTAAACGATCTGATGCCAAACATAATTAAGAGGGTGTGAAACTTCTTGAATAATGCAGGAATTCCTCTCCAACTAAAGGCACAAAAGGATTGCATAAAAGCACACTTGCACAAAATCTTATGATTCTTATGACTCCCTAGATCAGCATAGTGGATTTTAAAAGAGAAAAGATTTTTCTGAAGAAAATAACCTTATAGCTGTCAGTTTTTAATATAGCCCAACTCCTGCAATCTAGTGGGGGTTGGTCACCGGCATTTTTTAGAATCATCATGGTATTGGCACTCTTGGTCTTAGTGTCACTCTAGATTCTTCTTCTACTTCCTACACTTGGTTTCCTACAAATCGGAGAAAATACTTTTTTGCATGATCCCTCACATTGTCTCAGAGCAACCCGAATTTTAACTCGAGGGATTTCTTCTTTCTAAATATTAGAAACTTTTTTTTTTGGATACAATATTAGAAACTTTGTGAGTGTAGATGATCTATGTAAGTATCTTCAGGGTTTCAGATGTGATCCTTTGATGAAGGGGAGGGGAGACATGATTCCTTTGTTTGGATATTGAGGAGAGAGAGACTGCGTGAGAAAACCTGGAGAGAATCCAGCGAGGGAAAGTATACTTTTTTGATAAGAAAAAAATCTTTTATAGATATAGCGGATCAAAGTGAATGAGGACAAGGTGTCCCCGCGCAAAAGTAATTACGGAAATGCCTAACACTCTTGCAATAGAAAAAAGAGTATTACAAAAATATAATTAGATTAAAGTTGTTTTAGGGGTATTCTGGTCATATTGCATGTTTAATGGACTTTGGGATGAGCTTTACTTCCAGTCTCATTGGAAAAGACATGAAATTAAGGAAATGAAGGGAATAATCATCCCTCCAAACCCCTCTATTCACGTCCCCCTCTAAAATTGTATCCAAATAAGGATCCTCCCTCCCCTTCCTTTTTGTCCACTTGGCTATCCAAATAGCCTGTCAGTGACTTAGTATCCCCAGACCCCTTAAATATTTAGGCTATAGTGCTCTGGCTAACTATTTTTCTGCGTCACTTGTACTCATTTCTGCTTTAGGCTCCTGAAGCCGTGGACTTTGATCCAAAGGAAGATGTGGAGAGCCAGCTGCTCACAATTATTCGGGGAAAATGCATCACTCAGCTGCTGCTTCTGGGTGCAATAGATAGTATTCAGGTACGACCTGGGTTTGATGTGACAACTTGCTAGTTGAGTTTTAATATAACTGTCAGAAACTTTTAAAGAATGTAAACTGTAAAATGACTGTCAAAAGAAAAATTTTGTTACTTTTGTCTTTTAAATTAGAATAGTCATTGCAGTTGACATGTACATGGTACATAATTTCAATTTGTACCATGGAAAAGGAGTTGATAATTCTATTTAAGTTTTATTACATATGTTTTCCTTTTGTCTCTTCGAAACTTTTATACACTTTACATGTGCATGCATGCTCTAGGATCTGTATGTCTCTGTGTGGGAATGTGAAATATCTGAACATGTAAAAACATTCTATGATCAAGATTCTAGTGCTCAAATATGATCTTGTGATTAGTAAGAAATTGTGGAAAGAAAAAGGGAACTATTATATGTGCTGTAAGTACTGCCTACTGTGCTTCAATCTTCATATGACGAAAACGTCTTTATTATGAGATGTATGGCCTAAAAAGTTGAATAATCAATACCTGTTCAATTAAATGGATTGCAGTTTGGAGAAAGCAATTTCCTTAGGAAATACTACTGATTAATGGTGGAAAGGATCTTCTAAAACGTGTGGTTATTAACTTTGAGCATTGTCTGAGGATTGGAGGGGGAGGGTGAAGTTCTAGCTATATTTAAGGTGTACTGTAATCTTCTTGTAGAGGGTTGAATACTTTCTATACCCAAATGCATTGCATGTTCCCCCTTTTTTTAAAACACTGTTTTGGATGGAATAACACAGCTTTTTTTTCCTTTACTATGCTCTTGCATCAAGTTTGGTCTAAGTTCTCTGTTTAGCTTTTTTTTAAAGCCGTACATATCTAATATCATGGTTGGTTTTGCGTGATTTATTTTCCTTTTTCCATCCTTCTGAATGTCTGTTGAGCTTGTTTACCAAGATTTTATCCTGTTTGATGGCAATTATGCTGAAGGGTGTATTGCCGAGTCATTTGGGGCTGACAATATTTATAAATTTTATGAATGCTTGAGAAGGTGTAGTTACAGTAAGACTAATTTTGATGTGATGATCGTCTTTGTTCAGAGTTATGGAACTTCTTTTGTTTGGATTGGTTTTCTTCAATGGTTCAAGCTGTGTATATAAAGAAAGAGAAAGTTTGTTGGGAAAGATGAATTTCTATGTTCATGTACCCAATCCACTTGCTAAGTTTGCAGGAAATTGAGTGGCTCTTTTTTTGTAATATGTTTGTCATTTTTGCTGTTGTATACTTTGCTCGACACTATTGAAAATATGCATTAGGTACTATTTTTTTCTGTTTGTATAAGCCTTTTATGGTCTATAAAACTATTGTCTCTGTATTGCACGCAGAAAAAGTTTTGGCCAAAGTTGAAGGCACAGCAGAAGGTCACCATAATGGAAATATTACTATCCATATTGGATTTTGCCTCTTCGTATAATTCCTACAACAATCTCAGACTGCGGATGCACCATATTCCGGCTGATAGGTAACTAACAATATGTGAACTTGTTATGATTATTTGATCCTTATTCTTTTTTCTGATGTCTTGCCTTTACACTCGAATGGTCTATACAAAACTGATTGCACTCATACTGTAGCTGGTTAATCGTGAACTGGAGAATTAATACATATATGGTACTTTAGGATACCCAAGTCTGATGTGTTGATGTTTAATCTTCCTTTGCCTGTACTCGAAATGGGCTTTATTTCTAGGAAAAATTGCACCCTAACATTTCAAGCAAACATTCTTTGTGTAATATCAGATATTATGAGTTCTTGTATGCTTTTGTGCTGAAGCCAGCTAATCTCGACATAAGTGTGGGTTGATTCTTTCATTGGCAACCAACATGTTATGTTACATTTGCTTGAAATAATATATGGCCTGGTAAAGACTCTCATAGATGCTGGCCAAAGCTTTAGAGCAAACTTGAAAAACTTTCAAATTTCAGACATCAACAGGTTCCGCCTCCCTCATAGATTGGCGCAGAGAATGGATCTTACTTAAATAAAAGGGGCAGCCCGGCGCACATTGGCGTCCCCAACAAGCGAGGGTCCGGGGAAGGGTCCCACCACAAGGGTGTAATGAGGGCAAGCCTTCCCTTGTCAATTTATTTGACAAGAGGCTGCTCCCAGGACTTGAACCCGTGACCTATCGATCACACGGCAACACCTTTACCGGTGTGCCAAGGCTCCCCTTCTAATGGATCTTACTTAAATGTCAGAATTAATTTCTTACGATTGCACTCTTGATGATTTTGCTTTTAAAGAGGCTACATGCTCACATATGAAGGAGAAACAAAATAGAAACCACCTGGAGCTATTGTAGGGAGCAAAGAGGTGGACGATAAGGCTTGTCACATTAGCGGTTGGGTTGTAATCTAGGAATTACGATAGTTTTAGAACAAAACATGAAGTTTCTGGTAAGAAATTAGTTTGATGAGAATCAGAATGCTCAAATACTGCATTTAGGAATGGCAGGAAAAGCCTAAAGAAAGCCCATCTTTTAACGTCTTGATAGCTTTAGCTACAGATAGGTTCCATAGAGGACTTGTATTCTCTTTCTGTAATTTGTTTCCTTCTCTGTTTTCTTCCACTATCATTAGATGTCCCTAGAGGATAAATTTTTTGGATCGTTTCTTGATTCATTTGTGTCATTCATGAGCCAGGTTTCCGAATACTCTCTAAGAGCATTGTTAGTGGGAAACTTCCCACCTAGTAACAAATAGGGCCAAGCTTAAACAATTCAAACAAAATAAAAAGGAGAGAGGGAGGACTTGCTAGGTAGAAGTTTCTACCAAGTAATTTACCCGGGTGAAGGAAATTGTGAGGGGAGTGAGTGGGGCCAAAGGGTAGATAGTGGGGTTGGAGAGAGAGAAAATGTTAAATGTGAACAAAAAATAGGAAAGAGAAAACTAATACCACGTTTGAACCCGGTATCCATTAACAATGCTCTAATGTAGTGCGTGCTAATACTGTGTATCCATTTTTAATATTACGTATTGCAAATACTCTAAGAGAAAATAGTTAAGCTTTGAAGTGTTTATCGCTTATTACATACTGCGAATCCAGCGTACCACGTACTCGGAACCCTGTCTTCTGTGGGGCCCACGTATAATGTTTCTTTGCTTATTACAGCATCAACAACTACTCTACTATAACAAAGCCTTCCGAAAATGATTTCTATGAATAATGTTCTTCCATTTAAGAAAATGTCTCTACTCTGGACAAAGGTAGAGTCGCTAAGGTTTTAAGCTTCATTCATGTCACACTGACCTCTTTCTTTTTTATCTTCCCTACTGGAAGCGCCCTTTATATGGTAAATGTCAAATTTGTTCTCAATAATCTGTTGTATTTATGTTTGTCATTTCTCATCACTTGTAGTTGCACTGAGACAAATTTGCATTTGCAGGCCTCCGTTAAATCTTTTAAGACAGGAGCTGGCAGGCACCTGTGTATACCTGGACATATTACAGAAAACAACTTCAGAATTTGAAACTAGCAAAGAAAACAATGCTGAACTTGGTGACTCTCCAGATTCTAATACAACGCCAACAGAGAATCACCAGACCACAGTAGCCTCTTATGAAGAAGAGCAGCTTGATCGCGTAGCAGAAGAGAAACTGGTATCATTTTGTGGACATGTGCTTAAAGAGGCGTCTGAATTTCAGTCAGCTATGGGGGGCACCAGTAACATGGATATTCATCGGGTATTGGAGTTACGTTCTCCTATAATTGTAAAGGTAGGGTCATTGCTTTTGTTCTTTTTTTTTTTTTTTTTTTTTTTTTTTTTTTTTTTTTGCTTCAGTCCTAATATATATCCCTAAAGTAGGCGTTCAGTATTGAGCTTGCATGCTGAGATGTCTGTCTATTTTACTCCTTGCAGGTTATTAAAGGCATGGCGTCTATGAACAATCAAATATTCAGGAAACATCTCAGAGAGTTCTATCCGTTGCTTACTAAGCTGGTGTGCTGTGATCAGGTGATTATTATGAGCTATGTTGCATTCTCTATCTAGGCATCCGTATCAATCTTGAATTGTGTTAGCTACAAGTCTACAACTGCTTCTTTTCCATTATAGTTCGAACATGAGACAAAGCCAAAGCAGTTAAAGCTGTACATGGTTACAGAATCCTTTAGAAGGGGAAGAAATACCTGCTTAATTCTAAGTTTCTAACTTGAAAAGTCGCTGTGCTACTTATGTTGAAACACCCTTTAGCAAATATGAGTTCAATCAGGACTTCAGGAGTCTTCCACGATTTTCCTGGAGGAAGGGACTCAAGGGAGTGCATATGCTCATGAAGTAGTGTATGGGTCTCCTAGCCCTTTTAATTTAGAACCTGACATATCTACCCCAATAAAAGTCGACTTATTGACCCTTCTAACTGGCTCAGATATGCCATTGACCTTCGATAAATTCTATACCCCTCACCCCCTATCTTGCTGTGAGTAGTTTCCTGTTGGTACTTGGTCTGAATGATAAAACTGGAGCCTGTAGTGTATTTGCTAAAAGTTACTTTTGTTGATTCTGATGGTTCTGTTTTATAGATGGAAGTTCGTGGAGCACTTGGTGAACTTTTCAAGAGTCAGCTGAGTTATCTATTACCATAGACGTTTCTGTCTGCTGCACCATGTCGTTTGTAATGGATCTCGATGGGGCAAGCTTGAATCCAGTTGACCAATTCACGGTGGCCAGCTCTGAAATACAGCTTACATTCTGCGCAATGGAAGTTTTTGTTAGTTTGTGTTTGCACTTTACGTCCTGGAGCGGTCGAGAAGAGTTGTTAGATAGTCAGCAATTTTCCTCTTGATCTGAATATAATCATAGACAAAACAGTTGGAGCTGGTAGTTTATGTATAGTCTATTGTAATAGCCGAAATTTTAGTTACAGAGGGTAGTTTGTTCCTGGAGAAATATCTTGCGGAAGGTACTTGTCAATAGGGCTATTTTTGTTTCATTGATTCTGAGATGTATAATGTTCCCTCCAACTTCAAGTAATAGGTTCATTAAATTCGATATTTTGTCACGATGCACTCTACATATACCAATATCGAAAATTAACACTTTTTTTCAATCAGGACTCTTCATGACTTAACAGGAGTACTCTACTTGGTCGCCTGACCCTTGTACATAGAAACTGACATATCTACCCGATAAATGTCGAATCATCCTCATATCCTGCTATCTAAGTAAAGTAATCTAATTGGATCAGATTTGCCATTGACCTTCAATAGGTTCTCTACCTGCTTGCTGCGACTGTGAGTAGTTTCTTTTCGGGTTTTGACCCGACTTAAAAAGCTGTAGCCTGTGGCATATTTGCTGAGTTTTACTTGTGTTGGTTCTGATAACTGATAACTCTATTTCAAAGATGGATGTTCGTGGAGCCGTTGGTTATCTTTTGAGTCAGCTGAGTTACCGATCTATTACCATAGATGTCTGTCTGCTGCACCATGTCGATCGTCTATCAATTCATGGTGGCCGCCTCTGAAGTACAGCATGCACTAGGAAATGGCATTCTTCTGATTTGTGTCTGCAGTTGGCGTCTTGGAGCGGCTGAGAATAGTTGTAAACTTGTACTAAGATGAAATTATGTCAATAGAAAAACTTTGAGCATCTGAATTCTGAACACATTGTCCTTTTGGTCGATCAGTGACAATTTGAAGTCAAAATCATTGCATTGTAAGAAGGTTTCTCAGTTGCTTATACTGATACATTGGCAATTTTGGCATGCCTATATCGGGACGGTACAAATGTTGTGTCATCCCAATTCCCAGATATAATTCGCATGTGATTTGCATCAATCCCTTATTGGGCGATTTCGAAAATTATAGAGTAATCTTGAATTCGATTGAAAAAAAAAAAACTTAAACACGGTGGAGGTATAACATGTAATTTAGTTTAGTTTGGTATAGTGGTTGTTGCTCGGGCTTTGATTCAGAGTTACAGACTATTCCATCCTCACTTAAAACGTGATTCACCTATTTTACCCCTTACCTCGAAGATTAGCACTAAAACTACACGACTTCAATATGTAAATAAAAAAAATTGTGTATATAAGAATGGCCATTTCATATCAAACATTAAAACTCAATTTTAGGTACCGAATACGGAAATTACCATCTACAGGCGTTTTTGAGTGTGGAATCAAACAATTTATGAGGTAGTACTTTTTTTATTAAGAGTAATGTGATATCGAACTTTCTTAGAAACGTAAAAAAAAACACGTTAGTGTCACATACTAGTATAGATATAGCGCACCTATTTGAACGAGGCCTTAGGCGACTGCACCTACTCGAAAGAATGAATAATCTACCTACACATTTTATTTTTTTTTTACAACAAAATAAAAGCTTCTTCTATACGTTGTCTTGCGTAAAAAGAAACTGAATAAGCTAAGGTAGGACAAAAACAAGAGCGTGTAATTCGTTTCGTACAGTTCAATAATCACACTCTCTTCGCTTCGCAATTCTTGTTCTTCCCATTTTATTTTTCTCCAGTGAACATCAGGTAATTTCTCTGCCCCTTTTTACTTAAAATTTTCACATTATTGCTCGTACGTAGAGTTTTTACTGCACTTTTTTACTCTGTTTTGTATGCTTTTATTTCTAAATTTTTGTTTGATCTAATTTAGGTGTAATTTAAAAGAATTAATAATTATGTGATTTGAACTGATGTTAGATTGAGGAAATTATGCTACTGTTTGATTGTAAAATCATGGCGATTTTGATAATTTTTTAATGTTTGAGATTGTTTCTATTTATGTACGGCATTCGCAGTTGAACCCTATATTTTGTGATTAATTGGCTTGAAATTTTGGGTATTGGGATTGTTGTGGGATTTGTTATGAATAATATCAAGTTATTAACCTCAAAGGGACATTGCATGGGTCAAAATTTCAACTCGACTTTTCGTGTCATTTTTTCATGAGACTGTCGTATACTAGGTTAGCTCTACTCATAAAAGTTCGCTTCTTTAGGCATAAAGTTCGCAACTTTTTCTGATTTGGGTTAAGTTGACGTGTCAATGACATGTACCCATGTTACAATAAGTGTAACGAACCGGGCACGTAGATGTGACACTGATTGGTGAATAGCTATGGCTTGGGTTCTTGGGATAATTGTGTACTTTCATATGGAGGTCGGAGAATGATATTCGCCCCAATGTGCATTTGTTGAAGGTTTAATTTGTGTTCCGACCTCATTATAGATTTATAGACACGAGTTTTTGAGACACTAGGCCAGGTAATGTTGATGTACATTGGTTAAAAGTTTGCCCTTAACTCTACAATCCTGTAATGTTGAGTGGAGGTGCATTGAAGGACGTTTTAGATCTCCATTTTTCAGGACTTTATTTCATATGGGTGGTGCTGATTAAAGGGTGATTGTATCTTGTGTCATACGCTAACAGGTGAACAAGCATTCATGGCTTCATCTAAGCTGATGCAGTTTCGGACAAAAGCTGTCGAGGCTTCAAAGCTTATCTCTGAGAATGGGGCTACATGCATCAAGCAGTTGAAGGAAATGAATCAGCAGCAAGTGCAAGCAAGGCTGCACCAGTATCGAGCTAAAGCTGGTGAAGCTTCTAAGGTTATCTCAGAGAATGGAGCTAACTACTACAAGCAATTGTCGGACATGAATCCGAAACAAGTGCAAGAGAAACTGCGGCAAATGGGAGCAAAAGCTGCTGAAACTCCAAAGAGATTTACTAGGAATGGAGCGTCTTACTACAAGCAGTTATTGGAGAGGAACCAGCAGTATGTTCGGGATCCTCCAACTGTGGAAGCATGCCAGGAATTGCAGAAGCAATTTCTTTACACTTCTCTTGCTAGGTAATAGTTCTGACTGTGTAGTTTGTTTATTTATTATGCTGTCAGTCGTAAGTTTGATTAGCATTAAGCCTTACCTTGGTCTGTCTGATTTCTCGTAGACTCGTATCACTTGTGAATAAGTTGTGTTCAGCAATCAGCATAACTGGTGTAAGATTAGACATCTGAGAGTAGAGACTGAGAGCTGGATATCCTGAAATCGTCTTAGACTGCATTTAGAGCCACATAGAATACGCGCAATGTGAGCACAAACCATAGCCTAGAAGGTTAATCATCATTTCCTATGGACAAGCCTAGAGTATCAGTAGGTTTGCCACTGTTCATACTGGATGACAAATCTAAGCTCAGCTCGTGACTGTACTGATCACTCAGGAAGAGTTTTTTTTTTTTTTTTTTTTTTTTTTTTTTTTTTGTGGTAGATCCAGGAACAGTTGAAGTTCATGGAATGATGAATTGGTGGTTGCCAGTAATTATGTAGAGTAACATCCCTGCTTTTCGGTTTTTCCCCTGAAAATTGCAAGAAAAACATATAACCTGTTCTTCCTTTTGGTTTGGAAGGTTCTAACTCTTTGGAGATGCCATTTTGTTGCATGCTTGATCGAGAATGATTGAATGAATGAACTATGTTCTTTGCTATGATCAAACAATGATCTCCTTTGATAAGTATGGAGAATGGTTTCATCTTTGACATGCAGTTGCATGCTAAAGATATCTAGTATAGCTTCCATACTATTCATCTGTCTGCAATGTTGTTGAATTAGAGCTTAAATATACACCTTAACTAAGTTGCAAAAAAAAAAAAAAAAAAAAAAAAAAGAGTATGTTGTCTTTTTGTTGGGAGTTGTATCAGGAGTTAACGGTTTGGAATTGAGTTCAATCAGGAGTCTTCACAACAGGAGTAGGGGAGTGCATTTGCTTATGAAATACTCTACTGTATAGGTCGCCTGACCCTTGTAGAATAGAAACTGACATATTTTCCTGATAAATGTCGAATCATTTTCATATTTTGCTATCTAACTGGATCAGATATGCCATTAACCTCCAATATGTTCTCTACCCCTCCCTTCTCTTGCTGTGACTGTGAGTAGTTTCTTTTTGGGTTTTGATCTGATCATAAAGCTGTAGCCTGTAACATATTTTACTTGTGTTCATTCTGATGATTCTATTTCATAGATGGGTGTTCGTGGACCACTAGTTAATAGTTCTGACTGTGTAATTTGTTTATGCATTATGCTGTCAGTTGTAATTTAAATAGTTTGATTAGCAGTCTGCATTATCTTGCTCTATCTGATTTTTCGTAGACTCGTGATTTGTGAATAAGTTGTGTTCAGCAATCAGCATAACTGGTTTAAGATTAGATCCTGAGAGCTGGATATCCTGAAATCATCTTAGATTGCATTTAGGGCCACATAGAATACGCGCAATGTGCACAAACCATGGCCCAGAAGATTAATCCTCATTTTGTATGGACAAGATATACAGATTTGCCTGTCTGTTATCAGTAGGTTTGCCACTTTGCATATCGGTTTTTGAAAATATATCATCCTCTACACCACTAGTTCTCTGGCCTTAATGGATGACAGAACTCAGTAATCTCAGCTCGCGCCTGTACTGATCATCCAGGGACAGTTAAAGTTCATGGAATGATGAAGTTGGGGGTTGTGAGTAATTCTGTAGAGTAGCATTACTGTTTTTTCCCCTGAAAATGGCAAGAAAAGCATATAACCTGCTGGTTTGTAAGGTTCTAACTCCTTGTTGCATGCTTGATCGAGAATGATTGAATGATGTATGCTCTTTGATAAATATGGCAAATGGTCTCATCTTTGTCATATATGAAAATGAGTATAAAAATGTTCTGCTTGTTCAATTAGCTTGTGCTATCTATCACAATCGAAAACGATATCACTAGTTGTTCCTACTGTTGTTAATTGAATTTTAGTTTATTGATGCAAACCTCCAACTCCCCTTACCTCGTCCTTGGTGAGAACCTGTGAGACACTAGGGTAACGTTGTTGTTTGACTTCCGTTTATTGATTCATTCGGTTTTCTTGAGTGTAATTCAATTCTGGCCTTAATGTTTGCAGTATTCCTCACCGTTATGGATTGGTGAGAGAAGAGGTTGATGCATTGAAGGAACTTATGAAGAACTGGAATAAGCTCACTCCACAGCATTATGGGATTTTGACTCTATTTGGAGGGGAGTGCTGTCTTTGGGCCTTGGCTGGAAAGTTCCTCGTAAGTTGGTAACTTGAATAACACTACTCTTTTTCATAAAGGTCTGAAACTTCGCCAGAATTTTATATATTATGCTATGTATTCCCAGATAATTGGATGTGTCCCTTCAAGCTTAACAGCTAATTAGATTTTAGATCATAAAACTTGAGTAAGGTTGGCTTATGGATGTATTCTCTGACTCCTGACCTTGGTGTTATCCCCGGTTCAAAAACAAAGTATGAATTATTTACACGAGTTTAATCTAGAACAAATTGAGTTTATTCGAGAGCATGAACAACTGAACAAGTTGTTTTCCTAATATGCGAGCTGAACAAAGACTTCATTCGATCCTAGATGTTTGAATGAACACCGATTTCGTGTCGATTTATCATTGAGTGAGTTTTGACCGACCTTGTTCGTTAAGTCACTTTGCTAGGCACCTTTCAACCAAGAATGTCTCTTGTTAATGAATGATTGTTAGAGCCTTAGAGACAGTGTTCATTCAAACGCTCTCTTACAATGGTTGGCAATTTACTCCTTCACATACATGAATGAATCTAGCACCATAAATTACTGAAAACCTTTATACTACAGAAGTTTATTCTCAACTCAATAGTAGTTCTTTTTTTTTCCTTTTTTTTTTGCTATCTTTCACATATATTTGATCATTTGTTACACGTTATGAAAAAAAATCGAAATTATCCTTTAGTCTTAAGCACCACTCAAATTCAAGCCTAAGCACAAAGTATCGCTTAGGCTGAATTGCTTTCATATATTCAAACTAAAAACTCGAAAAATGTTGTGTGAAGGCTAAGATTTTGGCACACATGAGTTTCGTAAGCATTATGCTCCCAAGTCGGCCGAGTACTCTCACTGTTCATAGTATCCAAATGGTGCATTTCCTTTTCTCACTATATTCTTGTCTTTTCTTTCATATTTCTTCTGAATTCCGGGAGCAGGATCCTTACCTGTTAAGTAGGTAATCCCCACCTTTGCTTGGTGCACCCCTTATGTCATCTTACACCTGTCAATTGAAATTATTGTGCCACTCTTTTATTTTCTTTCAAGTTATGAAAATCATATGATAACGATTCCGATATATGATCACATATGAAAATATTTCAGATGTGATCTAGCTAAGACATGATAAATAATCTCGGAAATGGTTGTTTGATCACCATCATCATTTCATCATCAGTTGTTTTTATACCACGCTATAATACATTTGAACATTATTTTCAAAATAAGTATAGATTGACAAATTAATACTCTGCCTAGTTAATGAAACACGACCCCAAAACGAAAGTTACGAGTCACAACACGTTACAACTAGCTAGATGCGACCCTGTTCGAATTCCGAGAATCTACAAATGTCTAAATCTCATTCACACAATCTATGGTAACATTAGAATGTGAATATAACTCCACAAAATGCTATTAAGTCGGCCTACACAGCACTAGTCGATAAATGATACGGAGTACTAATAGACTAGTCGAGTAGCACGCACTAGTGATGGGGCTACTCCACGCGTTACGAGTGAGTGATAGATTGGCTCATTGCTTTGCTGAAACTCAACGCTACGAAACCTCGCATAATTCTTTTACAAGTTTATTGACCACAGACTTTGTATGGCTCAGATTGACTCCAATCAACGGCTGTGATTTCTTTGTTGTGGGTTGTAATCATAATCTTAGACTCATCTGTCAAAATCTTAGCTTTATTTACACGCAATGCTCAAAGATTATTATGTTGGCTAGGCTTATCACTTACTATGTAGCTTGGATTTAATGTTTGGCTTAGTTAGTATCATGATGTTGCTATGTTATAAGTTGAGTAATTACGGATGTTTGATAACTTCTAGTTCTTGTACCGTGTATAGATTTTACTCTCTGTATAGGATATGAGAGTAAATGGATCGATAAAGAGGATTTGTAACGAAAGTGTATCCTAGACTATTGTCATAGCATAATGGTAATTATTCCGGGAAATTCATTTACGTGAATGTTAGAGATTGGCGTTAAAATATGAAATGAAGTCAGCTCGAATACCGAGTATTAAGAATTCCAGCAAAGATGGAGGTAGATTTTATGAAAACGCCAGCTCAACTTTGCGAATAAATCTTCATTGGAAACATACATGGATGTTCTTGTTTTTCAGTGTAAAGATACGTAGAGTTTAATGAAATTTATATACTCATCTTAGTTCACTAAAAACGGTCATAATTTATTTGGATTGCACAACAAATACTGTACATAAATTTCTAAAGTTGGTGATGAGTCACTTCTTTATTCTGTACCCTTCTGTTGTCATGTAGTATGTCATTTCGATTTCAACTTATGTTCTTACAAATATGCTAATGAAATGATTTTGTTTAATATCAATGATTAAGGAGGATTAAACAGCAAAGGTCATATATACTGTCAATTCTTAAAGCATTTCTTTTGTATTAGTAAGTTGAGTGTGAGACGGTTTTGAATTCGACCATCTTCTCACGAAAAATCGATCCATATGTGTTTTTCGGCGCTTAAAGAGATTCTCAATTCGCTAAAGCTAGCTGACCCAGGAGTTTAACAATGCTTATCAAAGGGAGAATGTATGCAATCCTCTATTGCCTACAATGTTTATTGCAAATTAAATACATTGGTCTCAATCCGTTTTTAATATGTCAAAGCTTAACTTGTTATCAATTTAGGCTATCAGTATAACATGAAATTACGGCTACAAACTTTTACTAATTCGTGACATGTTTTGACATATTAATAACGGTTGAATACACAAACTTGTCAACAACAGTTGCATCCGAAACTTCCTCGAAAATATCATGTCCACAGTCCACTAACTGGAGCTTTCTCAAATCTTTCATAAGTTCCCAGTCTTTGTAGACTGTCAGATTGTCAGATTCACGCGGACTGTTGAAGATAAGCACACCATCTTCTTCACACAGTTCTCCTCTCTAATTCTCTCTCAACACCTTCCATATTTTTCCTCTCATTTTATTCTGTTCTACTCTTTGATATTCATACAAGAGAAAAAAACCACCTGAAAACTTCAAAATTTCCTGCAACATATAGTACTCCGTATATCAGATGTGAAAAAGTGCTTGTTTGGTCTGATCTAAACTTTTACTTGTTTTTTACAGACCTTTTTTTTTCCAATTTTATACTCCAAACTTTTGTATCTTTTCCTCTAAAATCTCACATAAAAACACTCTTTTGGATTGCTAGAAAACAACCCTTTTGTCCTCTCCTCTCATAATTTCTGAACTTCACAATCTTCAATAAAATTCCCATCAATTTTTCTTACAAAATATCAGAAGTTGAAGTTTGAACATTACTTTGATCACAAAAAGCTCCAATCTTTGTCCATTATTTTGCAAATTACTGTTGGGTTTTGTTGATTATTTGGTAAATTGTTCAACAAGTTACAAATGCAAGATCATCATCATCAGCATCATCAATCATTGACAGCAGCAGCAGCAGCATTCCCACAGCTGAATGCACAGTTTCCGGAGCATGAACAGCTGAGATGCCCACGTTGTGACTCTGCCAACACTAAATTCTGTTACTACAACAATTATAACCTGTCACAACCTAGGCATTTCTGCAAAAGCTGCAGAAGATACTGGACTAAAGGTGGCACTCTCAGGAACATTCCTGTCGGTGGGGGCTGCAGAAAGAACTCCAAACGCCCTGCTCCTGCCTCGAATTCCTCGAAGCAGCAGCGCACGGTTCAAAACTCGTCTGCATTAATTCCCTCGTCTCTAGGCTCGGGGTTTGAGGCGATTCAAAAACAGTCTCAAACCCCGAGCCTGAAACCCGAACCCACCCCAGCCCCAGAAACGACTCGGGTTGGGACGGGTTCCGGTCTACCTGCAGAGAGTTTTACCTCTCTTCTAGGCTTGACTACTCCAAATGTGCAGTTTGATAATTTGCTTCAGGGCTTTACCCGGCACGGGCCTGGGTCCGGGCCGGGCCAGAGTCTATCAGATGGGTTTATGATAAGTGGGATACAAAATGGAGGTAACAGTCATGGGTGGCCTGATCTTGCTATTAACACACCAGGTTCTAAGCTGCAGTAAACTTTAATTTTTTAACTTTCTAGAGACAGTAAATTTTTCCTATTATTATAATTATGATGGGTTTATTGATCACCTTGTTATAGAGGGGTAAAAATTGTTTTACTATGTAGGATTGCTAGTAGTGCATTATTGGTGGGTTGAATAGCAAATTTCTGATGCTAGAAGGTGACATCTTGGGCATACCTCTGCCTGGATCATAGCTATATAAGTAATGTATTGGATAGGATCTTCTTGATTGTTGTATGGTTGTTTGTTGGATGTTGAGAAATTATTTATCATCATTATTATTAGTATCACATTATCTATCTTACTTAATCCTTGTATTAAGTGTTATTATTAGTATCGCGATTCGACCTTAACCGTTAATGGAAAACGAGATAGTTATTTATCAGGTGGTACCAAATGTCGATATCACACTCTCATGTGTTATTAAACTCTTATTGTTTAGTCGAATTTGATTAGTTTCGCATAAATGAGAGAGTAATATCAAAATTGAATGTTTTATTCGTGTTTAGTTTCATGTTTGAATAAAACTCACCTGCCACTCGACATGTGTAATATCTTTGACAATTCTAAAAGCAAATAGTGGATCGAATTCTATCGTGATGAAGTACTGCTTTCACTTTTTCAAGCAAAGGGAAATGCAAACACCTGTACATTTAAAAACGGACACGGTCTGATTTGAGAATATGGGTCCCAACGTTTTCGATAAGATAATCTTAATCACTAAACCACGATCTAGAATGCCAGTTGCGTTATGATGAATAGGGACTATTGAATGGTGCATTATTGATGAATATCAAATCTTATCGTTTTGTTAGTTGGATGTGTGTAACTGAGCATCCCTACTATTGATCACTAGGGATTGATGTAGTACATTATTAAGCATAATGTATGTTGTTGGGATGTTGCAATAACAAGGCCATATTCATGAATGTGTATGGGAAGGTGAAGTTGATGTTGTGAGAAGAATTGACATTTTGGAGGTTTTGTTGAATTTAGTAACGCAAATTTGGCCTCAACTGTCTGAAAAGGGCATGACACAAGTCACAACTTGTTGCTAACTTGATATGGTTCTTTTTGTTATCATTTTGCTTGCTTCTTTTTGGTGCTACACTTTTCACTACTCATAAGTCATAAATTTGTAGTATTTAGTTTGTAGTAGTAAAATTATTTTTCATTTAAAAACATTAGCAATAAAATTAGTTTACTACTAAAATTAATTGCTTCGGTGGAAAATAATATTAGTGCCGTAAAATAATGTGACCTTTACGTAATTTTGAGTGTCTACCAATAACATTTGGCATGAAAGTATTATACGGAGTATATGAACTTCCATAACCAAGCATACTTTCTAGAATTCGAGGATTGAACATTTTTCCGGCCAAGTGTATCTCATAGGAGAATTCTTCCGTGATCAAGATAAATAGTTGGTTGCCACAAAGTTCAATATAGGTACCAATCGATCGTTTACCCTGCCCTCTGGCAATAACCATAACTAAAACTCGAAATACGTCATATATAATTTAAAATCCCATACATGTAAGTATGTAACTATACTGTCTCAAATCTATCTAATTTAGAATCATTTGGTTGAAATTAACTATCACCATAACCACCAAAGAAATATACCAAGCCAAAGCCATTAGCATAATCTCGAAATATATCATATTTCTTAGGTTCGTCGCAGAATTTCTCAGTTTGATCTTTAGTAACATCCACTGTTTGAAACTTTTCATTGACTGTGACGAAGTGACTGAAAACTGCACTTAGTGAGGATTCTGGTAAAGGAAATGTACCGCTTCCCATCGGTGGATCACCAACCTGCTGACCTGGTTGATTGTATGTTACACCCCCGCATGCAATATAATTTCCATGAGTTCCCAAACTTGTGAAGATATTTTCCGGCCAAAACCCTATTCGAATCAAATCGAACCCTACAGCAAGCCACCAATTCCCCGTATCCGGATCCTGTCCATCATAAGTGATATTGTCATTATAGTGTTATACATTGACAAAGGTGAAAAAACAAGTTCAGCATGGTAAATGCAAAAGCTTTAAATTAACATATTGATGGTAGGGTTTAGCCTAAAGTTGTATCCGGCCAAAACGTTATGCTCTGCCTAGTAAAATTAAGAACAAAATGTAATAAAACGCAAGACACTTACGCGGTAGATGAGAAGTTTTATATCATATATTCTTTCTCCTGTTTTCGAATAATTCGTATATGTGATATCCGGAGGCATATCTGATCTAATTAATACAAAGCCAGGACATTCGGTATTGTAACAATGTGTTCCACCGGCCTATATTCAACAAAAGAAAAGAATTAATATTAGTACATGAAATCTACCAAATGCTATAGAAAAAAATATACGAGTAACACTTTTCTAAACTTACACTAGTATGTATAAACATGTGCGGTTCATTATCCTTGTACAGGGATGGATTCACCTGTTAAAAAAAAAAAAAAAAAATCTTAATATACGAATTATATGGAGAAAGAGGATCGAGGCATAGTCGTATGTATCTAAGGTAGTTTGTAGAGGACCTAGTAGATAGCCTAGTGGTGAAGGCTTTGTCCTTCCACCCCAGGGTTCGATTCTCGCCTCCTCCTCCCTCGCTCCCAAAGTCCCAATTGGGATGTATCATCAAATTATATATAGAAAGGAACCTTATTTATTCTCTACATACGTGAAATATCAAGCTTGTACATTGACAACATTGTACTTATCAATGCTATAAACGGGACTAGTACAATTAGTTTATCAATGCTAGGCCTGTTTGTGATATAGAATCGTCTTACCATCCATCCAACTCGAATGCTATCTGCACCATTCTGTAATGTACATTGACCTCCGCTATATTGATTTTCTTTAACTTCTGGTTTCCAAATACTTATGACGGCTCCAACTCCGTAATATACAGGCTCGTCTGAGCTCGATTTTGTTTGAAAGACGGCAAGCTGATAAAAAGAACATATTATACTTGAAAAGAGAATATAATAACTATGTGAACTGCATAATAGAATGTTTGAGTACGTTATCATTGAACAAGATCGACCACATTGATAAGAATTATTAAATTTAGGCTAAAAGAACGTAAAGTACTGTTAATAACATTTTTTTGTTGTTGTTAGAAATTACATTTGACTTAAAACAAAACTTACATGAGTTCCCGGTTCAAGTTGAACGTCGTTTTCAAAGAGACGAGTAGGTTGAGCATGATCCTGTTTATTAACTACTCTTTTGATCGGTACTGTTCCTACTGGACATCCAACACGTTCCGCCGGAAATGAATTTGATTTATCAGCCGTTAGCGACCAAGAATTGGCAGCTCCTACAAACCTCGGTAAAGGGCGTGGTCTCATCTATGAAGTCATTCGAAGAAACAGAGGAAGTATAGAATAAGCAAACAGTAATTAGATCGACTAACATGCCTAATATCATAGTTGTTTCTTGTTGTCATAATTACCTTATGATGAAAACTGTGGTTTCTTAGTAAAGAGTGTTTAAAAGCTGGTTGCTCGTAAAAATCCACACAATCATATATACCGCCATGCTTGGACTGCTTCCTCAATTCATTTGCAAAATAATCAAATCAGTACAACATTTGTTTATAACAACCGAAAGTTAATTAAAAGACTAGTAAAGAGATTATAATCACCTTGATAGTCGACCTTAGCCTACTGTCAGCCTCGATAATATTGACGAATGAAGAAAAAAGAACCATAAAACAAACCACATAGCCGATAGCCATGTAGTTAGACAACCTTGTAGATCGGTAAAACTTAACCCCAAAAAAATTCTTGTAAATTAAATAAAGCACAAATCTGCAAAAAAAGGAAAACACTACGTAACCCTTTTTTTGTCTTTTTTCTGAAAAGGATTAGAGGCCTTTATGGTTCATGCAGTGTCTTCATTTTTAGTGCCGTTATATTTTCTTATGGTAAAAAATGTTATATGAACATATTAGCTACTCTTTATGCGGATATATGGCTTCTTTAAAATTGTATCCTTATTCCATATCAATTGAATTAGCACGTTTTTTATTATGGTAACAGAAGTATCACGTTTGAATCCAATGATGTGCATTTAATCTATACAAGGAAAGAATAAAACTAGTAAATCAATTGCAAAAGATTCATTCCAATAGTAGTATGTACGTACAAAGTAAAGATATGCTACAACAATGGATAGTTATTTTGGAGGTTTAATTTTGTTAAGGAGTCTATATGTAGACAAGTAAAAAAAGTGTCTACGCCTAATTTGTAGTAAAAATAATTAGAGTTGCGGTAAATTTTGTGGTATAATTTAGGAAATGATGGATTATAAGGCACTAGAGACAATCAAGGGTTCTTGATTTTGGAAATATATAAATTTAAATTTCTTTCTATTTATAGATACGTAACAATGTTAATTTTACTACAAATGTCATAAATTTACTGCAAATATCTTAAATTTACTACACAACCATATTTTTTTACTACCTACCACCTTTAATTTACCACACATGATTATGGTATAGACAATTGTTCTGTTGTCTACATATAGACTCCTAGGATCATCCTTTTGTTAAATTTAGTAACCCGAATTTGGTCTGAAAAGGGCATGACATAAGTACTAACTTGCTAACTCGGTAATTTGAAAAATGACACTAAACCTTAAATTGAAAGTACGGAAAAAAAGAAGCAAAATAGACTGGATTTTCAAGGGAATTAGCGATTAGCACTCCTGCAGAATTTTCTAGCGCGTTTTGAGTGAGATCAAGACTCGTCCTCAAATTAAACGAGCATCATGATCTCGAGATCAGACCGACCAGGGCCGAGTTCGTCATGAAAAGATACGTATATCAAACCAATTAAGGTCGTCCCTAACTGCTTAGAGGCACTTGGGTGACAAGTAAAATGGGCCATCAAATCACTATTACTAACATACTCCATACTCCCTCCGTACACAATATATACAACGTCATGCATGTTTGGTCTGCTTCCTATTACTTTAAGTCAGTAAATCATTTGTTTATAACAACCGAAAGCTAAAAGGTTAGTAACGGAGCGAGATTGTAATTACCTACTACTAGACTAGGAAACATTGATGAATGAACAAAAAAGAACCATAAAACAAACTACATTACCGAAAGCCATTTGTTGAGACAACTGTCTCTAGATCGGTGAACCTTAAGTTCAAGGAAACAACTTTATAGCTGCTTTAGCATTTAAGAGGAGACTGCCTACAATTGACAACATCTCTTCTTTGGAAAGCTGTTGAGGATTTATAGGGATGACAATGGTTAATAGATGCTATCTTTACAAGAGAGCGGCTGAAACTCACAGACATCTCTTCTTTAACTGTGATTTCTCAGCAAAAATTTGGAAAGCTGTTGAGGATTGGATAGGGATAAACCAGAGTTACAACAATAATATGAAGTGGGCTACTTGTAGGATGGTACAAGAGGAAAGCAAACAAGAAACACCGGAAGTATAAGTGGGCTACTTGTAGTCTAATGCTGGAGTGTACCTTGTTTGGCAAGAGAGGAACTATAGGATTTTTAGTGAAGAGGAACATTCATCAGGCAGTTGAAGTTCATTGTAAGTGCAAGACTCTTTTTTGGTGCCATATAAAATCCCAAATATGCGAATATATTATTCTCAAATCCAATTTCAATCATATGGTTTAAATCAAATTAACCACCACGACCACCAAAGAAATGGAAGCGGCCAATTTGTTTCATGGGATCTGGAAATATATCATACTTATGGGGTTCATCACAAAATTTCTCAGTATGATCAACATACACTGTTTGAAATTTGTCATTGACCGTGATGAATTTAGAAACGGTTTTTCTAACATGTGCCCAAGGGGTACATGTTAATTTTATCTTGGGCACAAGTTAATAATCTTGTTTGCAATACTTTACAACTATTCTAGGCATATTTTTATTTCATACCACATCAAATATATTTTCTTTCTCCTATTTTATTTCCTTTAGAGGTGATCATGGGCCGGGCCGGGCCGGGTTCGGGCCGGGCTTAGGGTAAAAAAGTTGGTCCGTTGTGCGGGCCGGGCCGGGCTTTTCTTCCGGGCCTAATCGGTCGGCCCAAGCCCGGCCCGTTCGGGCCAAAGCGGGCTTTCGGGCCTTTTCGGGCTCGTTCGGGCTTTTTAAAAAAATCACGTATTACCTAATTTGTACGTTTATGATCACTTTACTCATTAATATTATCCACTACTTGCATATTTAGTTCAATAATAAATTATTATACATTTTTAAAGAGGTTTTTGATGTTATTTTCATAATTTACAATATTTTATTTTATTAATAATAATTTTTTATTATTTTAATATGCTTTATTTACTACATTTACCCTAATTTTGCTACATTGATAATTTAATTACCAAATTCGTCATAACCCGACATCATTTACACTATTTACATAACTTAGGTTTATAAAATTAAAAAAAAAATTGCGTTTATTTCTAAAAGCGGGCCGGGCCGGGCCAAATTTCGGGCCACGAGCTCGGCCCAAGCCCGGCCCATATTATTGCGGGCTTTTCCGGGCCGGGCCAAAATCGGGCTTTCGGGCCTAGTTGGTCGGCCCAAACCCGGTAAAAAGTCGGGCCGGGCCGGGTCGGGCTTTCGGGCCTGGGCCTTTTGATCAGCTCTAATTTCCTTCACATAATATATTTATCAAATATATTTCTCTCTCCTCTTTTATTTTCTCACAAACTTTGCCAACACTATCCCATTACATCTTCTACAACCACCACCATTTCACCCGAAAAATCTCATCATACCCAACAACCATGGTCGGCGACCACCTTCATCACACCGGCAACATCACCGGCTTCGCCGGTGAGAACGAAAAGACACCCTATGATGGGTGGGGTGAACCCCTTTAGGTGTGGTGTTCTTAAGGTGGCCGGAGAAGGGTTTAGGGTCCCACTTCCCGGCGCCGCGATACTAAACCCTTCTCTGGTGGTGGGTTGGGTGATGCTAGCACTTACCGATGATCATGCATGTAGAAATGGGTTAAAAGGGGTAGAAGAAACTATATTATGGGAAGGAATAGAGAGAAAATATATATGATGGGTATGAAATAAAATATGCCTGTTAGCGCAAATTTCGTACTAAGACAAAATAAGGAAACAAAGTAATTTTTATTAATATCAGAAATGTTGTGTGTTTACAATCTCTAGTAATCCTCTGAATTCTACTACGCAGCAGGGGGTGCGACGTACGGTACACTACACTGGTAGCGTACGTGCTGCAGGGGGGGTGCGCGCGTTGACCGCGTGCGTTGTTGTTGTTCTTGAGAGGGTCGCCGGGACTTGAATCTCTCCTTGAACGTTTGAGTTTGATTGTTTGTTTGGGGGTTTGAACTTGCGTTCGATTTGATTTGCAGGCGGCACGGTTGTGCTTGTTGACTGCGTGTGGCTGAGAGTTTGTAGAGAATTCCTCTGGGGTTTCTTATCTCTAATTTTTCCAACCTGAAAATGAATGAGGGGAACTCTATTTATATGGAGTGGAAACCCTAATTCTGGTGGGTTTGTAGCCACGGGCCCATTTCGTGGGCTTAACATGTGACTTGGCCCAATTGCCTCTTTTATCTGGACGATGACCCGTTTACCGAATTGGAAACTGGATCGACCCAAATTTCATTTGACGGGGCAGAATTATTAAATTGAATTAAAATTTGATATTAATTCAAAATAATTAATTTATTTAATTTCCGGCACATTAACGAATTTTTAGTGCCAACAATGCCAAGAATAGTTGTAAAGTAATCAAAATAAGATTATTAACATGTGCCTAAGATAAAATTAACATGTGCTCTTTGGGCACATGTTAGAAAAATCCATTTAGAAAAGGCTGCACTCAATGTGATGGCAGTCAATGGAAATGTACCACTTCCCATAGGTGGATCACCAACTTGTTGACCTGGTTGATTGTATGTTACACCTCCACATGCGATATAATTTCCATGAGTTCCTAAACTTGTGAAAATATTTTCCGGCCAAAACCCTATTCGAGTCAGGTCGTTATCTACACCAAGCCACCAATTCCCAGTTGGCGGATCCTGCCCATCATTAGTGTTATTGTTATTAGTGTTATTGTTATTATATATTGATTTGGCTCATAAAAGTAACGAGTATGCATGATATATAGCGTAGTTGCCGTAGTATATGTGAAGTTCTAAGCTTGAATGATATAATTTTATTTACTATGGATTTACCGTAGATCTTAGTTATCATACCTTCATTGACTGCGTAAGATCTTAGTCAACATAACTATATGGATACATCAGTTTACTACTCGGGCTACGCCCGAAATAACATTTATCAATTTTTTTTTTTTTTTTTGTAAAAAACAAGTTTTATCAATAATTATGTTTATTTAAAGACTTTCACTTTCAATATAGATGATGCGACTCCAATCCAAATAAATATAATAAGGAAAATACATAATAAGGTAAAGATGGAATCAATTCTTTTTTTTATAATGTTTTTTTTTTGTTTTTTAAAGTATGTCAGTTTTTTTTTATATTAAAAACATTACTCGTATAACATTATGGATGGAAAGTACATCTGCACTATCTACCTTAAAAAACCGCTAAAATGATTATTTTAAGTGAAATTCAATGGGACATGCCACGTGCATGGGAGATGGCCTAATTGAAACCGTTAAACGTGGTCGTTGCCTCTAACACATATTTTAATATACAACTAGAATACTACCCGGGCTACGCCCGAAATAAATTTTATAGTATCATTTTATTTCTTTTTGACAATTTTTTTTTAACAATAATATTTTTCGTTTATAAAACTATGACTTTTAATATATATGGTGTGTTTCCAGTTCAAATAAGTAATAAGAAAGGTTTGTACAAAATGATAAGGTAAAGATGAAATCAATTAATAATAAATATTGATTTTTTATAATAAAGAAATATTGTGCATTTTTAAATAGAAAGTCACTTATATGTATATCACCATAGATGGAATGTCCATCTACACTATTTACCATAAAGACATTTTACATGAATTTTCTTAACTGAAAATTAAAGAGACATGCCACGTGGCATGGCAGATGGCCCAACTGAAGCCGGTGAACGTGATCGTTGCCTTTAACATACTCCCTCCGTTTTTTTATATAAGTCTTTTTAGCTATTTTCACAATTTTTTTTTTTTATTTGTCATTCTCACATCCCCATGACCTCCCTCATGTGATTCCCAATTTTTTTTCAATAAAATTTTATACTCCCAAGGTCTCCTCATTAATTTTTCTTCCAAATACCATGAATCCAGTAAATAAACATTGTTACTTGAATATTTCCAAGGCAATTATTAATCATTTCTTAATTGTTGTGCCATTTGCTAAAACAACTTATATAAAAAACGGAGGGAGTAGCTTTTAACATATGGTTTAAGATATAAGATTTTGTTTAGACAATATATATTACAATTTTAATTTTATTCCGTTTAATAGTAATATTGTTATTTGACCCGTGCAATACACTGACATTCATCCTAGTAATTGTGTAAAAGCCGCTTCAAGTTTCCCTAATTGACACTTTAGTTTAGACTTTACCAAATAATAAATCTCTCCCTTCGAAATAATTAATAAAACTAATAAAAATAATAATAAAAAAGGTAATAAAAATAAACTTGGAGCGACACACAAGATCAAACTCCCCCGATGTACAGCGGGTCCCACAAATACGGCCGTGGCCGCGGTGGCGGCGGCGGCGGCGGAGGAGGCGGCGGTAACTCCAAGCGAAAGTCCTTCCCTCCTGCACCACATCACCGCAGCTCCACCCCCTCCTCCGCTAACCGCCTCTCCCTCGGCGGCTCCGGCTCCAATTCTCGCAGCCGGACCCCGTCGTCCTCCACCCCTACGCCGCCGCTGACGATTCAAGCCGCCGACGAGAGCTTCCGGCTCGTCCGCGACGAGCCGCCGTCCCTCGCCACCATCATCCGGCTCACCCCTGACCTAGTTGACGAAATCAAGCGCGTCGAAGCTCAAGGTGGCGCCGCCCGTATGAAGTTCGATTCTAACCCTAATAATCCTGGCAATGTGAGCTCCTCATATTTCTCCTCTTCATTAATATTTCTGCTATTTATTATTATTATTATTGTGAACTTATTTATTTGTTTGATTTTGATGTGGAATTGTTGTTAAAATTGATCAATTGAGCTGTTATATTATGCTTGTGAGCTGTGGAACTGTGGAAGTATTGATTGTGTTACGATTCGGCCGAATTCGAAACGTTTAGTATGTTCAAAGGTGGGAATTTTGGGAATGTGTGGGAATTATTGAAGGTAGGATATGTATGTATGCTTTAAGATTATAGACTTGTAAGTTAGATGGATTGGAAGCTAGGCGGATTGCGGATAGGTTTGATGACTTGATCTTGCGAATTAGTAGCTGATTCTGGAAACAGTTGCGACATTGCACACGCAGTGGTATAATGGTTGAGATTATATGCAGAAGGTTTGTCTGTCGAAATTGAGGTTTAGTTTAGAGCAGTGGTCTTCTTAGTGAATGCACCAAGCTAAATGTTAAGTTGGAGGTGAAAGAGGGAATGTGTGGCGATTTTGAGAAAGGGAGAAAAGGTGGAAACTTGGTGAATTGTAGTTGAAGTTTAATGGTATTTAGGTGATATCGGTCCATGAATTAGTAGCTGATATAAAAAATAGGGCGAGCTGGTGTAATTGGTGAAATTTTACACAGAAGGTGTGTTGTAATTCAAGTTTAGTTTAGAGCAGTGATCTTCTTAGTGAATGCACCAAGCTAAAATGGTAGTTGGATGAGTGAGAGGGAATTTGTGGAGATTTTGCCAAAGGGTAAAAAGGTGGAAACTTGGTGAAGTGTAGTTGAAGTTTAATGGTGTTGAGGTGATATCGTTTCCATGAATATAAAGATAATTTATGCAAGTTTGTTAATGAATGGAAAATCGAGGCAATCAGCTCATTTGTTCAGATGGTTATTAGACTTAATATCGAAGCACAGTGGGGACTGGAGCTGAATATGATTTGTGGATTGTACTCTGGTACTGTTCGTTTAGTTTCATTTGCTCTTAATTCTGTCTGATAAGTCCGTCAGCACCAAAGTATCCTTCTTAATTGCTACTGCTTCAGATAAAGATCTAGAGCCTTGTTAGGCTATAAATTTTTAGGCCCGGTTATATTTTTTTGACCGAGTTAAAACACTCCTAAACCTAAACATGACGTTTTTGGCTGAGTAACTTATTGGGTAGCTTATAGTTGTTTGGGAAGCTGTTCTATTAAACTGCCAAGAAGACCGAGAATCATCTTTCTTTTGCTTAAGCAGCTAAGTAAATTTTAAAGAAACTTTCTGTTTAAATCGACCTATATGCTACATATGTCCTTTCGAGTCATAGTCTCAGGTGGGTGCGTGTTCAGTAAATTAAAAAACATGACTTTGAACCTCTGAAGATGACTGCTACCAAGAACACAAACATATATTAGAAACACAGACTGTCTTTGAATCAGCCAGTTTGTCGAGCATTCGAGTCAAATAGAAGAGTTTGTTCAATTATATAGGGCATTGTTTTGACGTAGTATGGTCTTAGTTGGAGCTCAGGTATGGGTACATATCCAGGTTTTGAACTCACCATAACTGAATTATTGACACGCAGGGAATGGGCTTACAAGTAATATACAGAGTTTTTCAAATTGATGGAAGACTTAAAATCATCCGTAATCATACTACATTTTGATACATCATTCTTCCTCTAAAACGTCATGCGAGCCTCTCTTTAGTCTCTTCTTGGAGCAGTGTACCCTTATCCTTGAGTGTCATGCTGCGCATGGGTATAGTCTTGGTATTTGATGGCGAAGTAATATATTCTATACCTTGGATGAGGTCAGAAGGGGGAAGGAATAACTGTTGTTTTAATTGGTGGTAAATGATGTGTGCATTTTATCTCGATAGTTTCAGTCATTGGGGCCTGTTCGATTGATTCTAGTTTGTTGTGATTTTTTAGGCTTATTTTTAAAAATCGAGCCTAAGCGCAGAAAAAATGTGTTGCACAATGTATGTACTGCGTCACCGATGCAGATTGGCTTGAAAAATTGCTCTAAATTCTAACTCTAACTGTATATTTTGCTTTAGGGGCTCTCTTCTTTGCAGCTTGCAATTTTGATTTTCCAAAGCTGTGTGCTTTGCTTCCATGAGGCACACGTCTGTGCCGTGGCCATGGGCCTTCATTGCATGCTTCTCACACCATTTAAATCAAAGATCTCCAGGGCCTGGAAAAACTTAATGAGAACTAACAATTGCAAACTTTCCACTTGTTAAACTATCGAGTAACCTCATTGTTTTTCCAGGTTATTGAAGTTGGAGGTAAAGAATATCGTTTTACGTGGGCAGATGAAATGCATTGTGATATATATGAAGAACGTCAAGGTGGTGAAGATGGCAATGGCTTACTTGTTGAAACTGGATATGTGTGGCGCAAGCTGACTGTTCAGCGTGTCCTAGACGAGTCTACTAAGAAGCATGTCAAAATGAGATCATTGGAATGTCAGACAACCCTGAAATCGCGCAAGTATGTGATGCATTCCAAGTTAGCTTTTAGTTATTGTAAAATATCTGTACTTAAATATTTCATGATTTTCGTCTTCTGTTTCTCATGCTCATCTAATAAATTGTTTTGTTTCTGAGATAATTAGCAAAGTTTGTACGTAACCTGATCTATTGATATGATAAATCTCCTACGTGCAATTATACTTAATGCTCTTTCTTTTTTTACTTCATAGACTTAAGTTGTCGTGGGCATCATAAAGGACTTCATATTTTGTTGCTAACTGCCTTGTGAGCTTTAAGATATAATTGCTGCAGCCTTGCTTCATGATATGATCTATGTATTCACATTGTTCAGGTTCCTTTCACTTCTGCTGCTCCATGAACTCATGTGCAATCATATTCAAACTTGTCATGTCAGTTTTACTGGATACTTGAAATTCCTTTCCCCCTTTCTTGGCAGGGTAATTTACACTCTGAATTGAATGACTGTGAATTCAAACTGTCAATTGGCATGTAGTCATTGCTGACTTAGGTCATTAGGATGGTTGAGAGTTTCATGCATATAATATCTGAAGGCTCTTGTAAGTGGTATGTCTGTCAGTCGTGACTTTTTCAGCAATAATATTATTGCATTGGGCTCCTTTGGTATCGTACAAACTTATGAATTTGTGATCTGTCTCCTTCCTGCTCCTTCATACCTTTTTCTTGTATATGCTCTCTATTATCTATTTATTTGGTTTCTTTTAATGTGGTGATTGTGCTATCATGTAGGGCTATTGTCTTGGAGCCTAGCAATCCGTCTATGAAGAGTCAAATGAAAGCCTTAGCCGCTGCAGAGGGTGAGTTTTTGTCTATACAGGTTTCATGCTGTTATGAATGCGATAAAATGAAAGAAAAATGCTCTTTAAATCTATTGGGCTCATTTGCTGAAAAATCTAATACAGAATATGGTCTAAAGACGTCATTTGACTACAAAACTTGTGCGTTTCTTTCTCTCGTAAGACACTCCAGTGATGTGTTGTCTGATTCCATTATCTCTTATTTTTGTGTTTGTCTTTTAGTCGATTCTTTTAGGGGGTTGGAGGAGAGTAGATGCATCCGTGGATGTCGGATGCTACTAGTTGTTTACTTTACTATTGGTTTTGGATACATCTTTCTTTAGCGTGGAGTCAGTCGTGGATTAGTTGTTAGTTTCTAATGGTTCTGAATACAACCTCCTGCAGCTACTCAATGGAAACACAAGCAGAAGGAGTTACCGACTAAGAAGAAAAATTCCGAACTACCACAAGGTGCCTGATTGTTGATAGTCTTGTTTCCCCTTTTTCTTTTGCTCGGACTTCTAATTCTTTAAGCATTTTCTTTTCTAATCTGTGGTCCAATTTTTCCTCGTGTTTTTAGGCAGTGGGTCTGCTAAACCTGCTCACAGACCCAGATTACCCTCAACCACCCTTGCAAAGGGAAGGCGTTCAACTTCACCTCTGCCTTCCCCTCAAACCCAATTCATCTCTTTGGCATCTCCATCTGTAGGTGGAACTCCTGATGAAAGTCGGACCATAAATGGCCCAAGAATCACCCATGCAAGACCAAATGAGTGTTCAGTTAGCCCTGAGAACATCTTATCTCCCCGGGTTACTGCTATGATGCATGAAGGAGTGCCTCACAGTCATGGAGCCGGAGCATTGGATTCAGAACACTTCCTTGTAACATTGCTGAAGAATAATCCAAAAGGAATGAGCTTAAAGGTAAATAAGACTTGCATTCAACTTTGATATATCCTTGCATTTGAATTCACTTGATCTTCTTATTTATTTGCATGTTTTTATTATTACTTATGTGCGTGTTTTCCGTTATTGTTTGATAATGAAAAACATGCACATAAATAAGAGAATCAAGTGAGAAAGTACATCTGGCCCTCCTTTACCTGGCCACAGACGGGAGCCTTTGAGGCAACTGGCATAATGGTGTTGATTTTGCTGTTGTTTTCCATTATTGTTTGAATCATCTAGAGTTGGTATTGTGTGACACCTTTTCTTTGATAAATTTTCAAGGCCCTGGAGAAAGCTGTAGGAGATATGAGTGCTAGTTCTGGTCGTAGAATGGAGCCCATACTTCAGAAGGTCAGTGTGGACCATATAATATTAGTTCGTCCAATCATCAACTAGTCTTTGATGTTTTATTTTCTTATGAGTTTTACTTTTCAGATTGCCACCTATGAACCATCGGGAAGATATTTATTGAAGCCAGGATACGAAGTAGGAACACTGAAGAGGTTAGCATCTGATCTGGATTATATCTTGTGTTCATGAATTATTGAATTTTAGAGATTGAGGATTTGGAAATATAGGTATTTCCTGTATGATTTTTCAGTGCAGCTCTTGAAATCTCGTAATCGGAGAATGATGCTAATCAGTCATTAAAGAACTGTTTTTTATTTCCTCTCAATTTTTTGGACATGGTTGAAAGACTGGCGATATCCATATTAGTCATGCTGATTGTTGTTGAAGTATAATTTATTTGGAGGGTGAAACTATGAGGGCGAAATAGAGTACATTAGCTGTCTGCCTATATGTTATTACATGTACGTCTTTCTGACTTTGCTACTGTTCCCCAGTTCTCCTGAAGACAGTGACCAGAAGCAGTTTGTGCCAGGGGACAATTATGGTGGAACACCAGCTCCAAACTCGAGTTTCGCTGAGAAATCTCCTGCTGACTATATGAAGGAGCAGGTGCCTGTGAACAATAAATTTCAAGGAGAATCAAATGTGGTTGAAAAGTTTGATCCCTCTGCACATTTAACTGATTTGTTTGGTGATGATGAGCCTCCTCACCACAGTGGAGGACAAGCAGTCAGTTCCAGCGATAGTGATAGTGATACTGCTAGTGGTAGCAGTGGTAGTGGCACTAACAGTCCAAGTCGAAGTAGAAGCAGGAGCCCAGCAGGAAGTGCAAGTGCTAGTAGCAGTGATAGCGAAGCTGATTCTTCTTCAAATAGTAAAGAGGGATCTGATGTGGAAGTTGATATAATGAGTGATGGTGATAAAGAACCGATGGGTCTGCAGGATACAGGACATGGGCTTTCTTCTACACCAATGCCCTGGAGTGTGCCTGAAGCTAGGGCTGATGGAAACAACTTTGATCACGATGGTTATGCATCTGAGGATGTTGATATTGAGAATGATTTTCTTGGTGATAATGAAGTTCAGCTGGCAACCGCGTCTCATAATCATGGTATGCCCACAGGTACTAAAATAGTCTCACATGATCATGATGAACAACAAAACTTTGGTGGAACAGATGAAATTAGTGAGCAGGAGCATGGTGAAGATAAATTTAAGCATGAGCACTCCGGCAGCATTTTAGGTTCTCAAAAAAAATCTAAAAGGGGTTTGAATGTTGTTCATATGGAGGAAAACACTGACAGCGTTAAAAGGTTCAAAGGAAGAAGTATGGTGCAGTCATCAGCATCTGGACAAATGGGGTCCCATACTTTACAGGGACAACGTGATAGCCATAATTTGCAAATATCAAATCGATTTAACCGGAATGACCAGAGTAATGAGAATATAGGCGAGGACAGAGCATACAACTATTCTCTACCCGGAAAATCTAATGTAGAGTTATCACAGTCAGGTGGAAGACCTCCTGTTCACTCCCATACTACCGAAAGTGCAGATAGACCTTCCAAAAACCCTGTAAATGCTCATGCACGTGAAAATATTCGGAAGCAGGGAGACAAGGATTTCATAGAAACGCAGGACGAAGAGGGTAGTTCCAATGAGAAAACAAATGAGAAGTTCAAAGAGAGTCCTTTCAGTCAGAAGCCATCCATGCGGCCTGAGCCCCTTTACAAACAACAAAGTTCACGGAGTAAAAAGTCTTTGGACACTTCAACAAGGAGACACTCTGGCCTTTTACCAAAGGATAGTAGCAAGTCTGATATTGGCAAGTCTCCTATTGAGGAGAAAAGACTCCAAAGAGAGCTATCAGACTTGGAGATGGGTGAATTTCGTGAGCCGGTGGCTGAGGAACCTGATTTGAGCAAAAAATCGCTTGAGAGAGTGGGCTCATTCAAGCAGTCGGATGCTAAGATGGGCACAGGTTCCCGTAATGGTGACTTAAATGCTAAATCAGCCAATCAGTCAACACTTGATCCTGGAAATGCTGCCAGAAAAGCTGATCGTTTACCGAAGAGAAGGTCACCAGAGCCTTATTCTGAAGATGCAGTGCGACTACAGAATGGTAATCAATCTCAACCGCAACAATCCAGGAGTGGTCGTGTTGAAGTTGAGGCGCTCCCTAATACCTTTGCCAATCAGGAGATAGACGTTGAAGGTTATGGAGAAACACAAAGAAAATCGTCTGAGACTGCACCTCGTGAAGATTCCCAGCAAGAACTTCAGTCCCATAGGGGTAAAGGACATAAGTCCCGCAAATCAAAGGCAATGGGAGATGGTGATGATAAGAGAAGGGATATTTCCGTTGGTCGCACTGCTAAGCGTAAAAGAAGTGAATCTTCAGATGAAAATGCTTCATATTCTAAGTTTGAAAAGGAAGGGCCAGAACTCAAGGGACCTATTAAGAGTTTTCCACAGTAAGTAATTTGGTACTTGACTATTGAAATGAATATGATTCCTTATTGTATTTCTGGGGTCCTGGAAAAAATTGCTTTCGCAAAAATAGCGTTCTTCTTACAAAATTGCCCAATGACGTAGGTATAAAGAATACGTCCAGGAGTACCACGACAAATATGACAGTTATCGTTCCTTGAACAAGATATTAGAGAACTATAGGTATGCACTGTTGTCCTCTGACTTTACTTTTATTCAATCCTATTTCTCCATACGATGTCTGGCTTAGCCTCGTAAGTGATTGTGCTTCTGAGAAAATTATATTCATGCAGGAATGAATTTCAGAAGCTGGGATTAGACCTTGAGAATGCAAAAGGTAGGGATATGGAAAGATACTACAGCATTTTGGCACAACTGAGAGAAAGTTATCGCCAGTGTGGAACGGTATGGATTTTTCTTTGCCATCGTATTTTTTTATTTGCTTTCTATGTTGCTGACAACTTCCTTTATTTTTGGTAGAAATGGATACTCGGACAGTCATATTACATCTCACCAGAAAATTATCGATTCATTTATTACTTATTTCTGGTGAGAGGTGACAGTTGCAAATCGAAGGATTAAATTGACAAAGAACGGCCAATTTTTAATCTACTTAGCATAGACTGGGTATAATGCAAAGATAAGGAAAATGGGGGAAGAGAGGGAGGATTTTTGCTCCAAACGTAATTACCAGATATATTTTGAACTTTTAACATATTATAGTCTTGTGAGAAGGAGACCAACTGTAAGAGTATGAGATTGAGGGAAAAGCTTAGATTGTATTATTACAAATGAGAGTACTTATACAAGAATATATAGCTAGGGTTAATCCTAGGGTAGCCGACATTACAAAGATTACGAGAGATACATGTACCTAAAATAGAGGAGTACAATATATTGACTATCCTAAATTATAGATAATACAATATTAACGAGATATTATTTACTAGGAAATATATAATTTCCCTATACGCCCCCGCAAGACGGACGGTCGAAGAGTAAGGCCGATCTTGGATATAATCATGAATAACGATGCTCAGTGGCCGCTAGATAACTTGAATCATTGTGAGATTGTGACTTGTAACATGTGGGTCGTGGAAAGAGAGAACCTGGTTTTTTTTTGTTTTTTTTTTTTTTTTTTTGTGAATTTTGAGTTTAGAGGGTTTTGGAGTTTGTGAGAGGGTATTTCAATTTTGGTTTAGGGAAAGAGTGGTAGGAGTGTTGTGATTTTGGGTTGCAGCGGAAATAACATCAAAGGAGTTTTTGAGTACAAAGAGTTTGGAGTACGTAATCACGACTCGGTGAGTATCGTGACAACGTGTGAGTTTTGGGAGGATGTGTCGTTTGACACGAATAGTGTAAAATTGAGGTTGGGATTAAGTATTCCCGGTTTTTTTTTTTTTTTTTGTAGTGCACAGTTTTGATCGAGTCGACGATCGGGTGGGCAAAAGTGATCCGATTCGTACGAAATTTGGTGGAGTTGTTAAGGACACTAGGTTGATCAATCTCAACGGTGGAGATTGATTTTGGAGTTTTGTAGTATAATGTATGATGAGTTTACCGAGAAGTAGGGTTGTGGGTTTCGAAAAGTTGTCAAAAGAGTTTGAAAATTTGAACGGTGCTAGGTTGATAATCACGGGGAGGGTGGATGAGTTTTCAAAGATAAACAATAAGGGGAAAAAGAAACAAAGTTAGAGAAAAAGGGTTTGATTTCTAAATAAAAAAAGGAGTTTGACTTGATCGATCAAGATTATTGAAAAAGCCGTGGTGTGCATGATTGAGTTTGATAAAGAAAAAAAACATATATCTTGATATGATTTTAGGAGTGCCGTGGGTTTGCCCGTAGAGCATTGGCTATTGGGGGTGGTTCTTGACCATGGTTTGTTAGGTTGAGAGTTGGCCGGATGCTAGTAAGGGGCCATAAGTTGTGGAGGGTGGCCGAGAGTTTTTGGAGGGTGGCCGGGGTTTTATTGGAGTTGAAGCTTTTCGGAGTTTAGGCCGGGTTTATGGAGGGTTAGGCCGAGCATAGGATCTATGCTCTAATACCATGTGAGAGTATGAGATTGAGGGAAAAGCTTAGATTGTATTATTACAAATGAGAGTACTTATACAAGAATATATAGCTAGGGTTAATCCTAGGGTAGCCGACATTACAAAGATTACGAGAGATACATGTACCTAAAATAGAGGAGTACAATATATTGACTATCCTAAATTATAGATAATACAATATTAACGAGATATTATTTACTAGGAAATATATAATTTCCCTATACCAACTGATACACCGATTTGAAGGGCTTAAAGTTAAGCAGTGATAAGAGTAACCTAAAAATAGCACTTTCTCAGTTATATGGCAAAAGGCTCTCCACCTGCCCCCACCCATCATTGCTTTGTCTGATTGATTAATTTTCGTACAAATTTCATTCCTGTACATTTAGATTTTATAGTGCAGTTCCTTACTGTAGTCTTCCATATTACTCTGCAGCGGCATAAACGGCTTAAGAAAGTATTTATTGTGCTTCATGAAGAGTTGAAGGTATGAACTTCTGACTTCTGAGACATCCCTTGACGCCTTTTTTTCTTCTTTTGGCATGCGCTTTGTATGTTTATTTAACCGTCTGCTATGTTTGGAACAGCACCTTAAGCAGAGGATCAAGGACTTTGCAGTAGACTACACGAGGGACTGAATCACTCAATTTGCCTGACATGATTTCCAAGTGAAGATAATGGCACGATAAGATCCCACAATGGCAACATCACCCTGGTGTCTCCACAGCTCCCGTCTCTTCTGGGGTAAGCGGACTTTGATGTATGCACCATTTGCCTTGTGTAGAAAATACAGAATGATCTCTCTGAACGGCACGCATACATGTCCATAGATTGTGCATTTGCTTCGGTAGTTGGAAATGCTTGTCTCTTCGGATATGACTGAGCAGTGTCTTGGACAGATATACGCACTAGCTGAAGATCTGAGTCAGAAAGACATCAGAAGTCATGCTCCTCGATTGGTCTTACCATGTCTCATTGATCTGCCCGAGATTGGAGCTCAAAATCTTGTATAAGCGGGCGCAGGCTGTACAGATATGTATAGGAAATCTCTTTCTTTTTTCATATCCTTTTCGCAAAATTATTGTCTCATTCATAAACTGTATAATGATGATCTGCAGCCGTTGGGGAAAAAAAGCGTTCATACGAAATGTAATCTCACACTGAGTAGCTCCAATATTTAATCAAAAGTTTTGTTCTATCCCTCATTGTACAGTTGTCTTAAGAGAGATCTCTGGTCTTGAAATCTGATTCGCTTACAATGGATTAGCACAGGTATATCAGTCTAGCACAGAGTCGACATCAAACCACGATATAACAAACGCACAGTGACATTCATGAATTTGGTACTCTTGGACATCTTGGATTCAATACGTGTGAGTGCTCCATATGACCCAATCTGGTTGGCAACGAGCCAATCTAAGCTCGAGCTGTCAAGCTCGGGCACATACTTAGGCTCCATCTGGAGCACGAGCTTGAAAGAGACAAGCGACAACATGGACTAAGCTCGAGCTTCATTACGACTTATCTTGTAAGTTTTTTGTTTTCCACGGTTACTATATTTAAAAACCACTATATATCGTAGCCCACACTACATTTCAAGTGTCGTAACGACGGTCCTTACTTTTTTGTCCCACCTTATTTGACGGTCCTTACTTTTTTGTCCCACCTTATTTCTACGTGATATTTTATAAAACGACTCAGCTAAAGACGGATAACGTTTATAAGCAACGGTAACCATAGAATATTTGGTAGGAAACAAACAATCAAAAATCCAAATTTACCGCGAAAAACAGTTGATTTTGATGAGAAATATCTACTCCAAAATAAAAAATTCCAAATGAAGGTACTTTCTCCTCCTTCACTCCAACTGATCACTCTCACCAGAAATCCTTCCTTTTTAAGCCCAAAATCATGGAAGATTCGATCGTCGATGGCGGCGGAGGTGTTGGCAGAGACGGAGGAGAGAGAGTCGGCGAGGGAGTTTCCGGTGATAAAGGCGGCGAAAAGAGTGGTGCTAGTGAGGCACGGGCAGAGCACGTGGAATGCGGAGGGTAGAATACAAGGCAGTTCTAATTTCTCGGTGCTTACGCCAAAAGGAGAGATTCAAGCTGAGACTTCCCGACAAATGCTTCTTGATGACTCTTTCGATGTCTGCTTCACTAGGTTTGAGTGAATTCTTTACGTTTGATTTGAGTTCGTTAATGATTCTATCCGTGTTTTATGTTTAAGTTTGAACAATGCTAGATTGATATTTTAAAGAATCGGAATAAATTGAATTGAACTGAACTGAACTAAATTTGCGGTGTTTTCTCGGTTTCCAAATGTGCTATCAAATGTTACACTTTGCACACATATACTTACGTGGTTAATTAAATTGAATGAATGTAATTGAACTGAACTAAACTGCGGTGTTTTAGATAAAAAGCTTTAAAAATTATTGAATGAGATATGTTATGTAGCGGAATTCAGGCTCAACTAGCTCATTTGGTAAGGTTTGGAGTCGTTAAAGGAAATGTTATGATTAAAATTTGAAGCTCGTCTTTGTCACGTTAATACAAAGTGGATAGAGGTTCAGGTTGGAGCGAAAATTGAGTGTCAAGCTTAATCATGGACTGATTGGACCTTATCAGCAATGTGATTCATATTTAGTTGCACCATATATATGATGAGACTGACTAAAATTCATTTGATTTCTTGTTGCAGTCCCTTGTCTAGATCAAAGCGAACAGCCGAGATTATTTGGGGTAACCGTGATGCACCAATGATCCCTGACATTGATCTCAGGGAAATCGACTTATATTCCTTTCAAGTTGAGTGAACTTTTCCAGTTTCTATAAGTAGCAATGCTCCCCTTAATAAAAATGATAATAATAATAATAATAAAAAGGGATCTGCAGCGGTCCATTGCTGGTTGTTGATCCATTTGATTGTGTACAGGGACTTTTGAAACATGAAGGAAAGGAAAAATTCGGGCCTGCATTTGGTCAGTGGCAGGTTGATGCGCCAAACTTCAACATAGATGGACATTATCCTGTTAGGGAGTTATGGGCGCGTGCCAGAAGTTGCTGGGACAGGATCTTAGCACATGAAAGCAAGTCTGTACTTGTGGTTGCTCACAATGCTGTAAATCAGGCTCTTGTCGCAACAGCAATTGGTAACGTTTTGGTTTAGACCTGTGTGTCTGATGTTTCTGTGCGCGTGCTTAAGTTAATTATTATTCATGTCTCTCTATTGATCAGGGCTGGGAACTGAGTATTTCAGAGTTCTACTTCAGAGCAACTGTGGTGTTAGTGTGCTGGATTTTGTTCCTCGGGCTGAGGACGGGTCTCCACACATCTGCCTTAATCGTTTGAACCAGGTACAGAATTTTCTTAATAACAGATTACTCATAGTTCTACCTCACAATTGTTTCTGACAATGAGCTTCGCAGAAAACCTGTGTATATTGTGCATTATAGAACTCGAAAGATTTATACTTGTCTACATGGTATTCTAATTTCATGGTTTCACCTGTATTGTCAGCTGCATTCCCATTTTCTTATAATTCGCCATCTATATTACTACAAGTGCTAGTTTTGGGGACGCTCTATGTTCTGACTACGACTAATTCATCCTGTGTACTTACTTATTGTGTTACAGACGCCTAATTCACCCATAGCTGGTGGTACTTCTGCGGGAAGGAAAACTAGCAGACGGATCATCCTGGTTTGTCATGGAACAGTAGAGAACAGTGGAGAGGTATATGCTTGTAACTGAATAATGTCTGTCACTCACTGTCTTTCCACAAATTCTGTGATACAGATATCAGACATGATCACTTTCACTTGATTTTATTGGACTGTTGAACAGAATCCATTGTTGCACATCTGATCAGGCATCATTTTTTTTTTTTGGGGGACAAAGGAGATCAGCAGACATTAGTTATGAATAGGGATTTTCTAGGAAAGATGTCCAATATAAGTAAGCACAACAATGGAACGAGCCTTGTGTTTGTTATGTTTTGGTCTTTCGGATGGAAGCCAGTTTACATCCTCATGCAGGTCTCTCCACAACTGTTTTGGACCTAAATTTTGAGTAATAAATGGCAGGTGAACTTCTCACAGCCAGGGGATCAACCAATGAACATGCTTGGCGTCATTCAGGTGTAGTAAAACTCTCTGTTAACCTGTATCTCTGTTAATACTTGCCATATGATCTGATTCTTTCTTGAATGAAAAACAGTCTCAAAAAACAGCAGAAATGTTACTTGATCTGAAAGTGAACACAGTAGTTAGCAGCTCAAGAAAAGCCTCTGCTGAAACAGCTAAGATTATATCCCAAGTAAGCTTTGGAAAAAAAACTGCCTTTTCATTTTCTACTAACAGCTAATGCTCTTTAGAATTCAACTCCAAGAGATGAGACACTGATCATATATCAGGTTCAAGAAGCCGCGGATTGCTTAGGTGCTGACTGCGTGCCACGCTATGTGGACGTTAAAGAAATGGAAGAACTTGCTGTGGAAACCTTGTTTGAACAGTCTGATCAAGTAAGTATCTCAAACATGCCACTGTTGTCAAATTTACAATAGCAATTTAACACCAATGCCTCACAGGCTCCCAGCTATGGTAATGTAAAGGAGTCACTTGTACGCTACCTTATCTTACTTCAACGTCAAAAACATATGTCTTCGGATGATCGTAATGGATATACAGATGATTTCCTAACCAAAATATTTCGGCATAAGTGTTATAAGCACCTGAATTCACTCTGTTTGTTCTTGCAGGATGTAGTTGTGGATACAATTCGTCGGTCTTCGACCAATGGACTTGCAGAGGGGGCGCTAGCTTCAATTTGGGATCAAACAGGGAATGCATGGCAAAGTTTATTAGATGAGTTGCCGAAATCTTCGGACCAAGAAAAGGTAGTAGTCGCGGTAGGGCACCCAACTCTGCACATTGCTCTAATAGGACATTGCCTTAATTTGACCAAAGATTGGATGGGGTCTCTACATCTGGATGAAGGTAGTATCAATGTCATCGACTACCCCGATGGACCGACCGGGAAAGGGGTCGTCCGGTGCATGAATTATACGGCTCATTTAGGAAGATGGTCCATCCCTATCACTAAATCTACAGTTGATGATGAAGAGTTTTACTAGGCCAGTCTTGTACTTAAAAACATGCTGATGAAATGAAGTGTTCCTTTTCTTGCAGGAGTTACAGCCATGTTTAATAAGTGGACATCATATGAATGAATGAATTTGTTTGTCCAATTGTCCATCTGAAAAGTTCATTCTACTACTAATTCATAATTCTAGTTATAAAGTTTTGATTTTAGTACAATGTGTCTACTTTTATGTGATTACGATCGAAAAAATTAAAATAAGATAAAAGCAGGAAAGTTTGTGTTCGAGGCACGGTCTCGGTAACACGACAAGTAAATCGGTAACGTGTATGTATGGTTACAATCGTACTCACATAATAAACGCATCAAAGACATAAAAGGAGATGAAGAATGTTGCATAATATCATATCTTATATCATAATATTTCTGAAATGATTGTTACTCTAATTACAAACCTTAACCCCACACAACTACTTAAATTATGATAAGAAAGCTTTGCTTTCTTACCTTGAACTAGCACATACCTTAATTAACCTAGTAACTAGACAGAGTAAAAACTAACAAACATAGATCTCTGTTATATATGCTACCATAGTAATAGCTAAGCCAGACATGACATTTAGGCAGGTACGTACGTGCACAATCATGCACGTCATACACGCGCCACTCGAGCAATTTTCGAGTTAGAAGAAAGGAGCCCTACAGGGTATACCCTTTCTCCTCCTCCTCCTCTTGCTAATGCTTATCCCTTGATTAGTTTTCTTCTCAACAGCATCCAACAAACCTTGCAACAATTCCACCTTAACATTCTTTTCCGGTGTCACGCTCTTACGCTTCTTATTTTCCGGCGAAACACTCCTAGCTTTACTCTTACACTTCTTCTTTTCGGGAGAAAGACACCTTTTTCTCTTCTTATTACTAATCTTCTTGCGCAAGTCACTAGCAACATCTCCCTGTGCCATAATCATCTCCATAGTCTTGAGCTCTTGTTCACCTTGGCCGCATTCTAACTTACACGAAATCGAACAAAACAAATGCGGGATTCCGATTCCATAACCGCAATGTAAGCAACACCCGGGCCTGCCCTTATTCTTAAGGTGACCCCCTTCACTCCGAGTCTTAGGGTAATAGACAGCACCAGCGTTAATCGAGAAAGGTCGAACACCCGCAACATCGAGAACGTGACTCCCTAATGCTAGAATGTCTGTTTGACTATAGCCGTAGACGTGAGACGCCTTGTATGTCTTTAAAACTCGGTGGCCGCGGTGTTGTTCTTCCTTCTGTACTCCTGTCAGTGATTCTCCGGCACAATCGACGCAGAAATATGACTTTTCGATATCTTCTTGTTTTTTCGTAGTGCTAAATTTTGCATTTATCATAGCCATTTGCCATGGGGCTAGGCCTTTGTTGTTTTCTTCCATTATCATCATCCTCTGTTTTCCTCTGTTTTTTTGGTTGTGTTTTTTAGTGTGTTCTGCCGTTAGGGTGTTGAGGAAATAGGTTTTTAGGTCAAATAGGTAAAAGAGAGTCCGTAGAGGGTTTTACTTGCTCGTCAAGCTTCTTTTTACCTTAACCTTTTTTTTTTAATTTTATTATGGAAATATGGCTTCTACAATCTAGATGTTGTGACTTGTAGTTAACACTTACCGGAACTTTATTTTTTTTCTTATTACTGTTTTATTTGTAATATCATTTATGCAAAAAAAAAAAAAAAAAAGAGATTCTAGAAGCCGGGTTTTGTTATCATCGAATCCGGTCACTATTTTTACGCCGGGGATCAACGAATTGGGCCATTATCAAGTCTATGTACTCATGGTCTTATGTGTAATTTGTCCGGGAAAATATGGCTAAAAATTTCGACTCCTCTTTGAAATGAAAATTTGAATTTGATCGAGTGTTTATATTATGTACTCGTAGATGCATGTAAATTAGATGATCAAGGTGATTGTACACTGTATCTCAAACGAACTATAACGATTTACGCTAAGCTATAACCACTCTATAATGTTCACATGTTAAATGGTCGGGAATGAGGAAGAGGGAGGGGCGAGGGGGGAGAGTGAATAGGTTGCCGTACACATGAATAATGGTACTTCCTTCATTTCAATGTATATATACGACGTTTACAAATTACGACTTATGAGGCAATTTTGACTTTCAATTTCATAAAGTTTTGTCAAAAATTATAGAAATTATATCAGTAGTTGTGAAATCTACTTTCACAAGATTATAATTTTTACCCTTATATTTTGATATCGAAAGTCAAATAAATGTCTCAAAATGTGAGAAAGACATATATTTTGAGAAGGATAAAGTAATATTTATTGGATGGAATTATTGGTAATATCTCAAAGGCAAATGTGTTTATGGAAACGCAAAAGATTTCGAAAGTGTGCCAATAACTAACATGTTTCCTATTATTTCTATCCTAGAGATCAACTTTTGTTATATCTCAAAGGCAAATGTGTTTATGGAAACGCAAAAGATTTCCAAAGTGTGCCAATAACTTGTTTCCTATTATTTCTATCCTAGAGATCAACTTTTGTTATATTCTTAAAAATTGACTACTCCCTCCGTCCCAGCTCAAACACCCCATATTCCATTTCGGGACGTCCCACCTCAAACACCCCATCTATTTTGGGACATATTTCTCTCTCCTACTTTTATTAAATTATTACATCCTCTCTCACATTATCTCTCCTACTTTTATTAATCCCCACATTCTCTCTCCTCCTTTTCCTAGAAATTACCCCACTCAACATACTATATCAATTTTTCTTATTCCACTACAAAAAAGGCTCGGGGTGTTTGAGCTGGGACGGAGGGAGTAATCATTATTCCCTCAAAAAAAAAAAAATTGACTAATCATTGAAAACTAATTATTCGCATTCTTAAATTATTCTAACATCCCTCGAAATAAAATTAAAAATTAATTCTAACATATCTTCAATAGAATACTAATGTTACAATTTCTACCGATGTATATACCCAAAAATTCCATCGTTTTGTTATTTTGTTTTCTTTTATTTGATACACAGAATTGTATCTAACTTCATTTTTTTATTATTATTGTAATTAAAAAATCCCACTAATTTTAATCCTTGCAAATCAAGGTTACTATCATCCCAAATATACTACTCCGTGATTTGGTTCATATTCATAAATCATACTCCGTATGCGTAAAAGTAACGAAACCACGAGAAAATTAACACAAAAACGTGTTTTCTTGACCTAAAAAACAGGAGAGTTGATCACAATTTGTTTCCAATGTGAGCTAGGTATGGAATGTTATAGTAATATTCCCTTGGCATCTTACAATTTTCAGCTTAAAAATTCATAAAAATCGCGTGTTAACCCTTCTTAATCATCCCTATATATACTCCTTACTAACGTCACAACTTTTTATCACCTAAAACATAAGCAAGAACCAAAAAAAATCACCTCAAATTTTGTTCTAGGTGGTGTGTAGAATCAACAATGGAGGGAATTGTTGTGATTTTCGACTTCGATAAGACGATCATCGATGTCGATAGTGATAATTGGGTTGTCGATGAATTGGGTTTTACGGACCTTTTCAATCAACTCCTTCCTACCATGCCATGGAACACTCTCATGGTGAATTTTTGTTGCCTCTGTTTTCCTCTGTTTTTTTTATAGTTCATTTTCCTAGGTATTAGTGCTCTGTTTTTCCTCTGTTTCAATAAATACCTTTAATTTTTTTATTTAGTATTAATTCGTATTTGCGTGATTATCAGGATACGATGATGAGAGAAATTCATGCAAAAGGAGTTACAACTGATCAAATCGCCGAGGTTTTAACGAGAGTTCCGATTCATCCTCGTGTCGTGGCCGCTATCAAAGCTGCCCATGCTATGGGGTATGTATTTGGAATTTTTCCATCTATATTTGGAAATATAATCTTGATCACAAAATCGGAAAATTGACGTTAAGTCTTTGGGATTTCAGGTGTGATTTGAGGGTTGTTAGTGATGCGAATACGTTCTTCATCGACACAATATTAAATCATCTTGGATTAAGAGATTATTTCTCGGAAATTAACACGAATCCAAGTTACGTGGATGGAGGAGGGAGGTTGAATATACGTCCTATCCATGATTTCACAAAGTCTCCTCATGGTTGCTGCAATCCCTGCCCACCAAATATGTGCAAGGTATATATCAAATATCATTATACGTAGCCTGTTTATCGTACGCATGGACGTCTCCTTAAAACCTAATTTTTACGTCAATTTACAAGATGCACTAGCATGATGCGTGAACTATACTTTTCGTCCATTCAAAAAATTAGTATTATTCCTATGTTTAGAAACTAGGGACGAAAAAATAGTTCTAGACATGCTTCGTGTAGTTACGTAAATTGCCTATTTACGTGTGATTTATAAAGCGATTGCGTATACATCTTATGATCTTAATTAATTACTACAATTTGCAGGGTGAGGTGATTAGGAGGATAATATCCGAGGAAGGCAACAAGAAAATCATATATTTAGGAGATGGAGCAGGAGATTATTGCTCGTCCTTAAACTTAAGGGTTGGAGACCATGTTTTACCGAGGAAGAACTTCCCTGTTTGGGACCTCATCTCCGGCAACCCAAGCCTTATCAAGGCCGAGATCCACGAATGGACCGATGGTGCCGATTTTGAGCGTGTTTTATTGTCTACAATACAAGACATCATCTCAAAGGGAGAATACAACAAGATGGCTCAATTCCTCAACTTTGATTGCAAGCTTGAGACGATGCCGATTTCGTCTCATGAAACCTTGCCTAAACCCCTTCCTGTACACTTTTAGAAACCTAGCTGTAACACCTCTTAGAAGTCACTTGTTCCTTGTAACACCATTATTTTGTAGATTTTATTGACGTAGAATTATTAATGGGAGTGAGCTTTTAATTCAAATTCACAATCAAGCCGGTCGAGCCATGATGGTACGTATCTAATCCTGGGTGGAACGTTCTACTTCGAGTACATACACAATTACACATACACATTATGATTGCGATGGTGTGGTACTGGCCTAGCAATGAAATGAGCTACCGTATTCTCGTGCCTTTTGACGTCTAGCAAAAGACCCGATTGATCGAGAAAGAAGAGAAGCTTGCTACTCAATCTCGATCATATTAATTTCGACACAACTCTGATCTTTAGCCAAAGACACCACGGCTGCCTACTCTCCAAGCCGCCGGTATGGCGGTATGCTTAGATTATTAGCCTTAATGTAGAAATCGAGTATATGCAATTCCTTGCTAGGATGCAGTATAGACCTCATCCCCTTAATACCAATGTTAGTGACTTGAAGTTAATTTGAATATTGATATGTACAAGGTTGTTCACGTAATTGTACGGGCTGTTAACGCGACTGCAAATTGTGAGTGATCACAATAGGTAATGGTTATCTAATGACAATAGATTGATTTTGAAAAGTAATAGTTATTATTGAAATGCGTGAGAGGTCGTATTGTATGAGACCGTCTCACGGTAAAACTTGTGGTTATAATAAAGTCATAACCATTTTCGAAAGCAATTGTGATTTTGCAATCTTGAATTTTCAATTCCCAGCACCTGTGGGCTGTGATGTGGCCAGCAAAATCCTAAGAAGAATCCGAACAACTCAAGGGACTAAAACCAGAATATTCTAGTTCTCATATATGCATGCCGCCATGCAAACTAATTAACTTTTGCGTTGTTTCTTCGAAAGTGTAGAGGAATTATGACTATACTATAAGAATCATAGAATATACCATCATATTCCTGATTTCATATATTTTCTTTTACTCCACAATTAAGTTACAACCACATTGTTTCGGATCCTTTGATTCTTAGGACCCATATTATCCAACAATCCTAATCTTACGTTACTCCCACTTTATCCTAGAACACACTAGATTACAAACAAATCGTGTTTTTCGACCTAAAACATGGGATTTGGTTGTCATACTTGGCTTCCAATACAAGCTCACTTAGCTCAGCTTGGGATTATGGTAATATTCCTTTGGCATCTTCATACATTCGCATCTTTGCAATGAAGCTTTCCACCTATATATACCGAACCCGAAATCTTACATCACTATCAACCTTAACACAATTAAAAACAAAAAGAATACCAAACAAAGTTTTTTTTGTTAGTGTCTTTGTTAGTGTAGTATCAGCAATGGAGGGAATAGTTGTAATTTTCGACTTTGATAAGACGATCATCGATGTCGATAGTGATAATTGGGTTGTTGATGAGTTGGGTTTTACGGACCTCTTCAATCAACTCCTTCCTAATATGCCATGGAACACTCTCATGGTTAGTTTTTTTTACTGTCTCCTCTGTTTTCCCCTGTTTTCCTCTGTTTTATGAGTGTTAATTAATAATAATTTGTATTCGTAAATATTACAGGATACAATGATGAGAGAAATTCACGCGAAAGGTGTTACGATGGATCAAATTGCAGAAGTTTTAACACGAGTTCCAATTCATCCTCGCGTTGTACCGGCTATAAAAACTGCCCATGCTATGGGGTACTTAAACTTATCCCTTCTATATTTGGAAACGTAACGTTCAAGTCTTCGAACCTTGACGTTGAATTTGGCATGTGTTGTAGGTGTGATTTGAGGGTAGTCAGTGATGCAAATTTATTCTTCATTGAGATCATATTGACTCATCTTGGGTTAAGAGATTATTTCTCGGAGATCAACACGAATCCAAGTTATGTGGACGGAGAAGGGAGGTTGAGGATACATGCTCACCACGATTTCACCAAATCGGCTCACGGTTGCCCTAATCCATGTCCTCCAAATATGTGCAAGGTAGACATTCGTTATATCTTTGTTAGGTTCATCTACGTTTTTTTTTACGTGTTTTGTATACATGGATCGTCACACTACTTATGGTTTGAAACTTTGAATGGACGTCTCGCAAATTAACGCTAACAAAATATTTGAAATCAAGACTTCTAGAGTTATTATTAAGTGCGAAAATGCGTCTTGTCGTCACCAAGTACGGACGATTTGGATTAATTTGAGTAATACGTGTGAAGTGATCATATGGAGATGTTGACAAACTAAACTAAACTAAACATGTGAATATGACTCTAGCATATTGTGCGATCCAATATCAATGTTTGCGTTGAAATCTAATGATTGTAATTAATTATATAAAAATTGCAGGGTGAGGTGATTAAGAGGATATTACGTGAGGAAGTCAACAAGAAGATCATATATTTAGGAGATGGGGCAGGAGACTATTGCCCGTCCTTAAAACTAAGGGATGGTGACCATGTTTTACCAAGGAAAAACTTCCCTGTTTGGGACTTCATCTCCGGCAACCCAAGTCTTATCAAGGCCGAGATCCACGAATGGACCGATGGTGCCGATTTTGAGCGTGTTTTACTGTCTACAATCCAAGACATCATCTCAAAGGGAGAATACAACACTATGGCTCAATTCCTAAACGTCGATTGCAAGCTCGAGACGATGCCAATTTTGTCTCATGAAACCTTGCCTAAACCCCTTCGTGTACAATTTTAGAAACTTATAAGACCTCTTAAAAGCCATTTGTTACATATAAGTTCTGTCTCGGTTTCATATCCGCCCTAACCAGAAAGTTAAGACAAATGCCTTGTAGATTTATTTGTATGGATCGAATGAAGTAAAATGTAACACTCAAATTACCTTTTAATCAACCTCTTTGAGGAACTCTCTCAAACAATTTATTAACACAATACATATGATAGTTACAAGTTACACAAACCCTAGTATTATTCTCTTTAAATTAAGCATCACTATGAGAAAATGACTATTAACAAAAATTCCATGGATAAACCCTCAAATCGAATGAAGTTATTGCAAATGTGTGACTAAGATGGTTTGTCCATAATCGAAAGAGCATGCAAAGCTTAGTTGGCTACGAAACACAAACAAAGAATTGGCCAATAAAAACCTAAGAAGAGTCCGAACAACTCTATGGACTCCAAAACAGAATATTCTCCTCCACATGTTATACTACATGTCTACATTACTAAATTAAAATGATCGTTTTTTTGTGCAATGGATGCAAAATACACTCTCTATAATTCCTGGTATTCACTGTTTTTTACTTTACATTAGTCTCTTATGTTGATTATTGAAACAACTAAAAAAATTATGTTACTTGATAGCTTGATTTTAAATTATATCTGATTTTGGATCACTTGGCAATTGGCATCAATTGGCTTACAGCCTTACAGGTTTGACCCAACAAATTGAGTGAAAAAAGTGAACTAGTTTTTTTTTGGAAATTAATCATTTTTTACCGTAATTTAGGCTTTTTTTTGAAACGGGGAAAAATCATTTATAATAATTCGTCATGCACTTATAGCGAATACCAAACTTATCGAAATATGAAACTAACTTAATCAAAACAAAACATCGACCTTTAAAACTAGAATCATTAAGACTATGATAATTGTGATCCTCTGATCAATACCCATACCCTCTATAAAATTCTTTCTCCTTACTACAACTTCCCCGAGGGGGGTTAGTCAGTCTCTTTTCGGATTATAAAACACATGCCTAATTTCAGCGTGCATAAATTCTGATTTATTTTCAATATAATTCTTGAATAATACCGTAGAATATACCATCAAATAGTCATATTCCTCTTCTAATTCTTTCCTTGTGTATCACAATTTATGTGTCTCTTTATGTGACTCCAATCAAATAGGTACAAACACTATATTCTAGATCCTTGGATATTGAGGGCATTTATCATCTAAGGATCACAATCCTACGTTACACCCACTCTTACCCAAATCAATCCTAAAAAACACACGAGATACATGAAAAGGTGTTTTGTACACCTAAAACAATGGAAGATATGGTCTTAATTGGCTTGCAAATTTAACTTAGGCATGGAATATCATGGTAATATTCCTTTGGCATCTTAACATATGCAACGTACATTCGCATTTCATTTTTTTATGCTTACCTATATATACCCTAACCTAAATTCTTACATTTACTATCAAACCAAAAACACAAGCAAAGAACCAAAAGAAAATCACCACCAAAGTTTTTTCAAGTTTTAGTTCTTGGTCTAGAATCAACAATGGAGGGAATAGTTGTAATTTTCGACTTCGATAAGACGATCATTGATGTCGATAGCGATAATTGGGTTGTCGATGATTTGGGTTTTACGGACCTCTTCAATCAACTCCTTCCTACCATGCCATGGAACACTCTCATGGTCAGCTTTCAACCCTATTTTTTACTTCCTCTGTTTTCCTCTGTTTTTTATAGTTCATTTTCCAAGGTATTATGCTCTGTTTTCCTCTGTATCGAGAAACACCGTAAATTGAGTATTAATTTGTATTTGTAAATGTAACAGGATACAATGATGAGAGAAATTCATGCTAAAGGAGTTACAATTGATCAAATTGCAGAGGTTTTAACTAGAGTTCCGATTCATCCTCGCGTTGTGCCGGCCATCAAAGCTGCCCATGCTATGGGGTATATACTTGGAACATTTCTAATCTTTATTTGGAAATGTAACGTTTAAGATATTGGGTATCATGGAAACTTAACGTTGAAATTGGTCATTTATGCAGGTGTGATTTGAGGGTTGTTAGTGATGCAAATTTATTCTTCATTGAAACTATATTGAGTCACCTAGGATTAAGAGATTATTTCTCGGAAATTAACACGAATCCCGGTTATGTGGATGGAGAAGGGAGGTTAAGGATACATCCTCACCATGATTTCACCAAGTCCCCTCATGGGTGCAACCTTTGCCCTCCTAATATGTGCAAGGTATACATTTCTTCTCTAATATTCGTTACGTTTAATTTTTCCCTTTTTCCTTTCAACGCACTCGATTCTCGAACATTATGCCACTTCAAAATCATATTTAGTAAAGCAAATTTAGCTTATTAGCGTCACTCCAATTTTTCGTGCACCTAATTCTCCTTAAATTAATCTTCGTAGCTACTAGTCAAAATGAAAAATGTCACAAATTATTATTTTCTATGATTTATGAATGAAATTACCTAAAAATAAGTAAGTTGTTAATTCATGTCAGCATATTTAGTGTCTAGGTTTCCATGTGCTAGTCAGATTCTTATGCGATTCAACAACAACATTTGACCATAATATATAATCTAATCTAATAATTTCGAATTATATTATAAAAAAATGCAGGGTCATGTGATCAAGAGGATACTAAGTGAAGAAGGAAACAAGAAAATCATTTACTTAGGAGATGGAGCAGGAGACTATTGTCCGTCCTTAAAATTAAGGGATGGTGACCATGTTATGCCTAGGAAAAACTTCCCAGTTTGGGACTTAATCTCCGGCAACCCAACCTTGGTCACTGCCAAGATCCACGAATGGACCGACGGCGCCGATCTTGAACGTGTCCTTGGGTCTATAATCCAAGACATCATTTCTAAGGGAGACTATAACACAAATACTCAGTTCCTCAACGTCGATTGCAAGCTTGAGACGATACCGATGTCGGTCCATGACGCTTTGCCTAAAGCTCTTCCTGTACCTTTTTGAACCTGAACACCTAAGTCCTTTTTTCTATCTTTGTGTGTTAGCTTGCTTATGTAGTTGAATGTAACACCATTGCTAACAAAAGGAAAATTATAAACCCTGTTTTGCAATTGTTGTTAACTAGTACTAGAATTTATAAAAATGATTGTTCGACCTTTCTCCTTAGTCCCTTATATCACTTTCGTATTAAAGGTTTAAACTTAGGTTTTGTTGTTGTTGTTGTTGGTGGTGGTGGTGTGGTGTTATTTTGTATGCCTTAAACTTAGGTTAGCGAGATTAGTGAAGAGTCAAGATGTCTACAGTATGCTCATTTTGTATATAGCTCGGTTTTTTACATTGTACTATATGTTGAGTAGGTACATGTACACAAAAATGTCGAATACTAGACCTATCGATTGTGTGCTTGAGCTAGAGTATCAGACGTATGTATCTCATGTAGATGTCGACTAACATCGTTCAAATGATATCCACGACGACCATTTGTCATGTGTGGTTTGAATCTCGTCTGAATTGAAACTTATATTTTTCATTCCCTTTTGACGCAAAAAGATTGCAATGTAACCTGTTACCTGTGAATGCCCTTTCAAGATCATATGGTATCAATTTTTTTATTTTTTTTATTGCAATGCAACCTGTGAATGCCCCTTCAATATATATTGTATCGATTTTTCACAAACATAGCTTGGACAGATCCCCAACCCCCTTCCCCTCTTTGAATCAAAATATGTACAAGACTACTGTAAATGATCACATGATTTCGACTCCTCGACTCCCTCCATTCTCTTGAATTGTTTGACGTTTTTATTTGTTTGTACACCTTGTGTTCATTGTAAGGTTAAAGTTATATGACACTGGATTAAACTGTGTGTCCATATGCAGGGTCGGCCACAGCACATTTGTACCAGAAAGTTACATCCATGCTACCCAAGATCCGCACCTTTTGGATCATTATCTAGGCAGATGCCATGTGATTCACGGGCAAGAATCCTTCCAAGATCACATCTCTTCAAGAATAAGCTACCTGTTGGACTACCATTAGCCTCTTCACCTCTTTTAATCTGGAGGTGACAACACTATTTCTGAATTTGTCTTCTGTGGAAATTTGACGTGAACAATTCAAAGCTTATTTTGGCTCATTTGATTTGCTTATGTTTATTGAATTTGAGTACATGTTCGGAATAATCTCAACTTTGCATCGTTTATACTTGAAATTTCTTACGTCCGAGGAGTAAGATTGACCAATGGTTAAAAGTTTATCCTACTTAAGAGTTTCCGAGTTTAAATTTTTTATCCGCCCCTGCCCCCTATTGGTGTGAAAAATATAAAAGGCTAAGATGATCTTCTTTAGTCTTTACTGACTAAAATTAGAAGCCAGGTTGTTGTTAACAGGATGGAAAAAGATGATAACTTTTCATTTTCCACAAGAGGTATATTTAGGCATTTAGCATTCAATTACAATCAAAGAGCAAAAGGAGTTGCTATGATAATGATATCCGGCCAATAATTCAATCAAAAGGAGTACCATTGATTTCGTGATTTAGATAGATCCATATTTCATTAGCTATAGTTGATGATAATTTGGTCCCCATGCACTTCAGTATTAGAAAATAATATGTATGCTACCAGCTCCCAGGAAGAGTATACTTATTTGATTGCCTAAAACATGTCAATGTTGAGTGAAATGTGTTATCACAATTAGGTCAGGATTAAATGTACGCAACCTTGAACGTAGATACGTTCAAAACATTATGAAATTGTTTTCGAATTATTTATCGCGACGACTGAGTGCTACTTTCACAATACAAGAAACGCAGTCAAGGAGTTGGTTCAAGTGATTGTACGGGCTGTTGTCATGATTGATGATGAATTGCAAATTGTGAGTGATGACATTAGATAGTGCTTCTCTTATGCAACATCCTGAGGAGGAAGTTGAGGTGATACTGTATTTTATGCTAGTTAGTGATAAATCTTCATCTTCTTTTAGTGATATGTCAATAGTATGAGTGGCCAAATTGCCATGATTATTGGTCAAAGGACCTCACTTTGTATAAAGAGGTTAATATGAAATATCTGTATGATTGGTCACTAATTAAAATTTGCTCAATTATGTTCAAACATACAAATGTGACCACAAAGTTCACATATCATACCTTAGTGAACACTTCATCTTCCACCAACAAGATCATCACCTGAGCTAGCATCCCTTTTTAAACTTTATTTTGGCACTTGGTTCCTTTATGAGATATAAACCACAATCCTAGAGTAAGCATATCTAGCATGTCTCCTAATTATTGTTGGTTCATTAGCTATCAAATCCATACATTTTTGAATGATTATTTGTTTTCTTAAATTTTTCAGGCGACTTTCTAGTATTATGAGAGGTTTTTGCGTTATATAACTAAATGTCAACTAGTTCAGCTGAAAATTTGAATTTGAATTAGAATTAAAAAATGAACGAGTAAAATCTAACCTTATTATCCTAGGAATAAAATGTATTTAACAGGCCTATGACTCTATTGAGGGCATGGAGATCAAAATCAGGTATGACTTGAAAACCAGCATTAGGCTAAAATGGACTATTATGTACCATGGCTGCACTGCATGGATATGGGGGTGGAGGTGAGTGAAATTGTTGAATTGGAGCAGGAATAGACATACAAGACAGTACAAGAGCTTATCTTTGGAGCCTAAAGCTCTTGCTTTATTGGCTCGGAAAAGTGGGTTTGTAATACCCCAGATTTCAGAGGAAGTTACTAAGAGATTAAGGGCTCATATGATGTGCTTAAAAGGATTGATAGTGCTACTCATACCAACAAAGTCGACTTTCCTTTTAGGAAGCCCATCTGATAAGTACTCCACAGTTAAGCGTGCTTGACTGAGAGAAATTTCAGGATGGGTGACCTCCTGGGAAGTTCCCAGGGCGCGCATGAGTGAGGTCAAAATGCGCCGAAAGGACCCGTATTGGTCTGTGAGGTCAGCCCACAGCCTGGCGAGCTGCCATAGGTGACTACTTCCGGCTCAGGCGATGAGCCGGGGTGTTACAGGGTTATTCCGATAAATTTGTATTGATTATCAATGTGACAGCTACGTCTACAAGTGTTCTAGATAAAGAGGCTACTTCAATTCACATACAACATATGCATGTACTCGTATGGGTGTTTGGTTAGTTACTTTGGGTAATCAATTATAATGACTTGGTGTTTAAAGCTATCGGGGTTGGTTTTGTTCGGTTTAGGATGCATACACATGATTCTCGATGCGACATCAAATGTGAACAACTTAATAGTTTTATTCTAGTTTAGGAGTTTTCATTTCGTCTAACTCAACTCATCAGTTTTAGTTCATAGAACAATAATCCCCTGCCCCCTTCTCTTCTTATAATTCTGATTCCAAGAAGCTTAGCTTATTCGATTCTGTCAGATTTCTTATCACATCAAACGTGCTAATTTGCTAGATTGTCTCATCCCCTCAAATTAAGTACCATTGCTGCATGGATATAGTCGAAGGTGAAGGCGAGAGAGCGAGATTTTGGTCATAGACAGAGCATGTTTATGGAGCCAAATTGATTGACTTGCTCGGCCGTGTGGGTTATTTCAGTAAAAATTGACAATAATTCGCATTTGTGATCGATCTGATATAGCTAAGTTAACGAGTGTTAAGAACCAATATCTCAATAAGGGTCGTCGGACTACTTGACATTGTGTCACTAGTATAGTAAGATGTTCCCGACATACATATAGCATGAATTTATATGTGTTTGGTTATCTTGGGTCGTAATAACTCAATGTATGAACTTGTGAAGCTACACTATTTCGATTGGTTTTGTTTTGTCATATGCGTCGACGCAACTCTATAGTTTTCGAGTAGTTCTAGACTTCTAGTTAAAAGATTGCATTTCATCTAACTCAACCAAGCATATACTCTGATGCGTCCTTTAATCTCTTCTTTCATCAATTCTGATTCCCAGAAGCTCATATTTGGCTCCGAATACAGTTCTATTTGACGTTCGATTCTTCTTGTATAGTAGTATGTGTTAGATTATTCGTGAAACATAAACGTGCTGATGTGCTAGATTTTGTTTCATTCCCTCAAATTAAGTACAGATCATAGTATAAGCTAAGTAAGAAACATTGTTTATGCTAACTATATATAGTGCTATGGAACAAATGCTCGATCTGATGTTGTTTTTGATAGAATAATGAAGTCGATACTGAACAGAAAAGTTAGGCAACTCCTACTACTACTACTACCAGTACTAGTTCGATTTTTCTACAATGGGTCACAGGCATAATTTGAAACATTCTTATGCCTCCGAAATCCGAATACACCCTCTTACTATAATGGATGCTTGATGAATGAATCTCAGCACAAGTTTCACTCTTGATTGTGGCTACTACATTTTCGTACTGAAACATGAATTGACAATTATCTAACTGAACTGTACGTCTTAAATTAAACTTTTACTTCATTTGAATCAAACTTCTACTTCATTTTAATTTAGAAGGGCGGAAGTATTAACTAAGATCATAAGCTTTGTTTTTACCAATTACAAGTTTCTTTCTAATACATTAAGACCTCTTAGTTAGGAACTTAGGAGTATGTAATACTCAGTGTATCTAAAGACACATAGTTTTCACATTCTATCTTTAGTACGAGTAGTGATGTTATGTTGGGTACATTTAATTTATTTTGCCCTAGAAATATACATGTTTCAAACGAATGGAAAATTAATCATAACATTATCATACATTGATGATAGAACCAAAAACAAAACAAAATTCTACGTGTAACAATTTCGAAATCTTTATAACAAAAGCACAAAAAATACGATCCGATCGAGTTAAATTAGAGTTAATCTAGTTCAACTTATCTTACTCAAAGACCATGATAGTAACAATTTAGGAGGAAGTTGGCCAAAAACATCAAATATTATTATGCAAATCATTCAAGCAACATCTTCCTTTATTTCCATGATGAAGAATCCACAGTTCCTACTCCATTAACTTGCACAACTTTTGTCCTTCATACTTTGCAAAACTATATCATTTCTGTTATCCTTTTCCATCTAAAGTTAAACCACCAAAAAATAAATTAAACAACTTTATGGCTTTTCTTAGATCACTATACATGAATGAGTGCAACATGCACGTAAATACGTAATATTCCTAGAGCATCAAAATTATTAGCCATTTGTATTTCTTCATGCTAAAACAACAAAATTTCTCACCTATAAATACCCCCTTAGTTTGCCTCCCAATGTGCCTCAACAAAAAACATCACAAGAACTTTGTAAACTAAATTTGATCATTACATAACAAATTGTAATCATGGGTTCACTAGAGATGGCAAAGATCATGGTGGTTTTCGATTTCGACAAGACGATTGTCGATTGCGATACTGATAACTGGGTCTTGGGTGAATTGGGTTATGAAGAGTTGTTTTACCAGCTTCTTCCTAGCATGCCTTGGAACACAGCCTTGGTCTCTTCCTATCTAACTTTATTTGCTCTGTTTTCCTCTGTTTTCGTAATTGTGATCATATATTTATGTTTTTTTGAGAAAATGTGATCATATTTTTTTAGCCTTGCATGAAGTACTCTTCTGCTTAAATAAGTGAAATACCCTATCATATGATATGCTTAGGGCATGAAACAACAAATAACGTGAATTCGTGTTAATCATGTACTCTTTATCGAAATTCTCTTATAAAACCGTCTCATAAAAATTCCCATCATAATAACCGAAAGCGAAAATTTTGAGTATGAATTTTCAGATTTGTAAAAAACATATCATTTTAATAGTCTCACACTTTATTTCAAAATATAACTCTTTTTGTTTTTTTCTCTCAGAAGTCCAAATTTTAATGTACTGGTTTTCAAACACTCACGAGTTTATCTTGAAAACTAACAGTTTTAGTTGTTATAATCGGACCGTCTTAGGTCTTACATACAGAGTACTCCTTACACGGAGTATCTTTAGTTCATCCTCAAGTTTTAGTAAATACTTACGCTGCTCAACATTTAACTTTTTGGTTTCTAAATTGCAGGATACGATGTTGAAACACATGCATGAGAAGGGAGTGACGATCAATGAGATGGTAGAAGTGTTAAAGAGAACTCCTATGCATGCTCGTATCATTCCCGCCATAAAATCGGCCTATGAAGCTGGGTATGTCATCTTATAAGAATTGTTGTTTCCACACATTTTGGAAACAAGTCCGTGCATAGCACAGCGAAAAAAAAAAACTAAGGAAAAAAATGGAACCATGATCGAATGCATTTTTCACAATTTTACATTTTCAGGTGCGATTTGAGGATATTAAGTGACGCGAACAACTTCTTTATCGAGACTATCCTCGATCATCTAGGTCTTAGAGATTACTTCACTGAAATTCACACAAATTCGGGCATTGTGAACGAAGAAGGAAGGCTAAGAATTGTTCCTCACCATGATTTTACTACTTCACCTCATGGTTGTGACAACATTCTATGTCCCCCAAACATGTGCAAGGTATATCTAAACATACTTTCTCTGTTTTTAATTTACATCTTACACTATATATAAGTCTAACGCATAATGCTAAAAGTCGATAATGTAATAACAATTTACGTACCTACAGGGCCAAGTGATGGAAAAACTCTTATCTAGTGAAAAGAACATGACATTCATTTATCTTGGTGATGGAAATGGAGATCATTGTCCTAGCTTGAAGCTAAGAGATGGAGATTATTGTATGCCTAGGAAAAATTTTCCTCTTTCGGAAGCTATCTCAAGCAACCCTAAGCTTGTAACTGCTTCGATCCATGAGTGGACAAACGGGGAAGATCTCGAACAAGTCCTACTACATCTTATCAGTACGATTTCTAAGAAGGCGGACAATAATCATGAAGTTCTTCAAAGTTTGCCTAAACTTGATTGCAAGCTCGAGGCCTTACCAATGGCGTCTCATGAAGCTTTGCCTCAAGCACTCTCGGCACCTAATTAATGGATAATTACTTATCCCTAATTGTTCACTTCTAAATTATTAATTAAAAGTGTATGTTCTCTAAGCCAAATGGACGTTTAAGTAACAACATAATCTCAAGTTATTTAACATTGGACAAGAAGTGATCAAATATATTGCAATAAGTGACAAGTTTATAGTATGTATCACTTGCATTCCGATGGTAATTACATATATGTACCGTACTGTAGTGCGACTTCAATTCAATATATAATAGTAACGACTCCTATATATATCGTGATATATATGCATGGTCATTATTGACTAGCTCTAGCATAGTAGCATGTATGTTTATCTTGTGATCTTGTGTGTGTTTTAATTTGTTACCGTTTAATTTCATTTATAAACTAATAATTTGAATCTGTAAAGTATTGGTTTGAACTACTATGTCCTGCACAACATGAATTAACATTTTGTTTGTATTTGTACATATTTTCTATTTAATTGTCTAAGCCAAACTACTATATCATCGAAAAATATGAATATACCTGTTTTTTTTTTTTTTTTTTTTTTTTTGTGTGTGTGTGTGTGTGTGTGTGTGTGTGTGTGTGTGTGGGGCTAATACTTTCGCAACGATAATACAAGAAGAGACATCAATATCCTTGAATAGTTCACCTTTAATTTCTCAAAACATGGTATGAGGACGAATTAAAAAAAAAGGTAACTAAATAACTAATTAAGACAAACAAAGTAATATCATAAAAGGTAATCCATTAACCATTTATTTTTATAACAAAGTTCATGATCTTTTTTGAGGATGAACTAGTTCATGAAGTACTAATGTGTCTTAATAATATAACAATCTAGAAATATTACTTATTAGATTGCTATAAACTTAGAGTCCCAATTTAAGACTCAAGTTGTGCTTTGGCTCGGAAATCTCCCCACGGTCTCGGCGCGAATTCATGACCCTTTGTTGAATTTCGGATGAGATCCGACCCTTCAACTCTTGCATCATGCCATGAAGTTCCAACTTCTCCGAGAAGTTTAGTTGGTCCTTCGGTTTATAGGCAATAGTATTGTCTTGCATGTTTTGTAGTTCTTCCTTTAGTCCTTTGGCAATGTTTTTCTCGGTTTCCACCAATCTCTCGACCTCTTTGAGTTGTGCATTGAGAGTGACCACCCTAGTCTGCTTAAGGTCATCCACGGGGTGGTTGGAGAGACGATCATGTACAAATTGTACACCATGCATCTCCTTAACATAGGCAATAAAACGACCAAGTATAGTATCAACATTAGGTTGACCAAGTGAGTATACCTTCTTACCGGGAGAGAATACAAGGAGTGCGAGTTGAACCCCACATAGAGTGGCTAGCTCACTGGCCTTCTTGAATAGGCCGGCGCGACGCTTGGTGAAGGTCACACCTAAACGAGTCTTGTTTTGGATCTTCTTCATTTCAACCCTTTGACGGCCTCTGGTGCTGCCTGGTTTCACCATTATTATGATAATAAAAAACCAACAAATTAAGTTAAATGTTGACATCTATATGAGAAGAATACATGCTCTATGTTGATATTTATATGAAGAGCCCTTAGCTAATTTGTGTAAATTTAGAATATTTTCATATTATAAGGCACCAGATCTGCCAGATCCGGCAGATCAACTTATTCCAATTTTTTTTGTTAAAAATTCCTTGATTATATGATATATACCATACCAGTACATGAAATCTGATAATACTTATTATTTATTTTTGAGTAGATTTCTGAATAATGATATCATTTACTGTCACAGAATTATACATTTTAGCAGAAATGTAATTTTTTCATGATTTTTTTTTTATAAATGCTTAAGCAATATGAACCGTCAATAAATGTTTTTTTTTTTAATTATTATGTTCTAGATAGGAGGTATTTGATGTTACTTTGTACAAGTCTTGTATGATACTTGGACCAACACCTAATAAGTGCATACTTAAGACCAAGAGAAAAGCTTATAGCAGTCCAATCTATTGTTACTTGTGGTAAATACTTCTTAAAGTAGACATCTCACATGATAGAAACTAAAATTTCAAATAAACATTGGTTATCGATTTAATTACCATCTTAAAAAAAGTCGAATAGTACAAACATAACTCATAATCTCAAAATAAGTGATGAGATATGAATTGAGAAATAGTCTAAATATCTTTAGAATATTTTCATGTTATAAGGCACCATATTTGTCACATCAGGCAGATCAACTTATTCCAATTTTTTTTTTTTTTGTTAAAAATCCCTTGATTATATTATATATATACCATAACAGAACATGAAATCTGCTAAAACTTATTATTTATTTCTAAGTAGATTTCCGGATAATGATATTATTTACTGTCACAGAAAAATACTCCGTACATTTTAGCAGATATGTAATTTATACAAGATGTTTTTATAAATGGATCTGCAATATGAACCGTCACATAAATGCTTTTGTTTTTAAATTATTATATATGGAGTTCTAGATGGTAGGTATAAAATGTTACTTTGTACAAGTCTTGTATGATATTTGGACCAACATCTAATAAGTGCATACTCAAGACTAAGAGAAAAGCTTATAGCTGTCCATATATTGTTTTTTGTGGTAAAAAACTTGTTAAAGTAGACATTTCACGTGAGATAAACTAAAATTGCAAAGAAACATAGTTATCGATTTAATTATCCATCTTCAAAAAAAGTCCAATAGTAAAAACATACACCGTAAGTCATAACCTCAAAATAAGTGGTGAGAATAATATGAATGGAGAAATGGTAGTCCAACTATTTTTCAAAGTGGCACAACTTTATTTATGTTTTTAGTGCACAAGGACAGAGTCGTAGAGATAAGAAGATACAATCCCGTATTTCCGTAACAACTCTAAATGTCCAATTTTCTAACCATTTCGACAACCTTAACACTCTCCGAATCACCACAACTCCACAAGTGACAAGTCCCACAAGTCCACAACCTCTTTAACTCAAGTCAAAAGAAGTCATAGGAGTGTCAACCAGGAATTCAGGAGACAGCGATTGTTGGTGAAATTGGAGTCATCATTGCAAAATTTGCAAACACATTACAACAAAAAAAACCAATAAAAAAGAATTACTCTGTAGTAGACTAGTAGTCGATTATACAGACAAAATTTCCAGATGTTGGTCAATTTCATACCCGCCAAAAATGCGAAATCTTACATACTTCTGCAGCTCAAAATCCAAGGTTTTTGTCTAATTGCTCTCATTTTCTTAAGTACCATGAAAATTTGCCACTTGGGTATTGTTTGTAGTGCCGACATCTTCAATGGGTACTTTTTTTTAATTTTATAAGGAAGCTTATTCTTTACTCTTTGTTGATTAGGGTTCCATTGATTTTCCCATCATCAAATCTATGTTCTGATCATATTTAATTGTGAAAGTTTGCTTATTTAATCTTGAATATATGGGCATTTTTCAATCTTAATTGTTTAGCACTATTTGATAATATAATGTTAATTTGATATAAGTCGGCATGTTTGGTTGATGTAAAGTTTGAATCTTTGGGAAATGTGGGTTCAATTTAAAATTATCTGGGTAGTTTCTGGAAATCTGGAATAATAATAAGTAGAAATGTGTGTGCTGTTGATTAGAAATCATGAGTATAATTTTTTAATTTCATAAAGAAATGGGGGTTTGGATTTTTGTGTATTTTTTAATTGATCAAATGAGACTTGGGATTTGTCTAGGAATAGCAGCTGTTTACTAGTTATGTCTGGTAGTGTTTTATTTTTGAAGTGTTATATAATTGATTGGTTTAATTTAGTGTTTTTGGAGATGAGTGTTTTAGGGAAGGTGGGGGTTTAAGGTTTCAGTTTGGCAATGGTTGTCATGTACTTGCCTCTTTCCCGTTGTCGGGATGCCGGCAGACATGAGCCATCGGAGTGAAGGGGGGTCAATGTCCAATTGGCCGTCGGATCTCTTTGACAACTTTCAGTGGCCCTTCTGAGATTTTGCATTTAGAAGTGTATAAACTCATGGTGTTGGCCTTTTGTGACCAACTCGAGACAGTTAATATGATGATTCATGTTAGCCGACCCCATATCATTTTTGGGAATAAGGCTAGGTTGTTGTTGTTGATGATGGGTTTTTGATTGCAAGTGTAAGTATGCTAAGCATGAATGGTAGTCCAATGTGGTTGTTGACATGTTCATCTCCTAGGTGTTACATACATGGCGTTACATTTTATTGTTGGTGAGCAATCATAACTTAGTGGCGGTTTTCGCTTCTTGAAAAATCTATTGCCTTAAGTTGAAGTAGTTACATTCTCAGTTGTGATACTAAATTTGGTAGCTTTTAGCAGCTTCTTTAAGTATTGAGCTCATTAGGCGCTCTTGGTTTTATTTGCTACATTAATATGCTTGTACATTCACTCATGATTGGTTAACAAACTGTGACAAACACAATAACCATATTTGTTTGTGGCAGGTCTCATTAGTGGGAGTGAGTACCAGCTTCTAGGTGATTACATTGAGTAGCTTATGCCGCAGTTCTTTTATGTCCCGGCTAACTCAGTGTGCCAGTTAATGGTTTGTGGTAACACTCCTTGTCAGATAGAATGCAGTCAGTCTTTCTACATTTAAATCAGTAGCCAATTGAATAAGTAACATATGAAGTTGCCATTGTTTTGTTAAAATAAGTGTCTTATGTTCATCTGTAGTAGTGTTTTGTTGGTGGCCTTGCTGTAAGTGTTTAAAGAGATACTGCATATGCTATGTTCTGTGACTTCTTTCTTTTACTGCCACAAGATATCCTTCCATCTGTATTAGTGTTTTGTTGGTGGACTTGTGTTGATATCGTGATTCAAGTATGGGTTTCGCTCCACATCTTTTAGTAGGCTCCTTCTTGAATAATTTTTTCAGATGTGTCATGGGTGTTCCATGTTGAAGAAACTTGTTATAGTGTTAGACTGAAGAAAAGTTGCATTCTTATTCAGATTTTAAACGTCAAAGCCAAGTAGCAAAGGGTAGTCGTGCATTACAACAGTCAATGGATAATCAAAGCCTCTTGCGGAACATTGGTGGTTTTGGTATGCATCATAACCATACCCATTTTTAGTGTTAGTTATGTTAATAACTAGAAGTTTTGTAATTCTGATGAATTTAGAAGGGAATTTTTTTCTTAGCTACTCACAATACAGAGTTCAGGTTCATGGTTGGTAGCTTTGTTGCACATAATTAATTTGGTTGGACCGGTTGTTAATCAGTGATAATGTTGCTACAGTCCATAAATCTGGGATTATCTTTATTCTCAATGTTCACTATTATACCTCCAGACTCCAGTTATTATCTGGGATTTGGAGTTTCTAAATGGATCTTTCTGTATGAACCACTACTTTTGGTCTTCAATCTCTCAATAAGAAAAATTCTGATTCTTTTGGACGTAGGTAATACTGCAAGGCTGTGTGATGAGTAAGTCTTGACTCTCGATGTTCTACAACCAAAATGTAACCTACCGCCTGATGAATAAACCATAGGTATTACATAGTTTGCGTTAGTTTCATGTTATTCTTGTCTATTATATCATTCAAACAACGTAAAGAGAATGCTCATCACGCTTATTCTGAAAATGTCGATTATTTCTTTCTTAAGAATATGCTTAAATGCGGGAAGCAGATGGTTATGCTGAGTTGCTGACTACTGGTGCTCCATGGACTAGATTTCTTCTTCATGTACCTGCAGTCATCAAGGTAATCCTCACATGTAGGCTGTTCGGCATTTCTCAAGGTATAGTGGTCCGTACGCAAGATTTTCTGCCTGTACTCTCTGTCTGTTGTGTCTGTTTATACTCTTTCTAGTTAATTTATAAGTGTTTGCTTATTCCTAGTAAAGCCATGGCATTTTTCTTGTCCCTGAAAAGCGCAAACCAAAAGGTGCTTATATGTGATCACCTGGGAGGTGGAAGCTATTTTGATAGTTCATGGGCTAGGTGCTTTGTCACATAGGCATATTTTGTGAGGGATCTCTGCCTCTGGAGGCCCTTCATGTTCAAGCTCAAGGTGTAGTGAAAAAAAATCAACCCTTTCCACAATCCACAGGATGGTTATTATTAGAGAACATAAAAGAGGTCACATAGAAGTAGAACACAGCTAGAGACCCTTCGCCACTCCATTTTTTTGTCTCTTGCTCATACTATGAACTAGCCTGTGTTTTGTACACCTTTCAACTTTCTGCAAACTATAACTATTTCCTCAACAGCTGTTGAGCAAGCTCATAATTAAAGATCAATTGAGAGCAAAGCTTTATTATTTCTCCTAAGTGATAATCAAACATTTCAAGGGTTTAGTTAAAGATTCTTGTACAAATCTTCGACTCCAAGATAAATCTCCATGTAAATAGATGTCTTTGACATCTATGATTGAATCCAGAATGAAGATGGCCTAGTTCCTAGCAATTCTGACATTGGTTTTGTTGATTTTGGTGGCGCATATGGAAGGGAAGAAATCCAACAATATCTGTGGGTATAACCTTTTTGTGAGATTAATTGTCGAGGCTTCTATAAATTTGGTGTCAAGTGTTCCATGCAGAAAAGTACTTCTATCTCTTGACTTTCTGGGATTTTTTTTTTTTTTTTTTTTTTTTTTTTTTTTTTTTTTTTTTTTGTGGAAGCCTTTGGTTTTGAACTCTATAGCCCTTGTTATGCCACAAGGTTGACAATTTTATCATGCCTTTCTAATCCTGCTCTTTAATACGTTCCATAATCGAGGACAAACTTAGTTAGCTCTACATTTCCAAAAATTTGCATGTCAATACTGACTAACCTTAGAGGGGATGAGCTGCCTTGTTGGTTGTTTTGGATTAAACAGACTCAATATTTCGCTTGGTGATAGTGGATCACCCTAGAGATTTTTAAGTACCATAGACTTAAAATTAATGAGAAACTTCGAGCCTCAAAGCTGAATGAAGCATCCTTTAATGTAAGGTGTAGTGTTACTTTTAAGGAAACTGGCTGTTGATTATTTTTGCACTCAAAGGCTTCCTAGTGTGATAACGGCAAATGTACCTTTGTTTGGGATTTAGAAGTGGAGTTAATAGGTCATTCTGTTTACTCAGGATGCATTTTCAGGTTTTGTGGCTAAGTTTATTTAGGCACATAGGGTGAAAAGATTTATGGTGTTTATTTTGGAGCTATACAAGACTCTGAGAGGATCTTTGTCATTCAACTGGGAAGACATTATGGTTTTAAGAAGGCTGTCTTTGCATCAAGTGTAAAGTTAGTGTTGACGTTTGTGGATTGACATCACCAAATTTAGTAAAGGGTGATGAAGGTTTAGGTTGGTGGAGGAAGCTGTCTCTTGTTATGGAGTGGGGCTTTGTGGATCTTACTTATCTCTTCGGCTTTGAACTTTGAACTATGCAAAGTTTTATGTGGGGTTTAAGGCCAAAAATGCTGTTTTGGCATGACATATGGTGTGGTAATTGGGTGATGCACCTTTAAAACTCAAGATTAATCCCCATTTATGTCATAATTGGCGAGCTAGTGGCTTGAAATAGTATGGGAAGATATCAGGTGTGAGGGACACTTTCTTGTGGGCTGAAAGATAATGAGGATGTCTGAAGAGCTTTCAAGCTGAACCTTCCTAGACATATATCTACGTGTGTGTGTGTGGGTATCCAAACCAAAGAATTGGCTATTGAGCTTTCTTTTGAAATACGTGCTGTGACCTTTTCAGAAAGAAAGTATCGATCTTTCCCTAGTAATCATTATCTCCCGAGTAAGTGTGTAGTTATGTTCCTAGTCTCTTGCATCAAAAGTTTGCATTTGGGTTTAAGAATGTTACAAATTCACCATTCACCTAAGCCTAGGTGTATCAAAGGTGTATACCCAATTACCCACAACCTTACATCCTGCTACTCAAAGGTATTCAAGCATCGTTGTGTACCCAACCTCGTCCCTGATGAGAGGAAGATCCGTACAGAACTATTTTGAAAATATATCAAGTACAAAAGATGGATGACAAAATTATTGCTTCACCAATATTTGAATTATTGTATTGTTAGGCCCTGTTTGATAGGACTTATTCGCAGTAGTATTCACATCAGTTCAGAAGCATTCAGATCAGATCAGATCAGTTCAGAATCATTCAGATCAGATCAGATCAGATCAGATGAAATTTTTATCAATGTATCTGGCCCATAACTGATACTAATTCGTTGAAATTTAATCAAAATTTCAACACATTCAGATCAGATCAGATCAGTTCAGAATCATTCAGATCAGATCAGTTCAGATCAGAATCATTCAGATCAGATCAGATCAGATCAGAATCATTCAGATCAGATCAGATCAGTTCAGAAAGATGCAGTCCTATCGAACGGGGCCTTACCCTCAAAAAAAAAATGAATATTGTATTGTTGGGGAGATAGGATTTTGAGGGAGAGTTTTTTCAGACTAGTGTTTCTGTCTGCTAGGATTAGACTATGGTTTTGTTTATGTTAAAAGTGTGTTAATTTGGAAAATGGTAGCTTCAGGAAGGATATTGTTCTTGATGCATGTGACTCCTCCTCATATAAGTTTGTCTATGAGAAATCACAAAGAATGAAATTTCAGAAGCTAATATAAGAATTGTTTTTGAAAGTATTTTTTCATGGTTCCCATCCAACTCCAGTTGCTGCTTTGGGACAATTCATGTTAGCCGATGCCAAATCATTTTTGACAAAGGCTTTTTGGTGGTCTTTGTTGTTTGTTCATTCATGTATTATAAAAGTTGCAGGGAAGGGTGACTAGTTAGAATATCTGAACTAAATCTTCGACAAATTAAGAGGATTAGGAAGGGTTTCAGACATGGAAGTGGAAGATCCGTAATTTTCTATTGAGGTCTGTGTACTTTAAACTGGCTGTTCCCTACCTTTATGTCTCATGTTCTTCGCGACACGCCCTAAGTTTTCTGTATCTCTTGCAATTTATGACTTATAACTGTTTTATATTACAAATTCACAATAGGGTATCTAGAAGTATAGACATGTTGAGTTGGTAAAGTTTTTGACAATAACCCAACATCCTGGCCTGTCTTTGAACTCATTTTGTGAAAAAAAAAAAAAAAAAAAAAAAATCTCAATTAATTTCAGCAAATACTATTTATTTAGCTTCTTTGGGATAAAGGCGTGTTCCGGAGCGTTTTGCAACTTTGTAACTTGGTGGACTTCTTGTTCTCCAGTGGTTTTATAATTGGTTTTTGAAATATTATTATTTTCTTTGTAAAAGTTTCCAATATAGAAATTTTGTTTCCATCTGGTTAAAGCACATATATTCATTTTGGAAAAGTCAACACTAACTTGACACCAAGCTGTCTAATTTAATTATCCATATTGCAAATCTTTTTCAAATGTTGGGCCATGAAACAGGGTCATGTTCATAACATGAAATGTGGCGAGGATGCCCATGCCACGATAGATGTGTGGACATACAAGGATCGGTCAAGAAATGAAGTGATTCAGGAGAAAGTAGGGGCTGCATCCAATGGAGATAAGATGATTGGGAATCGGCTAAGGTGGTATGGGCATGTGAGGAGGAGGTCAATAGAAGCGCCGGTTTGGAGATTTGAAGCGTGGGGAAGTGAGAACACCGTAAGGGGTCGGGGAAGACCCAAAATGACTTGGATGAGAGTGATTAGAAGTGATATGTATTGGGGCAGATGAGTATATGGCGTTGGATAGGGCGGTGTGGAGAGACATAATTATTTGGAGGATAAAGTTTGACTCTTTATAGTTTTTTTGTTTGTTTTGCAATTGTTTTTCTAATTGCCTTTCCTACTTTTCCTATTCCAGAATCCTTTCTTCGTAACGTTTATAAAATCCTTTATTTATCTAAACGTTCTCTCTTTGCCTTTTACTTTTTTTTGTTTGGATGGTTTCAGAGGACAATTCATGTTAGCCGACCCCAGAACATTTTGGGACTAAGGCTTGGTTGTTACCAATTATCTCATGTGTCTTTCAAGGTTTGTTGACATGTCGTGCCAACTTTTATTAGGTCCAGTATCATCTAAGCCTCATCTTGTGCCTTTCCTTCATGAAGGTCCCATGCACCTTTTCTTCTTGTATTCTAACATAACTAAAGTATTTGAGTTGTTTTTATTTTTACTTTGAATTTCAGCAACCCATGCATAAGAGGGGCAAGATAAATTCTGCTTGTGTTTTCCTTGTAAGTTATTAGAGGATATCCATTACAGACACCAAGGGGTGACTCCCAATTTATGTTGATGATTTGTGCCATGGGCATGGGAAATTCATGTAAGGCGGTCTGGTGATGTGAGACAAAGACTTAGTGATGAAGCAGTTAGGAAGAATAGGTGCCTAAGTGCTAGTGTCTTGAGGGCCTCAAAAAAAGTTGGATAAGGCTGATTGACAATGATATGTGTCTACTTGGAACTACAGAAAATATGGACTTGGATAGGGTGGAGTGGAGAGGGAGAATTTAGGCGGATGGTGATGTTTGGATTTATTTTGTCCCATTATATTGCTTTTCCTTTATTTTCCCCCCTCTCCATCCCCTCTTTGTTTTCTTTCCTGAGGTACCTCTTGACCTTTTTGTTGTTGCTGCTGCTTAAAATTTCTCTAAATTTCTCTCCTGCTGCTCTCTCTTCGTCTCATTTCTTTGTTTACTTCTTGTTCGCTTTGTTGCCCTCCTCCTCATCCTCCTCATATTCATTAGTTTTATTTTTCTTGCCTTTACCTTGGTACTTTTATCATTCTTTTGCCAATGATGGTTCATGTTAGCCAACCTCAAACCCTCTTTTTGCCCGAGCTTTGTTGATGTTGTTGTCGATCTTTGTATTCTATATTATTGAAGATTAAATATGATTTTACTCTACTACCAAAGCTTATCATCAAGTAGAATCAGTGCATAGAGAACTTGCTCTACTGCTGTTTTCTGTATCTGATGTCCTAGTTTTTAAAAAATTTTGTAGGCTTTGCTCATCTTTGATTTCTGTTGCTGGTTGGTTGATTTGTGCCCTTAACCTTACAATTTTCTTATCATTTGCCCGTACCTGAAACATTTAATCTTGAAGTGGATTAAATGTTACAGAAAAATGTTGTGGATTCTCTTGAAGTGGTGAATTATTCCATCTCTTAATCTTCATTACATATCACGGACAAATTACGACTCCTTAGTGATGTTATATAGCTCAGGTTTTGTCCCCCTGTGGCTGACATAACATTATCAATTTCTAGCTAGGAAATTGGTTCTGTTGTCTGCCCAAGATTTAAGGAAAATTGGATTTGACAACTAAATACGTCGAACTAATAAAGTTTCCCTGGTGGAGGGTCCATGTGTCGTACACGTATATTGACCTTAAACTTCCTCAGGTTGAGCTGTTGGTACCGAGGAGATCGTGTGGATGAAGTGGATGAAAACAGAGATTATAACCCAATCAATACCAAAAATTACTAAGTTTATGTTTTTGAGACTGTTAAGTAGTCATGCATAGACGATGTCTTTTTGAAAATAAGAGTTTTCTTGTTCCTTAAGGATAATGAGTCCCAACATAGCTGGAAAATAAAACTATCTAGTACAGGATGGAAGGAATCCAACTTACGAGATATAACAGCTTTCCCACTACTAGTTGAAAGCTCTGAAAGAGTCAAATTCGGGTTGTTTCAGAACAAGCCTTTGGTACTTTTGTGCCGACGAAACCCTGATCTGTTGCTAGGCCTTCATCTCTGATACTTCTTTAAGTTTTTGAAGGTTTAATCTCACTACAGTATCAGCAAACATCTTTGTATCCCCTGCTGTGTTTCCCTCCGGTATGTCGACGGTGTAAGACTCCAAAACAATTGTGTAGACCCTGCCTTTTTGTTTGATCTCATTTACTGATGTGACAGAGCAGTAGTTTTTGAGCCTGTGCTCACCTCCTAGCACTCTGAAGCTTATTACGCGCCTCTGTTCGTCAAGCATCTCTAGTCGCTCTGTACTCGTCTCTGCCGGCAGCCCTGAAATTACTGTAACATCTCTTACACTTCCTACTGCTAGATCACCCTTCATTATGCAGCTTTTGATGAAATGCTTGTAAGTTTGTGGGTTGTCAAAGGCTCGAACGTACTGCCAAACAACGTTCGTTGGGGCATTTATGCGCTGGACTATTAAGGACGTAGATTGGTTTGGAGACAACTCCGCAGTGTGGCATGTGTTGATGACATTCTCCAGCTGAGCATACTCCTCTGCTGTAAGACTTTGGGGTACCAACAGGTTCCGGTCCATAAATCGGTGCTTCGAATTTTAAGGTTAGTAGATCTGGACTTTAGAAGTAGCAGAAGCAATTTGGGTAGATCTTGGTTTGAGAAGTAAGAGGAAGAGAGAGGGGAAGACTATTGAAATTGGCGTAAAGAGAGAAGAGAAGTTAGCATCCTTCATGTGCCAATGGGATTATTTAAAGGGTTTTCTCAGGGAGTGCTGAGGAGAGAGGTTGATAATCTGACTTATTTGGTTGAGTATCTGATTTGTTTATTTGGTGAAAGAGATGCTATTTTGGTGTTATTGGACAGCACAATGTTCTCTGGGAAATTTATTATACTTAGAACCGGCATCTTCTTAACCAGGGAGAGCTGATAGCTTCTATTGAGGGTTTAGTGTTATTTGCGAATGCAGTCATCGGAGTACATCGTGCCGACATCGCTCTGTAAAGGTTTTAAAATCTACTTGAAATTATTGGTTTGCGGCTAAATGGTTAATGAAACAAATTTGTTACTTACTCACTATAATTAAGACCAAATAAATAATATAATGACCTTCTTACTCTGCTAATTAAGTCTTTCCGTCTGTGTATTTCTTTATTTAAACTTTGATTGTGGTTAGATTGGTCAATGTTCTCCTTTAGAAAATACTTCATTTGCCTGCTGCTGACCACATTTCTGTTAACTACTTTGTGTTATCGGAGTAAGTTTGACACAATGTAAGCTACGCTGGTGATATCAACTCTTCGAAAATGTAATTATTTGATCTAAATCTTAACAAAATAAGAATGTTATCTAACTTGTTTGGTGAAGAGAATAAGACCAGCTTTTGTTTTTGCTAGTAATAAATGCCGGAATGGAGTATCTCCTTCTTTATGCCCTTTTCTCTTCTAGTCTTCTTACATTGTTTTGTACTAGATGAACTTTGTAATTATTATTGATTTCTACAGAATATGACTGTAATGTGACAGCCTGACAGGTACACCCATTTTTATTGTTTAGAGGGGAGGAAAGACATTCAACCAGGTAAATGACTTCGTGACACTTTTTATCATTTGACATTTTCTTTTCTAGATATGGATTAAATTTTAACTGTGAAAGATGGAGCCAAGTTCCAATACATAATCTTCTTGTTTGTGTTTGTGGTCATGGCTGTATTGCTGTACATGTGCACACTTCTGCGTGTTCGATAAATGACGATGCGGCAGTAGTTCCTGGTTTCCTAGTGCTGCTGGTTTCCTCTAAGCTACATTTTTTTTATGTCTCTTTGTAGCCACACTGTACATGTGGTTCCATGCAAGATAAGTAGATAATTCATGGAATTCTTGGGTTCTCTCTATTCCTAATTCAGTTTAAGGCGTCGTAAGCGTATCAAGTATGTCCTTATCTCAGGAGAGTATTGTTCGCTATCCAGAACTAGTATGATAGTGACAAAAATGAAAATTAGCAGCTCTTGCTGTGTTCAAAGAGTCTCTGTAACATCTTTACTAATATTTGAGGATGATTATCAGCATGAATGAGCCCGCCGCAGGAGTGTGTATACCATTATCCAACTTGACTTTGTAATGAGAGTATGAGATAGCCCCACTGTCATGCAAGTTGCTTTAAACAGTTCCAAAGTTTACCAAATCAAGAAAGTTCTGTACCTTGAAGAGGTTGACCACCTCTGTGGCTGTAGATATCATACAAGGGCCCATTTCTTTTGGGATTAATGCTTACAATTTTAGAATATTAGCAAGTTGTTGATTAAAATCAACAAAAATTAACAACTTGTTTGGGTTCAAATAGGTGAATAGGTCATCACTAATCATTTTATTTAGAGCAATTAGTATCTACCAATGTGGACCTACATTTGGATTTGTGGTTTCTATTGTTCTTAAGGTATAATTATTCAATATTTTCTAATGTGGTGTTTGCATGTTGACTTCTTTTAATTTTTTTGGTACTTTTAACTTATTTTTGGTCTCCCTATGAACAATTGTATTTTGCATCTATATTAGAAGGAACCATGTCTTTTTTTTTTTTTTTTTTTAAAGGTTACCATATCATGAGTATTATAAAGGGAGGTATGAAATGTATAAGTCTGATTTAAACTTTTTTGAGTGCCATTCCTTACCTATGGGTCTAATAAGCCTCTTTAAAACAAAGGAAGATTTATTAATTATTATGGTGGTTGTGGCATCCAACTTATTTTATGCGGGAAGCATGTTTCCGGCAATCTGGCTTTTTGCGGTGCACTTCTTATAATACCTCCTAAAATATTGACTTTTGATTTTAGGTTTTCATTTTTGCTACAGCTTGTTGGTGCTACCTTACTCTTATAGTTTACCTCTCTGGCAGACTCAGTGAAGACTTATACTTTAATGCTTCCAAAAGTTTGAGACTGTAATCTAAAAAGACTGTTGCAAGTATGTTATTCGCCAACTTGCATATGCGAAAAACCTCCTAATCCGTTTCCTGCCATCTTATACCAGTTGAACATTATGAATACGTTTTTTTATGAAACGTTTCGATCTGACCATGCTCTGCTTCCTTTTATGCTAAGTTGCTAACTTTGTCAGCAGTTGATACTACAGGAACCTGTATTTTCTCATATTGCTTCACATAAAGTCTTTGAATACATTCATTATATTACCTGCAACTTGCATCTTGCATCTCCAATTTGATAAACCTCCTTTGAATTTTGTTTCGTATAATACCCTGCTTGGAATTGATATACCCCTCCTTGGAATTTCAAGAAAACTATTAACATCTTTTTTTCTTTTTTTTTCAAAAATGCATTTTTTTTTGCTTTAACTACCAGTTTGTAGTAAACTCTACGTACTCTACAGAAAAATACGGAGTACCTTTTAAAAGGATTTTGTCATAGCCATTCCACCAGGGAGAAAATTTCAGGCTATTGGAAACAATTAATTTGACTTTACTGCACAACAATAATTGTTTGGCTTTTGCTAGAGTATTCAGTAGGCTGGCTTGTTTGTAATATGAGCTGTTAAATGGCTTGAGTTCTGAAATAGTGATTTATCAGTTATCACCATACTCTGTTTTTTTTCTCTCTTTTCATCATAGTTGTTGGCTATTTTAGCTAATACAGATGTTCTGAGCATCTAACAAGATCAGAAGTTACATATTGAGTTAAATTAAATAAGATAAACGAATTTGATAATCTCCTTTCGGTGTCTGCAGACGCCACTGCTGCATCTTCAGTTCTATATTTGTCGCTTTATGTGTGTGAGCAGTTAGGCTTCAACTCCCGGTCTGGAGAATCAACTTTTGAACATTCCCGAATTTAAGTGTTCCTCTTTTTGGCCGTTGTGGTAACATTTTAGTTGTAAGTTTATACAATGCTGAGTTTATTGTAGTGACCTCAAGAGTAGCTCACTTGACTGGCCTGTGAAGGATTATTCTGTAGATTGTCGATGCTATTCAACTTAAGCTGTCAGTAAAAATTATTGATGTGTTCCAGAAGGCTTAGCCATGTTATGTATTACGGCTTTGTTTCATATTTCTGTTTGAGTTTCGGTGAGGTTTGCTGTGAATCTTAGTTGCAGTTGTCTGAACTGATACGAACATCTTACCTTCCTTATAGGTAGGTGGAAGCCCAGAGTACTAGTTCTGACTTCTAACTTGGTGACTACTTTTCTTTGTCTGCTCTGTTCACTTCCATGCTGACAATAAGTACCAGTTCATTTACCCCATTCTAGATTTTTACCTTCCCATTGTGCTATATCCGTGTTAGTCAAAGGGTCGTGATCTTGATCTAGTTTGCCAGTGTCTCAGTGAAACCTGGCTGCAGGCCATTAGATTTATTGATGAACTTCTCTTTGGAGGAAAATGCTGAAAGTTTGAAATTCTAAAGCAAATATTATACGGAATATAAAAAGGGTCCTGTTTACATAGAAAGCGTGAAAGTGAAAACCTTTTTTCTGTATTGCAATCCAGAATTGATAAATTGCTGATCTTGTGGCTACTGATGCCAAGTTTTACTTGTCGTTTGACTGCAGTGAAGAATATTTGAGGTCCTGGAGAAGCTTATCTGCAGCTCGACAAGTCTCGAGAACAAGGAACTCATGTCCATAGGCCTTGATGGCTCTTCGTACTCTGCTAGCCCCCCTGTTACCATGTTTGCTCGCAGGTTAGTTAGTACATGATATGAAAGAATTCTTAGCTAATGTATTGTCCATGGTGCACTACATCTGCTCACAGAGTTCATTTACATTTCCTTTAAAAGGCGAGGATTCAAAATGGGTAGAGCCAGGAGCTCACTTTTTTGTGATCGGGAACATGTCTGCTTGAATGATGTAGCCAATATAAATGTAAAACACGAGTCTTATTCCTCAGAAATCTTACAAAACCTAACTTAGTCTTGCATCCTTTTCGTCAGTTTACTTAGCATGTTAATTTATAAGACTAAACAGATTATTCCATGATTGTGTGAATGATGTTGAGCTTGTTTCTGAAATCCAGCAGGCCAAAAGTGCACATTTTGAGTCCATCAATGGAAATTGTCTGCTATTCGAAACAAGGCACATTTTAGAGTAAATTTGTTTGAGTCTTGAACTTGTAGCTTCGCTACATTCATGTAGAATACTATCCCACATATTCCCTAGATTGAGCCCATTGATTGAACTGTCCACAGGCTAATTTTCGCCAAAAAAAAAAAAAGATAGAAAGAAGGTAAATCTGTATGCTGTTAGTATGGATCTAAAAAGAAGCTCGTAATAACTCTGAATCAGTGTTTTGTTATCTACTTTTTTTTTTTTTTGACAACGTTATCTACATTAGTTGAAACAAGGTTATTCTCTTTGCCTAAAAGCAACTGACTGATTCTTGGCTCTGACATGGTAGGAAAAATTATCACCCATATTGTTATAGCATTCCTTAACTTGCATCTTGTTGCAACATTTAAAGGGTAATAGGACGCACAGAACTCGTAACAATAAGATAGTAGCATGAAAAAAGTCTGGTCTTCTGGATACTAAAGATAAAGAGACCATGTTGTGTTTGTGTCTTGGTTTGTTCTGGATCTAAGCCGGGTATGACTGCTAGGGTGTCAAAGCTTTCCCTTCCGAGCTTTAACATTTGGAGTATCTATTTGGAAAGACGGTAGTAAATCAAACAGACAAGATGGTGGCAAGTCTAGAGTAGAGCAGGCATTGTGCACACCATAGAAACCAAATTAGAGGTTGCTCCAGTATGATACATTGATATATCATGCATGGTTTAGGTAGCACCGAAATGGACATGGAACTAGACACATGACACGAAAATGACGTTGTGCTATGCACCCACTTCTCTTGGTCTTTTTCCATTGGTGTTTCAGTGAGAAAGTGAGCATTGCTGTGTAAGAAACAGAAGTTTCAAGTCCATGATAGTTTCCTTTGTGAATGAATAGGATAATCTGTGAGGACGTGACTCAAGTAGCTCAATCAATCAGAACAATAAAATTGTTTGGAATTGAGGTCAACCTGTTATACAAAACTGGGCAGACTACTGTTTTTATTCCTGATCAATGCTTGAGGTTGTTATCTTATTTAAGTGGTGATGCTCTATAACTGCCCGAAATTTCCGGATGAGTTTCTTCGGCAGCTAGACCAGTACTCGTTGACAAGTTTAGAGAAAGAGGAATTAGTCTCCATGAGCTTTGACGGCTCATCATACTCCAGTAGTGTCCCTGCACACATATACGTGCAACTTAGCATGATGGATCAAGCTAACAATTTTGTTACTACTAACTATTGTTGTAAATTCAAGCTCATCATTGATCTATATGATATCTGTGCAGGTGGTTCTAAGGCTTACCAAAGGAGAGGACCATGACCATATCACTGTCTATAACAGTGGGAACTCTGTGAGCTACTGTTATCACAGTACATTGCGCGAATTCTTCTCTGATAATCTTCTGCAGAACGGCATCAGTTGCTGAGTCAATTGACGCTGTTGCTTCATCTAGCACCAAAATCCTATTCCGTTTGAGTAGAACCCTTCCTAGGCAGAAAAGCTGTCTCTGCCCAGCACTCCAATTCTGTCCTTCGTCGCTCACTGTCGAGAAATTCCATTTGGTAAGTCCGTATTCCTTTATATGCTTATCAGTTATTTCCATTCAATTGATTATTTGTAACTTGTACTTCTATTTTGGGGGATGATTTTGCCGATTTATACTTACCTGATGAATCTAGCTGGTTGGGAAGACTGCTGATTGTTGATTTAAGTTGACATTTATGAAGTGCCTGGAAAATTAAATCAGACATATATTATTAATTGAACCTCAGAAGTGTCAAGTAGCTTTAGTTTTCGCTTACTAGATAATTCAGAATAAATAGTATTCAGCATATTACCTCCCATATGTCTTGGTCAGAATAAAGTCCAAGAGGGTCCAAGTTAGACCTGACACTGCCTTTGAATAGAGTCGGTTCTTGTGGGATGATGCTGAGCTTTGTCCTCAAATCCTTCAGCCCAATACTGCATATGTCGAGCCCATCGATGAGAATTCTACCACTCTGGGGCTCTACTAATCTAAACAAGGCGCTAATCAGCGTAGTTTTCCCACTGCCTGTTCTTCCCACAACTCCTACTCTTGAACCTTCTTCGAAAGTGCAAGTGATTCCCTTAAGAACAAGGGGTGCATTGGGGCGGTACCTTATCTGAATATGTTCAAATAGGATGATTAGATAATTAGGTTCTGTATAATGAACAAAACTGTGTCATGCATCATCATGTAGATCTATTCTTTAGTTCTGTATGCTAATTATATCTACCTTTAGTTCTTCAAGATCTATTCTTCCCTTGTTGGGCCATGTAGATGGTGGTCTATTTTGCTCGACTACAGCTGGTGGCTCAGTCTCTATGTGCATAAACTGCTTTATCCTCTCAACAGAGATAATGTAGGTTTCTAAGTTGCAGTACCACCAAGTCAGGAATACATGGGTCATTGACAGTGCAAGAGCATATGAGAGTGAGAGCCCCACAAGTCCTGTAAGATTCGAGCACAACACTGTTATGGATGTTTTCCTTTGGAATTCTAGACAAAGCTTGGTTATTTGTTTTCGGAGACATACCTGGAGCAACAAAACCCTTAGGAAGCATAACAAGCAGAGAGGTAGCTGTAAATAGTGTCACAATTTGAAGGGCTTCTATCCTCTGAACTAACCATTCAGAAGCCGCTTTGGAGTAGAAGAACGTCTTAGCATCTGTGTCAACTAGTTCTAAGAAATCCCTGAAGAACCTGTCAGTCATGCTGAATGCTCTTATAGTCGTGACCCCTTGTGATGTTTCAGCAGCATGATTTGTTAAGGGAGCTTTAGTTGTTCCATTGATCCTAGTCATTTCCCTTGCAGAAGCTAGGTAATATCCCTGCAAAAAAAAAAAAAAAAGAGCTTGAAAGTTCTAAACTTCATATCCCACCAATTCAGACTTTACCAAACTGAATGTCTGATGGTACCTGAACATATCTAGAGGCAACCAAAACAAGACACCCCACAATGAGGACTGGCCAAGTGACTGAGGCCATAATTAGTATTATCACAATCAACTCTATTCCACCAGCCATCACAAAACCCAAGGAAAATGCGATGTCAGCATCAAGAATACCCATATCTGATGAAACCTGAAAAATTATATGCAAACATCAGTGACAAAGGTTTCTCCTGAGGAGATGAAAATAGGATACTTGTTTGATGATCTTACTCGGGTGAATATTCTTCCAACAGGAGTTGAGTCAAAGAAGAGCATAGGAGCCTTGAATATCGAATTGTGAACACCATTGAAGAAAGCTCTTGAAGCTTTTAGTCCTAGCTGAGCAGCAAAAAAGGACCTCAGAAACACAAAGAATGTACTAAGCCCTGCAATTCCTGCATACACACCAATAAGTACCAAATTGCTGATATTGGGAATTCGAATGCCAAATGCCAACCAGTAAGTTGAACCAGTCTGAAAAGCCACAAACATAAGTTGTCCCATTATGCTTAGAATCAAAGAAGATACGCCATTCGAGACAGAGATGTAGTCCAAATATGGCTTCCACCCAACATCTCCAATTTCCGTTCCCTCTTCTTCTGTGAGCTGAATTGCTGTTGAAATCTTTGCAGAAAGTTCCTCATTCTTTTCTTCATTGAGAAAAGATTCAGAAACCAGTTTGATGGCTTCCTCTGTTTCTTGCCTCCAAGATGCTTCTCCATCAAAAGCTTCGCTCGAGGAATTGAAAGTTGAGCTAACTGCATCCCTGTGTGCATTCACTAATAGCTCGAAGGCTGTTCCTGCAGTCAGTAGCGTCTGATAGCTTCCACTTTGGGTAATTTTACCATCTTTCATAACCTGATATAAATGGAGGGCACTGTCATAAGTTCTTCCGAGATTACATCCCTTCAACTCCAAAAGAAAACTACACTGAACAAAAGAAATGATATTCTCAAAGTAGTCTTCTTTAAGATTCATAAAATCATATAGTTACCAGAATTTTATCAACTTCTGAAAGGAACTCCACTTGATGAGTTACCAGAATAACTGTTTTCTGCTTCAGAGCGGCCATTACACAATCCTGAAATTGGGCGATTTTAATAAGAAACAATCTGCACCAGCCTTTGAAGAAGCTGCATACTAGCTTTTATCATTATCAATAATATATGAGAACTCTTACATGGAACAAGGTTGCAGCAGTATGTGCATCTACTGCACTGAATGGATCATCAAGTAGGTATATGTCAGCATCGTTATAAACTGCTCTTGCAAGTTGAATCCTTTGCTTCTGACCTCCGCTCATATTGATACCTCTCTGACCAATTTCTGTGAGATCACCATGGCTGAAAGTGCGTATATCTTTATCAAGAGCTGTTGCTTTGATAGCCTTCGTATATCTGTCTTCATCCATTGGCTTCCCGTAAAGAATGTTGTCGCGTACTGTTCCACTTTGTATCCAAGCGGTTTGAGAGACATATGCGATGGAGCCAACTGCAGCAACCTAAGGTCAGAAATAGTTGTCATAAGTCAATAATCATATTAAACATATGTTGCTCATAGAAGTACGGGATGTTTTACTGACATGTCCTGAGATTTTCGGTATTTCTTTTAGGATACACTGCAGCAGTGATGATTTTCCTGCCCCAACTGGTCCACAAACTGCTACTTTCTGCCCTTCTTTCACCTCCAAATCTATGTCTCTTAGTGTCATTGTTTCTGATTCTGGTTCCCAGCTGAAATTACCTGCTTCTATTGTGACTTTAGATTCTAAAAATTCTTTTACCACTCCTAATTCATCGGTTTTCAGCTCATCATCGAGCAGAAATGTATTGATCCTTCTAAGGGAAACCAAGACCTGAATTGTAGCAGAGAGGGCTTCAGGGATCATTCTTACAGGATCTGACATCAGCCTGAGTGTCGCTAGGATTGTGAAAATTGTATCAGCAGTCAAAGGAGCACTTTTAAAAACAAAACAACCTAGAAAAATGACTGAAGATATTATAGTTGGCGACATCCAGTACAATGCACTCCCACCAGCCCTCACATACTGTGACTTCTTTAGCCAGTTAAACTCTTTTTCTCTCAGTGATTCCACCAGCTCCTTGAACTTGCATTCCCATGATTGCAGCTTTATTACTTTCATGTTGTTCAATATTTCCGATGTTGCTCTAAGCCGCTCATCTTGAGCTTCTGTAATCTTAGACTGACACTTTTGAAGAAGCTTAGCATAGGGCACATTGAGTAGTCCAAATAACACAAGAGGGACAAGGCCAGGTAGTGCACCAGAGCCCGCAATCTTGATTAGGACTCCAATGGAGAGAAAGAGCTGAATGACATAGCTCCAGCCAGTGTGAAACCACCATGTAAATTCACCCATTCGATATGCGTCCACTGAAATGTAGTTAACTACCTCACCAGTAGAATGCTGCCGTCTTCCAAGGCTAGAGAGCTTTAGTTGCTTTTGGTACACTGCCACCATCAGTGCTGATCTCATCCTCATCCCTGTTCTTCTACCATAGAATATCCATTGCCGTTGGGAGATTGACTCAACCAGTTTCGCAACAACCATACATCCTACCAAGAAAAATCCTTGATATAGATTCTCTTCCTCTTGTTTCGAGTAGTTGACAAATGCATACAGTAATAGAGGTGAACTTACTACTGCTATTGTCCTTAGCAAGGCTCCTACCCCTACACAAATACTCTCTTTCCAATACACCTTTGCCAAGGCCTTAATAACCAGGTTTCCATTATATGTAGAATCTGTCTTGACCTTGAGTTCTTCCCATGCCTGCGAGAACTTCTGGTACGCCACACTGGATTCATCATCTGGAAACAAATTGGGGATGTCTTCAACAGATAATGGCTTCGAATAACCAACACGAAGTAATGGATTAATCCAAGAAAATACAAGTTGGCTTAAAATGCTTGGTCTTTTTGGCTGTTCCTCTAGTTTATTATCCAGTAGAGGATCTGACAATGATGTATGTATGTGTTTGTGTGTAATGCAGATATAATGCATGTTTTTCAAGGCGCATAACAACAGCAAACCAGTGACAACCCAAGCTATGATGTCTAGAATTTGGACCTGCTGTGTGTTTTTGATGAGCATGGTAATGTTCAGAGCTGAAACAAGCACAAAAAACAACACCCACCAAACTGAGGTGAGAATTCTGACCCATTTTGATCTCTGAACTAGCACTAACACTGTTAAACCAAACCATACAATCGAATTAACCAGTGAAAATCGCCAGGTAGATGAGAAATGTGGACTGTTTCCTGCTGTCAGATCCCGTAAGCCAGAACCCAAGTATGTTATGCTGATCAGCAGACAACAGATGGAAGTCAACGCAAAAAACCTGTCCCTTCTTGTATTGCTAGAACTTTGCTGTTCTCTTGAGAAACTCCCCAACAGCAGAAACAGGAAGAAGATAAGCAAATAAAGTAAGTTCACTCCATCAATTATAGTTCTTTGAATGCAAGAAGAGCTCAGACTCAGATTTCCTTCACATATACTTGAAAGGTTTCCTGCATTGCATTGAAGAATATCGGAGTATTATATAAACGTACCTACTACTTTAAAACAGGGGCAGACCTAGAAATTGATTCCAGTTTCAAATGAAACATGAAATTCTGAAATTAATGATAATATCTCAAATTTCCACATTTTCCCTATATAATTCGGAGCAGTCATGAAAATCATGAATGTACCATTTCATTTCATTCTAGGCCCTGTCACTCCCCCTGCCCCGCTTGTATCGAAAGCCTTTTGTACAGTGCAATGGTTGTGCACGCAAGAAGTTAAGGGGAAACGACCACCTCAGGGGCCACTGGTGGGGTTTTTTCTCGTGTGCATACTCATTGCACTGATATCTAAGCCTTGCTTGTTTGTCACACTGGGGTAACGCCTTAACAACAACGATGTTGGTCTCATTTCCGTTCTAAGCTAAAAAATAAATACTTTTGAGTAAAATTTACGATGCTAAAAAGTTGGGAGTTGCTTACCGTTGAAGTTTGCCAATGAAGCCATGAGATATTAATGTTAAGCAAGTCCTCTGATTTGCTTGATATGCTCCTAATTTGTAGAAGAATAAGTCTAATTTTGTGAAATGTGATGGTTTTGGTGTGCAGCAAGTAAACAAATAATACAAATGTGGACGTACCAGATTTGGCGTTAACTAGCTTTGATGGGTATTTATGTTAGAAAATGATATCAAACTGATTGATTTCGCAGTTTGAGGTGGTGTCTGTCCTGCGGAATCTAGCTATTAAATTGGATCAATCATGAAATATAAAACACACATAAAACAAACAAATTATTATGTACCCACACTTGCATTTACGTTACTATCGACTTCAAGGTGATATGTGTGTTATTCAAGGTTCTATTTAATGCGAGGGCGTATGAGTCACATCGGAATTTTGGTTATATCTATAAGGATGTGAGAGTGTTTACTTCATAGATTTTATATTCAGTTGAGATATTATGTACTAAGATTACAGATCGTTCATGATAGTCCTTTCGTTTATAAGATGGTCTATATATTAGTGTTAAAATGGTTTTTTCTCTTCAATAAAAAGTGAAAATTGCTGAAGGTCTAGCAGTTGTTGGCTAAAGTGTGTTTACCGTTTGCCATTTTTAGTAGTATACAGTATACTAGTACTGATGCATTCTTTATCTCACTAGCTATAGAAATATAATATTGTTATGTACCTAACCATTAGAATTATATTATGTACCTATATGAACCAAAATTGAGGTTGGTGATGAGTCTGATGACTCTCGTTATATACGGAGTAGTTGTTTTATGATTGTATTCCTCATCTTTATTACGAGTGTTACGCAACTTCAACGATTTGGACTTTTGGTCAGTGATGCGATCCAATTATCATACATTATATCTAGTGGAGATGGTTGAAAACCAAGAGAGATAACGTGATTCACGAGCTATGGTCCTATGGCTAATTGAATGCTACTTCCTCCGTTTATTTAGATTCTTTACATTTCGTTTGAATATTTGAGAGGAATTCAAATGAAACGCAAAGAATCTAAAACAACGGAGGGGGTATATGACTTTTTAGATAACACGGAAGAAGATCGGAATTTGTATAATGCTTTCGTTTTTCTCTTTCATTACTATTTAGACTGAATGCTTAGAAGGTATACTAAACAAATGTTAACAAATCAAATGAGCGAAGCAAAAACAAACCATATTAACCATTTGACAACCCTCTTAACCCCGGACCAGGAAAATCAATATAATCGACATGATACGTATACAGTCATATGTTGTGAAGCAGGGAGAATTAAGAGAGGTACACGACTCTCTAACCCAAGTAGCTCGCCTCTTTATTTGGTAAGGATTGCGACAAGTCAAATTGTTATTATATGTTGTGATTTACTCCCTCCGTCCCAGTTCAAACGCCCCATATTCCATTTTGGGACGTCCCACTTCAAACACCCCATCTATTTTGGGACATATTTCTCTCTCCTACTTTTATTAAATTATTACATCTTCTCTCACATTATCTCCCCTACTTTTATTAATCCTCACATTCTCTCTCATCCTTTTACCCCACTCAACTTATTCTATCAATTTTTCTTATTCCACTACAAAAACGCCTTGGGGCGTTTGATCTGGGACGGAGGGAGTAATTCGTTTGAGTCTCTCTACTAGTATCCCAAGACTAGACTTGGATCGTGTGGTTAAGTATAGTTATTCAAAGTCGTGAGGCGGCTCCGAAAAATAATCGCCAAAGCTTATAAACTAGTCCTCATTTTAAGTACTAGTCGAAAAAACCTTTAATAAATTAGTCTCTATACTTCCTATATTTCTAATTTATATCACTCGTCTTACACTAGAATTCAAATTCTTCATCGCATTGCTCATTTATGTGTGTATAAGATGATCCACCTTCTTCAACAATTCTTCATCAATTCATCATGTCGTCCTACAGAAGGCATTATGCTCCACTTCTTAGCTCGAACAGGAACCGTACCCCAATCTTCAGAATCTCAGTCACCATTTTGTTGTAGATTTGCTTAGCGCCATATGTAACTCTCGACCATCATTGACCCTAGCTGAAATCCTTCTAGTGTCGAGTCCCATCCACAATGAGTCACATACGCTCCTACGGCTCCATGCTCCAGGATTATCAGATTTATCACCCAAGGCGTCCAATTCTAATGATCACGCCGCTTCCTCAAATGGGTGTGGTTCCGATCAATTCATTTTGCATTGGCCGAACAATAATTGTCACAAGGGTGTACGACATTTTATCGAACAGAAACGGCCCAAAAAAGAAACGTTAACAATTCGTAGAAACAGTGCAATTTCTTCATATTTTATTTATTTCGTTCATTCGCTCTGGTATTTACTATCTCAAATCCTTCAATCTACATTGTTAAACATTGATGATCAAGATATAATCTCGACATGTACAGGAATCAAACGTGAACGGACGAACGGTACATAGGAAGTGAGACAGTAGAACTTATCATAGGTTTACTAGCAGAACTCTAATAGATGAGAAACAGCAAAAAAATAAAGAATGCAACAATTTGAATTGATGTGAAAAGTCTAGGATGTAAAACCGCAAAAAGCAACAAGCAAGCAACCCCAATCCATGTGCAAACACTACAGTGGGCTAGGACACTTCGCTATTTGGTGGGTTCATAACTTCATACTTCATATCATCATCATCAAAACAAATCTACCTTAATCTTTTGTGTAGGCCGAAAATTATTAGTATGTACTAAGTGGCATGTTTTCTAAGGAAAAAAAGAGGCCAATTGTTCAATTCACTTTGGATAAGGGAAATTATAAGTATGGATGATCCTAGGAGTCTATATGTAGACAATAGAAAAATTGTCTATACCATACTCATGTGTGGTAAATTAAAGGTGGTAGGTAGTAAAAAATATGGTTGTGTAGTAAATTTAAGATATTTGCAGTAAATTTATGACATTTGTAGTAAAATCAACATTGTTACGTATCTATAAATAGAAAGAAATTAAATTTTTTTATTTCCAAAATCAAGGACCCTTGATTGTCTCTATTTCCTTATAATCCATCATTTTCTAAATTTTACCACAAAATTTATTGCACCTCTAATTATTTTTACTACAAACTAGGCATAGACACTTTTTTTACTTGTCTATATATAGACTCCTAGTATTTTCCTATAAGTATATCAAATTTATTAAGAATAGATATACTAGTATATACTCACTCGTCATTTTCGGAATTCAATTGTTTACATACCCTTTGTCTTTTTCATTTAATGAGATATGCTACGAAAATATGAGAAAATACAAGTTCAAACCTCAGCGTCAACAATTTATAAGTACGGGAGGATCGGATGAATGATTATTTCCTAAAAGTAACGTTAACATCTAATATCTTGTAAAGTTGGTGCCAGCAATAAATGTCGAAAGTGGGACATGACTCAATGACTGTACTCATGGACGATCATAGCCAGGTTAACTTGTATGAGTAACCATAGTGGCTGCTTGTGTATAAATAGGGAGCTATTGCCACTCATTTCTAGCCACTGCTTTAGCTTGTGAGTGAAGTTTCAAAAACATCTATTTTAAAGTACTGATTTAGTGATCATGGGGGAGTTCAAGCACTTGGTGGTGGCTAAGTTTAAAGATGGTGTGGTTGTTGAAGACATCATCAAAGGGATGCATGATCTTGTCTCCGATGTTGATGCAGTCAAGTCTTTTGAGTGGTAAGAAACTGCTCTCAGTATCTCACCATGCATATTATTGACATTTGTTACTTAGCCTAGGTTGATAACTTGATATTCGTGGTAATTAGATGGTACTCCATTACGTACAAAACCTACAATTGATAAGTAGTGATTTAAAAATACCGCACCCTCTAAAGGGTGATATCGAAATTGAATTTATCGATTCAAATACGTGCCGTTTTTTAATAACGTGGAACAACACATGCAGGGGAGAAGATGTAGAGAGCCATGAGATGCTAAGGCAAGGATTTAGCCACTCATTCATGATGTCATTCGACAACAAGGAGGAGCTGGCTGCGTTCATGTCTCATCCTAAGCATGTTGAGTTTTCAGCCACATTTTCTGCAGCAATTGACAAAGTTGTTCTGCTCGACTTCCCCGCCGTCCTAGCCAAGCCCGTCAAGCCAGCTGAACTCAAGCCGGAACCGCCATCAGTAGTCGAAGCTGAAGCTCCATTATCGGCGGTGGAATCTGAAGCACCATCGGTGGTGGAATCCCCGGCCGCCACCCCGGCATAACAACTTGGTGTTCAAGATAATCTTTTGTCGTTTGGATTAAGTGGTACTAATAATAACAACTTAAAAATGTAACAAATTGGTTTAATGTAATGAAGGCCGTACCCTTAAGTATGTCGTAGTTGCATGTATGTGTATGAAACGACTAAGATGTCCATGTACGTAGATGTGTACCACGCATGAAGCATTTCATCAATGTTTTAATTCTAATGAACACATATTTGGTGAAATTTGCTTAATGTTATCGCAATATTAATTCTTGGTGGTCTATATACTCCGTATATTGTTTCTCTTTAATCTATGATCTACTAGTATAATGTTTATGTTTTTGAGTCATTTGCCCTGAATAACATATTCATTCTAAACCTTGTGGTAAAATCATTTTTTATTATTTTAGTAATGTTATATTTCCGTACCATCTAATTTATTTGTTTTGATCAATACAAACAATACCATAAGGTCATGTACAACGCTGAAACGCACTCTCCATAAAGCACTAACTCTCCAGCACACTCTCTCTCATTGGAGAGTCAATATCTTACTTCACCCCTACAATGCTATCACTCTCTTATCTAACTCTCCACATCAGCTTTAGTAGGCCCAACTGTATTAATTTATCATATCTTCTCATTTTCCACTCACATTTTACTATCTTTTTCGTTAATAATCGTTATAAGTTCGATATTTTTTAATAACACATAAAATAAGTCGACATCAAAATTATATGATGTTATAAAATTATTTTTTTTTAAAATAAAAAAATATTTCTTTTTAGTAAAAAAGCTATTTTTGAAAAATAATTATTCTCGAACTTTATTAAGTTTGTAAAATAGTTAAAACGTGATTGATTATCGTAATTCGTTAGAATATTATATGAGAGTTGGTGGGGTATGTGAGAGGAGAGGGAGTTGTAGCTAGCTACTTGTGTGCTGCAAATGGAGAGTTAGCTACATCAAATGTTGATAGAGAGTTAGCTCTCCATTCTCTTGAAGCACACCACTGTGAGGTTATAGTTAACTTTTTTCTCTCCTCTCTCCTCAAGAGTTAACTCTCCATTTAGTTGAAGCACACCACTGTATATGCTTAAAGAACGACAAACTCTCCTCACGAGTTTGTACAACTAGTACAGTGTATCTTCTAGCACTTACGGTACTACTTTAGTTACAGAGTGTAATAGTGTCATTTGATATGAATAATTCATGGTGTACTCCGTATGTGGTTAATTTAATTTGAAGCAACTTAATAATTTCAGGTGTGCCAAAAAATTACTTTTGTGGTTAGATGTGTGTGTATGATGAAGCTTCCGATCTGCAGATTTTCTGAAAGATCATTAAAGTTTTTGCATGCATATGTATGATGAGAATAATCATACATTATTCGCCCTTTTATCACCAACAACGAAACAATTGGCCCATCCATATTAGGCTGGCTCGGTAATGTCCTGGTTATGTTACTTGACACTTTGACAGTTTCTTGTCTGCCACTTCACCTTCAATTTTTTGGTAGCATGAAATGCGGATTTTTACAGAATTGCACTATTCAAAATGAACAATTGTACAAGCTATACGAATGCGAGGAATACGTTAACACCAAGCTATACGTTATCTAATTGTTCTGAGACTATCTTCAGGCTTAGACAGGCAGAGTGTACAACTAATAGTTTTTAGATTTTTGGCGTTTAATTGTAAGTGAGATGAATTTTGATCAAACGTTAACGAATCATGTTATAGTAGAACAAAATAGTATCTCAACTCTCAAATTCGATCATATCCCAGTTTTTGCACTCACAACCTGAAAATAGAAAAATTATCGAATAACTAAACTAGGTGCTCGATCACAACTGATGTAACAATCTACACAAAGAAAACAAAAAAACTTTGCACCCGTTTTATCCTAGAAAACTCTTGCTAGTGCACGAATAGGGAATTTGTTAATTGGCAAAATGCCTAGGAGAAAAAATCCAGATTTATACGAGTTGCTAAGAGAATTGACACCACCCTATGTCCCTATGTTGTGGCACCCAACACATAGTATACCCTTTGTTCCGTTAAATTGCTAACATTTAATTTTTAATTTTCAATTTTCGCTCATGTTCACACTAAACACCGACTTTCTAGAACATCGGAATACCAATCTATAAAAATAGGGATAGGTAAATAGGTCATGCCGTGATGATAGAAGAAATTGGCCAAGAATTGGGCGGATGCATGGCTCCATTATTGCATCCAATGCGTGCACATGAATGGCTAGAGATCAGATCATTTGAGGGGTTGTATAATATGATGGGTATACAAGAGGTAGGGTACGTGAGTACGTCGGATCCGGTTTTAAATCCCACTCCACGTGCCTAATCTTTGTGATGGGTCTATCAGTCTATGTGAGAAGCCTCAGCTCATGATGAACAAATCGGAGGTATACTAGCTACTGCATCGGACTATGACTGCATCGGACTATGACTGTTGGTATATGATGAAAACTTTCTTCGGAGCACGTTCGGTCTAAGTCAGCTATGCATATGATTTCCAATTGGATTAGAACTTAAAAGGTCATAGTTCGTGAAAAAAATGAGACAATAAGGTGCACGCGACGCAGCATGCATGAACGCTACCGCCGGTACAGATTGAACACGAAATCTTAAGGTTACTATCACAACTCGATTGAGGATTAAAACTTGGCCTAATGGTTTGAAAAACTTCAATCACTAGTCTTGTATTGAGATAGAACCAGAGTCGTTGAATTGAGGTGTCTTTGCAATTTTTGAAAAAAAAAAAAAAAACTCCAATCACTAGTCTTGTATTGAAAAAGAACATTAATCTGGACAAAGTACCAAAGAGTGGCGAGAACCGGATTGGCCGTGAGCAGTAATGTGATCAGAAAAGGGGGAAGATAGAAATTCAGAGTAAAAGAAAAGTGAATGATCATATTCTGTTTGCAGAACAATTCTAGACAAAAACTGCAGAATGACAAATTCATAAGCTGTTAAGAGATCTGGATGACTACCGCTCACTACATTGAAGTACAACAAAACCAAATGATCATATCTAGTGCACATTCAGAAGACTGATTCTCTTGCTGCAGTTATTACTCTTCCATAGCACGATTCTCTTCCCGCTGCCTGGCTGGAATTTTGACCTTAGTACGAGAAGATTCTGCCACCACTGAACTAGGAGCCGCAATCATGTGCATAGAGGTGTCCACTTCTTTCCGGTCCCAAGCCTTTTTAATGTGTTTGTTCTTCGTCAACCTGCAGATATATTTCCCAAAACAAGATATGAACGTCGAATAACAGACATGAGAGGTAAACCACTATAATTCTTCCCCAACGCTCACATATAATAACAGAGGATAAAGACTAACCTTTTCTTAATATGGTCCTTGGATCTACCATCACGTATCTTGGTGATAACTGGAATGGCCTTCAATGTTTCACCCATATGATTCCTGTCATATCTCTCAGGTCTGTTTCGCTTCCTCTCAAACTCAAAAGTAGTGTCCTATGGATCAAAAGACACAAAAGAATGACAGCATTAGAAGGGCTGTATGTATTCTCAAAAGATATAATAATATGTAGGCAATATTGTTATTATGCTAACCTGCGTCATATCCTTTCCATGCAACCTCCTGTAAGCCTTGGTCCATTTCACCTTTCGAGGATTCCTCTTCATTTTGAAATTCTTGTGACATTTCGATCTACAAAATCTAAATATCTGCAGAAGAATGCAAACAGATGTAAGTACGTCCGACCAGAAGCTGGCAGCTTTTCAGAATGCAGATTCAAAAGAGGTATTTTCATGTAGCCTAAAGAATCCTCAACGAATCAATGCTCAAATTCATTCACAGAGGAGTCCCAAAAAAGTATCAATCACAATCAAGACTGTTGGTAAATTCACTACTTTCCCCATTCTATGAAGACAAAGAGTTGGTATCAAAATGCACTAAACCTTATGTCCTCAAAACATGAGGATCATGCACTGTGAAGAACGTGACAGATCCAACCACGAATAAACCAGAACCCAAGTACCCAACATAGGCTTCTCCAGTACTTTCAAACCTCTTCCAAGCTTCCCACTAATTCAGTAACTAAATCACAATAAGACTCTATCTCGAACACTCAATACATAAGTGTTCCAAATCAAATCTGTGTATGGTTAAAATACTGATATCTCGATATGTACCATCCTAAATCCTAGGCTTTGATAGTTGAGTTCAGATTGCCACCGCCAAACAACATTCATGATCGCTTAGATACACTAGAGAGTAGAGACCTTACAACCTAACATTAACTATGTACAAGCCAGCACTTATTGCCTCCGACAATCATGACTTCACCATATATATAACCAACACAACTTCAAATAGGTTCCCCTCAAATTGTAACACGACCCTTTTCATAAAAACATTCCCTTTCATTTAAAATCAAGGCACAAAGCAATCAACATGCTTTCCTAATAAAAATACAATCGCGCAATCTATGATAGGAATCAACTACAAAGATACACACTTTTACTACAGCAAGACATAATCCAAGCCAGCTCACACACCTTTGCATTGTTTCAAACCACAACAATAACGCATTCTACATTTCTACTAAAGAAATCAACCAAACCTACCAACTTAGAGACCATTGAGACCTTCCAGCCTAACCTAACCTATGGACAAGCCAGAGGTTATTGCCTCCTACAATCGTAACTATTTTACCGTCTGTTACACTATTATTGTGCATCTACGGTACCCTTCAAGTCCACGAAAACAATTAATATAGAACAGCTCAACTTCAAACAGGTAGCCCTTTTACGTATCAAACATTCTCTTTCACTTAAAATCAACGCATTTAACCTCTTAATAAAAAGATACAATCGCACAATCCATGATAAGATCAACTACAAAGATAAGATACCGACTTTTTCTACAGCAAGACATAAACCAAGACAAATCACTACAATCGCACCTTATACAACAGAAATCAACAACAAAGCTAGCAACTTTAACTACAGCAAAACATAATCAAACCAACTCACATACTATTGCATCGTTTCGAACAACTAAAATAACGCATTCTACGACAGAAATCGACACCAAAGCTAGCAACTTTAACTAGAGCAAAACAAAATCAAACCCAAATCACATACCTTTGCATCGTTTCGAACAAATTGGATGCCGTGACCCGGGTATATGTTAGACGAACAAAACCAGCACTTCTCTATCCTCATTGTTGTAAGCTTATATTACAAAACTCCCAACCCTACAACAATATAACCAAAAAAAAAACCATACAAATTATCATAATTTATTCCAAATTCTACCAAAAATCATACAAAGCTCACAAATTATTATAATTTCTTCCAAATTCTCCCAAAAATCAAACAACCCAAATCAACCCAACATTAAAAACAGGTAATAATAATCAAACATCTCAGCTAACATCTTTCACAAAATTACAAATTTTAATTTGTACCCAAATTAATTTCAATTAATAACAACAACAATAATACAATTCCATCTAACATGTATCATTCAATCTCTAAAAAATCAATCTTTTAAAAAATTGATTGTTTATAAATCAAACAACAACAACAACAACAACAACAGCAATGCGAAAAAAGAGAGGTATAGAGAAAGAGACGTACGAGAGAAGGAACTGGTTTTGCTTGGAATGAATCGGAGAAGAAGAAAATAGAGAAGGGAGGAGAGAGAGAGAGAGAGAGAGAGTCGGCGTTGAGGTTTAGGAGAGGGTTTTGGGGTAAACCTACTCTCTTAGTCTCTTCCCCTTCAAAGTTTATGTTTTCGATTTTTATGTGTTTTTGGAGGTGTAAAGCCCGACCCGGTTTGTGCTCAAGATATACCCGAGTACCCGACCCATGTTATGGGTTGAGAATTCAGGATACGGGTCGCTTTGACCAAGGTCTGACTTTTGTAAAACGGGTTTGAGAGTTGAGGATTAAGGGTCTGTTTGGCCAATCTCCAATTTTTTCAAAAGTGCTCCTCATAAACAGTTGTTGGAGGAGGAGCTCCAAATTGGAGCTTCTATTTCTGATGAACAAATTTACACTAGAAGTGCTTCTCAGAAACCGGAAATAGTTTTTCGATTTTGTGTGTTTGGCCAGTTTGCAGTTTCTAGGACCAAGAACTAGTTCAGGAGCTTGGCCAAACACACCCTAAGTATCACAGGTTTGGTTAGAAGGAGATACTCTTTTAATAAATACTAAAGTAACTAAACAAAAATGTGATATTTGTTCATTCATTGAATAGAATTGAGTCATTCGGTCGTTGGAGTTGGACTATTTGATTAGTGTAATTGGGTTATTTGAATATGAGAGTGAACTTGTTTCATATGAGGGCCTGACTTTAGTCAAGCCGGGGCTTAACTCAAGTGACACAATGGCTTGACTCTAGTGACATGAGGGCATGCTTCTAGTCCCATATAGTGGCCATAATAATAGGGACGTGGTTGCATGCTGTCACAAGCTAATTTAGATTGTGTCCTTTCTCGTTAAACTTGTTGAGTCTATACATTAGCAACCTCAAGAAAATAGCAAAGAAAGACATTAGTGAAGACACTGAAACACATCATGAGAAACCCGTTGACTTTAGATAATTAATTAGTGTCTATTTGGCCACATTTTTCTAAATCGGTTTCTATTTTTTATAAAACTGTTTTCCGTCAAAATCACCAATTATGAATTATCGCGAAGAGTTTCACAACCCAAAATTAAAGAATTCACTCGTAAAAATGATAAAACCATAAATCTCAAGATTAGAAATCTGATGAATTTTGATGAGAGGTTGATTTTGATTTTGGAAGTTGCATATAAGTAGGAGTAGAAATAGTAGATATTTAAAAAAAAAAAAAAAAACTAAGAAGAAAAGGAGATCAGATAACGTGAAAATTAGTTTTTTTTTATGGTGATGTCAGCAATGGGGGTAGTACCCCTGGGTGTATAGTATAGGAACTGTAATATGAGATCGTCTCATACTAAAACTGTCACAATAATTGAGGTCAAATTTATCTAATGACTATCAAATTTTGTAGCTATTGCAGAATTACTACAATCGAATAACATCTCTAGTTCACCCTTTTCTTCAATCCACAAATTAAATATATGAATCTACAATAGTTAACAAAGCTTGGTGGCCATTGTTAGTAGGATGAATAACGAGCGTTGATTTGTACAAGCAATTCGTAGCATTAAATCGTTTGACCATATGAATATTAAAATTTAATTTTCTTTCTCCTCTCGGTCGGGTTATGATGGGTCGCATCTGGGTCGGTTTGTATCATGTTGGGTCGCATTTGGGTTGGTTTGTATCAAGTCGAGTTATGTTGGGTCAGGTGGTCCTTTAGGTTGGTTCCATCGAGGAGATTTCGTATCGGATCGGCTCATCTATAGACGTTCCGTTCAATTTTTGGCATTACAAGTCGGATCATTGTTGGGTAACTGGAGGTGAGGTTTCATCAACGGGTTGTGTGGGTTCGTGTCATCATCGGTTTGTGTCGGTTCGTGTCATCATCTGGTTGGTTCTGGTCGGATTTGATAGATCACAATTCCGGGTCTTATCACATCGACGAATCGGATTGGGTCGGGTTTGTATGTCTGGTCTCTTCTGAATTCTGATCCGAAGAGTAGGCCCAATAGGATAGACAGAGAGAATGGGCTTAGTGGCGGTTTGAGAGTCGTATAAAAACGAAAGAGGAGAGAGAGATTAACATAAAAAAAAAAACCCTCGGAAACCAAATCTCGCAAGCCTGCACCGCCACTCTGCCGTTTCATCAGTTTCCCCGAAAGTTGTCCGGCCGTTGAGAAAAAATCAGGTTAGGATTAAACTTAATCATTTTTTTGAAGTTGTAATTGATTGATCGAAGGCGTTGATCTTAGTCGTTGGGAACCATCTGTTATTTTTTATTTTATTTTCTTTAATTTAATTTTGTCTAATTAGGTTTTGATCTAGTTTGTGAAATTACCTGGGATTTATGATTGTTTGCTGTTGAATTATCTGGTACTCATTATTATTATTTGAATTTGGATTAACTGGTTTTTTTTAAGTAATTTGGAATTAATTTGATTGATGTTGATTTGGTGGTGGATAGGGAGGGATGGATCCAGTATATTGGAACTCGGAGATGTTTTTCCCACCTGGTGCCAGTAGGAGTAAGATTTTCCAGGGTGAGCCCGAGCAATTACCCAAAGAGTATGACGATGAGGACGATGAGGAGCCGCAGAATTCATATTGGAAGTCGGAGATGTTTTTCCCACCTGGTGCCAGTAGGAGTATGATTTTCCAGGGTGAGCCCGAGCAATTACCCGAAGGGTATGACGATGAGGAGCCGCAGTATTCACCTCAAATCAACAAACTTCGTAGGAGCTCAAGAATTAAAAAAACAGTTAATCTGGTATCTTTTTTGTCCCAAAACAGCAACAAGGGTAGGGGGAAGAGACTCTGGTGGCCATACGGCCGTGATTTTGTTTCTACCCAAAAACAACTAAAGGGACATTACGTTCTTGTGTGTTCCTTCCTCTTGCCAATGGCAAAGTGCTTAGCGGAACACTGTCTTTCAGTCTTATATTTATGTCAAGAGATGTCTGCGCAAGGGAAACGTTTTAAGCTGGTTATTGTCCCTAAGATTAGACCTCGTTGGGAGCATGAAGCTGGGCTTGTTTTCAATCACTTCCTTTCTGCCTTCGAAAAATATAATTGCCTTGCCGTCCCATGGTGGGACACCGACTCATGTGACGCCATATGCATGTCTCTTGGCATGACGCATGGCAACACTGAAGGTCTCCTCCTTGTAAGTCCTCAAGGAGAGGTCTTGCAGACACACTTTGGCTTTTTGCACACTTATGGAGCAGCGTCTTTTCCCTTCACTCGTGAGCATCTTCTTAACCTCCGTAAGGAGGACAACAAGTTGATGGTCCAGATGCATCCTCTGTCTACATATGTTGATGATGACGATGATTTCCTGATGAAATCAGTGGGAGGGGAAGAGGAGCTCAACAGATTACGTGAAACCCGCCTGTCTGTTTTCGACCTTTTGGAGTGCGACTCTTTGTGTGCCATTGGTGGTGATAAGAAGAAGACTTACTCTGATGATATAGATAACAAGCTTGTTGGAGTCTACCTCTGCTTGGACGGTGGGTTCATGGACAGACTAATTGATTTCCAGAGGGAATGTCGCGAAAAACAGCTTGATCTCGTGATAGTGCTTGTGAGCTTAGCCTTCAATGACTACCCATCCAATTTTTTGAAGCCTATTGAGGATGCCTTACTGAAGCGCAGCATCTCTAATTGGTTGCTGTTCCCCTACAACGATAAGATATGCCGCCGACTCTGGCGGCTTTGCGGCCGCAGTGTGGAGGACCAATTGATCATGGTGCCTCCCGGTAACGAGCCTGGGGAGATAAAAGGAAAGGCACTCATTCGTACTTACGGGATGACTGCTTTTCCCACCTTCACAAGATCATTTATCCTCGAGACAAAGCTTTCTCGTCTTCGCTCAGTCAAATTAGCCTCGCTCTTGTCAACGGCTTTGGGTTCTACTGTCGTTCTTGTTCCCACCACCAAGGGTTCTCCTGCCATTCCCGTGTCTGATCTACAAGGCAAGAAAGTCATCATGTGCCTTGACTACTTTAGCAGAAACCTACGTCTGTGCAGTAAACTCCGTGAGTATTACATTGACAACGAGGACGAGTTTGTTGGCTGTCAAGTGTTGATTGTTCCCATGGATAATGTTCCTGATCCTGTTCCCCAGGGGTGCCCTTCTTATGAGCAATTTGATGACTTGCCGTGGATGATGTTACGTGACGCCTCGGCTTCCATGATCGACCAATTGTTTTTACGGGATTTGAATGAGTACCCTAACAACCCTTGTATCCTTGCATTTGGTGAAGATGGCCGTCTTCTTTCTAGAGATGGTAGCATGTCTGATTTAGAAGATGAATTGTTCGTTGAGCTGATCTTCCGTGACAATCTGCGTCAAGAAATTATTAATGATTTAGCTGACTTGGGTTTGGATGACTATTAAATGAAATGTAGTAGGGTTCATGTCTTTGCTTTCTCTTGACTTGGTTTGCTGGTTATGTAGCCTATGCATCGTATATTCTAGATTGCTAGTTGGTTCCGGCCACTTGTACCAGATTTAATATCGGTTCACGTCTGATTTTCATGGAGTGATGTCTGTCTGTGTTAATACCTTTTTTTCTTTTTCATACTTAAATCTCTCTGTATGCAATTCACTACAGGCTTGTATGGAGCTTAAATAAATAGGTATATACCGATTGCTCTTGTATGGGACCGTGACTCTTGTATCGTTGCATTTGGCGAAAATGGTTGTCTTCTTTCTAGAAACCATAACGTGTGCGCTTCTGCGCTTGAGAGGATGGGTCGTTCGTTGAGCTGCTCCTTCGTGACAATCTGTGTCGAAAGATTGGGTTTGCGTTCTGCTTGATTTCTTGTGACCAAATTGCTGATCTATTTAGCAGACAGACATTTGCTTTCTGAACAACTATGGAGCAGCGTCTTTTCCTTTCACTAGTGAGCATATTCGTTGCCTCCGTAAGGAGGACAAGAAGTTGATGGTCCAGTCTGTCTACATATGATGACGATAACTACGTTATGGATGATTTCCTGAAATCAGTGGGAAAGATGGACGCGCTCCGGAGACTCTTTCAATAATATTGGTGGTGGTAAGGAGACTTTCCCCTTTGAGATGCGTAACAAGCTTGTTGGAGTCTACCTCTGCTTGGACGGTGGGTTCATGGACAGACTAATTACTCTCCAAAGGCAATGTCGCGAAAAAGGGCTTGATCTCGTGATAGTGCTTGTGAGCTTAGCTTTCGATGATTACCCATCCAGGTTTTTGGAGCTCACCAAGAATGTCAGTCTGTGTTAATACGTTCGTTGGTTGCGGCTGAAGATAGGTTCTTATGTTACGTTTGGTTGGAGTTGTCGCGCAACATACATGAGTTGTTTGTTCATGCTCAATAGTGAGCGTTTTCGGGTGTTCTTTTTTTTTGCCGTCGTATTGTTGATTCTTGGGGTTTTGACAATTGTGTGTTATTTTGGCCGATCAAGGAAATTTTAAGTGGGGGTGTGCCTCCACCAGTCGTCTCGTCTGGTTTTAGCCTGATAATGGACGCTTCACGATGTGTGACCATAGTGATTATGGTATTGTTGTTGATCCCTTGTATCTGGCGTTTTTATGGGCAAAGAATTGGTTTTGCGACAACGACGATCGATCAAGATGCCGCTTTTGAAGAATTGAAGATCTCGACGGTTTAACGTTTTGGCAAACTCATTGTAATTTCAGTAAAATTACTATATGAGTTCGAGGGGGTAATCTAATATAAATCAATCAATCAATCAATACATATTAATAAAGGAGGCTTTTTTCGAGAGCCTACGTTAAAAGTTAATTTTCACGGAGCAACCAGAAAATTCTATTTAATTTTCTTGCGTTGTGAGAGAGTCCATGTTTTTGGAGATTGGGGAAGGTTTATTATGGTATATTTTACTAATTCTAATCTATCATATTCCAATCCAAACGAAGTTAAATGATTGAAAAGGTTTAGGAAAAATAATCCACTATTTACATTCCTAAATCAACATTACGTCCAAATCCTAATCCTAAACAAAACAAAAGTTAGGCAGTTTATTTACACTTCGAATACACCTTTCTATATATAATTCTAATAATATATGTGCATCTTGATACTTCTTGCTCTAAATCTCATGATGGTTTGTTTTTAGTTTTTGGATGTTTTTTTTTTTGGTGATGTGTGTTCCTTTTGTTTCTTTCATTTTACGTCAATGTTGTGTTCTTGTGATATTTAGTTCTTCAATTACCTTAAGAGTTCATATCTACTAATCTCTTCCTATCCATTCTAATTGTGCATACAGTGAGCGATACATTGATCAAGCCAAGCAACAAGTTTCCATCAATCTAAGGTAAAAGATTGAATTTAGTATCTTGCAGTCGTATCTAATCTTTGATTGGATAATCTTTATTTTAGCTTTGTTATTTTCGAGTATTGTTTTTTTCGTTTCTGACTCCATTCTAATTTTTCATTGTCGATAAACATTGTCTATATTATTGTTAGAAATTTAGCAGTAAAACATGGGTTCTACCAATTATAATTTGCATACAAATCAAAGGTGATTAGTAGTAGTAGTAGTAGTAGTAGTAGTAGTAGTAGTAGTAGTAGTAGTAGGAGGAGGAGGAGGAGGAGGAGTAGCACAATAGTAGTAAAAAGTTGTTAGAGAAGAAGTAGTAGGAGTTGTAGTGGTAGTAATAGTATATAGGAGTAAGAGTAGTAGTAATAGCAGTAGTAGTAGAATTAGTAGTAGTCATCGAAAAATCTATCTTAATGCATTAGAATAGGAGTAAGAGCAATAGTAATAGTAGTATAAATAGTAGTGGTCGAAAAAAATTAATCCTATGGCATTAGAATCAGAGTAAGAGTAGTAGTAGTAGTAGTAGTAGTAGTAAGTAGTAGCTTAGACTGAAACTAAGCTAATAGCTTTCTTGCAACTTTAATTTAATTTGCAAGTCTATGATTCGTAGTAGTAGTAGTAGTAGCAACAGCAGTAGTAGTAGTAGGAGGAGGAGGAGTAGGAGTAGTAGTAGGAGTAGCAGAAGAGTAGTAAAAAGTTATTAGAGAAGTAGTAGGAGTTGTAGTAGTAGTAGTATATAGGAGTAAGAGTAGTAGTAATAGCAGTAGTAGTAGAATTAGTAGTAGTCATCGAAAAATCAATCTTACTGCATTAGAATAGGAGCAACCAGAAAATTCTATTTAATTTTCTTGCGTTGTGAGAGAGTCCATGTTTTTGGAGATTGGGGAAGGTTTATTATGGTATATTTTACTAATTCTAATCTATCATATTCCAATCCAAACGAAGTTAAATGATTGAAAAGGTTTAGGAAAAATAATCCACTATTTACATTCCTAAATTAACATTACGTCCAAATCCTAATCCTAAACAAAACAAAAGTTAGGCAGTTTATTTACACTTCGAATACACCTTTCTATATATAATTCTAATAATATATGTGCATCTTGATACTTCTTGCTCTAAATCTCATGATGGTTTGTTTTTAGTTTTTGGATGTTTTTTTTTTTGGTGATGTGTGTTCCTTTTGTTTCTTTCATTTTACGTCAATGTTGTGTTCTTGTGATATTTAGTTCTTCAATTACCTTAAGAGTTCATATCTACTAATCTCTTCCTATCCATTCTAATTGTGCATACAGTGAGCGATACATTGATCAAGCCAAGCAACAAGTTTCCATCAATCTAAGGTAAAAGATTGAATTTAGTATCTTGCAGTCGTATCTAATCTTTGATTGGATAATCTTTATTTTAGCTTTGTAATTTTCGAGTATTGTTTTTTTCGTTTCTGACTCCATTCTAATTTTTCATTGTCGATAAACATTGTCTATATTATTGTTAGAAATTTAGCAGTAAAACATGGGTTCTACCAATTATAATTTGCATACAAATCAAAGGTGATTAGTAGTAGTAGTAGTAGTAGTAGTAGTAGTAGTAGTAGTAGTAGTAGTAGTAGTAGTAGTAGTAGTAGGAGGAGGAGGAGGAGGAGGAGGAGGAGTAGCACAATAGTAGTAAAAAGTTGTTAGAGAAGAAGTAGTAGGAGTTGTAGTGGTAGTAATAGTATATAGGAGTAAGAGTAGTAGTAATAGCAGTAGTAGTAGAATTAGTAGTAGTCATCGAAAAATCTATCTTAATGCATTAGAATAGGAGTAAGAGCAATAGTAATAGTAGTATAAATAGTAGTGGTCGAAAAAAATTAATCCTATGGCATTAGAATCAGAGTAAGAGTAGTAGTAGTAGTAGTAGTAGTAGTAGTAGTAGTAAGTAGTAGCTTAGACTGAAACTAAGCTAATAGCTTTCTTGCAACTTTAATTTAATTTGCAAGTCTATGATTCGTAGTAGTAGTAGTAGTAGCAACCGCAGTAGTAGTAGTAGTAGGAGAAGGAGTAGGAGTAGTAGTAGGAGTAGCAGAAGAGTAGTAAAAAGTTATTAGAGAAGTAGTAGGAGTTGTAGTAGTAGTAGTATATAGGAGTAAGAGTAGTAGTAATAGCAGTAGTAGTAGAATTAGTAGTAGTCATTGAAAAATCAATCTTACTGCATTAGAATAGGAGTAAGAGTAATAGTAATTGTAGTATAAATAGTAGTAGTCGTCGGAAAAAATAATCCTACATTAGAATCGGAGTTAGAGTAGTAGTAGTAGACTGAAACTAAGCTAATACGAGTAGCTTTCTTGCAACTTTAATTTGCAAGTCTATGATTACCTAAATGAACTTTTCTAAAACGAAAGTATCATCAAGCTAAAGTTAAGCAATCACAAATTATATTCGACGTGAATTCAACGATGATATGAAACAAACAACTTCCCTTATCGTGCCAAAAATACTCTAATTTTGCTTTCTAAACGATGTGGATTAGTTTCAATCTTGACAAAAAAAGAAGAGTACCCAAAAATTGTCCACATGGTTGAATCATGATATATGACCAAGTGCAACATATATAACTCATCTCATACAATTGTAAAGAGACTTGGAGACGTAGATATACCGCAATTACAAGAGTTAGCTCACATTGCTCATGTAGAACACGGTAGTATGTGTAAGTTATTTATTTAACTTGAAATTTTCTTGAGTTAAATGATATAATGTTAGGTTACTAAAGACAATTAAAAATGATCTACTAAGAATTCCATTAGACAAGTATGTATAATTTATACTCAAGTGCCTAGCTTCTAGACCCTACTATATGACATAAAGTCTATTACGGAGTATAAATTGTAGGAAGACGCCATATTACATACGGAATACATAAGCAATAGCAAGGACTACGAATACGAAAGAAATCGACACAAATAGATAAAGCTAATAATTATTAGTTTAGAGTAGTGTGTTTTATTGGGTACACCCAATGTACAAGGAAGCTAACGTATAGTATGGCGAGTAATATAATTGCAATACATATATCATCATGAATATATTTATCTTTTGTTTCCACAAAGACTAATAATGTTTTAGGAATAAAAGCTAATAACAGTCGCGTTAGAAATACAATTTGCATCTACCATTTTCTGATGCGGTGATGTGGGACAGTTCTCAATCTTGCCAAAAAAGAAAAAAGAGTGGTCAAAAATTGTCCCACATCATGGAATCTTATTCAAGTACAAAATTTCTCCTCTTATAAAACTCTAGATAGACTCATGGATCCACCTGATTTTAACGTAAGCTAATCCTACCCAAAAGTGTAAGAGAATAATCGAACAACAAACAAATCTACACTTGGCTACAAGTCATCTATTAAGCTAATATGAACTCTTTTTCCTTATCCTACGGAAAAATAATAATTCATTATTTATTTTAATCCTAATCAACAAATTAATTTATTTTTTCTACTTTGTTCTTACTGAAAATATTATAAATTATCTATTCTAATTTACTCAATTTAGTATAAACTAAGAGCTAAATACGTCTAATAAGAGGCCATTATTTCTATATTCCCATTGAATATAGGCTAATCCAAAAGCTACATGATAGTCGACCGTTTTCACAATCTTTATGACATTAAACCTCATCTACAAGCGTACTCCTCCGCTTCTATTTAAACGTTTCATTCCCCTCTACGAATTTATAAAGGAAAAATAGTAAATAATTCTTAGTGGCTCATTTAAAAAATAAATTACTCTTTCTCAATTTATTATAAATTAAACCACGAGCTACAATAATAAGATATACATTTAGTAAGAAAATAACACAACAAAATAAGAATGATTCAACTATTTCAATATGAATATTAATTGTCTAAAGTTTATGAAAATGTCATATTAAATTCTTTTATGAGTAGTTCAATTACACTTTTTCAAACTGTTTTTTTGGGCAATTGAGACTAAATAATGGAGAATAATATAAACTTAAACAAGTAGACCCTAATTGAGTCTAATAAGAGTCCATTAATTATATACTCCCATTAAAAATAGGCTAATCCAAAAGTTACGCGATATATTTCATTTTCACAATCTTTATAAAATTAAACCCCATCCACAAGTGTAAGAGTATATGTTATCATTAAAATAATATCAGATATTCCAATGAACCTTCATAGAAATTGGACAATGAAATTTTTTGATAAAATTATGTTTTTATAAAATATGGTTTAATAATATTATTATTTTTACTTAAATCAATAATAAATAAAACTAAATGAAAGATTAAAACAAAACATTAAACTCGATTTTAAGTCAAGAGTCCGTGCAACGCACGGGCATTCAACTAGTACATAATAATAAAGGAGGGTTTTTTCAGGGGCCTACGTCGAAAGTTGAGGTTTTCGAGCCACCAGAAAATTCGATTTATTTTTCAAGGCTTGTGAGAGAGTCCATGTTTTGTAGGATACTAGGAAGGTTTATGGTATATTTTCATAATCATAATTTATCATAATCTAAATCTAATTCTAATTCTAATAGAAGTTATACAATTCTAATTCTAATAGAAGTTAAACAAATCGAATTCTATAGAAGTTAAACAATCAGTTAGCTATAAATAGTTGAAGTCCCGAATCAACATGCACAAGCATAATGTCTGGTCATATATAATCAGCTGGCTACAATAAGCTGACAAATTATAGTACGAATAGTAGTGCGAGTAGTATAGTACGAATAGTATAGTAGTAGTAGTACGAGTAGTAGTGCGGGTAGTATTAGTAGTAGTAGTACAGTGATAGTAGAATTAGTAGTAGTCGTCCAAAAAAGAATTCTTACTCCAATTATAGTAGTAGTAGTGATAAAAAAAAAGTACTCCAATTATTAAGGCTTGGATCAAATTTTTATGCGTGATTAGTCCATCACCCGTAGTAGTAGGAATAGGATTTCTACTAAGATTAGTAGTGAGTCACAGTAGTAGTAGTAGTTGTTGTTGTAGTAAGGTTGTATTATTCTTACCTAATTCTCTATTATTATATTTGTGTTACTAATGCTCCCAAACATTTTACATACGTGCTTGAAATTTTTGAGGGAGTTGAATTCTTAGTTGTGTGCATTAGAACTTAATCCTATGTTTATATTTTAGGGACTATGTTATTCGAGCTTAACCATCACAGGACTAAAATTTCAGCTAATAGTTTTCATGCCAGTAATGCTACCTAAATGAACATTTCTATTCCTAAAACGAAAGAGTGTCAATTTTAGGCTAATCCAAGTTCAACGTAATCATTATACATTTTTTTTTTGGAAGGTAATCATTATACATTTTGATTATACATCAAGTACTAAAACTCAATTAACACCCATTTTAATTCTTTACACCATTATAGCATATAAAATACACATTCTGATCCTACTTCAATTATATATTGTAGCACGGACTAATTCAAAAGGTAACAACATTAGATCATTTTACTATCAATAAAGTTAAACCTATTTAGAAGGGTATCATCAATAAATAATAGTGCCATAGTTATAAGTTTTTTTTTCATGCATTCTTCTTTTTCGAACGACAGTATTTTGTGCATTGTTCTTAAAGTATGTTGACTATATTATTTGTTAATTAGAGGGTATTGATATCTAACTTCTTTTGGATAACAATACGAGCTAAACAAATACGTCCTAGACGAAAACTAAGATCAATCTCTTTATTCTCCTAAGTTTTATTTTGTTTTGCATGACTTATAAGAATAGGAGAAGAAAAGAAGAAAAATTCTAAACAAGTACTCAAAATAAGAAGACCTTTAATTTCTAAACTCATAATGTATAAAAGTAATATATTTTGTTTTGTTTTGCATGACCTATAAGAATAGGTGTGATGTATATAGATTTCTTAAACATTATTAACTCCACATTATTTAGAGGAGTGGTGACAAGTTATGTAAGAAGTTATAATACCAAATACTATGTAGAGGATCGCCTATCTGGCTGTTTTCTCTTTCTAAAGAACTTCCGACCTTACGTACTTTAATCGTGCAAGAATTCTCTTCAATCTTAATTAGTTGTGTGTATCTGCATAAGTTTCAAAAACGTTCTCTTATTATAGAAGATCAGTGGTGGGTTAAGCGAATAATTCATCAATTCTAACAATTCCTCCTTTATTGTCTTCTCTTATTCACTATCTTTTGTTTAATTAGATTATATCAAATTGTCACCATGCTCTTTTCAATCTACGTCCATTATCTACTTCGCAATAGATTCAAATGGTAACCTTTTACATAAGTTACTATCATCTATTACGTGAAAGATAATCTCTTCTCTACGAACATACATAGATGATATCGGATTCTTTACAAATTTTCATCTAATTTTCTATCTATTTATTGCTCAATATAGTTACTTACAATCTAATTGCTCCATCATTGTTTCTAACCATTTTTTTCGTAGGAGAGGAGTAGTAGTAGGAGGGGTGTATGAGTTGTAGTAGTACAAGAGTCGTAGTAGTATGAGCAAGAGTATATAGCAGGAGTAGAAGTAAATTTCTAATATGTAGTACAAGTAGTAGTTAGTAGTAGTACATACGTAGTTGTAGCATGAGTAGGAGTAGCAGTAGGAGGACGAGTAAATTTCTAATCGTAGCAGGAGTAGTAGTGAGTGGTAGTAGTAGTAAGAGTAGTAGTAGGAGTATGAGTAGTATAGTAGTAGTAATACTAGGAGCATGAGTATGACTAATCGCCTTGAAGATAGGCTAATTCAAGTAGTAGTTAGTAGTAGTACTACGTGCGTAGTTGTAGCAGGAGTAGGAGTAGGAGTAGGAGTAGAAGTTGCAGTAGGAGGTAGGAGTAGAAGTTGCAGTAGGAGTAATAAAATTTCTAATTGTAGCCGGAGTAGTAGTGAGTGGTATAGTAGTAGTAGTAGTAGTAGTAGTAGTAGTAGTAGTAGTAGTAGTAGTAGTAGTAGTAGTAGTAGTAGTATGAGATCAGAAGGAGTAGGGAGTTAGGAGTATAAGTATGTATGTAGTAGGAGTAGAAGTACATTATGTAGTAGTAGTAGTAGTAGTAGTAGTAGTAGTAGTAGTAGTAGTAGTAGTAGTAGTAGTAGTAGTAGTAGTAGTAGTAGTAGTAGTAGGAGGAGGAGGAGGAGGAGGAGGAGACCAAAAGTCGTATTAGTAGGAGCATGAGTATAACTAATCGCATTGAAAATAGACTAATCTAAAAGTTAGAGTATAGTAGATCATTATCCCTCTTTAGAAAAATCGTACTATAATTAGGCTTTCTATTTGACTGTTCATGTATCAAATTATTATGGAGATATAAAATAACACGAGAGTAAACAATTATACAAAGAAAACTGTTAGTTTATCTATTACATAAACTTAGTTACTAAAAGTTGATGGTGCAAACAATGTTCTTTACTTCTCTTACTGAGTCTTACATGCTCACTGAAATATGAATTATGATCGTGGTTGTGAAAATTAGAGGTAAAGTGTATTTTCTATACTAAGTCCTGATCAAATACTAAATATTATGTTTTAATAAAATAAAGTTTAGCGTAGCAATATTTCTGTAACCTTAAATGAAATAATAAGATATCCATTTCACCTTAATATAAATATTCAATTTGAGTTTAGTTCTAGAGTTCGTGCAACGCACGGGCATTCAACTAGTAAATATATAAAAGCTTACAATTTGGAGCGCATTGAGGGTATCCAGAGGCCAAGAAATGCAGGGAGAGAGTCCAATAAATGTTAAACTCTCACTTAGAGTATAAAAGATAATCCACATAAAATATTAAAAAATACACACACAGACTCCAATATTTGTAAAACTCTTATGTAGTAAAGTTATCTATTAAAATATGATATCAACTGTTATAACTCCGGCCACGTATATAAGAATATTACGATACATGTATCATTAGGTTCGTGTCGAAATATATGTCAATATAAGACCCATTTACACTACTTTTGAAAAGTTAAGAGGGCGTCGAGAGGTCGAGAAATGCACAGAGAGAGTCCAAAAAATGTTAAACTCTCACTTAAAGTATAAAAGATAATCCACATGCAACATTAAAAAATGCGCACACTGAGTCCAATATTTGTAAAACTCTTATGTAGTAAAGTTATCAAGATGAAATATGATATAAACTGTTATAACTCGGGCTACGTAAATCTGAATATTACGATACATTTATCATTAAGTTCGTGTCGAAATGTATGTCAATATAAGACCCATTTACACTACTTTTGAAAAGTTGTAACATTATGTATTTAAGAAATCTACATTAAACATTAAAAAATGTACAAAGAGAGTCTAATATTTGTAAAATTCTTCTCTAATAAAGTTATCAACATGAAACATAATATAAATTGTTATAACTTGGGCTACGTATATCAGAATATTACGATACATGTATCACTAAGTTCGTGTCGAAACGTACTTCAATATAAGATCCATTTACACATACGTTTGAAAATTTAAGTATGATTTTGGTCGAGATATTCCGACAAGTTTAAGACATTAAAAAATGCACAGACAGTCCAATATTTGTAAAACTCTTTTGTAAAACAATTATCAACATGAAACATAATATAAACTGTTATTATAACATGAGCTACGTATATCTGAATATTACGATACATGTATCATTAAGTTCGTGTCGAAATGTACTTCAAAATAAGATCCATTTACACATACTTTTGATTTGGTTGTGATATAGTAACAAGTTTAAAACTTTTGTGAAAAATACTTAAAAAATAAGTATTATCTAAAGATAGAGTTTACGGAGTAATACTTCGTACGATGACATAAGTGATTTAATGAGATTAAGAGACATCTTCACTAACAAATATGTAAATATTTGTCATGTTTATTTATTTATTTTAAATAGAAAATAAGAATAGGAGATTATGATAAAGTGACCCGTGCAACGCACGGGCTTTTCACCTAGTAGAGTATATTAGGGGATAATCTGTATGAGTAAATAGTATTAGAAATAATATCAAAGAATATTTGGAGTATGGAATGATATAGTTATTTAAGGTGAGTCACTTTATCATAATCTCCTAATCTTATTTATTAATTAAAATAAATAAATAAATAAACATGACAAATAATTAAATATTTGTTAGTGAAAATGTCTCTTAATCTCATTAAATCACTTATGTCATCGTACGAAGTATTACTCCGTATACTCTATCTTTAGATAATACTCATTTTTTAAGTATTTTTCACAAAAGTTTTAAACTTGTTACTATATCACAACCAAATCAAAAGTATGTGTAAATGGATCTTATTTTGAAGTACATTTCGACACGAACTTAATGATACATGTATCGTAATATTCAGATATATGTAGCTCATGTTATAACAGTTTATATTATGTTTCATGTTGATAACTGTTTTACAAATGAGTTTTACAAATATTGGACTCTCTGTGCATTTTTTAATGTCTTAAACTTGTTGGAATTTCTCCACCAAAATCATACATAACTTTTCAAACGTATGTGTAAATGGATCTTATATCGAAGTACGTTTCGACACGAACGTAGTGATACATGTATCGTAATATTTTGATATACGTTGCTCAAGTTATAACAGTTTATATTATATTTCATGTTGATAACTTTATTACAAAAGAAATTTACAAATATTGGACACTCTCTCACATTTTTTTCAATGTTTAATGTGAAAAGTTGTACAAATATAGGACACTCTCTGTGCATTTTTTAATATTTATTGTAGATTACTTAAATACATAATGTTACAGTTTAATAAATCTTGGACTCTCTATGTGCATTTTTAGACCTCTGGACGCCCTCTATGCGCTCCAAATTGTACGGAGTTTTACAATTTTGGACTGTCTGTGCATTTTTTAATGTCTTAAACTTGTCGGAATATCTCAACCAAAATCATACTTAACTTTTCAAACGTATGTGTAAATGGATCTTATATTGAAGCACGTTTCAACACGAACTTAGTGATACATGTATCGTAATATTCTGATATACGTAGCCCGAGTTATAACAGTTTATATCATATTTCATCTTGATAACTTTACTACATAAGAGTTTTACAAATATTGGACTCTGTGTGTGCATTTTTTAATGTTGCATGTGGATTATCTTTTATACTTTAAGTGAGAGTTTAACATTTTTTGGACTCTCTCTGTGCATTTCTCGACCTCTCGACGCCCTTTTAACTTTTCAAAAGTAGTGTAAATAGGTCTTATATTGACATACATTTCGACACGAACCTAATGATACATGTATCGTAATATTCTTATATACGTAGCCGCAGTTATAACAGTTTATATCATATTTTATCTTGATAACTTTACTACATAAGAGTTTTACAAATATTGGACTCTCTGTGTGCATTTTTTAATAATGTTTTATGTGTAAGAGTTTTACAAATATTGGAGTCTGTGTGTGCATTTTTTAATATTTTATGTGGATTATCTTTTATACTCTAAGTGAGAGTTTAACTTTTATTGGACTCTTTCCCTGCATTTCTTGGCCTCTGGATACCCTCAATGCGCTCTAAATTGTAAGCTTTTATATATATACTAGTTGAATGCCCGTGCGTTGCACGGACTCTAGTTTTAAACTCTAATTTATGCTTATTTAAAACAAAGTTATTGTTTGATCTCAATTGACCAAAAAAAAATAAGTTTTGTGTGATAGGATGTCACAATAATTTTTGTGACGAAAATAATGACTAAAAGTAATACAGTGGTTAAATGTCTTTTTCTAATTATCTTTTTTTAATTGACAAAAAATTGATTGGGGTTGAAGGTTAAATAAAGTTTGAAATAATGAGATAAATTTATGTCAAATTAATTCTTAATTGGTTGAATTCCAATTTGCATTACTTATTTGATTATTGTAATCGATACTATATGTCAACTTTGATTACCACGATTTTGGTTTGTTAATAAGTTATACAGTTTTGAATTAGGTTATCTTTGTCTGGATTGATATTGTGACTTAATATCGTGTAACTTTTTTGTTAGCTTATTTTCAAGAGTATGAACTTTTTGTATGGACTCTCATTTACCACTATAAGCAACTCTAAATGACGTGTGACTCTTCTACATTTGAATGTTAAGCTTGTAACCTATGCCCATGTGTTGCACGGACTCTTGATTTAAACTCGTTTATTATGTACATTTAAAACTAATTATTATTCAAGGTCATACTACTCTACTTCAACTACTACTACATATTAATACTACTACTACTATACTACTACTACTACAATGATTTTTTCCAATTTTTCAATGTAGTAGGATTGTTTTTCCAGACGACTACTACATACTACTTCTACTCCTAATAACGTTATACTACTACTCCTATTACTACGTAATACTACTCCAAATATTGTTATACCACTACTACATTACCACTCATATTACTACGCATTACTACTACTACTACTATTTCGTAGTACTACTACTACGTCTACTACTACGTATTAATACTCCTACTCCAACTATACTACTACTATTCGTCTATTCCTACTCCTACTATTATACTCCTCTTCCTCCTCCTTCTCCTCCTACTACTACTACTACTACTACTACTACAACTCCTACTCATACTCCCTTTGTTTAGTCCAATCCCTATTCCATCTTCTACTCCTAGAATATATGGAGTATATGAAGCTTCTACATTCCCCTACTTTATTATTATGTATTGATTATGAGAAAACTAATTATTATTCAAGATCATGCTAAATAATGTATTTTTTCGGACGACTACTACATACTACTTCTACTCCTCTACTACGTATTCTACTCCTACTCCAACTATACTACTATTATACTCCTACTCCTCCTCTACTACTCTTCCTGTTATCCTGTTATTACTATGTCTTACTACTACTAATATTGTTATACTACTACTACTCCTCCTCCTCCTATAACTACGCACTACTACTACTACTACTACTACGTAATACTACTCCTACTTCTACTACTACGTACGTATTACTAATCCTACTCCAACTATACTACTACTATTCGTCTATTCCTACTCCTACTCCTACTACTATTGCAACTCCTATTCATACTCCCTCACTACAGTGCAGTCCTCCTACTTTATTATTATGTATTGATTGATTATGAGGTTACTTCAAAAATCATTTATATCGAATATGCATCTAAAATCGTAATAAAATAATGAAAATTTTTAAACTTGCTAATCAATACTTTACCAGCTTATTGTAGCCAGCTGATTATATATGACCAGGCATTATAATTGTGCATGTTGATCTGGGATTTCAACTATTTATAGCTAACTTATTGTTTAACTTCTATTAGAATTAGAATTGTATAACTTTTATTTGGATTAGAATTAGATTATGATCAATTATGATTAGGAAAATATACCATAAACCTTTCTAATCTCCTAGAAAACGTGGACTCTCTCACAAAGCTAGAAAAATAAATAGAATTTTCTGATTAATCGAGAAAATAGCTTTAAACGTAGGCTCATGAAAATATTCAGCTTTATATATATGTATTGATATACTAGTTGAATGCCCGTGCGTTGCACGGACTCTTGGTTTAAACTCAAACAAAAATGTCTACGACATGTATGGTGTATGGTGTTTAATTTTGATATCACTTCAGGCCTCAATTAGCATTGATAAATTTCATGATAGTAAGAGTAAAAATATCCACAATATAAAAACGAAATAATCAATCCTTTCGTTAATTGTCTTTTTGTTTATATGCTTATTACTTAACACAAACATATGTAATTTTATCACATTTATAATATCATAATAGCTTCTTAAATTATAATAATGAGTATATATCTTTATATTAACTTAAGTCGATTGGCACCCATTGAGCTCTTACACATGCGGTGATGCACATCTAACCGGTACGTACGTAAATTTTAACTTAATATTTTTTATTTGTTGCCTGCACTAATATGTTGGATTAGATTTTTAAGATTATTAGTAGTATAAGATTATTAGGACATATACTCCATACTACTCATTATTAACCATAAACTTTTCTTACCTTAAGTTGATGGGCACCATTGCACTTCTACGTGTAAAATTAAATTGAGCATTATTGTTTATGTTATTGCCTTGCTAACTTAGAAAAGTAGGATTATTATATACTCCGTAGTATAGAGTAGACTATATCCTTTCTTACTCTGATTCACATTTGTCACCAATATTACTTGGTAATCTAAGAGTAAATTGTAAATTATATTCCACTAAGTTACTTACTCGCAATACTCAGTTACTCTGTAATTTGCCCTATATGAGTGTAAGTCGTACATATCGCTAGCACGTATAGAACCAAGTTATGAGAAAGTGAATTCTAAAATATGTGGACTCGGTCATATCTCTGTAAATTGGATAGTGTTTTGCGATCTTATGGTTCAACGATCTCAGACAATTTTCGACCAAACTTGCAATGCTAGTATGTTTAGCATTTTTTTTTTTTTAATAACTTCTGTATCTTTGGCTAAAAGAGTAATTAATGTATTTTAACGAACACTTCGGTATACTTACCCTTGGCAAAAAAAGTAAGACTTACAACTCATAGGTAACTATGATTACGTGCGATCATGATCATTGAGCTATATTAACAAATTCATTACAGTCTAATTTGTTTTTTTTTTTCGGTAAGAATTTAGCTTTTATTTATCCTCATGGGGAAAGAAGAAACAATCTACTTTTGTTCTCATGTCTAATGTGGGATATAATGATGTGGGACAAATTTCGACCACTCATAATCCTGCCAAGATCGAAGATTGTCCCACATGGCCAAGTAAGTAAGATTAGAGAATTTTGGCGTTATAAAAAGTTGTTTTTGTCCCACATCCTTTTATCATAAGAAGGTAGATTAAGCATAACGTGATTATTAATTATTATTCTTAGCAAAAGAAAAAAAAAACTTATTAGGTTTTATGAAAATAATATAGGTATAATAAAGAATCTAAACTTCATAAGTTGTAATTACTTCATAATGGTAATCGGACTACTTGCAGGATTTTACGTAATCCACTCCTACTTTGTTTTCCCATATTGTTGTAATCAAACTTTTGTTGTGTAATCAAAATTAAGTATTGGAAACTATGTGGACTCCTGGCAACGCTAATAACAATTGATTAATGTGGTAGGACTTGCTATTAACCATAAAACCAATTTGATTATTGTGATATTCGTGTAGTTTATTAATAGGGAGTGATTAAATAGGTAAGAAATTCTCCAAAAAACAAAAAAAAATGGTTAGTAAGAAACAAAGCACTCTTTTTACGTTTGATAGCTAACATATGATATACTCATACTCATGATATACACTCCTACTATACCTAAAAAAAACGCTCCTACTATATTATGATCTCTTTATTAATTCTTCGTCTCATTATTATCTTGATATGAATTCGAAAATTTAATTAAAACAAAACCAATGTTTAAACTTGTCAATCAATACTTTAACAGCTTTCTTTCATTATAGCCAACTAAGTGTATAGATATGACCAGACACTATGATTGTGCATGTTGATCTGCGAAATAGCTAACTGATTCTTTAACTTCGAATAGAATTGAAAATATGATAGATTAGGATCAGGAAAAAATACCATAAACCTTTCCCAATCTCCCAAAAAAAGCATGGACTCTCTCTCACAGAGCGAGAAAATTGAATCGAAATTTCTGTTGGCTCCATGAAAAAAAATTCAATCCAAAAGAACTTCTCTCTTCATCCCAAGTGTGCTAAGATGAAGTTGACACACCTTACTTTTGCTGATGACTTGATGATTTACACCAGAGGAGATCTGCCCTCAGTTAAAGCAGTCATGGAATGCGTAAATCTGTTTGCAGGGATGTCAGGGCTAGTGGCTAATCCTGCAAAAACTGATGTTTATTTTGGGGGAGTTAGCCAGAGTGTGAAGGAGCTTATTCTGAATGAGTCAGGGTTTACTGAGGGACATTTCCCTTTTAGATACTTAGGAATTCCTCTACACACCAGGAAACTGAGTGCTGAGATGTACCAGGGCTTGATGAGGAAAATGGAGGGTGCCATCCAACACTGGTCCACACAGTTCCTCTCATATGCAGGGAAAATCCAGCTCTTGAATTCTGTTATCTTTGGATTGGAGAATTTCTGGACTGCCAGCCTGCTTATACCTGTAGGTATCTTAAAAAAGATCAAGAAAGCATGCAAAGACTTCTTCTGGGGAATCAAGGAGAGTCAGAGGAAAATGGTCTATAAGAGATGGGACAGCTTTTGTGCACCTAGAGATGAGGCTGGTGTTGGAATCAAGGAAGTTCTTGCCTGGAATAAAGCACAATTGGCTAAATGGGTCTGGAAATTTAGTGAAAATCAGGACAGCATACTGCAGAAATGGTGTAAGGCTTACATAATGAAACATAAGTGCTTTTGGGAGGTAAAGTCTACACAAGCAGACCCAGAGTGCTGGAGAAGCATTCTACATGTCAGAGATGAAATAATGCAGCACTGTGGCAGTATGGAGAAGTCTAAGGAGCTGATTATGTCCTGGACAAAAGGGGAGAAGTTTCAGACTTCAAAAGCTTATGAGCATTTCAGGCATAAATACGTTAAGAGGAGATGGTGTAAGGCAATTTGGGATGGTGTAGTAATGCCAAGGCACAGCTACACAACCAACATGGCTGCTCAGAAATGCTTGCCAACCATTGACAACATTCAGAGCAGAGGCCTGCCCATTGTTAATCGATGTATTCTGTGCAAATCAAAGGAGGAGGATCATGATCATCTGTTCTTCAAATGTCACTTCTCCTCAAATGTCTGGCACTCAATACTCAGCTGGCTAGGCATTACAAAGAGAGATTGGAATCTGAGAAGAGAACTTAATTGGATTGAAAGCCGAAGAAGGAGAAAGCATTGGACCACCAAATGGTTCAAGTGTGCTATTGGAGCTACAGTTTATATGTTATGGTATGAAAGAAATGCGCGCATATTCAGAGAAGAGGAGCATTCGGAAACTTGGATCACTTATCAGGTCAAATATACCACCTGTGTTAGACTTTACAACTGGTTTGGTAATGAAACGCCAAGTCATGTACTTGATAGTCTAGCTAGCTAGTTAGCGGAAATCTATTTTTGTAAGATACAGCTCTTTTTTTCCCCATCGTGGAGGAATAAAACAAATTTCTTACAAAAAAAAAAAAAAAAAAAAAAAAAAAACTTTAAACTTGCCAATCAAATATGAGGTTACTACAAAAAGCATGTGATTTATTACTTTATTATGAGGTTACCACAAAAATTCCTTATATCGAATATGCATCCAAACTCGTAATAAAAGAATGGACAATTTTAAACTTGCCAATCAACATTTTACCAGCTTATTGTAACCAGTTGATTATGGTGGAATTTTTAATTAAGATAGGTTGTATGGTGTAGCTTACGTATGTAATGTCTATACTTTTTTCATAGCAAACTCTTAATATTTTTTTTACTTTTATTACTTAATTGGACAATGTGGTATATATATGTTTGTTTTGTTCTCTTATTTGAGACTCCTACATTCTCCTCATTTATTATTATGTGATTTATTACTTTATTATGAGGTACAAAAATGATTTATATGGAATATGCATCCAAAATTGTAATAAAATAATGAACAATTTTAAACTTGCCAATCAATAATTTACCAGCTTATTGTAGCCAGCTGATTATGTATGACCAAGCATTATGACGGCGCATGTTGATCTGGGACTTCAACTATTTATAGCTAACTGATTGTTTAACTTCTATTAGAATTCTATTTGTTTAACTTCTATTAGAATTAGAATTGTATAATATCTATTAGAATTAGAATTAGATTTAGATTATGATTATGAAAATATACCATAAACCTTCCTAGTATCCTACAAAACATGGACTCTCTCACAAGCCTTGAAAAATAAACCGAATTTTCTGGTGGCTCGAAAATCTCAACTTTCGACGTAGGCCCCTGAAAAAACCAAAGCGGTAGGTGCAATCAGACTAATACATTTGTGCATCAAACAAAGAATATGGGTGCGGGTAGCTAAACCGAAAGTTTGAGACGCTGACAATGAGCTTCGCGGGTGATACCTACAAAAATGTTCTGCGGGTAAGTTAGCTAGGACCATTATAGGCTAACTAATTTAAAATAATACGAACTATAATGTATAAGTGCACGTACAAAACCAATTTTGTAAGAAAATGCTTAATTTCTAAATTTTTAAAGATAAAAAAACATAATGTTAACTTCATATTTCGTTCGTCCCACTTCATCAAAAACCCGTGGGTATATGTAGTGGAATAAGAAACTATATGAATATTATTGTCTATTATGTGCATATATAACAAATTCACCCAATTCAATCAATTGAGATGTTTTGGTCCTATCGAATACGGAGTTTATAATAATAAACAAACTGGACCTAAAAACTAACAAGCATATACTCCATTTGGACCGCAAGGAGAATAGTTTAGGTGGTGTTGTTTACTTTGAAATCCATGAATCGGCGTAAAATATTTAACTAATCTGATACTTATTAAGTTGTTTTAATTTTACCGAATCGGGCATAACTCTTCTAAAATAATTTTAAATTAAATATGATAAATTTACAATGAAATAGAGCAACCGTGCAATTTTGCACGGGTCTACGACTAGTATATTATAAAAGCCGAGTACAGCCCTTCATTGATGGACACTTGGCACAACCTTATTGGATGGAATAAAAAAATGTTATTAATTATTAGGATATGGTAATACATGTAAAATATTAAAATAGTGAGAAGGAAAGTTAGTAAACAATTAAAAATTATATTTAATTCAATATTTAGATAATTTAATTTAAATAGTAAAAGGAAAGTTTTAAAATCTATTAAGCGTAGAAAATATTAACAGTCTAAAAAAATGATTTCCAATCTATACAAAGTATATGATTTTCTTCGAATTTGTTAATCATGATCGTAATATTTGTCACACATTTTCATTTTGCAACACATCTCTCACAAAAAAAAAAAAGTTCCAAAAAGAATGTGCAAACCATAGAGATGGAAAACTATGAGCCTTAAGGTGAATTATTATTAGTTTAACAAGTGATATTTTGTTTACTAATTTTGCCAATTCGACTTTTTTCGTACAAGTGTCGAAAGAGTTTTATTCAAAAATATTTGGTAAAATTTAAGTTATGTGTTTAGAATATACTAATCAGTAGTACTTAAGGAAAAATGTCTATACAAAGAGTTACTAATTGGTTCATGGATAGAGTTTGCCATTGCATGGTGTATTTTGTTATATATGTAGCATTGGTTAATGAATTTGTACATACAATTTGTTCCTTCTATTTGTGGCTTCTTGAGTACCATTGTTTGATTTGTTATATATTATAATCAAAATCAATTTTGGGTGGGACATTATTGTGTCATGTAGCAAAGGGTTTGTTTGAGTCAGATTCTACCACGCCGAGTTATTGGATTTCTCGAATTGTGCCACCTTTGATGCAAACAAATTTGATTTATTATTATAATAAGTGACTGCATAGAGTTCTCCGTTTAAAACACATATGTTATTGCAATTTTGCAATTCGACTCTTCCATATGTTAATTAAGAGCTGAAAGAGTTATATTTCAAAAAGTTCAACTACATTAAGCAATGTTATTGCTTATATGTAGAATATCAAGCACATTATAACTAAATGAAAGGAATTCAAGTACTATAAGTTTCAGCAGAATTTATTTTCTCCTTTTTTATTGGTTTCTCTTGACTACTATGATTTCTAATTTTTCGAATGTTTCGTTTGCTTATATGAGTGTACTTTTCACCTTAATTTTCTAGATATGGTCAGAGCGGGGTTAGGTCATATTTATATCATGACATGTCGAATCGAGTCGGTTTTGGTTCGGGTTGCTATCGAGTTGGTCCTTATAGTTTTTGTGGTGTTAATTGTTTTTTAGATCCTCATTGGGTCTGTTTAATAAAAGTTATTTGATCGCATCATCTCGAATTTCGTTCAATGTTTTTTGGGTTTTTAAACATAGAGTGAAGTTTTTATCTCGAATTTTTCTATATAACTCTCTCTCTGGCTTCCTGACTACTATTATTTCATATTTTTAAAAAGTTTCATTTTCTTATAAGAATTGAAATCGAGCTCATGTTGAACAATGTCATGTAGCATTGGTTCATGAATAGGTTTTATTTCATGAATAGAATTGAGTTGACTCATGTTCTACCACGTCGAATTTTTGGCCTGGATTTCTTGCATAATGTCACCGTTGATGCAAACAATTAGCTAGACTAAATATACTTTGAAATGATGACTATATAACAAGCTCAAATAAATGTTTAATTACATTTAAAATATCACAACTAAAGTGTATTTTTTCATACATTAAATAAAGGCTAATACGTGACATTTACAATGCAACATCACCATCAAAATTGGAGGGAGTATAAGTCTTTAAGTTAGTTATTATTTTTAAAATTGATTATAAAGTTCCCCCTCTACTACTTGCTATTACGTGTCCTAATTTATTGTTGAAAGAGTTATATTTCAAAATCTTGGGTTAAAAGTTTTTTTTTTTTTTGGCAACTGGTTAAAAGTTAGAAACATGAAAATTACACTTATTAACACAATTTTGTATATAGTTAATGACTTTTTTAATTTTTCTAAGACGACAATAAATGATATAATGATAATGATGTAAATTACTAAGCGGAATATGTTTCTCTAGGTAAGATGATTACGTATGGGTAGAATTATAGGTTTCTTTAAAATCTCAACAAAGATAACAATAAATGAATAATGCCAATATAGTTGGAAATTGGGAGGCTCAGATCAATGTGACGTATGGTTAGAACAAGTTGGGTTATATTGAGTTCCTGTCATGTCAAGTCCGCATGAAATTGATGTATTTTTCATAATTTATTATATGTGAAAGTACTTTTTGTTACGAATCCCACGATATGCATTTCATTATTTATTTTTTAATAAATATTTATTCTTATATTTGTAACTCAAACGCTCATCTCGATCAAAACGTCATCTTTATTGTTATTGAGGTGGTAGTAATTAACATTTTATAAGCAATACTCTTTAACTGATATCTGACACTTATAAATTCATAGTTAAACTATATTTTTTTGATGCGTTAAATAATGTTCAACATGTGACATTTATGTGTAGAATGTGATTATCTAACAACGATTTTTTTTTTGTAAACAAGTATGATTGATACAAATAGGGGAGTGCTTATACCATACACCACGGTGTACCATGCCCATGGTGCACCTCCTCACAATAGAGGAGTAGGGACCACACTTAAAATAAATTTAAATTATTTTAAGTGTGGTCCCTACTCCTCTATTGTGAGGAGGTGCACCATGAGCATGGTACACCGTGGTGTACCATATAATTTGCGCAAATAGGGAGCCCGTGCGCGGCACGGGCACGCAAACTAGCAGATATTGAGGCGAACCCCACATACTGGTTATATCCTTGGCCACTAGGCCAACCTTTACCTGAAACCAAGTCTTACCTTTACCTGAAACCAAGTCTTTTCTAGAAGGACACTTAGCAATAGCATAGAATATAAAAATAGCATTGAATATAATTATCGCTAATGCAATTATCGCTTAATATATGGTAAAAAATTACGTAGAGTAGTATAGTATTAGCTAATTTATGAAAAATGATAATAATGGTAAATAGTAATTATGGTCATATGAGATCAACAATATAAATAGATGTCACGCCACGGGCATGCAAAGTAGTAATTTCTAAAATTACAACCTTTACAATCCGTTTTTTTTTGTTAGTTTAAACTTAATCTCGATTTAGGACAGGTTCCTAATTAGCTATCATTATTACTATATATCTCTTAATTAGGGTTTTGGCCGAGGAGTTGATGATGCAGACATCAAACATGCGGTACTTACCGGAAGACATAATCACAAACATACTCGTACGGCTTCCGGTCAAGCACCTCACGAAATCGAAAGCCGTATGCAAGTCATGGCTAGCCCTTGTAACCAGCCAAGACTTCGTCGAGCTTCAGCTTCGCCACTCGACCAAGTCTCCGTGTCCCGAAGACCGTATCCTCGTCTTCAAAGCAGAAGAACACAAGGGTCTCTACTCGGCTAACTTGGACACCCGTAACGGAGTTGAACACAACGTTAAAAATCTTACTGTTAACCGAATCCTCGGGTCGTGCAATGGGTTGCTTCTTTGTGCACAAAACGACCCGAATGACCGAAACAAGTGTGCAGCCTTGTTTGTGGTCAATCCATTAACGTCCCAATACAAAAGACTACCGTTGGAGGAATCATTATTATCCAATCAGCCGCAACCATGTTGTTTCGGGTTTGGATACGATCATATAACTGATGATTATAAGGTCGTTTGTTTTCGTGATATCGGTGACATGATGGTATACAGCTTGAAAGCCAACACCTGGAAGAAGTGTAACAAAGGCGCTACTCCGGCCAAATATATGTTCAGTACAAATAACTTGTTGCATTGGAATGTACAATCTTGTACACAAAGTCAACTTTTTTGTTTCAACGTTACCACAGAAAAGTGGAGCGAGGTAGCATTGCCGCCGACAAATCAACCAACGCAATGGGCGGTGCAAGATATGGTGGTTCAAAGTGGACGGCTTTGCGTAATTGCTTTTCCCGGGAGTAAGGACGACAGGGTCATTACTGGTGACGGATACGTGTGGGTTATGAAGGAGTACGGCGTAGAAGAGTCTTGGGCCAAGTTGTTAAATTTCAGTAAGTACTGTGAGAAAGTCAATATTTGGGATTGGAGGATTTCTCCGATTTCTCCCGTTGAAGAAAGCGATGACGACGACGAGGATGAGGTATGGTTGATATCAGAATCCGAGGCGGATCCAATTGTGTTGTGGTATGGTATACTAGGGAAGAAACCCATAGAAACTCCAATTTTTGGCGTGCCAAGATGTGTGGTGCGCGGAGCTTATACTCAAACCCTTGTTATAATTACTGCCTGTCCTCGAACTCTTGCTGCATTGCCACGATCATCATGATTTATCAAAGTCGTTATTTTTGTTCTTTGATTTAATTTCCTGTATCTTTAATTTGTATTGGTTCGTTTTGGTCTGTTTTCGTAGGAAGCTAAGGAATAATATGGAGTATGTATATCGTTACATTAGCACTAGATCGACTTGTCGAGTTGTCGATTATTATTTGGTGAATCCTACGAGTTCGGTTTGAATTTGGGTTGCTTCTTACTACCCATTACGTCAATATTTCCCGATAGGCACCCATTTGATAGTTTCGGGTTTGATAGCCTGAAAGCCGACTCGTGGAAGAAGTGTAACAATGGCATTGCTCCAACGAAGCGTTCGAGTTTTACTATGGATGGGGTGCTTTTGAAGAATGACAAGTTGACAACAATATTTTGTTGCACTGGTGTACACCAGTTTATGCTCCAAGTCAAATTATTAGTTTTGACATTAGCACAGAAAAGTGGAGCGAGGTGCCATTGCCGCCTACCTATACAGCATCATCATTATTTGTGGTGTATCTTATAGGGGTTCAAAGTGGACGTTTTTGCGCTGTTGGTTGGATTTGTTATGAGACGAAAAATAATACTGATGATTGGTACGTGTCGGTTATGAAGGAGTATGGCGTCAGAGAGTCTAGGGTCAAGTTGGTCAAGTTGTACATCTTTGCTTTGGAGGATTGCACCCGTTTCTCGTGCAAAAGAAGGCGAAGATGATGATGAGATATAATTGATGGAAAGAAACCTAAGGAAGTAAGGATACGATTTTTATATGATTTTTATATGAGCTTCCTAGGGCTTGAAGAGAGTATGGTGTTGGATAGGGCAGTGTGGCGAGACTCTATTCATGTGGAGGAGTTATCCTGACCCCTTTTGATTTCTTTGTTTGGTTTTTCCAACTATTTTTTCCAAAACTTTTTAACCTGTGTTCAAAATTCATATGGTTTTTGCAATATTTTTTAAACCTTTTTTATTTATTTTGACGACTTTTCTAAATTTCCTTTGAAAGTGTTTAAATACTTCTAAAAGGTTTACAACGTTTTCGAAATTTTTCGGCGTACACAAGACGGTTACTGGATGACGATTCATGTTAGCCGACCCCAAATCATTTTGGGAATAAGGCTTGGTTGTTGTTGTTGTTGTATGGTATAAGAGGGCAGAAAACCATAGCAATTCCAATGACTGGCCTGCCAAAATGTCTGATTTACGCAGCTTGTACTCAAACTCTTGTCACAGCTTCTACTCGAACTCTTGTTAGATTATTGCCACAAACACCGTGATAATCAAAATCTGGTCCTGTGTTTCTGTAGGTGATGATTAATTATTAAAGAGAGGGATTATAAGAAGTAACATTATTAGAAGTTTAAGAGAAGTGTAATGTTAATTGAATTGACTTATTATTCGAGCAACTATGCATGGTGAAATTACCTTCTTTTTTTTCTTTCTTTTTGGGTAAACAGGAACAACCGTGAGGCAACCCCGGCCCCGTTAGATTCTTGATCACTAGGAAAGCAAAGAAGTTTTTATTAGCCACTAAAATGGGGAGGGTGGGATCTAAAAAACACCAAAGTCGTATTTGGGATTTATTAAACACCAAAGTTGAAAAACTTGTTTTTATAACACACTTCAAACTATTTGGGTATTTGTTAAACACCAAAACAAATAAAAAAAATGTTAATTTTTATCTTACCTCGTAAATTATTTTTATGCGTTAAAAAAAAAATTACTCATCTTCTTCTCCTCCAGTTCTCCATCATCGATTTTCTCTACGAAAACACGACGCAAGATTAAGTCATATCCAACAAACTTCACAATTAGAACCTAAGATTATGCGAAATCTAAATTACAGTCGTCCTAGACCTGATGGAGCGAGAGCGCAAGGATTTTGGCACTTCTAAACAATTTTATGCTAATTTTGAACTTCACGGTACCGTTCAATCATGTTCGTATTTTTTTTTTTTTGACATTTGCTGAATTATGTAATATGTTCTTTTTTTTTTTTTGAGATCAATGAACGGGATTTACTCCATAACTTTACCTAATTACGGTAAGTAAGAACATAATTTCATTTTTTTTAATGTTTTTATTTGTTTTGGTGTTTAATAAATACCCAAATAGCTTAAAGTGTGTTTTAAAAACAAGATTTTTAACTTTGGTGTTTTATAAATACCAAATACAGTAGTTTATTACAGTAGTTTTCAATTAAGCTTCAAAGTTTGAGTCGTCTCGTTTTAGTTATGTTAGACGTAATGTATAGCTCATTTTTTTTTTTACTAATTTTCCTTATTCTCTTACAAAAGGCTCACGGGGTATTTGAGTTGGGACAGAGTGAGTGTTTTAGTAATGTAAGGCTCACTAATTAGTTTATTAAGAGAGTGAAAAGTATTCAGCTTTTGGATTAACCTATTTTCACTATCCAACTTTTATGCAGGTTACTTTTAATGATGTGATATTAATTTCATTATAGATTATTATGCACTTAATGTTTTAACGTCATTAAGACTTCAAAAATTAGACCACAAGAGAAGTCTAAGGAGCTGATTATGTCCTGGACAAAAGGGGAGAAGTTTCAGACTTCAAAAGCTTATGAGCATTTCAGGCATAAATACGTTAAGAGGAGATGGTGTAAGGCAATTTGGGATGGTGTAGTAATGCCAAGGCACAGCTACACAACCAACATGGCTGCTCAGAAATGCTTGCCAACCATTGACAACATTCAGAGCAGAGGCCTGCCCATTGTTAATCGATGTATTCTGTGCAAATCAAAGGAGGAGGATCATGATCATCTGTTCTTCAAATGTCACTTCTCCTCAAATGTCTGGCACTCAATACTCAGCTGGCTAGGCATTACAAAGAGAGATTGGAATCTGAGAAGAGAACTTAATTGGATTGAAAGCCGAAGAAGGAGAAAGCATTGGACCACCAAATGGTTCAAGTGTGCTATTGGAGCTACAGTTTATATGTTATGGTATGAAAGAAATGCGCGCATATTCAGAGAAGAGGAGCATTCGGAAACTTGGATCACTTATCAGGTCAAATATACCACCTGTGTTAGACTTTACAACTGGTTTGGTAATGAAACGCCAAGTCATGTACTTGATAGTCTAGCTAGCTAGTTAGCGGAAATCTATTTTTGTAAGATACAGCTCTTTTTTTCCCCATCGTGGAGGAATAAAACAAATTTCTTACAAAAAAAAAAAAAAAAAAAAAAACTTTAAACTTGCCAATCAAATATGAGGTTACTACAAAAAGCATGTGATTTATTACTTTATTATGAGGTTACCACAAAAATTCCTTATATCGAATATGCATCCAAACTCGTAATAAAAGAATGGACAATTTTAAACTTGCCAATCAACATTTTACCAGCTTATTGTAACCAGTTGATTATGGTGGGATTTTTAATTAAGATAGGTTGTATGGTGTAGCTTACGTATGTAATGTCTATACTTTTTGCATAGCAAACTCTTAATATTTTTTTTACTTTTATTACTTAATTGGACAATGTGGTATATATATGTTTGTTTTGTTCTCTTATTTGAGACTCCTACATTCTCCTCATTTATTATTATGTGATTTATTACTTTATTATGAGGTACAAAAATGATTTATATGGAATATGCATCCAAAATTGTAATAAAATAATGAACAATTTTAAACTTGCCAATCAATAATTTACCAGCTTATTGTAGCCAGCTGATTATGTATGACCAAGCATTATGAGTTTATGACGGCGCATGTTGATCTGGGACTTCAACTATTTATAGCTAACTGATTGTTTAACTTCTATTAGAATTCTATTTGTTTAACTTCTATTAGAATTAGAATTGTATAATATCTATTAGAATTAGAATTAGATTTAGATTATGATTATGAAAATATACCATAAACCTTCCTAGTATCCTACAAAACATGGACTCTCTCACAAGCCTTGAAAAATAAACCGAATTTTCTGGTGGCTCGAAAATCTCAACTTTCGACGTAGGCCCCTGAAAAAACCCTCATTTATTATTATGTATTGATTAGATTATTATGTTTACATTACAATGTAAACTATATGAGGGGCTTCCCCTAAGTTATTGCAAACAAGTCAATTATTACGAGTGTCAATGTTAAGAGTATTCCCAAATTGCGTATCTTATAATTCTATTACTCAAAGGTGAAGAATTCTATGGTACACGACGTGCACCGAAACGCACGGTAGCAGATGTTATATCTACCGTAGATCATGTTAGAAGATGATCTAGACCGTTCACCTATTTTTAATTATTTATATTTAAAATTAATTTTGTAATTACTTGAAAAATAGGAAAATGTTGTATAATAAATTTATGAACAAAAAATGAAAAAAATATTCAATGTTTGCCTTGCCGCAAAATGGTGGTCGCCGTAATTATTGTGTCGGGGATGGCTGGTAGATCGCCGGGGCGCCGGTGAGGGACGTCGGGAAGTTCTCGTCGTAGGGGTAGCCGCTGGCAGGCAAACTCATCAAAAACATATGGGGGCAAGAATTGAACCCGAGACCACAAGTGTAACATTTTACTTATCACAATTGGTGATGAAATGTTGCAACAAACAATATAAAACCTAAATGACTGGGGGCCTGGCCCATTACACACTTTACTCAATTAATAGATCGCAAATTCTAATAAGTTGGTTGTATTTTGTGTTTTGTTTTCTTTGAGGTCGTTTGGATTGAGGGATGGGAATTAGGGGGATAAGAGGTGGGAATAGGGGAGGGATAAGGAGGTGGGAATTGGGAAAATAATCCCACTCCCTTGTTTGGATGAGAGTGGGAATTAAGGTGGGAATTAGGGTGAAAGTTTTTTATTTGACCAATTTACCCTTTAATAAACTATTGCCTATTTCTTACTTAAGTAATGGCAATTATGTCATTTTACCTAAATATATTCCCAAATCCTATTACCTGCCCCCCCTAGGTAATAAAAATGTGGGAATAGAATTCCCAAATCCCATATCCCACTTTATTCCCAAGTAGAATTCCCATTTACCAAACATGGGAATACTTTGAAAGTGGGATAAATATTCCCATCCCACCTCCTATTCCCACAATCCAAACGACCCGTTTATACTTTTTTCCCCTTTTTAGAAGTGAATAGTTTATAACCTTTCAGTTTTCGTAATACATATGGCTATTTTTTAATATCGTTTAAACGAAATCATTTCGGGGGGCCGGGATCTATAGTTATTTAGTAGTGAAACGATTCATGAGGTTACTAATAAACATGTAAACTAACCTTTTTTTAGTAGTGACTACTGAGTATGATAGACGTTTACATTTGAAACGACGAACAATAGAAATTCTAGAAACCCTTTTGCATGCATGGTCGTTTTGTAGAAAATACTATGACTACATATATAATAATATTTTTGAAACATGTTGTATGAGATCATGTCACATTAATAACTTACTCTGTGTAGTTGTTTGAAATCATTGTATATTCTATGATATCATTACTCTCATACTACGAGACACTAACTCAAAAGCGTCCCTTAATTTTATGGAACATTGGATTTCGTTAAAATGGAAGGTCGATTATGAAAAAGAAACATAATGTATTGTTTTTACATGCCTAGAAACTTCATTTGATTTTCTTATTGTTGGCTTATCTTTTGAATCATAGAGTACGTACTTGACCCCTTGCATATACTGCATCTGATGTTTCTCATTTTTGGCAAAAGTTTTAGGTAGTTTTGTTTGACATATACGCATGTGCGTATAGAAGTGAAACACATGTTAGAAGACTAAGTTATAATAATTGGTTGCTCGACCTACATTAGTTAAACGGTTGTAGCAATAAAATTATTTAAAATATAATGTTAAGTATATAAAAACAGAGAATAGAATATGATCAGCGCATCATATGTTCGAAATTTGAACACTAATATTAGAATTTTACCTTAAGCCAAGGGCTTGTTTTGGTGTCATAACCGTTTTGTACTATTGGTTTTTTGCATCATGACATTTGTTAAATAAATTACGATATTAATACAGTTGCCATACAATTGATGGAAAAATAAAATCTGATAACCAATTTTTCTAGCTTTAAAATGAAAATTAAAAAGAATAACGAGCCCTAAGTTTTTCGGGTACGTCGGGATTTACAATTAGAAATTAAGATCATGTTATAAGAAAAATGAAAATGAAACTAATTTTTCTTTTTAAAATAATAACATTCAATGTTTTCGTTTTATTTGGAATTTTATTGAAATTGTAGGCTTTCGGGAAAATACAAAAATTTGAATTGTGAGGAGACTTTTGGATTCTTCAATTAACCGAAAAAAAAAAAACGAAAAAAGAAAGAAAGATGTAAAACACAAAAAAATGCTTGCTAACCACGGAAAAAAAAAACTACAAAACTGCGCTTCACAAGGTTCGAACCCAGGACAACGGTGGAGTTGTGAAACAATTTTACCAGTAGGCCACAACTTCATACTGACTATATTAGAGACTGTTATTTATATAAACCTGATACACGTAGGCCGTAGCAAAGGGAAAACCAGAAAAAAAGAAAAAACAGTGGTCGAATACTCGCGCCGCCCGTTTTTCTTCCACAACCCATGGGCCATGAATCTCCAATCGTTAGCAGGCGAAGCGGAGGGGGGGGGGGGGGGGAGCTAAGGGGCGAATAGGAGGGCGACGGTTGTGGGTTGTAGTCGGCAATGGCAAACCGATCGCCTGATCGGAGCCGACAAGTTGAACCCTTTAGGGGTGGCAGATGGCCGGAGTTAGTCTGGTTCTATGGTTGCCGGCGAGATGTTGACCGGTTGTTGTTGCCGGCGGGATGTTGAACGGTACTTGTTGCCGGCGAGAGGGGAAGATGGGGAGAGGGAGGAGAGAGAAATTAATATGCAAAAATTAATTTTAATATTACTAAATTCTAATTACTTATTTTCATAAAAATAAAAATTAATTTTAAAATATTTTATTACGGTGCGTTTCGGTGCACGTCGTGTACCATAGAACTGCTCAAGCCTCAAAGGTTTGCCATTGTACATAAAGTCTTCGGCGCTAGCAATGTCAGTAAAATGTTACAGGTTCGGCTTTTCCGGCCATTCATTTAGTTAAACTTTCTCTTCTCTGTAAATGTGTGTTGTTCTATAAGGTGACTTGAAGGTTTTAGCTAGTAATTAGCTCTATTTGGAGTGACCAAATTTTTGGGGACGAAAGTAGTGTAGTATTAGATTTTAGATATCAAGTCAGACGATTTGAAGGCTTTAGTCAATTATCCCAAATCAAAAGTGATCATCTTTTTGAAACGGAAAGAAGTATGCGATATCATGTCATATGTGCACGCCTTTGGTTTCTTGCATGCTAAAATATTGTCGCTGGACATTGCAGGAGCTTCCAGTGCATCAGCGAGCAGATGCAGTGAGCAATTTAGTATTCAAAGCGAAAGGGAGCTGAGGGTAAGGGACCCCGTCTATGGGTGTGTTGGTGCAATCTCATTCCTGCAAGACCAAGTATCGCAGCTACAGATGCAGCTGGCAATGGCTCAAGTTGAGATACTGAGCATCCAAATGCAGCAAAACCCGGCCTCGGCATTACTCCAAAACCAGATACAACAGTTTGCAGATGAGAAACCTGTTATTCTGAATAGTGACAACTTTGATAATGTGCACGAGTATCTGAATAACTTTGCTGCTTTTTCTGGCAATCATGTAATACAGGACCCTATGAAGAAAGAGTCCCTCTGGACTTAAACTTAAAAAGTACTTATTCTAACTTTTCCAAGTTCATCTCAAGTCTCCACCTTTTTTTTTATTAATTTTCATTATAGGTTACCCGTAGAGTTGTAAGCAACAACCTCCCTATGTTTTCAACATAAGGATAAAGTTGTGTGTATTCGACGACCCTCTGACCTTGTCATAGGCACGAGTCTTTAAACACCGTGCTAATTTTGTTTATGGGTATGTTTTTCTTGACTTTTTTGTGCCTTTACATGTTCGAGTTGTAAGGTTTAAGACTTTAAGTCACAGGGCAAACGTGCACCCAACGTACAGTACACTCAAAGGTGGGAAACTATTGGAGTAAATCTTTGTTTAGAGTATATAAACATTAGGAGTAGTGTATTTAGAAGATAACATGAATTTATTAGATAAGTAAAAACGAAGCAGTTGCATACTTGCATCAGTGTGAGGTAACATGGAATTGAGAGTATCTCGCTCTTTTGCAGTGTTGACAGTAACCAAATTAACCTGATTTAGTCTCTAAATGGCACACATCATTTAATTGTTGACCAATGCCGACAACCAAATCTGCTATACGTCTAATGGAAAAGTGTCTCTTGAAAAAAAAACCTTAATAGTGACGGGCTTTTCATCCCAGTGCAACATATAAATAACGAGCGTGTATTTTAGAGCACGATGCGAGTAAGGTTGATCAACGGTTTGCGAATTTTTCATGTCATTCAAAATGACATCGATCATTTGATTGAAATAAACAATGACATGAGCGAGTTTTGTGCACTCTTCACTTACAAATTAAGGGGTTTGGGTTCTTAATTTTGGTGAAACCCAAAAATCTTCACTTTTCTTCCCCTTGTCAGCCGTTGAAGAGAGGAGCTTTGTTCCTCTATGAAATGTTATCGAAGTTTTAACATTTCTTGTGTTTGGATCATCCAATTAACAAAAAAAAGGGGGGAAACGGACCTTGTTAATAAGAGTATAATTTTTTTTGGCTCGAAATATGCTACTTGATAAATTGTTTTGAGGGGTGATGTGGGTTGAATTGGGGAAGAAGATGTGGAAGTTGTGGGTTAAATTGGGGAAGAAAGTGGAGTATCTGGGTTGATGAGATTGGGAGAGGAGAGAGAAAGAAAGGAGAGGGAGAAGGTTTGTAAAATCTAACGGATAACTTAAAAAAACGTTGGGTCTTTATCTGAAGAAAAATAAAAACGTTAGTCCCCAAACTCACACTTAACTCCCAAGCCCAAGGTTACAGCAACGTAAAATTTAAAAACTACAATGGCTCTCCCTTACAACGAGTTAACTTCTATTTTGGGGTCTAACATTTTCAGAAAAATTGAAATCAGGACCTCAAACGTTTTTAGCTTGAAATCAGGACCTCATATGAACTCCGTTGCACTATTATGTTAGCTTCACTTCTTTCTCTCCTTTTTTTTTTTTCTTTCACTCTGCATCTAACCTCCTCAATTTTCTCTCCTCTCTCCTTCACCGTTGAAAATCATCACCAGTTAACCACCGTCACAACCACCATAAAATCATTCACCACCGCCTCCTACTCCACAACATAAACCCATATGAATTTTTTAGTTTAAATTTTACTGCAAAACAACCACAACCTTTAAACTTTTTGATTAAATTTCCGTATAAATCAACCACAACCCAATAACAATGAGTAAACAAAATTACCCAAAAATCAAATTCCTCTTTTGCGATGATATAAACCCCAACAAATTGTAAGAGAAAGAGATATTGAGATGGTTTTGAAGAGGGAGATCATTGAAAGAAAGAGTAAGTACTGTGATTGTTTTTTTTTTTTTTGTAAAGTTTTGGATATGGACTGACCCTTTCTCAAATTGATTTGGGGCTTCGAAATCAATTTGCACAAGGCAAAGGTATTACAAATTGATTTGGGGCTTTAAATCAATTGCATAAGGCAAACATAGAGTGATTGTAATTGTAAAATAGTTTATGAAATTGTGGATTTTATGAAATTGTGGAGTAGAAGACAATATGGGTTTATGAATTTGACTGTTGTGGTGGTGGTCGGCGGCAGTAGTGGTGAACACGTTTGGAGTGCTGAAGGCTTGGAGGAGAGAGAATAGTATTAAGTGGACAGAAAACTAACTTAACAGAATGGCTTTGAGTTCCTTAACAGACCAGTAAAACGTTGGAGATCCTGATTTCACAAAATATGAAAACGTTGAACCCCAACTTAGTAGTTAACTCCCCTTACAACTCTACCTCACCCACCCCTCCCCCAGAAAACCCACCTGCACAATGTCCAACTTAAATACTCCAGGATTCCGAGTATTCTTTAACCTTAGGTAGCGAACAACTAACAATGTTGATGAAATAATTGCTTAGTAGCTAAAACAATTGGTTCTACATATGACACTCTCCGTTTCCTGAAAGCATTTATATGTTTCTGAGACTCCCAATGGCTTTCACAAGTATAAAATTATCTACGAGTAAAACAACAAGAATGAAAACTACATCTCATTCAAAGAATCAAATCCAAATTGAAGTTCTTATGGGGCTAAAACCAAGTTAACTTATTTCCTTAACCCTCAAGTTGACAGCTAAATTAGGGTAGCAAATCAGAAACAGCCACACTCAATCGTTAGGTTGCCTACCCCAAATACATCCTCAATTCAATGTTAGAGAAGACACAGGTAAACTAATCTAATGTTATACTGCTTTCATAGCTTCAGTATGAAATAGAGCTCAATGCACCAAGAAGTTTACGCACCATATTCATGGTTATACTCACGTAACTACTAGCTAGGTGATCACTTATGACAAAAATAATTCTAGAGCACCACACATATGGGGATGACAGTCAGTCCAGAGGAGACTATATTGAGAATGAGGTATTTCGAGACCACAAAACACAGCCATGCCTTTGAAGCTATAACACAGCCCCCATTTGGGGATTATCAGATCAGGAGACACCTCACTGATTTCATAATACTAGACCATGACTCATTTCATTTTCATTTCCATAGCAGGCTTAGCAGCCAAAGGATCACTAGTTGTTAGTTTTGGAGTATAATAGTTCGTTAAACTGCATGCGCTAATGATATCTTGAAGTAGCAGTCTGTGGATGCAATTATCGACACAATTTACGATTCACGGGTAGGCCTAGGTACTGTAGAATGGTAAGGCTAGGTACATCCTCTCAGCCCCTACTCACCATGGGCGTGAGCCAGCCTTTGAGGTACTGGGGTATTTTGTTGTTGTTATAGCAGTTGTAGTACAATGACTCTGCACGAGCAATCAGCATCCATAGTATTAACTATTAACCAAACAGCAAATACTCGCCAAGAAATAGTATACAAAAAATTATATAGCAAAAAAAGATAACCTCCAGATATATCATTATAGTAGCAAACTAGCAATGCCAAAGAAAGACCTTATAAATGACCTTAAACACTCACTCGGACACATCAACCACAGGGCAGACATCAACAGAAGTTCAAAACAAGCATGACCAAGGGTTTATCTACAGTTGTAACTTTCTTTGCTTTCCCCATTTTGCTAACTTTTGTCTTACCTATTCCACAGACCTGCTAATCGTCCTACTAATTAAGCACGCCAACTTTCGAAGGCTCATTGATCAAATTTTCATCGGTTCTCTTGCTCTCCTACAAACCCCTTAATGAAGAAGACGACCAACAACATATATGTTTACCAGAATAGAGCGCAACCCAGATGACCCATATTTATAACCTGTTAACGGAGAAGGTACCATATGCTCATGATTCCATTACTTTTGAATCTGACAAAAGTTTCACATTTCGATTGTCGATTTGGCAGACTAAGTTCCAAAATGAGGAAGGAGAACCTGATAAGATTCAAAATTTCAAATACTAGGCTTTGACAAAGGATAGCTATGTCTACTCTACTGTTACATACTAGCTTCCAGAAACTACTCAAAGAATGACCTCTGCCAGGGAGACAACATGAAGGAGCAAAGGACATTATTCTTATTGTGATCAGTCATCACGAATGTTGTTACAGACTCTGGTAAGTCCTTTAAATTATCAACTACTGCAAGGCCCCTTAGAGGATATGTTTTTACCAACAAGAAGTATTGGAGGAAATTACAAGACCCCTTTGATGCGGAGTATCTACTCTGCAAGTTCAAGGAGTTGACGGAGGTTCCTCAGGGGGTACATTAATCTTCCAACCGACCCGGATGGATTAGAAATCAACCCTAGAAGATGCACAGGTTTTAAGTAACTGGCAATGAAGGGCTAGGAAGGCCACAAACCTTTTGTACATGATTGTTTGACTACAATGGAGCATACCAGCAAATGAACAATAAGATCGCGTTTAAGACTGAGGACTATTACTATACAAAGGAAGTTCAAAAATTTAACTAATCCGTTGATGTTTTCTGGATTTTCAACAGTGTGGAACTACAAGGGTTCAAAGTCACGACATTATGCTGCAGAAAATACATACCTTTAAGCTCTTTTCATCTCAAAGTTTGAGCTTCACACAAGTTTCACAAGGAAACTTATAGTACAAATATGGTCTAGGCCATTTATCCGTGATGAGGAAGTGACACACTAGCACAGGACTAACCATGAAGAAAACAGGCCCCCTGCTGGTTTATTAATCTATAAATAGATATAACATTCAAGGAGTTGAAGGAGGTTCAAAAGAGGTACATCAATCTTCCAACCGACCGTGATGGACTAGAAATCAACCATAGAAGATGCACAGGTTTAAGTAGCTAACAATGAAGGCCCAGGGTACATCAATCTTCCAACCCGTCTGTATCTTTCATGACTTGCCATTCTATGAAGACAATGTCCAGTTTTTTTTATACAAGCACTTAAGTTAATGTATTGAGGTTATCAAAGCAAAAAATGTAGACAAGAAACTTTTGATTTTGATTTCAAGAGACACCATATCCGCTTTTGAGATGAGAGATAGTATATCCTACTGTTATTATCTAGACATCTAGTAATGTTTCAGCTTTTTTTCTACCAATTTCCTCGAGTAAAAGAACGCATATAGAACCCTCCCCTTAAGTAGACAATGTGAAACAACAATTACTCTTCAAGAGTCATGGTTGCCTCGAAGTGCAACGTCAGTAACTATATAACGCTAGCCCACTAGATCAGAGGGAAATCATTCCAATAGCAGAAGCCCAAAGTATAAAGAAATGAAAATTGCCAATGCTTACCAATGCAGAGCGACATAACTAACATAAAAAGACCAACACAAAGTAGGCAGTCCAGAAGCTTTATGTAACAAAGGTTAAAGCAAACAGTTCAGACCTTTTCATGTAAGTACTTAATTTCAGTACGCAGCTTCAGCATTTCAGGTTGGCCTGGGACTATCTCCAGAGCATGATCTGCATCTTCCATGGCCTCTTTAAGCTTTCCAAGTTCTTTCCGAGCTAGTATTCGACGCCAGCATGATTTCAAGCAGTGCTTATCCAGTTTTAATGCCTCTGTGCAGTCACTTTCAGCTTCCCGATACCTTTTCAGATTCAGATATGCAGCTGCTCTATTTGAATATACAGCCGCTGTAGGTGAGCAGAAGATGGTTATTGAATAGTATTCAATAGCCTCTGCAAATTTCTTTTTCTTGAAACATAAATCACCCCGTTCTTTTGCAGAGGCAGCATCTGCAGTAATCGTCCATCAGAATGATGCTTGCACAATTTATTCAGCAAATGGACCATTTGTGCACCCAAAAGAGAAAAGGGAACCACTGACATATTTCAATGAACACGAGGGATAATATAACATCCATCTGTTCACAGCAAATGGGAGATTTGATATGCTAGTAACTACGGAAAGTACTAAACTAGCCATCCTTGGGTTCATGTAATGCAATAGCCATCCACAAGTAGACATTAAGAAAACTGCACAGAATCATCCCTTTTCTCTACGCATTGTATTGTTGTCTTCTATACGAATTAATAAACTAACGCTAACAATAAATGGAACTACCGAATAGAAACACAACATAGACCGAAGCAACAGTAATACACTTCACTTGGAAGATGCAGTCAAGTAAACTACCTACAAATCACAATCAAGTTTCGAGGACCAATGTGAGTCACTTAACAATCGACCACAAACATAATCAGAAACCATAAAGATATGCAAGGGAGAATAGAGACATACTCAATTGAGGGAGTGGACTGGGAAAGCTAGGGATGACAAAGATGCTATAAAACACCCTCCGAACCGAGTTGGTGAATTCACAACATAACTCCACCTTCTTAGTGTTAGGATTAATGCAATAAACATTATCATTAACCTGAAAGTAAACACTATCAGGCTCAAACGGGTGGAATACCCATGGTCTTGGCAAAACAACAAAATCCAACTTTGGCTCAACCCAAATAGAATCTTTCCAAACTAAACTCCATTCCCCAGCCTTATAATCCATCAACCTCCACAGCTTCAACTCAAACTCACTATTACTCCCACTCTCAACCACCGGCACCTCCATAAACTGTATAAACCCGTCCGACACACCGATACACCTCAAACCAAAACCAAGTTCCTCATCGTAGAACTTCCTCAAACACCCCTCAGGGAGAGCAATGTACCTGCATTTAGTCTTTCTCTTACCCACACTCCGAAAAGGATCAGCCTCCCAAACCACTATCCCTATGGAGTAATCAAACCAATGAAGCCGCTTTCGGAACTCGAAACTCTCCCCGTCCGGCCTCCAAGGGCTGTCTTTAAGCATGGTATTACCAATAGGGTCCACTTTCTCCTCCCACTCCCCACTCTCCGAATCATAACACACCAAATACACTTTGTCGTCTTGGAAAACCGGTACAAACTTGACAACCATGAACCTATCCACAAGCCCACTCACCGGGTCGACCCGGGTGGTCAGCCCGAGGCAGCCCCGGGTGATAAGGCGCTCTGTCTGGGGGAGCCGGACCCATTCCCCGGTAACAGGGTTACCCACGAAGTAAGTCTCCTCTTCGCCCAAGGTGGACCCCAAGATGACGAACCCGTTGCTGGCGGCGACCACGGTGGGATAGACTTTGCCGCCCTCAGGGAGTTTGTTGGAGAGCTTGGTGTTCACGCTTAACTCACTGACAAGTGGCGGTTCCAAGTGTCTGAACTTGGATTGACCTTGGTAAACACGGACGTTGACAACCCGGTCGAGGATGGCCCATGACGGGGAGTTCCGGGAAATGTAGGCGGAGGTGAAGGTGGGGCCGGAGATGATGGAGTTCCACCGTTTCGAAACGGTCTTGAAACGGCACACTGGTTTTGCGGGTAAACGGGTTAGGATTTCGGTTATGATTTTGTCCGGGAACACGACCGGCGGCGGTGGGGCTTCGTCGGACATGTTTTTACTTGGAATGGGAAGTTTCTGGGCTTTGGTTTTGAGGGGGAAATGGCACAAAGGAGGAATGTTGGTGTCGGCTAATATTTTAGTGGAGTATCTGATTTTCACAGTCCAGAACATTCCGAGTATGTAGGGTTTTTCTCAGGTTGGTTGGGGGTGTTGCTAAACGCAATCTAACAAATACTACTGTAACCTATTTTTCTATATTTCTTCCTACTTTACCCTTAATGATATTTCTCCCTACAACTTTTTAGATAACATTTTTTTTACGTAAACTTTTAGACAACTTAGCCTAATGAATTTTACAAAAAGTTTAACATTAGATTCTAATACAAAAAACAAAATTATGAACTTATGAACACGATGTATTGAGTAAAAATAATTGTATTTGGTTTCGCTATTAATTTCATGCAATAATGATGAAGAATAATGTCATTATGACATAATATAGGGAGATAAGTAATGAAGAAAATGAAAGAATGATTGGGTTATAATTTGTAATTTTGGGAAATATGAGGCTAGTATCGGTATTTGGGCAGGTTACGTTAGTAAAAAAAAAAAAAGTTACGTTTAGCAACCATAGGTTGATTTTGTGGAGTGTTGTACGCAGATTTTTGTGGTAAGACTTAGGGTCCAATGGGCCGATGTGGTTGATCAACAATGTCGAGCCAAATTCTATGTTTTTCTACTTAAGTCTTCTTATGTTATCATCTTTCTATAACCAAACAAAATTCTATATTGTCATCCCATTTACGATTTTACGGAGTATCTTTTTTCTATTCAATACATTTGAAAACCAACTTCAATTTTTTTTTTTAAATGAAATAAATTAATTATTGCACTATTTTTCCATCCAAAAATATTTCTCTGTTTGGTTTGCTGCTTTTGACTGAGCGAGTTTAGAGCTACTTCTAGAGTAGATGAAATATTTGCTTGCATTAAAATCAAGTGGACTTAGGCCCTGTTTGATGGGACTTATTTGCAGTAGTATTCAGTTCAGTTCAGAATCATTCAGATCGGATCAGATCAATTCAGAAACATTCAGATCAGATCAGAATTGTTCAAATTTTTATCAATGTATTTGGTCCATAACTGATACTAATTCGTTGAAATTCAATCAAAATTTCAACACATTCAGATCAGATCAGATCAGTTCAGAATCATTCAGATCAGATCAGTTCAGATCAGAATCATTCAGATTAGATCAGATCAGTTCAGAAAGATACAGTTCTATCAAACGGGGCCTTAGTAGGTTATAATTATGGTCTTTTTTCGGCAATAATAGTTATTCTTTAATTCTTTATTTCACAAAAGAAATGATTATTCTCAAATTTGATATTAATGAAATACTAGATTTTGTACCCGTGAAATTCACGGAGATATTCGTAATTCATTTCTTTGGCTTGCAGATCTCTAATGACATTTCACTTTTGCTACCTTGTGGTTTTATGTTGGGTTTTTTTAAGTTTCATCTTATTCAAATTACGTATACTTTCTGAGATGAGCTCATAATCCTAATGACCTAATCAAACTAAATTAAAGCAAGTAAATTGGGTTTCTGGTCCCGACCTTTGAAAATGGTCCCAACCCAATATGGACCGAAAATCCGATTAAAAATTTTACATGAACCGGTTTCTAACTGGACTGGAACATATCATATGGTTCCGGTCTACTTTGGGTCTTGCACATGCCTACCTTCATAGGTAAATTTAGTTCTTAAATTTTTAACCGATCACTTTTGAGGCTCTATTTTACAACCACTAGGTGAAAAGCCAGGGGTAATTATTATGATCACATAGAAAATCTTCTAGTTACATTCTTGTAGTGTATAACCTTGAAAATAATAAATCTATATAAATATCAATGTTAAGGTAAGCTCGTGCTTTGCATACCAAACATAGCCCAAATAACATTGAAAATCTCAATTCATCTTACTTCTTAATATTAACTCTTCACTGCAGTATTTACAAATACATTTTCTTTTGCATCGGCTATATGGGATTCGAACCCACGTCTTTGTGCAAAATGCACATGCTCTTCCACAGTTGAGCTAATAGCCTCTAAAGAGTGACAACAGCTATTGATGACATCACATAACATTGAGAACTCACCTAAATGCTAAATGGACAAGCTTGCGGATAAAGGAGGTATAATTAGAGATAGTGAACAGAAGGCTACACACTGAAAAACATATAGTCAATATTCATACAACCAGCCATTTCCACTGCTCAAGTCTACAAAAAGGGTAGACCAACATTACTTTGGTGTTCAGACACAGTAGAGCTCAGTCCTCTGCCTCTACCAGCACCTGTCCAGCCTGTACCAGCGTATTTGTGTGCAACGGGCTCATCTGTAGCTGCTGCTTTCCTATAGTTTCTTTGTGGTGGCATTCTTCATTACAACACGACAACTACAACAGAAGGCTTAGTAAAAACTATTTGGGTCGGTTAACAAGAATCGTCATACGTAACATCTGAGCTAGGGTTCTGTCAGCAGAATACAAATAAGAGATTTTCTTCTTTAAATTACGTTTGAATGACTCGTACCTTGTGACAGGTCGCCTGTGGCTGAAGCACTCATGCCAGAGTGGAGTCTCCTTACTTTCGTGTTCAAACACAGTCTGAATATGATCCAATTGCCCTAGCTACAATTGTGAATCTCGTTACACAAACAAGCAACAAGGTACGTAGCAGAGATACCATGATTTATGTATCTTTTCAGGAAGTTGAACACCTTCTAGTAGGCGCGGTACTTGCAAAGCTGTTGCAGGCAACTTAAAACAGCGGCATCTAGTGAAACACAACTTCAATTGTAAGTGCAACTTTATAAAGAATCAGAGTAAACAGACTTACTGCCTTTTTCGACTCACGTGATATCTTCTTTATCCACATCAAGATTAACTTCCTCTGTCTTTTCTGTATGCTGCTCTATGTAATCCCAGATCACTACGGCACAACTATGCAGAAGAAAAGGTAAACAAACTTACTGTCTACATTAGAACATCAACACTAATGTTAGTAAAGATGGTAGAATGATAGGACTAGGATCAATCTCATTCTCCGTGAGCCTCTCCAGAACAAATGATCAGATGTTTCGACGTTTCTTCTAGCTTCAGTCTCCTGCATTACGCAGCTCTGTATCAGATGCAACTGTAAACTTACTGTCGATCAGTAGAGGTGATAAGTTTAAGACATACCTTAATTTCAGCCTTAAGCTCGCAAGTCGCCTTCAGAAGCTTTTCTTGATCTATAATTCAAGTGAATGAAACAACATAGCAGGCAGTTATGTTCTTCTTACTCGTTGCATATTGACTAGGTATCCGCCAAGTTTTTTGAACTCTTTCTTGTAGACACGCATCAGCAAGTCTATGCCACACTGTCATCAATGACTCATTTATGTGAGATTACAGTTCATAATGCTCGTCCAAATCATTATTTTGTACCAACACCGTACTAACCTCGTGTATCTCCAAAATTGGCATATAAGGTAACAAATCGCTTCTACTAATTGCTTGACGTTATGCTCGTGCAAATCATTTTTTAATTAAAAGTCACCCCTCCGAATTTCCACAATTCCCCAGATCAATCTCATTCTCTGTGAGCCTCTCCAGAACAAATGATCAGATGTTTCGACGTTTCTTCTAGCTTCAGTCTCCTGCATTACGCAGCTTTGTATCAGATGCAAACTGTAAACTTACTGTCGATCAGTAGAGGTGATAAGTTTAAGACATACCTTAATTTCAGCCTTAAGCTCGCAAGTCGCCTTCAGAAGCTTTTCTTGATCTATAATTCAAGTGAATGAAACAACATAGCAGGCAGTTATGTTCTTCTTACTCGTTGCATATTGACTAGGTATCCGCCAAGTTTTTTGAACTCTTTCTTGTAGACATGCATCAGCAAGTCTATGCCACACTGTCATCAATGACTCATTTATGTGAGATTACAGTTCATAATGCTCGTCCAAATCATTATTCTGTACCAACACCGTACTAACCTCGTGTATCTCCAAAATTGGCATATGAGGTAACAAATCGCTTCTACTAATTGCTTGACGTTATGCTCGTGCAAATCATTTTTTTAATTAGAAGTCACCCCTCCGAATTTCCACAATTACCCGCTATTTGCTCCGGTGCCCTTCTACTTGCTTGTCGTTTGTATGCTCCCTCTATCATTCCTCTGTTTAAATCTGCCACAGATTCTCTGTCAATCATCATATACAGAAAATAACTATAAAAATTCACAACTTCACAAAAAGATTAGACCAGAACAAAATTCTTTCATTATAGCAACTAAAATAACAGCTGCAAGAAATGGCGTAAATACCATAACTCAAAGCCTGCTTCATACATTTGATTTTCTGCCAACGAGAAGTGACATACTAAACACACACTAAAAAAAGTAGAGATGTGAAGAGGGTAAAAACAGGACTCTAGACAAATAATCAACTTGAAACTTAAAACACTCACTGGTTAAAAGTCACATAACGACATAAGGTGCTTAAACAAACTAGAGCATGAGGATTAATACTAGGTGACAAGCATAACATTTAGAAGTGGCCAGTTTAACAAATGAAACTAGTTATAACACGAACTCAAAGCATGTGAGAGAGCCCATCTGAGACCATATGCGCACAACATGGAACAACAAAAGACATGACAAATAAAAATACATATCCATGGCGAAACTCATCTAAGTGTTTCGTCGCTCACCTTTATGTTAGCTGAAATCCTGTCAAAAGAAGGTACATATGTCATCACAGGGCCAGTTTAAGGTTGTGTTGTGTATGCATAACCCGGATTTCCTTCTTAAACCATATCCTTTGAAGTAACCATAATCATGAAACGAGGAGATTTTTCAAGAAAAGTTATCTTGCAGCAATAATGCACAAAGCTAGACAACCAATTTATCTAAATGTTGGCAGTTCCACAAACTGATGTTTACGGCCAAAAGTTGTAGAGTTCAATTGTTAGAGCTTCTTATCAAGCTTCCTTAAAGTTTGTATATAGGAGTAATGAACAGTCCTTATCCTCATGGATAGAGGGGAGGTTATCCACATAATCTAAGAGATAATCGAATGAGTTGTTCAGCACATCATCACTGACATGGCACTCTACATTCTACAATTCTTCTATATCAAATCAAAAGGGAGGCCAGTAACAATTAACATCCTTATTAAAGAATCTTCAAAAGCCCATTAATCTACTACCTCTTCGACGCTTCCTCTAAATGGTTATGTGCTCAATTATATTCGAAATAAATGTATGATTTGTCTTTGTGTAGCAAAGTAGATGTTTTCATATAATTTACTCCATATAACAAAGCATGTGACCATGTCTTAACTTATAATCTTGTATATAGTCATATTCTGAAATTTTGAAAATTAATGAGTAAAATTTAATAGCTCTGGGTTTTACCAAGAGTGGATATTTGAAAATTAATGAGTAAATTTACCAAGATTGGAGTAGATAGCTTTTCTCTTCTTTTTTAGTGACAGTAGCAACTTCATGGAGTAATCACCAACATCATAATTCTAATTTCGAATAACATAACTAATTCGTAAGACAACGCGACCACCTATCTTAATGACGAAATACAAGAAAAAGAAAGGACGATATTTTACTCAGCCCCTAGTCTGGAGGTGCACATTATTGGATCAGCAATGAGCATAATTCTAGAAAATCAAGTGGCGTAAACTTCGATCACAAAGCTGGAATTGGACAAAATCACAAATGCTAGAAATTTGAAATTGAATAACCGAACTTTCCAAGCTATACTAACAAGTTGAATGCAATTCAGGAAGCACGAATTACCCAGAATTCAATTTTGCAATAATACAACTAATTCATAGAACAACACAACCAACTATGTTAACAACGAATAACTGAATTTAATACCAAATCCTCAATAAACAATGTGTTATATATAATATCGAATTGACAAACCCCCAAATCGTAAACCATAATTTAACAATCTTCAAATCACAAACCCTAATCAACACTTCCCTAATTGCAAACCCTTAGGCAAAATTCGCATGAAAAAAGAGAGTTGTAAATCATGATGAGGATCGGATGTCAACGAAGAATCAAATTTTAGTGAAAAATCGATACGAAAAAATAAATATAGGAAACTTACATGGATTAGCATCCTCATTATCATCCATTGGAGAGGATTGAGTTTATTAGATGGAGAGAGAGAAGTGTGAGAGAAGATCCAAGAGTTATCCAGCTGAGGAGAGAAAGATTAGATTCTGGGTAGAGAAAAGAAGAGGGAAGAGAGAGAGAGTGAGCAATCAGAAAATGAGAGGAAGGAAGAACGTTGGGGTTATTTTGTTTTTTTCAATCGTTAAAGACGATAAGTTGCCATGTCACATGTGGCTTGAAATATAAATGCTTACAACAAAGATTGATGAAGAAATATCTTACAAAACTCTCAAAACTTGAAGCATACATTTCCTGTTTGATGGTTTAAGGAACTATCTAAAGAGAGGGATGAGGAACAGCTCTAGTTTACTAAGAAGTCCTAAGAAAGAAGACCAACAAATTGTACCAGACACAAACAACCAAAACAATTTTGATAGTTTAGAAGATTTAAGAGGGTTTTTAGGGATCAACAACAATGTTGACGACTAAGATGAAGATGAAGAAGACGAAGAAGGCCACAAGTTTCTTAGATGGGATTTTACGAGTTCGAGTTGGCAAGTTGATCAAGTGTTACAAAAGGACCAAGAATTGGAGGAAAGTTTCAACATTTGTTATGATTATCAAGATACTAGTGTGAAGAAAGAAGATGTTATTATTGACAATAATAATAATGGTAAAACCAATTATGTTGGGTTTTGGGGTGAAATTAAAGGATTACTAGTAGTAGTAACTTTGAATCTACACTTGAATTATGAAGAGGTGCTTGAAGCTTGGTCTAACCGAGGTCCTCTTTGGGCTTTACCATGGTCATCATCATCCCTCTCATTCCGCTTCCAACAATCCTTATGTTAGTAACTTTCTTTACACTAAACTAGTACATATACAATTATTTCTTTATTTTAATTCACTTTTGCATGCTTATATTGTACGGAGTATTTAGTATAGTATCAGGATAGCTTATATGTCACATATTCTTTCTGAGACATTTTATGAACCTAATAGATTGTAAGCATGTTGGAGCTGCATTGCATGATGATCCTTACAACTTAGACCCTGTTTGATAGGACTTATTCGAAATAGTATTTAGATCAGTTCAAAATCATTCAAATCAGTTCAGATCAAATCAGATCAGAATCATTCAAATCAGATCAAATCAGATCAGAAATGTTCAAATTTGGTCCATAATTGATACTAATTCGTTGAAATTCAATCAAAATTTCAACACATTCAGATCAGATCATTTCAGAGTCATTCAGATTAGATCAGATTCATTCAGATTAGATCAGATCAGTTCAGAAATATGCAATCCTATCAAACAGGGTCGTAGTTTACATATAAATGTTGTCATTCAATGTGTCAATGTGTAAAATCTGGACATCAAGCTTCTTAATTAATCATTCGCAATTTTGTGTGAAATGAGTACTATGTGGAGGAGGAACTAGTTCGTGTCCTAATTCAATAATTATAAGTAGGTTCCGAATTTAGAAGATGAAAGGTCAACAAGAGAAACAAGTGTCTTAAGATATGAAGTTCATAAGCAAAATGCAGATAAAAGACCCCGTTTCAAGGTATAATTATTCTATTCCTCATCTTTTTACGGTTCGACAAGTATTTTTTCGATATTTTTTCACCTGTAGTACATAATTTGATGTGGTTAGTATTTTCTTTTGAAATGCAGGGTCGGTTCGTAAAGAGAGGTTTAGATAACGAAATTCCAAATTGATGATAATAAAAATATCTTTGATGAAGAAAAAAAAATATTTGCCATTCAACTATATTTTGCTGACCTGAATTTGTCATTGATAGTAGTCTCAGTTTTCTGTGATAAGAGTATCATTACTTTTCGCGCACTTTTTTCAGTAGATATTTATTTGGGGGCCCAAGCAGTAGTAGGCCTCCACCGATCATACGAATTTGAAGCCCATTTGGCCGGGCCCCACCTGCAATTGCCTTTTCGAGTCCGCTTTTACATTTGACGGAAATCATAAGTGTGTTTCACATTCCTTCACAAACCCATTGTTGGGAGCTCCTAAATTTCTCAATCATAATCATGTACCCTTCACAACTTTATCTCTAGTTTTGATCATATCATATGCTATTGATTGGTACCGCAGAAAACTGATGAGTCTCTAGGTAAAAGCTGAGTTCAACTATTAGTCGGTCTCATACGACACAATGTAGTGAGTACTGAGTACGTCTACAAGACACTGAGAAACATGGTCTTCTATATGAACTTTTAAAACTTGAAAGTGAATTTTCACACCTGCAGCAGAGCTGTTGAACTCATGTACATTGTACGCGCATTGTACTGTAGCATATTCAAAATGCATGACAAAACAGTATGGGAAAGGTGAAACCAGCCCTCATGAATTCATGAGTAATGACAGTAGTGCATTTCATCAGTTTCTGTATAAATACAGAATCGTTCATCAACACAATCTAAGCCCAAAAAAATTAGTGATGTACAGTAATATTTGCTTTCCTCAACTTGGTGAACTACAACAGATGATTTATGAATCAATCATCAGTTTGGGAGCTGCATTTCAGGATATGAACTCTAGATTACAGGTACAGAGAGATCAGGAAGCATGCCTTGTTGACGATAGAAGTTATGAAAATTCACAGCACATCAGAGCAGCGAGTACAGTAACGGTTCAGAATCTTAGCTACCAGGTCTGGTTCTGGAACTAGAGCAGATGTTAGGCTGTTCCAGAGATGGAAAGTGTATGACTCATTGAGAATCTTATTGAACAAAGCATCTTGATGAACTTTCTCACTATCATTAGATGGTGCATAGCCTGTAAGGTAAAAAAGAGTACTGTAAAAAAAATGCTCCTCAACTCCAACAACAGGTAAAAGAAAATCAGATATTAAAACCAGCAAGGAAGAACTAATAGGAATTAGATTACGAATACAAAACTAGGTTCATATGTACCCTCTAGCTCTTAGAAACCAGCAACCTCTAGCTCTTTACCCCTCAATTTCCTGTACTCAGATTAAGCCTCCATGTTAAGTCCCCAGTGATAACTCTATGCAACACAAGTAATAAAATCACATGAGGAAACAAGTTTTATGATTCAGACTCAGTGACTCAGAGTGCAGTATGTAACAACCAACTCAAATAGAACCGAGTACAAAACCAATATCACCCCAGTGCCTCACAGCCTCAGCTCAAAGGCTCCCACCAAAGGCGAGATAATGGATGGTCGTATACTCGTATGCAACCTTAAGCAAAACAGAGTAATTGGATCTACCAAAGCTTACTTGTAGAGTGCTGCAAGCCGGACAAGTTCACTGTAATGAGTAGAATAATATCTCGTCTTCCTCCACTCATGCTAAACAGAAGCAAATATGCTTGTTGGCGTATCTTGCAGCAGTTCTTCTAAATTTGGCATGGCAACAGCAACCTTTAAATCCAATCAAACAAGCAATCAAAGCCATAATTAAACCAGCAACAAACAAATGGAAAAGAATATCTTTTACGCCTAAAACTCTCATCAAAACAGGAAAGATAGTGATCATACCCATCCTTAACGAACTCTTTGAGGAATTCAAGCTCATTTGTCTCTGAGAATACAACGACACAGGCATTTGGATGGTGATAGAGCAAACTTTCAAGACCTCTTTGGTGTCTGACAGTAAACATCCAAGCAGGTGAATTCCACACCATAAAGAACCTCGTATAACACTTCGATTTCCGGAAAAAGGAATCCATGAAGTTTGAAAATGATAGATATGGAGGCAGTCCAGGGAAATAACCTCACCTCTGGCCACCACCAGAGGAAAGCTCTTTGCCCGTTTTACTCCTGGAGAATTCAGATTCTTTAGCAATCTTACTCAAAGAGTTGTCAACTACCCCTTCCACACCCGAAAGTTCCAATGTATTATACTGTGCACCTGATTTGTTGTTTTTTGTCATTGGCACCACCATCCAGGTTTCTGCGTTTTGCTTGTTTTACCTTACCTCCTTTATCTACATCTGTTTCTTGAAGAATCAGAACACCTCTACGGCTCTACCCAATCTAGTATGATTCACTTTAGTATGCCCTTCGCCAGAATGGTCAACATTATTCTCCTCCAAATTTAGATCTGAGAAGCCCAGAGATTTCTTTCCAGTAGACGCAGCTTTCTTTAACTGATAGAGCAATCCCTTCTGAACAAGCTTATCTCCTCTTGTCAGACCTGTCACACCGATACCATCTGGGTCTTGCATCATCAAATTGTTCAAGGGGTTTAATAATTCTAAGTTGGACTTAAACATTTATCTTTCCGTAAGAAATTACTCTTGGCATCAAACCAAGCTCCCCAGCCTTCTCTCAGTGGCGAAACACGAGAGCCTAAATTTAGCAGAAGTGCATCCTCAATGCCGCTGACTTTTACCATTTTCCTCCTCACCCTCTTCATCCACAGGCACATCATCTACACCAAATGCGACCTAGCCTTCCAAAGATATCAAAAAAGACAACTGAGCATACAGAAAACAACAACAACAACAACAAAAAAGAAAAAAAGAAAAAATCAACATCCCATAGAACAAAAGGTGGGTCAAATTATAGACTAAGATATCATCAATACAGAGATATGTACGAACGCTATATGCCTTGTACTTATGTATGAACATCAACGTTACCCCAAACACTCTAATATTGCTAGCCTTGTGGTTTAAGGGAGTTATAATCTGGGCATCCTTGCCCAATTATCAAAAAGGCTGTCACCTTTATGCCAGTGATGAAGAATGGAGGGAGTGTCTAGTAATTGGATTTTATGGAAAATGATAAAGGCGAATAATTCAAAAAAAGTTATCGAAGCTAACTCCTTCACCCTAAGAACTCGAATATTTTATGGTTTTACCTCCATAAAGTCATTGCTTTTTTGTGATGAAGCGAATCATTTTAGTAACTACGAATCATTCATCAAATTTGATTGTTGAGCAACTATATTGAAACACAGTTTCAGATCCGTGCACTAGGGGGGGGGGGGGTCTCTCACAGATTTCTAGTTCTTCTAAGTAACATGCTAAACATAAAGTAAAAGTCAATATAATGGATGAATCAGAATCTTGCATGACTGCAGTATCACAATTAAAACTAGAGTAAAAAAAAGGGCAAGCGGGATCAAGTTAAAGAACAGTGACAACAATGTCCTATTATGCATCTAGCACTTGATCCATCAGGATTCAGGTTTCAGTACTAGAATAGCAAGACGACCTCACGTCTATTTTGAAATTCCTATGTGCTGAATCTTTTGCAACACACAAATCACCAAACTTATGATCAGCGCTGTGAGTCTCGACCCAAACACGAGAGTAACAGTCAAGCAAGCAATATGATGGTATTAATCTCAACTTATAATGAATAAACAACAACAAACCTTACTTCGATCTTCGTCAAAAGTGAGCCCTGCTTGAAATGTCTTTCCATAATCATCCCAACGATCAATCTCATCAATGGACCGTCGATCAAATGCATGACGAATGACATGAGAAAGATGATCAAAGTAGTAACCAGAAGACGACGACAAAACTTTAGCTTGCTCATTCTCTTCCCCTTCAGAATCAAGACCTCTCAAGATCTCCTCCTCATTGGAAACCTTGGACTCATCATCAACAACATCAAGCTCATCAATGCGATCTTCAGGTGAAGTGAATCTTAGGACAGGATCCGAGTCCTCAAGCAACGGGGCCTCAGAGAAAAGGTCATCAAAGATAGATCCACCATCCTTTTGGAAAGAACTCTGCCGGTCTGAGCTAAGGCGACTATAAAGGAGAGAAATGGACAGAAGGAGGAGAATTGCTGTTGTGAAAGCACAACAATGAGCACCATAACAGCTACGCCGCCTTGCACGAAGTATCCAGACATGTTTTCCTAATCAAGTAATGCCTTGTTACTCTCACTCGCACTCACACTCACTCCATCGATTACAAGAAAGATCTTCCTTTAAGTGCATGCCCTATTTCTCATCTGATTTCGACAAAATGGCAGCGAAAATATGTCACAAAAGTTGCCATCATCACAGCTTTATAATTCAAACAACACATCCCAATTCAGCATCTTTAAGATCAAGAACCATAACTAATCTAATTCCGAAACCCATATTTTGCAACCCCCACAAATCCATAACAGCTTGATAAACAAAGTTTTCATATTTCTGCCATTTATCTGATGAAACTCCTAATCCCCATTCCCCTCCACTTACTCCGATTACGCTTTCGGCCATTAAGATGCCACTACCCCCAGTAGGCTCAGTTCTACACTCTTGTGAATTACAATTGACGGCATATAATGAGTGAGGATGAAGCTACTGGAGTTCCCCCTATGTTTGCTTTAAAAAATCTAATAATTAATCAGCTAAAATCAGAATCTAAAATTATCCCACAAGTCAATTGAACTTATTGGTAATTCTACTGCTGCAAAAAAATCCAGATCAGATGATATTGAACTAAACTAAAACTAAACAACTCAATTAAACTTATATTACCTCTAATTTGTTGAATTACCATATCATATTATATAAACTAAACTAAGATTCGATTTCAAAATTGAATTTATCATACAAGATCAAATCTTTTCCAGAATCCAAATTCACAAATTAATTTCACAGAAGAAACACTTGAATGCTAAAATTAAGAAAGAGAGAGATAAAATACATGAAAATGGTGGTGTGTAGATCACGCATAGGAATGTTGGCGGTAAATCAAATTAGTTTCAACGAACGAAATCGCCGGAGATGGTGTTTTTAGCTTTTATTATTGATGGACGACCAACCCGGGTCATCTGACCACTGAGCTTGGGTTTTACGAGTGAAAATCTTGGGCTGACTCTGAGTATGGCTAAACATGTCACTTTATGGTTTACACGTTTGTTTGTTGGTTTTTACTTCTCAATCGTTTTGTTACGAACTTGGTTAATTCAGACCGAGTTGGTTCTATAGCAACGACTCAACAAGTTCAACTCATTGCATATTTAAGTGGGTGTAGTTCAATGAGTGACACCTTGTGTTGTTATGCATTCAAAGTTTATATACGATAAATGCACGTGGTGTCCCTGACTTTTTACGTTTTGCACATGGTGTTCAGCTTTTGAAACTACTACTCTCTGGTGTTCCTCAGATTTACACAACGCGGCACGTGGTGTCCATGGGTTTAACTTTGTTAACAGTGTGTCCCGTTAAGTGATGACGTGGACGTCATTAGTAGTTGGAGGGAAAATAATTAGTGTTATTAATCATATTTTAATAACACTTCTTCCCATGAGAAACATGAGAACTCTTCCCTATCATTTTTTTTGGAAAATAAATGGTCAAGATTAAATATTGAAAATTAAACAAACCCCAAACCTCAAACCCCTCTCTCTCTCATCCCATCTCCCCTACCCATGACCCACCCTATCCCCGCCCCATCCCCGCCGTCGGCAGACCCTACCACCACCACTACTAGCGTCTCCAACATCGTCCTAATCGCCCGTCTTAGGCGACCCAAACCCCCACCCCCGCGACGCCGACTTCACCTAATCCTTCCCCTATTTCTCTCTTTCTCGTTTTTTCTCTCTCCTCGATTTTTCCCACTCCTACAGCCAACTATGCCCACATTTCAACGACAAACAACACAGATTTAGAATGCACAATCAAGCCTATTGGAATGTACAATCAAGTCAATTCAAATGTATAATTAATTTATGTGCAATGTACCTACAACGATTCTGGGTTGTGCAAATCAATTTGGAGAATGAACATTTAGGTCTAATTAAATGCACAATTACAAGTAGTACTATGCACAAATAGATACTGTGAAATGTACATTGAGAAATGGTGACTAGGGAGGGGATCACCGTAGAGAGAGAAACGATGGAGCCATGGAGGAGGGTCACCGTGGGGAATGACGTAGGGGAGGGAGGTTCCGTGGCGGAGATAGGTCGCCGGTGCCGTGAATCCCTATTAGTGGTGTCGCCGGTGTGGTCGAAGAAGCTGGTGCGTGGTGGCGATGCTAGGTGGTGGGCTGGTGGCCCAAATGGGTGTTGAGGGAGGTTGGGGGGGATGGAGATATAATGAAGAAGAAGAAAGTGTAATATCAGCCTTTGATTTCTACATCTAAAGGTTAGAAATAGTTCTCATGGTTCTCATATAAGATAGAGTTCTCATATGAACCTAATCCTAAAATAAAAACACATGACACGAAATTAGACATGATTTTGAAATTCTAAGTTGAGAAATTCTTTTGTATGACCCATGACCCGCCATTTTTGAGTCATAATCCTAATTTTAGTACCCCTGCATAATTGCACGGACTGTTATGTGACACAGTTATAGATACTAACTATTTCAGATGTGATGTCAATAATTAAAAATTAGCCAGATTAATCGATGTATCTTAACATCTATATATAATATAGAACACAATATCTCGACTTGATCGATCCAACCCGTCTTTTAGTATTTACGACTTGTTTTGACTTTGACACATTATGACCAATACATTTGGTCAACCAATTTGACCCGTTAGCACATAATCAGACAAAAAGAAGTAGCAATATTTTGCTCATAAATGAATTAGAAGTATGTAAAAGTCACGTAATAATTCTTATAATGTGGATGTACATATACCCGTGATATTCTATACAGTAATACAATCTAATAACGGGGCGGGTCGATAAAGGGTCGAGCCTTTAAGAACGAGGAACACCCAAAATCTCACTAATTCTGTCACTCTTCTCACCCAAAATCTCACGCACCCTCGATAAAATCGCCCCGATACATTTCCCCCAAATACTTCACAAATAAACCAATTTATCCACAGATCCTTCCTCTCGAATATTCAGGTTGGTTTAATCTTTTAAATTCGTTTAATTTCTGGGTGTTTTTTGTTTTTAATTCGTTTAATTTTATCTGGGTATGAATTATTCCGTCGATTTCTTAGACATATGGTCTTCGTGTCTTTGATTGCTTCTTTGATTGCTTGTTCGAGAAGATTAGTTGCTTTTTCTAATTGTCCATTTTTATAAATATGATCAGTGAATAATTCTCTGAAATTAATGATTATTTCAATACAAAGTTCTCTTTAAAATTGCTTGAGGGCATAATTCTCTTTAAAATTTCTTTATTCCAGGATGATGAAAAGACGACGACGGTTAGAATATGACCCTGAGCCTTCACCTCCTCCACCTCGGGGGATTGATCCTCCACGTCCGCGGGCTGAGCAGGTTCCACCTTCATTTCAAGGAGGCAAGGTACACTGGGGGCAGGCTTTCGGTCCAGTGGTTACTTGTGCTGCAGGCTTAGCGTCCCCGTATCAGGTGCCCCACGCTACCTCGTCTTCAGCCGCTGCCTCGTCTTCAGCCGCTGCCTCGTCTTCAGCCGCTGCCTCGTCTTCAGCCGCTACCTCGTCTTCAGCCGCTGCCACCCCGTCGCATCAGAAGCGGAAGCGGAAGCGGAAAGACAATCGAGAGCTATGGTTGCATATGGGCTACCCACACGGCTTGTATCAGATTTATCGTGAAAATGTGGAGGAACGAATTCCCGAAGAGCAATGGGGTGATCTGAAAATGCATTTTATAGTGGCAAAGAATTTTGGAAAATGTGCTCCAAGAGTCTATGACCGTAAAGCGATTGATAGGATGTTTGCTAGACTGTATCCAATATGGCCACAATTGAGGAACAAATCAAAGTTGGCGGCAAAAGACTTGTATGAGTATGAATACGAGAAGATGTGTAGAGTTGAAGGAATGACGCAAGATGATACTTTCGAGTTTGTTTTGAATGTGTTTGCAAGATTTGGTCTGGATAGAGCGTTAGGGCTTTCGATTTTGGATGCGTATAACAGGTGTGTAGTGGAGAACCGTGCTGTTCCTAGATGGGGCAAATATAGTGGGTTACCACCGTCCTATCTTCACGATGCTTTAATGTTACACTTAAATGGTCATGATCCGACTATTTGTGGGAATATTTTGGGAACTGTACATAGAACTGTACATATACTAAAAGGGATAATTTTAAAACTGAAACCGGATATGACGAGAGTTGTAAACGAAAAACAATATCAGAATTGTCCAGACGTGAAAAGCGGTTTGTTATATGTAGTGGTCCCGGGTTTAGCAAATGAAGAGGATCCACCGGGTTAGCAAATGAAGAGGATCCAAATTCCCCGGAGTGATGGCAAGGTAGAGGTTAGATACTCCTAGTTGTTATTTTCGTTTTTTTTTTTACTTGAACAAATTCCGTTGTTTTCGCCCTGCTTTGTAATTTTGTTTGTCCGAGTGTTGGAATTGAAGAAAGATGGGACGAGGAGTAGTAATGTTGTTTTCAGTGGGTTTTTGTGGTGAAGTGAAAGTACTTCATCTTGGTAAATGGGAGGATGTCTAGTAATCTTGTTGCGGTGCCAGCCCTGGGCTTTTGTATGTCGGTTATCAGAAGTAGGGCCGTAGAGGGTGGGGGTGGGTTCTTGGTTATGACTAGGAGTTCGTTTAAGATCTCATCAACGATCTCAGAGTTTGCACATTTCCACAATTGTAAGTAGCATGGCCTGATTAGAAATGTATCTTTTGCAAGCTGTAAAATCAAGATCTTTGCCCTAATCTGTTGTTCAGATTGCTTTGCAAAGATGTTGCCTTTTTTATGATTTTAATGTTCCACCATGGGTCTGTAATTCTCAGTTGCATACTTGCATCCACATTGTTCTTATATATTTATTTAAAGTACCCTCTTCCTTCCCAACTGCGCTGAGAATCTAGGATCTCTGTTCCTTTATGGCGACTTTATAGCTGCTCTTCTTCTGTATTAGAGACTTTAATTTGAACTTTTAGACTTACCCTCCAAAATTAGAACTTAGAAACTCTGTTCCCAACAAGTTGAGAACCTTAGTCCTGTGTAGTGTATATAGTTCAATGAATACAAATAATATTGTTTGTATTCATTGAACTATATACACTTACCTCGGTTTCTTTTCTTTTGTGATGGAGGATAGTATTCGAGGTTTAAGACACGTCTTTCTAGTTGGTTTTTGGACATACAGTTCGCCTAGCTTCATCTAATTGTTCTCAGCGACAGAGTGGCATCAAAATTTCACCTACTTATGGGCTTTTCATTATATTGACTTTTCGTGTAGGAGTTACTTACTGTGTTCACTTGTTATGCCCTTGCTCATATAGTCATAAATGAGTTCTGATTTTTAGTTTGCTCTTGCTAAATGAAGGTGGAGTAGGCTTGGATGATCTAGGAAAACCTTAGATGTAACTTTCCTTTAGTTTTGTAAAAATAAAAAAAAAATAAAAAAAGGAAACAAACAAGAGGGTTTCGGGTGATGTCAATGTATGTTATGTAACCCATATTTTAGTTCACAGTAATGGACTTTACTTTCCTCCAACGCCATGGGCGCCATAACCATGGCTGCTCACTTAAACTTTCTTTCTACTCTCCTCGTCTCCTCCATCTTTGGAATGCCATATGGGTATCATCTTTGGAAAACGAAACTTTATGGGCTTATGGCTAATCAAAGAAGACCAATAAACGTGGGCAACTTTTACCAAGGAAATATGAGTTTTATAGCTTCAGGGCTTAATATTCTGTCCATCCATCTTTTTGTCACATCTTTGGTGTCTGTAATGCGTTCCTATTTACTTATCAAAAGAAGGGCTAACTGAAAAGCTTGCTGAAATTGGCAATGACTATGCAGCTAGGCTGTTTAATTCTTTTTTAACCTTATCAAAACATGAGAGTGAAGGTTTTAAAATGGCTGAAATAGCTCAAAACTTGAGTGTCTGCAGTTGCAGTTGAGGATTTGCTGTCACCCTGCTGTTTGTGTTGAATACACGGTATCCATCCATCTTATGTCATTACCCTTGTGAATGTAGTGGGATCATGTCTGGCAGGCTAGGAAGGATGGGAAGGGGGTTGAGTGTACGCCATTTCGCTCGTTATGCAATTTCTCTTGTACAATGCAAGGAGGACCTTTCACCGTGCCTATACAATTGTATGTAGACTGCTGCTTATACTTAAACCCCTCGATTTGAATGGCAGTTCATGGGCCTGGTTAAAGAACAGAAGTTAATGGATAATCAAGCGAAGACATAGTCCTTTAAAGTTAATGGTCCTGGACTTCTCTGCGACAGACTTTTTCAGCTTTCTTGCTAGTGGATTGTATTGTTGCTGTGTGTAACAGTTAGCATGCTTATTTCTTCATGGATTAACTCATTCGTTATTAGCGCATTAGTTTGGCAATTTATAACTTATAATCACTGTTGGATATTTAATTTCAATGCTCTATAACAATCAACAGCTGCTACTCTTTTCATGACAGGTAGACTTGCCAACTATGTCAATCCCATCTAGATGCTAGCCATCTTGGTGCTTCACTCTGGATATAAAGGAATTCCACTGTCGTCATTTCCAATTACTCATTTATTTTGTTCAGGTACTCGTCATATGTATTTTTGGTGCCAGTGTAGTTTCCTGTGAAAATCTCAACCTTCTTTAGAAATCCCTTCCAACTTTATGTATGGAAACCAGCCTGTTGGGTACTTTGAACTTAGCATCCGGCCGACTTAGCACTAGGGTTCTGTTCTAGTTTTGAACCTTGTAGCTTTGCTTTTTGGGAGATTGAAATTTCTGTGATTAAGTTATTTTGTTTAGTTCTCTTTTATGTGGATTTTGGTAGAAACATAGAAAGTGAGCTTTTCTCCATAAAATTATAGGGCTGAAAGATATGTGAAATGGATTACTAAAATGAAACAAATAAAACAATGTCAGTGAAGTGATAAAAATGGTTTGCTTTGTGCTTGCAAAATTAGCAGGACTCTGTAGCTGTGATAAAAACAGAATGTATTTGTGTTGCTTGGCTCTGGTCTTGGAAGGAATGATCAGAGAACTAGATATGACATGTGTCACCTCCTGTGAGCTTATCATATATATTGAGTTAGATGTAGATACGGTCAGAAATATGTGAGATGCGTTTGTATGTGGTAGTTTTCTGATCCTAACTGCTAACTTATTAGACCAGGTGCCACCGTGCCAGTTCTCTGAGGTGTTAGGCCTGAAAGTTTACCCCTTGGAGATTTGCTGTTGTTAAGATGTCTGTATGAATAAATGTCAGCTACATGGTACCTATTGAGGTAACCCAATTTTATTGGTTGAGACAATTATCATGGAATTTGTTGAACATTTGGAGTTGTGTTATCAGAGTTGTAGGTTTGGGAAGAAGTGAAGAGGCAAGTTGTTGTGGAAATATGCAGGACTAGCTGTTTTTTGTTGTGTTTGGCAGGCTTGAGCAAAATTCTCATACTCCGTATATTTTTTGGGAGTACTCTTATATGTGCTAAGAGTAGTGATACGACTGATATCTTTAAATGGGTTCCAATTTTTTTATTCAACGGAATTGGATACGAGGTGATGGACTTCTTGTCCTCCAATACGTTTGTCAGAGTTTTTAATACATTAAAATCATAATATTGATCTAAATATGCAAAAATTAAGGGCTCAGGCAGAGAGTGATAGAGAGGTGAGACCAGATGTTAAATACTGCAGAATTTTGGAGACTTCAGGTGTTGTATTGTATATGCAGTAGGGAGTAGGGACTTGAGCAAAGGACTAAAGATTAGAACCTTGCATCGTGTTAGGTTAAGTTCCTCGTTTTGAATCCTGAGCCTCGACTTAATCGTGATATTTTCCTGGGTTGCCATTACTCCATTAGTGTCACATCTAGCACTTTTGTATGAGATGACTGTTAGGACTCGGGAGAATTTCATCATTAAGTTTTCGTGGTAATATAAAGTTAGTTCCTATGTAATTATCCTGTTCGAGTTGTAAATGGGAGGCATATAAACCTCTGGTCATTTGAAAGCAATGAACGCAGTCAATTATGAAGCTTTAACTGTCAGTGGTAACTTGGTAAGTGTATGGTATAGAAGAAAATCATGCAGGTATCCTAGGAGGCTAGGAGTGTTGTTCGAATTCTGTTTGCTAATACAGATTTAATTTATCTGTGAGATGTTCTTGTTAGACTGTTCATGTACCTGTCTTGATTATCTTTAGCTAGCATATAGATAACTAACATTTAGTTGACATCACAGCTTATGAGTTCTGAGGTTTCTAGCTTAACTGGGTTTATACCTCTTTCTTCTGTAAGCCCCCATCAGGAGAGAAAGGTAAGGGTATCCTCCAACGTGGGATTGATGAAACCCTTAACCTGTGATAACCGGGATAGAAGGCGGGAAATGTAGGATGCCTAAGTACAAGCTCCCGCACACGTCTCTCGGCAAACCAGGCTTAAAGTGGTCCGAATTACAAGCTTGGGGAAAGTACAAATGTAATTTTGAGCTCTGACTTTCAGATCTCTCTTTCTACTAACAACCTGAAAGTATAAAGAAATCAATCAAATCATGACCCGGGCTTTTATTATGAATTGACTTAGTCTATTCATTTATGGCTAGGCAACGACTTGGCCTGTTTAGTCACATTCTCTAATTAAGATTTAACCTTGGGAGACTAGGACTGTCACATGCTACAGAAGTTGAGATGTCCTTTCAGTTTAGACCTCTTAATTAAAATTAAAAATGAAGAAATGAAATTTTATATACTTACTATATACTTAATGAACGTTGTTTAATGTGTGAGTGAGAGAGAGATTAGAGGTTGTTTAATTGAGCTTAGCTTTTTAGCGACAATTGGGATTTTGCATTTTAAAGGATCCTATCTGTGTCTTTGCTTGTTCAGGTCATAGACAACATGTCAACTTGTCTACTCTACTTTGCTATGTAATCAAACCATTATGGAGGCCCTTGCCTAGCTCTTTGAAATTCTTTTAGTCTCCACTGAATGATGATGATTATGGTTACTTGGATTTTGATCATTTTTGTGTTGCTCAGACTTGTTATATATAGTACTCGTGTCGGACTATGGGTATAGAATCTCGACACCTCAATTTGGGCCAAAAACATGAGATTTTTTTTTTAAAATTAGTCGACTTCAACAAATTGACATGTATTTGGGTTAGACACTTGTGCCACAGTCCAAGTAGCATATTCACATAGAAGGCCTTAATCGAAATGGATGAACGACAGGTTAGTGTTTGACATCTCTATAGCTCCCTAACCACCGCACAGTGAAAGAATGACCTGAAGTTCCATCCTGGGGGCTGGGGATTGGGTGGGGGGCAAAGGAGATCATGGCGGGCGTGGTTGGGTTAAAGGAGATCCTGTTGGTCCGTACCTTTAGATTAGACCAATCTGCTATCAAATGTTGTCATCATATGGATCTCTAATTGTTTTTCGTGAACATATTTAGATCAAGGTTCACTTCTGCAGTGAGATTTGCCCATTTAACAGTACATGAGTGGGTTTGGACTAGAGAGTTCGGATGGCAGGAGAACAGACTTCGATACCCCTTCCATTCCCTTCAATTGTTAAAACAATAAGTTCGGATGGCAGGAAAACAGACTTTGATACCCCTTCCATTCCCTTCAATTGTTAAACCAATATTGAGAGAATCTATTACATTTTACTATTTGTAGCCAAAGTACAGTTTTTTTCTTTTTTACTAGTTACTTTGTTTAGAAGATCCTTCCCTCTGATTCCAATGAAAACAGTTGGCTTATTGACACTTTAAGAAGTTTTCTACGCTAACTGCTCCAGCAAGTTGAAGAATGTACTATTTCTTTAGTGACAAATTGCACCTGTGTAATGATGTTTGATGTTTATTCACTCTGCACACATGGGCTCCCCGGTTTCTAACCTCCCCGTCCCTCTGGTGTGCCAGACAAACAAACTACCAGTAGGGCTCTTTTTTCCTATTTTTTTCCCTCATCTTGCATTTCAAGAATCCCTCTTAAATCATCATCTAGTTATCGTGTCGAAACAAGAAAGAGACGGAACTTAAGATGGGATAGGGAATGCACATTAACTTCTATATATAATTAGCCATACACCCCAAGTTCCCAACTCGATCATCACGAATATTGTTAGAAATACTACTTGTTAATCTTTGTATCATTTCTTGATAGATGTACTGCCAAACATACTTTTGTTCTTTTCGATTGTTAACATTTGGTTTGAATCTATGAGAGGAATTCAATGTAGACGTTAAGTCGTTAACAATCCAGGGGGAGGAATGAATAGGTCGTACTTGATGTCTTTTAATTTGGAAGGTTTCAGGTTAATAGAGGTTTTCCTGCATTTAATTGTTCAGGACAAAAGAAAATTTGGAATCATAATCATAATCATACGTACTTTCTTCTACGACTATTAACTGACTGATTGGCTCTCAGATCTATAATGGAGGCCGTATGTTTAGGCACACATGTTTTTAATACAAGTATCAAATGGTTCGAACTTTAGAATGACATTTAAGTCAACTGCTGAGGATTAACTCAATAAGTTTATGTCTGCATTCAAGACTGCATGAGCTTATTCTTGGTCAGCTGTGCCCAGTACATGAAGATTCCATGCCTGACTTGGTGTTTCTTTTATATCATTTCTTAGCGTTAGAGGGAATGATGAATGACCTCACTGTCTACTGATTAGCTATGGTTGATAATCCGAATCGAAGAGGTCCATGATCAAAATGTGTTGCTAAATATTAAATATACGTAGTTTTTAATTCATTATGTTAACTCCGCTGCTTGTATTTGATGTGGTTTGTCATTGCCTTTTTTCCGGTTTATTGTTACTTAGGAAGATGTGGGAGCTCAGTTGGTTAACTCTTACTGGAAAAGTGGGTTTTGGTTCTCCACTTGTGATCTATTATTATATGGGTTAAGAAAAAGTCTGATAGTTATTTCGACATACTTTAATATTGTTATATTTACAGGGGGTATTTCTCAGGGTACAGTCCTCAGTTGGCAAAATTGGGATCATAAACGTTAGAGTAAGTGCGATCATCCTGAGGTTGTTGGGCCAATGAAATTGAGGTTGATTATAAAATGTCCTAGGTGGTAATAAATGGTAGTTGAGAAAGTAGTTTAGATCTAAGATTACTTGCATTTGCATCCTAATGCTCGGTTGAGGTTTTTGCAAGTCATGCTAAATGAGAGCATGAGGTCTTCTATTTCATAAGTGTTTGTTACGACGGCACTTAATGAGTGGAGGATTGATAGAATTTGAATACAAAGAAAATACGTAATAAGATTCGCGTTTAGGCTAATCTAAAATATGGCGTTGGGTATAGGAATCAGATGTGAAATATATGAGTTCTTAGAACAGAGTATTTGTCCTTATGAATAATCTTGCATATGCAAAAGAACGGGCGATATTGATCGGTAATCTAGAGTTGCAAATTCTATGTATGACTGTTCGACCTTGACCTATTTTTTTTAGTCATTTTCTTAGGTTACGTTATATGTCATCCTTAGTACTATAATGCTCGAAATCCGATCATGTTCGTTTTTCATTACTTGGAACCACTCTTTCAAATCAAAATGATAATGACTAGAATCATGGAGATCAAAAGAAGGATTTGGGATCGGATTAAACATTCACCAACCAAGTATTCTAGGTTGATTAAACCCTTTGATGATGTTATTTATCAGACCAACACCAAAAAATTGCCCCCATATCACTTGTTTAATCAGAATACAACCTACATACCATGATAGTTGAGGGACACCCCCCATTTTTGAAACTTTATATCTGGGGTCCATGCCTTCTCATATTTCATATTTGCCCACAGAAAATAATAACAATAGTACCAAATAACAAATAAATTAAAATAAATAAATAAAAAGAATTAAGAATTTAAGACCATGCCCTAATAATTTAGGGCACTAAAAAACTGGTCTTTGCTTTCCTAGCAAAATCCCCATGCTCTCTTAATGATTGAAAAAACCAGCGCACGTCTAAGTGCTTTAAAATCATATATTCTGGATTAGTAAGAGCCACTTTACATGGCTCATTGTCGTTTTTTGACAGCATAACACCTGCCTGAGTCTTCATCATCCATCACTTCTTTATTACTACTACTTCCTCTGTCTCCTCTCTTCTTTGTTTTTCCACATTTCCACTTTATTATATATAATCTTGGATATAATATAATCTTCCCTTTTTGTTACAAAAGTTAAGTTTTTTTATATTATTTGATCAAGGATTTTAGGATGTTGATTAACTTATGCTATTAATCTAGAACTTTATTTGGTGAATATTGAGAGAAGTACGATGAAATTAGAACGTCCAAACGAGTAGACTTTATTGGATAAGGTTATATATATTCTGTTTTAACTTGATTTTTCAGTGGAAATTAAATCAGATTGGTTCAGTTGATTTGTGTTATAATTGAAACAATATGATCACATAAGTTCAACTCGACCTAATGGCATATGATCATAAATAATATGGTATGCAAATTTTTCGAAACTTCAAGGTAAGTAGGGTCTGTTATTAACAATGTCGAGTGACTAGAAATAAATCAGTTTTTTTTCAAGTAATTTGCGGCCACAGTGATTATTTTTGATATTGTATTTGAGTAGTGGGATTCAGCAAAGAGGTATTTTTCATGTGGATATAGATTTTCAAATAGAAAAAAAATGTATGCTAATATCCTATTTTGTTCATGTTGCTATCAAAGCAACTAGCAAACAAGTAGCTACACATGTTGTTTCAAAATAATTTCCTTACTTTATACTATATGCTCATGTTCAAGTTGCAATGGAATTTATAGGAAGGAAAAGAACAAGAGGAAGAGATTTTAAGTTGAGAAGTTAAGAAGAAAAAAATGAGAGTATTTTGACTGAAAAACTTTATTGACAAGGAGTTTATCTTATTGGATCCTCATCTTATTTGACATTATATATAAATGCATTTTATTGATATAGTAAAGTCCAATTAATTAGTCTTGGACTAGTACCTTTCTTATACCCACTTTTGATTTGCTATCATTATATGGTTATCATCAATGTGATTAAAGTTCCATGTTGAGTACTACATCATAAACTTGTGTATTTAAGTGTTTGAATACATTGGTTTAATTTTGTGGGGTAGTTTTACTATCATTATTCGATTCATTGTTTTCCTTGATTATCCTTATTCGTTTTCTTACTGTGTTTTCTATGTTTACCGGTCTTTTTTCCTCCTATGCGAAAGGTTTATATGGCTGACTCGAGAAAATAAGCCTTTGTTGTTATTGGAGTTACTATCATTTTTCGTTAAAAAAACACAGAATGGAGAAGTTTTTTACAAATGAGAGTATGTAGTGTTGAACACTACTTTTGAAGAGCATGAGAGAATTTGTAATAATAACGTCCCATGGTGCCTTTTTTCTTTTGCAGTGAACTAAAATATGATATTTCTTACCAGTTATTTTGACCTTAGAGTATAACTTTCTACCCATAAAAATTGAAAACTTTGGCTACAATTCTTTTGAATTCTTACCTTCTCTACCTTGCCTGCCTTTCCGGATTAAACCTAGCCATCCTTATTGAAAATGACATTGGAAGAAAACGTGAAAAGGAGAGAAAAAAACCTTTGATCTTAAATGGGTTTAGGTTAGGTTTGTAACAGTTAATTTTGGTTAGGCATAATTCAATGATAATTACATTTCTAGGTAGATATTTGTTGGGCATTAGAAGAAATTATGGAGATAGACGTTAATTCTTGGCGTGCATATCTTGCCTTTGTTGTTCATGCATGTAGAGAAACTATCACATCACATTATCACACAAGTCAAGTATTTATTCATTCTTGAGCTGGTAATAATTTGATCATCCAAAGTGAACAAGGAGTGCTGAAATAGTAGATGTGACACTTATTTGAAATTGATATTCCGATCCAGAGTACTCTAGTATTCTTCAACTCTAAGCTTAATTGATGTGTGTTATTTTTACAGAACTCTTGACATGAGTCTTAGTGAAGCAAGATTGCCATACTCGTCGGGACTTGAGAATTCTATTTTCCTAGGTATTGTTCTTGGTTTGAATTCTCATATCCTCTTCTCCGCTCGTCTTTGTACTTAAAGTATGTCTCAACACTAAAAAGACGTTTGGATGAGTATTATTGGATTCAATTTCTTTGTTTATCTTAACCTGATCCTCCGTGTTACTATAAATAAGTTTCTCAAAACATTTGTATGAGTTTTACTTGAGACTTCAAAAATACGAAGTAGTTAAGTGTGAGTAAATGTTAACCCTCAACCGAGTCTACGTGATGAAGATAGTCTTATGTGCGAATTACGTAATATGATGGTTGGAATTACCTGGAAGTAGTTTAGTTTACATACTTCAAGTTGAGTATAATGTCTACCATGGTATTAATAACATTAACCACATTAGAATTTTTTTGAAAAACACAAACTCTCCCAGCTCTGTAATTCCATTAATATTCTGCTTATGGGTCCCCTCCAAAGTCCAACCTTCTTAACCTCATTTTTTTTAAGGGGAAGATGAACTGGCAAGACAAGGGGATCTCCTGCCCCAACCTTCTATTCTCTTTCCTTTGATAATAATATAAGGTTAGTAGTAGTAATAGTAGTAGTACTGTACAAATTATAAAGACAAGAGAATCATAATAAATACATATATATGGGGTTTGTCAGAACACTTGGATCTCCTTGTTTTCTTTCTTGCTAACCTTTTATTTCTTCTTCCCTCTTTCTTTCTCATCAATTTCATCCCAAGTTTTTAGCATCTGAGTATCTGACCTTAAAATTTCTTTGATATCAACTCTTATTTTCAGAGGGTGCCCCTGAAAATGAGGGACATGGTGACCTGTTTCAGTGAGCATGCTGTACGTGTATCAGAAACCACCTGTTCTTCAAGCTACGTTCCTCCGAACTTGAACCTGATTCCTGCAGCTCAGAATGCTGTAGTTTATGCCTACAAAACAACCCTTGTTTCGTCGCGGAAACAGCTTCTGATTACTGTCACCTGGTGTAGAAACCAGTTAGGACAGGGTGGTCTGAGTATCAACTTTGGTGATGCTGGTTCAACTGCGTTCAAGCTTAATACATTTTCCCGCCTGTTTCGCAAGAAAAAGGGGCAGAAATCATTCGAGGCAGCGGATTCGGCCAAGATTGATGTCTTCTGGGACCTGTCATCAGCTACATACCAATCAGGACCTGAACCTGTTGATGGGTACTACATTCTAGTCACCGTGGACGCAGACCTCGGCCTCGCCCTCGGTGACCTTGCTCAGGAAGCAGCAATTAAGAGGCTAAAGAGCCCTGCTCCCTGGCCTAAATCAGTACTGGTTTCGCGGAGAGAGCATTACTCAGGAAACACACTGTACTGTACTAAGGCACAGTTCTGTGATTCTGGTGTGACACATGATGTTGTGATCAGGTGCAGTGAGGACCATGAGAAGCTTAAGCAGCCTGTCTTATATGTGAGTATTGATAAGAAAACTGTGATGAAAGTTAGGAGATTGCAGTGGAATTTTCGCGGTAATCAGACGGTGTTCGTTGACGGGTTGCTGATTGATCTGATGTGGGATGTACATGATTGGTTCCATAATCCTGCTTCTGGTTATGCAGTCTTCATGTTTAAGACCAGAAGTGGGGGTGAGAGTAGGCTTTGGTTGGAAGAAAAAGTGGCACAAAAAGATCAAGATTCTGTTGATTTCTCATTGCTGTTATATGCTAGTAAGACCCCTTAGAACATATGATCTTAGTCATGTTTTTATTTTATTTTTTTATTAACCAATTTTTTTAGTTTTGGATTGAAGAATTCAACTCCTTTTGGTTGAAGATATAGATATATGAATTTGTTGATGTGTTGAGAAGTAAATATGAGTTTTAACATAGTGATTCTTTTTTCCGATAGATTATGGTTGTTCGTTCTTGTTCCGTTTAAGTGTCAATTGGAAACAACCTCTATGTCATTGGCCCGGGAAAGGGGTGAACCCTCGTGCCCCGCTTACGAATGTGTCTTTGTACTTGTTAGACATTGCGTTAATGATTGTAAATGGTGATGTGCTTGCATTTCATAGTGCTTTTTGAAACTTATGTAAAGTGTCATTTTCATTTCTAGTTGAGCAAAAAAACACCTTATTTTTCGGTTTATGAATACAAAGCAATTGTGTTAAAAGACTTGCAATATTGTTTGCGATTATTAAACAAGTCTCGGCGTATAGGGTAAGATTACTACATAACTTCGATCTCTTCTTACATCGCTATAAGCGTGAGTCTTCTTAGGACCGGGTAATCTCATTGTTGTATGCTAAGTGTTGATGGAAGAAGATTTTAGACCTTGATATTTCAAGTTATCTCTTGCCATTGTTGTGTTACTTTCTACTCTTCTTTTAAAAAATACTAAGGACTAGTTTAGCACGAGATGAAATTATGAAAAAAGTGCAGGAAAAGGGAGAAAGTTGGGGAATTAGATGCTAAAATGGAGTACATGGAAGGACTAAAAAGATCTTCTACAGAAGAGCATCAACTAAAGGCACTTTTTCAGAGTTATCATCAGTCATATGAACACTTGACACTACAAAGCGACACTAAAGACCGTTCTCTGTATCGTTCCAATTTTATTAGATGTCTACGGAGGAATGACACTGAACAGTGTTGCTCAAGTTTTTGCTCTGCTTTCTCATCTTTGGTAGTTTGCCTTTCTGAAGAAAATTGTAGATTATGATTCCTCTGTTTCCCATCCTTTTTCTTGTCCTTTTCTTTCTAACATATGATGAGTGCCACTTATTTCCACCTATTCATACAATTTATTTGTACTTCCATGGGAAAAAAGAATTGAAAAACTCCAATCTGTATAATGACGTTTGTTCCTTCGTGTCAATCCAAACTATATAGACCAAATAACATTTTGGGTCGATTTAAACAAAGAACTTCTCAAAAGTGGTACCAGTCGAACTTGATCGACATTTAAGAAGCACGAGCAAAAGTGGTAACGAAAATGAGTAGCACCCGATGATGATATATTCAATCATCCTGTTCAAAGTATGTCACATGTTATGGACCTCATGGTTAGCAGTAGTAGTCAGTCAACATCGGGGCAGAGCCACAGAGGTTCTGATATAGCAAAAATTCAAAGCAAAAAAAGGGATGACAACTTGGGAATGCCATTGAATTGGCTTACCTGTTTGAGAGAGTAGTGGATTTACATACTCCATTTGAAGCTCATGGGTCTTTTATTTGGCCCATCAACTATTTCTGGTGGTCCATCATTTCTTTTTCTTGCATTAATGCAGTATCTATCCATATATTTCTCCCAAGATCCCCTCCTCTTTGGAAATAATGGGTTTATAACATATTTTAATCATTTTAATCGGCCGGTATCTTCATCGGAATCAGCTCAGATTATTGATAGATCCGATGATTTTCGTTTGTTTTAATTCTAAGTTTATTATTATGTATCGATTTATTTATTTATTTTTGTTGTAATTGCCATCGAAATACCTACTTTTTGTTCACCAATTATAGGTTCGTCACAGAATATTTGACGAAAATGTAATGAAAACATGCATTTGTTACACCTTTGTATAATTTTAGACATTTAGTTACATCTTTGGTATGCTTGGACTCGGTCCAAACCTCCACAGAAGGTCTTCCCTACACTCAAAGTAATCAAGTGGTCTTGTTCTGTAAACTGATCAAGTGAAACAGACGTGATGTCTGCTAAAGGCCCTAAATCAGGCCCTTAGCTTATAGAGCAGGTCGTGTGTTTGAGTGTGGACCACATTGGTGGCGATGCCATGGTGCTGTGGAAGTGCCACCGGTTGAACTAGGGGTACCCGGCAGGTTGTGAGCCATGGGTATTGAATGCAATAATGGTGCAAAAGGGAGTATGATGAAGCGGACCAAGAAAAGAACGGACATACATCTTAAGCTTGGTATGACGATACATACAAATCACTAAACAAATCAAAGTATATTCGTTCTCCCCTTATCAACCTGTTAGACATAGCTTCGATCCATCTAATGACATGTCAATTGATAAATTGCGCCAACTACATCTCTTGCCTTTTGTGATTAGGAGTTCAGGTGCACATCAGATATCTGGCAAGACTCAGAGCTCTAACCAGAAATGCTGATGTTTAACAGCATGCAATAGATTTCTCCGAGGGTCTACTGAAACAATACAATGTTGTTCCTCAACTTCGGGATAGAGATCGGGATAGAGAGTGGTTTCATCTGCAAAATGACAGAAGAAGGAACCAATGATCAGTTATCAATGACTGAAGCATTATAACAAGTCTTAGCTAAACAATTATTATTATAAGTACGTTAAGGTTATTGATTAAGCTACGACACCAACCAACCATAGCTTTCATCCCTTAATAGTACCTTCTTAATTATAGGCACAGATCATCTAAAAAGACCGGATCCATGTGAATGACTAGGTATCCCTTTAATAGCAAACTATTTTGAAAACACCAACATCAGAAACTCCCTTGTAATATACGGAATCTCCATCCTAGTGCTTTTGTTTCTCCTTTTTGTTTGATCAGTTATAAGGAGAATAAAGGAGCACCAAACCCCCAAGAACAACAACAACAACAACAACAACAACAACAACAACAACAACAACAACAACAACAACAACAACAACAACAACAACAACAAAAAAAGAAAAGAAAGAAGCCTAGGGGCTACAGTACTTCACTGGAGCGACTGCATTTACCCACCGGCCACCACCACAACCCCACAAGCCTGCGATCTCAAAACACTGCAACCCGGCAATACTCAGGTCTTTACCACATGGTACTTGTCATAAACCTTTCAAATGCAAACAGATGAACATGTAGAAAAGTCAAAAGACAAGTAAATTAGCTGATAGTAACCTTATGCTATAGCAGACCTTTCAAACTGTGTTTTCCAAAGAGACATTTTCATAAGCCCATCAGTGCATGCATAACGAGAAAGCCCTGTTATTTCTTCACATTTTACGATTGCTTTTGAGCAGTTAGAGTCTCATTCTCTGTCTATCGACTCCCTACCTTAATTTCACTTGTGGCTGGTTAGAAAGACGCTATTAAAGCTTAGGGTCTCAGTATTTTACAGGAGTTCTATTAGAATAGGTAGCAGATGACAAGCAGCCAATCGTGAGAAAATTTCTCCTCCTAAAAATTCTCAGAATATAAGCACCATCATGAGAAAGTTATCCGGGAGTATATGTTAACATGTCAGCAAAAGAGACCAAGGCAACATAGGTGTAACATATCCTTATGCCCTTAAATTAACAAGGGCCTACATTTGTTTATGCATTTCAACATGAGCCTGAGAGTTCAAATATAAAAGAGAAGTTTACTTTTGGCATAGAAGACATACAACAAGATATTTAGACATATCAGAGCTTGTTTTTTTCCTAATTTTTAAAGGTCATTATTGTACACAGTCTCTATTTCAAGTATAAGGCGGATTTGATAGACTTTTTAAACAAAGTATTTGGGAAAGGATATCAACAGCAACTACGACCAAATCCTGAAAAATCAACCTGCTTTTGAGCTTAGTCACCTGAAGTAAATGTAATTTCCTTTACAACTACAGTTTCCAGCTCTTCTCTGATAGGGAGATATCATTTGTTATAGAATTCTGTAAACATAAGAAGGTAATGTACAATGAAAATAAGAATCTGATTGTTTCAGAAGGCACAAGGCACACTGGGTCTTGTATGAGACAGGAAAAAAAGTGTCCACAACTCCAGATATAGGTGATGCAAAGTGAAAATTTGATAATACAGGGAATTCCTAAAATCACATTGATACCCCAAAATCATTAAATTATAACACACCATAGTCTCACTAACTACACTACAAACAAGTAAACAGGTTTCATGATCTAAACAAAGTTCATTAAAAGGGTTTGCCTTACGATAAACAAACAAAGCTTTCCTCATTGAACTGACACCGCACATAACATGCCATGGTCACACCATAAATGACATGACAGTATGACACTAATACAGCCCAGCTACCAAGCACAGTCTTCCAACAATTGAAGTAGATGGAACAAAGTTTGGCAAAAAACGAAGAAGAGTGCAAATTGCTCCAAATCCTAAAAATTGAATCCTCTTGCATTGCCTCAATCAAATCTCCCTCTACCTTTGAAAGAGGCAAACAAGGTCGCACCTAAAAATCAACAATAGAACTATAGAAGGTTGATGGGAAATTTCGACATTACATAGCTGCTGCATACTTGAGCTCAAACACAGATCATGCGATCCTATATACCAAAACATCAAACCAGAGACTTCTGCTATGTAATTACAACAACAGACAAACAGACAAGTTTCCAACGACAGCACACAAAGAGATAAGTTTCCAGAGTGTGAACAGAATATAGCTGTGAAGCCTTTCCCATGCGCAAATTGCTAACATAAAAAGTAAGAATCTCCATAAATCAACGTACCTATTGGGTAGTATCCTCCTGAAACCTGGCATCGAAAGGAGCAGAAGGATTTGCATGCGATGCTCCACCACCGGACCCAGAACCCTGCTGCAGTTCAATCACAAGCCATCTCACTGCTTTACTCATTTGCTCTAACCTCACAGCACTGATGGGTGGAAGACCAGAAACAGGCTGGCCAGACTTGGAACCAGTAGCCTCGTCCACCAAACACTCTGACCCTATCCTCTGCTTAACAGACTCCACAAATTCCTCAGCTTGATCACATGCCACCCTAAATAACTCCCACCGCTGTTTGAAGTTTTCAAGGGCAGCATCTGTGGCTGCTGTTTTCTGACTTCCACATCCTTCGTTTGCTTCGAGGACTCCAGCAGCAGCAGAAATAAACTCCTGGTACGCGTTAGTTAGGGCATCGACATTGCTGTCCATTGCTACAATCCTGAGCTGCAGAGACTGATAATCTGACTTGTATATTTCTCTGATTATTGATCTAGATGATACCCTGTATAAACACAATAACATAACTTGGAGATTAAGACGTCTAACAAGATAATACTCCTACAATAACTAGGATATACCATAACAATAATCTTTACTAACACAACACACATCTTAAGCAGGGACCAGCGACCTACAAATGGATTTGATAACTGAAATGGAGCTTACGCAAGATCTCAAGACATCCCAACAAAGTTGTCATCACTTTCCGAATACCATTGCAGTCAACCATTCCACTAAGAACATTCAATTTCGGGTTAACAACAGCAAAACAAATCAAATTGATTGAAGCATCAAACTTTTTGATAGTGCCACGACACTGAGCAGCCGAGACACAAGTAAAATGACATGTCTGATTTAATTCCAACATTAGTCACTGACCACAATCAAAAAGTGTGAACAACACACTCCAACCTAACAAATCCCCAATTGCACAAAACCCAGCATTAACTCACCCTACAGAAAACCCAAAGCCATCCTACAAACATGCCATGAGTCCATGACCATGAATCGCCTTCAAAACTCCAATCCTCCTCGAGTCAGCCCCGAAAAAGAACAAACCAATCAAGGGTTCCATTACAGCTAAAGTCCAAATTCATACTAGGGGGCAACAACAGTCTAAAGAACGAAAATTTCGCCGCGCCCAAAGCTCATTACTACACCAATCCAATCCAAGATGAAAACTTACAGCCACGACCACGGCCGTCTCATGATTCTAGGGACCCAGTGCAAAAATCCAATAAGGGGCCCTAAATTTTGGAACTTTTTAAATTCATACAAAATGTAAAGTTTCTATCTTGTTTTTCAATTGTTTCCCAATCTAACAATTACAGTCTCAAAAAACCCTGAAAACCCATCAATCAAATTGAAGATTTTTACCCCAACAAAACAAAAATTACACTAAAATTTACCATCTATAATGAGCAGAAATCAGAAATTTGATCAAATAAAGATCTAATAACACGGAAATGGGGAATTAGAATTACCTGTGATAATGGTAGATTGATTTTGGCGGAATTTGGAGGATTAATTTGGCGCGAATTTGCTCAAAATCTCTTCGGAGAATGTTTGTGTGGTCGTCTTTTGAACGGCTGCCAGTGTCGCCGGTTTTGGGTTATGTTTCGCGGATTGGACCTTGTATTTGAGGAGCTATGTTTCGACTTGCGCTATCTATTTTGAATACGAGGTTAAAACCGTGTTTATAATGATTTTGATTGTTAAATTGTGTATTGTTTACTCCGTATCAAATCCTTCTATCTATCTATATTATTAAAGGAGGCTTTTTTTGAGCTCTCACAACGACCGAGCTCTTGGTAATATTATATTGAAAATATATTTAATAGGAACTAGCATGAAAGCCCGTGCGTTGCACGGGTCTCTTAATAATGATATCTAATTATGATGAATAAAATGAACCCATAAATATTTAACCCTTTATATAGAAACTACTCCGTATTACTTTCATTTTAATCAACCAATGCAGTCAAATATTTTCATTATCTAAACTTCATTTTACAAAGTTGAGAACTTCTACTCTCAAATTAGCACTCTATAATGTCATAACAACTATACCTTTTGTTTTCCCAAAAGCACTACCTTTAATATTCGGACACAATTTTCTTATAACGTACTACCTTTATATTTTTTTTTTCCTCAACAGCACTACCTTGGAGGCTTTGACCTTGTTCTCAATACAAATATTATCGCATTGTGTTGGTTTATATTATTCCAGCATTGACTACCCTAATCTTTTATTTTTATTTTTTTTTGCCGTCTTTTCTCCTCTCCACATTTTCCCAAATTAGTATATTAATAATAGATCATTTTATTTTTAATTGACATAATTGCATAATCTGATATGAATACCAAATGAATTTTTAGTTTATATTTTCACGTTGTGTACTTCATTACAAATAATAATGATGTACTTTTTCCCCTAATTGAATGCATCGTTTGAACATTTTTTAAGCATTATTGTTATAATTATAGACTAATACTTGTTAAAGATCATTAAAGTCTAAAATTGGTTAAAAGAATGATTGAATAAATTTTTTTGGACCTCAAAATACATAATTATAGTTTTATTGGTCGTTCATGTTTTTAAAAGACCAATTTTACACCAAAAGTCAGAAAGCTACCAATATTACACCAAAATACATTCATTTCTCGTGTGATCACTAATTGCAACATACGTCATCTCTCTTCCTCTAAACACCACACTTTTCCTTTTAGGGTGTCTTTCTTTAAACACCCCAATTCTAAACATTCGATTCATAACATCGTAAAATAATTTCTCACAATTTAGTTTTTTCCTTTTAGTATATGTTACTTTGATATTATATGCAGACAATAATGAAAACCAGTACATAATGTCCTATATATAGACCTCTTGGTAATGTAGGTACTCCCTCCGGTCCTATTTAAACTTCTTTCTCTCTTTTGCGCACTCCAAAAGAAGAAATAATAAATAATATTTTATGATTTATTTAGCAAATAAATTTAAAAGCTAATCTTAGCCAACATCTTTCTGATGCCTCTCTAATTTTTCTCTCGACAAAAACCGTAATATTTTGGAAATGGGGAGAACAAAGTCGAAACCCTGAAAAAGGGAGAAGGAAGTATAAATAGGACCAGAGGAGTATATGTCCTCAAAAAATTATTTATCAATCAATTTATCTAATAAGTAAGAGTACTCAAATTTCAATATGGACTCTTAGTCCTTTCGAAAACTAACCCAATCCAAAAAATCGCCTTAAACCCAACTCGGAAATAACCCAAAAATAGCCATTTTTATCAACCTAAACCTAAAAAATGACCCGAAATGCCTTGTCAAAACCCGACCAGTAGGATCAAAATAAATACGCAAAGTATATATTATAATAGTAAAAAACAAAAAACAAATAGATAAATATTAATAACTGATTAAGATATATGAGAAAAAAAATATAGTTAAAGTATTATTATATATTATAATACATAAAATTCTTGTGAAATAATAATAAAATAATATTTTGGTGATAATAATTATCGAGAAAAAAATGCGCGAGCATGTATTTTTGACCCGTTGGTCAACCTGTAACCCAACGCAAACCCGTATTAACCTGTGTATAGTCGAATCGTATTTTTCCTGACCCGTATTCGACCCGACTTGTAGTTAATCAAAGCCGGAACCCGCATGCCTGACCCATTTTAGTGACCATATAACGTAATTTTTTTTTACTAAATTACACTTTTTTTACATCTGATAAGTAAGAGTAAATGATTTTCAATATGCACTATATAGCAAGTTAGTAGTGATCTTATGGTAGTGCATTTAGTTACCCTATAACGTACAATTATTTATTGAATTACATTTTATTTTTCGAAGACAAAATTACATTTATTGGGTTATATTTTTGTATTGAATTACATTTTCCTATTTACCATAACACGTACAATTATTATTTAATTATATTTTACTTACCATATCATACTTAGCCTTGTAGGATTTACCATATTTTCTAATATATGAATTCGTAGGATTTACCATATATGTAAGGTATAACTTTCTAGAATGTTCCATTTGTTGTGGGAGCTCAAAAAAAGTCTGCTTTAATAATATATATTGATTTAGGTAGGACTCTACTTATAATTAAATAATGTGTTATCTCGATCTCTTACTACATATCTAGGTAGACAATCAAATCCTACCAGACGCAAAATTCATACGCTAGAGTAAGTCATGCAACAATGGTCCGGTAGCACCACTCCTACCACGTTATAGTTCTAAGCTTGAATGAGATTAATTTTTTTGTTATGGATTACCCGTAGGTCTTGGGAGTCCTACCTTCATTGGATGCATAAGATCTAAGTCCATATAACTAAATGGTTGATGCAAATTTCTTTTGATTTTATGGTTTTGTATTGATAATTTCGGTGAACAAGTAGAGACTAGCTAGGTTATACTTTGGCATTTGTTTGTTAGTTACACTCAAACACTAGAATGAGGCACATCATTGGTACCTCCAAGTAAAGAAGCTAATTTAGGAATAACATGGTCATAGACTCATAGAATATGTCAAATTAACAATTTTGACACAAACATGTCCTATATAGTTTAACTCTAAACGTAACTTTAATCATAACGTATGCGATTATATCTTAAAAGCTGTAGTACCTTGGGTAATGTATATTACAACGACCGAGCTCTTGGTAATATTATATTGAAAATATATTTAATAGGAATTTAGGTAGGACTCTACTTATAATTAAATAATGTGTTATCTCGATCTCTTACTACATATCTAGGTAGACAATCAAATCCTACCAGACGCAAAATTCATACGCTAGAGTAAGTCATGCAACAATGGTCCGGTAGCACCACTCCTACCACGTTATAGTTCTAACCTTGAATGAGATTAATTTTTTTGTTATGGATTACCCGTAGGTCTTGGGAGTCCTACCTTCATTGGATGCATAAGATCTAAGTCCATATAACTAAATGGTTGATGCAAATTTCTTTTGATTTTATGGTTTTGTATTGATAATTTCGGTGAACAAGTAGAGACTAGCTAGGTTATACTTTGGCATTTGTTTGTTAGTTACACTCAAACACTAGAATGAGGCACATCATTGGTACCTCCAAGTAAAGAAGCTAATTTAGGAATAACATGGTCATAGACTCATAGAATATGTCAAATTAACAATTTTGACACAAACATGTCCTATATAGTTTAACTCTAAACGTAACTTTAATCATAACGTATGCGATTATATCTTAAAAGCTGTAGTACCTTGGGTAATGTATATTACGATTTTAATTTAATTTTGTTTAATGGTAACATTGTTATGTGACCCGTGTAATGCACGGGCCTCCATCCTAGTTATGTTTTATTGCACGACGAAAACACACGATCATGCGATGAAAGGGAGTAATCGCTTACAGTGGCTCCCATGGTTTCAATTTGATCATTGTTCTATGATATGCTAATTAATTTGACTAATAATCGGGATTTTGTGCATTTTGTCCGAATCTCAGAGTGCTTTTACCCCCGGTCGTTTGATTACGGATAATGCATTAATTGCTTTCGACGCTTTTCACTATATGTGTAATTGTGTACACATCATGGTGGAAACTCGGGTTATATGGGGTTGTAAGCGTGACATGAGTAAAGCTTATGACAGGGTGGAGTGGGTTTTTTTGGATGCGATAATGGAGAAGCTGGCCGGGGTTTTGTGCGAAATGGAGGGCGATGATTATGAGGTGCATAGCGACGGTGGAATCCTCGGTGCTCATCAATGGCGTCTCGGCTGCACCGTTTATACCGAAACGGGGCCTTCGTCAAGGCGACCCGATTTCGCCATATTTGTTTATCTTGTGTTCGGAGGCCTTATCTGGTTTAATTGCTAAGGCGATTGGTAGAAGAGCTTTATACGGCATTCGTTAACGTAGGAGAGCCCCACTAATTCTCATCTCTTTTTCGCAGACGATAGCATAATTTTCTGCCGGGCAAGAGATGACGACATGGCGTGTGTGCGGGAGATCCTCAGGATTTATGAGGGGGCAGAGGGTGAATCTTCAAAAATCGGAGGTGTCGTTTAGCGCTAATGTCGGGGAAGGGGAACGGATGAGGTTGGCGAATCTGCTAGAGGCTAAGCTTGTTGAGGTTCACCATCGTTACTTGGGTCTCCCGGGGGTGGTAGAGAGAAATAGGTGTGCGGCGTTTCGAACGATCAAGGATAGAGCTTGGAAGAAATTGAAGGGGTGGAAGCGGAATTTGGTTTCCTTTGCAGGTAGAGAGGTCCTAAACTCCTAATCAAGGCTGTGTCCCAACCGATCCCTACCTATCATATGGGGTTATTCAAAATTTCGACAAGCCTCTGTAATGAGATTAACTCGTTGGTCGCTAGATTTTGGTGGGGAGCGAAGGAGGGTGAGAGGAAGATTCATTGGGTTGCTTGGGATAAGCTTTGTCACTCGAAAGGAGATGAGGGTGTTGGCTTTCGTCATCTAGAGGCCTTTAACGAGGCAATGCTTATGAAGCAAGCGTGGAGAACTCATTCTCATCCGGAGTCGTTGGTGAGCAGGTTACTCAAAGCTCGCTACTTCCCTAACAATGCCTTCTTCGATGCGGAATTGGGTCATCACCCTAGTTACGCTTGGAGGAGTATAGTAGGTGTGAAGGATGTCTTGTGGGAAGGATGTCGATGGCTGATCGGTGATGGTAGGAGTGTGCCGGTGAAGGGTGATAGGTGGACTCGTAAAGGGCCAAGTTTTAAGATTGTGTCACCTCGTGGGGGGAATGAGGATTGTCAGGTGGCTGATTGGATAGATGGGGAGATGAGAGTGTGGAGGAGTGACCTAGTTCGGAGTAGGCTCTTGGCTTTTGAGGCGAACGAAATCCTTAGTATACCGCTAGCGGAAAACTTAAGCCCCGATAGACTGATTTGGCACTATAGTGTAAATGGAGATTATTCCGTGAAAGTGAATGTGGATGGAGCTGTGTTGGGAGATGCAGGGTCGGGGATAGGTGTGGTTATTAGAGGGAGTGAGGGGGAAGTCGGGCGAGTGGCGTGCTGCCAAGTACGGGATCGATGGGAGCCGAAAGTGGTGGAAGCGAATGCGGCTATGCTCGGATTGAAACAGGTTTGGCAGCAAGGGGCGTCTCGAGTTGTGTTGGAGTCGGATTCGCTTCAGCTTATCAATGATCTAAAGTCTGAGTCTTTTGTTTCCAGCTATTTTGGTTTGCTAGTTTCCGATATTTTTCAATTTTCTCGTAGGTTTGAGTCTTGTACTTTTAGTCACATTCGTAGGAGTGGGAATAAAGTAGCTCACCTAGTTGCTCACCTCAACCCGGTAGAGTATACGACTAGAGTCAGGATTGAGGGGGGACTGTCTGATGTACTTGATTTGGCAGCTGCGGACTTCGTAGCCGTGGTGACGTAATTTTATAAAAGTTTCCGTTTTGATTTCAGAAAAAAAAAAAGTACTCTCGAAAGGGAATAGAAATGAAATCAAAAGAACGTTATAAATTTGACCTCGAAAGTCGATTTTTAATAGGGGAAGTACAACAATACATAAGCTAGCTTAAATGAAGAAAAATAACTTATTTGACTAGCAGTTTAAATTGTTTGACCAATCTAGCATGTTTGGTTGTATCACTAGTTTTGATTGAGCAAACTTAAATATATTATTTAAACGAAGAGTCCTTAGTAAAGTAATTTAATTTTATCGAGCTAATCAACTCCATGGTTATATGAAGGAGAAATGCTAGTTGCATATACAGCATTACACACTATACACCAATATATGATATATGTTAAAACTTATTATTTATTTATGAGTAGATTTCTGGATAACGATATTAATACTGTCACATAAAAATACATATTAACAAATATGTAATATATACAAGAGTTTGTAAATGCAACTGCAATATAAATCGTCACATGAATGCTTTCTTTTTATAATATAATGTACAAAATTATACGTGAAGGTAAGTATACGATGTTACTTTCAAGTCTTGTATGAGAATTGGACCAATGTCTAATAAGTGCACAGTGAAGAAAAACAAAGTAACTCAAGTTGTGATAGTCGAGTATATACCTCTGGATACTTTGATTTCAAATCCAAAATTTGATTATGTTAAAACATAAAAGTTTAAGTGTTTAACCGTCATACTATAAACGTTAAAACTATGAAAAGAATATAACCACCCAAAACCAGAAAAATCAATTATACATGACCCTTTAAAATATGTACTCCATGTACATTTCTAAGTGAAGATGATCTAGTGACGGAAGCAAAAAATACATTTTTTTTAGTTCAAAAATCAAAATAGTAAAACACTTTAATTTACAAAACCACACTATTTATGACATCATCACTCTTGCCCTTTCTGAGTTTCAACTTCACTAAACTTCCCCAAAATTTAATTTAATTAATCTTTTCATAAATTATAAAAACAGATAAAGCTAAAACATCACATTTTATTTTAATTTTAATTATTTTGGTAGAGGATTAATACAACACAACACACACCAGTACAAGAGAAGCTCCCTTAAAACACCAGAACAAGCAACTTCTCCTTCACACTCTCTTCATCTGTTTCTTCAAACTGGAGGTGAGGTGTCATCATCGGGTTGTGTGGGTTCGTGTCATCATCGGATTGTGTCGGCTCGTGTTATCATCGGGTTAGTTCTGGTCGGATTTGATAGATCACAATTCCGGGTCTTATCAAATCGACGAATCGGATTGGATCGGGTTTGTATGTCTGGTCTCTTCTAAAATTCTGATCCGGAGCGTAGGCCCAATAGGATAGACCGAGTGAATGGGCTTAGTGGCGGTTTGAGAGTCCTATATAAAGGGAAAAAAAACATATATACATAAAAACGAAAAGCCTCGGAAACCAAATCTCGCAAGCCTGCACCGCGACTCTGCCGTTTCCCCGAAAGTTGTCCGGCCGTTGAGAAAAAATCAGGTTAATTACCCAAAGAGTATGGACAATGAGAAGCCGCAGTATTTATATTGGAAGTCGGAGATGTTTTTCCCACCTGGTGGCAGTAGGAGTATGATTTTCCAGGGTGAGCCCGAGCAATTACCCAAAGAGTATGACGATGAGGAGCCGCAGTATTCACCTCAATTCAACAAACTTCGTAGGAGCTCAAGAATTAAAAAAACAGTTAATCTGGTATCTTTTTTGTCCCTAAACAGCAACAAGGGTAGGGGAAAGAGACTGTGGTGCCCATACGGCGATAATCTTGTTTCTACCCAAAAACAACTCGAGGGACATTACGTTCTTGTGTGTTCCTTCTTCTTGCCAATGGCAAAGTGCTTAGCGGAATACTGTCTTTCAGTCTTATATTTATGTGAAGAGATGTCTGCGCAAGGGAAACGTTTTAAGGTGGTTATTGTCCCTAAGATTAGACCTCGTTGGGAGCATGAAGCTGGGCCTGTTTTCATTCACTTCCTTTCTGCCTTCGTAAAATATAATTGCCTTGCCGTCCCATGGTGGGACACCGACTCATGTGACGCCATATGCATGTCTCTTGGCATGACGCATGGCAACACTGAAGGTCTCCTCCTTGTAAGTCCTCAAGGAGAGGTCTTGCAGACACACTTTGGCTTTTTGCACACTTATGGAGCAGCGTCTTTTCCCTTCACTCGTGAGCATCTTCTTAACCTCCGTAAGGAGGACAACAAGTTGATGGTCCAGATGCATCCTCTGTCTACATATGTTGATGATGACGATGATTTCCTGATGAAATCAGTGGGAGGGGAAGAGGAGCTCAACAGATTACGTGAAACCCGCCTGTCTGTTTTCGACCTTTTGGAGTGCGACTCTTTGTGTGCCATTGGTGGTGATAAGAAGAAGACTTACTCTGATGATATAGATAACAAGCTTGTTGGAGTCTACCTCTGCTTGGACGGTGGGTTCATGGACAGACTAATTGATTTCCAGAGGGAATGTCGCGAAAAACAGCTTGATCTCGTGATAGTGCTTGTGAGCTTAGCCTTCAATGACTACCCATCCAATTTTTTGAAGCCTATTGAGGATGCCTTACTGAAGCGCAGCATCTCTAATTGGTTGCTGTTCCCCTACAACGATAAGATATGCCGCCGACTCTGGCGGCTTTGCGGCCGCAGTGTGGAGGACCAATTGATCATGGTGCCTCCCGGTAACGAGCCTGGGGAGATCAAAGGAAAGGCACTCATTCGTACTTACGGGATGACTGCTTTTCCCACCTTCACAAGATCATTTATCCTCGAGACAAAGCTTTCTCGTCTTCGCTCAGTCAAATTAGTCTCACTCTTGTCAACGGCTTTGGGTTCTACTGACGTTCTTGTTCCCACCACCAACGGTTCGCCTGCCATTCCCGTGTCTGATCTACAAGGCAAGAAAGTCATCATGTGCCTTGACTACTTTAGCAGAAACCTACGTCTGTGCAGTAAACTCCGTGAGTATTACATTGACAACGAGGACGAGTTTGTTGGCTGTCAAGTGTTGATTGTTCCCATGGATAATGTTCCTGATCCTGTTCCCCAGGGGTGCCCTTATTATGAGCAATTTGATGACTTGCCGTGGCTGATGTTACATGACGCCTCGGCTTCCATGATCGACCAATTGTTTTTACGGGATTTGAATGAGTACCCTAACAACCCTTGTATCCTTGCATTTGGTGAAGATGGCCGTCTTCTTTCTAGAGATGGTAGCATGTCTGATTTAGAAGATGAATTGTTTGTTGAGCTGATCTTCCGTGACAATCTGCGTCAAGAAATTATTAATGATTTAGCTGACTTGGGTTTGGATGACTATTAAATGAAATGTAGTATGATGAAGCGGACCAAGAAAAGAACGGGCATACATCTTAAGCTTGGTATGACGATACATACAAATCACAGAACAAATCAAAGCATATTCGTTCTCCCCTTATCAACCTGTTAGACATAGCTTCGATCCATCTAATGACATGTCAATTGATACATTGCGCCAACTACATCTCTTGCCTTTTGTGATTAGGAGGAGTTCAGGTGCACATCAGATATCTGGCAAGACTCAGAGCTCAAACCAGAAATGCTGATGTTTAACTGCAGCAGATGTTTCCAAGCTTCTACTGAAACAATACAATGTTGTTCCTCAACTTCGGGATAGAGATCGGGATAGAGAGTGGTTTCATCTGCAAAATGACAGAAGAAGGAGCCAATGATCAGTTATCAATGACTGAAGCATTATAACAAGTCTTAGCTAAACGATTATTATTGATTAAGCTACTACACCAACCAACCATAGCTTTCATCCCTTGATAGTACCTTCTTAATTATAGGCACAGATCATCTAAAAAGACCGGATCCATGTAAATGACTAGGTATCCCTTTAATAGCAAACTATTTTGAAAACTCCAACATCAGAAACTCCCTTGTAATATACGGAATCTCCATCCTAGTGCTTTTGTTTCACCTTTTTGTTTGATCAATTATAAGGAGAATAAAGGAGCACCAAACCCCCCAGAAGAAGAAGAAGAAGAAGAAGAAGAAGAACAACAACAACAACAACAACAACAACAACAACAAAAAAAAAAAAAAGAAGAAGAAGAAGCCAAGGGCTACAGTACTTCACTGGAGCGACTGCATTTACCCACCGGCCACCACCACAACCCCACAAGCCTGCGATCTCAAAACACTGCAACCCGGCAATACTCAGGTCTTTACCACATGGTACTTGTCATAAACCTTTCAAATGCAAACAGATGAACATGTAGAAAAGTCAAAAGACAAGTAAATTAGCGGATAGTAACCTTATGCTATAGCAGGCCTTTCAAACTGTGTTTTCCAAAGAGACATTTTCATAAGCCCATCAGTGCAAGCATAACGACTAGAAAGCCCTGTTATTTCTTCACATTCCTACGATTGCTTTTGTGCAGTTTGACTCTCATTCTCTGTCTATGGGTCTCCCTACCTTAATTTCACTTGTGGCCGGTTAAAAGACGCTATTAAAGCTCAGGGTCTCAGAATTTTACAGGAGTTCTATTAGGTTAGGTAGCAGATGACAAGCAGCCGTTAGTGAGAAAATTTCTCCCCCTAACAATTCTCAGAATATAAGCACCGTCATGAGAAAGTTATCCGTGTATATGTTAACATGTCAGCAAAAGAGACAAAAGCAACATAGGTGTAACATATCCCTATGCCCTTAAATTAACGAAGCCTACATTTGTTCATGCTTATCGACATGAGCCTGAGAGTTAAAATGTAAAAGAGAAGTTTACTTTTGGCATAGAAGACATATAACAAGGCTACTTTGCCCTTACTATTCAGAGGAGATAGCCTAAAGTACTAGCTACATATCAGAGCTTGATTTTTTCCTAAATTTTTAAAGGGCACTATTGTACAAAAGTCTCAATTTCAAGTATAAGGCAGATTTGATAGACTTGTTAAAAAAATTATTTGGGAAAGTATAACAACACCAATTACGACCAAATCCTGAAAAATCAACCTGCTTTTGAGCTTAGTCACCTGAAGTAAATGTATATCATTTGTTGTAGAATTCTGTAGACATAAGAAGGTAATGTACCAGGAAAATAAGAATCTGATTGTTTTGGAAGGCACAAGGCACGCTGGGTCTTGTATGAGACAGCAAAAAAAGTGTCCACGACTCCAGATATAGGTGATGCAAAGTGAAAATTTAATAATACAGGGAATTTGTTCATTTGTAATGAAACTTACCTAAAATCACATTGATACCCCAAAATCATTAAATTATAACGCACCAATGCACCATAGTCTCACTAACTATACTACAAACAAGTACATAGGTTTCATAAACAAAAAAGTTCATTCAAAGGGTTCGCCTTACGATAAAACAAAACAAAGTTTTCGTCATTGAACTGACACCGTACATAACATGCCATGGTCACACCATAAAATGACATGAGAGTATGACACTAACACGCCCAGCTACCAAGCACAGTTTTCCATCAATTAACGTAGATGGAACAAAGTTTGGCAGAAAACGAAGAAGAAGAGTGCAAATTGCTCCAAATCCTAAAATTTGAAATCCTCTTGCATTGCCTCAATTAAATCTCCCTCTACCTTTGAAAGAGGCAAACAAGGTTGCACCTAAAAGTCAGCAATAGAAGGTTGATGGAAATTTCGACATTACATAGCTGCTGCACACTTGAGCTTAAACACAGATCATGTGATCCTATATACCAAAACATCAAACCAGAGACTTCTGCTATGTAATTACAACAACAGACAAACAGACAGTTTCCAAAGACAGCACACAACCAGAGAAGTTTCCCGAGTGTGAACAGAATATAGCTGTGAAGCCTTTCCCATGCGCAAATTGCTAACATAAAAAGTAAGAATCTCCATGAATCAACGTACCTATTGGGTGGTATCCTCCTGAAACCTGGCATCGAAAGGAGCAGAAGGATTTGCATGCGATGCTCCACCACCGGACCCAGAACCCTGCTGCAGTTCAATAACAAGCCATCTCACTGCTTTACTCATTTGCTCTAACCTCACAGCACTGATGGGTGGGAGACCAGAAACAGGCTGGCCAGACTTGGAACCAGTGGCCTCGTCCACCAAACACTCTGACCCTATCCTCTGCTTAACAGACTCCACAAATTCCTCAGCTTGATCACATGCCACCCTAAATAACTCCCACCGCTGTTTGAAGTTTTCAAGGGCAGCATCTGTGGCTGCTGTTTTCTGACTTCCACAACCTTCGTTTGCTTCGAGGACTCCAGCAGCAGAAGAAATAAACTCCTGGTACGCGTTAGTTAGGGCATCGACATTACTGTCCATTGCCACAATCCTGAGCTGAAGAGACTGATAATCTGACTTGTATATTTCTCTGATTATTGAGCTAGATGATACCCTGTATAAACACAATAACATAACTTGGACATTAAGACGTCTAACAAGATAATACTCCTACAATAACCAGGATATACCATAACAATAATCTTTACTAATACAACACACATCTTAAGCACGGACCAGCGACCTAAAAATGGATTTGATAACTAAAATGGAGCTTAAAAAAGATCTCAAGACATCCCAACAAAGTTGTCATCACTCATCCCCATAAGTTACACTTTCCGAATACCATTGCAGTCAACCAATCCACTAGTCAAAAAATTCAACCTCGGGGTAACAACAGCAAAACAAATCAAATTGATTGAAGCATCAAACTTTCAGATAGTGCCACGACACTGAACAGCCGACACAAGTAAAATGACATGTCTGATTTCATTCCAACATTAGTCACTAACCAAAAGCAAAAACTGTGAACAACACGCTCCAATCTTACAAATCCCCAATTGCACAAAACCCTACATTAACTCAACCTACAGAAAACCCAAAAAAGCCTTCCTACAACCATGTCATGACCATGCATTACCTTCAAAACTCCAATCCTCCACGAGTCAGCCCCGAAAAAGAACAAACCGATGAAAGATTCCATAACAGCCAAAGTGCAAATTCATACAAGGGCGCAACAACAGTCTAAATAACAAAAATTTCGCCACGCCCAAAGCTCACCACTACACCAATCCAATCCAAGATGAAAACTTACAGCCACAACCACGGCCGTCTCGTAGATTCGACAGACCCTGTGCAAAAATCCACTCAAAGGGCCCTAAAATTTGAAACTTTTTAGTTCATACAAAATGTAAAGTTTCTATCTTGTTTTTCAATTGTTTCCCAATTTAACAATTACAGTTTCAAAAAACCCTAAAAACCCATCAATCAAATTGGGAATTAATCCTCAGTAACTATTCTTCCTACCCTCCAACTCAACCCAGAGTATTTACCCCAACAAAAACAATTTAATTAAAATTAACCATCTATAATGAGCAGAAATCAGAAAATTTGATCAAGTAGAGAAAAAAACAACGATCTAATAACACGGAAATGGGAATTTAGAATTTACCTGTGATGATGGTAGGTTGATTTTGGCGGAATTTGCAGGATTAATTTGGCGCGAATTTGCTCAAAATGTCTTCGGAGAATGTTCGTGTGGTCGTCTTTTGAACGGCTGCCAGTGTCGCCGGTTTTGGGTTATGTTTTGTGGATCGGACCATTTGTATCTTGGGGAGCTATGTTTCGACTTGCGATATCCACTTTGAGCACGAGGTTAACTCGTGTTTCTAATTATTTTAATTTTGTTAAGTTTATAATTGTGTATTATGTATGAAATGTTATATTTTATTGCACGGTGAAAACACATGAACATTCGCTGAAAGGGGAGTAATCGCTTATAATGGATCACATGGTTTCGATTAGATCATTGTTCTATGATATGCTAATTCATGTCACTAAATAAATTGAGATTTGTGCATTTGTTTTGATTAGTTGGATGAAAAGTACTCTCGAAAGGGAAAAGAAATAAAATCAAAAGAACGTTGTAAATTTGGATCTCGAAAGTCGATTCTTTAAATTTTGGGAAGTACAACAATACATAAGCTAGCTCAATGAAGATAATAGCTTATTTGATTAACAGTTTGACCAATTTAACGTGTTTGGTTGTATCACTAGCTTTGATTTGAGCAAATTTAAATACATTATTTAAACGAAAAGTCCTTAGTAAAGTAATTTAATTTCATCGAGCTAATCAATCCTTGATTATATGAAGGAGAAATGCTAGCTGCATATACAGTATTACACACTATACACCAGTATATGATATATGTTAAAACTTATTATTTATTTCTGAGTAGATTTCTGGATAACGATATTAATACTTTCACATAAAAATACATATTAACAAATATGTAATATATTCAAGATTTTGTAAATGCAACTGCAATATGAATCGTCACATGAATGCTTTCTTTTTATAATATAATATACAAAATTTTACATGAAGGTAAGTATAAAATGTTACTTTCAAGTCTTGTATGAGAATTGGACCAATGTCTAATAAGTGCACAATGAAGAAAAACAAAGTAACTCAAGTTGTGATAGTCGAGTATATACTTCAGGATACTTTGATTTCAAATCCAAAATTTGATTATGTTAAAATATAAAAGTATAACCGTCATACTATAAACGCTAAAACTATTAGAAGAGAATATAAGCACCCAAAACCAGAAAAATCAATTATACATGACCCTTTAAAATATGTACTCCATGTACATTTCTAAGTGAAGATTATCTAGTGACAGAAGCAAAAAAATACTTTTTTTTTTTAGTTCAAAAATCAAAATAGTAAAACACTTTAATATACAAAACACACCATTTATGACATCATCACTCTTGTCCTTTCTGAGTTTGCAACTTCTCTAAATTTCCCCAAAATATTAATTTAATTAATCTTTTCATAAATTATAAAAACAGATAAAGCTAAAACATCACATTTTATTTGTATTTTATTTATTTTTGGTAGAGGATTAATACAACACAACACACACCAGTACAGTACAAGAGAAGCTCCCTTAAAACACCAGAACAAGAAACTTCTCCTTCACACTCTCTCCTTCTGCTTCTTCTTCACTCTCTCTCTCTCTCACATTCTCACTTCACTCTCTCTCTCAGTCAACCCACACTCAAAATTAAAGACACTTTCTCTCTCCTCTGCTCTGCATTTCCTGTTTGGATCTTCAGGAAGAAGATACTAACAAAGCTCAGCTGATTTTTCTTTTGTGTGAAGAAAGATAAGATTTTTATCAGATCTAGAGAATACCCACTTCGTAATTCATTGTAATTTTTCACTTGGTAGCTTCAAGATGAAGTTTGTATAGCATTTCAGCATCTGGGTCTGCTGTGAATAGTGAAATTAGGGAGTGTATTTTATAGTAATAATAATGGCGAGCTCAGACCCGAATAAGAGGCCCAAACCCGGCCCATGGTTACCGGGTCCCGAGTCCAAGCCAATGCCGCCGACTTCTTGGGCTAAGCGGACCGGCTTCCGCCCTAAATTCTCAGGTGAGACGACTTCCACCGACTCCGGCGTCGTCGATATCGAGGCTGGTCGGGCTAGGCCCTTACCCCCATCCAACGGGCCCATTCAGGCATTAAATGGGCCCACACAACCCTCTAATAATGGCCCCACACAACCCTCAAGTAATGGGCCTACACAGCCCTCGAATAATGGGCCCACACCGACTGTAAATGGGCCGGTGGGTAATGTGGGGCCGGTGGTAGAGAAGGAAGCAGCGGTGGCGGTGAAGAAAAGGAGGGATTCTGATGGAGGGAAGACGGTGACGGCGAATGGGGACGGGAACGGGCAGGGGGATGGTGGTGGTGGGCAGGGGGCAGTGCCTGCCCGGCGAGGGGCGGGCCGAGGCGAGGAAGGGTTGGAGATGATGCCACAGGGTGTAGAGGATGATGGGTTTGTGGGGAGGCAGTCTCATATGAAGTATGAGCTCAGAGATAGTCCTAGCTTAGGTCAGTTGATTTATGTATTTGCTGAAGTTAATTTGATTGTTAATTTGTTGGTAATTATTACCTTATTATTATGTTCTATCCGATTGTATAGTATATAGTATAGTATGAGGAAGACAAATGGGAGTAATTATTAGGTAAAGAGTAGTTTATATTATATGGAATTGTGCATGTCTGGTAAATGTGATGGTTTGGCAGGTTGGGATGTAGATATGGTTTGTTATGTTGAAAAGTTCTGGTCTTTGTGCATTAGTTAGTCATATGGACTCATGATTAGCTTATCTGAAATTTGAATTATTATATAATCAAAGTGCTGCTTTTTGAGTGAATTGGAGAGTCTTCATGCATTTCCTGATAGATAATGTAATTTGTTTAATAGAAGTATGTATAGTTTAGCTGTCTTCTCATGGTTTTGATATGGAGTAAGCTGAGTGACTGGTATGTTATTTTTTGCCATGTGCTTGTAAGAAAATTTGACTTATGAGTTCTGACATGCAATTATCGATGAGTCTGTTACGCGAGAAGTTATGTTTTGTAATGATTTATGATTTAGGTACCGATATTGGAATGGTTGTTCATGTTTTCTGGTGTTTGTTGTTCAAAAGTTATGATCTTTATGAAAATTCGGATGGTGATGATAGTGATGATGATAGTTTTGCCTTTTTGGGGTTTTTTTTTTTTTTTTTTTTTTTTTTTGCAGTTGCAATTGGACTATATGGTTTACAACATTATATTTCAATTTTGGGCTCAATAATTCTGATACCACTGGTGATAGTGCCGGCAATGGGTGGCTCTTATGTAAGCATCATTTCATATTTCCCCCCTAATTGTGGTTTTCTCTTACATACAAACTTCGGATTTCGTGTTTACTGTGTTAATCTAATGTGATTTAGTGAATGTAGGAGGATACAGCCAATGTGGTGTCAACAGTGCTCTTCATGACTGGAATAACGACACTATTGCACACATTCTTTGGGACTAGATTGCCCTTAATTCAAGGGCCATCATACGTATATCTGGCTCCCGCTCTTGCACTTATCAATTCCCCAGAGTTCCAGAAGCTAAATGGAAATGTATGTTTAATAATCTTTGCCCGTTTCTATGAGAATTTTTATTTTGTATGCTGTTTTATTTCCTCTTGCTTCATGGAAGTTCTGATAGAAGATTGTCAGTTCGCGTGTGACCTCGAAGTATATGATGATTCTTCTGGTGTATATGATTATGACATTCATTCTTTATGGCTGCCTATCTACCAAAATCTTTATTTGATTCCTAGCCATCTGGGAGCCTCATGTATTAAATGATTGATCTCTTTGTTTCTGGAGCAATTGCTTGTGAGTTGTGAGGCATGTCAAAGAGGCAAATAGGCAGTACTGCATACTGTGACTGGTCCCCTTATCGTTTCTGCACTCCAAAGGATCTGTTCTTCTAGGACGGACTGATTGGGCCTCTGAACAATTCATCCTCACAAGATTATGCTATGGATGAGGAGAAAATGTTGATGTTTGTATATCAATAAAGAATTGAACTTTTGGTGGTGTGGAAGATGGTTCCAATTGCAATTTGGTGGTGTACTTGGAAAGAAAGAAATCATCGCATTTTTGATGATATTAGGTTGACACACCAAGGGTTCACTTTTAGTTTCTTGTGGACGTTGTATAGTTGGAGTCAAGTGTTAAATTCACATCGACACTTGACTTTCATTCTTTTTGTGGATAAAATTTCTCATGATAGTCCTAGAGCTTAATTAGCTCTCTTTTGTCTATGGACACCGCCCTTTAGGGGTTTTTTTGTACATGGGAGTCACCCCCTTGGTGTCTTTTTGTATATATTGATACCCTATCTTACTTATCAAAAAAAAAAAAATAAAGAATTGAACTTTTAAAAACGGTGCTTCCTTTCATAATTCAAATGCCTATACTTGGTAATCATTAAAAATTTAGAGATGTAGAATGGTCCTAGACTACTTCATTGTGAACTCTAGCAGGATCTTTTCTTCAGTTTGACTCATGATTTTCCTTATTCATTAATAAGATTTGTACCCACTGGGCCTGTTATCAATGGCATTATGTTAGCTCAATCTGTGCATGTTAGAAGAAGCGATGCATCAGTAATAGGTCTGTAGCTTGATTTTCCTCGGTCTCCATAAACACCCTCATAATTATGTATTGAGCTCGAATTATATGTTTACACTGCAGAACTTCAAGCATATAATGAAGGAGCTGCAGGGGGCCATCATCATAGCCTCAGCATTTCAAGCATTTTTAGGCTATAGCGGATTGATGTCCTTGTTAGTAAGGTATGATCTCTGTTGAATTTATGTCACATTGTCATGCTTGATTCACGGGGAATAGAACTGGTCTACTATTAGGCCAAAGACGTGTGTTTCATGTAGATGCCATAGCATTCTATCAATTCGATGCTTTGGCGTATTAGCTTTTGCTACCTTCCATAGTGTGGACTATCGATGGAATCTTGGTCACAAGATGGTTTTGTGCATATTAGGGTGGTGTGCATATTCTGATAGCACCACCTCTAATTAGCATATGATCTCTGTTGCCAACATCACACTTGGCCTTGCTAATTTTTGACAATGCGTATGGCCCCAATCAGCAATAGTAGTTTTTTATGTAACAACATTTAAACCTCGTTTTGTTGTGGTCTACTCGTTTCTGGTTGATTGATATATGATCAGTATGATTTATTTGGTAGACGTGGCTTGAAAGTGTAACTCCAATTTCTACCATTTCTGGTCAAGTTATTCATTTCTCATGACGTCTTTCTCTTCAATTGTGATAGTTTGCTATCTAAAGTCTCTTAGGTCATAAACAACTTTAATAGACAATTATCAGACTCTTAAGTGTTGAAGCATTTGGCCATTTATACCTTGCCTTTGGAATTAGCTGGTGTGGCCTTTTGCATTTCTGATGCATCTTCTATTAGCCCAGAAATGTGAAATTTCTGCTGGTTATTACGTCTTGTAACGTGATGAAGAGATCTCTCTGCAATATCTGATTCTTCACTAGAGAGTAGGGAGTCTAGGGACTGCTTGAGCAGATCGGTGTTGACATGCACTATCTTGGGGTTCCCTGCATACTGCAGTATTGTCGTATTTACCATTAAATCAGGCAGAGGAAGCCCTAAGTGTTTTATTACTCTGTTGCTATACTATTGGGTTCTAAGTTAGCAGCTCAAGTGATTTACTAGGCTTTTAGATTTCAAAAATTATGTGACCATTTGTCTCTTCTCCTGTCATCTTGTCTATCTAATTACCAAGGATTGACATATGACCATAAGATTGGCTGTTATTTCTCAATCAGCTTTTACATGCAAGTATACCTTTGGGTTTTCGTTGCCCTTGTATCTCCTACTGGTTTTGATTCCAATCTTGTGCTCCCTAATGCAAGACCTTACTTGATAACTCTTGGTGAAAGAAATTAGTTTTTCCAGATCAATACCAGTACACTTGGTTGCTTGCTACCTTTAGTTAAGATCAGCACCAGAATATGGGCTGTGCTGGACTGCTAGAATTAACTACAATGTATGCATAAGCGATGCAGTTTGTATACATATGAGTGCATTTTATTTGAAGCGGGATATGAATGTGCTTTTGTTTGGAGAAGCAGGAAATGAGTGCAATGACTAAACGTCTAAAACTTGTGGAAAATCTTTCTAAGATCTGTGCTTTGGATGTATGACTTCCTAGGATACGTCAAAGCTGTCATTTCAAAGATTCGCTTCGTATGTCGTTGCTGGGAATAAGATGGAAAGTGACCTAAGCCTGACCAAGGGTTGGTGAAACAATCGATTATATTGACACTTGGGAGTCCCAACAGCTACTATCAATTGGCGTGCTTAATGCCATCAGTCATCTATTATGTTTTTAAGTTGCCCACTGACTTGCATCTTTTGGTTTTGTGGAGGGGGGGTGGGGCAGGGTGATAACACATTCTTGATTCCCTCATAGGGTCATCTTTTGGTCATCTAGTAAAGTCTTTGTAGGTCATTTCCCCATTTGATGATCGTGTTTTTCAGCCTCCTATATTTTGATATAGCTTGACATTTGGAATGTGGAAGGTAAATCAAAAGACATAAGGGCAATGGTAAGTAATCCAATAAAATGAATAAAATGCCATGGAAGGAATAGGTAGCAATAAAGGACTTTGCCTGGCATTTCAATGGGCATGCATAGAGTAGGTAGCAATAAAGGCTCTGTCAATACTTTGAGATCTTTGAGGTGGCTAATTTATAGAACACGAGCAAATTGCTGCAAGAGTGTATAAACTGGTGTTTGCAACGGGCTCATGGAAAGTAACCTGTTTGAGTTCCACATGTAACATTTTTGTAAACTTTGTTGTGTCGTGATAGTTTTGTGGCATTGTCCATGGATAATAGATGGTGCTTACCTTGTAGACTCATATTCATAATCCAAGTTTTTAGAGGATTAAAGATTGTTGTGGAAATGGGTGAAATAGGTAATGTAGGATAGTATCTCGAAGTTACGGAATTCAAATCAAACTCTAGCTTTGGGATATGCTATCTGACGGGTTTTTTTTTTTTTTTTTTTTTTTTTTCTGTGTGTGTGTGTGTGAGAAATTTTCGGAGTTTTTGCCAGTATCTAGGCAATTTGGCAACTGCTTAACATTGTAAGTCTCTGTGTCAACTTGTAGAGTTATCAATCCAGTGGTTGTGGCTCCGACTATAGCTGCTGTGGGGCTTTCGTTTTATAGTTATGGCTTTCCACAAGTTGGTACGTGTCTTGAGATTGGTGCTGTGCAGATATTGCTCGTCATAATCTTCTCTCTTGTAAGCAATTATTTCTAATCTTTTGTTAGACTTCCACTATTTTGCTCTTATATAGAATTTCCCTCTTTTGCATCTTGGTCATGTGTGGCACTGTTGTCATTGACTTGTCTTGCTTTGCAGTACCTCCGGAAAATATCAATTCTTGGTCATCGTGTATTTCTAATCTATGCGGTATGTCTTACATCTTGTATTTTAAATTTGATTTTTTATTTGCGCCACCAAAATGAGAATTAGTTTTAAGCTGGTGATAGATATTGGCTGTAGAATATCCCTTAGGGATGATCATGTTGCTATTTGGCTTGGTAACAGTTTTGAAACTTGGTCAATATGTTTTATTTGAATTGAATGAGATTGTTGGATATTACATCGGTTTGACACATTTCTACCAACCTTAACGTAAATGACATGGAAATCTGCATGATAGTGCAATATGTTTCTTCTCATTTTATTTACTTCTCTTTGTTGCTAGGTTCCATTGGGTCTTGCAATCACATGGGCCACTGCGTTCCTTCTCACCGAAACAGGAGCATACAGCTTCAAAGGTTGTGATCCAAATGTACCTTCCTCGAATATTGTCTCCGCCCACTGTAAACAGCACATTGCCCGGATGAAACAATGCCGCGTTGATACGTCACTTGCACTAAAAATGGCACCATGGTTTAGATTTCCTTATCCCTTACAATGGGGTACGCCTGTTTTTAGCTGGAAAATGGCGCTTGTAATGTGCTTTGTCTCCATAATTGCATCCGTTGATTCTGTAAGTTCTTTTATAATAATGTCTTTACAAGTGAACGTCTCTGGTGTCTGCCGTTCTATTTCTTTCGGTTATGTTCAAGTTATTGGCAAATTAAGTTCAAGTAAGGGATGGACTAGCACATTGAGTTTCATATGTTATGTATGCTGGGAAGGTTGTATTGGGGGATTCTTAGTTTGAGAATGAGTTGTGAAGGTGGGGTTGAGATTGCAATGAAATTTGTGGCTCTATGTGCACTATGAACATGTGATCTTGAAAGAGTTTTTTCCGAGACCTCGTAGATTAATGTTTTTGAAATTTAACATTTTCCTGATGATTGTTTTATTTTTAAATTCATGATTTCTTTGAACTTTTTTTTTATTAATGACTTCTTTGAAGTCCTTTGATTGCAAAATTGAGGAAGGACCTCTTTCCTTCCCTTATCTGTGATTACTTGTCAATTATTACTTAACGTTTTTTAAATTTTGTAGGTTGGTTCATATCATGCATCATCCTTGTTGGTTGCTTCCAGACCTCCAACTCCAGGCGTTCTTAGTCGAGGGATTGGCATGGAAGGCTTGTGCAGTGTTTTAGCTGGACTTTGGGGTACAGGGACTGGATCCACAACACTCACTGAAAATGTGCATACTATTGCTGTGACTAAAATGGGAAGCCGTAGAGCAGTTGAGTTGGGTGCATGTGTTTTGATTGTCTTCTCTCTCATAGGTGAGTTTTAGTTGTGTGTGGTTCATGCTTGATTTTAATAGATGGATACACCGCCCTTGTTGTGATGAAATTAAAAATGTGCTAATAATCTACCCCTTTTTGTATTAACTTAATCTATAAGACCGGTTTTCTCTTCTCACAAATGTTAGGAATATATTTTTGGCATTCCAGAGGCTTGTTTTTGTTCACTTAAAGCATCAAGCCGCAACTGTCAATACAATTTGGGGAGAATAAAGGGTAAAACTCGTAAAAGACCTTGGAAAATAGGCGAAGATGTTTGGATCTTAAGTGATGATAGAAACAACGTCAGCAAAACCTTAGTTCCTAACTGATAAGGGTTCAGCTAACATGAATCTTCACATGAAGTACATGTTTACTTACAAAAAGACGAAGTACATTTAATTTCTAATGCCTGTTGACGTGTATACAATCTAAGTAAGGTGGTTTAGCATGAAAGAAAGGTATTCTTGAAGATCATTATTTCCGTCCTTTTGTCATGGTCTCATGGAATCACAGCTATAAAGCATAACTTTGTAAATAGTCAAATTACGACAAGGATCTGGTTACAGCCTCTTTATTGACTTTCTTTCTACAATATGCTCAGGTAAAGTTGGAGGATTCATTGCTTCAATCCCTCAAGTCATTGTTGCTGCTCTCCTTTGCTTCATGTGGGCAATGCTCACTGCACTGGGCTTATCAAATCTAAGATATAGTGAGGCTGGAAGTTCCAGAAATATAATTATCGTCGGACTGTCCCTGTTTTTCTCCCTTTCCGTACCAGCATACTTTCAGCAATATGGCATCTCCCCGAATTCCAATGTCTCTGTACCAAGTTATTTTCTGCCCTACATAGTGGCATCTCACGGGCCAGTCCATACCAAATTTGGAGGGGTAAGTATGTTCTTTGCTTTTCATTTGTGTTATTGTGTAGTATTCAGTGACTTTTGCTGGCAGTTCCTGTGGTATCACAGCTTTTTGTGTTAAGTTATAAAATCGAGGAATGATTAAGGTCGTGTGTATTTTTAGTTGAATTGTTTCTAATGAATCTTCACGATAAATGAAACTCCACCTCCAACATGGGTTCTTCCTATAATTTAGTTACGACTAATTACCACCCTTGTGTAACCTACATATGAAGTTCATTACTATTCCTCCAGTTGACAACCTCAAACCAAAAAAAGCCATTAAAGTTAAAGATGTGAACCTTTTGTTCTGGACTTCTTAGGTGACGTAAAATCATCAGCCAAATATTCTTTGGGTACGTAAGATAATATTTACCCTGTCCCGATTCACTGTCTTCATGAGATTGCACAGCGTTATATAGTGCTTGGCCTTATGGAAAAAGATCGAGGAGAGGTTTACAGTGGGAAAGTAACCCTAGTTATAGGACTCAAATTTGGGACATGGAGAGGTTTAAAACAGCAAGTATTGACACCTTAAGTCAGGACTGATAGAGTAATAGACTAATAGATACTTTAAGCTTCAAATTGCATAAAGGCTACTCTTACATGACTTTCGAGCATGGCACTTTAGCAGGGCCATCCTTCATGCGAACAGACACTTGAAGGTTGTTTAGCGTCATTTAAACACGCAGACATCACTTCCAGCCTTTTGAATGCAAACTGGTGTACAAGGCAGTGAAATATAAGGTTGTTTGCAATCTTTCCTCATAGACGCGGGTGATTCATGGTTTATCTACTTAGGCGCAAGGCTAGTTTTCAGGGACTCTTCCAGTCTATTGAAGATGAGGATATTGGTTAGTTAACTGAGTTGTTCATCAGTTCAGCTGTACAAATTTTCTTGAGTGTTTTGTTGAGGTGGAACTGTGGAAGTAGGTGTTAGGGTACTTGCATTGTAGTTTTTGAGATGGGATCCGGGCCCAAGAAGTGCCTTTTCCTAGAAGTAGAGCCTCCTCATTGAGGAAAATCGATCACTCTACGGCTCTACCCATGGGCGGTTATGGAAAGCTTATGGTGTAGAAAATTAGAAATCATGGAAATCTTTGACTGAACTGTCTCAACAAGCCAACATTGCACTGATTATTTTCATTACTGGAAAAGGCTTACGGATGATTTTTAAATGCGGTGGTGGTAAAAGACTAGTGAAGCATTGCGGGGTATATTTTAAACTAGTATTACTGTTGAAAGGTTTATCATGCTGATATGAGGAGATATAAGCTGTTTCAATTTTGTTAATACTCTGGAGTATTACATCAAAGTCAGGGAGTCAAATCAGTTGGCCATGACAACCCCATTCCTATGTTAGATGTTTGATGCTTAGATTTGAAGTCGCAATGGCTGTTGAAGCAAATTGTGGGAGCAAAGTGATTGACGAATTCAGATACATTCAGTCAAGTCCATGGTCCAGAATTAAAATGTGCACATTGTGGTACTTACTTTTTCTCCAGCTTCCTTGGGGGAAGTGTTGGCCCTTAGATTGCCATTGGAGGTTAATTTGTTACCATGTAGGAAGCTTGTTATCAAAGGGAAGTGCACTTACTGACAGTCACTATGCAGCTTGGCTAACCAACCACCAACTCTAACTGTTTCGTGCACAGCGTTTATGAAGTTTGATTGTATATTTCAGTCCTTTTTTACTGTTCCAAATTCCAATGGACTTGATTGTAGCATGCATTATATCTTATTGACTTCATTCTCTTTGTGCTCGTTTTGCAGCTAAACTATGTCTTGAATACATTACTTTCCTTCCATATGGTAATTGCATTCCTTGTGGCTGTTATCCTGGATAATACGGTACCTGGCAGTCGGCAAGAACGTGGAGTTTATGTCTGGTCAGAAAGTGAGGCAGCCAGGAGGGAACCTGCAGTTACCAAAGACTATGGTTTACCATTTCGTGTGGGCCGAGCTTTCAGATGGGTCAAATGGGTTGGTCTTTAACATGTTTGAGCTGTGTCCATCGCTTTTAACTTGCGTGTCTATATCCATTGGAGAGAGATAAAGGAGATGGAGAGCAGCTGCTGATCGGTTCAAATCCAGGTCCACCTTTTGCCTGATACAATTGCGGTAACATTTCTTAGAAACCAATTCTCGCTTTGCATGGTAGAAGAAATTGAGTCATGTACATCCTAGGAGCTATCTTGCATTACTTTGTAAACTATGTCCACGTTTTTGTATGTATGTAGTTTTGATTATCTTTGTTCTACGCTTCACATCTTTAGGTTTGATGTATCATCGGTTCTTCTCCCCCAATTTCTTTTTCCGGTTCAATTTATTTCATTAGTACCCTTGTTCAGGATTGCATTGCATTATGTAACATATATTGACATTGTACAAGCTAGACGATGATCACTTGTAGTCTTAGAAGGATAGTCGAGTACATAAATCGTGTTTTAAATTTTGTTTAATCTGAAGGGAGCTGCAAGGGCAATATTTATGTACGGGGTTTTGGAACCTCGTTCGCCATACCATGTACTACAATCGTACCAATTCACTAAGCTTGTTGGTTGGCGCGGTAGTAGGTGCTCTTCTGGATGAGAATGACTTTGGTATTTAGTATTGTTTCACTATTTTGGTGTGTGTTGAGATCAAGTGATGGTGTGACTTTGTGAGTGTGACTGTGTGACCAACAAATTTTAATTTGTGGTAGAACTGCATTCAGTTAAGATGCTAAAAGAAGTTAACTCTAGCCATTGTTCGATTTTTTCGCCTTAAATCATTTCTCGGAGAGATAGCGCCACTTGATAGTACCTATCGCGTAATGCTTCTATTCATTAAATAGAACATCAAGTAACTAAACAAGTGATCATTGTCCCTTCCCTTTTGGGTTGGTTGGCTACTTGCAAAGGTCTCTTAGTTTTGTTTGCCTGCCAATTTATGCAGGTTGGTCATATTGAGGGTTCTTTTCTAAAATAAGGTTGTTTAAACACTATATTAACAAAATGGAGTAATCTTTCATGCAAACTTACTACAAAGCCGTCATTCCAACAGTCGATTATTTGCGAGATGAAATGGTTTCTTGAGACGCATTACCTTCGGTTATTTGTGAGACGAAGGTTTCTTGAGACGCATTTTGAGACTCCTATAAAACATTTTCCGTTTTCCTGAGTATGTGGCATACGTCACTATGGCATCAAAGCCAAGACTTTGGGCTAGATGTGGGTTTGCCATGTTCGGTAAATGTGAATAAGAACATAAACCGTATATACTCAATTACTCATCATTCATGGACCTATAGTCACATTGAACTACGACATCCAGGGTCAAGAGATGTTGGTAAGATTTGATATTGAAAGGGAAAATGTACTCTTAATTTCATTTAAAAACTACTTTAACATCCCAAAGAAGTTGTTTGCCATCTTTTATAAATAGGGACAACTTTTTTTTACATACATCTTTTCTTCTTTGACTAAGGCGATACCACATAAAACTCCATTTACAAGTTAAAAGTTACGTCAACTAATTCGGCTGCTCGACGTTATAAGAGTTACATAATCTTCAGATGAACAAACTTTAATATAACATTATACTATGCTCTATCTTACGATATCGTGTCTATTTATATAAATAGTCTAATGACATATTCAGGTTCCGTAATTCATATAGTGAAAATATACTTTTGAAAGTTTACATTGTGACCTCATATATTTTCTTTTGAAGTATCCTACTTACTAGATTAGATAGGTAGATAATTTATTTTCTTTTCTAGCCAGTGCACTAGCCATCCTATAATCATCAATTCAACATATAATATTATGTATTCATCTGCGTTAAGCATGTCTAATGACCATTGGAGTCTACCTAATCAACCACTAACAAAACAATGATGAATTCTTTTTCGTTTTTTTTTTTTCTTGCCTTTTCATTTATAAAAGTTGGGTTTTCTTGGCCTAAATGTCTAAATGGAGGGGGGTTGGTTGGTTCAGTTATGCAACGATTTGTGAGTTGGGGAACTAATAAGTGACATTTTGCACTAGGCCTACCACTTCATTTCGATGAGCAACTACAAAATGTGAGAATACGAACTTGAATTATTTTGAGCAGATTAAAATTTTGACTATCGATCGATGGACCGTGTCTCTCGATATGCTTTAATTCGGACATTATGAATAATGCTAAAGGGATTGTTAGCTTGGAGGCTCACTAAATAAAACAAGAAGCGAAGCTATCTACAAAATTACGTGCACATAAATTAAGGATATAACATGGCAAAACTTGAAAGTCTAGGTATGCTTCTAATTTCTAATCACGTGGATATGGGTCATTAGCTTCCAAGATCTTGGGATTTCCCTGCCCTATAAATTCAGATTACGATAAGCAAAGTTTTCTTGCATTTACAACTACTAATTATAGGTTTAAGATAAATCCCTTTAACAATTAATCACTCTTAGCTTGCTTAAGATGTTATATACTCCGAATTCCGCTTGAATCTAGATTAAGCAAATTGATGCAAACCTAAAGGCAAGTTATTAGGATAAATCTGAAATGATTCAATTGTATTGCTCTTGCAATAAGTTAATGTGTACTCTTCTTATACGTATGATTAGAATTTATCGTAAATTAATGGTAAATTGAGGTCAATCAATCTCAAGAGTTAGACTAAATTCATTAAAACCAATGAAAGTGAATTGCACCAGGCCTAAAATTTTAATATTTAAACTGTATTGGATCCATCAATTCAAATCTTAAGTTGAACTGAACATAACCTAAGATTACACGAACTTTTCCAAGACCTTTTTGTTAATTTCTGAGTATACCCTTTGGTCATTAGTTGTATCATTTGCAGCAAAACCTAACACAAGTGTGTAATCATTCGAACACTTCAATTCATTCTTCCATGTGCCTTAATAATGCGAAAAGTAATCTAAAAAATGACACATTTCTTGAATAAAATTTGTCTAGTGTACTGAAATTAGATTGATAAACGCCCCCCTTATTTAGTGTAGTAGTCGTGTTTAAAAAATGCCATTATCGAATGCAATAATATTTAAATTTTGATGATGCCAATCAAGTGGACAACGATAATGAGCATAGCTACCTTGACTATGACTAACATTTTGGTTCGACTCGCCCAAAGGCCAAAGGTCTGAGTTGATTTTGACCCTTGACCTTAATCGGGTCGAATTTAAGCTTTGTATAGTTCTTCTTGGATAAGCGTAATCTTATAGATATCAGCCATTGGCAATAGTTGCATATAAAGATTTGTGTGCAACGATTGTACATTTGTACACAATGTTTTCTCTTTGATCTATATCTCCATTATGTGCTTGACCGACCGAAAACAGAATTGTCATTTAACATTTGAAGATCGGAAACATCTTTCGAGCCAAGCCCTACCTGGCTTCTTCTGAACAAAATATTCAAGATTGCTAGATTTTGAATGAGTTGGAGACTCGGAGTTCATTTCACTAATATACACCAAGAACGAAACAAATTGAGAGTTCGTCCATTTCAAGTAATTGCGACTCAGATCACCCACGCCTATCAACATCAATATGGCGTCATCTGGTGTTCGGTGACCTCGTTTGAGATACTAGCTTGCAAAAGCCTTTTCGTAGTATTGACAACGTGATATATATTTAATCTGTTTTCTTATATTATTCTATTAATTTAAAGGTGAATTTCTTTTGTATTCAGATCATAAATTAACAATCTAATATACTAGACTACTAGTACGTAATAACTTCACTTTTTCATTCACCAGTTAATTAAACAACGCATATGTGAAATATGAACGTAGGTACAAAAGCCCTACCAATATAATTGATTGATTGAACACGTGCTAAATAGAGAGTGGCGAATTTCTCAAATTCTTATATCTAATTTTTTGACAATATTCAAGTTGAGAGGAGAGAGGGGAGACTGCTGGTGCAATTGCATTGAAAAGGTCTTGTAATTATATGGCGCTCCACAAATTGGCGGGCGTCTACGGACCCAAGTCAAAGTAATGTAGCTCGAAAGATAAAAGGTCTTATATCTTGTAAGGTAAAACACAGGGAAAGTGCAAGTAACCTACACTTTAAAGTCAGTCCATTCCAGTCATGATCAATTATCATTCAATTTCCTCTTAGTAAAGACAAAATCTCGTATGAGACGGCCGTTTTACGATAATTTACGACGAAACATATATTAAAAAGAAAATCGTATTTTCTTGCAATGTGTCTAATGGTCATCTTTGACATGAGACAGTTTCAAAGTTCAAAAACACGACATTTGGTAAGTTCAAAATGCATTTAGTTAACCGAAATTAAAGTTTTGTATACGTCTTGGGTATCTATACAACATTGTTTTTTTCATCTTTTTGTTTTTCATTGCTAGAAAGTTGTATAACATAATAGTACGTTTGTCCTTCCACATTATTGTTGCTAATTAAGTTGCCAAAATTGGGGACAACACCACAATCATGTAAAAATTAAGACAAATGTATATACTGACGAAATAGAGGAATTCTAAGGTGCTCGACAAGTACCGCAAAGCACCGTAAGAAAATCATTTCTAAATAACTTAATAAATTTTTCTAAAATTAAAAAATCATCAAATTATATTAGATATAGTTTGTATAAGGTATAGATAAGCATAAAAGATTAAATAAATGCATTTTACCATTTTTTTTCTAATTTTTTTGGTTATTTACAACATTATTTATAATATATATCTAAATAAAAATAATGGATGGTGTAGATTGATTTTCAACATTATGGATGGTTGAGATGATGGCTATTAGGGTACTTTTCGGTACTTGTCAAGCACCTTAGAATTACTCGACGAGATAATACTATATATGAATACAAAAAGAGTCATTAGAATTACCTAGCTAACTAGCTAGGGGTTTATAGAAGGCTTGAACAAACATGTTAAAACCTTAGATTAAATATTCAAAGCTTTATTAATCGATCATGCTTGTAAAGGACTGAAATTGTCTATAATCAAAGAACATTTAGGTGTACGTACATACACCCGAGAGACTAGATGTAAATTCTAATTCCTAACGGTCTAATAGGTAGATATTAATCATAAAGTTTATATAAACATTTGTATCAAAATAGGTAAAATCGAGTGTCTCATTGGTTCGGGTAATTAAAGAAATGACAAAATTTCACAGTATTTCACCCTGATAGTTATAAGCATTGTTTTTGGGTCAAGTCGGAATCTGTTGCATGATCCCATAGGGTAAGTAAACATTTCTAGTATGTAGAGATCAATTTATGATCCTTGGAATAAATTGGAAGCTAATCCATTTTTCTTAGAAATATTCAATCTCGAAAGAGAATTTTAATAGTTAGACGATTTTTTCAACCTATTTTTTCATCTTTGATAATGAAATTGTATCTAGCAAACCAAATGGTTCACCAAACAAAAATTAACCTTTTGGAGTTACTCATTATTTCCATGTTTTATGGGTTGAGATTATTGTGATTTAAAAAAATGATATTTATTATCGTGTTTAAGTGAAAATGCAATGTAGCAATACTACTTTATACAAGTCTTTAATTTTTGGAAGAATTTGGCTTGGACGAAGTCACGGAGAATATCTCATTGATTGATATTGCTCCTTACTGGAGTTGTTGGGTCATTTCTATTAGTGTTTGGGACGAATAATTCATTGATAGGGTTACATTCGAGTATATAGTAGCTCCCATCACTTCATTTAGATTGTTAATAGTTGGTGTAAATTTTTTTTTTTTTTTTTTTTTACATTTTCAAAATATATTTAACAAAAAAAAAAAGAAGGAAAAAGCTATCGGTCCAAGCCAATATCATTTCTAATAAGGGTTAGTTAATCAATGTTTGACAAGGTTGGTGAGCTTTGGCATGAAAAGTTGAAAACACTTCCATTTGTCAAGTGTTGCTAGTAACTTGAAGTAGAAAAGTTTTCAATCTCGTAAACCATAGGAGTATACTACAATCCCATTATAACGAACTAATTTGGTTTACGCGTTTTTGGTGAAAATATGTCAATTTGATTTAGTAACTCCAAACAATGTATACTTTCTACATCCATACTATTGATAATAATGCAAATATTCACATAAGAACCACTACTTTTTATATGGCAAACAAAACAAACGAACTAGCATACTATAATTTATCTCAAATCACTAGCAATTAACTAACAAAGAAAAGGAACAACAACATTAATCAAAATCACAAAATCAAAAGGTTATTTGTTTTCACTATAAGTATAGGAATGATAAATCTATCCTAGTGTGTAAGGCATTAATACGGTGTCAATAATAATGGACAAGCCCCGGATCTTGGTTTAATTTTAGATGGAGCCAAAAATTCATTTTTGTTGGTTATGGAACATACTCTAATGGTTAAACCAAAATGGCTCAACAAGTATATACAAACGTAGTCCATCTTGTAAAATTCTCGAAAACACTATTCATTATTACTTATCCGAAACAACCTCTATATATGTTCGACATACTGATGATGCGTAAGACCACTCACATAACTCTACGCCCGTGTAATCATCTCGAAGAGGGTCAGTACTTAATTCTTCCAAGATAATTAATTTTGAATAGATACCCACCCATTGTAGATGGGTCTGTGTAATCATCTTAGACATTGTTATTAGAGAAACCCTTCTTCTCAGTTCTCACCAGTTTATCCAAATACTAGTCCTACACATGTACGTTGTCTCTAAATTGACAAAAATCGGAAAAAAAAAATGAAAATCAAAGGGCACACTGATTATAGGAAGTCAAATTTTTTTATCCAATGCCAAAAAGTCCCAAGTTAGTAGTACGAGTAGTAAAATTTAACAAGAGGGGGTAAAGTAAAGTAAAGTAAAGAAAAAAAAAAAAAAGGAAAGGCAATGGAACGGGGTGGTAGGTGTGAGATTGACCGAACCACCAACAAACACGCACACACATACACCATCTCTCCCCCACTCTCTCACCACTATATAACCCCACCATCCTCCCTTCATTTTCTCTCAGCTTGAGGTTCCCTTCCACAGAGAACTCCAAGCTTTCATAAAATAAAAATCATATCTTATATTATAACCTATAGTTTTACATTTATATAGACATAAATCAAATCACCATTTTAACAGGAGATAATCAAAATCAAAATTAAAAACAAAAAAAAGGAAAGCGAAAATGCAAGCATTATCTCCCTCACCAACCACAGCTAACCCGCTGAGAACTCGTCAACTCGGTCCCACCAACCACCGAGTCATCCCTCCGAGTCAACTCTCCGTCCGCTGCAACGCCGCCTTCACCCGCTCCGGCTCCGTCGGCGCCACCCGCGCCGACTGGCAAAGCACCTGCGCCATCTTATCCAGCAACGTCGTCTCCGCCTCCCAACCCAATCACTCCTCTTCCAACAACACCACCAATACGACGTCGTCCTCGTCGTCGGATGATAAATCAACCTCGGTAAACGGACACCCAACCTTAGATCTTGTCCCCGTTTCCGGCAACAACTCCAACTCCAACAACAATGCCAACAACCCGACAACAACAACAACAACAACAACTATAACTAAATCAAACCTCCCCAAACCCCTCTCCACCGACCTCTCCCCCGCCCCGATGCACGGGTCCACCTTACGCGTGGCCTACCAAGGCGTACCCGGCGCGTACTCCGAAGCCGCCGCCGGTAAAGCCTACCCGAGCTGCGAGCCGATCCCTTGCGACCAATTCGAGATTGCATTTCAAGCGGTCGAGATATGGATCGCGGACCGGGCGGTTCTACCGGTCGAAAACTCACTCGGCGGTTCGATTCATAGAAACTACGACCTGCTTCTCCGACACAGACTTCATATTGTCGGTGAGGTTCAACTCCCGGTTCACCATTGCTTACTTGCCTTGCCTGGGATTAGGAAAGAGTATCTTACACGCGTCATTAGTCATCCTCAAGCTCTTGCTCAGTGCGAGCACACGCTCACTGAGCTTGGTTTGAATGTCACGCGCGAAGCTGTTGATGATACTGCTGGTGCTGCTGAATATGTTGCTGTTAATGGGTTAAGAGACACCGCTGCTATCGCCTCCGCCCGCGCCGCCCAGCTCTATGGCCTTCAGGTATATACACACACCTCTTTTTTTTTTATTTTTTCGGCTTTTTCATTTCTCGTAATTAGATTCGAACCTGATACCTATTGTACTCGGACCGAACCAAACCGAACCATGTTATGTTATGTTATGTTATGTTACATTATGTTATGTTAAAATGTTACGTTTTTGTTAATCATGTGATTAATTGAGGAAGCGTTAAGGTAAATGGAAGTAAAAGTAAAATTATTAAATGTTGAATTAGTATGATTAGTTGGAACTAGTCTTAGGTGGATAATCACTGTCGATTGGACTGCCGGACTATATACGATTGATTACCAAGTACTAGTTGCAATTAAAGAATGAAATTAATTTAATTAAAAAATTAAATTTATCATTATTATTGTTAGTGTAATTACTAATTAATGAGTGATAAGATTAGATTCGTGAAGCTGTATGATGTTTGATTGAATTAGTAAGTTTATTATAATTGGAGTACTATATACCGAAATTTCCTAATCACATGGATGTGCTAGGGAAACAGATGCGAAATTGTGAATAATAATTAAATTTATAATGTCGTCGAATAGTACTTTGTCGTGCTGAAATAGCGAGTGTTGAATTTGTTGTCGTATACTCGTATGTAATAATCATTTTAACTTTAAACTAAAGTCGTACGCCATAGTTGTAGACAATGGAATGGTTATGGTGATAATGGTCCTATACACTCTATTATTTGGAGTATCATTATTGACTAATGATGTTTCACCTACCACCATTTTGTCAAAAGCAAAATTGAGAATTGCTTTGCCGTAGTCGCCTTATGCAATTGCGAATTAACACTTGCCTTCTAATTGGATGATTGCTTGTATTATAATAATATTTGATCGTATAAATAAATGTACTCAATTTATTTTAGGAATTGAATTTCACAATCATCCAATTGTAGGGCGAGTGTTTATTTGTCGTTCTTTTTTGTCCCCGGGCCGTGGTAGGCTTGTAGCTAGCATTGATGGTGCCTACTACCGACCCTTTCCTTACCTAGCCAGGGTCTACCTTTATCAATGATGAACAATTGAACTAGTGAAATTTAGGTACCCTTTAAATCTAGGCTAAAATTGATCAATGTCGAACAATTGAACCGGTCTATCGAGTCGTTAAACATTTACATTTCATCAAGGAACGACAATAATGGTATTTTTGTGGGTTGAAACATCCATTCATGAGGAAGTATGGTCCCGAAATTGCGTACCACTTGAATCTTGATGATGGATAATCATTGTCTGATCGGGTTGTTAATTATAGTTTACATTGCTTTAAACCAATGAGATTTGGTTAATTTTTTTCTATAAAAGGTTGTTTGAACTTTGAGAGGAACATCACTTTCTATAGGCTGCCCAAATTATTAATATGGCATATTGGTATGTATACATCATTCACCCCCCATCATTCATCGGAATCTTAGCTATAACCAGCAGTGGTATTTCTTTTGTTCTGTCCTTGACATTTGACAGATAGACTAGATCCAATTTCATGTTTGTACATTTTGTACCAACTGTTTATAGTATAAATTAATTTTCGTTCTTTCGTCAGCCAACTTGAAATTTAATTGTTCGATTTTCACGTGGAACAGATCTTAGCTGATGGAATTCAAGATGATACCGGAAATGTAACCCGTTTCGTCATGTTAGCGAGGGAGCCGATTATTCCTCGTATGGACCGTCCTTTCAAGACGAGCATAGTGTTTGCAACCCATGACAATATGGAAGGTAAAGGTACCTCATCCTTGTTCAAGGTCCTCTCCGCCTTCGCCTTCAGAAACATTAGCCTTACAAAGATTGAGAGCCGGCCGCACCGCAACCGTCCCATCCGCCTCGTGGACGACGCCAATGTGGGTACGGCTAAGCATTTCGAGTACATGTTTTACGTCGACTTTGAGGCGTCTTTGGCCGAGGCTAGAGCTCAAAATGCACTTGCTGAAGTGCAAGAGTTCACCTCATTCCTAAGAGTTTTGGGTAGTTACCCTATGGATATGTCACCTTGGTCCCCAACACGTTGTGAAGATCAATAGTAATACGGATTACATCATCCTTCACGTTGATTATCCTTAGCCATACAAAAAAACTGGGAGGCTTTGAGATACAGAGAGGATGGCTTAATTTATTATGAAGAAAAAGAAAATGTTGGTTTGTTTATTTGTCACTTAAAAAAAGACTGATTATTTATTTATTTAGATTATAAATAGATTTAGATTTTTTTTTTCTTTTCTTTTTGAAAAAAGGGTTTTTTTTTTGCTTGAAATTCTGGGAATTTTTTTTAATTCCTCCAGAATTGTTGAACAAAAAATATGTATGGGGTTATGGATAGTGGTGGACCGTTTGAGGAGGGAAATGGTTGGTGAGAAATGTACATGTAGATGATGATGTTCATGTACCATAAAGGATCGTTCTTTGGACGGTCTTTTTAAAATGTTTATCACTCTTATTCAAACTGTAAGATTGTGAATATACATATTGTTTACATATTGTCCAAAATTGTGTGTGCTACAATCCTTTCAGTTGGTATATACTTTCTCTCAGATTCATTGATTCAATTTGGATTGTTAATGGTTGATCAGTTCGAATTTCTTTTACATTATACATTTATACGTTGATAATACTCCTACGGAGTAATAAATAGCCGGATTAAATGTAAACAATTTCAAATAATACTCTGTAAAAGAGATAGGAGGACTAAAAATCACTACCCGTACATTTTTTTCGGAACATATTTCCTACTGCTCTACATATTTCATTTTTTTTCCAGTTACATACTATTGAGGTAGATAAGATAAGTCAACAATCTTGCCGAAGACAGTTTATTATGTGAATTGTTTACATCTTAATGAAGTGAGACGCATAACTAAACAGAGAACATCAACGAGTTTGCATTATTATGGTTGTTTTGATCATTTTTTCATTAATTTATCAAAATTGACAATTGTACCTATAATTATTTGGTCTAACATGTGTGGGAACTAACTTTTTGTTTTTTTCTTTTCTTCGACATTTTTTTATGGTTGTTGAGATTGATTAATGAAACATATGGTTTAAATTAATGGATGAAAGAAGGATTACTATTACGTACGTACACAAGCATACACCTTGATATTGTACAGTATGTCGTTTGGTTAAAAGAACTCTATGAGATGTTAGCTAGGTTTAATTTGAGCTTCGATATAACTCTTCACTTAGGTACTCCATGTTTGTAATAAATATTCACTTATTGTATACTTCGTATTGGACAATGTTAGAGGTCTACATACTATCAACAATATACTGCACTATAAATTTTTTACTACTCATACAAATAATTTTACTACCAACACAGTCAATTTTATTACCTGAATTTTTCATCACAAATTAATTTTACTACATCAATCCCAAATTTACTACCACTAAGGCACTAACTAACTCAATTTTACATTGTAAACAAATTAATTGTGTCTACACCGTGCACCTCTAGCAATTTGCTTGTTTATTTGTATGTTGGAAATAGCTCTTCACTAATCACTATCTTTGTCCCTTTCTTTGGATTTTCATTAGAAGATTTTATTGTTCCTACGAAGATTCTATTATACCTATAATAATTCTCTCACTTATCATTTATGTAGGTCTTTACCTTGATTCATCAATTCAATTACGCAAATTGAGATATCTATCGACTACTGTTGTTGGGTTCGGGTCGTGTTATTATAAAATCATGCAAACTCAGGTGAAATGGGAACATAATTTATATCTTCAATTGCATCAAAATAGAGAGACATGATGTGAAACATAACCCATTTTCAGTAAGACATGCAAAAATAAACACACCAACTTTTTTCCAATAACATAAATCGAACTCTAAAATTGGGACACATGTCCAATAATTTGATTGATTAACTAAAATCTCATCTCTTATCTTAAAGAAGAAAGGTTTGGCATACAACACCTTTGCATGGTTGTTGCAAAGAATGTATAAATTAATACAAAGATATGCTAATGTGTTATAAAGAGTCCACGAAGATCATTAATCTTCACTAAGTACTTTGTTTTTGTGGTGTCCCATAATTCTCATTTTGTCCAAATAGAATACTAAAAGTTAAGGCCTCACCAACCTCATTGCGTAAACAATTAGTCATGCTCAAGTTTCAACTCCATACTATAGTGTAATGTACGTTATATTATTTTCTTATTTTAAGCTAAACCTAAATGATTTGATCCTATTGATACGATCTAATATAAACCGATCTGATCAGATGCGAACTAGTGTGTGGGGGGACAAAATGAAATATTGGAACTCGTAATTTCTAAGTGGAATGTTAAAATGCGGCCAATAAAAATGAAATGGATCGAATACTGTCGTGATTCGTGACCCCGTAATGCAAGATTAATTTGTAGAGAGCAGTCACGTCTTATATTGAGTGCACTTGAAACTTGAGGATCAACCACCAGTCCACCTGAGATCCTATTTGTTAATGGGGCAGATTGAAAATAATGAAAGTTGAATGTTTCCGACTTTGATTTGTACATGTACGAATTTGTCAACGAATCACCCCATCGAACCGACAGTGCATCCAATCTGGGTTGATGGGTAAATGTTTTGACAATGAAACTTGTATCGTGCTCTCACGTCACATTTACAAGAGTTGTGAGATATTTTTTCTATTCAAAAAAAGCAAAGAGAATTATGATGTTAATGAATAAGGATTAAGAACCTCGACTTTTTTTTTTATTATACTCGTGAATCGTGATTCAATTCTTTAGCTTATGAACCTTCGCTCTCAGCTACCTTTACAACTATCATTCTACATCTAGCTGATATACCAGCTAGTTTTAGTGTTTTACCAAGCGTGATAATGTAACGCACTAACATAGTAACATCATCGAGGTTTTCGAATATCGGAAAATCTTCTACAGTGCTGATATTTTCTGCATCTCTTTTGAAACTAGTTCAATAGTGGTTAGGAACGCTCCAAACTTAATCATGTCAAATTACAAAAGTTCAAATGTGATGTGTAAGTTTCATGAAAGAAAAAAGTGAGCCAACTTTTTTATCATATTTTTGGCCCAGTCTGTACGTAGCAATCAAAGGGCCCAATGTTTGGCCCAGCCTGCACCTAACATAGCCAATTGGTGGGCCTAATGGATGGGCCGCTTTGTTACAGCCCAAAACTTAAGCCCAATGAACGCCCCTCATCTCCATCAACATATGGGCCGACCCAATCACTCAAAAACGGGAAGTAATTGGCCCAAAGAAAAAAAACCAAAGGCCGTGTGCATTTTTTACCAGCTAGATTGTAAGCATAATAGAGCTGGAAATCGGTCACCCCGGAGACGGTTTCAGTTTCACATCGACTCGAGTCACCGGCCTCGAAATAGGGTCTAGTTGGGTCAATATAAATTTTAGTTGATTCAAATTTGATTCGGATTGTTATTAGGTTGACCAGACGAGCCATTTTGAGCTAATTATTGTGTCGGGTGAAGTCGAATTCATCATGGACTACTTATCAAGTCGGACTATCTTAAGAATATAAAATGCAAAAAAGGAGATGTAGTTGACTACACAAGTGTGCAACAGACCCAAACGTATTCACTACGGTAAAAGTAGCAAGCATCACGAATTCTAGACGTTGCTTCCAAATTGGGAGAAAAAAAAAAATACTTTTCTCTGGAAGATTTTGATCTTCCTTGTAATAGTGGTCGCATTTTCTACTCACACAACTCAAACTATCGAAATAACACGTTATTTTCCATGATAATATTCTTCGCCAAACTAAACACAACATTTCTTATGACACTTTTTTTCTGTTCAAACCGAGACTAGTAAGACCGTGTCTATTGGTGGAATGAGACATCTATATATCGAAATGGCAAGAAAAAGTCAGAAGAATAGTTGGACGAATTGGCACTACGAAAACATCAAAACGACCCAACATTTCTGACTATAGGCTGTATTTATCCTCCATAGTACTAGCCTGCTCTAGAGAAAACACCAAAACAAAATAAATGATTGTCAAAATACTTTGCATGTTTATGTGATGTGAACATGCAATTATTTGACCAATTTTAGGCAAATGATTTGACTTCTGTCGGAAATGGCGGGAGGCCACCAAACTTTGGCGCCATCTGAAATCCCCCCAAATAAACACGTTATGGAATCATGGGCAGTGAACTTTACGCCGTTGGAATTGATCTTTACGTTCTCGCATCAGGAAATATGACTCACAATAGGGAGTGTAAAACCCAATCTGGGATGCGTAACCTTACTGACCTTGTTCATGAAGATATTAATAAATGAATAGATCTCAAAGTCAAGAGCACCTTTCCTGCTGCTTCTTTGAGACCTGGTGTTTTGTTTATAAGCTTGGAGTAAACAATTTTATCCATAAGCATAGAAGTACAAACCCATTTAGGGATTATCAACATGTAGATGAAACCACGAGATGCATGAATCGTATTACGATTTCAAAGAGAACAAGTATTCTGTGTCTTGAACCTCGGCTAGGCTCAGTTTTGATATCAATACCATTCATTCAGCAGATATACGAGCTCAATATTGAGCTCGAACAAAAGAACTGAACAAACAAATTGAGGCTTACTACTGAGCTTGACAAAGCTTGTCTACACCATAGTAGAGTGTCAAGAATTTTTTCCAACTTTTGGGTTACTAGGCAACTTAGAATATAGTTTCAGGATCTGATTTCTGATTATATGTGCCAGAATAAGATGACTTAGACACAAGCTACTATACTCGGATAGAAAATCTAGCAGAACTGTTTCAGTTTTAAAGGTTTGCATGGATTGAGCGTAACTTGATCAAAGAGGTAATGCAACGAAAACCAAAGACATTGGAGGAGGTAGTGGACTAGTGGCGGCGTAGGAGGATGGGAACGGAGAAAGGCAATAGTTTTCCCCCGTAAGGTGGAACAGGTAGCGGGGAGGTCATGGGGTAAAACCGTTTTCCATTAACTTGGATTAAGCAATAGCCTCCCCAGTGTCCCTTTCCACACACCACCTCTCTCGACCAACACCTTTACGAACCTTTAGAGATTATACTCAATCGAAGCAAGTCCTTACTATCAATATGCCGAAGCATAGAGCTAGAGGTATCTTCCTCGAAGAATACTCAAGCTTCCCCTAAAAAAGGTAAAATCAATGATGATGTTTCTTTCCCAGCTAAGATTAGGCTTATAATACTCTAGTCAAACTCAGGAAATCATCTAGGATAGTGTAGCATAATCTCTAAGGGGGCGTTTGGTATAATATTTGTAATGGAAACGGAATGGAATGGGATAAGAAATGGAGTTGTTTCAAGTTCCATTACCTACCATAAGTTGTTTGGTTTGTCTTAATCATGGAATGGAATCATTTAAACAGGGGTAAAAGAGTAAATAAACAAAGTACCCCTAACCTTTGGCTTTCTCTTTCCTCTCTCCTCCCCCCCTATCCCCACCCTTCCACCACCGCGGAACCACCGCCATCAGCACCCATGACCACCAGAGTCAGTGACGTCACCACCGGGAGACTTGGCCGGCGCCGGCGCCACCTCGACCATACATCGCGTGCCTGCCACGTTCCCCCCTCCCCCCTATTTTCCACTTGAGAGGTGAGAGAAAACGTGAGATAGAAGAATAGAGATGCGGCGGTGCAATGGTGGTTGTTATGTTTGGCGGCAGAAGGTGTATTTTACGGTGGAGGGTGGTGGTAGGTGATGAGGCGGTGGTTGTAGGTGAAAGAGATTGTAGAAGAGAAGGAGGGGGAGAAAGAAGAGAAAAGGGAGGACGCCGGCTTGGTGGGGTCATGGGGGTCGCCGGAGGCATATGGTCGGCCACGGCCGGCGATGCTCCGGCGAGACTGATAATCGGACGTTGGGGGCTGAGGTGGTGGTGCCGTGGAAGTGGTGTGGTGTGGGGAAAGAAGGTAGGGGAGGAGAGAGAAAATAAAAATGTGGGGAATGGAATGGGATACCCCAAGTTGAAGGAGGGTTTCATATTGGAGGAGTGGGTTAGAGGAGAGTAATGGAGTGGGAAAAAAAGAATTAAAACCAAACAATTAGTAACGTAATCGGAGTGGGATTCCGTTACTTGGAGTCAAAAAATGTCCAACCAAACATGCTCTAAATCGAATCCACAAAGTCTATCTCAATTCCAAGAAAAAAAGATGAGCAATCAATAATGAAAGGACATCATATGGAACAAGAGGTGCACAATAGCCTACGACATAAGGCAGCTACAAAAGAATACCGAAAACTTTTTTTAAAGGTTCTTGTGCATTCACATTTCATAAAGCCCCTTGATCCAACATACTGAATGATAATGTGACATTTGTTTTTGGTGGTAGGATCCTAACAAGGGTTTTCGAAAACTTCGGATTATTTTGAGTAAGTTTAGCTAAATTCCGGAAAAGCTCTTGTAATATTACCAAATTCCGAGTAATGAGTTCAGATAAGTTCAAGAAGTACCACTGTACCAAAACCAAACAGGCTTCTTGATCACATTTACAGCACAAATACAGCAATGAGCATATTGTAACTGATACTGTATAAAATACTAAGCATAGGCTTTTCGAGAAACCATAGATCACATAAAATGGTCTAAAGTTCCTTCATAATGGAGATTAAAAACATGTATTATCGCTGGTTTGTCTGGTATTAGCAGACAGATTCTTACTTAATAGTCCAAACTCATTTCTCAAGGGTGTTGTTCCACAGAATAAGCATCTTTCTTATTTTTCTTCACAGAAATCACAACCAATAATCCCCACTCAATCAAAAGATAATCACTTTTCACTCAAAAAAAGTTCATTACTTTGAGGCCCATAGTGAAAGATTTTATTCTTCATAAAGAAGCAGCATATCTAAGCTCCACAAAGCATATTGATACTCAACGAAAATATAGAAATTTTCGGTACGATTTATTAAACTTACTGAGTTAGCTGGGAAAGAAATGAGCAAGTGTTATCCCCATGCAGATATAATGCGGACCAACAGCTTATTTGAAGGGATGTAACTTGGGGGAGTTTTCATCTACTTCGCGAAATGAGGAGCAAATGTGCACTTCATCTAGGCATATCGTGTTGGTAACGGTCATCGATCCCTACACAAGAAATATTGTATGCGTATATGAAATCCCCATGCAGATATAATGCAGACAAATAGCAAATTCACAGGCATATGATTATACACATCAAGAGTTCTGTGACTACAAGAAAGGATATAAGCATTGCAGATCAAATCGGAGCAGCATAACACGACAGCACATCAGATGAATATGCACAAATTCTGAAACTAAAAGAACTGAAACTTGTCAATGATATTAACTTTGTCAGCAAAATTAGAAATGCCATGTCCAAGAACAATGTCAATGTGCCTCTTCTCCTTTCCTTTCAATGATTTTCTAGTACAAGCACAATCTGTTCACTTGTTCGGTCACTTAAAAAAATAAGTCTCAATATTCATCGAAAAAGACAGTAACTCTTGGCGCAAAATGATTTAACAGCGAACCACGTCCAGATCAGAAACTTTCATTCCATAGATGTTCCATTTACTTAAACAGAAGTGGAATGTCCAAGAAAAACACGAAAAACACAAGGCATCATCAGTACCATCACACAAGAAGTTGACACGCAACGAAAATGAACAAGATTAGGTTACTCATAACATCATACACAGAAGCTTAAGTAAACTTGTATACAAAGTTTGGTATAATAGCATTAGTAACACACGGAAATCACATTGCCTCACAGAAACGGCTCAACAAACTCGAGAAATGGCTCCTTAAACTAGATTTAGTGCACCCATGTTGCAACATGATGACATATTCAACTCCATTTTTTACTATAAAAGCATTGAGCAAAGGACATCTTCTAGTTATATAAGGTTAGATTTGCCAATAAAACACTAGACCTAAGTAGTTGCTTACATGTGAGCCGCAATATCAAAAACCAAAAGCATATGATATTGTGGACTGTGAACTGTGAACTTAACTCTTTTCCTTTTGATTTCCCATGAACATAGTTTAAAACGTTGGGTATGCAAATCCCTGACACGTGTCAGAACACGTATGGGAAAAAAACATGTGAGTATGGGGAACAGCTGTCAGCAATGTCCACACAAGGTTGACTTCTGAGACTGTCAACAATGTTAATTTACACAAAAAAACATTTTGATTTTTATAAGTGGTTTTGGACTGTACTTGGTCCATCACATATAGTATTTGGTTATTTTGATGGTAACTTGGGCCACATATTGGGATGACACAAGGTTCTTCTCAATGGATGTGTGTGTGTGTATGTGTATATCACATGAGAATGAATCATATAGTAAGATGATAAGTGAATGGGGCCCAGTTTTTGAGGGATTGTTAGTCTTAACTTTCTTACTTTGAGGTTTTACATGTGACTTACTAAGATGTTGCATGTATTTAAATGCATCATGTCTCCTTACCTCTCTGCCAACACCCAGCTTCCAACTTCCTTCACTCTGCTCTCAAAGGAAAAACAAATACTCCTCTCTTGCTTCATCTCTTCTTTGTACAAAAACCCATGAAGCCAAAGCTTCTCTGGTGCTCTTTATTCATCATCATCTTCTTTGTCCTCGCGGTATCGGCGACATCGGCTCGACCACTGGTACAATCACAAGGAGGAGATGAGAAGCCAAAACAAATCTTGGAAAGAGCTTTGGATTCAAAGCTAGAAGACAACTCCATAGATGTAAGTTTGTGATTATACTTTATGTGCATTCCTTATATCCTTTGTTAGTAATAGGTATTCTAATGCATGGTACCAGGGTCGAATTTACGGGGTAGCCTGTGGTTGAATTTATCCTTGCATGGTACAAATGGAAGAAAACTGATGCATCTATGATCTTTTTGAATTGATTTCAGGAGCTTATGGGATCAGAAACTTGTGGAGATGCGGATGAAGAGTGCTTAAAGAGAAGGCTTCTTTCAGAAGCTCACTTGGACTACATCTACACACAGGAACATAAGCCATGATAGATTACCTTATCGAAGTTTAATATCTAATTCTGAAACTCAAGTATAAAAATTAATATTAGAACAAAATTAGTATCTTAGAAATACTTAACCTTTGTGTGTTAATACAAGGAATGGTTTAGGTATCAAAGAGTTTCTAGATTTTTCCTGTTGTCCTTAGAAAAAGAATGGGATTTTTTCCAGGATCAATGTATAATATCTTATAGCTCCTATTAATATACATGATTGATCTGTGAGCTACTTTAGTTAATTACTGTTAGAAACTAGTTCATAGACAGATTAAGCAAGTTAAGACCAATAAACTGAAACTCCTAAGCAATACTCTTTTGCTTATGTTGAGGATGGGACTGCACCTTTACCATTCATACAATTATAAATTCTTATATGGCCAGAATCAAGTTTTTAGTTGTATGCATGTCAATTATCATCATCATCATGACCTGACCTGAGTACCTCAACGAGGTACCGGTCTAAGCGAGTTAAGGGGAGTTCGGATGGAGGTCGGATGTAAGCAATTTTACCCTCGCAATAACAGCGAGAGGTGGTTTCTGGTTGCCCCTTCACCAAAAAATGGGGACACAAAAATACCATCTTAATTCTTAGTTAGATTCTTGAATTGACAACATGGGACATAAAACGTTTCTCTCATACAACTGCACATATGCCACATAGTAGTATAGTACCATCTCACCATCAAGTGAGATGCAAGTATTGATAAATGGATCAAGGGACTAAAATGCATGTGCATGTGAGATACCATGGACTGGCATATACTCAAGCAGAAAGAGCAAGTGATTGCCAATTTGCCATGCAGCAGAGAAATGTGAGCAGGAAACTAACAGGTGGTACTAAAAGAACAAGTTTTTTTTGGTGAAGAAAGCCATGCAGCAGGGACAATAGTACATTACATCTTGGTAGTTGGAACTATTTAAAGAAGATATTTAATGAATTAAGTCAACTACTAAGATACAGTTGGGAAATTATGCTAGATAGGTCAATTTAATGATAGATAGGTATCAGTTACCACAGAATTTGTGTACTTCATTTCAGTGGACATTCAACCTCCACATAAAGTTACATTCCCCAGAATCCCTTTTTCCACATATGTCAATATAATCTTGACTTATGACTGATGAGCTGCTCAAGTTCTTATCTGTTTTAGAAACTTACCGAAGCTTGAAGATCCTCTGAAACTTGTCAGTCACTCAATTTCCAGACAAATTTCAGATGTAAATCGATTTTTGTTCTTCATCTTTTTTTGACTAGGTAGAACTTGGACTAAGGAGAGTCTAAGTACCATGAGATGATGAGAAGTAGCAAGACGTAAGAATGGCGTTAAATGAAGACGTTAAGAGGAAAAACGAGTCATACAGATGGAAAAATCAGATCTTTTCAAGAGGGGATAACAGGATCATGGAAGGACACATTAGCAGTCCAGCACCACTAGCATTACGCCATTACTACTTAATCACTACTAAGACACAAAATCAGACAAATAGTGATGGCTTAAGCTTAACAGTCTGAAAATTAAGACACTAATATCATTGGTCTAAGCTCGTTTTCACAGCCAATATGGAATTAGAAAACAGACTGTAAAAAAAAGGAATTAGAGAACACGAAAAGTAGAACAAGAAGTCAACAACAACAACACAACAGCAACAATAAGAACAAATCCAGCATCATGAACCGTGATAGGGGATAATTTCTAAAAAGAAGGTAAAAAACAATTAAGAGGTGGATACCACATCAAAATAGCATTATTATGACACCACATCACGGAGATAAAAGATAGCACACGGTATGCCTTTTTCACTAATTAGACATCTAAGGACCACTTATCAGAAGAGTGATCACTTTTACTGTTATGGAAGCATTCATCCGCACCATGATATCACGGAGTAATTTGTACGGGTTCTCACAAGAAGTCATTGACCTGTAGACCAGAATTTCAAACTAGTCATTATAAATCGCCATCAAATTGTTCCTTGAAATTATTCAAAGTAACAGCACAGCCTAATTAACACGGAAACGAGTGAGATGACGAATTCCAGTTACAGGATCACAGAGACGATAGACTGTTTTCTTGATCACTACAGTCAGAAATCAGGTCTCCAGATATTTTAAGCCAGACAACATTTAAGTGAATGTTTTACTGAACATCTATATTGCTCGGACTCTTAATTCTTTCCCAGAGTACACGTTGGACACCGGACATGGGCATAGACTCTTAGCGCGTCATTTCAGGAAATATAAGGTGATTGTTTCTTTTTCAAAAACTAGCCAAGTTTGGCAAGTACAGGTCCTGGACTCGTAACATAAGTGTGTCTGTACCTGTAGCCAAGTCCAGGCGAATTAACTCAGCATATGATGCTATGAAGGAAACATGACGAAAATCACAGACACGGATACTGCTTCCATTTGTAAATGAAGTCAATCTATGACTGAAAGTATGCTCCAAATAAGTATCAGTAAAAAAATCGGCGGGATGTCCACATCACAGGATCTTTTGACGCGTAAATTATTGCTTATATTCACTTCACTTTGCTCAAACCCTAAAATATAGAATGGGAACACAAGTAGACGAAAATAATAAAAAGACGACCAGTAATCATCTATCCTAATGTTACGGTAAATGATTCTTAACCTGTGAATCAATTCAGAGTGGAGGACTGGAGGCACACTATACTGGAACTATGATTTGCTGAAAGGCAGTTTTTTTTTTTTTTTTTTTTTTTTGTGGGGTCAATAGATCAGCAATTGAGTTTCAAGAGTATACTTAGCTGCTAGGCGCCCTACAACTTGCCAGAAAATAGATCTCCTCATAGGGGGAAGGTTGAGGAAAGGGATCTGCAGTTTGATCACTTATTGACGATTGAATAAGGCAAGCATATCTTTCAACCATATTAGTTACTCCCTTCATCTTTTCAGATTGTTTACAGTCGGTTTATTCCTTTCACATATTCAAACCAAACGGAAAACAATCTCAAAAAATGGAGGGAGTGTTGCTCATCTAGGAGTAAGGGAGAGTACCGGCAACTTTCTTTTTTCCGTGCTTGAAGCAAACTTTAGCAGCATCGTCCATAACTTCTTGCCAAAGACGTAAATGCAAGTAATACACGGTCATCGAGGTCTTCAGACACTCTTTTATTCAGCTTTTCTAAAAAACCCTAGGCTCATCAGTGACCTCTCATGCTCTTCAAACTCATGTACATGCTATAATGAGCAGGTCTTATTTGCTGTCTCTCAATCTCTCACGACAAAAATACCAACCACTCCAGTCTCATAGGGTCCGGCGATAAAAACTTGATTCCACAACCTTGAATTATGGCTGACACTACATAGCATCAGCCACCAATAACTCTATACAGCTCAATCATGGCAACAACATCTCCTGTCGGAATGCTTCCTATCGCAAGTCCCCTACTACTCTGGCAGAATATTGTTCTGTTCTTGACAGAACAAACCTTACAGGAATTACCTGGATATTCAACAAACTTCATCTAACCATATTTTTTCACCCAAGTACACAGCTGGCTCCATCCACATGACAGCTGATCAAGGATTTCACATCTAATCACATAGGCAGAATGGCGGATAGATAAGCCGAGCGTCTTAAGGTCCACTCAAATCTCAGCTAAGCTAGGACGTCATACCCATACTTCCAGGCTTAACGAAAGGCGACATGAGGCGGGTTTATCATAGAGTAGAGTAGCATTATATTGTGGATAACGGAACAGATGATGTTGGAAGCTTTTGATATGAACAAATAATAGCAGTTGAAATCCTTATGTAGTCAGAGATGGCAACTTATCTGTGCACACATATTGTTTCTAACAGTAATAATTATGACCGGCAGGCGGTAGCCCAGTCAAAATCTTTATTATTTTTTGGCTTCAAATTCTAATCACAGATACAGTCGCATGGGAGGATTATTGTGCATTCAACAAGAATATATTGATTTCAGATATATTTCACAAATCACAACCCATGCCTGATCATGATTAGTCAACGTTATCGGGATGCAATATTAGTGGAGCAAAGCTGATGCAAATACAAGTTAGCAGGTTTGTTGGTTTATCAGTCCCCATGAAAGGCTTATGTTGACTGACCAAAAAACCTTTAGAGCAACAATTTAAATTTTAAAGAACTTCTTATCATACTTAAGGTTAAGGATGCAAAACAAAGTTCTCAGAGGACACAGAACTAGGGACACAAATCACACACCAGAAAGAGCTAATATAAATGCATCACCATTTAAACTAGAGCTAAATATGTATAAAACAGGGATTATACAAAAAGACTTGGACGGGGTGGGAGGGAACAAAAACGAGTGATGTTATTGGTTGTCCACCATTTACTACAGCTATAGGCTATAGCTGTTTCTTAAAATAATTGATCGACCAAGTCCTACGCTGACTTGACTCCTGATAATCAGCCATGCTGCGATTAAATTTTCATTATCTTTGTAAAAGTCCTGGTATTGAGCCAATACTGATTCTGGAAAGGGAAGAGCCGAGGCTCAACCATTTTTCTAGGCTAGCTAGTAGCTATAAATCAGAAGTTATGGTTTTCTTCCACACATCACAGTAGATAATGCAGTTTTGGACACAAAAGCAATTAGTCATTAAAACCAAAGAAAAGGAACATTCAGAGTCAAACAGAAACTGGACAGCCAAAAAAGGGGGCATGATTCTAGCACTCGTAGAAACGAAAAAGAGAGTAACTGATAGAAAGATGAATAATACCGTTATAAGCTGGCCGTGCTCAGTCTTTGTCTCCCCGTGATAACCTCAAATCAAACTCGGTTAAGCTGAATTTCATATAATTCGAGCTGCAACTGTTGAACCATATTCCTGTTCTCTTTCCTTTTCAGAACTTCCAAGTGCTTCTTAATGTTCTTATATATATCTGCTTGTACTCCATCTTCCCATACATAATGCTCTAAGTCACTCACCTTTACCAAATTTTAGTTACCATGTTGATGGGGCCACCTAATACCTGCGACCAGCATGGTTTAAAGATTTCATCTCCATGCCACAATATACAAAGGAGAAGGGAGCATCAAGAGCAACTTCATGACATACTAACAGGTAAGTGTTATATTATCAACAACAAAAATAGGATTTTGAGAATGCATTTTGAGCACCCGAATTTTAGTAAAGGATACACGAGAAATATGACCCCCTAAGCTTCACGAAGCATGCTCAATATAACAGCTCGTTCTATTTGGCACCGTCAAGAATTGGGGTGGCCACAGAAGCTGGGAGAAATGCAGAGTTTCTAAAAACCTAATGTCGAATAAAAACACACAACAAAGAATTCTGTAATGGTTTTAATTCCTTTTAAAAGAACCATGATCTCACAGCTTTGTACAACCATAGACAAGGGGGGGAAAAAGACGGAAACAAGGTGAGGAAGGACAAAGAAGCAAACGTCAAAACAGTTGCTAGTTGCGCCTTTCCACAAACTGTTGAAAAGTGTGTGTCCTTCATTGTGAGTAGTGAGAAGTCTGACAACAGTTTCTGGAAATTTGGTTTCTTTCTATCTGGCTGGATGTTGAAATATTGTTACATGAAGTTTTCACAGCGTTCACTCTCTGAAACCCAACCTCCCTCAACTGCTACTTTTCAGGGAAGCTGATTAATCAATGTACTACTGCTCTGTGTCTTTTTTTTTTTTTTTTTTAATATAATAAATCTTAATCAAAAGTGGAAATCACAACATCATCTCAATTCAAGGGACTTCTATTTTGACATAATAACTGATCTAACAGCAAAAACTTTGGTTTAATCCATCCGATATAATCCATTACAAATGGAATAACGACAGAAGCTTATGAGAGTTCAACATTTCATTTAAAAGATTGGAATCACATTTAAAAGACTAAGAAGATGAGTCTAACTACAGGGTGGGGGTAATATCCACACGCCAAAAGTAGCAGTGAAACCCACACATATAACAACAAATGGCCATCCGTTGCAATACGACACTTAGTATAAGGAAAACATATACGGGTTGGAATTCAATAGTTCATAGCTCTACTTTCTGCCATTAGAATTTATCAACTGTGGTAACAAATTCTTACCTGAATCCAAACAAACAAGCATGAGAAGCAATCTAGGTAGGCATCATTGAATCTCCATCATCCTTAGACCAATATAACAGGACACTTGTCCACAGACAGATATCTCATGTTTGCACCACGCCACCATGTAATAAGCAACTTCCACCACCCATGTTTCTTTTGTGTTCAGCTCCAATATCTAATGAGTACCTGAACCAGCAATGAAACAAACTCGAACATAGGCCAGGGTTGGTGAACTCCAAATTCTCACATTGTGAAATACACACGAAAATGCCTGTTGTTCTTACGATTGTTGCTCGCTGCTGACTTGAATTTTCTCCTGATTCTTTCTAAAAGAATTCTGCAATCCCTGGAGAACATATTTGCACGTCAAACCATTCGGAGCAAAGCCCAATTTCAGCATCTTATCTTGCAGCTCCATCAGTTCAACCGCACTGCTGTCCTCACTCCTAGCCTCAAGAATTACATTATAACTATCAGTATCATAAAGCTGATATCCTGTAGCTAGTGAAACTAGCAACGATTCTGCTTTATCAATGTTTTGTTCTTTGCAAAACCCAAGTACCAAAGCCCTACAAATGCTGCAGTCAGGTTTAAGACCATAAAGAACCATTTCTTGCATCAGGGTTTCTGCCTCCAAACATCTACTCAAACTGCACAAAGAGCTAATGAGATTCTGATATACGGCAAAAGATGGAATACTACTCCTTTCAAGCATCTTGGCTTTATATCGCAATGCTTCTTCTAGGTAGCTATTATCACAAAATGACTTAATCAACGTATCATATATTTCTGCATCAGGTTCATGGCCATCTTCTAACATTCTTTCTACAAGTTTGACAGCTGCAAATGGGTGATTATCCCGAGACAAAGAGACAATCAAGTACTTATATATATCACTCGAAACTGTAACCCCAAATCTTTTAAGTTCCACAACCATATTCAACCCTGAATGCCAATGACCTGATTTCCCATATCCTTCCACAAGCATCTGACAAGTGAAATTATCAGGTAAAATCCCATTTCCAACCATTTCATGAACAAGACGCCTAGATTCTTTCATCCTCCCCTCTCTGCAATACCCATGAATAAGCGAGTTATAAGACACGATATCTGGAGCCAATCCTCTATGAACCATCCGATGGAACACCTCGTGAGCCTCTTTTACTTTTCCAATCTTACAAAGACCATTTACCAACGCAGTATAGGTGACTACATCAGGCACCACTCCCCTCCTATACATGATTTTATACAGATAAAACGCGTCATCTAACCTGAAATTCCTACAATAACTACCAATCAAAGTATTATAAGTCACAAGGTCAGGCACAAACCCTTCCTCCTCCATCTTCTCCAAAAACTCATTCACCTTATCTGCACTCCTATCCTTACACAACACATTAGTAAACATATTAAAAGTACACGTATTCGGATTAACCCCAATCCTCCACATCTCCTTATAAAGTTCCCAACACTTATCGACACAATTCGACTTCAAAAGCCCGTTCAACAAACAATTGAAAGCAAGCACATGAGGCACAAATCCCATCTTAACCATCTTCCTAAACACCCTATACCCTTCCCTAATCATTCCCTCTTTCACATAAGCCTTAATAAGCATATCAAAAACAACAGGATCCCAATTACATTCGACAGAACACGAAACCAACCCGTCAAAAGTATCAATCTTTCGGGTTTTATCCAACTCTAAATGGATCAATTCACACAAAAACTCCATCCCTTGCTTAAAATTCTTGGACCAAACCATAATATGAACAATAATACAGTAATTATCAACATTTGGCTTAATACCCACATCACATTTCACCCAATTAAAGAAATTAAGAGCAGAATTAGACTCACATTGACATCTAAGCAAAACCCTGGAAATTTCATTTGTACCCAAATGAGGAATCAGGTGGTACAGTGAATCAGTGAGGTGACAAGGGGTAGTTTGGGGATTGTACTTCTTCAGAGTTGAGCAGATTAAACTGACTAAATTGTTGGGGTTTTGGGTTTCTGGGAGAAATGAGTAAAGAGGGTTTAAGGAGGGTTTTGGATTAAAGACAGTCAGCTGTTGAAGTGATGATGATGATTTGGTGCTGTACCAACATATTATTTGGCGTGATGAAGAAGATACACTGGTAATTCTGTTCATTTGAAGCATAGAAAGATGAAGAACTTACCCCAGAATTTTGAAAGATTGAAACTTTTTTTTGTGATGAAACTGATGAGTTGGCCGGCCGGAGTGAACGGAATTACGAGTTCATCGTATAATTATTCGACCTCGATTCGGACCGTTTCATTTTAGCGTGTTTAGTTCAACGATTTCGGTTCCATTCAGTTCGGTTTTATTCGATGGTTAATGTCGTTTCATATTAGTTCAATTGTAGTCGATATTGTTTTATACGGAGTACTATGAAATAATTATTAGTGACTTAGTGTGTAAACGGTTAGTCATTACACTTTTAACATTTGACAAAGCGCGTAGCGATAAAAATGCACAAAAACTACTTGAACGCGGAATATTTCATCTTTGTTTGACCTATACGATAAGCAGCCTTCCATAATCCGTTGGCTATTGCTCGGCATTTCTCTGACTCAAATTCACTCAAGCTATTGGCATGTAATTGGGAGGGATGTGAACTAGACATAATACACATATTGATTTAAGAAAGAGTAACACTTGAAAGTAGTATGTACACGATCACTAAATGATCGAACGATAATAAAACAAATTGTCACGGTTCATTGGGTTCAACGTCATCTTTCTTCTTCCCTTGCGGTTCATTGGGTTCAACGTCATCTTTCTTCTTCCCTTGCGGACGTTCATGAAATCTAATTGATAGCGGCGTAGGCGCACGAGTTCTTCTGTTGAATCCTCTAACACATATGTAACCTATAAACACAAACAATCATCACAATGACTTGGAATAGGTTCTTACTACACGCAACATTGAAGGTGTCAAAATGTTCTTACTATACGCAATCTCATACCTTCCCAACACATTTGCCGAATATCAAATTCTCCCCAACCTAATCAAACACAAGCCAAGTGACAAGTTAATTACCTTAATATAAGTTTGCCAAACAAATGAAAACAAACTAATCAACAATTTTCTCCCAAAGTAACACACTCAGTACTCCCTTTTCATTATTAACCTTGGGATCGAATTTGTCCAACAGATTCCAACAAAACGATAACAAATAAAAAGGTCGGAGAAAGTATTAACCATACCTTTGACTATACTCGTGGTACTAGTTCCACAATACAAAGTTCGCTTCTTTAGATTCCATATCCACCTTCTTGGGACACTAACGGGGCGTTGACTAGTTTCGTAATCAGCAAAAACCTGTAACACCCAAATTTTTAACATCAACAAAATATTATCTAACTCTAATAAAAGTTTCATAATTTAGATTTAAAGTTATCTATCATACAACGAGACTCTCTTTATTATACAAAACTAAATAGTATGTTTCCGTGAATATTAGACGAAATTTAAAAATGGTTGTGAGTATAGCAAGATAAGTTTACCTCATTCATTTGGAAATATGTAGCATTAAGAGGAAAGGATTTCCTTAACGCTGTCGAGATCGGGATCTGTTCATAGAATTTGCAGAATAAAGTTAGTTAATGGAGTAGATTTATTAGAAGAATTTTTGTTCTATACTACATCCGTTCTTTTCATATGTTAAAGTTTCTTTTGAACTTCTCTCACATATTCAAATTAAAAACAAATGAAAATAACGGATCTGAGGGAGTAGATTATAACGCTTGAATTTCTAACCAGTATTGTTCCCGGAACAGTCGAAGAATCGTCGTGTCCAGTCTCACTACTAGAACCAGGGTTTCCATCAGAAGAATCAGCACTCTTTTTGCTTTCACCTATGAAACAATCATATAGAAGTCAGAAACAAACATAAGCGCCAAGGTTGTGACAACGGTGAGCGTCACGGTCTACGGTCGAGGTCCGAGGACATTTCGAAAACCTATAAACGAATTTAAATTGTATAGATCATATTGCAACGAAAAATCGTAATCTACATTTTATTTTATTTTTTAAGTTCCGATACCTGTTGTCCATATGGCAAGGAGGTAAGGAACATCTTCGATTTGCCTATGCAGCTTAAGCTGAAACAACCAAAATAGAATCACGTAAAAATCATACACTTGTGTTAAATCGAAATCATCGCAACACAAATTAGCTACGTGAAGAATTACTTACAACTCTGAGGAGTGGATGATCTCTCGGTATCTCATAGCTACAAAATGAAGAGAGACGAATGTTATAAAAGAAGCACGCAACATGCCACGGAATTCTGTCCATATCAAGTAATCTTGAAACTACGTACCTAAACGTTACTCCCTCGTTTTTCATTTGTGAACATTTGACATATTTAAACTAATGAAAAGAACGCAGGGAGTATATTTATTATTTATACTACTTTTTAAAAAATCGAGAGAAATTGAAACTTACACTTGGTGCTCCGTCCTCAATCGAGAAGTCTTAATCTGCTTAGGCAAAGGTTTGTAACTCGCACTTGGAGATAAACCCACCATTGCTGTTGATACCGGATTTTTAGTATCTTCTCCAATAAGTTCAGGCCATGTTCCGACATTTGTCGAGGATGAGTTAAGTTTCAAGTGATACATATATTCATCACAACAGTCTTCTATGTCAACCAACGACGGTCGTGCTTCTTCAGTCCCATCTCTTACATTCCTTTCTTCTTCGGGTTCCGGGCTTGATGGCTCCTCAACGTAATACTCAAGTTTTTGAGAGACGTCATTGGCTATGGCCGATGATTGGTGCTTCTGTTGAACGTGGGAGATTGGCGTTAATTTCCAAACAGGACCTCTATTATTTAACGTCGAAACACAAACTTGTCTTGAAGTTGAAGTTAAGTTTGACGTCAAATAAGGCAGATTAGAGGGCGGCCATCTATGGAATGGATCAAACGGATTTGTATATTTCTTTGATTTCTTGTTTTTCTTCCACTCCAAAGCAAGCTTGCGACTGCACTCACCACATTGAAGATTAAATTAAATTATTATAATTATTCTTCACGTATGTAATCTAATTTTGTCCGGCATACCTTTCCATTAGACTCTCAAAATACTTGCACCCACTTTTGAACGGACATGCTCCACAATTTGGGCTTCTCTTTAGACAAAAGACCTAGAAAATGAAAAGTTACAGGTATAATCGTTATAATTACGCCGATTTTCTTAACGTAGTTTGATTTTCAGAGTTAAGTACGAGAAACATGGTCCGCAATAATTACATCAGAAACCCACAAAGTAAATGTAATCATTAAAAGCATGTACCTTCCCAAATGTAATCATCTGATAGTGTATACGATACAAAGTTTCTTGATCCAGATGACACAATCTTGGCCATAGATACTTTTGAATTTCATTCTCTATAGGGTACCTGACAATGAATATAATTGTACTGTTAGTCTTCTTAGCCAATTTGTTCTTAATAAATCTAAGCTTGTGATATAAGTTAAGAAAAAGTTACTTTGCCAGAAGATGAAATGGCAATCCTGGAGGAAGCTCCTTGATAGGAACCATATTAAGCCGTATGACAGTCCGAGCAATATTTACATCAACCTAAAATAATAAGTTGTCAAGGGTTAGTGCATATACATTCGATAATGTTAAGGGTTAAGCGAAATTCGACAACTTTGTAATGACAACAATTCGTTTCAAAAATGATTTGTAACCAAACAATCATGTATATGCATGAAACTGAATTAAATTAAAGAAAGAAAAAAAGGTAGTAGTACTAAGAAGTCGCAAAACATACCGGGAAACCATGATGATGAAGTGTTAGAAGGCGCAAGCATTCGACACTTTTCAAACCAATTCCATAGAAGCTTAACAAATAAGCTCTGAGAAGTTTACAACACAGTAAAAACATGAAGTTACAACCGCCAAATACATACTAGTATAACATATCGAAAGCAGAAACAGGAAAATCTCTTTGAATCGGAGGGAGTAGATTGAAAAACAGAGTAAATATAAAACTTACTTTGCTACTGGAGATGGAGCAACACGTAACCATTCCATATCGAGAGTCCCATGGTCCGTGATTAATCGCTTCAGCATTTTCTGTAGTGATAATTAAATAGTAAGATCATCGAAATGCAAGTAGTACAATTATCCACTACTAATTGCGCAAACCCAAAATGTAGCAGAAGTTGATCAATATCATGATTTCTCCAACACTACCAAATAGAATCATTCAAAAATGTAAAACAACAAACTACGTGTATATCACTACTACATACTCATTATTTATAGAGCTTTGGTAGGTTCACATACAATCAAAACAATGACAAGTGCATACAGATGAATTAAGACATATCTTTCATCTAATAAACGAAATCCAGCAGAAGCTGTACTGTACTTTTACAGTTTACTTCCCGTGTCAAACTCACTGTTTGTTACAATAATCCACGACGTAAAAACCCGAATCACAGCACGCTAAAGGCCAGGCTCCAGTACGCCTATCCTATCTTAACTACATACATACACTACAACCTTTTTAATAACGATACACAAATATGTGTATACACTGGCACATGCACGAGTTCGTTCTTGAAAGTAATAATCATTTATTTGCAATTTGGCTCAATGATGTACATCGATCGATCATGATCCATGTTTGAGCTAAATGCTCTGATATGCAAGTCGATGCTGACGATGTTGGTGATATGCAGTTCGATCTATTATGAAAAGAAGAGGATAATACTGAGAACACTTAGCTAGACACTAGTACACTACTATTTGGTGAAGAGCCGAAGCTTCTTTTCTACGTAAGTGTGGACTGTTGCGAAAAAAGTGCTCATAGTATTATCTTCATGATTAATAAAACTTGAGACGTTTACCGTAAATATTTACCTTGATTTTTTTCGCCATAATGTTATGCTGCCCTCTTTCGCGAATGGCTTCAGCAATTTCTTTATCCGTGGCTGCCATTACTGCTTCCCAATCCACGGAATCTTGTGTTTCGGGTGTTCTTTCACTCTTGTGTAAAAACTTGACCCTGATTTTTTCCCAATCGACAATGTTTTTACCATTTCCGTTTTTCCCTTTACTTTTAGATAACTCTTTCAAGTCGGGTAGTGAAGCTATCATCTCTTTCAAAGCATCGTCATACTCTGCTTTGTCATTCTGATCGGTGTTGGGTGGTGAGGGTGTCACATATTCTTCGTCGTCTATTTCGTCAGGATGGTTGACGGTGAATCTCGGTGAGCTGGTTACTGTCGCATCAGAGCCTTGACTGCTCATATATTCGGAAACCTCATCAAAATCAACCTCAGTATCATCGGTGCTATTTGTCTCTTCTTGTGCGATGGGATAGCTTGAAACCAATCGCATAAATGCATTGCTACAAGTTTCATCAACATCAATCAAGAGTTAAAGGCAATAATTAAAACAAATGACATCGTGACTGAATAAAGATCGTAGAGTACAATGTGAAATATAGTTTACCTTGAGAGAACATCGGACACATTTTGCGTGAGGAAGACACCAACTACAGAATCCAACACTGAACCGTTCCATTTTATGAACTTCTTATTCCCTAATCCAAATGGAATAAAAAAACGTATTAAAAAACGACTAAAATTATGACGAAGTTTAGATGAAGTATTCACATCAAACATTCAAATTGCATATATATTCTTCTCGTTCGCATTTTTTGTTTCAAATAAAGAGACACATTATAATAACTTATAAAAAAACATGCAGATCAGCAATTAAACAAAGTAGACATCATGTATTATAGTTGAACGAAGCCAACTTTGTACTTCCTTTGTAAATCTTTTAAACTAATAGAAAGAATATAGCTTATTGAAATGACAATTATTAGCTCGGAAAACATATATTGAGCATTTTGAAGGTGGCAATGGAAGACATATGATAATACCTTGATAATAATTCATCTCTCGCATGAATCTTTCAATCTTTTTGAGTAGAATTGCTCTTTCTTCCCCCAATCTTATCTTCTCATCAATACCATCAAATCTATTATCTTGGACCACAATACTCCAAGTTTTTGGATCATCTTCGATTTTCAAAGACCAAAGTTGTTCCGTAAACTTATCTACCATCTCCTCTATCTCAGCATCTATGAAAAAAAAACAAAATATCAAAGTAATCGATTGTGAGATGATCGATTGTGAAGACTCGTGATGAGAAACAGGTGAGACATTCATTTCAACGTACCGGAAAACTTTGGCATGCATTCATCATCCTTCACTTTCCTTTTATTCGTAGTCTTCTTCTTTGGTAGGCATCCATCATCCTTCGCCTTCTTTCTATTCGAAGTCTTTTTCGTGGCCGCATTTCCATCTTTTGAGCTCTTTTCGCTAACCACATTATCGGTTACCGTGGAATGAGTTAAAGTTGCAACCTCTGAGCAACTAATTTGCGAAAGTTGTTCAGCCACAATCTCTCTTTCAGAGCATTCTAACGTGGAAGGGGTAGAATTCACTAGCTCTGAAAAACTGTTTTGCGAGAATGGTACGCCGTTAACAACATGCTCTGCAACAATATAAAAACACATAAGAATTTTTCGGGGTAGAAAAAAAAGAAAAAGATTACTAAATACATTAAAATTATAGGGGCTCACCAAACAAATCAACATTGGAGTGAAAACCCTGTTGCCCTATGGAAACATTTACTCCATCTCTTCTAACTGACGAGTGAGATATTGGTTTCAATAATCTTGATCGCCTCTTTCTTCGGACTATCACGTCGGAAGATAACAGACTCAAGATGCAACTAAACCAGCGATGAGAAATGTCCACTTCGGTAGGCAACAACATTTGTAACTTCCCTCTCGCACTTAAAATTCGGTACCGCCATTTATCTTTGAGAGATATGTCATTAAAGTACCCGCGGAATATCTTCAAAGATTCGAAAGACTTCTTATTCCTCTGCAGCCTCTTCTTCTTAGCGATTTCGGCCAAACTTGGTCCCAGCCCTCGACATTTACGCAAACACTTGCCATCAAACCTTCGTTGATAAACCATCAATTTTTTTGCTTTGCGTTTTGTTTCAGACTTGACAACAACATCGACTAAATCGCCACTATAACTCACAGCATGTTCAACGTCTTTCACTAAAACAATACTATCTAAGCTGTTGACACCAGCTTTAATGACATCCACATCTTTTTCTACAACATTATCACCCAGCCTGAAACCCACCTCCGAACCACCTCTTGTAGCATCCACGTTTTCGGGAACATTAATGCCCGAACTGAAACCCATTTCTAAACCATTTTTCATTTCATCTTCAAAATTCAATGTCTTCCTCGCCTTAGAAGCCTTAGGTTGGGAAGATTTCGGAGCTTGAGGAGCCTTAGGTTGGGAAGATTTAGGCGTTTTGGGAGCCTTAGGTTGGGACGATTTAGGAGCTTTGGGTTTAAGAGTTTTTGGAGTTTTGGACTTGGGAGTAACTGGGTTAGAAACAGCAATCTTAGCCCAATAATACTTATTCTGCCTCTTCTCACCCGGGTTCTTTTTCGAGTTTGACCGAACGTGTTGTTTCTGGTTCGTGTGATGATCGGTTGTTGCTCCATAACAATCCACAATATCTGTTTTACAAAAAATAGAAAATAAATACATCAGAAAGAAGGTGAGAGGATGACAACTATTCACACTTATACAACCAAATTTCATAAAAAGAAAAACTGACCCTTATTGCAATACTTACATGCAAATATGCAACAATGATAACGGATCAGAAGCATAATCTCATAATAGCTCACAATCTCATAAAAAGAAAAGGCTGTATGTCATAATATGTCATAATACTCCGTAGTTACTAAAAACCTTAATGTTTTGACGCATTCCTTTCTATCATATTTACCCGATTGACATTTTACCGGGGTAATTAGGGCATACTAATGAATCTAATCAGGATTATGAAATCGTATAGTTTCCTTTCATAATTTGCTCAATGCTCAACCAACATTCAAATTGACTCGTATGATAAATTATCTTCAAATTGACTCGTATGATAAATTATCTCAAATTCTCGATTTTCTTATTGCTCAAAACAATACTAGTATCAAAATTTTTTTGATGTCGAGGTCATATCTTAATCACTAATTAATATTCCAATTAAACTCGCACAAAATGCATGCCAACAAAAATCACGACCCAAAGTTAACACTTCTCAAAATCAAACACTTTACATGCACCCACTTTCCGAAGATCAGCAACACGATTCTCTCTTGTCACACGGACAACACAAAATTCATTCAACGCCACATTTTCGTCGATAAATTATACTCCGTAAGTCTTAATCACGCAATTTGATTAGGTCTTCCGTGTATAAAAGTATCAAAAGTTAACACTCGAGTCTCGAGGTAACCAACACTTAGAGCTTGTTTGGTAGACAAGCATTGGTCTAGTTGGATGGGAAAAAGAAAAAAAAAAACGGAAAGAAATAAACACAAGCTGGAACATGGAAGTGGAACAGAAAATAATGCGCACACGCGGAAGCCAAGGAATTTGTATCCCTTAATGAAAAAAACAATGTGGAGATCAGGATACTTCTAGCATTGCCCACAGGACACATTATAAGACTTCATTTCGTTGCTTAATTAAATTATATTTTCCTGAATTAATCAAAAAAATTTCACAATTTCATTAACCTATAGCACATGTTAGAAAACCCGATGATAAAATAATAGGGCAAATTAGTCTGACAAACAATCCTAATATATGAATTTCAACTCCAAAAAATTGCTCATTTGCTCAACCCCCAAATCCTAGGTACGCCACCACCGATTACTTACACATGCACATACCAAAAAAAATACAAGTGTACGTACCATGAATAGCAACTGGTTGAGATTGAGATTGAGGCTGAGACTGAGGCGTATCATATGATCCAATAGCGGCAGCGGTTGCGTTAGCTGCGTAACCGGCGGAGCACTGCGGCGTTGTTTGCTCCCCAAACCATAAGGAGGTGGTTGCTGCTGGTCTCCATGACGACAGCGCACCACCGTTGAAGCATATGTTGCCGAAACCCCACCCATGTGAAAATTCACGTTCACTACTAGTACTTGTCTCCGTCGTTGTAGGGGTTGAATTTAGGTCAAAAGGTCTCGTCACATTGACGCTGACACTCGGAGTAGTACCTTGATCTCGGCCGGACTTGAACTCGGTTGTTGTTGTCGTCGTCGCAGTCGTTGTTGTCGAATTATGAGTAGGATGAAAGGTTTTTGCAGGGGTTAATGGCACAAAACTACTGTTCATCAATGGAGTATAATAACGTTGTTCTGCATCCATATTTACTAAGGTTGGGTTGATTTTTTTGTGGTAAAACGGTAAAAGTGAAAATTGTGAAATTTGGTGAGTGTGATTTAACAAGGAGGAAGGAGATAACACTGGGTTTTGATCGTGTAGAAGAAGAAACGGAATGTATGTAGGTAGTTTGTTGAATTTTTTTAGGGATTTTGTTTAATGGAGGTTTGAGGTTTTTGAGGGGGATACAAGGTTTAGAGTTGTTCAATGCTATCGTGTTACTGAAACCCTGGTAGCTGGTAGCAGGTAGCTGTTAACGATTATGTATCAGTTACCCTGATAGCGGATAACTGTCGATAACTGTCTCTATCGGGGTAACTGATGTGAATGATATATCTGTATTGTTATTTATTATTATTTTTGGATGTTAACGATTATGTAATCAGTTACCCTGATAGCGAGTAATTGATAACTGTCGATAACTGTCTCTATCGGGGTAACTGATGTGAATGATATATGTGTATCTGTTATTTATTATTTTTTTTGGATGTTAACGATTATGTAATCAGTTACCCTGATAGCGAGTAATTGATAACTGTCGATAACTGACACTATCGGGATAACTGATGTGAATGATATATCTGTATCTATTATTTATTATTATTTTTGAATATTTTATTATTATTTTTGGATCGGGATACTCTGCAATTAGTTATTGTGAATGATAACTGTATTTACCAGGGTAACTACTATGCTACCCTACACTGAACATATGGCGAATACTTTGTGACTAGTGGCTAGAGCTTTTTTTTTTTAATAACTATTTTCTCTTTGTGTCAATTTACGCTGCTTTTAAAAAGAATCCAATGAAAAGAGGGAGTAACATTTTGGCCGGCGTTGCCCCCGTTACTGGTAAATTGATATTGCATTAATTATTTATACAAAAAACTGATCACTATAGGTATTTGGTCTAGTTCGATCCGCTCAAGGGTGCTCCAAAGAGTAATAGTCTCAAAAAAAAAGAGGTGTCTAAAACTTTGAGAATATAACAATGCTGAAATTCATCAAGAGACATTATACTTTGTTGTGTACCTTACCAAGTGTGATCACCTACTCATGCTTGGAAAAAGAAGTGAGAAATTAAGAACATATGTATACTATGTATCATGGAAGCTACGCTTCTTACCAGTTGGACAACGTCAAGGCCGCCTTCTTCAACAATCTCTGCTTTCAATTCCAAAAACGAAATGTCGTGATGACAGAAACTGTAACAGCAAGACGAACTTGCACAAAAGGCTTCACTCCAAAGTCCACACACATTGTATCACACTGGCCGAGCGCCTGAATTTGCAGGGTCGGAAACTTTATAACAGAGCAGGCATTAACAGGGGCTGAAATTTTACAACAGAGGCATTAACATGGCTCGAAACTTTACAACAGACTGGCATTATCATGGCTTGAATATATTCTAGCCAACGCTGTGGAACCCTCAGTTCTTTCATCTGAGGTCCATGACAAGCATCGGGTTATATGACTTACCACATACCGGACCTATCTTACCAAGCGAGAGCAAACAATCATGAAACAATGCAGAACTTGCTCTAGTGGACAAGAAGCCGTGTATAGTTGTATGCCCTTTAGGAATTGGATCTGAAGATCGAGAAAACAATAGTACTAAATTAATCAATTTTACAGTAATATTCAGATTACACAAAAATGCTACAAATGAAAAGGAACTTGAAGTGCATAATTTCCCGCGGTTGGAGGCTTGGAGCTATTTGCAACATGGAACTCATTTTACGAACAAAAGGTACATTGGACGAGGACGCCCCTCTTCAGATTGAAGTGCAATAATTTCATTCTATGTCTTTATTCATGTGCATGAATCCAGACTTTCAACAGGTATATTCAAAGACAGTATAGCATCTGAGTTTGTTTCCGGTGGAGCATGCAACCAATGATGCCTCCACGATCTGTGCCCCTTCCGATGATCTTTAGCGCAAGTTGACTGGCCAGAGGAAGAAGACATTTTGGAAGTAGCAACCGGTTTCCTAATATGCTGCTTCACCCGGACCTTCTGATCAGTCCGACTCTTCATCCTCAAACTCATGTTTTCTGGAAATGTTTGGCGAAAAGTGACCAAATCATGATTGTTGATACTAACCCTTGCAATGACAGATGGAGTTTGAACTTTTGGTGGACAACGTTCCTTCTTCCAAGCAGAGAAAGACATCTCTAACATTGAGGGAACCTGCAAAACATTGAAGCAATAGCACCGTTATCTTTCTTAACAGCTTAGAGGTCCACAGGAATGCTCTTGCAAATCACTCATGCAGATTAACTGATTCTTGAGATTTAACATTTCAGCAAATAAGACAAAAACTAATGTATAGAAACAGGTCAGAAGTAATCCTCAAGTTCAGTCTGTAATATTCCTGTACTTGTGTACTCTCTAAAAACTATAGGATTTTACACATGAGTAAAGATTGAAATTGAAAACCATAAATGTCTATGTTCAGCTGACGCTACGATAGACCGGGAGATATCGGCTCCTAAGTTCCCTCACAGGGATTTACAATCCAATCAGCAAAACTCGACAAAAGGAGGGGAGGTGTTGGCAGGATGATCAGAAAAAAACAGGCAGATAATGAAATACTTACCGTCGAAAGCAGCCCAGAAGAAGCAAGTGAAAGTGTGGAGAATGGAGACTTCCCTGATCCACTTTTCCTGCCCTTCGTTCCACTATCTACAACAGACCCAAAACTTGATGGGGCTAAATCATTGTCCTCTTCTTCATCTTCCTCTTCTTCTTCTTCAATCTCCTCTGGTAGTGAATCTTTCTCCTGTGCAACAACTACAGATGGCGAAACAGTTATATCCGCTTCCTCAGTATCAACATCAGCTTTATTCTCTGCGTCCTTCTCTTCTTGTTTTAACTCTTCTTCCATTTCTTCGAGGGCTTCCTCCAAGGTCAATTCCGCCTCTACCAGTTCAAGCTCTTGTTCTAGGAGTTCTCTTCTAATTTTGCTGGCTTTCTTTTGCTCTTCACTCCATTTTTCGAGTTTATCAAACCATGGCTTAAATGCATTATCGACTGAAGACACTAGACGCTTCACAAAACCTTCTTTTGGCACCACTGTTTCCCGCCCATAGAATTCGTCAAAGCCTAGGGGCAAGAACTCCACTTTAGAAGGATCAACATCCTCTCCCTCTTTCAATTCTGGTTGCCAAAACAAGCGGAGTCCATGTTCTTCGTCTTCTATGTAGTTGATTATTCTCCCAGTTGGTGTGTGTAGGATGACAGGGTCCTCAGAACATATAAGCTTAGATGGATAATTAGGATCACGTTCAGGCTCCTTCTTCAAAATAACGAATTCTGGGGGTGCATCTGTGCAATTGACCAAGTTAAAAGAAGACACATTATAGCTTAAAAAGCAGACAAGATAATTGATCGAAGAAAATAAAGGCAATGGAAGCATGGACTATTTCTGAACATAGACCTAAGCCCAATTCTATATTCAAACCACGTTAAGTAATTGCTAAACATATACCACCAACTATCTTGCCTAAAGATAGAGGAGAGTGAGGGGTTTGATTGCAATCCTCCTTACAATGTAATCCCATCTTCATCGAGTCAATGGTAATCACCATTACTCAACAAAACCCATGTAATTATGATCAATTACTCCCTCCCCCTTGTGACTCATTTTTCACCCTCTCCATTCTTACATTTTTGTACTACAATGATTGCATTACATTACATCCAACCAAACATCACCTAAGCTCAATAGCTCAACTCTCTAGCCAAACCCAGGTGCTGAAATATTTGTAAAAAATTTTAAAGAGCTTGTTGAAATGATAGTTAGCACCGACTGCACTATGTTTCTTCTCAAGTTATGGGTGTCATGCGCATAAACTTCTTAGTGTTGTCTTTCCTGTAAAGATGGTGTAGGGTTTTCCAGCCATGAATGAGGAACCCTGGAGTCTCAGTGGATCAAAAAGTTTTCTGCCATGACAGAAGAGTAAAGATGCAAAACTAATGGTACAGAAATAACAAAAAAAATCCTGTTTTGTAGGTGAATCCCCAATCACCAACATAATGAGTTTTATAACGGGCGTGTTCCATTGTACTAAAACCTCAACCAATTAGCAAAAGATGGGGAAATACGACATTTCAACTGATACTGAAAGTACAGATCACGGGAGCCAACCCTCAGCAACCATTTTTGAGAAGGGGAGAATGAAAAGCAGCAGCAAAAAGATAAACCTCCTATAACTAATACTCTGACATGTTAGAGAGCTCAGATAGCTTTAGGTTTCCCTATAATCAAGGTGCTTGAGTATTAATATGGGTTCATATTAAACCAGGACTTGTTCCCAAGCCATAGCAAATTATATACATACTAGTATACTACTACATAGAAGTAAACGATATTCACCTTTTTCCCACCAGTGCTCCAGCTCTGCTGGCATTGGCAGTCTCAGAGGTGCTTTATAGAATGAGTTCAACCACATTTCCCTTTCTTCATCCACTTCATGCACGTAAGTTTTCCAATAATCTGGAACCTGACGATAAAAACCTAATTTTTACCTCTTATGCTTACAGTAATTCTCCCTTCCAGAACTCAAAAAAAAAAAAAAAAAATCCATACACGAGAGTCGAGAAGAAGCTGAAATCTTACTTCATAGAACTGGTTAATGAAACCAGGAGCCTGCCACACATCCTCTTCTTCATAAAAGTACGGATGCTGAGGATCACCATACGGACCCTTCTCTTCTCTAACCACTGCAACCAATTCACAAGCCAGATACAAAGGCAATACCAAATCAAAATCCAAAGTAGTGTAAACCATTAAGTCATTAACCCTTTCATATGATCCATTGAGGTTCCCAGTGAACTAATAAAACATAAGTTATAGACCAAAGCATTACTCATGTTTGAATGAATAATATAACATTTCTACAAGCAGAAGACGACCAGTTTCCAACAGATCTCCACATAATACTAGTTTTTGCCATCAGTTGGATCATAAAACACTTACTTCCATCAGGCTTGTTAATAAACATCCGAGCCTTGGCTGCAGCTACCTCAGCTATCCCTGAATGCAGCTGAACAAACAGAACATAAGATTAGCATCTGCGGTGCTAGAAATCGTTTGCCATATACACACGAAAGCCTCCGTCCTACCACAAGTTATGGGTCGGCTAACATACACTATCATACAGAACCACAGCTAGAAAAAAGTAAACGAATTAAAAGGTAGAAAGAAAGGAATAGTAAGGAAAATCTATAAGAAGATTGAAAAAATACCATAGAAGCTTCTTCATCACAACCAGCGGGGTCCTCTACCAGCTCACCAAAATAAAAGCGGCCCTTCAAAACAGCAAAACAGGATCAACATGATAATTACGCTTCATTTACTAAAGATTAACAAACATGTTGGATACAATTTTTTTTGTTGGGAGGGGGGAGGGGGGGGGGGGGGGAGTCTACTTTTTTCAGCCACCCTCTCTGTACATGAAAATCAAGGACAGATACACAAGCCAATCTCACGTATATCAGCTGTATCATACCAAGCTACTGTTATCTACAGTTCCAGAGGATATTAAAGATTAGCTGTGTTCATTGTTTAGAACTGAACTTATGATTAGCCAATAAGACTAGGTAGCAGATAAACACTAATTAAACAGGAAAAATATCTGTACGATAATAGCAATAAAGCAGTATACACCTGACCAGCTGACCCCTTGTCCTCCACAACCCATAAAGCTTTTTAAGAGACATCGGAGTAATCTTGACACACACATTACTTCCATTGAAGCCATGTACAAATTGCTATACTACTAAAGTTCACTTCTTTGACTTTAAATCACAAATTGGAAAAGAATTAAAGGGCTAGAGTAGCTTCATGCACTTACAAATATGGTCCTCTCATTCACTTCATACACACCGCAACCATGCATTCTGCTATGTTTCCACTGGCCAGCATATCGGTAGCGACCTTTTTCACTGACAAAGTAATGTACAATGAATAAAGGTACCAAAGTACTACTTTGACACTGAGCAAACTTAACTATAGAAATAAAAAACCATGCATTTCCAACATCTTTCATGAAGATTTTTAACGAAAGGCATCTTAAGGGGGTCACTTCAAACTTTATTATCCGATGTCCAGCGTATTTTAAAATTCTCCAGACAGCAACAAAGAGTTAAAATTTAAAAAACAAGAGCGATAGGGGGTAGAAAGGTAAAAAAATCTTAGTGGCCCACAAGTACATTCCAAACCAGCGGCTGCTGCTCAACATTGAAGTTGGATGTCAAAAGCCTTTAAAATAATTCAAATGAAACGGAATTTATGAAAAGTTGAGCTCATGAGAAGCGAAGAATCACACGCACATAGAACAGACACTAAAGCAGCAAGTGGTACGATATTGAAGACAACAAGAAGTGAAGAACAATCCAAGAATCAAAACAAGTTGCCAGCTAGAGGTGAATAACTTACGGCTTCTGTCCATATTGCCTGATCCACTCATCATTCTCATAGAAAGGAATTTCATAGTTTCCATTAGTGAGGCGAACACTGTCTTCAATGTCCATATCCAGCCATTCCCTATCCTCTGGGTTCATATAATCTCTCTTAATGATTTTCCCTTCAGCCCGCATTTGTGCTTCAAGTCTGAGATAACCATCTAAAAGAGTAAGTTTGAAGCTCAAGACCCAACAAGCCCTACCCAGTAATATTTTTAAAAAATACGGCATATTTTCTACTTACTTGGAACCAGGAATGGGTTCTATATCTGGTATCTCAACTTCAACAACACCATGACCCTCCATGTTGTTCTGAAGCCACTCTCCCTCATACCTGTAGTAGGGAATTCATAAATTCCAAACTTCCCACTCAATATCAGTTGATATGCAAGTACATGTTGGCCATAACTATGTTGTTATCCATTCACTCTTTATATAGACACGGGAATAACATACAGACCTGACCAAACCTTGTTCAGCAACATAGACTCCCTTTCCGTGAGCCAAGTCATCCCACACGGTGCCTTCGTATCTATGGACAGAAATGGACGAGAGAGTAAATCAGCAGAATTAAAATAAAATCTTTAAGATAAAGGCAGAATAAATCAACTTTCAAAAGAGATATCCGGTAATCTACGACAAGGAGAGAAGAATAAGCAGACTATAATTTGGCACTACAGCAAGATCCAAATTATGAAAATATGGAATCTCATGTCTAACTTGAACTTAACATAAAGTCAGGAATCCCTTTCAAAATACATAAGCAAATAGCTTAAGAGCAAACAATACCTTGAGAAAATGACTCTATATATCTTAACCCCTACATTCTATCATCAATTTTTACACATAACAACCTATCCACCCTTGATGACGAATCAAACAGCACAAGTTAACTAATGAATTGTTACTTGTCTTTTGCTGAACAGATTATAAGAGTAGGGCCCTAAGTTTAACCCATTAGTAGCACCCTAAACCCCACTTATAAACACCAAAGTTACAAGTGCATCCAGCCTAGGCAAAATACCAGAATGTTACTAAGTTCTCCGTAGAGTCCCTAGATTTGACCTGATGTGAAGTCAAGGGCAAGCCTTCTGTAGTCAAAGATCAGAAGCACTATAGACCACATGCTAACACAACACAAGTAATCCTACATTTTTGTCCTCCAAACAAAATAATCACAAAACACTGATTAATTTATAGCCTAAAGATACCATTAGAACCCCATATTAGCACTGGTATTCCCAACCTCTTCAACTTCACACTTTCTGTTACACCCTAGATCAGAGACATATTAAAACTACATCTGAACAAAACCCAAAAGAAGGAAGTTACAAACTTCACAAAATGCCAACCAAAATCAAAAAGCAAATTTAACACCTATATCTAATTCAAAATCTCACATGCAACTGGCTTTGAAGATCAGAAACACAATTCTCTTATCGTACAAAGCTCATTCAATGCAACATTCTCATTTCGATCAAAAAAGAAGAAGGCAGCCAGTCTAAATTACACTATTTGATCCAGGTTGTCCTCGTATAAAAACATTCAAAGCTCAACACCCGATCACTAACATTTACAAGCTGATGTTCCAATCAGACCCTTTGAAAACAATCTATATCTCATCAACCACATTAAAAAAAAAAAAAAAAAAAAAAAAAAAAAAAAACTTACATTTCTTTAAGACAAAAACAGGCTCAAATTCTTATAACAAAGAATCTCACTAAACAGAGACATGGCCAGGAACCCCACCCGAACCCCCATCCCAAATACTTCCCCAATATCAATACCCCCATATTGCAAGATTTTCAAGCTACCAAAGTTCATCAGAAATACAATTCACTACACATAAAAACACCCACAAAATACATCCACAAATACAGCTGTTGCAAAACCACAAAATAAACACAAATGGCAGAGGGAGGAGCAAATGGTTGGATAATGCATTACCCCTCGCCCCCCTCTCTATGGCGTAACCATTATCCCTCTCTCGCTCGCCCTCCATCATATATCACCAATTTAACCTCATTTCTACCATTTGCTTTCGGTTCATCACTCCCGTAATAACTACCCTCATTCCAAGCGATCCCATGAGGGTAATACAATCAAGTTTCCAACCTCAACTACACCCTTATATCACCAACTTCAACTATATCCTTATACCACCATTTTCAACTATACCCACGTGTGTAACCACAATCCCTCCCTCCCTCGCCCTCCTTCATATACCACCATCTTCACCTCCTCTCACCATTTGCTTTCCGACCACTACTCCCGTAACAATTACCCCCATTCCAAGCGAACCCACAGGCGCAATACAACCAACCTTCCCCCTTCAACAATACACCCTTAATCAGAAAACACTCCACCATCCACAATAATCAAGACAAACACCCTCATTCCATAACCCCACAACCATCATCACAACAACCAAAACCCCAAAATCACAAAACTTACACTACAAGCTATCAAATTATCATCACATTTCCAACCACAAACACAATTCACCAACCAAATTACAAAACCAACCATCTTCACCATCATCCCTCCCTCCCTCGCCCTCCTTCATACATCACCACCTTCACCTCCACTTACCATTTACTTTCCAACCATTACTACCATAACAATTACCCCCATTCCACGCGAACCCACGAGCGTAATACAATCAACCTTCCAACTCCCAACTATCCCTCATTTCATAAAACCTCACAACAACCAAAACCCCAAAATCACAAAACTTACACTACAAGCTATCAAATTATCATCAAATTTCCAACCACAAACACAATTCACCAACCAAATTAAAAAAAATCAACCAAACAAAACACACAAAAAAAAAACATAAAAAAAAGACCAATTAAAAAAAAAAACTTACGAGCTGCCATCAGGAAAAATATAGCTAACCCATCTCAAAAACTCCTCAATCCGATCCAACTCCTCAATAACAGCTTTCGGGTTGGAAATATCATAATGATTATCCGGAATAGCCGGGTACGATTTCCGATACGGTAAATAAAAGGGAGCAATAGCCGGGTCCTTTCCTTGTCGAATATCTTCCTTAACAAGCTCCCAATCTTCTTCATTAGCAAAAGCCGGGTCCCACCCGGGTTTGGTGGCCCCCATCGGAGCATCCGCCCACAGCTCTTTCAAGTCTTCCTCCCGCCAATTCTCCCTGTCTCTTGGAAAATTGAATAGGTCTTCATGGTATATGTAATTCCTTTCCTCTTCTTGCTCCCCGCGCCGGAGACGGCGTGAGTTTAATGCTCGGGCGAAGCGTTGGATGTTTGCTTCTCGGGAGTCGTCTTCTTCTGGTATGTCCACGTAGTCTCCTGGCCGGGTGTAGAATGGTTTGAGTTTTTTTGTCTTCTTTGTTGTTGTCGGGTCTTCGGGTTCGGACTCGGAGTCTGAGTCTGACTCCGAGTCGGAGTCGGATTCCGACTCGTCTTCTTCATTTTGTACGAGGTTGTTGTTGTCTTGTTGTTGGGCGTCGTCATCTTGAAGCTGTTGTGGTTGTTGGGTGGAGGTCGGCATTGTGGGAGAGGAAATGAGGAGGTGTGGAGTGTGAGAGTGAGGAGAGGGAGATAAGGTGAGGGAGAGATTTGAGTTTTTGGTGGGTTTAAGGTGTGTGGAGATTGAGAGTGTGATTGTGGGCTAGTTTTTGGGCTGACTTGGATTGGATGTTTGAGTGAGTATAATGGTAAGTGACAAGTTATAAAGTCGATCCGTTACGATTTTTATGAGTCGAGTTAAAGTTTTGCAGTCGAAATTAATCGAATTGAGTTTGGGGATATTGGTTGAACGCGTTCATATAATCATTGTACATAATCGATAGTTCGTGGAGTGATAAGGTGGGTGGAAGTCTTGCTCCCCAATCGATTTGGTGTTGTCTTTTAGAGTTTTTTTTTTTTTTTTTTACACCCGTACATAGGAGCAGCAAATGTGCGGTGACGCGAATGTGATGAGTTGAACTCGACTACTCGAGACACTCCCGGGAAAATTGTCTTTTAGAATGTTGTGTGTTTTTTTTTTTGCAACAACACTGGCTAGAAGCACTCCTCTAAGACGTACTCCACAATATAATATGCCCTTACGTTCAAAATTTATTTATCTCTTTTTAAAAGATCTTTCGTTGTATATTTTTACTCAACTAATTGCCTTTATTTATTATTTCATGCTCATTTTGTATGATGTTTTACAAAAATACAATGCAACCTCGCTATAAAATGACCAAACTCTCAACTTGTCGTAAACGCCTCTTCACACTATCTCTCTCCTCCTTTTTGAATTCGTTGAATCCTTTGTTCAATGGCCGCGACGCGATTCTGGGGTAACACTCTTTTTATTGGAGGATTGTTCATGTGTTCTACTTGCTATTAAAACTTATCATTTTAATTTCCAATATATGTGATTTTCTGATTTCCGTATGTCTCCTCCATATGATCTTTGTTAACACATGAAAACTGAATCATTTCATTTGCTATTAAATTAGTGTTCCCACGTATGATCTTTTCTACAATACCCGTATCGTATGTAGTATTAATCCTTTTCCTGTGTGACGATAACATTATTGATAATGTTTTCTCGATTGCTCACGTGAAAAAATTGAAACGATATTTTGTATTGTATGTCTTGAAATAGCGTTTGTATGATCTCTTTAGCGTGTGCGGTAGTAGTACAGTGTAAATATATATGTTGTTTTTGTTAGGTGTCGAGGTTAAGGGAGAGGAATCAGTACATGTAGATGTTGAGGCTACATCATCTATCATACACTTCCGGCAGGTACATACTATGGCCTTTCTAGTTTCTACCATGCATTATTCAGATCGAGTTTACGCACATTTCTTGCTTTTTCAACTATACTGTATATATATGCATGTATACACTTCTAGTCAGTCGCAATTATACCATTCTGAATGACTGAATCTATACAAAGTAAATAATGATAATATGATATGATTAAATTGAAATTGAATTACATTCCAATATCCTCTTAATTAACCACGATTTTAATTTAGGCCAAATATTTCTGCGCAGTCATAGTCTGCATCTGATGGTAACAACTTGCTGTATTTTATCAGATTCCTGTATCATTCTGAATTCATGTTTTAATTTGCCTGTATGTCAGATTCCTGTGTCATTTTGAATTCATGTATTGTCAGATTCCTGTAACTTGCTGGTTGAATTTTGTGAAATTTAGGCTACTCTTGGTGAGTCCAAGTACGCTAGTAATGATTCTGTGACCCTGTACATTGAAGTTGACAACAAGAAGCATGTTTTGGGCGTCTTAACCCGGAACACTCCTCAACTGTCATTCGACTTGGTTTTTCCTGAAAGCTTCACAATTTCTCACAATTGGAAGAATGGCAGCGCTCATTTCCTGGGATTTGAGTCTTTCCTCGACTCCTCATATCATGCTGTTACCACTCCTAGTCCTACTACTAGAGCTGATACAAAGGTGCAGAAGAAGCATAAACTCAAAGGGATCTTTACTAATAATTATGTCTCGAGTGAAGATGATGTTGATAAAGTGTCTGATGAGGTATATCATGTACACCCTTTATTATATGATTTCCTTTGGTAAATATTTCTAGTAACTCAGTACTCTGATTTGGACATGAAACAGGTTTTGTTCTTCATGTTACTACATACATCAGTGGCAACTTTATTTGTTTTACAACCTTGACATGTGTTTCTAAAGGCTGATTACGGAATATGCCTACGCAGGTGAGTGACAGTAGTGATGAGGATGAAGATGCTACACAGGACGATTCACATGACCCAGAGGATGAGATACCAGCCAAAGTGGTATTGTAACAACTAAGTCGAGCCTTTTTTGTTTCGTTTTGTTTTGTTTGTTCCTAGAACAAATAGGAATTGGACTTAGTTTTGCATGCTCAAGGTCTGGCTGCAATTGTAGGGTGATGCTGTTCAGAAAAGACCCCCTCTTCCCCCGACCAGGAAGGCAAGGGCTCATCCCAAGATCAGGAAGCGAAGGTTTGGTACACGTGGACCGCGACTACCGCACCAACTAGGTGCACATCCTAAGGTTGCAGATGGAAATAAGGGTGCTGAGGTTGGTGCTGGAACTCGTGAGCCAAGAGAGGATGAAATTTACTGCGTTTTTTGCAAGGAGTAAGTCATTATTTACCTACCATTTACTATCTTGTGTATGTTGAATATCAGAATATGAAGTATGAATGCCTGCCTGCTGATGATATTCGTAACGTTGCAGGACCTTCCCAACCGACAGTGAGTTGCAGGATCACACACTTTACTGGTGCAAAGGTATTTATGAGTATCAGCGAAGGACCTTTGGTTAATCATGGACCTTTGCCTCGCCAGTAATTAATCGAAATTATTGTACCTACAAAGTAGTTTTTGGATAGTAGTTTGTGGTAGAAGTTGTATCGTTGTTGCTAGATCATAGTAAGGCCCTATTTGTATGGTCAAATGCTCGAAGATGTGTATGACTCGATCGCTCTATTTTGTGGGCTGTGGTTTGGACTAACTTGGATGTTTGCGTTTTGGTAGTCTCAAGTTTTAAACTCGATCCCTTATGACTTAAAGCTTTACGAGTAGAGTTATGGTTTCACGAATTGAGTTATGATTTCGAGTCGAAGTCATTCGTATTGAGTCTGTTGAGTTGGTTCTCAGCTGGCTTAAGCCTAGCCATTATACAATGCAACCTCGCTATATAAATCACTAACCCTCAAATCGTCGGAAACGCCTCTTCACACCATATCTGATCTCCCTTCCTTGAATTTCTTAAATCCTTTGTTCCAACCGGGTTCCAACCGGGTTTGGTTGCGCCTATCGGAGCATCCGCCCGTAGCTCTTTCAAGTCTTCCTCCGGTCAATTTTCATTTGTTCATTTTGTAAAACTATAAGAGCCTAAGAGGTTGTCTTGTTCTTGTTCATCTGAGAAGTATTTAAGGTGTGAAGGTGGAGTGTATGTGTGGGCTGAGTTTCTGGTCTAACTTTCGGACTCAAACCCGTTACGATTTACGAGTTTAACAAGTCCCGCAAAAGTTTTCAAGTCGAGCTCACTCATATTGAGCTTCGATCAATCCGGTTTTGGATTGTTCCCAAATGGTTTAACTCATTATCACTTTACTATTCACCTCGACGCTGACTTGTACTTTTCTTCAATTAATCAGACATAAATACATAATCTATAATTTTAATTGTCAATTTATCTATGGCTCTAATGCTCTATGCAAACATTTGATAAACACTTCATTTGGTCCGTGCTAAATTGTTCGTTTCTTAAGTCGAATTGAATCCAGCAATGTAACAATGTTTACTAGAAAAAACAAACTCGTGCAAAACTTTGTAAACGAGTCGATTCTCTAATACCTCACTTATATATTACAACGTAATAATCGTGTTGGCGTGTTAACTCGAGTCGGGGTTAAACCGAAACGAGCTAAACTCGAAGAATTCAAACCAGAGACTCAGTTGACATTTCTCCCTCTACTAATGTTAGATAAGAGTGAAGAATACGCAACAGCAAGAATAAAAATTTAATGGTATCCATTGCAACAGCTCTTCGCTGCTCATGGTCCAATCCATTACTTCATCACTTCCATTTCCAGGTAAATTTTCATGCAATTTTTTACCCCCTTTATCAATACTTTTTACTGTTTTACACCATGTTATTTACCACCCAAAGCTCTGTTTTTTTTTTTACACTTTCTTGTATGTTTGAATTGTAGCTGCAATTTGGGCACCTTGTGAAGAGATTGAAATTGTTAAAATTGAGTAGTACTGCAATTTGCCATGATTTTGTTGAGGTTCCATGTGAGAAACGTAATCAGCAAGATTACAACTTTCGTCCAAATTATCAAACTTATCAGTGGCTATTAGAAGGGTGGTTGTATTCGGGTTCCGGGTCGTTGGTTGATTGTAAAAGGGTTCATGGGTTGGTGTTGAAATCGGGTTTTTGCGAAGAAATTGATTTGGGTAATCGTTTGCTTGAGTTTTATCTTGTTAATGATCAGTTGTGGGATGCGCGCCAACTGTTTGATGAAATGCTTGATAGAGAAGTTAGTGTATGTGTTTCGTTGTGGAATCGGATGATTTCGGGTTTTGGTGGTAAGAGATTGGGAAGAGAAGCATTGGGATTGTTTTCGCGGATGGTGTGTGAGAATGTGGCTCCTGATGAGTTTACACTGGCTAATATTTTGAAAGCCTTTGGTGGAGATCCAGGCGGGAAGGCGGGTTTGAGATGCATTGAGCAGATTCATGCGAAGATTATGGTGTATGGTCATGGTGGTAGTCGTTTCGTGTGTAATCCTTTGATTGATTTGTACTCAAAAGCGGGACAGATAGATTGCGCCAAATGTGTTTTTGATCATTTAGATGAGAGGGATAATGTGTCTTGGGTTGCGATGATGTCTGGCTTTTCTCAGAATGGACTTGCGAAAAAAGCTGTTTTCTTGTTTTGTGATGAGATGCTCGCTCATGGGGTATTTCCAACTCCATATGCTCTATCCAGTGTCTTGAGTGCCTGTAGTAAGATGGAATTGTTTGAGCTTGGTCAGGAGCTTCATGGCCTTATTTTTAAGTGGGGTTTTGCTTCGGAGATTTTTGTGTCCAATGCTCTTGTGACACTTTATTCTAGAGGAAGAGATTTCAACTCTGCCAGTAGAATATTTGAGAAAATGAAGCGCAAGGATGGAGTGTCGTACAACTCACTTATTTCAGGTCTTGCTCAACAGGGTTTCAGTGATGAGGCTCTACATTTGCTGCAGAACATGCAACGTGATTTTCTAAAGCCAGACTGTGTTACAGTGGCAAGCGTTGTTAGTGCATCTGCAAAAATCGGAGCTCTTGATAAGGGAAGACAACTTCACTCCTATGCTTTGAAATCAGGATTCTGCTCCGATATGCTTATTGAAGGTTCTCTGCTAGACCTTTATGTCAAATGCTCCGGCATTGAAGCTGCACATGAGTATTTTCTGAGTACAAGGAGACAAAATGTCGTCCTATGGAATGTAATGCTTGTAGCTTATGGTCAAGTGGGTGATATAAGGGAAGCTATTCGTATCTTTTCACAGATGCAGTTTGAAGGCCTGGAACCTAATCAGTACACCTACCCGAGCATGCTAAGGACCTGTACTTCTGTTGGAGCTGTGGATCTTGGAGAACAGATCCATTCTCAAGTGATCAAAACAGGCTTTCAGTCTAATGAGTACGTGTGCAGCGTGCTCATAGACATGTATTCAAAGCATGGTTTCCTGAATACTGCTGAAAAGATTTTTAGGAGGCTATCTGAGAATGATGTAGTCTCCTGGACAGCGATGATTGCTGGGTATGTGCAGCATGAAATGTATGTTAATGCTCTTGAACTTTTCGAAGAGATGCTATTCAGTGGGATCCAATCCGATAATATAGGATTATCAAGTGCTATCAGTGCCTGTGCTGGCATTCGAGCACTCAACCAAGGTCGTCAGATTCATGCTCAGTCTTGTGTTCTTGGTTTCTCTGATGATCTCTCAATTGGAAATGCTCTTGTTAGTCTTTATGCTCGATGTGGCAGAGTGCAGGACGCTCGTCAGGCATTTGAGATGATGGATGTGAAAGACAACATATCCTGGAATGCTCTGATTTCAGGTTTTTCACAAAGTGGGCACTCTGAAGATGCATTATGGGTATATACTCAGATGAATAAAGCTGGTGTAGAAGCTAACACGATTACTTACAGCTCCTCAATCAGTGCTGCTGCAAACACAGCGAATGTCAAACAGGGGAAGCAGATACAAGCTAGGTTAGTTAAATGTGGATATAATTTGGAAACCGAAGCGTCAAATGCTTTAATCACACTGTACTCCAAATGTGGGTGTATTGATGATGCCAAAAAAGTTTTTTCTGAAACTGCTGAAAGAAATGAGGTTACATGGAATGCCATGGTCACAGGGTACTCTCAGCATGGTTGTGGCAGCGAGGCTTTGGGAATCTACGAGGAGATGAAAAGCGTTGGGATGGCACCAAATCTTGTGACATTTGTGGGGATATTATCAGCATGCAGCCATGTGGGATTAGTGGACGAAGGCCTAAGCCACTTTGAATCCATGAGCAGAGACTATGCTTTGGTACCAAGGCTAGAACATTATGTTTGTGTTGTGGATATTCTTGGACGAGCTGGCTTTCTAAACCGTGCTAGAGACTTTATAGAAGAAATGCCTGTAAAACCAGATGCAACTGTTTGGAGAACTCTTTTGAGCGCTTGCATTGCTCATAAGAACAAAGAAATTGGAGAATTTGCTGCTCATCATTTGTTACAGCTGGAACCTGATGACTCAGCAACCTATGTTCTCATGTCTAATATGTATGGAGTGAATAAAGACTGGACAAGTAGGGATGAATCCAGGAAATTGATGAAAGAGAGGGGCGTAAAGAAAAAGCCTGGCCGTAGCTGGATTGAGGTCAAGAACTCGATTCATGCCTTCTATGCTGGTGATAACTTACATCCTTTGACAGATGAGATTTATGACTTCTTGATGAAGTTGAATGAGCGTGTAGCCGAAATTGGCTATGTACAAGACCTTCACAACCTGCCAGTTGAGACAGGAAAGGGTTTGGTTCTCAATGTTCACAGTGAAAGACTAGCTATTGCATTTGGACTACTAAGCTTACCTAGCTCAGTTCCCCTCCTTGTGATGAAGAATCTTCGTGTCTGTACTGATTGCCATAATTGGATTAAGTGTGTTTCTAAGATCTCAAATCGAACAATTACTGTGAGAGATTCATACCGCTTTCATCATTTTGAGAGTGGTTCATGTTCATGCAAGGGTTACTGGTAAATGGCTTGAAATGAAATTCGATTCACAAGAATTAATTCTCATCCATCCACGTGATACGTCCTCACTGCTGGTTGATCAAGATCTCATCTTTGGTTCCAGCTTGAGAGGTGTGCAATCTTTTTTACTTTGATCCCTAGCACCATATTATCTTTAAGCCAATACTTGTGCTCATCGGACTGATGCATTGCAGGGAACAGGGGACTTGCTCAAAGCTATAAGAGATTTTAGGGAGGAGACAAGGCTTAACAGGAAACTGTGATGAACTGATGATGCTGGAGTGGCACGGTTCAGCCTTATGTCGACAATGATCGATGTAGAAAGGATCTATCCATCATTTGCTTCTGTATACTTTCATCTATAATGAGTAAGTCGCCGTACCTTTTGTGACGTTTGTCTGTACAAGTTCTTTATACTTTCATCTATAAATTGGAAGGGAACAGGAAGAGCTATTATGTGAATAAATTTGCATGGACTATTCACAATTCACTTATTGTACATCTCACTCCCTATTTATAATTCACCTTTATATGCTCATCTCAGAAACATATTTGCAGAAATCGGACCTGGCTCAGATGGGTATCCGGATACATGTTGACTACAAAAGTTGCACAGAGATTCAAGAATAGGCAAGTCTTGTTAATTGTCAGCATGCCACGACCTGCCTAGTTCCCGGTTTGCAGTTGCATAAACTCACTACCTATTCATGTACGTGTAGCTGATTACTGTACTCCGTATTCATACGTGGCACGTCATTTTCTGCCTTTGATTCCACCTGCTAAAAGTTATATATTGTAAGCTCATGATTTTGTGTACATGGCAGGACTGGCTTGTGGATGACAGCAAGTCCGTCAAATGCAAGTCAAATTGAGGGGTCCTGACTCGAGTGACTCCTGCGAAGGTGTGATGAGTTTAAGGAGATCCTTGAAAAATTGGTTCATTTGTGATGACCTGATTTTTGGTCTCTGATCTGGAACTGGAAGGTTACTGAACTACTAAACCAGAAACATTATTATCAGCTGTGCAGAGAAATCAGGTAGCATATCCCTTCATGCTCCTATGCTACCATATATAGAGAAAATGCTACGCTGTTTCCTGCACAAAATTGCAAATTTCTTCATCAATATTCTGTACTCTTAAGAGATCTAGCTAAGTTGATGTGTTTGTGCAGACGAACTTTCTCTCCCATTTGCGTTCCAGCGTCCTCAAAAAGCCTCAGTGAGAGTAAACATATCTTACCTCTCTATAGCCAGATTACTTCTTTTGTGCCCTGATTTAAGCAGAATGGCATGCACAAAAGTCGTCAATCGAAGAAGGCTCGTGTCATTCAATAGACTCTTCTGTTGATTTGACAACGCTGATGCAATAACATTCGAAACCACTACTCAGTTTTAGAATAATTGCATCTTGGATGCAGTAAACACTTTTCTACAGGCCGACCCCATGATTAGGGTCAGGCCTTATGGATAGGGCATCAACTTACTCGTCGAAGAGTTGTCTCATGTTCGAATCTTCCTAATAAACATACATTCAGATACATTAGTTATTAACTCCGATTCCGAATCTTTTGTATTGTCTTTTGTTTCGTCAATAATGTTTTCTTGGCAAGGAATCTTTGTTAAGTGGTCAGTGTGTCGTGAGTACTAGGAAACGCCTTTGGATTCCAGGCTAAGCTTCTCTTGTTTTGTGTGAGTGGTCGTGCACCACAACTAGTAGACCACTAGGCGACTGATTATCTAGTACTCACTGATTGAACAATCATCATTTAATTGTTATGCTATTTGCCATGTGCTCCGACAAGCTATGAGAAGGGTCACGAGCGCCTTCCCGATGGGATGGCAGAAGGGCAAAACCAGGGAACGCGATTCGCAGTGAAAATGAACTGCGCCACTTAATTTATCTCGTGGAGACAGGGTAGCGCTGGCGCAGTTTATTTTCATTGTACTAAAAGAAAAACCTGTCATCTAAAGTGCTTGTTTAGATTATACGAGTAGATAAACCAAATTTTATGAGTTGCATTGTTTTGGAAGAAGGAAACAAGTATTAGTATTGGTTTGATTTTTGTGAGAATTACTTTAATCAAGATGGAAATTGAACTTCCTAGTACTAGCATATTGTACTACAAATTCAGTTGTTCAACCTCACAATATATTCGTAAATTTCCATGCTTTTAGATCTTTTAATGCGGAGTAGGTCTGATTATGAACATGATTTACCCCATCTTAACTTAAAAACTTTATTAGTTCTATGAAATAGAAATTCGAAAGGATTTTTTATCAAATAAATTCGAGATAACACCGGTCAAGCTTCTACATTAGTCACTACCACGATAACAATCAATTCATATACGCAAATTTCAAATGATACACACTCATCAGTCGCGTCATAGTCAGTCCAACCATACAAGTATACAACCCCATCGGCCAGCCAACCTCAACCATTGTCAAGTATGTCAACTTACATACATACATTGGCTCCACACCTCCACCTAATGTTTGTGAGTTTGTCCTAAACTCTTTGTCATAATGAAGTCATAAATCACCCTTTTAGTGTCGTATTTTCAAAGATATAAATTTCGTTTCGGAGTAAATATCTCCCCATTAATTCTATACAAATAAAAAATTCACGTAATAATATCTGTTGAAAACGATTAGAAAATTATAGATATGTAAATCAGTAAGTGTCGGGGTGAAGATGCTAATAAAACACCACGGTCATTGAAATCACTAAAGTTGATGCGCACCCTTGTTGTGTTACCACAGTCTACGGTCTACCGCCCATTACGCCAAGAGCACCCGCGTGTATACATTGCTCGACTAGTAATTTAAGTAGGAAGTTTAGACCATAAGGCTACGTCGGCTGAAAATGTCGTTAACTTTACGCAATCACACACAAACAAACTCTGGATAAATAGCCATAATGTGGTGACCACGTGTCAGGTCATGGCCTCATGGGTTATTTTCAGGCGGGTCAGGTAGAGTGTCGTGTCCAAATACGTCGCCAAAATTGACCCACAGAAATATTACTTTGCTGCGAACCGTCGCAAAATGACGAATTTATGGCAGTTAAGTGGTTTTATCAGATTTAGCCAACTGCCTGGTTACCAGGGTGTTTTGAGTAACGTCACCAACTGAATTACTAAGCTCTCTATTTTGGACTCCTCACTCAACTACGTACTTTTCACTCGGTCTATATCCGTCTAGTCAATATAGAGAAAAACGTCTAAAAGAGAAATAAAACATACACTATTACGGCTAATCTAAGAGATAACTAAAACATACACTATTACCGCTAATCTAAGAGACTCTTCCTAGCAACTATAGCTAAATTATGTGCTTCCGACTTAGTTCCGCAATTCCGCCTCGTGTAAAGATAAGGACACCCTCTTAGAAAATTGCTTACGAAACGGGTCTCGTCTGATCAAGACTAGCTAATCTAGCGACACAACGAATCTACGCAATTGAGTTCAAGTAAAATCATTAGAATTGCATCACAAAGAAAAAAAGATCGAATGAATAAGTGATTTTCAAACACTACTGTACTACATACATAAGCATCCAAGGGGAGCATGAAAGTATGATGTCTACGTCGTGAAAAGGAAATCAGTACAATAGAGTCTTCTTGAATACAGAATCCTTCAAGCTGCTTTGACATAAATCACATAAATACTTGGTTGATAATTCGGGCAAAGATTTTGGATGATATCCTTATTTGTGGTTCATTTTACAACAATTTTCTTTTTTCAAACACCCATGATTTAACATGCATGTTCATCTACGGTTATGGACTTCTAAATACGTTTTGTAGGAAATGTTTTTTCGCATGGAGAACAAAAACTATTAGTTCTATATTGTAGCAATTCATCTTAAAGGATCTTAAATACTCCTTTCATTCACTTTTAAAGTCCATACGCCTCTCGGCACACTTATTGGGAATGATGTGTAACTGGGCGGGGCTTTTTATCTAACATGTCTGGGAGTATCATTCATGAATCGTCATACCGCATCTACATAATCAAATGGATTTTTCAAGTGAAATTTTAAGCCTGAACAAATAGATTACATAGGCATTCACGTGAATTCAATTTCCATTGAAACTACGATTTTTATGTATTGGGCCAACCAAAAATTCCTAAAAATAATTTTAGTATTTCGATTACTAGCTTTTTGGTCGAAGAAGTTCAACCCTTAAACGAACAGTAATACTGAACCAACAAACCACGCCCAAGATTACGTACATCCACATCACTCAATCAAATCATTCTACAAAACACCAATCAACAACTTGTTTCTTCATAACCCAATGGGAAATCCCCAAAATTATAGGCCCCCAAACTACCTTTAGTTATATTAGTGACATCCAATTACTCAAATCACTCTTGTTTTGGTAGATAATCACAAAGGACACACAATTAAAATAGCAAATGATCAATCTTTTAATGTAACCCAAACATTCAACTTGATTTCCATGTGCTAAGGTTGCATGAATATACCACAACAATCCACATCCTTCTCATCTTCTTAATCACAATCCCTATCCATTGCCCCACAAGTCCACCACACCTCTGACCCTCCCATATTTCTATATTCCAACTCCCCCAGTTCCAAGCATCCCCATTCCCAGATAAAATCTACCCTTATAGTACTAGTACCTCAATTATTTGCATTTTCCTACCCTATCCATTTCCTAACCACATTTTTATTCTTATACTATTACCCTTAACAACCTCTTCGCAACATAGAGATTATTCACTACTCTTATGAGTTATGAGTCAGACTATTACGATTTCATCATAATCAAACATTCGCAATTCACTCGCAAAATGTTAAGGTGGTCGACTAATCATACATTCACGAGAATTAGGATGACTTTTACAACACCATCTGAGATAATTCGTTACTTGTCAAATTGATAAGCGTACAAAGACTATAACACCGTTAAACATTCACAACAGTCTCTCACTCGTCGGTCCAAACGTGTTTTCTTAACTAACAAATTAGGCTAATCATATACTCATGAGAATCACAATCACTTTTGCACGTGGACTCTAACATCGTTATAAATTCACATTTACCTGCGCCTCATCAATCCAAACGTGTTCTTGTTACTAACGAATTAGGTTAATCATACTCGGAATCAAGAATCGGGATAGAGTTCCTAACCATTAAATTAAATTAAATTAAATAAAAAAGACACTCAATGATTGGACCATCACCGTCCGACATGTAACATGATGTCACCATTCTCTCACCTCCAACAACTCGTATAAATAAAACCCCCGCGCCACTCGCTTCTTCTTCCTATCATCCTTGAGCCGCCTACTCCTCCTTCCTATCTCCTCATCCTCCTCTGAATCTTCTCCTTCACGCTTCCCACAAAAACAAAACAAAAACACAATTATACACAATCGGCGCGGGGCGGGGGCTTGTTATGGTAGCAGCCGCTGACGATCGGCGCCACCGCTGACAAACAAAACCGCCACCGGAGAAATTAATTAATTAATTAATAAAAAAACATGCCGTCGCCGAGGCCGTACAGGAGTGGGGCGGAGAGGTCGATGTCGTTCACCGGGAGAGGAGCGGTGGAGACGGTGGAGGCGTTGAAAAGGCCGAGGACGGTGCCGGACTTGAAAGCGGCGGCTGCGGCGGCGATGAGTGGTGGAGACGGCGGCGGAGTGGTGGTGGTTGCGGCGAAGAAGGTGTTGACGAAGGTGTTGATAAATGTGACGATACAAGGAAGCGTAGGGGCGGTGCAGGTGTTGGTGAGTCCGGAGAATACGGTGGCGGAGTTGATTACGGCGGTGGTTAAGCAATATGTTAAGGAAGGCCGTCGTCCTGTTATTTTTGTTAAGGATGTTGTTGACTTTGACCTTCATTTTTCCCAATTTAGCCTTGATTGTAAGTTGTTCTTCTCATCTTCCCCTTCTTTCTCTCTTGTTTTGTTGTTCGTTACGATTACGTTAATTATTATGTTTGGGTTGAATACGTGAGACAAACTTAAACCACGGCCGAAATGGTATGCAATGGTATACGTGAGTACTATGTCTAATGTGGCATATTAGCATATGTCACGGTCATGATCAATTGATTTTAGTATCCTCGATTCGTCGGAGTATTTAATAATAAAATTATCGGTTTGAATATATGAGATGAAATTAGAACCATGTCTAATAACGTGTTATAAATCGGGGTGGTGTTGAGGAATAAGATCTTTGCCTAACGTGGCATATATCTAGGTCATGATCAATATCGTCACTAGCATTGATTTTAGTATCGCCAATTTGTCATCGTTACTAAAATTATTGGAATGTTTCTATTTTGGATAGTACTAACCTCTGTTCGGCTATAAATTGCGAATCGCCACGGTATACCCACTAATAGGTTAATCAAAATCACAAATAAATTTGCCTGGCGGGTTTAGATAAAATTCTAAGCTAACCATATATATGTAATTTTTTTTAGAACTTTGATTAATCGATTGGTAGGTACACCTCTTATGCGTGTCAAGTGACTCTACGCAGTTTATAGCCGAATGAAGGGTAGTACTAATCTCAACATAAAGTATATTCCAACTTGATAATAAGGTTATATGGATGTGACCTGTAAGATTCAATTGATGGCAATATAATTACAAAATTATTAGTGCTAATTGACGTAAGAGAAACTCGTGGGAAATATCTAAGGAGTACTCTGTATTGGTTAAGTTGGTTTTGTTCTTGTCTGCTGATTGATTGTTGATTAATCACAATATATTTCATTATATCCTCGACTTTAATGAGAAGGGTAACCTAACTGGTGTATCTTGTAACCCGCTTACTTTTTTTTTACCGAATATAGAGCACATAAAAGACTCATTATCTGGTCTAATGTATGTTCATTCTTGGTGGATTCCAGGTTTGGGTAGGGAGGAGAAGCTAGCGGCGTTGGGGTCAAGAAACTTCTTCATGTGCAAGAGGAGGAAGGCGGTGGCGGCCGATGCTGCCGAAGGTGGTGTCGCTGGTGGCGTGCCGGCAATGTTGCCTTGCTCTAAGCAGGCAGAAAAGGCCACAAAGCTTGGCTCTCCTTGCCCTTGGCTAAAATTCATGAGTTTCTTATTCTAAACTTGTAGAAAAGAAACACACAAATTTGTGCCAGGCCTATAGAAGATGAAGAAGTAATTATTTAGATATACTGTAGATTTTACTATTTTCCCTTGATATTTTGTAGCTTTTCAATTTGCGCTCAGAAAGTATTTTTGAGCCTAAAATTCGGTAATTGTACCATACCGAGACTAAAATGATGTCTTATCCGATCCTCTTGAAAATAGGTGAGGCCATAGTCTGAGAATTGGTATAAGCATCGAAAGTCCAATTAATGGAGTATAAAGATTAGTGTAGTAGCATTGTACAGTTGCAAATTTGAGACCGACTTGAAAAGTTATGAGAATTATGAATATATTTTCTCGCGTCATGAAACTAATTATGATTCATAGAATAGTTTATTTGACTTTGCAAGTTTGCATAGACAAATTGGCAAATTATTGCACAATATTAATCGTTAAGTGGTCTCTTTATAAGTCGTTAAATAGTTTGATTTTTGTTGTCTTCCATCCTTGAGGCATCCTTGAGTGCTTGATTGGATAATATGGTGCATGCATATGTGCAAAAATGCACACTTAGGTGTATGTCATAATTTCAAATTGCAATGGGCTTCTTGGTTCCATAATCCTTCATCACGGTAACGTTATCACACAAACACAACTATACAAGCCTAATTTAAACTGTGGAGTGACGATGTGACAATATGATAATGTTATCGGTGACAAACACAAGCCTAATTTACATTGTACCCACTTGTTTTGTTGAAAGCTATAGTACAAGTTTCTCTTGCCTTTGCTTGAAGCAATTGTTTTGGACTTTTGGTGGTCTTCAATCAAGGTCATGTAAATTCAAGATAAACGAGAAGTCAGTTGTTAGAGTATTTTTGCACTAAAATATGTTAAAAGTTTAATTTTTAGTACATGGATTAGGGTCGTCGGTATTCATCGAAATTTTTTGTTCCCCATTGTATTATTCAGCTCTGGATATGTAGACCGAGTGCTTATACTATGCACCACGGTGCACAATGAGTATGGTGCACCTCCTCACAATAGAGGAGTAGGGACCACACTTAAAATAATTTAAATTATTTTAAGTGTGGTCCCTACTCCTCTATTGTGAGGAGGTGCACCATGGGCATGGTGCACCGTGGTGTACCATATAATTTGCAATGTAGACCGTTTCGATTTGTCAATCTATCTTAATTGACCTAATACTCAAGGATTATTATGAAAGTCACGATACCACTCACGATATAGGCTCAAACTTATGTTAAGGTCTTTATCTTCTTCACTTTGGTTATCAACAAAAAAAAAAAAAAAAAAAAATTTATCTTGACTGTTTGGGGGGTCTAAGGTTAATTCGGTATTCAGTGGACTTGTCAGTACTTGAGTTGTTGGTTCTGGGCCTTGCTAGCATGATATCAAATGGGTGAATCTAGAAACTTGTCCAGCCCACATAACATTTGTAATAACCTTTCACTAGTCCACTATAAGGCAAGATCACAATATTTCATATCAAATCAAGCATGATGTGTCCTAATGTTTCAGCTAAACAATCCCAAAAAGCCTCAATCCTGATTTCTGGCATAAGACAATGAAATTTGTTGAACAATTTCAAAACATTCAACTTGTTAATCTCATTCATGATATAACGATACGCGTTCAGATAACCCGAAATAAGGCCACCTATTAATATAGTGGATCAAACGAGATTAAATTTTGGTATATTTCGACAATGACCTCATTTGATAATGTTAAATGGGTCAAAATTTCCAACCGAAGGCCAATATAGGTAAAATCTAGGCCGGAGTTTTGGTTGGCACCATCTTTTGCCATCTCTGACGAATACCGGTAGTGCATTCAAGCGCTCATTCTGGTAAGAAGATGATACCTTACAAACCCGAGATCTCATTCTCATTTCTCATTTTCTTACCCTTTCGACATTCACCAGTCACTCACACACACTATTTATTTACTATCGCTAGATAACAACGTTATTAGTTATTACACATTTATACTCTATCGAACTAACAAACATGATTGCTAAACGCAACTTTATTTTTACTAACGTAACCTGGTAAAATACCCATTATATCCCCAGTATTCCTAAAATAACACAAATACCCTAAACAGAATTTCTTAGAGCGTCTTCTGCCATGGCTGCTCCAGCATCCATCTCTTCATACACCATCCATCATCAATGGCGTAGATCAACGGTGCAGGGAAGGAGGTAGCATTCTTATCTGATCTCGGAGCGACCGAGTCCGACCACAAGCCATCTTCGCCGCCACTCCGATCATCGACCGAATATCTCTAATCACTCATCGTCTGTCGTACGGATGACGCTATCATATCCCGCGAACTTGTCAATCTCTATTACCCAGGAAGCCCACACATTATAATAACCCCTTTCCCAGCACACCACAACACATAGTTCATATGCTTAAGAAATTGTTTTATAATTATTCTGCATCTTTTAAGAACGTATCATAAAGGAAAATGCGAGAAGAGTGATGCTAGGATGAGAGGTCCACCGGCCGCGGACAAGAGACATCCGGTGATAGGTCGAACACGTGAAAGGGAATAAGCGAGAGTGATGGGCTATGATCGGAGTGGAGGGGCGGAGAGGAGTGACGGCAAGGATGGCCCGTGATCAGGGTCGGCGATCGGATAAGATCACCGATTCACCGGAGGGACAGTGGGTCAGATCGGCTGTCAGGTGGGCACTTGGATCGGATGTCCGATTTAGGCTACGGCTACGACTCGGAGGACAGCGTGTATATATAAGTGTTCCGGCGAGAAGTCCGGCATGTTACCGTGTACCATGGGGAAAGCCCGGAGAGGAAGGAAGAACGGAGACAGGGAACTTCAATACGTTAACTGTGAGATCATTAAGGGTAAGATCGGAAGAAAAATGGAAAAAATAGGTTACGCTAGTATTATTTAGGTTACGTTTAGCAACACCCCTAACAAATACCCATATCCCAACCCATCAAAATACTCCATCGATAACCCATAAAAGAAATGAAAAGAAGCCCAAACAAACAACCCTCAAAATAAAATCCAAACCCAAAACACATTTGAATTTTGAAAAACCCTAAATAAAAACTTTTTAGAAAAAAAAAAAAAACCGTGGCGTTTCCTAAAAGCTTCCCCCTTTAAAACCCCCAAATAGCACAGTGTTGGCCTCTCTCTCATAAACCCTAAAAACGATTCATTTCCGCCACCTCTCATTTTCTCTCTCCTAAAACCCCTCTTTTCCTTAAACCTCTCTTCTCTTCTTCATCCTTCCTTCTCCAATGGCCGCCATGCAATTCTGGGGTAACATTCTTTTTCCCCCTTTTAGATTTTACCTCATTTTGTCAATTATTTTGTATTATGTTTGATGTTTATTTGTATGATTATGTTGTTATAATTAGTTGTATTTTTATGGGTATTTTGATATGGTCTGTTATTTGCTTCAAAATCTCTGTTTTGATGAATATATATAACTTGTTTATATGATTTCTGTTGGGATTTATAATGTTTTCGTTTCGCCTATGTAATAAAGATTGAATCTTTTTCATGATATATGTTATGTAGTGATTTTATATGTTGTGTATATAGTGTTTGTATGATTTTCTTCAGTACCCATGTAAAAAGATTGAATCTTTTTCATGATATATGATTTCGTATGTTGTTAAAATAGTGTTTATAGGACTTTTCAGAAATACCCATGTCAAATTTTTTAATAATTTCGTAGTATTTTAGTTTACTTTGGGCTTAGAAAAGTGATTATAGGACTATTTTTCTAAATACCCATATAATAATTTCAGTAGTTTCATGTTATTTGTTGTATTCGGATTTCATTTCGTCTTAAAATGAAGTTCGTGTGATGTTTTAGAAACTTATGTGTAAAGTTGAATCATATTTTCATGATATATGTTGGTTCAATCATATACTTTGGTGTTAAAAGTAGGGCTCATATGATTTCTGATAATAACCATGTGAAAAGTTGTTTAATTTGATGATCTATGCTGTTTTCTGAGTTGTGTTATTAATATTGTGTTGATACGTTTTTGTTATCTGTTGTTTTTAGGTGCTGAGGTGAAGTCTAAGGAACCATTGCGTGTAGAGGTTGAGTTTCAAACTTTCGTCCATGTTTCTCAGGTACTGAAGATTATATCATTCTACGTTTCGATACGCACTTCCGGTTTTTACAGCATATACTTGTTACTCGCTGAGTTTTGCATACTTGTATATCTGTTGAGCTGTTTATATTGTCTACTGCTATTTTTGGCTTGTGTAAATGTAAGCTAGTTGTGAATGTGTGATAGTATCGTATTGGCACATTACTGTTTATGTGATCTCTGTATATAGTAGTGGCTCGTGGTACTGATAGTATATCAATCGGAGTTTGGGTGGAGTGCTGTTTTCATGGCTTGTATACAGCTCTTACTTGTGTAATAACATACTGTGTTTCCTGCATTCTGTTTTCTGAATTTTTATAGTATTTACTTGTTGATGTTGTGTTATCTAGGTTACTCTCGGTGACATGAAGAAGGTTACTGAGCCTGTGACTCTCAATGTTGAAACTAGCGGCAAGAAGCTGGTGATGGGCATCCTGAGCCAGACCACTCCTCAGCTGCAGCTTGATTTGGTTTTTGATGAAGATTTTACGATTTCTCACAGTGGAAAGAGTGGAAGCATTCATCTTTTGGGGTACCAGTCTCTTGGTCCCGACACTGATTCAGAAGTCGGTAAGTTGTTGAATATAATGTTACTCTTTTACTCTTTTATAAATATCACAAACGCATTTGCTTGTAAAGATTGAGTCGCTCATCAGTTCTTTCGTGAATTTTCAGAAGATTCTTCTGATGATGAAGAGGAGGCAATTCCAATTGCAAAGGAGAATGGTAGATACTATACCTGACCATTGTGTATTAGTGTTTGTGCTTTATCCAATTTGACCTTTTGTCTATTTCTTTGTATGCATTCTCTAAAAATATTTGTGCTCTTTAGGAAAACCTGCTGCTGCACCTGCTCTTACCGCCCCTGCTGCAAAGCCTAAGGCAGACAAGGCAAAGCCCGCGGAGCAAGACGAGAGTGATGATGATGACGACTCTGAAGATGATGAGGATGACTCTGATGACGAAGGAGACTCTGATATCGAGGTATTTTGATTTATGAATACTTTTCAAAGAGTTCAGATTATTACTCTTTCAGAAATACCACAATGAAATTAGGAGGTTGTTCTGGAACTTGAATGTTTTTGTTCTTCGTTTTACCAAGTGTTTGCTTATTGATGTTCTTACTGTTCAGACTTGTTTATCCCTGTGCTAATAAATGATTACCCAAATGCAGGGAATGGCTATTGATTCTGGATCAGAGGATGACTCAGAGGACGATTCAGAGGACTCAGAGGAGGAGACACCTGCCAAAGTGGTAATTGAAATTCGAACATTTGAGTTTGCTCTTAATAGGCATGTGTTTTGTTTGCTGAAGGTCTTCATTTCTTCATTGTAGGCTGCTGATTCTGGCAAGAAAAGACCCAATGCTGATGCAAAGACCCCTCCCCAGACCAAGAAGGCCAAGATCGCTACACCCCAGAAAACAGGTGATGTAATTGGTCTTTGCATTCTCCATTCAAGATTCTTTCTTTAATTACCTCGTGACTGTATAGAACTAGAACCATTATGATGGTCTGTAGCGTCTATCTAATTGCTTGTACTTGATCCCTATTACAGATGGAAAGAAGGGTGCTGCTGCTCCTGGGACTCCCCACCCAAACAAGAAGATTGTGAAGACTCCTGGTGGCGACAAGACCCCCAAGTCTGCTGGCACTGATGTTTCCTGCGGTTCCTGCAAAAAGTAAGTTGTCGAATTTCTTGTCTAGTCACCGGTTTGAAACCGATGTGAAATGTGAGTGTGCCTTTATGTGGATGATAACGGACCAAAGGCCTAATCTGTACGATTCTGTTTCAGGACCTTCAAAAGCGAGACAGCCTTGCAATCTCACAATGCCGCCAAGCACAGTGCTGCTAAGTAGATGATCGAGTTGAAGCATGGTGGCTGTTTTTGTGTGAATGGTAGAAGAAGATGAGAGAATGGTTGAGAGCGTTGTCTCCAATTTTTGGCTGAGGGTGATTTGGCATTTGTTGCCTGAATATGTTATTATTCACCTAAATTAGAAAACGTATTTAAGTACTGCTAGTGGTTTGTGGTAAAAGTGGTAGATTAGACATGTTACCCCTTGGCTATGCGTAATCGTTAATCTAAAGTATTGGATTGATCTACTATAGATTTCTCGCTGAATTCTCTTTCGAGTATGATTTTAGCTTTTCTGAAGTATAGCGACTCTGAATTCTCTCGAGCACGTCAATGCTCAAACATGGGTAATCAATTTATCGTACCAGTTACGTTACAGCTTGTGCAAAGCAAGAATTACGGAGTCGAACTTAGTTTGCTTGGTTTATGTTTCTGTGTAAACTCACAGTATTCGAGCCTGTGAAGTCGGCCTACTTCTCTTTGGCTAGCCGATTAGGGTGCTATAACAAAGATCAAATTTCTCGCTGTCTCTCCCTTTTCACAGTGAGTCTTGTTCGTGATATTTATCACTGTTTTTGTACTCGGGTATCTTAACCATGATGATTACAGAATAAGACATTTTAGACTATTATTTGAAAGGACGAGTTGTCAAAATTTTTGTTCTTTCGACATGAAAATACGCACTCCAATCGGCATTGTGCTTTCAACACTAAAATACGTTAAGGGATAAAACTCGTAGTATCAAATTTATCCCTTTCGTTTCATTGAATGATTTTTTTTTATGTTTAGTCGATAGAAATTCAAACAAAAACCGAAAAAACATTCGGAGAAAACCCGTGTTTCTGCGATTCCACCCAAAACCCCTCCCAAAGAGATATCTCCCTGTTTCGATTTCTCTGCCCTTCTAAAACCCCCTCCCTCCTTTTATTCCATTTGATCATTATTCCGCGCATCTCCAATGGCCGCTCCTACGAAATTTTGGGGTAACAAACTAACACTCTTCCCCTTCTTTGCTCTTTTTTTTTCCATTGTTGTTTTACTTAGTTCTGCCTCATTTTTTATCTGCGTTTTTTGTTCGACTTAACTGTAGATTATGTTCTTAATAGTTAATCTTATGATTATGAAGTCTTACCCGAAACTTAATCGTATGATTACGAAGTTTTACTGAAACATGTCCTGTATAAGTATGATTTGTTTTGAGAATTCTGCTTTTAATATCTTTTCACTTGCGATTCGGCTTCATTTTATTTAATGTTTGTTTAGCTTATTGACATACGATTACGTTCGTGTAGTTTATCGGTTGAATGATGAAGTCTCGTTCTATTTTAATTACCGAAACATATCACGTATGTATGAATTATTTGGGGAATTGTGTTGTGTTCTACACGCTTTTATTTCTTGTTGATTCTGCTCACTATTCTTTTGAAATACCCATATGAAATATTGAAAGAATTTCATGGTCTTTCTTCGACACTCGATGTATAAGGCTGAGTAATTTCGTGCTATATGTTCTTTCCGCTGATGCTATGGAAGTAAATATTGTATTTTGGGTATTTGTATACTCATGCATATTTCGTATCTAGGTTTGCCATATGTAGTAGGGATTCTAAGTAGTATAGTCAGCCAACTCTGTTGTATATATTGATAGCTTGTACCATGTTTTTCCTTAACGCAATACAAACACTTTGAGCGTTCATATGGCATCAAGAGCATGGTTGAGATCCTGAGAAAGAGAGAAACACATAGAGATAATTCAATTCATCAAGAGAATAACAGATTATTAGCAATCATGACTGATCGGAAAAGAGGAAGTGCCATAGTGGCAGCAAGAGTGCAAACAGAGGAAGAGACCAAGTCTGATGGCTTGTTTCATAGGGCTGGTTTTAGTACCGGAGATATAGAGAAGCTAGAGTCCCTGATCTCATCAAGGGAAGATAAGAACGAATCACTCACAGGTAATGCCAAATTTAATGAGACCTGGATTTTAGATTCGGGTTGTTCCCACCACATGACAGGAAATCGAAAGTTGATGCACGGATTATGGGAAGGTGAGCCGGCGAACGTTGGGTTACCTGATGGTGCACAAGCCGTGGCATCATGGCATGGCAAAGTCCGAGTTGACGATCGGTTTGTTCTTGAAGATGTCTTATACGTGCCAACATTAAATTGTAATTTGATTTCAATTGGTCAATTAGTGCGGGAATACAATTTTATAGTGACTTTTTGGCAAAAATTTTGTGTAATGCAGGACCCTTCTACGAAGACGCTGATTGGAGCGGGTATTTTCAGAGATGGGGTTTACTACTATCGAGGAATGGTGGAGCGACATCAAGTATCGCGAGTCGGAGTAGAAGATGAAGCCAAATTGTGGCATCAGCGAATAGGTCATCCCTCAAGTCGGGTATTATCTTCGGTTTTTAATTCTTTAGGCAAACATTTTCAATGGGATTCAGATTTTGTTTGTGATTCATGTTGCCGAGCTAAACAAACAAGGTTACCATTTATTCGTAATAGTAAAATTGCAACGGATGTTTTTGACCTTGTTCACTGTGACATTTGGGGAGGCTATCGTGTGAGCGATTTATCCGGAGCACATTATTTTTTGACTATAGTAGATGACCGTAGTCGAGGAGTTTGGCTATATTTGATGAAAGATAAGAGTGAGGCAGGTCAATTACTTCGCGATTTCTACAAAATGGTCGAGGTGCATTTTAATAAGAAGATCAAAGTAATTCAGAGTGATAACGGGAGTGAGTTTGGGTCCAATCCTATGTGGGCATTTTACAGAGAGCATGGAATTTTGTTTCGAACGAGTAATGTAGACACACCGCAACAAAATGCTCGTGCCGAGAGAAAGCACCGTCATATTTTGGAGATGGCTCGTGCCTTGCGTTTCGAAGCCGGATTGCCTCGTCGTTTTTGGGGAGCTTGTGCGCTTACAGCAGCGTACCTGATCAATAGAACGCCTACGCCGTTGTTGCAAGGTAAGTCGCCGTATGAAATACTCCATGGCGAGAAGGCTAGTTTGGATCATTTACGGGTATTTGGTTGTTTGTGCTATGCGCACAATAAGGATAGAGCCCGAGACAAGTTTGGAGAAAGGGGGAGACGTTGTGTTTTCTTGGGCTACTCAAATGGGAAGAAGGGTTGGCGAGTATATGACATAGAAGCTAGACAAACATTCTCTTCGAGGGATGTAAAGTTTTTTGAGCACAAATTCCCGTACTTAGACAAAGAACGAGAATCACTGGCAGGAATTATGGAAAGCAGGGGGAGCACAGAAATGGGGGTTGTTTTTGCCGAGGACAATTCGAATTTAAGAGATGATGCTACTGGAATGCCAGTCAATATTGTTGATGCTACTGAAGTGCCACTTAATGTTGGTGATGCTAGTGAAGTGCCACTTAGAGCCTGTTTGGATACAATTTTGGGAGGGAAAGGGAGGGGAGGGGGAGAGGGGGAAGGGAAAGGGAGGGGAGGTGAGGGAGAAGAAAAATGATTTCCTTTGTTTGGATAGCAAAGGAATAGGAGGGAAGGGGAGGGGGAGTGATACTTCACCATCACCATTGTTGAAGAATAATCCAATCCCAAGCCATTGCTTTCTCTTTCCTCTCCATGCGCCGCCACACAGCCACCGCGCCCCGACACCGGCGACAAGCAACTCCGGCGTCGACACCACCACCCGAAGCGCCATGGTACGGCGACCCACCCTCGGCCTTCGACGGCCACCGCCTCCCACACTACTACAAAATCAACTATAGACATCACCCAATAGACATAGGATTTCAAAAAAACCGATGTCTAAAATGAACCGGTGGCATTTTTGCAACTTTAACCAAATAATAGACATGGGGTTTTTAAAAAAGTCTGACATCTATCAATAGACATGGGATTTTTTGTAAAGTCCGATGTGTATTATATTCGTATAGACGTCGTATTTAATCAAAAACCCATGTCTATGACGTCTATAATATCTTAAATTTTGTAGGCTCATTGGCTTCGTTTTCTCCGCTCCTCTCACAATAAGAATCTGAAACTTCTAACCTTCTCATAAAACTCTCCCCCATTCGTCTGTTCTCGCTCTCTCTCCTCGCCGGATCTCCGACAACCAGCAGCTCGCACGACGCCAACCCCACTGCTACCACTAGACGCTCTAAACCGCCTCATCTTCGACACTGCTTCTCCTGCTCACCTCGCGCAGCCATACACATCCACCGGGTATGAATGTTTTGATTTTGTATATTGTTAATCGATCCATTATCAGTACTTTTGTTCTTGCCAATATGTTTTCATTTTGGTTGATTAGATTAGATGTTTATTGATTTTAATTTTTCTGATTTTACACATAACTTGAAGTTTTTAGGGTTTGGGGTAATTGAATTTGTCTTTGTTCAATTATTTTGTTTCTTTGGCCTGTATTTAGTATAAAATTGCTTGATTGTTATCGAATTTCGAAGTGGTTATGGTTGATTCCCAAATTGGGTCTATGTGTATCTGTTTACGATATTCAATCGATTGATGGTGGCTTTGTCTTGCCCAATGATGGTGCTCCCACTTATACGGTGCGTTTTTTTTAGCTTATTAGTGAAGTTTGTTGATTTTTGTGGGTATTTTTGGTTCAAGATTGCTGTTTTTCATTAATTCCTGCTGTTTGAATTCGGTATTATTCGCTTCGATTTTTTGACGATTTTCGATTTCTATGATTAGTGTCAAAGGTGGTAACTTTGTGGTGATTATGAGGGGATCATTATTTAGTTTAATGTCTATGTTTCGACCAATTTAAAAGGCGAACTTTCGGTGGAATTAGTGATAAGCATGGGCGAGCCAAGGAGTCTCGAGGCAGAAGTGTGTTGAAGGATACTTAATTTTTGTTAGTGAGACAAGTGAATGCGCTTCTGCTACTAAGATTGATAATAAGAGTGGAACAAAGGATCGAGAAAGGAGGAAAGGATACTCGATTTTTTCTTTTTTTCTTTTTTTGTGTGTGTCTTGGCTTTGATGGTACATAATTTGCAAGGGAATTGGCGAGGAGGACGAGAATCGAAATCTTGTGGCCTGAAAACTCGTTGAGCTCTCTTTGATTCCCGAATAATTGAAATTCTGTTGATATAACGGTTTTGGTAAATTTGATTTGGCTTCTCATCCTAAACTCAGAAGTTGGGTGGTTTTGGTTTTGTGCTAATAAGAATTACTTTAAAGACACAATCAAGAATGAGACTTTAACATGCTTGATTTCTGATGGCTGTTAATTGATATGTAGGAGAAGGATTGGCTGTCCTTTTCTTTGTGGTAGAAGCGCTACCTCCACCTATGAACCCTTTATAGACATTGAAGGAGGTATCAACAAAGTTCTCTTTATAAAATTGCGTCAAGTATATGCCTGTGTTATTGTTAGATTGTTTCACTTTGCTTTTACGTTACCATGTGGTGTGGTTTGAACTGGCTTGATAAACATATGCTGCAAAAGGAAGTTCACAGAGCTATCTTGTAGCGTTGCAGTTTGCTATGAAAAGAGGGAGGGGGGGATTTCTTTCTTCCTCGGATATTTGGTCTTGGAAATTTTTTAGCTAACAGTAGAACCTGTTGATAAAAGTTTTGCATTGATTTTATCTTGCACTAATTTTAGATCTCCTTACAGATGGCTTGCCATATCGAAAGGTGAACACTTGTCTCTTAATAGTTTGAAGATAGTGTAGTTCACTAGCTATTCTGCTTTTTCTCGAGGCAGAAGTGTTTTTGCAGTACACTTGTGTATTGTTTTAAACTCATGTTATGCTAATTAAGCCAATGTTTCTGTGTATATATCCCCTTTGTCAGATCTAAAGCATTTTGGGCAATACTATTGAAGCAAGATGATCGAAGTCCACAATTTTTAGAAGTTTATTTCTCTAGATCTGGTTTAGATCTTTTATTTATGTTTTTTTGTAACATTTTGTTCCTCCACTTTTGTAGAGTTAGTTTGTTTCCCACATATGTATTGGTTCATTTGAGAATTTCAATAAAAACTGAATATCTCCCATTCGTTCCATGAATCCATTCCACCTACAAATTTGTGTGGCAAATTGTGATTCAACTATCTTTGGTACCTTTTTTTTTTTAAAACTTAGACTTTGGATAGACATCGGCCTTTTATGAAGTCTCATGTCTAAACTTGACAATACACATGGGTTTTCCAAGGAAAACCGATGTCTATTTATCACATAGACATGAGTTTTTTTAGGAAAACCGACGTCTATTCATCACATAGACATGGGATTTTTTCAAAAAACCCATGTGCAAAAAAGTGATAGACATGGGACTTAAAACCGACGTCTATCCCATTAGAATAGATGTCACCCAACTTAACGTCGGAATGAAAACCGATGTGTATGCGTAAAAACATCCCATGTCTATATGCCTTTTTGTAGTAGTGCCATTCATTTGGCGCGCGCGAAGCCTTCTCTCTTCTTTCCTTCTCCCTCGTTTTACCCAGATTTGCCCACGACCCACCCTCATCTCTCTCCCTCAAACTCTCAGCCACCTATCATGGTGGTCGTCTACCCGGAACCGGCTTTCATTGGCCGGAAAATTCTTTTTGATTTTATTTTCGAAACCCTAGATCTAAAATTGGTGGTCTTAGGGTGGTGGTCGAAGACTGTGGTTAAGGGGGAAGTGTTCGCCGGAGTCTTGTGGTGGTAGTGGTGGTGACGCCGGCGGATAAGGTGGTGTCTGGTGCATGCCGGCGGTGGAGAGGTGGTGGCGGCAGTGGTGGTGGGGAAAGGGGGGAGGAGAGAGAAAATATAGTTGTGATAAGTTTAATTGTAAATATAATAAATTGTGAGGGCATTTAGGTAATTTGAAACATTTTCCTTCCAAATCTCTCCAATTTTGAAGAGACAAAAAACTGAAAAAATTGGGGAAAATCCATCCTCCCAAATCCCTCCATTTCTCTTCCCTCCCCTCTCAAATTTGTATCCAAACAAGGGATACAAATCCCCTCCCTCCCCCTCCCCTCCCCTTCCCTCCAAATCCCCATATCCAAACAAGCTCTTAATGACGTGAATGAAAACGTGGAGAATGCCACACAGGCTGTTTTGGAGAATGAAATTGTGGCAGTAGAAAATGAATCTGAACCTGCTATCACAGGGGGATCACCAGTACAGGAGCTAGGAAAGGGTGCTCGAGAAAAGTTCAAGCCAGCATGGATGCGAGACGGGAATTTTATCTGCACGACCGCCAAAGTAGTAATACCCATCTCCACTTCTGAAAACCCGCCACATCACGTGTCTTCAAAGAAAGGTACTCGTTATCCAATAGCCAATTATGTTAACTATAATTGTTTTTCTGCATCCCATCAACATTTTCTTGCAGCTATCAATGTTAAAAAGGAGCCGGGATCATACTTTCAAGCAGCCAAAGAAGCTAAATGGAGAGATGCCATGGCCAAGGAAATTGCAGCATTAGAAGCAAATAAAACCTGGAACGTGGTAGAGTTGCCGCCTGGTAAACATCCTATTGGATGTCGTTGGGTGTATAAGATTAAGTACAATGCAGATGGAACCGTTGAGCGGTATAAGGCTCGGCTAGTAGCACAAGGTTTCACGCAAGTCGAAGGGATAGATTTTCATGAGACTTTTGCACCAGTTGCGAAGATGACGAGTGTACGTTGTTTCTTGAGTGTAGCAGTAGCAAAACGATGGTGTATCTCACAACTCGATGTCAATAATGCCTTCTTGCACGGAGACCTCGAAGAAGAAGTGTACATGAGATTGCCACCAGGTTTCCAAGCTACGGGTAGAGACAAGGTTTGCCGACTCAAAAAGTCGATTTATGGATTGCGACAGGCGTCGAGAAATTGGTTTGCAAAATTGGCCAATTCTCTACGAGAATACGGGTTTGTACAATCATTGGCAGATTACTCTCTTTTCACTTTCAAGAGTGATGAAACTTTTCTTGGAGTACTTGTATACGTCGATGACATGATCGTAGTGGGTAATAATGAGCAAGAAATAAATGCCTTCAAGTCCTTTTTGCATCGCAAGTTTGGGATAAAGGATCTTGGAAAATTGAAATTTTTCTTGGGAATCGAGGCTGCACGAGGACCAAAGGGTTTGTTTTTGAGCCAACGCAAGTATGCTCTGGAGATAGTCCAAGAATGCGGGTTACTCGGTGCCAAGCCTCTAGATGTGCCGATACAGCAAAATCATCGGTTAGCTCTTGCTGAAGGCGATTTGTTGCATGATCCTATGAAGTATAGAAGGTTGGTTGGGCGATTGATTTATTTGACTATCACACGTCCGGAATTGGCTTACTCGGTTCATGTTTTGTCACAATTCATGCAGACACCGCGGAAGGATCATTGGGAAGCGGCTTTGCGTGTGGTCCGATACCTTAAAGGACGTCCCGGTAAGGGTATAATTTTAGGCGGGGACAACGACTTACAATTGTATGGCTATAGCGACTCAGATTGGGCTAGCTGTCCAATAACGAGGCAATCACTGACAGGTTATTTTGTGTGTATTGGAGAATCACCTATCTCGTGGAAGACGAAGAAGCAAGCTACTGTGTCACGATCATCGGCCGAAGCTGAGTATCGTGCAATGGCGCATGCAGCAAGTGAGTTAATTTGGCTAAAGTCATTCCTAGCATCTCTTGGAGTTTATCATACACAACCTATGAGGTTGTATTGTGACAATCAAGCAGCTTTGCATATCGCCAAAAACCCAGTTTTTCATGATCGTACCAAACACATTGAAATTGATTGTCATTTTGTGAGACAACATTTGGTTAGTGGAAATATAGCTACATCTTATGTTCGCACCAAAGATCAGTTGGCCGACATTTTCACTAAGGCTTTGGGTCGACCGACTTTCGAGTATTTGGTAGGCAAGTTGGGCATTCGTACACCGCCTGCTCCAACTTGAGGGGGAGTATGGAAGTAAATATTGTATTTTGGGTATTTGTATACTCATGCATATTTCGTATCTAGGTTTGCCATATGTAGTAGGGATTCTAAGTAGTATAGTCAGCCAACTCTGTTGTATATATTGATAGCTTGTACCATGTTTTTCCTTAACGCAATACAAACACTTTGAGCGTTCATAGATGCTAGCCCCAGCACTATCACCAATACGATAGTAGAGCACAACATTAGAGAGCAAAATAAGTAAAATGACACCATGTTGCTTAATTTGCTCTCTAATGTTGCGCCCTAGCACACTGTTGGGGGTAGCATAACTGTGTTCGTTTTGATCTCTAAACTAAAATAACGTTTACATGCTCTTGTGTTATATGATATCGTATTAATTAGGTGCTGAGGTTCAGCCAAACAACACACTAAGCGTAACACTGAAGGATGGATCTACCATTCATATCTCCAAGGTACTGTCAAAACTCAAAACTAGCATTTCGTGCTGTTTTAGGCTACGCACTCGTAGTCGTGTTAATTCCTTGTCGATGATTGTGTTGTTTAGGTTGTTCTTGGTGACATTAAGAAGTCCAATGATGCTGTGTCTGTTTACATTAAAGTTGGCGACGGCAAGAAGCAGGTTATGGGTGTTCTAAGCCAGAACACTCCTCAACTCTCATTCGACCTGACATTCCATGAAAAATTTACGATTTCTCATGACTGTGATAATGGGCGCATTTCTCTTTTGGGACAACAGACTGGGGGCAGAGTTTCATGATATCCTTGAAATTAAACCTACTAAATGTATCTTTGTTTGTTTTTGTCAAGTTTTAATTAACAGGTTTTTTTTCACATAAATCATGGTTAGTTGTTTGCTTTTGAGCACACATACTATTTTTGTTTCCTTGACTCGGTTTTTTGGGGCTGGGTTGTCGATCTTTACTAATTCGGATGACTCAGAGGTCGATTCAGATGACTCAAAGGATGATTCAGATGACTCAGATGTCGATTCAGATGACTCAGAGTTCGATTCAGATGACCATTCAGATGACTCAGAGTTCGATTCAGATGACTCAGGTGACAATTCAGACGATTCAGAGGACAATTCAGATGACTTAGAGGACAATTCAGACAATTCAGATGACTCAGATGACAATTCAGATTACTCGGAGGTCGAGGAAGCTGACAAAGTGGTATTTAAACTCGAACATTTTCCTTAGTTTGTTCCTAGAGAGATAGAATAGGCACTCGTTTTGTGCTTTGAAATGCTGAAGGTCATCATGTCTGCATTGTAGGCCGTTGCTGGTGCAAAGACTCCTCCTGCCGAGACCAAGAAAGTTTACTGCGTCGTTTGCAAGGAGTAAGTTGTCTGAAATATATACGAGTTTCGTGAGTCTGAAATATGATAGTGAATATCCCGTAACGTAGATGAACTTGATGCAGGGCCTTCAACAAGGAAGCTGAGTTGCAGCATCACACATTGTGCAACTGTAAAGCTATTCATGAATATCAGAGAAGGATGTTTGGGGGTGAGCAAAAGCGGGTACCCGCTCCAGAATCTAGGTCTGGGAAAAGGCACCGTCTTAACGGTTCCTAAAATTTGGAACCGGAACTGCGTGCCTAATACATTTGACTCATAACAGTTCAATGATCTTGGTACCATACGTTTATTTATATGTATCTAGAGGGATTTAGTTTTTATTCATGTTTTCGGGTTTTAGAGATCATGTTGGCCTAGACTTTGAGAACTTCTCTGCTGTGGAATTTATTCAGACAGATAATTTCACATATACTGGTAGAAAAATTCTCTGAAATCTCAATCACATTGACGCAATTCTCTCAACCCTGCAACCTGCAACACACTAACAAGTAACACCTGTAACCTGAAACCGCAATGCTCTAACTGCTAACACCTGTGAATATTACGTTACAATGAACAAGATGCAGTTAAATTGAGCTTTGTTCTTGAACAGGGAAATCTGCACCCATAAAACTAGTAAAATGTTAGTAAGATATTGACCGGACTTACATACAATAACGTTGATCTCCACAAAACCGAACACGGGGCTACTACAAAGACCGAATTTCTCTCGGTTCGGTCATTCCTTTTCCACAGTGTGAATCTGATCTTTCCAAGCTGCAAGTATGTGCTTCAATCGACTTAGAGCAATAGCAACGGAAGAACTCTATTTTGAGTTCTTCCCACTCCACCTCATCATTTCACAATCTCAATGTTTAAGAACTTGGAATAAACATTGGAAGAACTTTTTACTTAGTTCTTAAAATATATTGCTTAATTTTTAAAATGAAATCTGGTAAATATTTTCCAAAAAAATAAGATAAATTTGTTAAATAAATACGTGCTGAACTACTGGCCGTCGATGTCCATTGAGATTTCCGTTTCGCACGTTGGATGATATAAAGAATTGCAAAAAAAAAAAAAAAAGAGGTGGGCCCATATTTTCTGTCAAACTTGTTAATATGCGCATCACTTTTTAGCAGTTTGCTGAGCACGCGCCATTCATTGTACTGTCGTGTTATTCACGCGACTTCTTTCCCTTTTCACCTTCTGGAATTCGAACGTGGACGAACTGAGTTCGATATATCGAACGCGGTTCTTATGCGAACGAACTTTGGTGTGGTTTCAATGGACGAACGTTTTCTTTTCCGGTTCTTATTTGAAGAACTCGAGGTAAGAACCACCATTGGGATTGCTCTTAGTGATTTCAACGTGAACATACTTACTTCAATTGACTTTGTGATTTCAATGTGAAAACACGTATTTCAATCGAGTTAAGGGTTGAGAACTGAAGACTAGTATAAAACTTATCCATTTTATGGATTTAGATCCCCTGGAGTTATTTTTTTATAGAGTTTGTAGAGTTTACTATAAATGGAAATTATAATTGAAAATGTATTTATGAAATTAAGAGATAAATGCACATGATAGAGTTAATTTTCCATTTTAATTAAACTCTACTGTGTAGAGTTACTTTTCAACTCTAGGGGATCTCGATCCCCATTTTATTATATTGGATTTGTTTGAGTAACGTTAGACGCAGCAAAAAAAACCGCTATACGCAGCATATAATATTGATAAATATTATAACTAACCGAAACCCTTTCCATTTCCAATATAAAAACCCTCCTAAAAACCCCTCCCTCCTTTATTCCATTTGATCATTTTTCCGCTCATCTCCAATGGCCGCTGATAAGAAATTCTGGGGTAACACACTAACACTCTTGCCCTTCTTTCCTCCTTTTTTTTTTTTTTTTGGTTTTTATTACTTAATTCTGCCTCAAATTTCATTCGTTTTTCTTGATCTTAATAGTTAATCGTATGATTATGAAGTTTCACCTTAAGTTAATCGTATGATTATGAAAATTTACTGGAACATGTCATATCATACTTGGGGGAATTTTTTGTTCTTAATAGCTTGTCTTCCGATTAAGTTCGTACACTAAATCGATTAAAAATGATGTCTTGTTCTGTTTTATTTACCGAAACATATCACGTATATATGATTTAATTGGCAAATTTTGGTAAATTTGTTGTGTTCTACACGCTTTTATTTCTTGTTCATTCTGTTTACTATTTCTTTTGAGATACCCATATGAAAAATTGAATGAATTTCATGATGTATATCTGACTATCCGTGGTTGTTTGGTTGTCAAGAAAAACCATGGGAACTCAGAATTCCCTTAAATCCAAAAAATGGAGTTGTTTGGTTAGCCAAGTTATTAGGAATTGAGAATTCATCAGAATTTTCGATTCCTACAAAAATGGAAGAATTGGTTTACCTAGCCCTCTTTTGGTAATAGGTAGGCGCAACTCCTACGTCCAACCAAACAATTTTGAGAAATTCCAATGAAATTTTAGTTCCTGTAATGTGAAATTTCACGAGAATTCCAAGTTCCCGTATATAACCAAACAATAACCACAGTTATGCTCGTATGTTTTTCCTCAACAGCCATGTGACCATGCCTAAACTTGAGTAGTGCTATATGTATTTTTATATCTGTAATTTTTAAACTAAAAACAAATGTTTACATGCTTTTGTATGTGTTACATGATATATCATGTTAATTAGGTGCTGAGGTTAAGCCAAGGATGAAATTAAGCGTAACGAGGAAGTATGTAGGATCTACCATCCATATCTCCAAGGTACTGTCAAAACTAGCATTTCGTGTTGTTTTAGGCTACGCATTCATGTTTGTACATACTAGTTAATTACTTGTCGATGTTATGCTGTTTAGGTTGTTCTGGGTGACATTAAGAAGGTTAATGTCGATGATGCTGTGTCTGTTTACGTTGAAGTTGGTGGCAACAAGCTGATTATGGGTATTCTTAGCCAGAACGCTCCTCAACTCTCATTCGACCTGACTTTCGAGGACGATTTTACGATTTATCACGACTGTGTTAATGGATGCATTACTCTTTTGGGACAACAGACTGGGGGCGGAAGTTATGGATCAGAATTTCCAATTACCACTTTTGTTAGATTCAATTAGGTTTCAGTTTTAAGGGCTGTTATGCCAGCTCCACATTCCCTAGTAATCAGTCCTTAAATTTGTTACAGAGTATTATTTTAGTCTATATAAAGGCTGACGTAGTTGAGATTATTCGAGAAAGTTTATTTAGGATTTCTCCTATGCTTATTTGAAGGCTGGTGTAATATGAGATTGTTTGCGAAATTTTATCTAGAATTTTTTCATGCTTATATATAAAGGCTGATGTAATTTTTGCATGCTTAAGCTCCCTCTATGTTCCAAAATATCCTCAACAAGCTCAACATATATAACTACACGGTTAGAGTTAGTTCCTCTATAAATGGTCATAAGCAAATCTGTGGAATTCATTCAGTCTACATTCTCACCTCCCATTACTATTCAGCATACAAGCTGCCAACCCTGCAGACTTATCCGCTTCTACAAACGACGCATCAGTAAAGACCATTGTGGTGAGGAGAGCTCTTTTTTGAGAGTTTATATATTGTCCCTTGTTTGTAATTGGTAGTGAGCAAAGACAAGGATTCCCCTCACGCGCGTCGCCGCCACCCGTCTCGTGTTCGCGGCACATGCACATGCGAAATTCGCTTCTAAAGCCGTGGTTCACCACGCTACATTTTCGTTTCTTGTTTTAATTAGATAGCAGTACCAATTTCGCCAACATAGATTTCCAAATATCTCAAATGGGATTAGAAAATAAAGAGAAAACAAACAAGCTAATTAAGGACGATATTTTATAACATTAACGTAGAGAGGGATAAAAACAAGTTACATTCGCGAGTAAATCCATAATCCATCACACTCTAAGATATATATAGAGATATGACCTTATTCTCGCGGCTACATACTCAATACTCACACACATGCAAGTGACACAGTACACCCCATGACAATATGACATAGCATATAATAAGAGGATCGGAGTGTTAATTAGGAACACAAAAGCCCCCGGCCATTTTCGACATGTACCATATACCATGGTGTTTCGCACTTATAACCTGCACAACACATAAAACCCACACCAGTGTTACAATAGGAATTGGGACCTTCGCACGGCCGCGCCACTGCTTGGAAGAAAGCATTCTTGTGGTTCACATTTCCATTATTCGCGGCCATTATCGCGACTTCCGCCGCCACTTCAGCCACTTGGTTCATTGAGTATTTCTCATCTGTGACTTCCTTCAAAATTCCGGTCCTTGATCCTAGCACCTCACCTGCATTAGTAAACCCCGTACAAAACAAATATTATTAGTTGCAACTTAAATTATACGAGTCTCATATAAGAACGAGAATTTTTTTTTAAAAAATTAGTCGGGCAATTATTAGTCGATCAATTTGGTGCGCTTTGCATGCATAAACGTGATATATAAGAAACAAATTATTGGTTTTATTAAAGCTGGTGACATTATTATTGTAATCTTCATCAGATCAATCAACAAGTTAAAGATTCGTGTATGTAAAGCTAAATTTGTCATCAAACTTAATTATTGTCACTAATTATAAATAACTGAAATGATAAGCGTAATGTAGAAACTAGAGTTTTATTATACCCATGGAACTCAAGAGGAGTAGCACAAAGAGAGCTGGGGCAATGAGCTTAAGTGGGAAGCTTCTCTCCATTTTCTTTCAATCGTTTGTTTATTTTTGCTTAATAATAAGTTGCTATATTTGGATGATTCTCACCCCATCACAACTAGTCTTTAATAGTATCTACATTGGTCCTACCTCATTACTAGAGTACACTTCTTATTGATTGGTTTTAGCTTGATGGTACTAGACTACTAGCTAGGGCGGCCTATAGCTAGACATAAAGTTATTCATGTGCATCTACTACATGCAAACTAAATTATTATTGCTATGCATTTTTGCACGTTGTGACGAGCGAAAGCCACACGTACAAATTTCACCTACTATATAAATCTTATTTGTTGTTGTCGATAAGCATGTTTCCATGAGATCGATCATCACCTTATTAGTTTGAAAATTTCCAAGTTAGACACATTGTAGACTTGTAGTAGATATCATTTCGAGTCGTGACGAGTAGATACATTTCGAGTCGTGCCGTGTGTTGGCGTATCAAACATTAGATGTAATTTCGAGCGTAATTAAAGATGAGTAGTATATGAAGCATGGCAAGTTAAAAAAATGGAGTATACTAACTCTTAACTCGATTGAAGTGGAGCACATGTTTTCACATATAGATCTCATTCTAAGCGAATCTTGAAGCGACTTGTTAATGGTTTAGATTTTGGATACGACAAGACGTTCACGAAATACCAATGGAGGATTGTTGGAGAGACAACAACCCATACGTGAGGTTGGGGAAATATCTCACATTAAGATAAATTTGAATCCGATATTCGATATACTAGTGTAAATCTAATTTGAAACGCTAAGGTGAATGGTTATTGGTTTAGACTACCTTTGGATGCTACAAGACGTTCACGAGATACGAATGGAGGACCAAAGAGATGGCAGGCCACATATATGATCCTAACGAGAGCACAATCGTGTAACACGCTATGGTGGAGACTACTCAAACCAATTGAATAAAGTTGTACAATCAGCCAACAGACCAGAAATAATGGCTGCAAAAACAGAGGACACGTTTGTGGTTTCTAATTAAACACGCGAAATACAAATTTGGAACAGAGGGAAATGATAATTTAGTAAATTTCATACGGAAATGAAGACGTTCCTTTGCTTTTGGTCGACGAAAGGCCCTTAGGACGGACCTCCATTCACCCACACCCTCCGGGAGTAGTCCAATGGCGTAAAAATGGGGCATGTTATTCGCCGCACGATTACCTCCTCTGCGAACATGTGAAGCGACTATCGATTCGAAATCTAAGAAGACACCTAATTAATATACCTCACCTATAGGTGTCCTAACTGTTGGGAATTATGTGTGAGTGGTTGTCCCACATCGAAAAATTGAAGTGGTTGGAACATGTTTATAAGGTAGTGAGTTACTCCTCCTATTGCCAATTGGTTTTAGGATGGAACCTCACTACACTTATGGACATGGGCCGGTACTCCTCTTGGACGGCTCTCCCCAACACTAACACCACACATACAAATATCATTTCTATTTCTATTTTGCGAAGTATGAGTGTATGACTATGACATACGGAAATTTTTTAGGTCTAATACACTTATACACACGAGTATATTTACTTTGTGATGCTCCGAGTGCGTGGATAATGCTATAAGAGTCTCATATTGTCATAATTAAAAATAAAATATTTTCCAACAATAATAGATAAATCAGATATAATAATTATAATTGATTCATTAAGTAAGTTGTTCGAATTAGATAAAAATATTATCATATTGATAATACTCCATAACAAGTACTCGTAGATCATAGCTGGAGTACCATAAAAACTTCCTGAGTTTAATTAAGGTCATGGGAGGTTTGAACTGGATAGGTGAACAATAAAAGGAGGGCCGCCAAAGTGATTGCAAATGCAGGCCACATAAATTGTATCGTACGTGCAGTAAACATATTTTGGAGACCAAAGTACTGCAATAATATAAGAAAATTAAAGTACACACTGTCATTTTAAAGCTTTAATCGTGAAAAAGTGAGAAATAATTGCTGCCAAAAAAAGATTTGCACATGCAAAACAAAGTACAAGTTTCTCAAAACGTGAAACACAAATTTGGATTAGAGCTGAAAGAAAATTTAGATAATCTCAGAAATGAGAGACGGGTGAACAAGGGCAGCCTAACTACCCAAGGGAAGACATAAAGAACCAAGAGAAGACGATGATGAATTATAGATATATACACCTAATATCATATGTATACAACGGAAATGAGAACGTTTGTTTGCTTAGACTCTTTATACTTTAATTTGTAGATTGAAAATCATCTGGTAATATGTAACAACCAAAAGGTGAAGGTCGTAGTTTTTGACGGGTTAAACGTAAAGTGCAAACGTTAAAGAATATCATAGGCAGAACGAAGTTTAGGAATAGGAAACCAAGATGAGGGCTCTATATGGATCCTCGGCTGTGCAACCAAGCCATAGAAGGGGTCTTGTGAAGTTGTGCCTAATATGAACCTTCTAGGCAGCCACACGTCTTCCCCCTCGTGAATCCCATGCAACTTCGGAGTGATATGATCATGCCGAATTACCCCAAAAAAAACATATGGTAGACATATATGGTTCCAGCATCATTATCCCTAGCAATGTTTTATTGTGGCAGCATCGATTTTGAGGTTTCAAGTTCAAATTTTAAACAAAGACATGTTATAATTATGATTAAGGTACGTGGATATGATGACCTTGTTAGCATGTGAAACGACTATCGATTCGAAATCTAAGAAGACAGCTATATTGCTCGAATGAAATGATATTGCTTGAATGAATATGTTGTCATCTAAAATAGAGAACGTACTTACTTAGTAGTGGTTTGTGGTTAAAGTAGTAGATTAGACAAGTAACAAGTTACCCATTATTCACTTATCCCTTATCCGTTATCCCTAATCGTCAATCAAAAGAGTATCGGATTGATCCAATAAATTCCGTAACGTAGATGAACTTGATGCAGGGCCTTCAACAAGGAAGCGTGCAACTGTAAAGCTATTCATGAATATCAGAGAAGGATATTTGGGGGTGAGCAAAAGCGAGTACCCGCTCCAGAATCAAGGTCTGGGAAAAGGCACCGTCTTAACGGTTCTTAAAATTTGGAACCGGAACTGCGTGGCTAATACATTTGACTCATATACAGTTCATAGAACTCAATGTTCTTGGTACCTTAATTACGTTTATTCATCAGTATCTAGAGGGATTGAGTTTTGATTCATGTTTTCGGGTTTTAGAAATCATGTTGCCTTAGACTCCTGAGAACTTCTCTGCTGTGGCATTTCAGACACAGAATTTCACATATACTTGTGGAACATTCCTACCAATAAAACAATTCTCTGAAATATCAATCACGTTGACGCAATTCTATATGACCACAAAGCAGGAAAAGGAAAAGATATATACAATAACGCAATGATGGACTAGGGGCGAAATAAGTCGTAAAGATAGTGATCACTCGCTAGAGGAGTAGACGACTGCGATATGTCATGATTAACCCCTCCATTCAAGGCCGATTCTGGCTAGAAAAGAAGCAATGCTAAGACTCCTGCCAACAGTAAGAAAGCAAAGATGGCTACACCACAGATTAGAGGTGATGTTCTCCTTCGCGAGTTGTGACCCTTTTTCGTTGAATGGTAGAACTAGAACTGTTTTTAACTCATTGTTGGTATCGTGTCTGTAGCTCCAGTTTAATTTTCGGTAATGGTTTAAACTTTAAAGCAGATCTCCCATACAAAAGCTGTTTTTCGTCACAGTAATTCGGGTGGGCGGCACCACAGGCAAACGTGTTCTCAGCCGACGTTCATACAACATTGGAACAATAGGAGAGTATCTTGGATAAACCAGAGCTTAGACTGTTGAATAAAAAATCATTGTATATTTTTGTTTCTTGTTTAGCATATCAAGTATGTACTTTAACATACCTCAATCATTGTATTTTCGTTTCTTGTTTTAATTAGATAGCAGTATCAATTTCGTCAACATAGATTTTATAACATTAACGCAGAGAGGGATAAAAACAAGTTACATTCGCGAGTAAATCCATAATCCATCACACTCTAAGATATATATAGAGATATGACCTTATTCTCGCGGCTACATACTCAATACTCACACACATGCAAGTGACACAGTACACCCCATGACAATATGACATAGCATATAATAAGAGGATCGGAGTATTACTTAGGAACACATATGCCCCCGGCTTTTTCCGCCCAGTCAAAGGGTGTGTAGCACCTATAACCTGCACAACACTTCATACCCAAAACAGAGGGGTTACAATAGGTAGCGGGACGTTCGCACTGCAGCGCCTCTGCTTGGAGGAAAGCATTCTTGTGGTTCACGTTTCCATTATTCGCCTCCATTATTGCGATTTCCGCCACAATTTCAGCCACTTGGTTCATTGAGTATTTCTCATCTGTGACTTCCTTCAAGATTCCAGTCCTTGATCCTAGCACCTCATCACCTGCATTTTTTTTTTTTTTGGTAAACCCCGTACAAAACAAATATTAGTTGCAACTTAAATTATATAAGAACGAGAATATTTAAAAAAATTAGTCGGGCGATTATAAGTCGATCAATTTGGTGCATAAACGTGATATATATATAAGACACAAATTATTGGTTTTATTAAAGTTGGTGACATTATTATTTTAAGCTTCGTCAGATCATCATTTTGTTCTAATAATCAGGATATGAAAATTTATTAGAACAAATATAAGCCGACGAGTATAAACAATGTAAATACATATATCGGCGTGGCACGGGCATGCAAACTAGTTAAAAATAAAGTTGTAATCCAACTTATTGTCACTAATTATAAATAACTGAAATGATAAGCGCAATGTAGAAACTAGAGTTTTATTATACCCATGGAACTCAAGAGGAGTAGCACAAAGAGAGCTGGGGCAATGAGCTTAAGTGGGAAGCTTCTCTCCATTTTCTTTCAATCGTTTGTTTATTTTTGCTTAAGAATAATTAAGTTGCTATATTTGGATGATTCTCACCCCATCACAACTAGTCTTTATATAGTATCCACATTGGTCCTACCTATTACTAGAGTACACTTCTTATTGATTGGTTTTTGCTTGCTTGATGGTACTAGCTAGGGCCTAGGTAGACATAAAGTTATTCATGTGCATCCACGTACTCCATGCAAACTAAATTATTGCTATGCATTTTTGCACGTTGTGACGAGCGAAAGCCACGCATATACGGAGTATACAAATTTCATGTACTGTATAAATTTTATTTGTTGTTGTCGATAAGCATGTTTCCATGAGATCGATCATCAGTTCATCACCTTAGTTTAAAATTTCCAAGTTAGACACATTGTAGTAGTAGATATCATTTCGACTCGTGACGGGAGTGGTTCAAAGTGCCGTGTGTTGGTGTATCAAACATTAGATGTAATTTCGAGTGTAAATAAAGATGAGTAGTACCAAGTGGCAAGTAAAAAAAAAATGGAGTATACTAACCCTCAACTCGATTGAAGTACGTGTTTTCACATATACATCTCAATTTTGAGGGAGTTCTCAGGTGACTTGTTAATGGTTTAGACTTTACCACAAGATGTTCACGAACTACCAATGGAAGATTGTTAGAGTAACAACTCATATGTGAGGTAAAGGAAATATCTCACATTAAATAAATCGATAATTAGAACTAATCTCCCCGTCCTAACTCAAACACCTCATATTCCATTTCTGGACGTCCCATTTCAAACACCCTACCTATTTTGGGACGTATTTCTCTCTCCTACTTTTATTAAATTATTACATCATCTCTCACATTATCTCTCCTACTTTTATAAATCCTTACATTTTTTCTCCTCTTTTTTACGAATACTAGGATGAAAGCCCGTGCGTTGCACGGTTCTCTTAATAATGATTTCTATTAATCCACCTCATTAGTATATAATTAGCTCATAGCCTCATAGGTAGTAGCCCACGTACTATTGGTACTCCGTATTAGATGAGATTGAGCACAATTAAGGTTGAACGTTCTATATATATATATATGTGTTGTCTAGTTAAACCTTCTAAGAAATATGTCGAGAAAGTGTGTCTGTTAATCCACCTCATTAGCATATACTTCATATATAGTATATTACTCTAAATCTCGCTCATAGGTAGTAGTATACGGACTATTGGGATTAGATGATTTAGGAACCCTAATTCAATCATATGATATTCATTTATAAAGTTTAGTTTGTACTCCTTAATAAATTAGTCAAACTTGACTTATAATGTGATCCATATAAATATGTAATACAAAGATATTAACCAATTAAGATAATTAGAACATCAAATATTAGGGGATTAGTCAACCGATCCTTTCATATTGATTTGAATCAATCTTGAATTAATTATAGTCCATGCCTCCACGGAGTTTATTATGTGTTGCGAAATGATGATGTAACAATGACATTTTTATCTTTGAGTTATGACCGCTACTATAGCAGTTCTACGAATATAGGACTCTGAATATATATTATGCATTCATTGGATTGTCTAATAATTATGAGAGTTTCGTTTAAAATTGGTAACTAAATAATATTATTAAATTCTCGAAACTCTCTAAAAACCTTCAGTCGTTGTGGGAGCTTTAGAAAAACCTCCTTTAATAGTATAGAAGGATTACTCCACCCCAATTTACTATATCAATATTTCTTATTCCACTACAAAAACGAATCGGGTGTTTGAGTTGGGATGAAAGGAGCATAATTTTGAATACGATATATGATATGTTAGTGTTAGTGTAAATCTAATTTGGAATGGTGAGGTGAGTGGTTATTGGTTTAGACTACCTTTGGCTTTGAATGCTACAAGACGTTCACGAGGACCCAAGAGATGACAGGCCACATATATGATCCTAAAGAGAGTACAATCGTGTAACACGCTATGGTGGAGACCAGCAAAAAAGACCATTTTTTTTTTGTTTTTGAGGGTCAAAAAAGACCGAGTTAGGCCCCGTTTGATAGGACTGCATCTTTTTGAACTGATCTGATCTGATCTGAATGATTCTGATCTGAACTGAACTGATCTGATCTGAACTGATCTGATCTGATCTGAATGTGTTGAAATCAGTGGCGGATGTACATACAAGAGTATGGGGTCCGCGGACCCCGGAAAAATTTTCGGAAACGCAATTTTTCAGGCTAAAATTTGTGAATTGTCCCGTTAAATAGATAGAGGGACACCGAAAAAGATATATCAGGACACCGGGAAATTTTTTTTCTAGATCCGCCACTGGTTGAAATTTTGATTGAATTTCAACAAATTAGTATCAGTTATGGGCCAAATACATTGATAAAAATTTCATCTGATCTGATCTGATCTGAATGATTCTGAACTGATCTGATCTGATCTGAATGATTCTGAACTGATCTGATGTGATCTGAATGATTCTGAACTGATCTGAATACTACTGCGAATAAGTCCTATCAAACAGGGCCTTACATACTGCATACTAGTATATACTAGTATTGGAGTATAAAGTGGGAGAAATAATTGCTGCAAAAAAGAGACTCGCACGTACAAAACAGAGGACACGTTTGTGGTTTCTAAACACGCGAAACACAAATTTGAAACAGAGAGAAATGAAAAATCTTTCGAGAATCTGAAATATTTTTTGAGCTATAGAGAGTCCGAATTCTGTTGGAGCAATCGCTAATTCGAGATTCAATTAGGGTGTGTTTGGCCAAACTCCTGAAGTGTTTATGAACTGTTTCTGGGCCGTAGAAACTGGAAACTGCTCAAACACACAATTCTGAGAAACTGTTTCTGGAAGGAGAAGCTGTTTCTCAGAAACTGTTTCTGAGGAGCACTTCTGGAGAAGTTGGAGTTAGGCCAAACAGACCCTAAGTATCCACTTCTTAGTCGAAACGCAAAGAAATTTATAGTCGATCTATTTTTGTGTGTTAACTCAATTGTGTGCTTGACGATGGGAGTTTCGTGGTAACATGATTTATTACAGTATTTACCGCCTTACGGTTTATCACCCAGCCGCATTTTTTTTTTTTTGACGGGAAACTCTACACTACTTAGCAGCTAATATATGCCATTCCATATTAATATTAATCTGAAAAATAGGTAAAAAAATTTTGGCTCTAATGAAAGAACCGGAATAATAAATTAAAAGAAACCACAACAACTCCTCGGAAATCACAGAGTCAATTTGCGGAGGATGATTCTCAAACCAAATCATATCATATTATCATCTGCAAAGTTACGACAAAGATGGGCTAGTTCATGAGCTACCGTATTACAACTCCTAGGCACATGGGAAATTAAAGCGATAGGGTTTAGAAAATACAGTAGACTATGCTCAAGCTCGGAAAGGATGTTGGCGTTCTTACCTCGAATCGCCAAAACCTTTCCTTAATGTTTAAAACCCTAAGAATCCAACCTCGTCGAACCCACAAGCTACAATATGACAAACGTACACCAAAATCAAATTACGGTATGGGTCAACCAAAAACCCACAACCATGTCAATGACAAACCTCTAAGGCTCTAACACATAACTCATACCTTAACCCAACCTTAACTCATAACTCATATCACCCAACCATGGACTATCACCCAACCATGGACATTAGCTGCTCCTTTGTACTCGGGTAAAAATAAAAATAAAAGATTGTAACAGTATTGCGAGTCTTAATTAAGCCAAGTAACCTTATGCTCAAATCATCAGTGTGATCTGGGCGGGCAGTACCCCAACAGATGAACGTTCTTAATCGAGGTTCATACAAGCATTTTCTCGTGGGAAATAATAGCTAGATCACAAAGGAGAATACCCTGGATGGAGCAAGCTGACATTGAACTAACCAGACAAAGGGGCAAGATTGCAAGATGGTATAAGTCAAAATCTAAAAAGTCAATTGAGTCTGAATAACGAATCAGAACAGCTGCAACATGGCAGTCGTCGGAGTTTCAAAGTCACCGGAATTAAAGCGTTACATAATTTAATTCCTACAGTAGAAGATGAATAAAACGGAGAAGATTCCTACAACTGAAATGACATAAAAGCTCTGACATGAACTTATTGAGCTGCAAAAACTAACACGAACAACCTGCAACCTGCAACCACTAACAATTAACAACCTGCAACCTGCAAACGCAATCCTCCAATTGCCAAATTGTAACACCTGTGCAAAATACCAATAATAATGAGCTGCAGTTAAAATGAGCTTTGTTCTCGAGCAGGATCTGCACCTGCAAAACTCGATATTTCATTAGTGTATACCAACGCACTTACAGAGAAATACCATTACGTTGATCTCACTATTGCAGAACTGCTCGAACAACTAGGAAGCAAAAAGTTAAACACGAATAACAGACAACAAAAACAGCTCTCTCAATCACATTCACATCAATCTAAGAACATCTCAAATTCTCAATAGCATGCAACAAGCAGGAGAAAGTAAAGATATAGTATCTAGTAACACAAGGACAGTATCTACGGAACCAGTTAATTGTACATCCAAGAAGACACAATGATGCTAGGTAAGACTGATCCTAACAAATCACTAAACCTGGATACTCTTCCAATTCCCCAATTTAGAAGCAAAACAATGGAAAAGAAGTGAAGCACAAGCAGTATTAGCCACCTTCATTCAAAAACCGTGAAACCATGTCACCCCTTCCTCATTGAACACTACAGAAGGCAAAAAATGAGACGGCAGTGATACAAGCCAAGCTCCTAAAGTCCTAATCATATCAAAATAAGAACAGTGACAGGTTCACGATTGCATAACAGTAGCTTCAACTTTAAACCACAGTCTCATAAGTTCCCGCATTCAAAGGGGTATATTAGGGGGGGCCAACAAGTCGATTTACTTTCTCAATAGACAGATTAAGAAACAAGCTGAGAATCAAAATTTGTTACACTTAGCAAGCAATTACCAAGCATGCGATTTCAGGAAATACAGGTAAGGGAAACATAAGAGACTATTGATTTCATTCAGGCATTGTATATTAATTATAAAAGAACTTATACTTCATCATTTTCAGATTCTGCAATCAAAGTATTAAACAGACACTTCAAAAAGCCATATACAACACGGAAGGGGAAAAGCTAGAGAGTATCAGTGTGCAGGTCAAAGTCACATATAGCGCAAACCATACGAGGTACTCCGTATACTACTAAAGATAAAGGAGAAAAACATATCACATGCCACAAGAGTGTGAACCTGTACACCTGCACATTGGAATATGGGCCGTAAGAGAAACTTGTAAGGACTCTTGGCCTCTACCAAATATGTATCTGGCAGCCACATAACATTCATAAAACTGGAAGTCTGGAAGCAAAAAACTAACCATATAATACAGTGATCAATTTCCATATCCTTCTTATTGTTGCTGTTGATAACCATGACCATCCATGTTATTGTTAGCAGCATCACCTTGGACCTTAGCACTTTCCTTTTCCCTATTCCATTGCTCAATTCTTGCACGTCTCTCTTCACTTCCGTCTCTGATAGGACTTCTGTCCCTTCTACCACCAGGACTTCGGCTTCTTCCTAGTCTATGTCCAGGGCTAGTGCTCCTGTGTTTCTTGCTCCGACTATCATAATAGGCATCCCTATCATCATATCTCCTGCTGCTATGGCCGCGTCCATGGTGGCGATCATCATAGTCATAGCTTTTGCGTCGGTATGGGCTAGGGCTTCGGCTTCTGCTCCTGCTACGTATTCTCCTATACCTCCCATACAACTGCCGCCTCAACTCCCTGATAAAAGACACATAAGATCAGAATAAGCCAAATTAGCCGCATTGACAGTATGATAAGCAAGTCTCTTTTAGTTACCATAAAAATTACCTGCTAATTCTCTTCAGATGCATGAAATTACAGTAACCACCCCGATTGCAAGTGTTTTCTTCATATTGCCTGCATGTTGCTTCACGAAAATCTGTGACCGGGGAATAATCCACGATAATAGGACGACCTATGAAATAGAAATGAGGAAGTTTAGAGCAACAGCAATATTTTCAAGCACAGTTAGGACTAGAATCATGAGCATAAGTGAAAAGTAAAAGTAGCTTTCCCAAAGGAAAATTATTGATATTAGCATGAAGTTATACCAGCATAGTATCTCCCAGTTAGGTGGCGAAGTGCATCTGAAGCTTGTTCTTCTTCTCTGTACTCAACATAAACATTCCCCACCTGACCATGAAAGCTCAATTCAGCTTAATAATGGCATATACAGTTATACAAAATAGTGGAAGCAGCATTGTACACACACACACACAGAGAAATTAAAAAACAAAAACTGAACTTGTGTGAGTAACTGACTTACCATGTGATCAGCCAGGTTGTCACAGACATTAAGCGACTCGATTTCTCCATATTTGTTGAGTTCCTCAAACAGATCTTCATAGAAATCCTATAATAAAGCAAGCGTGAAAATGAGCAGAAGTCATATGGCCAGCAAAATGCTCCAATTACTTGCAAAGGCATACACGACATTTGGGATCAATCTTATACAGAACCAAACAAGCGAAAGCAAGATGTATAATACTACAACTACTGGAACTCCAAGAGAGTAAGCAACAATCCTGACTAACAAAAGAAGCTGAGTTCCCACCGAGTTTTGTGCACCGGAACCATATACGACAGGGAGGCCTCATTGACACCAATCATAATTCATAATCTAGACAACACATTCTCACCCTACCGCAGCGTAGACCAACAAGAAAAACATTACAGAACGCCCGTCGAAAAATTAAGCAAAACTCTTATATTCCAGAATCTGATTCAAACATTAAGATAATCATATTCACATTGCATCCTGATATATTGGAAGTGTATCCAGTTTTTTCAAAATCTGAACATAAACGAAATCGAAAATCCCCAATTCAACAACACAAGAACAGAAACCCCAAATACTCATATATTCCAAACCTAAAGTTTACCAAAACACTTACATAATAATAAACCCAAATAAACAAAATAAGGCACAATCAACAATAATTCATGATTAATCACAAGATTACATGAAAAACTGTAAATTCAATCATACAGATTAAACCCAAAATTGCATGTCAAATTCCAGCATGATCCATTAATTTCATGTCTAATTGAATCAAACAAACCATGAAACCCTAATAAAGTTAATCAAAAGGGGCCTAATCAAAGTAATCACTGAACTAAAAAAGACGAATTTTTCCCAGAAATAAACACAACCCAACAATTTCAATCCCAATAAATCACAAACAACCTCAAAAAGATTGCTACTTTCAATAAAAAAACAATCAATCAACCTAAAATTCACCCAAAAAAACATAAAAAAAATTCCAACTACTACACGACAAAAATCACATGCACCCCACCAACGATTTGGGGTCGGCTAACATGAATCGTCATATGAAACCGTCATACGTAACGTAACGAACACAAACAAAATAAAGATTTATAAAAAAGTAAAACAAAAACTAGTAGAATTACTACCTCAAAGTGATCCTGAATTTTGCGAGGATCAATAGGGTGACCCTGAGCATCAACACCAGGGGTGATCATATCAGGGCGTTGATACATATTAGATAGCAAAAGCGTAGGGCTTACGCTAGGCTTAGTGTGTAGCCTTGAGCAGCGTTCACCGTGTCTGCATGCTCCTATTTTGAAGTAAAATGGACAGTTCACTCTGTCTTTCTCTGTCCCGAATATCGATGCCAAGTGTTCCGCCATTCTTTGCTTCTTCTTCACTACTCCTCCTCTTCTTTTGGGTTTTTTTTTTTTTTATGAGATTTTGGAGTATCAAATTTTTATGGTGATTTTGATTGTGGTTTTTTTGTTTATATATAAGGTGTGGATGGGAAATTTGGAAAGTGTAGTGTTCGAGAAGTTTCCGAGTTGGTATGGGATTAGTGGGTACATGATATTTATAGAAAGGGAGAAAAAGAAGCACAAGAGCTGGTTTGCCCGAGTGGTTAAGGGGGAAGACTTAAGATCTTCTGCACATAAGTGCGCGTGGGTTCGAACCCCACAGCCAGCATTCGACTGTTTTTTTTATTTTAATTTTATTTGGTAAGTTTGTTTGTTTGTTTTTCACTTTCCATGTATAAGTAAATATATAATGAGTCCATTACTAATACTGGTAAGATTAAGAATATGAGAATTGTATGAACGAGTTTTTTTCTGTTATATTTTAGGGTAGTGATTTTTACACTCTCAGAATTGATTCTTACACTCTCTCATATGAGTCACAGTTCTCAATGCTCCTCTCACATGAAAGAGTGTAAATAGCAGTCGGATGAGTATAAAGTCATCATTCTATTATAGTTTACGATAACTTGTGAAGTGTACATGAATAATTACGTAATAACTAATAAGCTATTTGGATATATGGAAACTAGGTTGTTTAAGCACTCACACTAGCTAGTTGGTATGTATCATGTATGTAATGTGAGATTTTTGTAGTAAGGTGAATAGACATAAGTATGAATTTTTTGAGAATTCAATACTACAAGGTATACCAGAGGAGGAGTGCAACAAGGGAGAGCTGGTTTGCTTAAGAGCTCTCATGTGTATTAAGCTGTACAAGTGATAATGGATCTAAGTTACAGCTTGAGTGTCTGTCAATTCGAACAAAATTAGTCCTTCTTAGTGAATGATCTTGAAGATAACTCTCAACCGCGACAATCTCTAAGGAGATGTTAAGAAACTCATATCTGTTAAATGTCATGTCCTCGATTCATTTGAATCAGGGAGCATCTCATTCGAGAGTGTCTTAGAACCAGTACGTAAAGTTGTATCAGTCAGAGTCGAATTCACAATTCCTTAACCTTCCATGTTTCTCTAATCTTATCTACTTGATCGACAGGTGATTAGTCGAATATGCAATCATTTTCTTCCGCTACTGGCGCTGACAGGCGACAGCACCAACAGCCAGAAGTCCAGAACACCGCATTTTAAAGCGTCTTCCATGTTACTAGTATGGCAGTAAAGAATGGAAGACATGACACAGATCTACCTACAGGCTACAGATTTGACTGTAATTGTCATAACAGTATAATCTGATGCTTAAGAATTTCACTCAATGAATAAATCTTGGAAGGGATCAACTCCCGTTCATCTGCTCAATTTACAAGAAAAATGTGTGCGCAATTTGCTGAGTAAACTATACTGATGCACTTATCAAAATGTTGTTTATGGGTTTCGAAACTTCTTGAGTACATTTTATATCTAAGACAAACACTATACTCTATACTATACTATGCCAAACTTATTGTTTGTTTATGACCATGCAACTCCTTATAGCTACAACAGATCCAAGCAAGCCAACAACAAATAAATGAAATAGACTGATCTCTGAATGTCAGACATCTTCCACGCCCTCTATTCGCTCTTTGCTTCTTGGAGTATAATTTTACAAGTATGCTCCCTGTAGCTCTGGCTGCTTCCAATGTCCTGTTACCCTCAGACGACATTTGCACTAGAAAAAATGCGTAACAAAATCAACCCCGTTTATGCACATTTCAACATCCGAGGCCTAAAGAGAAGCGACTATATTTGTGCAAATGTTGGTGTTGATCAGATGATAGCGACAACCCTTGGGGGATCACATTTAGATGATGGTTCCAACATAGCCAAACCCGACAATAGTGAATGTGATGCTCTGGAGGAAGAAGTAAACATAGAAGCTCCACTTGCCGTACATGAAATCGTAACATCCACTGAAGAAGAGGAACATTCCAACTCCCAATTCCAAGAAGTTCATTCTGTCAAATTTATATGAAAGATTGGTCAGTAATCAGTATTTACCCACCAAGAGCAATAAGCATAAGCTCAAAAGGGTACAAAAATAGTAACATCCTAAATATATACCTTTCTACAATCTTGGATCGCGCCTTCTTCATTGCAGCTTTCACGGTACTGGTAGTCTTATCTTTAGCTCCTTTAGCTTTCTGAGAATCTCCGAGCTTCTCAGTAACAATCCACTCATTCACCCTTCCTGCTTCGAAAAGACCAATCAGAGTCGCCTTTGTCCTGTGCAACGACATCACATTCTCGAACAAGACCCAGTAGAACAGCAGATGAATTGACCTGGGTTATATTTGCAGAAACAAATGTTAGGTGGAAGATATTAAGGAATACAGAGCTTAAGAAAGACAAAATGAACAGGAACCCGACTGCAGAAAGTGTCTGAATTGTATATACCTTGGAGTTCCAACGGAATTTAAGACAGTGATGATCGCAGGGATATAGACAGCACCCCAAAGTGGGACTTCGACTTCAGGAACCAGTACAGACAACGGAAGGACCATACAATAGAACAGAAAAGTGACCATATGGGCAGTGATCTTTCGGACCAGGAAGAAGCTGTAAATCACATATACTTTCTTCCAGAATTTCACTTTCTGCAGGGGAAATATGCAAAAGAGTCAGAAATGTTTCTTAGGACAGATACATTGTAGCATTATTTCTGGAGAACTGAAAACAGATTAAAAGCTCACCTTGTTTCTAATAATCTCCATCACCATTTTCCTGAACAGATTTGCAGGGCCACAGGACCACCTATGCTGCTGAAAGCGGAAAGCCTTGAAGGTACTTGGCAATTCACTTTTAACCTGACATCAATTCCGGAACCAGATCAGAAATCATTGCTTTACATAGAAAGAAGATACTGAGAAGTAGTAAGGCAATAACGCTCTCGACACTGAAACATGAGAAATCGAGAACTTGAACAAGCTATCAAGTACCTGAAGATCACCAAGGTAAAGAAACTTCCAGCCACGAAGACTAGCTCTAACAGCAAGATCCATGTCCTCCACTGTAGTCCTTTCATTCCACCCTCCTGCCTCGTTAATGGCATGAATCCTCCATACACCAGCAGTTCCTATATTGTTCACCCACATATTTAGACAAATCCAAGAGACCAGCGACCAATGGCATAACCAAAGATAGATGTGCAGATTAACAACACATCACATCTTGAAGAAGAATAAAGTAAACTTCTGCAATGGTGTAACTGAATTATACTAAGGTCTATAACATATTCTATTTTAATACTTCTTCGATTAAACATAACTTAAGTGTCTCAAATGTTTGTAGTGCACAAAAAGCATCCACATTGCATCTAAGAGTTTAAGTTACTACGAGGGGAAGAATCGAATCATTAGGCATACCCTAGGTCACAAGAGGTAAAATTGATAATTCAACTTTGGTAGTAGTAGTCCTGATTAATAGATAATGTGTTCCTCCACGACAATTCGATTCAGAAATGAAATTCTTTGATTTGTGTCCAAAGAGATATGAGAAATGGTAAAAGGAAAGATTCAAGAATTTACCATTAAAGCCAAAGAAGGCATGGGTTGCAGAACCCACTTCTTGCTCCACAGTAAAATGGTAATCAAGAGACATTTCTTGCATTCTTGTCATTAGACACTCATCTGAGTTCACTGCAAAAATTAACCATTTACTTATTAGTAATGCAACTCTGATCCAAACATCAAGTTCCAATGTACATATATCCAAAATAATGAACAGCTTCACATTTCTATGCAACCAATGAATACTATTCCACATTGCAACCCATTTCACATTATAACTCATATTACAAGCTTAGGAAAACATGAATGAGGAATATTTGTTTTTACTTTAGTTTTGAGTTCCGATTTTCACACTCCCTCATTGCCTCGAATAATTTTGAATGCTAAATTACATAAATCTCGATTTCAAATCTTAGGTCCGCCTCTACATTAAGTGTAACAAATAATACACTATACACCCAATCTAACTCAACAACTAAAAGATACATTAAAGTTACCAAGAAACTTGCAGCTAGACTCAGAAAGTACAGAATTTAATACTCCTGAATGTGTCAGAAAATTATAGGCTCATTCTCAAAAAATGCAACTTTAACTATTACAAAGGATGATCTGTTTCACCAGTTTCCTAAAATGATAGATCATGATATTTATAGTGATTTCAACTCATAGTTTGTTACATTTACTGACAATTTCATGAATGCAAACCACTTGAAACCATCAGTCTAGCATTCAACTACAACGAAGCAGCTCCTAGCATGCACGAGAAGTCGAGCATGTACATTATGAAAGATGAACAGTCGAACACAAATGTGGTTGCTAACACTTCATCCAGAGCTCAAAAAGATATGAAAAAATAATATCCGAGTCCGACATTCGGCCACAAATCATTCAATCCTTTGTAAGCTAGACTACAAGTAACATGTATCATGTACACTACTTATAAAGTTATAACGATCACAAAGAAATACAAACAAACACCCAATTATGAGTTACAAGAGTAATTTGTTTCCATTAAAAGAGTGGGACACCAAAAACAATTACATAAAGGACAGGAAAGTGTCGGCGGGTGCAGTGGAAGGTCCACCTTGTTTTTGGCTGGTTTGTTTTTTTTTAAGTGAAGTTTTTACTACGGAGAGTGGAGTGGAGAAAAAATGTCAGTGAGCAACTAAATCCTCAGCAAATAAGGCACTATTTTACGGCATATTACCACGTGCTCGTGGGGTTGCCCAACTGCCCTTAGACACTAGTACACATGACTTGTCTCTCTTCATAAATCCCCCTCGTTGACCAATTTACCCTAAAACAACCAAAAGTTAATTTTATTTATATTTTTACGGTTGAGGGAAATTCGCAACCACTAGTTGTAATGCGGGTGTAAACCACACGCGCATTACAGATAATGGGACACAAATGAAAAGGAACTCAAGGATACGGGTAATGACAACATGACGAAACATAGAGGAATATCGATTGACTGTTAGGCCGGCTCATCCAACTAGACTCGGAAAAGTTGAACCGGGTCAAGACCAACTTCACTATTGAAGTCAATTGCTAGAGAGTAGAGACAGACAGACCAACTTCACTATTGGAGTCAATTGCTAGTGACTAATTGACCAACCACATTATGAAATCTAATTAACGTAAAGACAACACAGAAATAGTTAATATAATAACATTTGGAGTAATTTAGAGTGAACTGAGCTTAAAGAGAGCTAGCTAGAGATTACAGTGTTATTAGAATACAATAATTAGGCTTTTGAGTGAAGATAACGAAATTGGACACTTTAATTACCTTTAAATCAAAATCAATTGGTAACCGATGCATGAAAAGTTGCAAATTGCTAAACAATAATGTTGTCCTTTTGCAAGTTTTATCTGAACTTATTAAAATTCATGCATTGGAGAAGTAAAAGGATCGAGCATATTACAGCTATGAAGTGTTTGGTTAGATTCTTAGTACGGCTTACTTTTACCCTTGTTTACTCCATTACTACTTTACATTCTTGATCGGAATTTCGCTCTGCCTACATCTTAAGTCAAGCCGTGTCACGCACCTAGCGAAGGTGAGTAAGTCTACTATGGTGATTGGTGAAAAGTACTCCAACATAGATAGTATGCAATGGTTAGCTTATAGTGTTGATGTGGAGTGATCTATGGATACAAGACAAACAAGTGTCATGATCAAGCTTGTTAAAGAATAGGAAAGGACCCGTGATTGGTGGGTACTAAAAAATTTCATGGGGACCTTTTTTTCTCTTGACATTTTTCTCGTGTAATAGAAGACCTTCTTTTTCTTTCTAAAGTCTGAATTTTATAGTATTTACCGCTACAAAACCATGCAAATACACACAAATTGGAAAACAATGACAACATTTACCAAAAGCATCTAATAAAGTTCAACCAAGAAAGGGAAAAGAGAAAGATGCAACATGGACATGCTCAGTGACTCAGTGACAAAGTTAGGCTATTTATTAGCCCACCGACACTCTGATTTTTAGTAACCATGGGTTAAAATGGTCAATTGGTCATTAGCCCTAAGGTTTTCTCAAGGTCCACCTATCACTAAAAGCCGAGCTCGGGTTAAGATGGTCTGTTTCGATAGATTTGAGTGACGTGTGCATAACACATGCATATTAAGTATTGATGTACTACTAGAACATATCTTAGAAGTAGTTAGAAAATGGGTTGTTGGGTTAACTAGAAGCTTACCAAATCTCCAACGACCTTGCACAAGAGCAAGTTCAGGATTATGCATTAAGTATGGGATTGCCCGCCGGAGATAATCGGGTTCTGGCCGGAAATCGGCATCGAAAATCACAACATATTCACAATGCTTAACATAGTCTCTCTTCAATCCTTCCTTAAGTGCACCAGCTTTGTAACCAACCCTGTTTTCTCTGATTTGGTATATTATATTAAGCCCTTTGCTAGCCCATCTCTGGCATTCTAATTCCACCATATCCTGCAAAAATGTGTCACTTCTTGTCATAAGTCTATTAATTAACTAGCATTTAATTGAATTAATATGTCTATATGATCCAGAATTTAATGACAGGTATACTCTTAATATAGTAATCTAGGCCCTTATTTCTTAAGTACTAATTTGGGTTAGAACAAACATGAGTATGACAAAGAAAGCAACACCTAATTCATTAAATTCCAAGCTTGTTTTAAGTAGAAATCTACCCTAATTGAGTAATAGAAGGTGAAAATGTTTTGTCAACTTTTGCTCCTTTTTTGTGCATGTTTGTTGCACATTAGAGATTAGACACACAATAAACTCGAAAGAAATGTCTCAACCAAAAGTATCAATATCCCATAGGTTGCGAATATTAGTTCACAAAGATGGCAAATACGCAAGTCATTGAGGTGTTACACCTAATGATAGCTCGTTACAACTTACAAACTCATTCGTCAAAAAACGCGATAAAACAAAAACAAGTTATATGGGAGTAGTACTACATTGCCTATTGGAATCAGTATCATCTAGTGACACCTTATCGTTCTCCGTATAAAGTAATGAATCGTGCATTTAGAGCATGTTTGGATGCATTCCAATAATTGCGAATAAGACTAATTTGGTTACCTTGACAACCGGGTCAGTTGAGTCATCGAGCACTTGAATGACCATACGATCAGCAGGCCAAGCTAGGTTGCAAGCAGCACCAATTGACACTTTATACACCTATGCCAAACATCAACCATTTTTTATTAAAAACAATCAACAAATAAATACTCGTATATACTACAATAATTATCAGATCACAAAAAAAGTGAAGAAATTAAAAAAATACAAAAATACAAAAGATTTTTTTTCCTCTTTTTAATTTTCTTACACAATTCTCAAAATCAAATCTACCAAATGGCACACACTACACCGAATCTAACCAACAACAACCAGAAAAATACATGCTAACAAAATTGTATACTGACTTTACGGGTGTGACTTCATGTGGAAGCTTACGATATCTAATTTGTTTGTTTTTAAATCTCGAACAAATGGCCATCAATAACAAAAAAAAAATGCATTTACTCATAAATCATCATGTTCCTTATTTTTAAAATACGTATTTCGGTTTTTTCGAATCGGGTCAATTTCATCCGGCCCTAATGTGAAAGTAATATACTATACCAGGGTAAGTGAATTTTACATTCCTCGAGTTTATATGTGAACTTTTTTTTACCAAAGTCAGAATTGTCACTGATGACTTGATGAGGGTAAAAATCATTTACTACTATAATTGGTACAAACTCCAAAGTCCGATTTCGACATGTAAATAAAAACTTTGGAAAAAATATACTATTTGACTAGAAAAATAATACTAAGATGTCATATGAAAGCTACATACGAAGTATCGAATTAGTAACAAAAAATGAGACGTGAAAGAAAAAACTTTTCATATTTTTCTCCTACTTTTACCAGACCAAGTCTTCATTTCTCCGTAATAAAAACATAATCAATTTGGATTAGCTCAAAAAATATAATTAATGTCAATTTCAGAAAAATTCAACTTTGACATTTTCACACATTCACCCAAAAATAAAACAAACCCACCAACATTGACATCTTAGACTTAACATAAGCATAGAGTAGCTAATAGAGTACTACTACCGTTTTTTCGAAACGTAATACAAGTATTGACATTTGCGCGTCATTATAACTAAACTCGGTAAAAAAAAAAAAAAAGGCGCAATAGTAAGGAAATTAAAGAGATTATACCTCTCTCTCATTAAACATGGGGATTTGAATAAGAACATGAGGGAAAATGTTGGAGCCACCAGTTTCAATATCCTCAGAATCAGGTAATTCTTGCCAATTATAACGTTGTTTAGGCTTCTTCCAGAAGAGTTTAACCAAGATAATTACCACACCCATATAAAGCCTCTCCATAAACAACATTAATGACATTGTTAATGAGATATAAACTCCAAATCTAAGCAATGGCACAACTACTGGTGCTTTTATTAACTCCCACATTTGTTCTAAGTGCCCTGACATTTGCCCTCTTGCTTGTAACAGTTGATCTTGAAATATGTCTGCCATTTTTTTACTCTTTTTTTTTACTGTTTTACCCCTTTGAAAAACAGGGGGTTTGTGGAGAAAACAGGGGATTTATAGGTGGGGGAGAATGGCAATGTGGGTTTTTAATGGGAATTTAATGTGGGGTTTTATGGGTGATTATGTAGTAAAAAACTTTGGTAAAAAAATCAGAATATTTGGGGTGATTTTGGGAGTAAAATGGGAAAGTATCAAGAAATGTGAATTACAAGGAAGTTTTTACTTGATTTGTTATTATATTTTCTTCTCAGATTTTTGCCAAACAATACTTCTGCTGCTGCATTTTCTATCAGAGCAGAAGTATTGTGACACAAGATCAGAGAGAAAAGAGAGGGAAGGTGGTTTTTGGGAGAGAAGAGATGTGTAATGAGGAGAGAGAGAGAAGGGGAGAGATTGTGAGGGTCTTTTATAGTCATTTTAGGTCTTGTTATTGCTATGACTTTCCATTTTTACCTCTTTTGTTGCCTTTTTTTTATTTTATTTTTATTTTGGATTTTTATTACTTTCTTTGGCTAAAATGATTAATTGTAATTACACTACTTTAATAGGTCCAAAATAGGAGTATTCACATTCTCACATGGCCTAAATTAAGTATATTTAGTCCTATTAACTGCGTAGTTTTGTTTCCAGTTCAGATGAAATGTAACGATTTTTTCTTTTAGTTTGATCTCACGAATTAAATGTGATATTTTTTTAGTTGAAATAAGTTTTGTATTTTATGCGGTACCAGGTACTATTGTAGATCAAAAATTACTGTGTATAATACGTTATGTTCTGGTGAAAATTGTAAAGTTTGATTTCCGGTATCTAATAGAGATGCAAATGGTGATTCACAATTACATATTGAAACCGCAACTACTATTTCTCATGCACAAGCACGACAACAAATGTACTCTTCATTCTAGCCACCCTATAGAATTTGTGAGGAATTATCACATTAATATACTATCCTTGTAAAGAAACATGATATTAGTTTTTGTTACATGAACATAAATACATATACAATGCTAATACCTTATTATCTCGATTTTATTCCTTAAGAGCAAAAAAGCAATACCACTTTGACTGTGTTTCTCATAAGTTAGAAACCGTTTCTCAATTTTGTATGCTTGACAAGTTTTCAGTTTTTAGGACCCATAAACAGTCAAAAAAACACTTCACGAGCTTGGCCAAACACACCATAAGTCATACAGGGGAATCCTAGCAGCTACAAATTTATTTGCTTGTCTCCAACTTTGCAAGTATAAGTCGAACGAGTCGCAACAAAGCTCAATTTAATTCAATTCATTATCACTGATAATTATATATTGTCTATATATCCGTGAAAGTAGTAGCATAATTAAGCGAGGCTGAATACTAGAATAAGGCATGTTGGGCAAATGATGATTAAGAAAAATAAAAGTCCATGTGTATCTTCGAAAAATGATTGGGTGTAACACAAGAATTAAGAGTAAAACAAACATTAGGGCCGGTATTTGCATATCATCATCAAATTGATTACTTACTAATTTATGATGTTCCGATTTCCGTACAAGCCCGTGAATAGAAAAGAAAATGAATATAGTAAACTTTTGACAATTTATCCTAGTTTTTGTTACCACTTTTGACAACTTTTCACAATTTTTATATAAGTACTGATTTCAGTCGGCTTAAAATTCTTGAAAATGTTTGCATCTTGTTACCAATATTCGCAAACTCTATCAATTCTACCAAAGAAATAACTTAGTCAAATTTTTAATAAGCAAATAGAGACATCCCATTGACAAATTCATGGTACAATGATATATATGCATTGAAAAACTAAATACGGAGTATAGAACTAGTTAGTACATACTCGGTACGTAATCCACATGAGAATTGGTCCATGCGCATGCCGGTCATCAAGCAATTAGAAATTCAGGACAAGGTCATCGATCTAATCGGTGATTACTTTACAATCCTAGGACATCATAGTTGAACATATGTGCTAAGATTTTGTCCAACAATAAGAAATATCCAAGAAAAGTCAGGCAACAATGTATAATTAACTTTCTCTTGAATTTTGTTATTAGTTACACATACACATTTCTCATCATTTGAGTTAGTAAAAGGATCAAAACCAACATCTTAAAAATGATAATTAGTCGCCTAATATTTTTCATTGACAAATCATACTCAAACTATTATTATAGGGTATAACAAGGTCAACCTTTACTAATCATACAACAAATATTTGTTTTAAGTTTGTTTTCTTCTTCTCTAGAAATTCCGATCTTCTATTCAATCAGTTTCACCGAATTTAATTCATGTTTGTTTATTAAATTCAATTCGACCATTGGTTATATCATTAGTCAATCTTAATTCTAGTAAACAATTTAGTTGTTTCTCTTCGTAACAAAAATCCAGTTCATAATTGTAATGAAAGTGTTCATTTTTTCAAAAAAAAAAAACACAAATTCTTATCGATAATTCGGTAAACAATCGACTACAACTGTAGCCAGGTAAAAAAAACATTGAAATTTACACATTACCAATTATTATCGTCGAAAAACTATATTATCGTATATTGAACATTTCCTACATTTGTTAATTGTTATCCCGTACAATAAATTAACATATACAAATGCTTAAAGGAGATAATCTAAAGTACAATGTCGTAGGGATTGTACATTATTATTTTAAGGGGGGCTTTAGGTTCAATGATACTCCTACAAATTTTTTTCTTTCTTTTAAAAGCCAAGTAGAGGACATCCTCAATTGACTATGGTGGCTAATTAGAGAAGATATTCAAGTCATAGGTTTAAAGTAAGGTTGGTGAGGGAGAGGGAAAAATGTCTATGAATTGTATTTCTAATTATTACACAATTTAAAACCGTTAAAAAGTTTGATTAAGCCCATGATCCGTGTTTATTTGACCTTGACCTACACTCAATTACTTGTGTATATATAACTCGATCTTCTGCCGCCTGATCATGTAATTTGCATGTCCAATCCATTTAACATGTCTAACTACGATTCTACGTACATGGTACATGAGACGTGACTAGGAGGGGATCATTTTATGTTGGCCGTCAGCGGCGATGGGAAGTTAAGGACACCCACTCCTCCTTTTCGATTAACAACCTTTTACAAGTGGACTTCGTGTTTCCGCCCTTCCCTTGATTTTTGGATCCAATTTGTTACGGAAATTACAAATTATGACCTCAACTTTGCTCATTATTTCGGCTACTCATTAATTACATTTCAGGAGTAACAAATTGGATCCAAAAATATTTTTTCCTTCGTTCTCTCTCTTGTTCAATCATTTCCCAAGTTTTTTAAATGGTGTCAGTTACAAGATACAATTTACTGCAAACTGCAATGAAATTTTGCCTTGGAGGAACATAAATATATGAATTACTTTAATTTGTCACCTTTTGAGTTAAGCCGGGGATGGAATTCGTGTACTCAATTGTAGACTAGTAGTGATTTTCATGATATGAAAATGATTTGAGTGACATCTTATACAGTGGTCATGTTTGAGAATCTAAAAATGTTATTTAACAACTAATTAAATAAGACAGTCGATCTCCATAAAGTTTAATTAAGACGATATATACTAAATTACATACTTTGGTAGCTTTCTGATATAGAAATTAAAGCACACAATCCACCCAAAAATGATAATATGAATTTTTCAAAGTACAATATCTTTGACGAAAATTTTTAAATTTCTAGATTTGTTAATTTTTGGAACTTGATTGCCACGGATATAAATGCACGAGCTGAGTCGTGAAATTTGTAATGCATTTTTCTTTTGTCTATTATGATCTTGCACGCTTAGAGGTGATGGTTTTCTTAGTCTGTTAATCGATCCCTATTCTATTACGGAGTATTAAAAGTTGTGACGAATAGATTTTGACATTATTTATATACTTTTTTATTGACTTGGCATTATTTATAATTGTACTTCGATCATAAACTAACCAACCCTTTTTATAAAACTATAATCGCCTAAAACAATATCGCGCTTCTTTGGATAATTTATTTCAAAGAATTCTCTCATTACTCATCATCAATAAAACGTACTTGCATCTTGTACTACTCTAGAGTAGTCTAGCCTCATTAGAGTATATAATTTTCAACACCTAGCCTATCACATGGTTTTAGTGGGATTAACTTAATTGCATGTATGGTTTGAAATAATTATTACATACGGTGTATATGTATGTTCAAAATTTATCAGTGCATAATAAAACACAACACATTCGAGATCCTCAGGCAAGGGTGAATTGAAACTACAAAATCCATGAGAAAAAGATCCATCCTTAATGCTAGCCGTATTACTCTAATGTGGATTTGAACACAGAAATACCGGACATTGTTGGAATTCCCCATGACTCCACAATCTACAATAAAGATCATCTGTCCCATTTTGTGTGCCACTCCATGTACCCCTCTAATCAGAATTCAGGAAATTCATATTATAACCTCAAGAAATACATTTTAGTTTTTATATATAATGATTGCCTGAATTCTAATTGGAGGGGTATAGGGAGTGGCACACAAAATGGGACAGAGGATCTTCATTGCACATACAATCTATGCTTTTGCATTTTTATGCACAATCCACAACACGTTGTTGTCGTTCATAGTAACCTCAATATTTGAAGTATGTTATAAGACTTGTAACTCTACAGGTACATATGTATAGAGAAATATCACACATTATCAAGAGGGAAATTGCGTAATCTACACCTATAATCTCACAATTCGCCTATATCTTTTTGTCCGCAAACCACAACACAACGTTGTCGCCCGTAAATTACAAACCTCATTATGACACTAGGTAAAGCTCACACTTTGAAGTTTGTAATAACCTATAACTCGATCATATAACTGCCAAAATCAACTGTCAAGCTAGCTTTGTAATCATACATGACATGAATCCAAGATTATAGCATGAAATTGAGGTTTGTACTTTGACACATGAAGACCAAAAGAGTGAATGTGGGTCACTTAAACAACTACTTTTTTGGCGTAAAATTTAGGGTCAAAGAATGAAGACAAGCATCCCCTTGATCTTCACTAATTTATGTACAAAATTCCGCCCACAAATTTAAAAAAAAGTAAAATAAAGAACATGCCGTGTTTTTATTTCACTCAACTCTAGCCGTGATTTAAGCCTAGAGCTTTGTGTTCCTAATTTCGCAATCACTCGTCACTAAATTGATTGATTCATTTTTCATATACGGAGTAATTGATTAAATTAATTTTCTGATCTTTTTTGTCACTGAAATGCACTAAGTATTATAAATCGCGTGTTGCGGGAAAATGTATGCCAAAATATTCAATTAAATTAAAAAGGTAATTCCCATAAGACAGTTATTTGCATTGGTGACGTCGGATATGGACTTTGCCGCCAATTATAACTGTTTGTTGATTAGTCACTTACTTGACCAATATATTAGTTGAAAGTTATAGTTGATTGCCTTAGCTTTAATTTACTTTTGATACTGATGTTTAGTGGAATAGTGGTGGTTGCTTTAGCTATTTGTTTAACGACCATGAAAGCTTATTTGAGTTGGTATGGGAGTGAAACCAATCGTGAATAAAAGTTCCCGAGTTTAAGCTCTAGGATTGATTACCGATATTCAATAATGTTGGAATTTATAAGTAAAATTTGGCGCTTTATGTAATCTTACCTGTCTCAAATCTAGTCTAAATCAAATGTTGTAAAAAAAAAAAAAATCAATATTAATGTAATTATTTAATCGTTTTTTTAAACAATTGGTGTATATGCATGAAAGTATCATGAAAACATCACATTAACGGTAGAATTTTGGATCTTGTTGAATGTTGACGTCTCTCCTAAACTTGCACTAGTTCTTTGGAAAGAATCTCCACCATGATTAGAAAAATGCGGTAACAGATTTCTCGCGTCATACAATAAATTGAAATGCTAGTAGACCGTAATGAGTCAAAATTCTTACTTTTAAAAAACGAGATTAGCAAGTAAGTGGCACAAGTAGCTGATCTAAAGTATAAGTAGACACGAGGAACAGCAGCAGCAGTAGCCCAGTAGGAGTTATAATCCAAGCACAGGGCACAGCACATACCAGCTGTGGAATGAAATGCTAAGTTTAGAACCAACAAGAATATACCTTTTCGCATAACAATTATTAGCAAATCTTAGATTCAAACTTTAATTTCCTTCAAAAATTTTTTTTTTTTTTTTGCGAATTATAATTATATTAATAACTAATAATTAACAATAATAACAATAATAATATATACTAATACAAGGGATTCTCATAAACTCACGACCTATGGGGGGCACATGATGCTTGGAAGACCAATAATTAAGCACTAAATTACAAAGATATACAAATATCATATTATAAAATATAGTATAAAGTCAATTATTACAAGTTATAAAGTATTAGATCAGCAAGGTGAGGCCTAAATCTGCTGATCCACATCTTAACAAGTACGTCCCAACTCTCACATTATTTCCGAAGTTCTAACACTAATTCACGCAAATGAGTGAGATTAGATGAAGATGATATCAGTATGTATGTTTTCTCAATAATTGTGTGTAGTTTCACTCAAAGTTTTCCATTCTAAGAATTTGCCAAACGCGAAATACAATGAAATTGGTCACGTAACGACTGAATTATCAAGATCGTGAAAAACACTGCAGGAACTAGAGAATTAGCTTTGACTTGAGTAATTGACCATTACAAATGACGTAATAAGGCTCACTGATTACTACTTTGTAACCTATCTTATGGTTTATTAATTACGTACGTACGTACGAGGATGAATTGTGATATGCATATTTATATACTTCAAGTTGAATAGACAATAATACAACATAATAAATGCACCCTATGATCGATCTACAGAGCACCAATCAAGCTCAAATGTGTGTTGACAGTTACTCGGCCTTAGGCCATGTACAACGCTGAAGCGCACTCTCCATAAAGCACTACCTCTCCAGCACACTCTCTCTCCTTGGAGAATCAATACCTTACTTCACCCATACAATGCTATCACTCTCCTATCTAACTCTCCACGTCACTTTTAGTAGGCCCAATTGTATTATTTTATCATATCTTCTCATTTTCCACTCATATTTTACTATCTTTTTCGTAAATAATCGTTATAAGTTCGATATTTTTCAATAACACATAAAATAAGTCGACATCAAAATCATATTATATTATAAAATTATTTTTTTAAAATAAAATAATTATTTTTTTTAGTAAAAAAGTTATTTTTGAAAATTAATTATTCTCGAACTTTATTAAGTTTGTAAAATAATTAAATCGTGATTGATTATCGTAATTCGTTAGTATATTATATGAGAGTTGGTGGGGTATGTGAGAGGAGATGGAGTTGTAGCTAGCTACTTGTGTGCTGCAAATGGAGAGTTAGCTACATCAAATGTTGATGGAGAGTTAACTCTCCATTCTCTTGAAGCACACCACTGTGAGGTTATAGCTAACTTCTTCTCTCCCCTCTCTCCTCAAGAGTTAACTCTCCATTTCGTTGAAGCACACCACTGTACGTGCTCTTACTCCATTGTAGCTTTAGCTTAAGATACACATGTTCTCGATCCGATGTTTCTTCTATGTTCAAGCCATCATATTATTAAGTATAAACACATACGTCCATCACATGTATTACATATTCACATTACCGAAATTATGAACATCAATGATGTGGAAAACCTCACTCAAAAATCGCATTTTAGTACAAGAAGCGTAAAAATAAGTTCCCGCAAATTCGAGTTACAAAGACATGATTTGACAACTATACTTTGGATCCCCCCCCTCCCCTTTTATCTTGTACACCTGCCTCGCTTATCATCCAACTAAAAGTGACCCAAACCTGAGAAAACAATGTAAAGACAAGAACAAATAGATAAATACAGAAAATTCACACTGACAAAGTATATAACAGTATTGTGCTTTAAGCAAATATATTTGATGATTTTAGAGTACTATCTAACCCAATTCCACCTGTTCTTATCAAGATTAGATGCACCTGTACCTTTAAGCAGAAGTAAGAATTAGAGAGCAGTTGTACCCCTTTTTTTTCACTAGAAAGGGTGGTCCTTTGCTCTTTAACCACTACATGTTCCCCAAAGAATATGTCAGGTAGAGCCGTAGAGGTAAGGTAAACTGTTCAACATGTTGCGCAAAATATAACACACTAGTCTTCTCGTCTTAACCACTATGCCAAGATCACGGTAACAATTACATCCACTTTGTAATCAACTTTTAAACCACGACCGACGAAAAATTAACCTCCATCTACAGCTCTACATCGTGCCCGAAGTGTCAGAGGCAGGATAGTGAAAAATAATGAGAATGGTAGGTCCATATAGTCCTGAAATATTTGGTGGGTTTTCTTGGATACGGCTTTAATTTTCCAATTACAAGCAAAGCAATTATATTCTTTAAAGTGTGAGCCTTCTCATGTAGACCCTCTTCCTCTTATTGCTCTTTTTTTACTCTTTATTTGGATGCTTATTGCTCAAGTGCCCTTTTGGACTTGGTCACAATTCACAACTACATTCCCTTTTGAAGATGATATGGTAGCTCAAAGCCTCCAACTGGAGGGGAACGTTGCGTATAAGGAGTCTCTTGCTCGGATGATGTCCAACTGTATATCTATTCAGTCGAGTTTCTCGGAAGTTAGAATTATCGGAGAAATTTCTAATTCACAATAAATGATCCTTCAACGATCGATAACCAAGATGTAAAAGAAACGAAAACACAATTCACAGAAAATGGCAAATATATATGCCCCATAGTTTTTCATTTTGTCGGTTGACAGATTGAGACACCGAGCTTCCAACCCATGGTTTTGTCTCAACGTCTATAGTTGGGTCTCAAATGCTTGGAGAATATGCTTGATTGTTACCCCAAGGCCTCTACTGTCCTTTAAAGAGCGTTTCCCTATCAATTGCTAGCCCAACTCCAAGTCATTATGGCGTTGTGTTACAGTTTATACTACGCCAAGATCTTATTGATTGATACGAATTGTCGTATTGCAATGCTTATGACCGGCTTTTGGTCTCCATAAATTTAGGACCTACATGTTTTGTATGTGCGAAATATAAAATACGAATAATCTCTATATAAGTATTGAGGTAATATTGTAGGTATCTCTGACTATTATAGGGAGAAGGAAAGGTAATGTGGATTCGATCCTAGTATATATAGGTTCGATGGCCATGGCCGAAGGGAGGAGAACCCTCCACCGTGCTATCCTTGACGTTGTTTATGTATTCCTTGATAGCAACCCTGTGTTCTCATAGAGTAAGTTGACCAACGAGTCGTGTTTGGCTAAGTCGATCTTGGGTTGCTACGGTCCAACGGAGAAGCTGACTACTGGTGGCTTATAGGATTAAGTTGGAAAGCGAATGAAAAAACAATGACTTAGTTTATCAAAGACTAAGCAATCTAAACTAGTAGGCATAATAAACATGAACTAAACAGGTTGAGCGTCCATTTCAGGACCATTTTACCATAAGTCATCATGCAACTTGTTGAAAAATAGAAGCATAAGATAACGAATGCGATGCACACTATGGGGAGAAAATTCCATGAATCCATGTATAACACGGCGAGATCTGATTATTTTAGGGTACGTTTATTGACAATTCAAAACAAGATTCCAACGCTTCTAATAACAACAAAACGAAGCATTCGAGTGTAAAAAGAAAAGATAGATTTAGAACGCAAATGAGTGGAGTTTCCCCTAAAAAATAAAATTCGCGCAGCCCTTCATTTTCACCAACTTCACAACATGATAGTATATAAAGTGGTAGACATATATATGACCACTACATCATATGTGTCACATTATGATCAAAGGCAAATCCACACTCAAGACATTAGCTACCAACCCATCCCAAGAGTTCCTATCTTAGATTAATGTCAAAAGTTTCTTAAGTCAAAAGCATATATAACAAACAGCAGGTAGCACATCTCAATCACACAACATGGCAAAAACCAGTATAAGACCTAGATAATTAAGTTGACCAATATCACAGTAATAATAATTTTTTCAAAGAGGAATATATTAATAATTATAGTAATTTTTCTTTAATTTAGGAGTAAAAGATTAAAAACCCATGTGTGGGCATGAGAAGACAGCCTAGAATAAGCTTGAATATTAAGCTATGACATCAAAGCAATGGCTACTGGAAACACAGAAACTTGTCAGAAAATACATGATACAGTCATGTTCATGTTTTATTCTTAGTAATAGTAAGCACAGATTTATGAAAATCAATGGTCTTTTAACATTATTTATGTACGTATTTTATTAAAAAAAATGGCTGTAAGTACGTCACCGGAGTGCCCCAGAATTTCCCGGCTATGACAAGGTATCAGGGGTTGAATGTATAAAGTTTTCCTATTTACATCCATGTATTAATACGTTTCTGAATCGTCTGCAGCAGTTTTCGCCTACATAAAAATCAGGCTGCATATTTGCTAAAGGAAATGATACTACTCACACAGTCACACTTGAAATAATATAAAAGAATCCACGTTCATGAAACAGAAATCCTCCTTCAATCTGAAGCCACATGCTAAACATGTGTTTTTTCATCTCTTCTGAGTGACAAGTCTAAAAATGACCAATATTGGAGATATGGGACAGGTAAACTAAGTACCCATTTTCAGAATTTGACAATTCAATCTGAGGCAGTTCATATTCAGGACAGTTTGTCATAACATGCCAAGGCTTACCCAAATCATATTCGGGAGTTAGAGCGATACGTTTACACTTCAAGTGTCTATTCCGACATCCCCTCCTCTTAGAATCGAGTTTATACTACGGTACCCTGAATATTCGAGAATGGATGTGAGGATTAACGATGAAGGAGTGGGAATACTCATCTCCATATTGTTAGGAAGGGATCTGAGAATCGACAACTAAAGATTACATTGAACTATTGCTTACATCAATATGGTAGATGAAGGCACTACGAAACAAATTCCGTTCCAGGTATTGAGGAGCTTAGACTGTACTATGAAAATGAGGAAAAGAAGGAACATGCTCTACAAGACAATGCAGGGAGGAATATTAGGATTTGTCAGATCTATACACATGAGTGACATGACAGAACAAATGATGAGGGTGAGGCTGACTTTGATGATTGGGTGAGGTACAGATCTGACAGGGTTAGAGTAAGCTAATGCACATTTGCAAAACTCTTGCCACTGCATATCAGCCATCAGTACATTATACTTGGCAAACTCAGCAGCCAGCACTCTGGTTTGAAATTTTCGAACACCCCGCGTATTTATTGGATGCTTAGAGAAACATTGTTCTTGCACAAGATTTGTTTTTTATTTTTGAGATCAAGCACTAGAGTGTTTCTATTTCTCACCTTGTCATCGTTTTCATTTCTAAAGGACTAAATGGCTCTGTATCACTGTTCTTTTCAATACCATTCTGAATGGCTAAAGCGAAATGTATCAGTTTTCTAAGGGTAAGTACGTGCATGACATGCCTCGATGCAGAACGCCAGAAAACCCACTACGATCTTTATATTATAAAGTACAAACACAAAGCTCAAGAACTATGCTATACTGATGTTCACCAAAATATGTCACAAGTGCAGTTCAGTAACAGTCTCAGATAGATTGCATTATACTGAAAGATTATTTAAACAACTATGTCCATACATAGTGCGAGAAATACAAGGGCAGAAAAACTCGATGAGTATCATGATGGAGCATAAGAATTTGCTAAGTTAAGAAGTGCATTCTGTATTATACTTTTCAGTGAAACAGTATACTTATTTAGAAATATACAACAGCACTACATATCACATGAAGCCTCTCCAAATTAACTAACCCCCCCCCCCCCCCCCCCTCTCTCTCCCCCAAAAGAAGTATAGAAAAGAAACGACAAAGAGATCAGATATGTATTCATATGCAATTGCACGTTACAAATGTAGTCTTAAGTCTTCTAAATTTACACAAAAAAAAACAAATAGATTCTATGCAGTTAAGTCAAACAAACAGTTCACTGACCTGAGATATACCAAGAGGCTGATATCTAATCCAGGGGCAATCCTGAGCCCACAGCATAAGAAATGTTGATGAATGAGGACAAAATCGGAGAGTGATAACATCTCTGACCTATTTCCGTGAATCAATGAAGTTCATAAAGCTTATCAATAAGCTGATCTCCACAGAGCTTCCTCCAAATCAACAAAAGTCTTCTTTCAAAGGCAATCCGATCAAAAACAGCAATCCCGCTTTACGCAAATGAATTATGCTGTCTTACTCAAGGCATCACGATGCACAGCACGAATTTCCAGTTCTTGACATAGATAAGCAGCTTACAGGGCCACTTCTCTGGCTCAGAAGGCTAAGATTATTTCTGACAAATACAAGATCCTCTATTCTTTCTACTCCCATCCTTCTAACATTTTCCCGACAAGGAAGACTGTCGCATGGACCACTCTCTCGACACAATGAGACACTAGAAACCTGGCTCAGAATCTTTATGGCTAAAGTTTGCAGGTGAGGAGTCTCGAAACCGAAGTTCTCCCACCATGCAACGGGGTCCATTTTATCTCGACACTCCACAGCATCTTCATCTCCAAAGGATCCCTCTAATCTCCAGTACACACTAAGCTGTTCCCTAAGCAAACGCCTTGCAGCACTTTCAGGCTCATATCTATCTAGAGTGGCCTTCCAGCCTCTCATGAGAGTTTTGTCCTTGCTCTGACCACTCCCAAAATACCTAGGGTTGAGCATATAACCTGCCGCATGAAGGGGTGAGAATAAGACATCCCATCTACTATCTATCAGCAACTCCATTTGGTTCAAAGCAATGTCATCGATGCCCATGCTTCGTACAGCTTCAAGTGACTGAACCCGCCAGTTATAAACGTCACCCATGATGGATTTGTCAATATTAAATGTAGCAAGTAGTCTCACAAAAGGTTCACACAGATGCAACATCAACTGAGCCCTGCCCCAGAATTCATCCCCCAACACAGTGGCTTCACTAGTCGTAAAATCACCTGGAGCACTAAGCTTCCAATGTTTCCACTCATTGCTCATGACTAAATCTTGTATTACTTCCTTCATTTCAAATATATTTTGAACTAAGCAATATGAAGGGGCAAATCTCATAAAAAGGGCATCAGAACTCTCCTGTGAATAGTATAAGGTACATGAAGAAGACTGCTGGTAAGACAAAACAATTTGCTCAATTCCCTTAGCACACAACACTACAGCTTTCATCCAATCCAGTTCAGCGATCTCTTCCATCAGCACATGAATAGAATGTGACGTGCAGTGAGACCAGAATATACGAGGGAACTTGGACAATATGACTGACTCAAAGGCGCTGCTTGCTTGGCCAAGATGCGATATTATCTGAAGTACATTTCTAGGTCCAACTTCCATGATCAAATCAGTCAGCACATCTATAAATAAATTGTCTGCTGCATCCCCTTCATTTATATCTATTGATTTCAAGAACATAACTCCTCTTGGACTAGAGATGAAAAAGTTTATGCAAAGGCATCCAAGTGAACCATCTAAACTGTTGACACAAATAATGGTGCATCCTGTGTGTGGCCAGGACTCCCGAACTAGGGTTATAGCTTTTTCCAACTTTGCTTTCTCTTTGCTGATGAATGTATCAGATAACATTTCTTTTGAAGGGGCTTCATATCCAGAGCCAAAAGCTGCTATTGCTCTGACCATTTCTCGGAAATACGATGAATTGACAATGTTCATGTTCACACCGTCCGCATAGAAAAATCTGGCTACTATCTCATCTACATCTTCTTTAGAAAGAGCTCTAACTGAACTACTGAAATTCATTTGGGGATGCTTAATGCGCTTGCCACACTTTCCATTCAAAGGGTTCTTTTTCTTCTTCCTCTGCAGGCGTTCCTCCTCTAATACTCGAAGTTCTTCTCTAAGTGACTTGTCTATTGCTGGGCAACTTTTCACACCGACACCAGTGAACCCGAGAAGGTGAGCCCTAACACGAGAATAGGAACCATTGTATCTCATATTACAATGATTACATTTCCATCTTTTCGTCCCACTACCTTTGTCAAATCCTCCAAACACACTAACATGTTTCCAGCCCCATTTATCAGATTCCGATGTCATAGTTTCTCAAAAGTATATCCTGGCTGCATATGACAGACAAATAAAAAAACTGAGAAATACGCAACTATAATCTTGCAGATATCCTCGAGGAAAAAAATGCCAATGCTAGAATGCTCGCAGAAATATACCTAAAAACAGATATACACACTGAATTATCAGTAGATATCGGAAGCGTTGAAAGAACAAAGTATAGCAAGAACTGATGTATCCGAGTAAAGATAGCTTTGAAGTAGCAGCTGTATACCTGAAACAGATCCATGCACAGAATCATCAGACTCTAGCAGGCATGCCAGACAAATACAGTCAACATCACTGTGAGTCTGTGATACATGTCGACATAAGTACACAGACAATCATCCCGAAATTATTTACTTCTACAGAAAATCCAGTGTCACATAACAGCTTGTCTGAAGAATAATGCTATGTTAGCGGTATAAAGCGCCTACTGTTGTTTTCACAGGGTTACCACTTACCACTGCACTTACCACTTCACCATATTCTCCAAGAGCTAAGTTTCTCAAACTGCGTCTCTAAACTTAAGATCGGGTATTTCATATAAATCTTCAATGAAACGCAGTCACAGAATTGTATAGCAGATGGTAATGTGAGGAATGTAGACCCCTACAAGTATTTGCCAAAATGATCTTGTCAAACATAATGACTTTACTGAAACTTAAATCTTCAATCACTGCTTCAATGTTCATGAGTCCAGTCAATACCACTTAAGCATACAGAAGTTCTTCAGCTTGACCCCAGATGACTAGACGAGCATTCCTTCAAGAACCCAACAGCTGTTAATGTATTCCCCATGAATAAAGTTTATTGTCGTTTGCCAGTCATTTTTACTAGGATTGTTCATTTCCTAACATTCGTTTATTAAAAGATCCACGCTAACTTCTTCAGCTTTTCATGATTGAAGCCATGACATTAGCAACATCTCTGCTGTTATACTTTAAACATGAACCTCGTGTATGAAGTAGATCTCTGAAATTCACTGATGATATGGTAGTCACATTTGTACTCCTACGTGGTATATCAAGCACAATTTTTTTTATATGTCCATGTCACTGATCTATTTATGAGGAATATCAAGACTCGGTTTGAAGGTATGAAGAACAGGTATCACTTACGCTAGAACAGCCAAGGTCATATTAACAGTTTTGTTTCATTTAAACCAAGGTCATATTTAGCAGAACAGCCTTGGACAAGAGCCTGCTTTTCCCATCAGAAAATTAAATCATGAAGTGAAGTTGACACCAAAAATCATCATCATCTTTGTTAAAACAACAAAGACAATAACCAAGCCTTATTCCCAAGGTCAGTTGTCGAAACTCTACTACTATTTTCAATTTTCTTCCGCATTCTGGCTTTTCTAGTGGTTCCCCCAGGGTTTTCCCTCATTTCAAGATTAACCACAGCCATACAGAACTCAATCCCTTAAGATATATCAACTTCTCTCGTCCCTAACCAAGTCTTCATAGCATAAAGCCAAAGCAAGTCAGGGATATTGACAAGTTACTTGCCATGCATAATCTCTTCAAGTATATTATGCTTCTTTCCTGATACATTGACATCTCAATGATGCTGCCTAAAGCCCTAAACTGCGCATTACACTCTTCCGCGCAGATTGAGGTTCCGTAACACAAGTGCTCAGTCCCATTGCTCTTCATGTAGCCCTCAAACCTATACAACAACCTGACAATTCTGGGGGTTTCACACTTCAGATCAAATTCTATTTTTGCCTCGACTATTGTACCCTCTCCGACAAAAGGAGTTAGACTCTTGTTGAAGAAAATATCTACGTGCCAAAAATGAAACTATGTGATTCATGATAGCTGCCTAATACATTACACTCTAGTAGATAAACAACGACTCATTGAACACGTATCTTCCAATGTCCATCATCCCCATTCACTACCAGCTCAATCCCCAGCTTCCGAATACCAAATTGATTCAATTTCTCACACTTAGAAATTTGCTTTCAAAAATGCTTATAGTACACAATTCCGAACTTGACGCATCCTCAGAAATTTCTTTCCATTCACTTCCACATCACGTACCATTTACAATAATCTTAGTAACCACATATCCCTGAAATTCTATATCACACTTTAAACATTCGATTTACCCTTGTCCGTTCAATCATAACCTATTTTTTTCGCTCTGACCCTTATGGCTTATGCTCGTCTTCCCTACCATGGCTACCAACTAACCAATTGGTATACACCACTACTTCTAACACTATCACTAAATCCTCGAAAGCACAGAACTTTCAATCATATACACTATTAGCCACCCTAATGTAGCTACTCTTAACCCCTTTCTTCCTCTTCTTCACCACTAATAACTTCCAATCATTATACACTACCACTCCCTCGCATTCAATTCTATCGACCTCTAGCGAGGTACAGGTTCAGATGTACGCAATCTTACCCCTAACTAGTCGAAAATCGAGACCACTACCATCTTACCCCAAACAAGTGGATGCCACTGATACCCCCAATACCATACCCTCATCAAAAATTCAAAAGTCATCAACTAAACCCACCTTGTCTCTCTCAACATGGCAAAAAAACTCATTTGAGCTCCAATTTTGCAATTACTTTCTGATAAATTTAATCCCTTAAAAAAAAATACCCATTTCCTCAAATTGTCCAAATTAGATAATACATAAGTCACAAAAGTCAACGGCAATTACATAATTCCAACCAATTTATACAATTCGATCATATGCGCCAAAAAATTAAGTATGAACAAAATTAGTAGTCTTTCCAACAAATTAAGATTATTGCAAGTACTAATTAGCAGTATAATCAAAAGGGTAATTACTAGATTAATCATTGATTAAGCACAAACAAATGAAATGGGGTGGGGGTGTAAATTCAGCTGAACTAATTAACATAATAATTAAAGAGAGAAAAATAAATGAAAAAGAGTAAAAGTGAGATGGGGGGTTTGGATTAAAACTAACCTGGGGTTTTATGAGGTCGGACTTTTATTTTTGTACGGGAAAACAAAGTTCGAAACTTTGGGCGTTTCGTTTCGGAAAGAAATGAATTATGAAACCCTTTGCAATTGGAAAAGATGGGATGCAAGATAGAGAGAAAGAGGGGAAAAAAACAGGACGACTTTTGTTTCGATGTTCCGGATTCGAAACGGTTTTCCCGTTTTTTTTTTGGGAAATTATCCAATATACCCCTGAGGTTCCCGAATTTTTCAGGTATACCCCTCAGGTTTCCGAGCTATCCAGCGTACCCCTGAGGTTTGCGTTTTCGCGTTTTTTGACAGTTTTGGCTAACGTCCATCCAACACCGTTAACTCTTTCTTTATTTTTACCTTATAATTCAATTAAACACCTTATTAACTACCCAATAACATAATCTAAAAAAAAAAAAAAAAAAACAATCTTCTCTCACCTCCCTCCCCAACCCCGACACCCACCCAACACAGCCCTGCCCCACCGCCTCACCACCGCACCCCATCACCGACAACCACCTGGGGCACCTCCACCACCACCAGCAAACGCGGGTCCCTCCCGCGACCACACCACCACCGCCATCTGGGTCTCCAACCGCCCCTTATTCTCTCTCCTTCCCACTCCCTACTTACGAGCCACCCTTGCTCCACCCCTCCCCACCCTCGCCCATCTCCACCACCACCACCACAGGCGCCACCATCATCCCGGCGAATCTAGCCCCTACCCCGCGCACCATGCCGACCACCCCTCGACCTTCACTCCATCAACCAAGCCTCTTTCTAATTCTTCTTCTCCCATCTGTCTCTCTCCTCGAATGGGACGACGACAACGGTGATGAGGGAGAGGACGGCGGCCATGGTGAAGGGGGCGGCGAGCCGGCGACCATGGGGGGAAGGGGGCATCGGAGAAAGGGGCGGGATGAGTTGCACGAAAAGGGGGAGAGGTGGAAAGAGAAATCTCATCGTGGAGGCTAAAATAGTGGGTGGTCGGGGTAATGGGTGGCCGGCGTGTGGTCGCGGGAGGGACCCGCGTCTGGTGGTGGGGGTGGAGGTGCGCCAGGTGGTGGTCGGTGGTCAGGCGCGGTGGTCAGGCGGTGGGGCAGGGGCTGTGTTGGTAGGGTGTCGGGGTTGGGGAGGGAGGTGAGAGAAATTGGTTTTTTTTTTTTTATATTATGTTATTATGGTTAATTTATTAAAAAAATCAAATTTCATCGAAATAGTTAACGGCGTTAGAGTCCGTTAGTGAAAAACACAAAAAAAAACCCATTTTGCAAACCTCAGGGGCACGCTGGATAGCTCGGAAACCTGAGGGGTATACCTGAAAAATTCGGGAATCTCAGGGGTATATTGGATAATTTCCCTTTTTTTTTTTGCATTTACTTTTACTTTCACCGATGTCCTTTGGCTCATCAATAATAATTCTATAGTGAGACCCTCTTATCGTATGAGTACATATTATATGTTACTTTTGAAATATTAACATGTTACTTTTGAAACTACTCTGTTACTATTCAAAGTTAACCTAATTCAAAAGTAACACATTGATCTTTCGATTGTAACATATTAAAGTGGTCTTATACGATGAGACGGTCTCACACAATAATTTGTGTTGGCTTATTAATGCTCTATAGAGGTTGGTAAAATTCATAATTTTGTAATAAGGTCGGACAGAGACAAAAGTCGGCCACACTGATTCGGGCGAATTCTAGGGGTCAAGGAGAGAAAGGTCCTTAAGTAATTAGAGAAGGAAATTCATTGAGGAACAATAACTTATTAAAAGTGAAAGAATAAGTTAGAAAGTACAAAATTTGGAATGCTTAAGAAAATAAGAAATGATGTGCTTTACTTTTGTGACGTTTGGAAACCAAAATTGAGATTACTTTCAATTTAGAAGACGAGATTATATTACTCCGTATCAAAAGACCCACCTAAAGAGAATATATATACAATATGTGATCAAGATAGACCCGTCTAAATCACTTGTAGATCGAATAGGTCATTTATAAGACATATAAAGTAAATATGTAAGTAATACAAACTACCATTGAGATTATATAAATTGCTTATCACCGTCGAAAACAGTTGCTCTAAGTAGGTAGTTTGATTATCGGTAGTGAAAATTGTATGGTTTTGCTATGCTCCCGAGTTTCTCGAAATTTGTTTAGAAGGTGTACATAATATCGGTACATAGCCCTTCGGGACAACCATATTGAATAGTTTTCGGCGCTCATCTAGTATTTTAGAAAGATGTACTCGTATTTGATTTCTCTCTCTTACACATTTTAAGATTCTTAAGTTTAGGTGAGAATCACGACACAAGCTTTAATCTTTTTCAAGTTTAATTTTTTAAACTCCATTCTTTTACCTCATAATGTTAATCACATTAACGGTAGTATTGTGTCCATTCACACAAAGAGAAAGAGTAAAATGTTCACCACCTTTTCCCCTCCTCATATATTGTGTAAGAACGCCCGGTGACATTATCCTTTTGTTCTTTTGTATGCTTGCACACACAATATTCGGCACTTCTTACTACTCCCTCCATTCGTATCCAAATGCACCCATTGACTTTGCAATTTTTGATTTACTATATTGTTTGTCACATATTGTTTGACTTTGAATGACTCATTTCCTATAAATTTAAGGGGAATTGGGATAGTTCATTGCAAAATAGGGGATTTGCTAATTTTTACACTAAGCGAAGATTTCATTTGCTTTAGAAGTGTGTTCAAATATGGTCCGTCAAAAACTGCAACAAAAACGGGGCATTTGGATATGATGAAGGGAGTATTACATTGAGTGTAACATTTCTCCACTTAGACTACTATCAGAACTTTGGTGAGTTACGATATAACTGAATTACAAGAGGATTACGGTTGACTTAAAAGTTAGGAAATTAACCGGCCTTAAGGTTATCCTAATAAGCTTGAATAATCCTCATATGCCCACCTGTCATTAACTATTTCGAATTATCCCACCCTGCTTTCTAACAATATTTAAATACATACTGATAGGAACAAATAAACTTGATATTCATTTTTTGAACATGTATAAAATTGTAAGATTATATGGGGATCGAGGTCAACCTAATTTACGAAATTAATTTGCCTATGATTGGTCTGAATACAAATCATCATAATATGAATACATATCCCCAGCTTAGTTGGCCGCGACTGATACATTTGTTATCTTTTTGCACGGCCCTTTGATTATTCTTTTTATTGAATTCGTTTGATTGCCATTTGACGACAAGTCAAATTTAAAGCTAAATTCAGGTGCGCGATATTATTCGACCACGTAACTCGTACTATATATTTCTTCATTCCCAACACTTCGCTTATTCATTAGCAAGAAAGCATATTAAAGTGTGAGAGAAATCTTAGGCGAATTATGGGAACATATTTAGAAACTCATCATTCTTCTCCTCCAAGAGAAGATGATCAACATATTCATACACAACAACTTTCTAATGGTGATCAACATCAAACAAATCAAGATGATGAGCTTGATGCTGGTGCTCTTTTTGTCCTTCAATCTAAAGGTATGTTAATCCTTACTTGTTATACCTTAAAACAGTATATATTCATTTCAAAAAAAAAAAAAAAAAAATAAAACAGTATATATATACGTACGCATTTCTTGTTTTCTTCTTATTTCCTCAATGATCGATGCTCGATCTTCACCCAAGAAAGCTAACCCCGAATTCGCCTCTTAACACTAATTAAGCATGAAACGTACGACAAACTGAGACTTGTGTGCACGATGGTTAGACATACACTTGAGAGTACATATACATTCAACTCCAAACACAAAGATTGTCAATTCGTGTCTTTTATGATCATCTTTATGTGAAAGATACCCTTACGGCCCTCCAAGATTTTCAAACTGGATAATGATTTGTATATCTTCCACCTGGTTCTCTTTGAAGATTAATGGATTTGCAAAGGGATTTTTTAAAGGAAGAAGTGGGGTGAGGCAAGGTGATCCCATCTCACCATACCTATTTGTTATGAGCATGGAGATCCTGTCAAAAATGCTCAGAAAACTCCCTGATTTTTCTGATTTTTCCTTCCATCCCAAATGTTCCAAGCTCAGACTTACCCATCTTACATTTGCGGATGATCTGATGATTTTCACAAGGGGGGATGTTCCCTCAGTGAAAGCTGTGGTTGATTGTATGAGTAAATTTGCTGGTATATCAGGGCTAAAGGCAAACCCTGCAAAAACAGAGGTTTACTTTGGTGGTGTTGATGAAGGTTTAAAAGCACAAATTCTGGATGCCTCTGGGTTTACTGAAGGGAATTTTCCCTTTAGGTACTTAGGAGTGCCTCTAAACAGCTCAAGATTGACTGCAGATATGTATAATAACCTGATTCAGAGGATTAGAAGCAAGCTCATGCACTGGTCTAACCAGTTCTTGTCCTATGCTGGTAAATGTCTCCTCATTCAATCTGTCATTTTTGGTATGGAAAACTTTTGGTGCTCGAGTTTTTTACTACCAAAAGGGGTTATTAGGAGGATAAACAGGTTATGCAAGGATTTTGTTTGGGGAATAAAGGAGGGCACTAGGAAAATGCTCTACAAAAGCTGGGCTAGTTCTTGTGCTCCAAAAGCAGAAGGGGGGTTCCATATTAAAGAGATTTTGAGCTGGAATATGGCATTGATTGCAAAATGGATTTGGAGCCTGTCTTACAATAGCAACAGTCTCTGGAGCAATTGGGTTAGTAGCTATGTTTTGAAGTCAAAAACCATCTGGGACATCAGTGCTAAAAATCATGATTCTGAACTATTGAGAGGCATCATCAGTGTCAAGGATGTGATTTTAGCTAAGGTGAGTTCAGTGGATCAGGCCAAAGAGCTTCTACTATCCTGGGCTGCAGGTGACAGGTTTAGTACAGCAAAGGCATATGATTTTTTCAGGGAAAAGTACAAGGTATGCAAGATTTATAAGGTGATATGGAATGTCATTAATGTTCCAAAGCACTGTTTCATTGCTAATCTTGCTTACCAAGGTAAACTGGCCACTGTGGATAATATAATGAAGAGGGGACTGAGTTTGGCTAATCGGTGTAGCTTATGCAAGGCTGCAGCAGAAAGCCATCAGCATCTATTTTTTGGCTGTGCTGTATCAGGGCAAATATGGCAGCAAGTGCAGAATTGGTTGCAAATCTCAACAGGAAGAACTAGTCTTAAGAGTACTTTAGATTGGTATGAAAAGAAGATTGGGAGGAGACATTGGAAGAGCAAATGGGCAATTTGTAGCTTGATGGCGACAATTTACATGATTTGGTGGGAAAGGAATTGTAGAATTTTCCGAGAAGAAGAGCACAGTGTGGATCATTTAATTAGGCAAATTAAGTTTCTAGTTTGTATTCGTATTTTTAGTTATTTCAAAGGGCTTGAAAATGAGGAAATTTTCGGTTCCTCATTAGCTTGATCCTATAGTGGTTTATATTTTTTTGTAAGCCTCGCTTTTTTCCCTTCATGGAAGAATAAAAAGCACTAAAATTTCGCTTGCAAAAAAAAAAAAAAAAAAAAAAAGATACCCTTACGGCCTTACCTCTCATCTAGTCATCTCCCACATAAGGGATGAAAGATGACTTACCAATAAAATTTAAAAGCTTTAAGTAGGTAGACCAACCCCAATAATCAACAATAGTGTAGAAATGCAATAATAATAACATGATTGATGTCCGATTGTTCATGCATGATCAACCTACTAGAAAAATGTTTAATCTATTTTAATTTGTTACTTACAAGAGTTACAACTAATGCATGGTACTACTAAGATCAACTAGCTATGTAGGGAAGAATCATAATGACTTCCATTATTAGTAAGTTTTGACGCTTGTTATGCGTCTAATGGTCTAAGTTTAGAAATTAATATATACTATATTTATGCACAAGTTTATGGAGATGCTTGATGCACCACAGTCTTTATCCATAGCATTATTGAATTAAACTCCCAACTACTTCTCCTGTGTCTCCGGAATAAGAAATAGACAAACTTCAGAATATACACCCTATACTCATCTAATACTATTCTTATGGAGTAGTACGTCAAATGTACCGCATATACATTTTTGTTTGTTTCCTAGAATATTATGTGCTTGTGAAAATTCCTATTTAGCTATTAGTATATGGTTGCAAGCCTTAAAAGTCACATACGAGTATAATCCTTTCAATAAATTATGAGCTTGTTTATGTTCAATTCCTCCCTCCGCTTTTTTAATTCTTTACGTTTCATTTCAACTCCTCTCACTGTCTCACATATTCAAACGAAACGTTAAGGAACCTAAAAAACGGAGGGACTAGGGAGTATGTGTAATCAATTAATCATTAACATGCAATGCTAGCGCTAGCTGCTAGACCCCCCGAAGTCAAGAAAATTGATCATTTGTACGTATGATAAAAATGCATGGCATGGCATGCAGGATCATGGGTGCACTGTGGGTATCACCTAACGACGTCAATAGTGGCACCAGCACTGCTAAGTCTACCATATGCATTTACTTTCCTGGGATGGGCAGCAGGAATTATAGCCCTTATTACTGGCGCATCTGTCACGTTTTATTCCTATAACTTGTTGTCTTTGGTCCTTGAACACAATGCCCAATTGGGTCGTCGTCACCTTCGTTTCCGCGACATGGCTCATGATATTTTAGGTACGTCGCTCCTTTTAATTTTAACTTCGTCCTTGACTTTAAGTCGTTTATAATTTTTTATTTTTTATTTGTATGTCCTATAGCGTAATGTACTAGTCGATCTATAGAGAAATGTTGTGTTTAGTTTAGTGCCAAAGGATGTGTTTATTTATTTTGAGTAATCTTGAAATAACGCCATAACTAGTTCACGAACACTACATATTCACATAGAGAAGTACATTGCGTATTAAATTTATCGATGATAAATCTAAATATTATTTCAATGATGATCTATACTCATGAATAAGATATTTAGATATTTCTGTGATGGTTATCATTCGTACTTTGAATAGACAACTACTAGATGCATATGTGAACGAAAATCGAACATATGTTAACTAGTTGGTCCCTTGAACACAACAAGAGAACCGCCCTTAAAAGGAAAGAAAATGATGGGCCATGGTTTCTATGAGTTTAGATTTGGAGATTCAAGTTTGACGTGTATGAGTTGCAATATACCAGAGTATAGTTTTCAAATAAAATGAAACTAAATCACAACTTGTGTGAATATTGATGATCTTTATCAAGTTGTTATCTTGTTTGGATGTGAAATTCAACCGAAAAAAAAAACCCAACAATGCTAATGAATATTCCTAATAATTTGATTGGATTCGTGTGCATTGAAAAATAGTACCTTCTCATTTCTGAGCGTTAAAGGCTTGACTTGAAAAAGCGGTTGGATTTTAGAACAACTGTTAACAATTAAAAAAAAAAAAACTAAGGAAGTATAATACGTAATGGTCGGGAATTTGAAATTTTCTTGTTTTCCATTTCACATGATTGAAATGAAGATTATAGTAATTTCTCAGAAGCATTTGGTTGAATCGTAAAAATGTAGGAAGTAAGTACTCGTAGAATAGGGATTTTCCCTTTTTTTTTTTTTTTGTACACCAGATAATTCTTTTTTTTTTTTTGTACAAAGAAGCAGCTAATGCTGCGGGGGTGGGGGTATGAGGATTTGAACCCGGGACAACCCCAGGCAGGTTGAGTTCCTAACCACTAGGCCAACCTTGATCCTCACACCAGATAATTCTTAACTTTCTTGATTTATACTAATTGGCCCGCTTTATATGGTCCAATGAAAATGAAGTGAGAGATTGTAAATAATTTGCAGGCCCAAACTGGGGAAAGTACTTGGTCGGCCCAATACAATTCGCAGTCTGTTACGGTGCAGTTGTTGGTGCTACTCTTCTTGGTGGAGAGTCTTTGAAGGTCAGTATTTCCCCTTTCATTTCCTAGCACAAACCAACTATACTCGCCATTATATTTCTGTAATGAATATTATTACTCGTACAACTTTTATGGAACTAGATTCGCTGCGCTAAATATATAAATACGGTAGAATATAGTGGAAAAAAAGATAATAAATCAAAATAGTATTTCTGTAATAGAGATTGTTACCTCAACTTTACGGAATTAGATTCACTCCTGCTAACGTGCACATGCTAAGTTGCTAACACGTAATTTTCACAGTCTATCTACTTATTACTGGATCCCAATGGAACACTGAAGCTATACGTATTCGTGATGATATTTGGCGCAATAATGTTAGTGTTAGCTCAATTGCCCTCATTTCACTCACTAAGACACATCAACTTGATTTCTCTTCTCCTATGCATTAGCTATAGTGCTTGTGCTACTGCTGGCTCCATTTACATAGGTAAAACAATATTATCTCTAAACATTGTTCATTTAGAGCCAATTTTAATGTAGAATGTGATAACGAAAATGTCATGTTTTTTCATGCATCAGGACATACATCGAAAGGGCCTAGGAAAGACTACACTCAACAAGGAAACACCGAGGATCGTGTGTTTGGTGTCTTTAACGCGATTGCAATCGTTGCAACAACTTTCGGAAATGGAATTATCCCCGAGACTCAGGTTTTCGATTATGCCCGTGTTTCATATGATTAGACCACCTAATAGCTAGAACTATATTTTTGTACGTAATTTCTTAACTTATAAATTCGTTTTGCTCAAAATGGTGCTGTATTAGGCAACATTGGCGCCACCGGTGACGGGAAAGATGTTCAAGGGACTTTGCATTTGTTACACTGTAGTTTCGGTGACATTCTTCAGTGTGGCTATCTCGGGATATTGGGCATTTGGTAACCAAGCCCAAGGCCAAATACTAAGCAATTTTGTAGTCGAAGGGAGAGCTTTGTTGCCCAAGTGGTTTATTATCATGACGAATGCCTTCGTCTTTCTCCAAATAGCCGCGGTTGGTGTGGTATGTATTCAATTAATTTCCCTCGTATATATAGTCATAATTAAAGACACGTGATATAATTACCGACTTTTCCCTTATAGGTGTACTTGCAACCAACGAACGAAGTGTTAGAGAAAATATTAGCGAATCCAAAGAGCGATCAATTCGCCATGAGGAATGTGATCCCGAGGATCATATCGCGATCCCTCTCGGTCGCCATAGCAACAATCATAGGAGCAATGTTCCCATTTTTCGGAGACGTCAACGCAGTGATAGGAGCTTTTGGTTTCCTTCCTCTAGACTTTGTTCTGCCTGTGATATTCTTCAACGTTACGTTTAAGCCATCAAAGCGTAGTTTCATCTTCTGGCTGAATCTTACTATTGGAGTTGTGTTTGCGGCTCTAGGAGTGATTGGATGTGTGGCTGCTGTAAGGCAAATTACACTTGATGCAAAAACCTACAAGTTGTTTGCTAATGTATAGATACTGTAAATGAATCTTCACTAAGATTTTGGAAGTCTAGACACGTACGAGAAATGTTACTTGAACTACCTGAAACACGAGCTAATTAATATATACTTCATAATTGACACTGGAACTCGAAAATAAGCCGAACCTAAACAGCGCGAAGTCGTTCTGATCGATCGGGGAATCGACTATGAGTCTATGAATAAACACAGCATCGATATACAGACCCAATGACTTGATATACTAATTTAGCCTCGATCATAAACCATATGCAGTAGATCCTTTGGCATAAACCATAAACTTGTGACAATCATATTAATTTTCGAAAAAAGTGAACCTGAAGAAAGCTCTCGTCCGAGTAGAGACGTTGCAATGGGTGGAGGAGGGTGACAATTGTAACCCCCTTCCTCGGTTGTATAGTATGTGGACTTAGCTTGTGTATTGATGAGTCCACATTGTTTATTAGCTGAAGTAGTAGCCGCGAAAGTAAGGTCATATCTACCTTAATCATAATTATAACATGTATTTGTTCACAATTTGAACTTGAAATCTCGGGATTGATGCTGTCAAAATAAAAACCTTGCAAGGGATAATGATACTCATTTCCATTGTATATATATGAAATTATTTGCATATGTATATTCATATATTCTATCATCGTCTTCTCTTAGCTTATTTATGTTTTCCCTTGGGTAGCTAGGCTGCTCTTGTTCACCCGTCTCCTACGTTGCACGAGTACGGACACCGACACTGACACCGGGAGGACGCGGACACCGCGACACCGCAATCTCAAAATTTAAGACACCGACACCGCTATTATTTTTTAATATAAATATATTAAAATAAATTAAATATTATAATTTTAATAAAATAATAAGAATTTCTAAATTTAAAACTTAAATCAATCTCAAAATGATGATATTACGCACACAATCATTGAATATGTTAAAGGAAACGCTAAGGAAATCGAGACTAAGAATGTCTCTTTTGCCTAAATGCTTGCTTAATATTTATTTTTTGTGTCCTAGAGGTAACCTGGAGGTGTCCGTGTGGAAAAAACCGGGTTTTGTGTCCGAGTTAAAAATAAATAAACCGGACACCGGTCCACCGTGTCCGACGCGTGTCCTCCCGGTGTCCTCCTGGTGTCCGTGTCCGACACCGTATTGGACACGGACACGTCACTTGGGAGAGGTGTCCGTGCTTCATAGCCCGTCTCTCATCTTCGAGATTATCTAATTTTTGATTTTTTCGTTCCCCTCTATCCCAAATTTGTGTTTCACGTGTTTGGAAACTTGTACTTTGTTTTGCATGTGCAAATCTTTATATTGCAGCAATTATTTGTACGATTAAAGCTTTAAAAAGGCTGTGTACTTTGCTGATTGCAGTACTTCGGTCTCCAAAGTGTGCTCCACGTACGATACAGTCCACAGAGACTTATCTTTCATGTGGCCATGCTTGTTCGTAAGATACTCCCTCCATTTCATTCATTTCTTTACGTTGGGCCGGGTTTTGTGAGGGGAACCCAAGCCCAACGTAAAGAAATGAATGAAATGGAGGGAGTATCATTTATGTGGCCTGCATTTGCAATCACTTTGGCCCTCCATTTATTGTTCACCGATAATACATGATTTTTATGCGGTCCAAACTTCGAACCAGGCCACTCATGACCTTAATTAAAAGAAAAATCAAAAGTTATAGTACATATTTTATTCAGCTGTGCATTACCAGTATACCATACGCATTGATTTTAAGGTAAACGGGTCTTTCATTTGGTTTAGAAGTACCTACCAAGATAGCCACTCAAAAACAGTTTTCGAAAGGGGAAAATCATAATAGCAGTAGGAAGGTGTATGGTACGAGCATACTCGTATAACTATATACTACAATGATTTACTTGTTACATTAGCGATAAGGCATTTTTAACTAATTATAATTTGAACCACTCACTTTACGAATCAATTAAATTTTAGATTTTTAATACCGACAACATGAGACTCTTATTCACTCCGAGCCACACGAAGAAAATATATATGTATGGAGTACGGAATATCTCACACTTGGACCCTAGAATTTATATATCCCATACTTGAAATTTTAAATAGAGATGATATTTGTATGTGTTATGAATAGTTTTCGCTCATTATGCATGTAATATATGCATTCCTATAATTTTGTACCTTTTTATTTTGGCAATAATTTAGTACTCCATCAAGGTAAAAAGGAAATTTAAAAATGAATGGAGAGAGTACTTTTAATAGAAGGTTGTGTCAATATATATGATATATCTAGAATCGTGACACATTAGACACGTTAGATTAATTCCATCAAGGTAAAACCAATATAGATGACGTAGTAGGCCCAATCTCAATCGATGATTCTATGGTCATTACCGCTAGTGGTAATCACCATAAAAGTATAGTCTAATATATATATGTAATCCTGAACCCGCTCAATTCCCACGCGGACACTTGGCCATTTATGATTGGTTAATACAAAATATAATATAACAGGTCAAAATAAATAAAGATAAAAGCTTCGTTATAGAAAGTGTCATATAATAATACATTAAAATAATGGTTAATATTATGGTTGATACTATATGGTAATATTATTCTATAAAATAACGTTATTACTTGATTTATGCAAAATAGTTACGGAGTATGTAATATAGTACTTACTTGATTTATGACAATTTGATTAAATATCTCACGGGTCACGGATGTTTCAAAATGGAACTTTGGCTTTTGAAAGGTGATTTTTCCTCTAATTACATTACAAATATCCCACGGGTGCTCGAAATGAGATTTTAGGTTTTGAAAGGTGATTTTCCATGTAATTACATTAGGAATATCCTACAGGTGTTTGAAATGAGATTTTAGAATTTGAAAGGTAATTTTCCATCTTATTACATTACAAATATCCCACGGGTGTATGTTCGAAACAGGATTTAGGTTTTGAAATGTGACTTTCCATCTGATTACATTACAAATATTCCAAGGGTGTTCGAAACATGATTTTAGGTTTCAAAGACGACTTTCCATCTAATTACATTACAAATATTTCACGGGTGTTCGAAACATGACTTTAGGTTTTTAAAGATGTCTTTCCATCTAATAACATTACAAATATCCCACGGGTGTTTGAAATGAGATATTAGATTTTAGATAAAAATTCGTTTACATAATTTTAACATATAAATATAAATAGCCCGGGCGTTGCACGGGCCATCAAACTAGTATTTTATTAAAGGTAGTTATTTCAATCCAATATTTTAATTACATAGAAATATTTTCTTTACAATTAAAAAAACATTTTATTATTCAATTTTTTAGGCTTTGTTTGGGATTAATTAGAGTATACTTTCCCTCGAAAAAAATTAGGGTTATCCCGTCAGAAAAAAAAAAAAAATTTAGGGGTTGTGCATATTGACGTGTTGTACATCACGTACAAACACAGAAAATTGTACAGTAGAAGCAGTTTGGGGCTGTAAAAACTAATGATTGACATGCATTCAAATAGCAGCCCCTAAGTAGGATTACTAGCTAGATGAGCCGCTAAGTAGGATTACTAGCTAGATGAGTTTTGTTTGGGAGTTCAAATGTCCCATGTTTCAAAAACAATTTCACACAAGCTCACGTTTGCCTCTTTGGTTTTTATTTTTTTTACAAGATTAATTAATTGATCTAGTGAAGAATGATGCATTCTTAATGTGTGAATTTACCCTAATTCTAATTTTCGAGAAGTTTAACCAATACCAAACATGTATTAATTTTACAATTTTTCATAATATAAAGATGAGATGTTTTATTTTTAAATTAATATAAGAAGATACCGAATTTTAACAAAATATTATATGCTATTTTTATATTAATATAGAAAGATATCAAATCATAATAAAATACTATATTCTTATGGTAATTACCACTAGTGGTAATGACCGTAAAATTTTCGCAATCTCAATACTATATAAACACCAGTCGGGTAGCATCATTGTTGTGGAGAATCATATCAGAATTTAATTAAAAAAAAAAAACACATTCGATCGAAAGAAAATGGAGAGAAGCTCACTCAAGTTGCTTGGCCCAGCTCTTTTCGTGGTACTCCTCTTGAGTTCCATGGGTATGAAACTATGAACTCTAGCTTAGCTTCTTCTATACGCAATCATTTCATTCAAACATAAACCCTCACTACTATTTTTTCATGCAAATTCATTTAGTCCACTCTTTGGCTTCCGGCTGATCTCATAAGGCTTATAATGTCACCTAAATTAACAACTATGAATTTATATTTATTATATATTCACGTTAATACAAATTAAAGTAGCGCGCCAAATTAATTAAAGTGAAAATACAAACTAATCTTATGGTATGGACTAACAAAAATAAAAATAGCAGGTGAAGTGCGAGGAACGAGGACAGGAATTTTGAAGGAAGTGACAGAAGAGAAATACTCAATGAGTGAAGTGGCCGAAATTGTGGCCGAAGTCTCAAAAATAGTAATGGCGGCGGCGGCGAATAATGGAAACGTCAACCTCAAGAAAGCTCTCCTCGGAGCAGAGGCGATGCAGTGCGTCGGGGAGGGTGACTATTGTAACACCCTTTACGGTCCAGAGTGTTGTTCCGGTGTCGCGTGTGTCGACATCCCTGTTGTTGGTGGCGTATGTTACAAGTTTTAAATGGTGAATATGTCGCACTTGACGACACTCCTTAGTCTCCTACATATATATGTCATGCATGGGGTGCGTGTGATGGTCAGTTGTCTGTGGGCTTGTGTTTAATTATAGTATAAGTCTCTGTTGTTAATTTCGCCGTATGAAATAAGAGTCATATTCTACTAAGAATGTGCGTGATGGATCAGACGATGTTCATGTCGTCTGTAGTTTAATTTGTATGTACGTTCTAAATTAATGATGTTATATATGTTGTTATGTGTCTTTTGTTTGTTAAATTATTTCTTTAACTCTCTTCACGTGGTCATAGTATTGTGAAATATGGATCACTTATCAGATGCACCTTTACCGTAGCAACCTTGAATTTTTAACGGACTCTACTATTCAACACGCGGTATCCCTATACCTTGACTTTGAGCATATAGTAGTATAGTACCCTCGTACCCAACGATAGTGCATAACATTATTATTTTTTTCTTAATTCCCGTTAGGCGTTAGTATTGGAGTATATATTGATGATATGGCGCCCTAATGATATGAATTAATGGCCAAACTACCAATTTTGTAAAATAATGTGAGAGTGAAATGCCAAATTTATTTAGACATATTCACATAAGTCTAGACACGTACGAGAAATATCACTTGAACTACCTTGAAAACGAGCTAATAAAACATTAGAACTTGAAAATACGGGGAACCTAAACCGAAGAAGTTGATCTGATCGGAGATCTGACTATGCATGATTAAACACAAAATCGATCTATTGATCCATCCAATGACTTATTTAGCTTCGATCATAAACCATATGCAATAGATAATTTAATTGTGTTTATACACGGTAATATTTTCGCAATTGGGCAATTGGCACAAACAATTATTGAACAATAAACTTTTGACAATCATAGTAATTATCGGAAAACGTGAACCGGAAGAAAGCGCTCCTTCGAGCAGAGACGTTGCAATGCGGGGAGGAGGTTGACTATTGTAACGTGTCCGGAGTCTCTCCATTTCTGATGCTGGAGTTGCGGGGGCTTAGGATGTTTCCGGACAAGAGGTCCGGGAGCTTTATTGGGGATCTCCGGGGGAGGGGGGGGGTGGGTGGGTGGGTGGGGGGGGGTGCTGTTGTTGTGGTGGGTGGGATTTGGAGGCGTGATGGTCTTTGATGTCGGTGGTAGGCGTAAGGGGTGGTCGGCGGTGGATGTTGCTAGTTGCTGTCGTCGGTCGTTGGGGTTGGCTGGTTTGGGTATTGAGTTATGGAGGAGTGAGAACAAGGAGGAGAAGGGAAAGTAATCTCAGCCAACAAATTTGTTGAACCCACGTGTCAGCTTTTAGGGACAGGAAATGGATCTTTCAGTTCTTTTCGGAACTGGCTTGGAGAGGGGAAGATAGTACACACACAATGGTTGTATGAGAAATCCCATACAACACCACTAATAGTAGGACAACTCAGCACAAAAACAACTAGTATTTTATCAGTAAATGTGATTGATTCATCAAATGTAATCCCACTTTTTTTCCTCACCCTCAACTTTTCTCTCTCCTCCATTACCAGTTAACCCCGACCAACTACAACCACCACTTCCCCATCGCGCCGTCAGCCCAACCACCACCATCCACCATCCCGACCTCACCAACAAGACCGTTAATGGCCGGCGAATCCATCCCAACTGTAACAACCCTAAATTTTCGCTATCTCTAAATACAAAAATAAAGGATTGTTATGCCGCCATTGACTACCAAATCAACGACAAGGCTAATTTAAAACAAGAAGAACAAATGACAGCGGAAGACTTATAACTGAATCTACAGATCAGAAATTAAACCAAAAGATAAACTATAAATTGTCCCCAATGAAAATATCTGACGACGCATCAAAATGCCCAACATGTAATGACGCTTCAACCATACAATGCATCTCAATCCGCAAACCTGTAAACTGCGCCACCAAAAGAATGACACATGCCCCAAAATAGGGTAGGGACACAACCCAAAACAAAGAACGTCAGCACTGGCTGAGTAAGAAAAGAGAGAGCAACAAAAGAAGGTAAGATACGCGCCTTAAAATGGCGCGTAGCTAAAAATAACTGAACAGACTACACGAAACAAACAAGGACAACGGACGCTGGACACGACTCATGCACGACTCGTGTACAGATCAGAGTCGGAACGGACGGCCAAAAGCCGGAACTCAAATGATCACTTTCTTTGTATAACTTATTAATTTGTATATTATTCGACGGCCTCCGAGATGTCCCTAATCGAGCCAAGGGTCCTACCCCAAGACTAATACATCTAGAGTAAACAAGTCACGTAATCCTAATGACCCGAGTGGGCACACCCCTCGCTAGGGGGACGGTAGGACGTACAAGTCCCTAGGATGAAGCCTATTAGGGGGTTCGGTAGCTGATCTCCAACCCTTCAACACAAGCCTCTCGTCAGAGGTTAAAACATGGCGAAATCAACGACGCAAAGGCCGTTCTTTAGATGGGTTTCACAAGTTATTTCAACTTTTACTTTCAATCTTTAAAGTACAATATTTTGTGCTTGCGCTTTTCAATTTATAGATGGCCGTAGTCGGAAACAACAACAATCGAATCAACAATGAATAATGGCATAGCCATGAACACGATATACATGAGTATGAAGTCCAAAAATTAAAGGCATGAGATTTAAGGAATACGATCATGGATGAAACGAATGATTAGGTTTAGAAGAACAACGGTACAAACATGCTCAAGTCTTAGAAGGTCAACGTTCTTACCTTAAACGCTAATCCATTTCTCCTTTTTACTCTAACATCATCTCTTCCATAACAAATCATACCCAATTCCTTAAGCCATAAATTGTAGTCTTTTACTCCATCAATCCTAATTACAAATTACACAACCACGAATGACGCTAACTGAATGAGAACCAAAATCAGGGCAGTAGCAAAGAAATAGGTATAACTAACGTTTGAGAAGTGGAATGATTACCAAATTTGAATATGTTCTAAAGGATTACAATCAGGAATGTCTCCTCAAAATTTGGTCCACAAAATCCAAGCGGATCAACGGGAATCAAGCTCAAACTGAACCATAAACATGAATTAGGGTTTACCCACGAATTAAGATATAATTTTTGATATAAAAATAGAGGCCTTACCAATTTTGGATATTTTATTACAACTAAAGTTAGGAACATCTCCACAAAATCTCGTCCCAAAATAATTAATGAGTCAACGGGAATTATCAAGATACCGAGGGAGCGGAACAGTTTTCGGGTAGATAGACACAGCTCCACAGGGAGCATCCAATGTAATATTGGCACGATCTACATGTGTATGGATTCTTATCGAAAGCGCGGTTCTAACGCCACCAACCACGTCTTAATCAGAGTTCTTATGTGGGAATTATGTGCTTTTGAATTTGAGATAGTTGTGTTGAGATCTCATACGGGTGGAGGCTACGAAAGGAAAAAGAAGGGGAGGGGGAGGTCGAAGGATTATGAAATAAAGCAAGGTAGTTTTCTTCCCTATATGGCTATATGTACATGAGGATGCGGGTAGACTCGGGTTGGGCTTAACTAATTGAGTGAGAGAAGTGATCCACCAACTCGATCCAAAATCGAATAAGTACCAAACAGTCTTGTGTAATTCTATAATTGACACCCACAATAATTCAATCGGATTCCAATAAAACTTTGATTAAATCCTCTAATATATAATAAAAAATAACACCATTAATTATTTAAATAACCAAAAACTACGGGGTGTTACACCAACCACCACCGATCATCGCCGGGGCCTCCAATAGCCCTTTTCGACCCTTTCCCCCTAAAATTTGACCCTATAATTGCAAAATAAACCAATTGATTTGGGTGAAACTGACCTAAGAATAGGGTTGGGCAGTGGGCGTGCGACCGACCGGTTTAACTGTGATCAAGGCTGTCTTAGGCGCTCTAGCGGATGCGCGGCTCTCGGTGCTCTGATCGAATTTGATGAGGTGGGGGTATATATGAAGGAGAAGACGGTGGAAGATGGTTGACCGGCGGACCATTGGGGTTGAGAGGGTGCCCGAACCGGCCCAGTGGTGCTGAAGTTATGGAAAGGGGTGTCCGGTGGTGGTTGTAGGAAATGTGGTTGTGGTTGTGGTTGTAGGGTGTTTTCAGTAACGGAGTTGGTTTTTTATATCAATTTTTCAGTTTTTATTTTATCCGATATTAACACTTAAATATAATCACATGAATTGATAAAGGTACAGTGTATGAAAATTTTCATACAACCATTGTATGGCTATGTTTGGTAAAACTAGCTGAAATAGTAGGTGAACGCTGAAATATAGCTGAATGCTGAAATAGTAGCTGAAAACTGAATTAATAGCTGCAATATTAGCTGAAAGTTTTTAGCTGATAGTAATAGGAGTGTTTGGCAAAATTAACTGATATAGGAGCTGATATATATAAAATTACATAAAAATGTATTAATATTTTTAATCTCATTTTATTTTAGTAAATAAATGAGCGTAAATTAGGAATAAAATTATGATAAGCTAGCTTATTTTTTAATATGTTACCGAGGGTAACATCTTAAATAAGATAGCTTATTATTTAAGCTAGTGGTGTCACCAAACACACTTATTTGGTCAAAAAGATTAAAAATCTATCAAATAAGCTACTTTGGTCAAATAAGTGGCATACCAAACATAGCCTATGTGTACCCTTATCCCTGGAGAGGATCCTAATTCTATTGTAACACCCTTCCTCAGTTGTATTGTATGTGAACTTAGCCAGTGCGATGAGTCCATGTTGTTTATTAGCATAAGTAATAGCCACGAGAATAAGGTCATATCTACCTTAATGATCATTATTGCAATATGTCTTTGTCCAGGATTTGAACTCGAAACCTCATAATCCTTCTATACTATTAAAGGAGTCTTTTTTGTAGCTCTAACATTAACCGGAGATTTGTAGAGAGTTTTGAGAATTTTATAATATTAAAAGTATTTGATTCCCATATAAACACAAAAACTCACATACTAAATTTAATAATATTATTAAAGTATTTGGTATCCATCTAAACACAATAACAAACTATATTTCTAACCATAGGTACATACATACTAAGGTCCCCATGATCCATCTGACAACCTCCAAACTGATTTGAATTGGGGTTGTATATATATGCTGACATAAAGACACGATTCATTACTTCCGAACTAAATTAAATGGCCTAATTCTCATATCCCATTTGATTACACTAATCCCCGATTATATATAAAACATATATTATTTTTTTGGATGTTTAAGTGTTTAGTCGTACATTATCTCCCCCGTTGAAACTTATAGTTTTCATTTTATATATCATTATTAATAGAATACATTATCATGTGACCCGTGCAATGCACGGTCCTTCATCCTAGTTGATGATGATAAGGCGCTTGTACCATGTTAAAGGAGTATTTCAACTAAAAGTCTGAACTGATGGTTGAGTATCAATCAGTGATTCGAATTTCGAATCCCTTTTTAAGACATTTGGAAATTTACGACGATCAATTAGTGTTTAAATAGTATGGAGACGGATATGGACGCAGACATGTAGGTCGATGCTGTCAAATTAAAACATTGCTAGCTAGAGATAATGGTGCTAAACCCAATAATTAAATCCATGAGACATTCATATATAGTAAGAGTTAATAAGGGTGAAACTAGGACCTAAACTTCCCCAAATTGTTGAAATCAGGACCTGGTAACTGTTTTGGATGAAATCAGGACCTCACCTCACTATTCCATCCAATTTTTCACACTGTTGACTCTATATCTCACCACTCTTCTCCACCTCCATTTCTTGCACAGTTTCATCCAGATTTGTTTTTCTCGCTCTCATCCTCCTTTGTCAGTCCTCTTCTTCCCCTCTCAATTTCTCTCTCATCCCCTCATTTCCTGCTCAATTTAAATACCAGCAACTGAAAATCAGAAAACATTTCCCCAAAAAAAACCAAGAATCAGAAAACTCTTGATTAAATCATGACATTAGCAAAGAATCCCACATTGAAGTATTGTCAATTTACAACTACCAAAAAATAAATAAATGAAAAGGAGTAATATTTGAGAGGTTTTCAGCAAAAACGATTAGTTGTAAAGCTTGATTTTATCTTGTTAATCCTTTAAAAAGCTTGATTATAGTTGAGATTTTAATTTTCACACATTTGGAAAGAATTGGTTGGCTGATATTAATTAAAATCACCAACCACGAGATAAATTACGAAGAAAAGAACAAACCAAAGTCTTGAATTTGGGTAGCTAGGCTGCTCTTGTTCACCCGTCTCTCATCTTCGAGATTATCTAATTTTTGATTTTTTCGTTCCCCTCTATCCCAAATTTGTGTTTCACGTGTTTGGAAACTTGTCCTTTGTTTTGCATGTGCAAATTTTTATATTGCAGCAATTATTTGTACGATTAAAGCTTTAAAAAGGCTGTCTACTTTGCTGATGCAGTACTTCGGTCTCCAGAGTGTGCTCCACGTACTATACAGACTTATCTTTCATGTGGCAATGCTTGTTCGTAAGATATCATTTATGTGGCCTGCATTTGCAATCACTTTGGCCCTCCATTTATTGTTCACCGATAATACTCCGTGGTTACAGTGTAATATGGTATGAGTATACTCGTATTAATATTATGCAAATTGATAGAGGTGTACAGTGTAGATACAATTAATTTGTCTACAATGTAAAATTGAGTTGGTTGCAGTAAAATTGGGATCAAAGTAGTAAAATTAATTGTCATGAAAAATTCATGTAGTAAAATTAATTGTGCGAGTAGTAAAATTTTGATAGTGTAGTAAAATTATTGCTGATTGTAGACACTTTTGGGTGTCTACACTATAGACCTCTAGCATTGTCCTATTATTATATAGACTATGATTTACTTGTTACATTAGCAATAAGATATTTTTAACTGCTTTGAACCACTCACTTTATGTGAAATTAGCGGGCCTGGGCCACACCCGTAAGGAGAAGAGAGAGCCCATCTTAATAAGTCCAAGGAGGTTCCATCCTAAAACCAATTGGCAATAAGGGGAGGAACTCCTTGGTTTATATGGTAGACAAATCTCTTCTCTTTTTCCATTGTGAGATACTCATATGTGGAGTATTTTGGGTGTACTTCAACACTTTACAAATTAATTATATGTCTAATTTTTAATACCGACAACATGAGACTCTTATTCACTCCGAGCCACACGAAGAAAACATATGCATGGATAGAGTACGGAGTATCTCATACATAGACCCTAGACATTTCTATATCCCGTACTTTAAAATTTAAATAGAGATGATATTTGTATGTGTGGTAAATAGCTTTCGCTCGTTATGCATGTAAATATATGCATTCCAATAATTTTGTACTTTTTTTTACCGTAATAATTTAGTACTTTATCAAGATAAACAGGAAATTTGGAAATGAATAAAAAGAGTACTTTAGTAGTCAATAATATATATGATATATCTAGAATCGTGACACATTAGACACGTTAGAATAATTCCATCAAGGTAAAACCAATATAGATGAAGTAGTAGACTAGTAGGCCCAATCTAAATACTATATAAACACCAGTCGGGTAGCATCATTGTTGTGGAGAATCATAACAGAATTTAATTAAAAAAAAAAAAACACATTCGATCGAAAGAAAATGGAGAGAAGCTTACTCAAGTTGCTTGGCCCAGCTCTTTTCGTGGTACTCCTCTTGAGTTCCATGGGTATGAAACTATGAACTCTAGCTTAGCTTCTTCTATACGCAATCATTTCATTCAAACATAAGCCCTCAGTACTATTTTTTCATGCAAATTCATTTGGTCCACGCTTTGGCTTCCGGCTCATCTCATAAGGCCTATAATGTCACCTAAATTGAGAACTTGTATCAAATTTTTTTTTTTAATATTCACGTTTATACAAATTAAAGTAGTGCGCCAAATTAAAGTAAAAATTCAAACTAATCTTGGTATTAACTATTTTTCATGCAAATTCATTTAGTCCACTCTTTGGCTTCCGGCTAATCGCGTAATTCAGCTAAGGCTATAATATAATGTCACCTAAAATTAAAAATTATCAATTTATATTTACTATTCACGTTTATACAAAGTAGCGCGCCAAATTAATAAAGTAACAATACAAACTAATCTTGTGGTATTTACCAACAAAAAAAAATAATCACAGGTGAAGTGCTAGGAACGAGGACAGGAAATTTGAAGGAAGTGACAGAAGAGAAATACTCAATGAGTGAAGTGGCCGAAATTGTGGCGAAAGTCTCAAAAATAGTAATGGCGGCGGCAAATAATGGAAACGTCAACCTCAAGAATGCTCTCCTCCAAGCAGAGGCGATGCAGTGCGTCGGGGAGGGTGGCTATTGTAACACCCTTTTCGGTCCAAACTGTTGTTCCGGTATCGCGTGTGTCCAGGGCCCTCTTGTTGGTGGCGTCTGTCACAAGTTTTAAATGGTAGAAATGTCACACTTGACGACACTCCATAGTCAGTTAGTCTCCTACATATATATGTCATGCATGGGACTATGGGAGGCGTGTGATGAATAGTCGTTGTCTGTGTGGCCTTGTGTTTAATTATCGTATAAGTCTCTGGTGTTTATTTTGCTGTATGAAATAAGAGTCATATTCTACTAAGAATGTGATGGATCGGACGATGTTCATGTAGGTATAATTTGTACGTTATAAATTAATGATGTTATGTTGTTTGTGTCTATTGTTTGTTAAATTATTTCTTTAACTCTTTTCACGTGCTCCATTCTATTGTGGAATGTGGGCAATTGGCACAAACAATTATTGAACCATAAACTTGTGACAATCCTAGTAATTGTATGTGGACTTAGCCAGTGAGATGAGTCCATATTGTTTATTAGTTGAAGTAATAGCCGTGAGAATAAGGTCATATCTACCTTAATCATCATAATTAGAATATGTCTTTGTCCAGGAATTGAGCTCGAAACGTCATGATCGATGATAATGAGACGGTGATACCATGTTAAGGGAGTATCTCAACTAAAAGTCTAAACTAATGGGTGAGACTCAATAATAGATTTAATACCTTAATAATCTTCATTCGTTTCCCGAATTTCTAATCCCTTTTAAGGTCCTGTTTGATAAGACTGCATCATTCTGAACTGATCTGATCTGATCTGATCTGATTTGAATGACTCTGAACTGATCTGTTATGATCTGAATTTGTTGAAAATTTGATTGAATTTCAACGAATTAGTATCAATTATGGACCAAATACATTGATAGTTATTTGGACATTTATGATTTGATTTGAATGACTCTGATTTGATCTGATCTGATTAGAATGACTCTGAACTGATCTGAATAGTACTGATATTAAGTCCTATCAAACAGGGCCTTGAGACATTTGGAAATTTAATTACGATGGTCAATAAGTATTTAAATAGTATGGAGACGGATATAGACGCCGGCATGTAGATCTATATTGTCCGCAAGTAAAACGTTGCTAGAGATAAGATACTGAAACCAATAATTAAATCCAGGTGACATTCATACTCATCAATATAGGCCCTTAGCTTGTACCGCAGCAGTGGTGGAGCTACCATAAATGGTGAAAATAGTTAGGGATATTATCCACGGCCTTTGAGGTTCCCGTCTTCCCGACGTTAGTTGTGGTATTGTTGAGATTTTTTTCGTAATTCCTCCTACGGATTATGAACATGTGATGCGCGGACAAAGGGCCATTATTTCTGTTTTATGGTAATTATATTCGGCGTCACTCGGAAGACGTGGCTGCCTAGAAGGTTCATATTATGCACAAGACCCTTCTAAACTTTGTTCTACCTATGATATCCTTTAACATTTACGTTTAACCCGTCAAAGCGTACCACCTTCATTCCTTCACTCTTTGGTTGTTACGTATTATCAGACGATTTTCAATTCACAAATAAAAGTATGAAGAGGCTAAGCAAACAAACGTACTCATTTCTGTTGGATATATCATATATATTTCAATTATGTGTATATGTTTATCATCGTCTTCTCTTGGCTTCTTTATGTCTTCCCTTGGGTAGTTAGGCTGCCCTTGTTCACCCGTCTCTCATTTCTGAGATTATCTAAATTTTTGTTTCCGCTTTAATCCAAATTTGTGTTTCACGTAAGTGTTTAGATACTTGTACTTTGTTTTGCATGTGCAAATCTTTTTTTGGCAGCAATTATTTCTCCCTTCTTCACGATTAAAGCTTTAAAATGACAGTATGTACTTTGCTTATTGCAGTACTTTGGTCTCCAAAATGTGTTTACTGCACGTACGATACAATTTATGTGGCCTGCATTTGCAATCACTTTGGCCCTCCATTTATTGTTCACCTATCCAGTTCAAACCACCCATGACCTTAATGAAACTCATACTCCGTAAGTTACAGTGTAATATGGTCCTCCTGCAGCGACGATCTACTTTTTTTTTTTTTTTTTTTTATCTAATTCGAACCACTTAGTTTATGAATCAATTATAATTATAATATCTGATACTCCCTCCACTTTTTTTGGTTCTTTACGTTTGGTTTGAATCTGTGAGAGGAATTCAAACCAAACGTAAAGAACCAAAAAAAATTGAGGGAGTACTAGTATATCGATTGTTGGAAAATGTTTTATTTTTAATTACGACAATCGGACAATATGAGACTCTTTTAGTCTTATCCACTCCGAGCAACACGAAGTAAATATATGTATTGAACCTTAAAAGTTTCTATATGTCATACTTCAAAATTTAAACAGAGATGATATTTGTATGTGTGGTGAATAGCTTTCGCTCATCATGCATGTAAATATATGCATTCCAATAATTTAGTACTCCCTAATATTTTTACAGGCAATATAATAGTATCTTAGTAGAATTTTTCTTTTAGGACTTTAGTAGAATTGAAGCATCTGGCTATACACATGATATATGACATATATCTAGAATCGTGACACATGAGACACGATAATACAATAATTCCATCAAGGTAAAACCAATATAGATGACATAGTAGGCCCAATCTAAATACTATATAAAGACCAGTGGTGTAGCATTATTGTTGTGAGAATCATATCAGAGTTTAATCAAATAAATAAATAAAAAACATTCGATCGAAAGAAAATGGAGAGAAGCTCACTCAAGTTGCTTGGCCCAGCTCTTTTCGTGGTACTCCTCTTGAGTTCCATGGGTATGAAACTATGAACTCTAGCTTAGCTTCTACTTTACTCTTAGTATTTTTCATGCAAATTCATTTAAATTAGTCGACTCTTTGGCTTCCGGCTGATCTCATAATTAAGCTAAGCTTATAATATAGCATAATGTCACCTAAATTAAAAACTACTCGTATCAATTTATATTTACTATTCACGTTTATACAAAGTAGCGCGCCAAATTATTAAAGTAAAAATACAAACTAATCTTGGTATTAACTAACAAATAAAATAAAAATAGCAGGTGAAGTGCGAGGAACGAGGACAGGAATATTGAAGGAAGTGACAGAAGAGAAATACTCAACGAGTGAAGTGGCCGAGATTGTGGCGGAAGTCTCAAAAATAGTAATGGCGGCGGCGAATAATGGAAACGTGAACCTCAAGAATGCTCTCCTCCCAGCAGAGGCGGCGTTGCAATGCGTCGGGGAGGGTGGCTATTGTAACACCCTTTTCGGTCCAAACTGTTGTCCCGGTATCGCGTGTGTCCAGGGCCCTCTTGTTGGTGGCGTCTGTCACAAATGGTGAAAATGTCACACTTGACGACACTCCTTAGTCTTAGTCTCCCACATATGTATGTCATGCATGGGACTATGGGAGGCGTGTGATGATCAGTCGTTGTCTGTGTGGCCTTGTGTTTAATTATCGTATAAGTCTCAGTTGTTTATTTCGCCGTGTATGAAATAAGAGTCATATTCTACTAAGAATGTGGTGATGGATCGGACGATGTTCATGTACGTATAGTTTGTAGTTCTAAATTAATGATGTTATGTTGTTATGTGTCTATTGTTTGTTAAATTATTTCTTTAACTCTCTTCGGTCTTCATGTGCTCCATTCTAGTGTGGAATGCGGATCACTTATCAGATGCGCGCGGGATGCATGCATGCATCGTACCGTAGCAACTACACCTTGGATTTTAACTAGCGCTACTGTTGAGCACGTGGTGTCCCTACACCTTGACTTTGAGCATATTAATATAGTGCCCTCATACTCAACGATAGTGCGTAACACACTTTATTTTTTCTCCTAATTCCCTTTAGTGTTGCTGTTGCAGTATACTTTGATAATGTGGCGCCCTAATTATATGAATTAATGGCCACACTACCATTTTTGTAAAAAAAAAGGTGAGAGTTAAATGCCAAAGACAAGTGAAAAAAGTGACTATACCCAATTTGTAGTAAAAATAATTAAAGGTGCAGTAAATTTTGTTGTATAATTTGGCAAATGATGGATTATAAGGAAAGAGAGACAATTAAGGGTCTTTCATTTTGGAATTAAATCAATTCAAATTTCTTTCAATTGATAGATCCGTAACAATGTTAATTTTACTACAAATGTCATAAATTTACTGCAAATACGTTAAATTTACTACACAGCAATATTTTTTACTACATGCCATCTTTAATTTACCACACTTGATTATGTTATAAACAATTTTGCTATTGAATACATATAGACTTATAAAATCATCCTATTTTATTTAGACATATTCACATATAAGTCTAGTTACGTACGAGAAAGGTCGCTTGAAGTACCTTAAAAACGAGCTAATAGATTAGAACTTGAAAATACGACGTACCTAAACAGGCTGAAGTTGATCTGATTGGAGATCTGGCAATGATTAAACACAAAATCAATCTATTGATCCAATGCCTTAATACATTTAGCTTTGATCATAAACCATATGCAATAGATAATTTTATTGTGTTTATACACGGTAATCTTTGGGCAATTAGCACAAACAATTATTTTTTGGTTACAAGCACAAACAATTATCGAACAATAAACTTGTGACAATCATAGTAATTATTGGAAAACGTGAACCTGAAGAAAGCTCTCCTCCGAGCAGAGACGTTGCAATGAGGGAGGAGGATGACTATTGTAACACCCTTCCTCAGTTGTATAGTATGTGGACTTAATTAGCCAGTGTGATGAGTCCATGTTGCTTATTAGCAGAAGTAATAGCCGCGAGAATAATGTCATATCTACCTTAATTATTATAATTACAACATGTCTTTGTCCATGATTTAAACTCAAAACCTCATGATCGATGATAATGAGGCGTTGGTACCGTGTTAGAGCGAGAGGTATCTCAAGTAAAAGTCTAAACTGATGGTTGTGTCTCAATAATTGATTTAATACCTTAACAATAATCTTCATTTGTTTCTCGAATTTCTAATCCCTTTTTAAGACATTTGGAAATTTACGATGATCAATAGGTGATTAAATAGTATGAAGACGGATATAGACGCCGAAATGTAGATTGATCCTGTCAAATTAAAACATTGCTAGAGATAATGATGCTGAAACCAATAATTAAATCCAGGAGATATTCATAATCATCAATATAGGCCTTTGTACAGTCAGCAGTGGTGCAGCAACCATGAATGGTGAAAATAGTTAGGGATATTATCCACGGCCCTTGAGGTTCCTGACTTTAGCCGTGAATTTTTTAGATTTCCGAAATTACTATGGGTTGTGAATTTGTGATGCATGGACAAAGTGCCTTTATTTCTGCATTTTGGTAATTCCGCGTCACTCTAGGGATGGGATTCCCGAGGGGGAAGACGTGGCTGCCTAGAAGGTTCATATTAGGTACAAGACCCCTTCTATGGCGTGGGTGCACAACAAAGGATCCACATCCCCGATTTTGGTTTCCTATTCCTAAACTTTGTTCTGTGTATGATATTTTTTAACGTTTACGTGTAACCTGTCAAAGTGTATCACCTTCATCTTTTGGTTGTTACGTATTATCAGACGATTTTCAATCTACAACTTAAAGTATAAAGAGCCTAAGCAAACAAACGTGCTCATTAGTAATTTCCATTGTATATATATGAAATTATGTGTATATATTCATTATTCATCATCATCTATTCTTAGCTTATTTATGTAAGGTGACACGGTGTATACCCTTGGATAGCTAGGCTGCTCTTGTTCACCCGTCTCTCATCTCTGAGATTATCTAATTTATGATTGTTCTTTCCGCTTTATTCCAATTTTGTATTTCATCAGGGGTTTTAGCAACTTGTCCTCTGTATTTTGCAGCAATTATTTTACGATTAAAGCTATAAAAATTAAAAAGACAATGTGTACTTTGCTGATTGCAGTATAATTTGGTCTCCAAAGTTTTCTCAACGTACGATACAGACTTATCATCTAAGATAGACTTTCATGCATGTGGTGTGGCAATGCTTGTTCGTAAGATATACTTTATGTGGACTGCAAATGCAATAATTTTGTCCCTCCGTTTATTGTTCACCGATATATAACATAAGATTTTTAACCAGTTCAAACCACTCTTGAGTCATGACTAATTATCACCTTGAGTAAAATCAAAATTCACAGAGTAATATGGTATATAACTATACATGATCTAAGCTACTTGAATTGTTACATTAACTATGCGATATTTTTCTAATTCGAACTACTCACTTTACGAATCAATTATAATATCTGGTATACCGATTGTTGCGAAATGATAATTTTCAATACTTACAACATGAGACTCTTATCCACTCTAAGCCACACGAAGTAAACATACGTATCTCATACTTGGACCTTAGAAATTTCTATATCTTATACTTCAAAATTTAATTAAATAAAGATAATATTTATATGTGTGGTGAATAGTTTACGCTCGTTATGCATGTGCTTTTTTATTCGGTAATAGTTTGATATTATGTATTCGGGAGTACGTGACACATGATGACATGAGATACGTTACAATAATTCCATCAACTTAAACAAACATAGATGACGAGTAGGCCCAATCTATATTCTATATAAAGACTAGTTCTGTAGCATTATTGTTGTGAAAATCATATCAGAGTTTAATTCAATAAAAAAAAAAAAAACATTCGATCGGAAGAAATGGAGAGAAGCTCACTGAAGTTGCTTGTCCCAGCTCTTTTCGTGGTACTCCTCTTGAGTTTCATGGGTATGAATTCTAGCTTAGCTTCTATTATACGCTTCATTTCATTCAAACATGCATATAAACGTATAAACCCTCACTACTATATTTTTCATGCAAATTAATTTAGTCCACTCTTTGGCTTCCGGCTCATCTCATAAGGCTTATAAAGTTATAATATAATGTCACCTAAATTCAGAACTTGTATCAATGTTTTTTTAATATTCACATTTATACAAAGTAGCGCGCCAAATAAAAGTAAAAATTCAAACTTATCTTGTTTTTTTTTTGGTTACAACTAATCTTGGTATTAATTAACGAACAAAAATAAAAATAGCAGGTGAAGTGCGAGGAACGAGGACAGGACTTTTGAAGGAAGTGACAGATGAAGAGAGATACTCAATGAGTGAAGTGGCCGAAATTGTGGCTGAAGTCTCAAAAATAGTAATGGCGGCGGCGAATAATGGAAACGTCAACCTCAAGAATGCTCTCCTCCCAGCAGAGGAGGCGTTGCAGTGCGCCGATAACGGTAGCTATTGTAACGTGCAATTCGGACCACTGTGTTGTCCCGGTATCGCGTGTCACGCGGCCCCTCTTGTTGGTGGCATATGTCGTAAGCATTGAAAATGTCACACTTGACGTACCACACTCCTAGTCTCCTACATATATATATATATATATGTCATGCATGGGGTGACTGGTGAGTGTGACGATGATCAGTTGTATGTGGGTTTTGTGTTTAATTTAAGTCTTTGTTGTTTATTATCCGTACGAAATAAGACTATAAGAGTCGATCATGTATTCTACTAAAAAAGTGATGGTCTGATGGATCGCCGGATCGGACGATGTTTATGTACTTGTAATACTTTGTACGTTCTAAATTAATGATAATGTTATTATGTGTGTCTTTTTTGTTAAATTGTTTCTTTTAACCCTATTCACGTGCTCCATGTTATTGTGGATTACTTTCTACTGGTGATGTCAGATCAGATGCACCGTACCAATTTTGGATTTTAACCGGCGCTACTATTGAGCATAATAAGAGCACCTCGCCAACTCCAATGGTAGGCGAACTTTTACCTTACTTGGAATTGCTATATATGTCGATAAGCAACTGAATGAAGTCGCAACAAAAGTGTCCCCCCATCGCTAAGCAAATTACCAACCTGCGTGGGTATATAGCTCATAACCTGTATGGATTGAAAGAGAAAAACAGAAAGAAAAAAACTTACTTCTTGCATACCACTAACCATGTCCAAACTCATGAAAACCAAACCATCATCAAAACATTAACAATCTCGGAAATTCAAAATAACAAAAGGACAGAAAAAAAGGCTTAAAGTAAAATAGGAGAAATTCATACCTGTACATAGAGGAAAGTAAAAAAGGACAGCCGGTGCTAATTTTTTCCAAAACGGGGTTGAAAATCGGAGTCACTAAGCAAACCAATGGTGGCGACGATTATGAACGAAGGCGATGATGATGTTGATGATGAATGTCGTGAACATAGAGGTCGTTTGGATTGTGGATGAGAGAATTGGAGGATCAGATGTGGGATAAGAGGTGAGAATTGTGGTAGGGAATTAAGTGAGATTACACAATTCCCTTGTTTGGATTAACTTGGAAATAGATAAGATGGGAGATAACTTTACAAATACACCCTTGTTAATAATTCATTGTATAATTTTTGTAAGGGCGTAATTTAATCTTTTAACTCATTTAATGAATTACCTAGTCTAATACGTACTCCCACTAGGTATTAGATTGGAGGGATAAGAAAATTTCTCTCACCCAATTCTCATCTCCTTATCCCGTTTACCATACAAGGGAATATGCCTAGTTGGGAAAATTAAATTATATCATCCTTCCTCCTATTCCCTCAATCCCAATGACCCATAGAAAGGTGTCATGAAGGTTTGAAAAGATTTAGGTTTAAAAATAAAGCAAGGGTACTATGGCCATTTGCTAACTAAATGATTAAAATATTAATTAGTTTTATTATCTTCTTTAATTTTCCAAAAAAAAATGTTAAATTTCAAATCATTTAATATTCTTTTAAAATCTGAAATTCTTATAAACAATTCACAAAAATTAACCCAAAATGAATATGAATAGTAACACACTAACACCCATCGTAAATGACTTCCCAAAATATAAGGGGTGTTACAAAAGGTGAGGAGCGAAAATTTGAAGAGGGTGGCCGGGTGGGTAACGTGGGAATGTGGGATTTTATTTATTTTTTATTATTAGTCCTACTAATAACCATAGTTAATCCATTTAATTTTATCTTTTTTAATTTTTTAATCATGGCCACAACATTGGATGAGGGAGTATGGAGAGGAGAGTTACCCCCAAAGGTATCTTATAATTTTCCACTTGTCGATTCCTTTCAAAAAAAAAAAAAAAGACTATTCGTTAGATGCGCGGGTTTTTTCTGTTATAACGCTGTTAGATTAATTAGCTAAACCTGTATCTTTCTATCTATTAAACACTAACTACCTAATTAAAACTACCCAATTAATTATCCCCCAACACTTAACTAACCTCAAATAATAATCAAATGACAGGCTAAAGTCGTATGCCTACAAATATAAAATATAATTGCTAACCTAAAACGTAGTAAAAGGGAAGCAAGGTTCGTATCCACAGAGAACGGTAATTTTCAATGTATGTCAAGTAACAAATGGGGGGTTAATGAGTATAAGTGATCAAGTAATCAAAACAACAAAGAGTAATTTGTAGACAAATGGAGGAAAAGATCTCGAACAATTAATACCCACTATCGTTCACCTAATTGGTCCTGGTTATCAACTAATCCTAATTCGTTGAGTACTTAGTTGTAGATATATAATTTCCTATCGTTTCTTAATTGTAGCTAAGAGGAGAGATCAGCCCTACCTAATAGCCCTAATCGGTGGATAACAAAGACGCGCGCCTAAATTCAATCCAGCGAAAGCATAAAGCAATTAAACGATATCAACTAAGATTAACAAGATCTAGACACACGCGGTTTCGATCTTCAATTAATATGTTTATTCTCTCTAACCTAATACCGATGTTCAGCATAGAAATACTAGGCTAGTTGCTACTTGTGAATCAACAATCTAACAATTAGTCCTTAAATTGTGAATCTAGCAATATGATAGATGTAGGGCTAATTAGTTTGCAACCTAATTAAGCAATAAATCAATCAATAACAACAATGATAGCAAGAGAATAAACAATACTCAAACGAATAAAAGAATTAGAATCAAACTCACAATTGTCGGTGAATAATAGTTTCGATTAATCGATCCGAGAATAAAGGTCTTTAGCCTTGCATAGTCTTGAAAGTAGCTCTAAAATTTCTGAATAGTGAATGCCTAATAATAAAACGAAACTTAGGTTTAAATAGAAAAAGATTACAAAACGGGTTTAGGAAACCCGTCCTTACGCCGACACAGCAGCGGACGAGTCGTCCAGATCGGGACGACTCGTCGGACGACTCGTCGGCTTCCAGACGAGTCGTCTGACACCTTTTCGCCAGACTGCTGAAGTCACTGTGAGAGTCGTCTAGAAGTCGTCTGGTTCGCGACGACTCGTCGGACGACTCGTCTATAGTCAGACGAGTCGTCTTCAGCGGACTGGCTCTGACGATGTTTTTCAAACGGTCATAACTTCTTCGTTACTTGGCCTATGACAACGTGTGACCACTTCCTGGAAAGCTAAGATCATGAACTTTAATATGCCGTTGGTTTCAGTACAAAATTCCAAGCCGTTTGAGAGTTATGAAGTTTCAAAGTTGACCTTCCGTAAATGGACTGAAATCTCTTCCAAACTTGTCCAAAACTTAGCATCTCGCTCCTTGGATCATCTTTCATCGCCTCATTGTCGTTCCACACAATTGCACATCAATCTTAAGGCCATAAATACATACAAAACCACTAATTCTTATATTAAAGCACAAATTATCAAATAATCGAATTAGCCAATAAACCGATCCAAAAGCTACCATTTCAATGCATTAAAGCCTATCTTTTACCACTACTAAGTGGTGTGTATCAAATTCCCCCATGCTTAGACCTTTACTCGTCCTCGAGTAAAACAACCAACTCCAAAATGTCTCCAAGGCCTTTTAACAAGCAGCACGGGAAGAATAGACATCTACCTATCTCCTGTACTCCTTGTATGGTCATCGTCTTCCTAGTTAGGGACCGTCATAGATGTATCCTCAACATAACGGTTCCTAACCATCTTATGCTTTACAACACACAATCACAAAAGAGTAACCAAATGGCAAAGGGACCTAAAAATGCCCTAAGTGTCCCTAAACCGCTCACACACAACACCCTCGTGAGCCTAGGTCCGGATTAATGACATCGGATCAAAGACCACCTCGATAAAGCCACCAACTACCCCAAACAACCAAGAGAATCGAGGATTTTCTATCCTATCGCCGATACTATACAATCCAACCGAACCTCCTTATATCATCCAAGAGAGACCTACCCTGACACGACCTTCAAAACACCCTTCTTATGCATCGCCGGTACAGTAGCACTCTCCACTCATTTTGCCTAGGCGCCCTTTCGGGTTTTCACCTAGCCTCTCGTTAACTTTTCCAATGCTCACCGACTGACTTTCTTCTCTCGTGTCTTTTCCTAACTTTCTTTTCACGCTCCTCTCTCTTTTCTGACTGTCTTCTCTCTTCTTTTTTCCTCTTTTCTTTTTTCATTTTTTTTTGTTTTTTTTTTTTTTTTTTTTTTTTTTTTGCAAAAATACTAAAATCACGTACATATATTACAACAAAGATGATGACATCTTCTCCCCCATGCTTAAACCGAACATTGTCCTCAATGTGAACCACACCAACAATAGAATATGACAACAATAAATAGGGGAAAAGATAAACAAGCTCATAAAATATGCATTTCTCCCTTGTCACTCCAAAAGTATGCAAGAACGAACACCTCGTCCTCATCATAATACTCAAGGCAATGGGCTCATAGAAAATAGAAACAGGGTGTAGAGCCACACTCAACTCACACAATATCCCAAACACCGTTAAGAAAAAGTCGTCACCAATCCACCACACATCTCACAAAACCTCCATACTCCCTCAAATAGCAAGGTCCAAAACACATAAAGGACCTGTTCACCACTATCATGCATCACACATACTCCATATCACAAAGTAAACGTCAAACCCGCCCTCCAAAGACACCATTAATGGCATAAATAAAAATATATTGGGAGGGTGCAAATGGTGGTGGAATAAGAAAAAACAAAGTGGTGAATCATAGGTGGGAACAAAGAGAGATGGTCTATAAAACAGGTGAAGAAAATTGTGGTGGGAAAGAAAGGTGAGAATAAATAGGAAGAGAGAAAAGGGATGGAAAGAATGCATACCTGAGCATCATCTTTTTTTTTGGATTTTCTGTTTTTTTTTTTTTTTAAACCTACACAATAACAAACAAATCAAAAAGAAAAAGAAAATGAAATAAGAAAAATACTTGGGTTGCCTCCCAATAAGCGCACTTGTTTAACGTCGTTGGCTCGACGCATATCATGACTCTCTTCCTGGATCACTTAGAACAGATAAACAGAAACCATGGCTTAAGATCGGAACAATTCAATGCTCTCAGAAGTTTGTCGAATAAGCTGGCATAGGTCTCAAAAGATTGACAATAGAAAACGTTAGTAAACAGCAATGCATAAACAATAGAGGTCGCGATATCATGTAGATGAGGGTTATCTCGACCTCCACGCTCAAATCTATTCTCTATGTCACAATCTTCAGACTGTTGATGCGACAAATCATGAAACAGGGATAAAAAGGAATGACAGTAATTGACCCATGGGGGTTTGGGCACTAATGTAATAGGGTCACTCATTGGGGATGTGAGAGAAGCTCCCTTAATGGGAAGAACCTCAAAATACTCATGTGTTGTCTTCCCAACCCCATTCTCCTTGGAAAACTCACAAGAACCAATATAATTAACACCGTCATCCAAGATAACATCCTCCTCTGAAAGAGTATCACTCTGACTCACAATAGTCTCCATAACAAACGAATCTTTAATAAGTTCTCGTGAAGGTTGATTAAGTTCAAGAATGTCGGTTTCCTCAATTTCACCCATGTTCAAACAATCAACATCAAATTCAAAATTTGGGAGCATAGTAGGAACCGTCATATGACTATCCTTCAATTGTACCTGAAAAGATGCAAGTGCCATGTTCTTCCAGAATTCCAAAATCTCATTAGTGTCCATGGATTCAAAACTACCATTACTCATATAGTGAGCCAAATCCCAAGTTTCAGAGGTTATGCCTCTAAGAATAATCAGATTTAATTCCCATTTAGCAAAAACATTACCACGAGAAACCTGATCAATTACATGTTCCATAAGTCGAACATAATAGTCATGAAACAATTCATCAGCAAATTGTTCAAATTTTATAATAGCCATGAATCACCACTTATGAAAACAAATCATGCAAATCTAAGCAAAAACACACAAAGAAAAATTAAACCGTTCCCCGGCAACGGCGCCAAAATTTGACAGGCTAAAGTCGTATGCCTACAAATATAAAATATCAATGCTAACCTAAAACGTAGTAAAAGGGAAGCAAGGTTCGTATCCACAGAGAACGGTAATTTTCAATGTATGTCAAGTAACAAATGGGGGGTTAATGAGTATAAGTGATCAAGTAATCAAAACAACAAAGAGTAATTTGTAGACAAATGGAGGAAAAGATCTCGAACAATTAATACCCACTATCGTTCACCTAATTGGTCCTGGTTATCAACTAATCCTAATTCGTTGAGTACTTAGTTGTAGATATATAATTTCCTATCGTTTCTTAATTGTAGCTAAGAGGAGAGATCAGCCCTACCTAATAGCCCTAATCGGTGGATAACAAAGACGCGCGCCTAAATTCAATCCAGCGAAAGCATAAAGCAATTAAACGATATCAACTAAGATTAACAAGATCTAGACACACGCGGTTTCGATCTTCAATTAATATGTTTATTCTCTCTAACCTAATACCGATGTTCAGCATAGAAATACTAGGCTAGTTGCTACTTGTGAATCAACAATCTAACAATTAGTCCTTAAATTGTGAATCTAGCAATATGATAGATCTAGGGCTAATTAGTTTGCAACCTAATTAAGCAATAAATCAATCAATAACAACAATGATAGCAAGAGAATAAACAATACTCAAACGAATAAAAGAATTAGAATCAAACTCACAATTGTCGGTGAATAATAGTTTCGATTAATCGATCCGAGAATAAAGGTCTTTAGCCTTGCATAGTCTTGAAAGTAGCTCTAAAATTTCTGAATAGTGAATGCCTAATAATAAAACGAAACTTAGGTTTAAATAGAAAAAGATTACAAAACGGGTTTAGGAAACCCGTCCTTACGCCGACACAGCAGCGGACGAGTCGTCCAGATCGGGACGACTCGTCGGACGACTCGTCGGCTTCCAGACGAGTCGTCTGACACCTTTTCGCCAGACTGCTGAAGTCACTGTGAGAGTCGTCTAGAAGTCGTCTGGTTCGCGACGACTCGTCGGACGACTCGTCTATAGTCAGACGAGTCGTCTTCAGCGGACTGGCTCTGACGATGTTTTTCAAACGGTCATAACTTCTTCGTTACTTGGCCTATGACAACGTGTGACCACTTCCTGGAAAGCTAAGATCATGAACTTTAATATGCCGTTGGTTTCAGTACAAAATTCCAAGCCGTTTGAGAGTTATGAAGTTTCAAAGTTGACCTTCCGTAAATGGACTGAAATCTCTTCCAAACTTGTCCAAAACTTAGCATCTCGCTCCTTGGATCATCTTTCATCGCCTCATTGTCGTTCCACACAATTGCACATCAATCTTAAGGCCATAAATACATACAAAACCACTAATTCTTATATTAAAGCACAAATTATCAAATAATCGAATTAGCCAATAAACCGATCCAAAAGCTACCATTTCAATGCATTAAAGCCTATCTTTTACCACTACTAAGTGGTGTGTATCATCAAACGACAAAGAAACAAAAAAATTGGCTGCTACTCTTGATATTATAACTCCTGTTGCTCTACCCATCCACCGCATCTCCTACTGTAGACATGGTGGAGTAGCTAATCCACCTCCGATCACAGGCCCCAACAAGGCTGATCCGCAACCACTTTCTCAGCTGGATCACCTCCCCACCAAGACCACGTCCATCCTCTCTCCTCCCCACTCACAAGTCCGAGTTCTCTCTCCTCTCCTCCTCCACCTTCACCAACTCCGCCACCACTAACAATGCTCTTCTTCATTGGCATCGAATTCAATGATTCGCAGCGGTCTGTCTCCTCGATTTTGGTAACAATTTTTTTGGCGAATCTGGTTAATTGGGGCGAATTAGTGGGTTATTGGGCTAAAATTTGTGCGAATTTGTAGTTTAATTGGGACGATTTGTTGTGGTAAAATTTGGGACAAACGCAGGGGCAAGATTTTGTGTGAAATTTTTGTTTCAATTTGATCAAAGTTATTGGAGCAATGAGGAGCTTGGTTCAATGAGAAGAAAGTTGAAGAAGAAATTGGGAATACGATAGAAGCTAAAGAAGGTTTGAAAAAGGGCAGGAGAGAGAAGGAGGGTGGGCTTTATTAGAGCATCTCCAATGATAAGCTACAAGTCTTGTAGTTTTTGGATGCCACATAGGAGAGAGAGAATTGTCAGGCAAAATTTCTAAACTACATTACGTTAAATGCAATGCTAAACTAATGGTTGTAGTTTAAAGTGGGACCCAAATTATTTTTCATTTTTATTTTCCACCAATCAAATATTTTATTTATTTATATTTTATTTCTAAAGCAATGTAGCCTGCCCAAGCTACGTAACTTGCAAAACTACAATCCTAAAAGAAATTCCAATGGTACAAGCTGCTGATGTCATTGGTTTGTCAAGCAAATTAAAACTACAAGTAATTTTTGCCATTGGAGATGCTCTTAGAATTTTTTTTTTCGAGTTTAGATAATCTCGTCCATTGGTATGGGTTAATGGATGGCTAAGATTTTCTATTTCGTTTTTGTCTTTGCAAGTTAACGGCGTCAAGTGACAGTTAGAAATTAGGGTACCACATGCACAAGTTCAAAGTTGAAGGGTACCTTGTGCGAAAAGTTGGCAAGTTGGGTACCATGTGCAATTAAGCAAAGTTCGAGGGTACCACGTGAATTTTCCGTTTTTTTTTTTTCATTCTTCTTTTTGACAGAGAACACTTAAAATTTCGTGGTTGTAATAGTGATCGTCAAATATCAATGCCAAATTAATAAAGGAACCATAAAAAAGAACACAATTACTTGTAAAATAATGAGACAACAAAATTAAAGGATCGTATCTTCGTCATTTTAGTTCTTCAAGTACCTAAAATTACTGTTGAGTTGTTAATAGATGAAAACGACAAATCTAGTCTCTCGACTACTACAATGCATATAGCCTTGCCATTGGAGTAACTTATAATTCTTGTTTGGTTAAATTATCTCTCCTATGTGGCAAATTAAAGCGAAACTACATTCCTTTTAATTTACCAGTGGAGATCGACGCTCTTAATAAACTTTTGTGATCACATGAACTCGTCTATAATTAATTCTCCTCCCTTTCACTTGCTAAATTAAAGTACTAGTTCTCGGTTATCTATCACGCAACATTATATTTCTTGATCTCCCTTCTTCTAGACCTTCTTCTTCATGACTTAGCTAGTTTGAGAATATATTTCCATCATTATTTCATTTTCAATATCTTCAAATCCTCGATCTAATTTTGTCCATGATTTCTTCTCAATCACAAATAATAAACGATAAGTACATAGTACAATAGTAATCTAATGAGGGAAGCTAAGAGGTATACAGAGTAATATCAATTTACATATGAACATAACACGATCAATTAATGTACATAAGACGAGGAAAGATTGATATGGTGTGATTGGAAAATGATTATGATCGATCTATTTCGTTAGTTTGCGGTATATTGTACATTAACAACATGTTTAGTAAAATGGAGTAACTGTGGAACATTTTTCCAAAGAATGGAGTAGTGTTTTAGAAATAGATACCTAACAAAATGGGATGAAAGATAAAATAATGTTCAACGTTGGTGCACGTCAAGAAGTAGAGAACGCAAAACAGATCGAACCACGCTCCCGATGAGGAAAGGCGCCTTAACAGCTATAGCCAGTTAGCCACGGTGGTGAAGCCAGTGAGCAGCGAAGTAGTTGGGTTAGTAGCGAACCATTTCGTAATGGAGGGACTAAATAAAAAACTGGCAATTCCATAATCACGTACGATTGCGGAAAAACTAAATACGTACACAAAATAAAAAGAAAAGTAAATCAATCGCTCTCAAATCATAGATATATATAATTCGATGGTATATTAAGATAATTTATTATAACTTCAAGTAATTAAAGCTACATTTCAAAAACAAAACGTACTAGGTAGTGTTCAATAAATTAAACACTATTATTATAGTAAGTATAGTAATAGTAAATTAAATTACCCCATCCGATTAGTTACCGGATCCTCTAGCTGCTTCACGACTTCTTTCTCTTCTTTCGTTTCTTTTACCCAAACGGATCCAAACGCCAAGAATCAGTAAGAGCAGCAAAACTATACTTAATAACCCCCCAACCACGTATAACGCAATAAACATAGGAGCACTGAAATCGGTCATTGTTATTTTCTTTTGTCTTCGAGTTTCTTATTGAATACAAATGAAATCTCAATAAGAAAATGAACAGTACAAGTCAATTGATCGTAAAATGAGCTGATACCTCCATTTATATACTTACTACGTTCCTCATGCATGGGCATTGTTACTTAAACTAGTGACCATAAAAAAGGTTTATTAATATTAATTTATTTTCTTACCATAATAATTAATGAAGTAGCTGTATATACTCACATATTTTCTTTCTTAAAACACTTCGTTTTCTCGGTAAGGATCTTTTTGTTTTTAGATACTTCATAACCATGTATACGGAGTATTTATATATACTTATTTACTACGTTCCTCATGCATGGGCATTGTTACTTAAACTAGTGACTATTAAAAAGGTTTATTAACATTAATTTATTTTCTTACCATAATAATTAATAAACAAGCTGTATATACTCACATATTTTCTTTCTCAAAAACACTTTAATTTCTCGGTAAGGATCTTTTTGTTTTTTTTTGGATACTTCATAACTATGTATATTTAGTTTGCCGTAATAAAATAATGTTACAGAATCTTTTCCTTGGAAAAAAATGTTACAGAATATTTCCCTTTGTAAAATATGTCACATAATCTTTCCTCTTGTTAGGGATTTACTCCTAGAAAGCAAAGATACATCATTCTATGGCAAATACTGAAATGATGTTCTTTATGGTTTAGACCTATTATATGTTTCCTTTCTCTTTTAATTATTTATACCAAAAAAAAAAAAATGGTCATGATTACGCCTAGACGTACGTAAGTGTAAAACAGTTATTATCGAATTGGGTCTTTCTATAGAGTGCCCATGGGCACTCTATAAGAATAATTAAATTTAACATTTTCCAACAAAAATTTAATGCACTCTATAATAAACTAATTAATACAATTAAGTAATTCTCTTGCTCCCATATACAAAAACCACCATCACCATTACGGTTGAGACGTCTACAACCACGCACGACTTCGTTCATCAACAATTACGCCGTCATCAAACTTCAAACGAAAACTTTTCCGACGGTTTCGCCGCCGGAATTTAAAGACACCTTAAAACCCAACTACTAAACCCGTATGGGATGTGATTAATAAAGCAAAATTATTTTAAGGTTACCGAAAAAGGGTTTAGGGTTGGGTTTCCCGGCGCCGCTACCGCGGCACCGGAAAACACCAACCCTAAACCCTTTTCCGGTGAGAGTTTTTTTCTTTTATTGAACAAAGATCAACAATAACATAAAAAAATTACATTAAAATTTAATGAAAATTAAAAACATTAGTAGCATTTATTGTTGTTTTTCTTGAAAATGGTAGAAATAATAATTGTTATAGAGTGCCCATGGGCACTTTTAAGAAAAACCCTATCGAATTTGATAAGCCGCTCAAGGCGTAATTCCGCGTAATTAGGCTTCACATTTTCAACATATTTGACATAATCGTTCATCGAAGTACTGAGTCACTGGCATTAAATACTACTTGAACAATCCAACCAAACATTAACCATCTGAATAAATTAAAAAAATGAAATTTTTCCTATCCCGTTTAATTACTAATCCCTATAAACATACACAAGCAGAAAATTTTGATCAGTTCAAAATTGGGGCACGAAGAACTTTTTTTTTTGTTGAAATGTAAGATTTTTATTAGAAAAGGCCAAAACATACAACCTAACAAGGGCATACCCCAGATAAGTTCAACAAATTACAACAACAAATTGATGCTCATGATCAAGGAGAGCCTGCTGAGACTAAACTTAAAGCAAACCTATGCTTTCCAGCCAACAGCTATCCTTTCTAGACAAATTTTTAACTACATTCCTTAATCTACTCTTCATTTCCTTCCAAATGACTTGAATAGTACGGCTCGGCAACCAAATAACCTGCTCAATACAACACTTATTCCTCATGAACCATATGTAGTAAATAAGATTACAAATGAGAGCTCCAGTCACTTGTTTCTTGAGTCTTGTATCAAACCTTTTCTTCAGACACCATTGTAGAGCATCAGAATCAGGAATCATAAATCCAGACTTATCACTCAAAATCTTCAAGCATTGCTTACTATAATAACATGAGAAGAACAAATGCTCATGAGACTCGGAATCTGCAGCACATAGTATACAAGTATCATCAGAGCAAATCCCAAGTTTTTTGAGCTTGTCTTTGACCTGCAGCCTGCGCTTCATAACAAGCCAGGAAATAAAGCTAGTTCTAGGAATAGAATGCCTACTCCAAACCAGTTTATCCCAGCCAACCTTATTCATGTCACCTTTGAGCCATTTATAACATTTTGCCACAGAAAAGTCCACAAGCTCCCAATTATGGCTGAAATTACTGATCTACTCCCTTGTTTTGCAGATTTTCCTCCAATACCAACTTGAATCTGCAGGGGGCATGTAATCAGTCCAAGCTTTGCCTTTGATATAAATGTTATGTATCCACTTGATCCACAATGAGTCAGCTTTACAATAAATCCAATGCACATATTTGCCAATGCAAGCCTTGTTCCAGTTGAAGATGTCAATTATTCCCAAGCCACCAGCATTTTTAGGCATACATATGCTCTCCCATGAAACCAAAGGCACTCTCTGCATAACCTCAGAACCATCCCAAAGAAAATTTCTACAAACTGCATTAATCTTCCTTAGGACAGTTTTTGGTAATATGAATACTCTAGCCCAGTAAGAGTGTAATGTAATGAGCACAGATTTAACCAATATTAACCTGCCAGCATATGACAACTTCCTAGTGCCTATACTCCTAATTCTCTGGACAATCTTTTCTGTTAGGATGTTGCAATTTAGAACAGAAATTCTCCCAGCAGTAATTTTAATGCCCAAGTATCTAAAAGGAAGCTGCCCTTCTTTACAACCAGATAGTCCCAAAATGTCCTTTCTAATATGACAGTTCACCCCAGCAAAATACATATCAGACCCCAGCAAAATACTTGAAAATAAGCCGCCGAATTACTTACAAAAACAGCCCTAGCTAGATGTCATGATTTCTCCACCCGTACCCGGAGCAACTAACACCAAATAAACTTCAAACACTTTGACACCCCGTACAAAGCGTGCGTATTGAACACACTTTGACATGCGATACTAATTAATTACGGGTGCTGATTTTGCCAAGGCAACAATTACCGTTGCCAAGGCAAAAGTAAGTGACTCCCTATTTTGCCCTCCAATTAGTAAAATAAATTATTAGGAATTACAGTATTGTGCAATTAGTGAAATAATGTCGCCGACAACTACCATTGATTCCACCCATCTTGAACTCCACAAACCTGTGCACGTGCTCCATGCCTCTAGTTTATTTAACTTGATGCAAATCTTGATCAACTCCCCTCCAACAGCGGTGATACAAAACAAAGGATGTTTGGCCCATTCTACGTGGTGGTTAATGTCGACGATAATTCGTCAGCGTATGATCTTATTGAAAGAATCAATTTCAATCGATTGATCAATTAACCATAGAATTTGGGGATTTCGAAAATTGTCAACTCTTTTCTAGGACTTTTACCGACAACCGATGGTGTAAATCCCGACGTCGGCCGACTTTGGTTGTGGTGGTGTGATGTCGGAGGAGGTGAGGGCAAAGGTGCGGCGGGAATGGGCACGCCAACACGGCAGTCGGCAAGTGTTGGTTGGCTTGGAGGAGGGGGAGGAAAGGATAGAGAAAGAACACCGTCATTTGGGAGTCGAACAATATTTTTCGTTACAAATTTGAAAATTATTACAGAAGGGCAAAGTAGGTAGTTACTTACTTTTGCCTTGGCAACGGTAATTGTTGCCTTGGCAAAATCAGCACCCTTAATTACGATGAAGATCCAATTTAGGTAACTCATTAAAACAAGCAGATAGCGGTAAATCGAGAACGTATAGCAACATCAGTGGTGGGACTGAGGAGAGAACCAACACTTTTTATTACTCTTTTCGTTTCTTTTGGTTGTTTAAATGTCGTTATGTCGATAGTGGACAATTCAAGGATTTTTCGGATCGGGTTTCGAAATTGGAAGGCAATGTGGATGAATTGAAGGCCGCTTTTGGTTCTTCAGGTAGTCCTAAAATGCTAGACGACGGAAATCTTCATGGAAAAGCAGAGAGGTAAACCCAGACCAATGACCTGACGATAATCTCGGACAGTTTGCTAGTTGTCCTTGGAGTGAACGATAACAACCAATCGAAAGATAAGTTATCTAATTTCTATGACTTTGCAGGGAGTTGTTGATGGAGTGATTGTGGAACACACCAGTCGTAATGATAATGCCATGACTGATAAGATGGCGAGACATGTAAGAAAGAATTGGTACCACCACCAGGTTGTACGACATTGCATGTATTCTGAATGAGGAGATCAAGAAATTCTTTGACGGGAATTGTATCTTCATGCCTTATGTAATCGGGTGCAAATTTAATGAAAATAACCAAACGTTTCCAACATCTTCCTAGAATAATCCAACCTTTCCACTTTAACAAAAATAACCCAACGTTTTATTATGAGTGACACTAATATCCCGAACCCACTAAAATGGAATTTCTAGCACTCTAATTCTCAAGAAGTTACTTTCTATTTCACAAATTTATGATTTTTCCATTAACAACTTTTTTTTATCTAGTTACATTGTTCAAAGTATTTTGGCTTGTTTGACATTTAGCTTTTGTCTTCATCATTGGTTAAATTGTCAAACAATTAACATCCCAAATGCACGAACATTTTTATCAGCAAACCAAAATAGATTTTTATTTAGAGGTAGTTGTGATTTTGATATAAGTTCATTTCGATTGAGGTTGAATAGAGGTGTTCTACATAATAAGGGGAAGGTAATTATTATAAATTAGTTATAAAATAGGTAGAAAACACAAGGGAAAAAATCGTCAAGAAAAGAATCACAAAAATTTTGTGCAATATGCTTAATTTTTTTTCCTTTTTTATCTGCCTCCTTAAGATTTGAAGTGCGAGAAATTCCTACTTTAGCAAATCTGGGATATTAGTGTGACGCGAAGTAAAACGTTGGGTTATTTTTGTTAAATTGTAAAGGTTAGGTTATTTTATGAAAATGTTGCAAACGTTGGGTTATTTTCATTAAATTTGCCTTATATCTATCTATTGCTGCCAGTTTATCAAAAAAATAAATTGAATCCCTTTTTAATCATTTTCTCTCTCCTTCCACACATCAATCCCACTACATTCAACCCCTCACCGGACCACCGTACCACCAGCCACCGCCGGAGAGACACCCACCGCCACGCCTGCCTCCGGTGACACAACCCTCCGCCCACTTTTGCTCTTGTGACATCATTGGCGACGTCGTTTGCCTCCCTTGCCACCGTTTCGCTTTCCTTCACTTATTTTTTTTTATCTCTTCTTTCTTCTTCTTCACTTCCTCCTCCCTCCCCTGACGCCGCTGCCTCTGACCCTTCACCGGCGTTGTCAATGCAGCCACCCCAACCCCAAACACCCCACCTCCCCCCCATCTCTTACCGCTAACTATCGGAAAAAGAAATAAAACGAAAACAATTTTGACTTTTTTAGATCTACATATAATAGAGTAATATTAAGGAAAATTAATTACATAGGCATCTTAATTATCTTGTTAGGGTTGAAATAGTGGTGGTGGCCTACGTAGATGTCGCCGTTGGTGGTGGTCAACGGCGGCAGTTGGTGGTCAATGGTTGGTAAAAGTGGAGAGAGAACGTTTGAATAGCCTAATTAAAATATAAATTTACAGTTGTACCCCTTCTTATGAATCCACTCATTTTCAATATTGATCCAAACAACCTTAACAATGAATGATACTAGTATCCATTCCAATCTTTTTTCGTATCCATTCCGTTTCCATTCAAATTTCATTAACCAAACGCCCTCTTAGAGTGTTTTGGGAACACGAAATATCTAGCTACTACTTACCTTAATCTTTTAGGGTCTTTGTAAATGGTGGTCTTTTAGCTCACCCTCATCATTTGGGAAGGCCAGAGAATTAGCGAGAGTCACACAAAAGAAAATTCTTAAACTTGTAGATCTAAAGAATCTATCAAGCCTTCTTGTATTTGTACTTCCCCACCATATAGTGAAATTGATTTCTTACCCCTGTAGGCGTAGGTATTACGTTAGTTAATAGTGAACATGTTAATTTTTGGTGTGGTCTTTTTATCGTTGCTTGCTATATATTGTTCATTGACACTTTCGAATTTTGCGCTCAATTGCACAACACATGCATACGCTACTGCATTATTATACAAATCATCACCAAATGTTTCGCGCCCATTATAGATATTAAAATACGCATGAGTGGGTCACCAGGATCCGGAAAGCATGCTCCACAATTCGTGCTCCGGCCACGTTCAGGTAGCTCCGATTCATTGGTAAATTAGATTAATCAATTCAATAATCCATCTCTGATATTATTTGCATATATATAGCATTATATATGTACTCGATCAACACCAGAGATCCGGAAACCATGCTGCAAGATATGCCATTACTATACTACTCGGTTTATCCTTTTTCTTTTTCTTTTTAAACTCTTTGTAAGTTTGTAACATAGTTATCGGGTTCCTTGCTTGTTCGAGAAAAGAAATGGAATAAGTATTCAAGTTCATGTGAAAACGCTTTTCAATCAAAACACAAAGCCAAGGGATCGAACTTCACAGGAGGAAAGTGGAGAAGAAAAATGCATGAAGGATATTCAAGGCACGAAATTATATTAGCAAGCAAGTTCATCTCAAAGACGGAGGCTGTAAACATCCTATTTCGGCCCCCATTTCAGCCCGGCCAAGGACAAAATGAATAGTGGACATGCGTTAAAAGATATCGTACACAGGTTAAAGTTTAAGTCGTGTCTTTATTTTCACTTCGTGTGTCTTCAATTCATTTCTTCCCTTTATATAGTTAAACGTCTTTCGTGTGGATCTTTCTTACTTGCATGAACGGATCGATCGGAGTACAAATTTTGTTTGAGGATCGAGGGGAGGTGATGACCTGCAAGTTCCAATTATTAATTTAAATTGATTATTATAATATATATACCCCCATTTGGCATTAATTAGAAGTTGGGTTCGTGATTGAAATAACACTATAAATAGAGGTGCGTGCTTTGTTGATAATCTTAAACCATCCAATACAACTTAATTAATTAGCATTACTACCCAAAAAAACATATACAAATCCAATAATCTAATTCCAAAAAAAATGGGAAGATCCATCCAAAAGCTGCTCCTTGCTTCGCCTATTTTTGCACTACTCCTTCTGAGTTCCATAAGTATAAACGCTTCTAATTCTTTTATATATTAATGCTTCTAATTATATGTTTCAATAATAATGTTTTTTTTTTCAGTGTTGTAATTTATACAATATATAATGCATGCAGGTGCGGTGCTTGGATGGAGGACTGAAATGATAATTAGGGAAGTGCCAGAAGAGAGAGAATCATCATCATCAGTTAGAATGCAAGTACCTGAAATGGTGGCGGAACTAAAACAAATAATAATGAATAGTGCAAATGAGGACCTCAAGAAAGCTCTCCTCCGAGCAGAGACGTTGCAATGCGTCGGACAAGGCAGCTATTGTAACATAGTCTTTGGACCACAGTGTTGTGCTTCAACTTTCGCCTGCATTCCCCCAGGTATAGTCGGAGGTGCCTGTGTAGCTTAATCAGCACAAACGCGACTCGACTCTCGAATGATTGAACTCGTATATGGGTGTCCAAATATGCTACGTACAATATGTTTGCTTGTGTTTGTAATTCTATGCGCAACTTACTACCATAAGTGTAGTAGGCTAGTAGCTGCGCACGATAAATAAGGTCGATCATATCCTAGCTTTACTTAGGGTGTGATGGATGTACTTGTGGTTTTTCACTTCTCTAAATTAATTAATGATAGCATCTTCGTCTCCCTTAGGGTGTGATGGATGTACTTGTGGTTTTTCACTTCTCTAGCTTAGAGTATATATTCATGCATCCTTAATTTGTTTTTCTTTTGCTTAATTTTAATTTCTACCATTGCATTTTGAATAATTTCATGGTGTGATATATAGTAATTGATCAAAATGATATCGGAATGAGTATATTTATCATGTGTTTTAGTACAGTAGTTCTTTAAATACTTAATAACGAAATGTTAACAGATGAATAAAACATACACATACACCATACATTGGCAACTGAAAGAAAAAAGAGCATCTCTAGTCTCTTGAATCCACATCTGTATGTAGTTTCCTTTTGACGATCTTTTTTTGGTAAATAACAACGATGTTGTAAATCGATCACAAAAAAGAATAAAGAGTTACAACAAGAAAATTATGTAAAGTTTAAAGTTCCTCTAACGAACCATTCTAATTCAGTCACTTATTATGGTTGCGCTCATAATTCTACATACGTAGCCATCTTTTATATATCGCGCGTCTAATTAGCACAATTAGTTTTGAATATGTGCTTAATTAACAATTTGTCGAAACCAGAGGATCAAGATTGACCTAACTAGTGGTTAAGAAAACAATTTGTCTGGAGGATGTCGTGGGCTCAAATCATCGTATCCTCACCCCCGCGGGATCAGTTACTCCTACATACCAATAACAAAAACAATTTGCCGAGACTATAAGATCAGATGTAGATTAAAGACACCTCACGCCAAAGGTTCGAGCAATGGTATCCTCTCTCTTTTAATTCTCTCAAATGTAGATTAAAGACGTACTTCAATTCGCCCAATGGTCTTTTTTTTTTTTACATGAATACCTCAGAACTTCATTACGTGGAATTCGCAACCGCTATATCAATTACAGTCAACTTCGCCCAATAGTATTGAATAAGTTTTCAAACTAGAAGAGAGTTCCTCGGCCAAAACAAAATCTCACTAAGTGAATAAGGTCATGTATAGATGTCTTACACTCTTACTTCAGCCCGGCCAACACTGTTGAGACTGCAATAAGTGAATAAGGTCATGTATGATGTATCCTACATTATGTTGAGTATAATTCTAGAACAGTCTTCGCCAATTTATGAGTCTTCACTCCCCGAGATAAAATGCACTATTAGTTATAAACAATAAAATGCCAATTTTCACCAATTCCATACTTCACATCAGTTCCAAATTCAACCAAAAGTATAGACTGATGTTTAGGGCACTGACAAAAGTTTTATACTTCAACACATAAGAATTAGAATTGGCGTACGTGTACAAGCAAACTCAGACTGGAATACTCCATGTTAAACTGTTGCACTACCCTAGCCTCTTGGGTGCAGCCCACAAAAGAAATTGACAAGGGTCGGTGAAGTGGAACATATTGATCCATTAATTTGATAGGAAAGCTTCTCCGTTCTTACTCAGGTCGACTTTTCTCAGTTCAAATAATGAGGTATGAGAGAGAAAATATGATAAGGTATGTGATAATAAAGTAGTGGGGAAATTGAGTTGATGTAGATCACCAATAAACCATTGTTAGAGTATGATGTTGGAATATATATGAAAATGAAATTTAATAATATCATGTGTGCATGATCTAGCTTGATCTAGCTCACCATTAAAGATGGTCTTAGAGTGTGTTTGGTCAAGTATCTGAAGTGTTTCCGGACTATTTTTGGGTCCTACAAACTGAAAATTGGCAAAACACCCAAAATTGAGAAACTGTTTCTGGTTTCTGATAAGCACTTCTACTGTAAATTTGTTTTTCAGAAGTAGAAGCTCCAATTTAGACCTCCTCCTTCAGAAACTGTCCACGGAAACAGTTTTGCAGAAGTTGGACCATGGCCAAACAGACTCTTAATATAAATTGCAATATAATACATCTTCAACAAACTTTTTCTCGCCAAAATCTTGCCTTAGATGACTAAGAGATGGCCGTTTGGTTTATCGACGACAACACAAGAAAGAGATTTATATAGTGAAAACATAATTAGATCAGATGATAATATTTGTGTAATAAAAATTATATATTATAGACTTATAGTGTATGTAGGACCCTTGCGACAAATTGTCTAACATTATAAATAATGACGAGTTACTCTTTGGTGATGAGAAACTGAGGATCTTATACTCCGTATTATACTGTAGAAAGCAAAAATGGAGAGAAGCCACTCAAGCTCATTTCCCCAGTTCTCTTTGTGCTACTACTCCTCTTGAGTTTCATGGGTATGCACTGTGTGACGATTCAAGGATTTCAAGTCTCTTACTACTTAGTTTCTTTTCATGTAACTTAGTTATTTCTTATAATGTCTTTCATATCATGTTTTAGGATTCTTGTACTTAGTTTAATTTATTTTCATGAAATCAAATGTATCTCTCTGTTGCACACTTAATGTGTTTTGGCAAGAGTTGTGTAAAAGTAAATTTCCCTCTTTGGGAGAAGTTAGTCAATGTGTTCAATCTTTTCCCGTTTCCAACTTTGCCCTTGTTGATGCTTGATATTGACTCGTTGTTGTGATCTTTGATCTTCGTCAATATTGAATGTGTGGGTTGTGCTCGGTCCGAGACTAGCGGTCCCGAGAGTCACTACTCAATCTACAGTCCCGAGTTTAGGCTTGTACGAGTGGGCGATTCCCCACGAGTACTTGTTCGCACCGATAGTTGTCTGTCTGCATCGATAATCGCTTGTCCGCATTAAGAATTGTTTGCTTCCTCGTCTGGAGAACCGACGAGGGGGCACATCACGGTCACTCCAAATTTGGAACCGTGACACACTGCTTCTACGCTACTCCTTTCCTCATGTGCACTACTTAGCTTGAATTTTTTTTTTTTTTGAAACGATCTACTTAGCTTGAATTAATATGGTTTAAAGCTTTTTTTAATTTTATCGGATAATACTAGGTCGGATTCACTCAAATCTTATCATATAGGCTCGCCTTAACTAGCTAGTACAGATTAATTATCAGCTCACTAATTCCTTTATACAATAAATCACAAACTGAATGACATACGTACGTTACATATGTCATGATTCATGCATGCACACGTACAATAACGTACGTAGAATTTAGCTCGTAACTTCAATTTCAATAACATTTTTTGCAGGGACGACAGTGTTAGGGATAAGGTCAGAAAAAACCTCAAATAATCGTGTACGTGAAGTGGTCATGGATCAACTACTCGAGATGTTGAACAATTTAGGAGTGTGCGAATGCGACCAAATGATGTGTTGCAATACGCAAGGCCGGGGCAATATTGTAATTTCTATTTTGGACCATCTTGTTGTAGCGCACCATTAGCATGCATTCCTCCAGGTATTGCTGGGGGAGTGTGTGTAACATGATTCATGAACTATGTCTATGACTCTGGACCTTTGGTGTCGTATTAGGTTCGGGTTCGGGTACAAGTTTACTCGACTTCTTTCAGGTCTATCTCTAAGCTAAAAGCACACAAGCTAAGCTTTCTACGTACGTACGCAATAACAATGTACCCCTGGCCTTCCGTCTCATCATGTAATCAGTTGTTTTTCTTTGTGTTATTTCGAATAAAGATTAATTATTTTCTGCTACAGTAATGTACTAATGTGTGTTAGTTATCGTTATCCTTTAACAAAAGTGTTGAAAACTCATTGAACTCAAAATCTCTAATAAGCGATAGGTTAAACTTTTCTCGGTGCAGTACAGTTTGGAAATTTATATGGAAATGCACAAATTAAATGCATTGCTTTGGATTGAATATATATAAACCAATTCAAATATATACTCCCTCAGCTCCTACTCAAAGATATCTTCCTGTATTCCTCTTTTGGACGATTCACTAAGATTTTCATCTTTACAAACTTACCCCATTTAGCAAATTAATCGGACTAATATACCCTCACTTATTTTCTGATTTGGGGCTATTATCCCTAATTACTACCTCCACAGACCATCTCCCCTCTCCTCCAACCACCTCCCCCATTTTACCGAGAGCACCGATCATGTCCTCCGACCGCCCTGATCCACTTCCTCTACCAACCTCTCGAGGCGGCACTTGTTCTTGGGGTTGAGGCGGTCGTGGTGCTCCAATGCGCCGCAGTTGAGCAGATCTTCGGGTTCGCCGACGGAGAAGGAGAGTTTGGAGAAGGTGGAGAAGGGAATCTGGTCAAGCATATTCCACTCGGGCTGTATTTCACGACATTGGTACGGTTCATAACTTCATGTGGTAGAGCCGGTCGCGGCGGGAGCGGTCCTTCTGGGCGTGGACCTTCTTGGCTTCAACCTCCTCGTAACGGCACTGGGGAAGCTGATTGCGTCTATGGCCGATCGATGGGTGAAGGGTGATCGGCCGCAAGGATGGGGAGATGAGAGATTTGATGAGTCCTTTTGTGTTGGGCAGGTCGACGGGGGAATGACCGATGATTTTGCCGATGAGGTTGGGGGTCGGCGGTAGTTTTGGTGGTGGAGAGGAGTTCAGCGGTGGTGGAGGGAGGGGTGGAATTAGAGGTTAAACATGTTATTAGTCTAATTAATTATTACCAACCATTTGATTAAGGGTGTTTTATTATATATGTTGGTTGTTGTGTCCTACCCAAAGAGTCTTTGGGTAGGAGGGAGTATACCACAACGATCGTTTGTAGCATTGCCCATGGCATAACTTCTTGTCCAATCAACTCGTAGTGTCGCCCAACCCGCTTCCGTAAAAATCAAAAATGAATCTGAATGCTAGCAGCAATTCAATTACTCCATTTTTTCTAAACTGAAAGAAAATTTTAAAGTACTAATTAATTAAGTTCGAAAAATCCTATAAACTAATATGAGCAATAACAAAATATTTGCTAAATCCGCAACTCATCAAGATGTATATATGTTTATCGTTAGTAGACCTCTAATTGACTAATTGTCTCTAACCATGAGGTCGATCACTTGTACTCCGTACTTTGCTACGCATATCAGGTAGTTCTACGTACATAGGCTGGTAGGCACATATTTTTTTTTTTTTTACATAGGTAAGAACATGTACACAACATGCGTACCAGATTAGGTAACCCTTCTAGCCAGGGTATCACCTAATCTGTCACAAGACAAAATACAAGAAAGGTGGTAAGGAGGTGGCAGGGGTATATCCTGAGTCTGTAGGATGTTGAGATCTCATTTAGCCACCCAGTCAGCTGCTTGATTAGCTTCACGAAAAATATGCGAAGTTGTGTAGTATTGAAAACTGTGTAGCAGTTGAGTTGCATCGCGGATAAGGTGTCGATGGGCCATGGGCAGCGGAAGGTGCCCAGAGGCAATTAATGACAACTAAATTGTCTCCTTCAATCTGTAGCTTCTCAATGTTGAGCCGATGGGCAGCAAGGAGTCCATTGCGCAACGCCGTGGCTTCGGCAACCAGGATTGAGCAAACTCCAAGATTGGTTGAGGAGATATGAACGGGTTCGCCGGTGCTATCGCGAATGATGAAGCCAGCGGCTGCTTTTCCAGAAGCAAGCGAACCGTCGAAATTTAACTTGAAGACATGTGCCAGGCGGTGTCGCCATGGTGTTTGCCGATCATGATGCTGATGACGTCCTGCTCCGGGGATTGGGCTGGTAGGCACATATAGAACATTAGAACTAATAGTAATCATCTATCGTTTGGCTCAATAATAGAGTAGTTATTTAAATTGTATGTGCCCAATAATTTGCCCAAATCATAATACGTGGAACACAGACTTGGCCCAAGACTCCAAGAGATCAAAAGTATACTAATAACGACTTGAAACAGACAACCAAAACTGGAATTTCAAAAAGAAGACGCTAGAAATAATCCGAAACGTGGTGCAATATACGGGAAGATCAGGCCTGTAACATTGTTAGGTAATCGCATGGTAATTAGGGTGGAAAATGATGATTCATAAAATAATAATAAGTTGGCCATGATTTTGGGTAAGCCCCTTCGTATGTCGTAATATAATCCGAAACATGGTGCAATAAATTGATCATGTGAGAGATTAAACATGTCCACCGGACCACAATTTTGCAGCGGAGCAACGGCACAACGTGGTGCAATAAATTGATCATGCGAGAGATGTAACATGTCCACCGGACCACAATGTTGTGGCGGAGTAACGGCACATTATATCATGTGTTTTTTTTGGGAGTTGCTATTCGTCGCCCTGAAACATGCTATTCGTCGCCCTGAAACATGCTATTCGTCGCCCTAGCTTTTTTTACTAATCATCGTCATTAATGCTAATCATTGTCATTAATGCTAATCATTCTAAATTCCCCTAACAATTAATTGCTTCTAAATTCTAACATTCTAACATTCTAAATTCTAACATTCTAATTGTAATGCTAAATTTGCTCAAACTTCATCAACTTCATCAACTTCCTCAAACATCATCAACTTTCTCAAATTCATGAAACTAATGTTCAACTTCATGAAACCCTAACTAATGTTCATCATCATCAAACTTCAACAACATCAAGTTCAATCTCATCAAACTTCATCATCATCAAACCGAGCTTCATGAATCATCAACCCGAGCTTCATCAATCATCAACCCGAGCATCTGTATCTTCAACCGAATCAACCCGAGCATCCGAATAATATTCATTATGGATTCACCCGAAGAATATTCACCCTTCTTCACCGGAATCTTCATCATCAACCACCCGACTCGAATCTTGGTTCTTTCCCACCTCAATCATGGTTTGAAGATCTCACTTATTTAGAGAAGAGAAATGGCCAATATACAAGTAAGTTGTAGTAATCATTAGCTAAATTAGTTTAGTATTGGTATCATTTGATAAATTTTGTAATATGAATTTGTTAGATTTCGTAATTTTGTTTTGCTAGATACTCATATGTAGTATGTATATATAGTTTGTTGAATCTTTGAAAAATTAGATTGAAAAATTCGTGTTGAATGTGTGGTCGACCATGGTAGCCGTGTTGAAAACTGGACCAGACCATGGTCTGGCCGTGTTCAAAACTGGACCAGACCATGGTCTGGACGTGTTGCAAACTGGGCCAACGTTTTGGATGGTTAATTTTCTCTTTGAATAGCAATGTGTTTATATGAATCGTAATAGGCTGAATTCATAAGCATTATTATTAGTAAAAGTATGATATAATCTTAGAATATTGTACGATCACATTTTATGAATCGAACTTCATTTTTCTGAATCACATATTGTTGATATGAATCGTATTTAGATGACATTTTATTGATATGAATTGAAATTTGTTGATACAAAACAGAACTTGTTGATATGAATCGGAAGTCATTAATTTGAATAACACTATGTTGATATGAATTGAAATGTGTTTATATGAATCGAAAATCGTTTGACATGAATGACAATTGGTTGATATGAAAAGAAAATCGTTTCTGTAAATCATAATTTGTTTCTCTAAATCAAAATTGATTGATATGAATGATCTGTGAATCACAATTTGCTTCTTTGAATCAAAATTTTGTTTCTCTGAATCATAATTATGTTTCTCTGAATCAGAATTTGTTTCTCTGAATCATTATTTTGTTCTGTGAATCACAATTTTCTTACATGAATCACTATTTTGTTCTCTGAATCACTATTTTGTTTTCTGAATCACAATTTTTTGACATGAATCACTATTCGTTTCTCTGAATCACTATTTTGTTCTCTGAATCACAATTTTTTTACATGAGTCATAATTTGTTGATATAGGTGAATGTTCCCAGTTACGGTGGAGATAAGACGGATTATAGCGGCGGGTTTTTCCAGACCAACGACAAGTTCTTGTCATTCCTCGATGCGTTTAAGTGGCGAATGAAATAGCAAAGGGGAAAGGCTTTTTTTTGGTTAAAGATACGAAAAAAAGGAACAGTAATAAGAGTGGGGATGGTCTATGGAGGTACTACTTGTGTTGTGAAAATGGCAAGGGAAGAAGTCAATCTGCTGCATCAGTGGGAGCGCTCAAAAGGAAACGTGTTACTACCACCCGTAAGGTGTCATGTGAATTTCGTTCGCGAGTTCAAGAGATGGAGGACTCCACTTGGCGTATCTACGTCATGGATGGCAAGGGTTGTCATAACCACGCACTTGAATTCTACCGAGAAGGACATAGGCAACGGGTTTCATTCACGCAAAAGGATAGAGAGATGATAAGGCTTTTAGAGGCGTCGAATGTTCGTGTTGCAAATATGAAGATGATTATTAACGAGTCTAAAGAGCACGGGTGCCACAATGCAAAGCAGTTTCACAACGAGAAGCAGAAGATGCGACGTGAGGCAATGGGCAATATGGACGTAATGCAATATGTCCTCCACCTAGCCAAAAAGTACAGGTACACATATTTTGTTAAGAGTGATAGTAGCGGTAAAATGACGCACTTATTCATGGCACACCCGGATCACATTAACATGTTCTTAGCGTACTTTGAGGTTGTTTTGATTGATGCAACGTATAAGACGAACAATTACAAATTTCCGTTTATTGAGATGATTGGCGTGACTCCTGTGAAGAAGAACTTCACGATTGCGTACTGCATGATGATAGACGAAAGTTCTGATTCGTATTCTTGGATGTTGAGTCAGCTGAAACTTCTGTTATGTGAATCAAAGGTTCCCACTGCCATATGCACGGATAAGGAGGTTGCTTTGATTAAGCCAATTGCGACATTATTCCCTCAGTCACGACATTTGCTGTGCCGTTGGCATATAAATAAGAATGTGAGGGCTAAGGCGTTGTCGGTGTTTAAGTGTGAGAAGCTGGCCGATGCCATTGTTCACGGATCATGGGCTAGGGTTATGAATGCACCTACTGTCGAAGCTTTGGAAACAGCAATTGACAACCTACAATCGACATGGGGTAGGGAGGCTTCGTTTTGGGATTATCTAGAGAAAGAGTGGTTTCCTCATATTGGGAAGTTTGCTTTTGCACACACGCATAATGTACTCCACTACGGAAACACGAGCACCAACCGGGTGGAAAGCGCCCACGCTGTTTTGAAGATGTGGTTGACTACGTCGAAAAACTCAATGGATTCGGTTTTTCGAAAGGTGAACTCCCAGCTTAAAAGCCAACGTAAGGAGGTTAACAAGGCACTTGAAGATTCTCGTAATAAGATACATTCAGTTGGCCTTGGTCCTCCTTTTAGGTTGTTAGGCTGTCATATCTCTTTGTACTCCATTGGATTGTTGGCAGAGGAGAAGAGTCGTTGTGAGAGGCTGGGGTCCATGGTCGCTGAACGGTGTGGTTGTGTACTATCTCGGACACACTCGCTTCCTTGTGCATGTATGATTAATACTGCAATTGAGCAAGGTAATGAGTATTACTACCACCAAGTATCTCCATTTTGGTCAACCTTAATATACGAACAGCCGCTGAGGAGAGGTTTCGAAGACCCAGAGTTAGGTGAATATGAGAGGCTAGTGGAGGAGGGTCGAAACAGAGATGCGGCGACGGTACGGCCTCTAACCATAGGGTTGCAGAGAATACTCCACCCGGAAGAAGAAGGTATGAACGAGCCGGAGGTGAAGGAGAACCCTAGGGGCAGGCCTCGTAAAAGGAGTACAAAGGCTGACCCATCATGGCACGAGCATGTAAGTCGCAAGTTTCGTTCAACAAGAAGTCGAACAACGAACCCTCGATCTCGTTCGTTTGCTGGAACAACGGATGGGAGCTGTGCGACATCAGGTAATCGATTGATCAACATTTGTGTGATGGTCCGCAATATTGTTGATATGAGAATGAATATCTGTTATATTTTATTAACTTTATACTTGTGTAGCTGCTGGAGCACCCTCGATGATCAATTATCGAGACGACATGGAGTCCTTCCCCTATGCGAGGTACTTGCCTCCCGGTGTACTTGAGTATCTGGATGGGTGGTATGATCCGTAAGGAGACGGGCACTGTGGGTTTCGGTGTATTTCCCATGGGCTTCGTGGAGAGGAAAGACACTGGATGCAGATGAGGGACGCTCTTCTCGACGAAATAGTGAAGTCGGTGTACATTGGGCTTTATGGTACCTCGGAAAGCCGGTGCGAAGCAATGAACCGCATAGGTTGGGACAATGAAGGTCCATGCGGCGAGCCAAATTGGATGCATGGAGGGCCTGATTTATATGGATATGCTTCGCTACACAATTGGACTATTGTGGTATACCACTCTTGTGTTCCAACTAATGGAGGACGTCGTGAGTACCATGGAGACACCATTTTACCGTTACGTACCGGTATTGGGTTTACTAAACCGGCTGGCATTTTGGTGTTATTGAATACGGGTAATCATTGGGTTCGTCTCATTGTTAAAGACATGTTTCCGATCCCCCGCAACGACATTCAGTGGAGGTATCATTGCGATGCTGGTCTTGCAGAGCGTTGGGCAAACTTATATGCCGAGCACCGTCAACTGTGGCGCACCATTATGGGTTAGTGGGCTTGGCAGGCAATGTTGTTTTGATGTGAGGCAAATTGACAAAATTGACATTACAAGTCAGTAGTAGTAGTGACTAACCAATAGTCTGTCAATTTTGTCAATTTGCATGTTCAATTCAACTCACATAATTTTTTGGCAAGTGAATTATTTTGGATCTTCAATTCACATAATTTTGTGGGCACGTGAATTATTATTGTAAACACCTAACACCTTAACCATGTTCACTTGCGTTGATTTCATTCAAAAAGTACGGCATAATTGGACAATTAAACGCTGAGGTTGACTGACAGGGCATTTTCATTCATTCATTCAAATTGAGAGCCTGTTAGCGGAATACAACAAACATTTCCGCCAACTGAAATGCAGTCGAGTCGATCCGATAGCCACGATCACGATGAAGCTGTTTGTAATCGTACAAAGAAATCATCAAATACATGTCCAGATGATTTCTTAACCTAAATGTTCACATATTGTCTTTAATTACAACCCAAATTTAAAAAGAGTGTCTAACATAACCAAAGTTCGACGATTTCATGTTCTGACAAACATAGTTACTTGCTTCTGTCGGCTTTCCTCTTCACCTTCTTGTCCACCATTGAAGTACGGCCAGCCGTGGCGATCCTGAGGAAGTTGGACCTTGCCTCATTATCCTCGTCAAAGCACAAGAGTGTCATCAACACTTCTCTTGCGGACGAAAAGTAACTTTCAGCCTGCAAATTAACATAATAAACTTGTAACTAATTGAAATATGAAAAAGCCGGAATCTTATAAGTTAACGTACTGCATCGGTAAGGAATATATTACCTTTGAAGTACAAGGTATTCCTCCGTTCCACAAGAAAGCCCCAACAAGCATCAACATTCCACAACTGAATCTGCACATTAGAGTACACGAGAGTACACGAGTAAGTAATTGAGACTAGGTTCATGTGTCTATGAGTAAGGAATTACGGAGCTTACGTGTCAACTTGTTCCGGTATGTTTGTCGTGGAAACACGCCAACCAAGAACTTTCGATCCTAGGCCATCCTCGACACAGTTGAGGAGTGCGGTGAACATGCAAGTCTGAATTTAAAAAGAAATGAAAGCGTTAAGCTAGTAAGCTACCTGTCCACCACAAACCAAATTATTGGTAAATGTAAGACCTAAGAGCACACACAATTATCACCCCTATATAGTAATTAAGTAACAACATTCAAGCACACACAATTTTACCCAAACAGCTACTAATTAAGCACACACATTCGACCTTCAAGGCTTCAAACACATGTTAGAGGAGAAAATAGGACCGAGGGAAGTGATGCTTAGTTGATTTTGCTTACCATTTCACGTTTGATGGGAATATGGAAATTGCTAACTGGTGAATTAGTTGAATCCAGAATTCCGACTTGTTGTACGCCAGCATCAAAGACGTAGCAAAACCAATGTCTCTTGTAACAAATTGGGAACAAGTACTGCCAAAAAACAAAAACATCGGAGTTGAAAGCGATGCACGTGAATAGATTAGTGCAAGATGGGAGTTGAGTAATATTTACCACTTTGCAGATTCTAGGGTCAACACGTTTGATATGTTGGACGAGGCAAAAGAACGCGTGTTGAAAACCTCTTTGGGTGGTGTTGAAGCCAACGTCGTTGCCTCTGTCGTCGTGAAGACATGCAGGGGCCTATACGCACCATTGTTAGTAAGTAATGACATGTATTAGCTTAAAAGAAATTAGGTGAGGTTTGCGTTTAGAGCTCAAACCATTAAGTCTGGGCAAAACATGTATCGTTCTCCTTTCCATTTCTTGTTATACAGCTTTGTGACGAGCCTCATGAGAACAGACGTAACGTGGCCTCGGGTTTTGAATATGTCACGCATCTCGTGAATCATCAAATGCGCTCCATCAACAACCACCGCATTCTCTTTCTGTCCTTTCTCGTCATTCAGCTGACCTCGGTTCCTTACAAAAATAAAAAATCCACCGATGCATCATTCTGTAAACAAATATTGTACAAATGCAACTGTAAATTTTCAAGTTTGTCTGGAATAAATGGTACAAAAACATACCTTGCTCCTCGGAATAATGTGTAAGTTCTGATAAATTTGAGGACTTCACCGACTTCTTTTGTAGGAGACCATGGCATGTACTTGCCCCCGGGTGTCATTGATCGATTGTTGCAAGTGTACGGCTCAAGGACTTCAGTGATGTCATAGAGGAATGGTGATGGGGTTGTCTGTTGCTTAGGACTCTCGTAGTTCTCCCCCGCCATATTGGACATGTCCTCAATAGTCAGCTTAGGCATCACTTTTGGCTGGTTGTCACCGACATTCTCCAACTCAGAGTGTGTCACTGCGGCTGGCGTAATCGGAGGGGCCATAGACGTGCCCTCCTGTTCCCCGTAGTAATCCTCAACAGAGACATTATCGTTATACATAGGAGGGGTGACCAGTCTCTCCCATTCGTATGCCAAGTCCATCTCTTTGTTAGCCAGCATCGCCCTTTCATCGAGAATATCCTTCTCCAGCTGTGACTGCCTCTGATTTTCTTTTTCTTGGAATTGCCTAGCCACCTCTTCACGAGCCAACCTCTCAACCATCTCCCTCTCCTCCATAGCTCTCATTTCATCTGCCTTCTCCTTCTCAAGTCTCTCCTTCTCAGCTCTTTCTTTTTTCTCCCTCTCCCTCTCAAGTCTTTCCCTCTCTAACCTCTCCTTCTCAGCCCTTATTTTTTGCTCCCTCTCCCTCTGAGCAGCTTGTACTTCAGCTTCAGCAGCGGCCTTCTCTTTTTCGAGCCTCACCCTCTCAGCCAGGGCCTGCTCCTCTTGAGTTCGTTTCTCAGCCAACAGACCCGCCACCCTTGTGGCGACCATAGCTTTGACCCGATATTCCCTTTGAGAATCAAACTCAAATGGCAACTCGAAATTGGGCCCCGGCGGCTGATAACTTGCACTCGGCACTCCATAAAAGTGGGCCGGAGTCTCAAAATTCAAATCCGGCATCTTGTAAGGGGGGTTACCAAGGTCAGGCTCCTCGGACGAGGTCTGAACATTGTAGGGCCGGAAAGCATGACCAAGCCCATGTAACACCCCCAAATTTCGGCTAATTTAAAATTCAATTTATTATACAAAACTTGCCAAAATTCGGAGATATTACAAGTTAATATACAAAGCCGGAGATACAGCTGGACAAAAACCTCTTATTAAATAAAATACAAATGCGGAAGCGAATAAAAACTACTCTTGACTCTTCAGCTGTACTCCTGACTAAAACCTGCAAGACTAAAAAGTAGAAAACGTCAACCAAAAGGGTTGAATAAGAAGTCTCTTATCTAGAAAACATCGATGGTAAGTTTTACTCAATTATATAAGACATTGAAACTTTAATCTTTGAAATTGATCAATGAAACAAATGATTGTAAAATTTGAAATATAATTATATTCTCAATCTTTTAAAGTAATAAGAGCACTAATCCAAATAACATGCCTTCAAAACAAACACAAGAAAAGAAAGCAAACATTCCAAATTAGAAATTCAACACTTCTTTACTTTTTGTTCAGACTGTTTTCCTTCAGTACAGGGCCGTCTCCTTAAACCAGTATTCCCGAATGCATGCATCCCCCTCGGAACCTATTCCCAAGGGGAGGAGATAAAGGTTCAGGGTGGAGGATCAATCCACCCCATCTATATATAAATTGTGCACAATAATCAAATAGACCATTATGGTCACCCTGTACTCCTGTTAACTCCCTCAACAGAGTCAACGCCAAATATAAAATAAAGCTCTTATAACCATCTCAATCATTTCTGAAACACTTTGGCAAAGATACAAACACAAGCTATATTAAATTCATCGATAAACCTTTGGCTCTAAAGTTCTTTTCTTGCCAAACATTCTTTAAAACCCTTTCATTGTCAACGATCATAAATCACTTTTCATTAACACATTGTAAATAGGTACTTTTTAAGGAGATAAGAAATCTTCTTACCTTGATTAGCAAAATAGTCTCACAGTAGCTCAGCAAGTCCTAAAATTGCCCCTCTACGAACTCGGACTCTACATGGATATACGATATGCAATTAGATTAGTTGTGCTCCTAGAGTTTGTTTATGCTTATGATATGCATGACATCTATCTACTATGCACCGTAATCAAAAGGACACACACATACATCGGGAGAGCGCTATAACCTCGCAATCTAACCAACAAACATTCATACATCCCACTATCCTTTAAGAACCTTCTTACTCTCATACTTTTCATTTTAGTATGCATAACATTAATCGATTAGCAACCTATACACATGCTTACAACATTACCAAACGACCTTTAAACGATACCAAATTCGCCCAACTTCAACTATACACTAATGAAAACATATTTACACTATAATCTCACATTAATCACTTCATAATCACTCATTTCATAGCACGACCAGACCCTAATACACCATAAATTCCACCTTTATTAACCATTTTACTACTCCTAAACATTCCCAATTTAGCTAACAATCCACACTACTTTATCCTCCATAAACACAACACACTAATTCATCACTCAATTCTTCACAAAATCACTCAATCAAACCCCAAATGCACTACTCAACTTATATACATCTCAAACAACAACTTATTTTCATCATACAACTTATATCACAAAGAAATTCATTAAAACATAACCATTTTTCCCATTTTCGGATTTAGGGATTTTTCATACAAAACTCCTTCTAAAAACATTATAAATCCCTCAAATAATCCCCAAATGATTTACCCAACTCATATAAATTATAAAACATGATTTTTCAACATAAAACAACAATTATATAACATTTTAATGCATTAAAACATGATAATTTTCAGAAATTCGAATTAAATGTATTATAAGATTTGAAAATTAAAACTTGAGATTTAAAGGTTGGAATCATACCAAATTGATACCATGTATCAATGGAAGGATGGGGAAGCAAAGGGCGTCTGTCTTTGGCCGGAAAACTCGTCGGAAAACGAGCAGAAAGTAGGCAGACGCGCGCGTTCGAACAGAGGAGGACAGAGGAGAAGGGCGCGCGCGAGGAAAGGCGGCGACGGCCAGGGAAGGAGGCCGACGGCGGGCGTCCGTGTGGGTGGTGGCCGGATTGTTGGTCGGGCGGCAACAAGAAAGGAAAGATGAGTGGGAGATGGAGGAAGACCGATGGTCGCTTCTCTGTTTCTCCTCTTCAGTTTTTTTTTTTTTCTCTTTTTTTTTTTTTTTTTGTGTGTGGGTGTGTGTGTTTAGGCGTTTAATTAGGATTAGAAGTGGGTAGGAGGGAGAGTGATAAGTTTAATTATGGGTATTTTGGTAAAATGATATAATTAGTAATGCAATTAGGCTTTGAAATTAAAATTTTTAAAATTTAAATCACGTAATGTGAAAAATATAACTTAGAATTTACAATATGAAAATAATTTCATAAATATAATTAGTTAGAAATATAATTAATTACTAAGTAAATTGGTTCTATATCAAATAAACCTTTAATTAAAATCATAAATCATAAATCTTAATTAGATTAAAACCCAGCAAAAATACGGAGTATTACAGTCTTCCCCCCTTAAGCACAAGCTTCGTCCCCGAAGCTACAACCTCAATCAATACAGAGCCTTAACTCGTAGAATCTTTCTTGTATTTTCTCCCTACAAAACCCTCTACTCAATTACTCACAACCTTTGGGTCTAATTACTGTATTACAACTCGCCATACTATGATTGAAGACCGACAACTTGATGCAGATGCATATATGACTAAAAGGTGCAAAGTAAATAACTTCTATCTATTATGCAATGCATGCGCAATGTCTAATGTTATGCAAAACGCGCGAAGTTATATCGCCATCATCCCCTCTTAAAAAGAACGTTACGTCCTCGTAACTAAAGTAGTATCTCAGTAAAAGGTGGGAATGTCATAGCCTCATTGATTCTTTAACTTCTCAGGCTCGACTCATCAGTTTTGTGATTTGTTCATAAGATTTTTACAACTTGCTCTCTCTTTCTGATTTTTCTAACATTCGAGTGCAGGATAAGGGTTGATACCTCGTTATATATAAAAGCTTAATCAAGCTTAAATGCTTTAGGCTGGATCTATTGTAGATATCTCTTCTAATTCTAATTAGAATTACATAAGGATTGATGAACCGTGGACTTAAATTTCTCTTCCTCCCAAATTTCATTAAAATCATGATCTCCTCAACCGTGGACTTAAAATCTGATACCAATTTGTAACACCCCCAAATTTCGGCTAATTTAAAATTCAATTTATTATACAAAACTTGCCAAAATTCGGAGATATTACAAGTTAATATACAAAGCCGGAGATACAGCTGGACAAAAACCTCTTATTAAATAAAATACAAATGCGGAAGCGAATAAAAACTACTCTTGACTCTTCAGCTGTACTCCTGACTAAAACCTGCAAGACTAAAAAGTAGAAAACGTCAACCAAAAGGGTTGAATAAGAAGTCTCTTATCTAGAAAACATCGATGGTAAGTTTTACTCAATTATATAAGACATTGAAACTTTAATCTTTGAAATTGATCAATGAAACAAATGATTGTAAAATTTGAAATATAATTATATTCTCAATCTTTTAAAGTAATAAGAGCACTAATCCAAATAACATGCCTTCAAAACAAACACAAGAAAAGAAAGCAAACATTCCAAATTAGAAATTCAACACTTCTTTACTTTTTGTTCAGACTGTTTTCCTTCAGTACAGGGCCGTCTCCTTAAACCAGTATTCCCGAATGCATGCATCCCCCTCGGAACCTATTCCCAAGGGGAGGAGATAAAGGTTCAGGGTGGAGGATCAATCCACCCCATCTATATATAAATTGTGCACAATAATCAAATAGACCATTATGGTCACCCTGTACTCCTGTTAACTCCCTCAACAGAGTCAACGCCAAATATAAAATAAAGCTCTTATAACCATCTCAATCATTTCTGAAACACTTTGGCAAAGATACAAACACAAGCTATATTAAATTCATCGATAAACCTTTGGCTCTAAAGTTCTTTTCTTGCCAAACATTCTTTAAAACCCTTTCATTGTCAACGATCATAAATCACTTTTCATTAACACATTGTAAATAGGTACTTTTTAAGGAGATAAGAAATCTTCTTACCTTGATTAGCAAAATAGTCTCACAGTAGCTCAGCAAGTCCTAAAATTGCCCCTCTACGAACTCGGACTCTACATGGATATACGATATGCAATTAGATTAGTTGTGCTCCTAGAGTTTGTTTATGCTTATGATATGCATGACATCTATCTACTATGCACCGTAATCAAAAGGACACACACATACATCGGGAGAGCGCTATAACCTCGCAATCTAACCAACAAACATTCATACATCCCACTATCCTTTAAGAACCTTCTTACTCTCATACTTTTCATTTTAGTATGCATAACATTAATCGATTAGCAACCTATACACATGCTTACAACATTACCAAACGACCTTTAAACGATACCAAATTCGCCCAACTTCAACTATACACTAATGAAAACATATTTACACTATAATCTCACATTAATCACTTCATAATCACTCATTTCATAGCACGACCAGACCCTAATACACCATAAATTCCACCTTTATTAACCATTTTACTACTCCTAAACATTCCCAATTTAGCTAACAATCCACACTACTTTATCCTCCATAAACACAACACACTAATTCATCACTCAATTCTTCACAAAATCACTCAATCAAACCCCAAATGCACTACTCAACTTATATACATCTCAAACAACAACTTATTTTCATCATACAACTTATATCACAAAGAAATTCATTAAAACATAACCATTTTTCCCATTTTCGGATTTAGGGATTTTTCATACAAAACTCCTTCTAAAAACATTATAAATCCCTCAAATAATCCCCAAATGATTTACCCAACTCATATAAATTATAAAACATGATTTTTCAACATAAAACAACAATTATATAACATTTTAATGCATTAAAACATGATAATTTTCAGAAATTCGAATTAAATGTATTATAAGATTTGAAAATTAAAACTTGAGATTTAAAGGTTGGAATCATACCAAATTGATACCATGTATCAATGGAAGGATGGGGAAGCAAAGGGCGTCTGTCTTTGGCCGGAAAACTCGTCGGAAAACGAGCAGAAAGTAGGCAGACGCGCGCGTTCGAACAGAGGAGGACAGAGGAGAAGGGCGCGCGCGAGGAAAGGCGGCGACGGCCAGGGAAGGAGGCCGACGGCGGGCGTCCGTGTGGGTGGTGGCCGGATTGTTGGTCGGGCGGCAACAAGAAAGGAAAGATGAGTGGGAGATGGAGGAAGACCGATGGTCGCTTCTCTGTTTCTCCTCTTCAGTTTTTTTTTTTTTCTCTTTTTTTTTTTTTTTTTGTGTGTGGGTGTGTGTGTTTAGGCGTTTAATTAGGATTAGAAGTGGGTAGGAGGGAGAGTGATAAGTTTAATTATGGGTATTTTGGTAAAATGATATAATTAGTAATGCAATTAGGCTTTGAAATTAAAATTTTTAAAATTTAAATCACGTAATGTGAAAAATATAACTTAGAATTTACAATATGAAAATAATTTCATAAATATAATTAGTTAGAAATATAATTAATTACTAAGTAAATTGGTTCTATATCAAATAAACCTTTAATTAAAATCATAAATCATAAATCTTAATTAGATTAAAACCCAGCAAAAATACGGAGTATTACAGTCTTCCCCCCTTAAGCACAAGCTTCGTCCCCGAAGCTACAACCTCAATCAATACAGAGCCTTAACTCGTAGAATCTTTCTTGTATTTTCTCCCTACAAAACCCTCTACTCAATTACTCACAACCTTTGGGTCTAATTACTGTATTACAACTCGCCATACTATGATTGAAGACCGACAACTTGATGCAGATGCATATATGACTAAAAGGTGCAAAGTAAATAACTTCTATCTATTATGCAATGCATGCGCAATGTCTAATGTTATGCAAAACGCGCGAAGTTATATCGCCATCATCCCCTCTTAAAAAGAACGTTACGTCCTCGTAACTAAAGTAGTATCTCAGTAAAAGGTGGGAATGTCATAGCCTCATTGATTCTTTAACTTCTCAGGCTCGACTCATCAGTTTTGTGATTTGTTCATAAGATTTTTACAACTTGCTCTCTCTTTCTGATTTTTCTAACATTCGAGTGCAGGATAAGGGTTGATACCTCGTTATATATAAAAGCTTAATCAAGCTTAAATGCTTTAGGCTGGATCTATTGTAGATATCTCTTCTAATTCTAATTAGAATTACATAAGGATTGATGAACCGTGGACTTAAATTTCTCTTCCTCCCAAATTTCATTAAAATCATGATCTCCTCAACCGTGGACTTAAAATCTGATACCAATTTGTAACACCCCCAAATTTCGGCTAATTTAAAATTCAATTTATTATACAAAACTTGCCAAAATTCGGAGATATTACAAGTTAATATACAAAGCCGGAGATACAGCTGGACAAAAACCTCTTATTAAATAAAATACAAATGCGGAAGCGAATAAAAACTACTCTTGACTCTTCAGCTGTACTCCTGACTAAAACCTGCAAGACTAAAAAGTAGAAAACGTCAACCAAAAGGGTTGAATAAGAAGTCTCTTATCTAGAAAACATCGATGGTAAGTTTTACTCAATTATATAAGACATTGAAACTTTAATCTTTGAAATTGATCAATGAAACAAATGATTGTAAAATTTGAAATATAATTATATTCTCAATCTTTTAAAGTAATAAGAGCACTAATCCAAATAACATGCCTTCAAAACAAACACAAGAAAAGAAAGCAAACATTCCAAATTAGAAATTCAACACTTCTTTACTTTTTGTTCAGACTGTTTTCCTTCAGTACAGGGCCGTCTCCTTAAACCAGTATTCCCGAATGCATGCATCCCCCTCGGAACCTATTCCCAAGGGGAGGAGATAAAGGTTCAGGGTGGAGGATCAATCCACCCCATCTATATATAAATTGTGCACAATAATCAAATAGACCATTATGGTCACCCTGTACTCCTGTTAACTCCCTCAACAGAGTCAACGCCAAATATAAAATAAAGCTCTTATAACCATCTCAATCATTTCTGAAACACTTTGGCAAAGATACAAACACAAGCTATATTAAATTCATCGATAAACCTTTGGCTCTAAAGTTCTTTTCTTGCCAAACATTCTTTAAAACCCTTTCATTGTCAACGATCATAAATCACTTTTCATTAACACATTGTAAATAGGTACTTTTTAAGGAGATAAGAAATCTTCTTACCTTGATTAGCAAAATAGTCTCACAGTAGCTCAGCAAGTCCTAAAATTGCCCCTCTACGAACTCGGACTCTACATGGATATACGATATGCAATTAGATTAGTTGTGCTCCTAGAGTTTGTTTATGCTTATGATATGCATGACATCTATCTACTATGCACCGTAATCAAAAGGACACACACATACATCGGGAGAGCGCTATAACCTCGCAATCTAACCAACAAACATTCATACATCCCACTATCCTTTAAGAACCTTCTTACTCTCATACTTTTCATTTTAGTATGCATAACATTAATCGATTAGCAACCTATACACATGCTTACAACATTACCAAACGACCTTTAAACGATACCAAATTCGCCCAACTTCAACTATACACTAATGAAAACATATTTACACTATAATCTCACATTAATCACTTCATAATCACTCATTTCATAGCACGACCAGACCCTAATACACCATAAATTCCACCTTTATTAACCATTTTACTACTCCTAAACATTCCCAATTTAGCTAACAATCCACACTACTTTATCCTCCATAAACACAACACACTAATTCATCACTCAATTCTTCACAAAATCACTCAATCAAACCCCAAATGCACTACTCAACTTATATACATCTCAAACAACAACTTATTTTCATCATACAACTTATATCACAAAGAAATTCATTAAAACATAACCATTTTTCCCATTTTCGGATTTAGGGATTTTTCATACAAAACTCCTTCTAAAAACATTATAAATCCCTCAAATAATCCCCAAATGATTTACCCAACTCATATAAATTATAAAACATGATTTTTCAACATAAAACAACAATTATATAACATTTTAATGCATTAAAACATGATAATTTTCAGAAATTCGAATTAAATGTATTATAAGATTTGAAAATTAAAACTTGAGATTTAAAGGTTGGAATCATACCAAATTGATACCATGTATCAATGGAAGGATGGGGAAGCAAAGGGCGTCTGTCTTTGGCCGGAAAACTCGTCGGAAAACGAGCAGAAAGTAGGCAGACGCGCGCGTTCGAACAGAGGAGGACAGAGGAGAAGGGCGCGCGCGAGGAAAGGCGGCGACGGCCAGGGAAGGAGGCCGACGGCGGGCGTCCGTGTGGGTGGTGGCCGGATTGTTGGTCGGGCGGCAACAAGAAAGGAAAGATGAGTGGGAGATGGAGGAAGACCGATGGTCGCTTCTCTGTTTCTCCTCTTCAGTTTTTTTTTTTTTCTCTTTTTTTTTTTTTTTTGTGTGTGGGTGTGTGTGTTTAGGCGTTTAATTAGGATTAGAAGTGGGTAGGAGGGAGAGTGATAAGTTTAATTATGGGTATTTTGGTAAAATGATATAATTAGTAATGCAATTAGGCTTTGAAATTAAAATTTTTAAAATTTAAATCACGTAATGTGAAAAATATAACTTAGAATTTACAATATGAAAATAATTTCATAAATATAATTAGTTAGAAATATAATTAATTACTAAGTAAATTGGTTCTATATCAAATAAACCTTTAATTAAAATCATAAATCATAAATCTTAATTAGATTAAAACCCAGCAAAAATACGGAGTATTACAGCCCAAGCTCATCCAACACATTGTTCACTTTCTGAAATGCATCTTCAACACTTCCTCCTGTGTTTCGAGCAGGGTTACTTGAAGACTCACCAGCTTTGAGTCTTTTTCAACAAATGCACCTTCTCCAATACCCATAGCGGTCAGCCCAGCAACAGTGCATCTGGAGGACTCACTAGTCTTCCTCTTACCCATAGCAGCAACGGTCATCGAAGAACTTGACGCATGATTCTGGACATTATTCTTTTGTTTTGCTACAGCCGCTCTCGCTTTAGCTGCAGCCTTCCTTGGTTGTTTTTTGCCTTTCCCCATCTTAGGTGCATTCCTACCAATCTCAACGCCACCTTCTCCTGCTTTCCGCGGAATATTGGAAGGGGGGTCAGAAATGGTAGCCTGCTTAGGAGTTGCAGAACACAGCATGGGTGGCAGAACTTCCTTCCCATAAGGCCTATGCAGCTGTTCTGTTGGATGGCCACTTCCGTAATAGACATTGTCCACAAACTGAGACACACATGAGGGAGAGGACATGAGTCAACGACTATATATAATAAACATGTGGTCTATAAAATGAAATGGATTCATGAGACACAACGTACCTCCAACATGCCGTACTCTCCAGGTCCTAAACGGTCACGGCTGATGCTTTGGCTAAGAGTTGCTTTGTTCCATGCGAGAACTCTAGGTTCTCGATACCAGCTAACTTTGTTTGGTAGGCGCTTGTTGTCTAGGTAAAGAATCTGCACCATAATCAATAATTTCATTAATCAATCATGAAGTAGTAGTAACAATCTAATCAACCACAATGAAAAACATAAATCACCAAGTTCATTTAGAGTCTTGACGGTTTGTCATGCACATAGATGTCAGTGAGCAATTCGTTATCTTACCATTAAGATAATTGCGCAACCACCCGCGCCTTTCACACCATCTTTGCTGAACAGTTTCCTGTGGAACCGACGTCCTGCATCCACAAGCCAGTCATACACGAACTGGGACCAACACCAGTCCATGCAGCCCCTTGAACCCACTATGGCCGCAGGAATAAGGGTGTGTGAAATTTTGTTGGCTTGTGTAGGGCACAACACAGTCCCTAGCAAGAAAAACAGGAAGACGCGTCGGAATTCATCATCAGAAAGGTTTTTGCTGCACATAGCTTTGACGAGGGTTTTTGGCTTAATCCCTTGGTCGTACTGGTAATCAACCCTAAACTTGTAGTACAGCTTGCGGTCGTGGGGAGACAGATGATTCACATGACAGGGAAGGGCTCGACCTTGTGTAGGCAGGCCCAATATCCATCCAACATGATCGGGCCTAACACGCAGCTCATGCTTGTCGTCAATCACCAACGCATTGGATGTCGGATTGAACTTCCCATATAGCCACATGCAAAACCGCCTATTCAGTGCGCCTAGCCTCAAATCTAGGAAATGACCTAGACCCATATCCACAATAAGCTCATGGCGCTGTGGCGGCAGTTGCTGCATCACCTTGCGAAAGTTCTCCACTCTCGTGTTTACTCCTTTTTTGTCGTCTGGTGAATCGCCGTCATCCCCTTCATCATAATCTGTCTCGTCGTCTTCCAGAACCTCCTCCGCATCGTCATCCTCCTCCTCATCATCATCCGGTTCTGTATCGGAGATATCTTCACGTTCTGACTCACGTTCTGACTCAGAATATGATGGTTCAGGCTGCGGTCGACGTGATTTTTTCCTTGCAACACTTTTTTGCTTCGCCATTGAAATCTGACATAATTAAAATTAAACATGTTTAAGCATGGACAGTCTTACACTTCCCACCGTAATAATAAACATTCACAAAACACAAAAAAAAAACACAACATCCTTACTGTTCCGAACTCTTTTCATCCCAATGTCAAATATATCCCGACAATCAGAGAACATCTTATTATTCACTATTTTGCCTTATACTACTAACATACACATACATCTTGTTACTACATCGGGATCTGAACTCGTAAACAAACTACATGGATTATCAATTAACCATGAATTAACAGGTTTCCCCCTTCCTTCGTACACTCAATTACATTCCCCCACAAAATTGACATACAAAGTAACACACACAAAAGTGAAGTAAACAACAAAACTATACCACCAAACATAAAAATTTAATCACAATCAAAACCCTAATTCATCAAAACTGGACAAATTTTTATCACAATCAAAACCCTAATTCATTAAAACTGGACAAATTTTTATCACAATCAAAACCCTAATTCATTAAAACTGGAAATTTCAATTGTAAACCCTAACCGTAATTCACAAATTCAGCTTCTACCCAAGCCCTATTTCATGATTCATCCATTCTCATATTTTCGAATTAACTTAATAAAAACTACATGCAACAACAATAATGCAATCGGGAATCAACAAATCTCACTTGCAATAGTAACTCATGACTAAACGCCAAAAAAATGACATGCAACAACAAATCTACACTTTATTCATCATCAACCAAGGTCATATTCATGAAAATTTTCAAATCGGAATTTAAATAACAAAGGTGATGAAATTAACTCACCGATCACGGCTGATTTCAAGACCTTCCAACGACTCCCAACCAATGACGGAGATGCGATTATGACATAACCTTGAGACAAGATGGAGAAGAGTGAGTGAGTAGGTATGTGTGTTATTACAGTGAGTGAGAGAGAGAGATAGAGAGAGATGGGAGTTTTTTGAGAATAATTGAAGAAAGAGAGAGGGACGGTTGAGTAGTTGGCTTTGGGAAGGAGGGAGACACAGTTATGTCAGGGGGTTGTGTGTGAGTTATGTCGGGGGTAGTAGAGGGTTGTGAGAGGAGTGAGTTGTTCCGGGAAATGGGCACGACGGGACATGAGAGGAGCAATATCAGCAAGATATGACATAAAGTACAGCTCAATTTGAATATTTCCCACCAAAATCGATAACACGTAAGGGTATAATCGTCAACTAGGATAACTTCAAAATCTATATCCTAAACTAGGAGATATTCAAATTCGATAACACGTAAGGGTATAATCGTAAACTAGGATAAAGTTTCTGCGTTACGCTCGTACTAAAAATATAATAAAGTTGCAAAAACTATTCATACCTGCTATTACTAATTCACATATATTACTTCTAGGTGAATAGACATGCAATAGTGATTCCCAAATAAGGATAGTCATTCACAACGTACTTTGCACTTTGAATAGACATATTTGTATCTAAACCTTATATTGACTAACCCGAGTAATCTAGTTAGGAGATCAATTGATATTAAATGACTAACCCGAGTGATCTACTTAGGAAAATGTGAGCACTTGACCTTATAAGACTAACCCGAGTAATCTAGTTAGGAAAATGTGATCACTTGACCTTATAAGACTAACCCGAGTAATCTAGTTAGGATAATGTGATCAATTGACATTAAATGACTAACCCGAGTGATCTACTTAGGAAAATGTGATCACTTGACATTATAAGACAAACCCGAGTAATCTAGTTAGGATAATGTGATCAATTGACATTAAATGACTAACCCGAGTGATCTACTTAGGAAAATGTGATCACTTGACATTATAAGACTAACCCGAGTAATCTAGTTAGGATAATGTGATCAATTGACATTAAATGACTAACCCGAGTGATCTACTTAGGAAAATGTGATCACTTGACCTTATAAGACTAACCCGAGTAATCTAGTTAGGATAATGTGATCAATTGACATTAAATGACTAAGCCGGGTGATCTACTTAGGAAAATGTGATCACTTGACATTATAAGACTAACCCGAGTAATCTAGTTAGGATAATGTGATCAATTGACATTAAATGACTAACCCGAGTGATCTACTTAGGAAAATGTGAGCACTTGACATTATAAGACTAACCCGAGTAATCTAGTTAGGAAAATGTGATCAATTGACATTAAATGACTAACCCGAGTGATCTACTTAGGAAAATGTGATCACTTCACCTTATCAGACTAACCCGAGTAATCTAGTTAGGATAATGTGATCAATTGACATTAAATGACTAACCCGAGTGATCTACTTAGGAAAATGTGATCACTTGACATTAAATGACTAACCCGAGTAATCTACTTAGGAAAATGTGATCACTTGACATTAAATGACTAACACGAGTAATCTACTTAGGAAAATGTGATCACTTGACCTTATAAGACTAACCCGAGTAATCTACTAAGGATCAATTAATGTTATGTGAATCAAATTGTTGTTGGTGGAATCAAAATATGCTTATTAGAATCAAAATATTTCTTTACAAATACTTTATAAAGGTTATAAGTTATCAAACTTTCTTACCGTGACAATATTTACCCTAAACTTCAAATTGTTGTTTGGTGGAATCAAAATCTACTAATTGGAATCAAAATCTGCTTATTCGAATTAAAATAAGAATTACTTCGAATACTTAATAAACGTTAAAATTAAAGTTATCTCACTTGCTTACCGTGAATTCAAACTTTTAGATAAAAGTCGAGTTAAGTAACAAGTTACAAAAATATAAACATTCTGAATTCAAATTATTTGTTTACAATCAATATGGAGGGAAATGTGGAGCACATAGAATCAAGAAATGTTTGAAAATTTCACATACTACTTTGACAACTATTCTTCTTAACTGGGCCAATTTCGCCTCACCTCTCCTATGGCTGGCCCGTCTTGCCTCAACTTCAAATTAGGCCCATCTCACCTCAATTTCACTTCGGAGCAGGCCTCCTAGGTCCATCTCGTTTGTATTCCTCATACAGCGGACGAACTTCATTAATCACCCGAGAATACGCTTCACATTGGCTGCACGCTGGAGATGGTACCGACTCAAATATAGGAGCAAGTTTCCGAACAATTTCCTTCGCTTGCTGCAACAACAATAAAACCGGGTTAACATTGTGACTTTGTTAATGTAAAATACCAAACCAAATCAAAGTACTACAAGACAGAATTTTACCGAGTCTGATGCAACAAATTTTTGATTTTTCATCATCAATGCCGCTACAACCGGGTTCACAACCACCGGGTGTGAGATTCTCAAGAACCAACGAAGGTAATCTTCTTCTACGGAGTGCATAGGCTCTGCCACCTTAGAGATTACATCTAAAGACAACATATGGCACTCCAAGTTCCGCCACAAGTGATCAAACAAGTCAGGAAATCTCACATCATAAAATTGAGGAGATGCCGGGCGGTACGCAACGCTAGGGGGTGTAGGGGATTTCGGGATAACCTGCAAATACCCAAACTGTCTAATGCATCGTGCTGGGAAACTCGCCAACATCCGCAAACCGAATCACTCCAGTGAATAGGGAACGGGCAACCCTTTGGGCAGGGCCCTTACCGTAAGGTAGCCACATAATCTCATCCGCCTTCAAGTTATCTAACGCAACCCTATACTACCTCAGCCGTTCAACACTGTTAACACCAGCTCCACCGCGTGTATCCCACATCAGTGAACGTGGCTGGTTGTCTACGAGTGACCGTCCCTCACATCTTGTCGGCCGTAAAGATGGGAAGTACTCGTAAATCCAAGCCTGCAACAATGAAAGACAACCACATATGCCCTTTACATCGGCTCGTGATGCTATACCAAGTTGTCTATACAGATACGCAAGAGTGCCTGCACCCCAAGCGTAACTCCCGACTCGTTCAGGCTCCTTCAAGAACAGATTAACAGCTGCACGGACTCGGTCTCCGCTTTTGTCAACAAATACTGTTGTGCCAAGCAAATACAACAGGTAACCCTGCACCTCAACATCAGGATGCCGACTCTTCCTTACCATAGGCATAATGTACTCCGACAAGACACCACCAGACTTGTACCACGGAGCCTTCCGACCGCTTTCACTATCTGCCGGCTCTTTCAACTCGTCCGGGGTCCTACCTAGGAGCTCACACATGTCAGCCTTAAATTGATCAGGCGATCCACTCCCACTAAGTACTTCCCCCTCTACAGGTAGTCGGAGAATATAGTACACGTTGTGCAAGAGGATGGTCATCTCTCCAAAGGGCAAGTGGAAGGTGTTTGTGTCAGGCTGCCATCTCTCAACGAAAGCCGATATCAAAGGGAGGTCTAAATGTCGCATCATACAATTACGTAAGTGCCACAGCCCGGAACGTGAAACCATGTCCTCTGCACCTTTGTGATAAAAAAAAGTACTGGCTAATTTGCTCTAGTTGCCTATCGCGGGTATAACACTGGATAACACCCCGGTCTTTCGAACTCTTGTTCCATATACGATAAGCAACATGACCGCCAAAGCTAGGTATCACGTCCACCTGCATCGGTCCCCCAGGGGCAGATTCATTGAGGAGCCATGACATATCTCGGTCCTTCTTTATTCTCTTCCTAGGTAATGCCAAGGAATCCTCCGAAACTTCCCCCAATTTCCTACTGAACCGACCTCGCTCTCCCCGTGGAATGTGGACATGAGAAGATCCGGTCGACGAACCACCCTTTCCATCTTTACCTCTAATTTCCTCATCAGATGAAGGCTCGGGATCGGTCGACCACTCCTCATCCTCAGATGTCGATTCCTGGACAGCATTTCTAACTACTAATTCCTTACACATTGAAGGATCACCACCATTACCACGAGCTACAACATTAACCTTACCACGACCGCGTCCATGAGACACTATTTCCTTCCCTTTCGAACCACTACTCATCTTCACCAATTCAAACTACAAAACAAACATTCAATATACAATCCAACTAACTATACAAATCAAACACAATTTCAATTGAATTGAAACAGATCAATTCACTAAACTATCCTACACCCAAGTTCAAAAACCAGGCTACACCATGGTGGACCGTGTTGAAAACTGGACCAAACCATTGTGCGGCCGTGTTGAAAACTGGACCACACCATGGTGCGGCCGTGTTGAAAACTGGACCACACCATGGTGCGGCCGTGTTGAAAACTGGACCACACCATGGTGCGGCCGTGTTGAAAACTGGACCACACCATGGTACGGCCATGTTGAAAACTGGACCACACCATGGTGCGGCCGTGTTGAAAACTGGCCCACACCATCTTCACCATCCATACCTCAAACAACAACAATCTACCTAATATCAAATTCAATTCTAAAAACATTATTTCTACCTAATCTATTTACACCATCCATACCCAAATACAATCAATTGAAAAACAAAGTATTTCAAATAAACAACTAAACAAATCTAAACATACCTTCAATGTCCTTCAATTACTGAATTCACAACGGTTATTCTTCAATCAATCTTCAATTATTTGCTCCGCTGACTTCAAATCGGGTCTTTTTCCTTGACCCCAATTATTATCAACTATATTGGGGGAAAATTCTGGGTAAAATTGGAGGGAATTCTTCGGAAATTTTTGGGGAAATATGTGGGCAAAAATCGATGTAAAAATTGGGGAAATACCTGGGCAAAAATTGGGGAAATACTGGGCAAAAATCGATGTAAAAATTGGGGAAATATGGCTCAGATATCGTATACAAAATTGGGTACTATTTGGGGGAGAAATCGTATCAAATTTTGGGGAAGAAATCGCTCTCGAAAACTTGGAGGAGAAATCGTATCAATATTTGGGGAAGAAATCGTATCGAAAATTTTGGGGAACAAATCGTATGGAAAATTTGTGAGGGGGGGGGTCGTATTGAAAATTTGTGAGGGGGGGGGGGAAATCGTATCAAAATTTGGGGACAAAATCGTATCGAAATTTTGGGATTTCGATTTGGAGTAATGGAGTAAATGATGCAGTAATGGAGTAGAGGAGGATTGAGATTGTAATGGAGTGAGGAGGATTGAGAAGGTAGTTTGAGAGGGTAGTTAATTAGGAGCAGTTAATTAGGAGAGCCTACAACTAATCATGGGCAGTTAATTAGGAGAGGCAAAATAAGGGCGATAAGTAGCAACTTTTAGGGCGACAAATAGAAGTTCAGTTTTTTTTTTTTATGACACGGGGAACCCGCAGCGCAACCAGATAAGACACATCCACTTTAGTGGGGTTTGTACATGAGACCAAAAGTGAATAGCATTCCACTCTTTTAACCATTGAGTCATACCCTTGCAGGCTTATTTCATGTGGTTTAAGGATTATATACTTCTCTGATTGGAAACTATTTGTACTCTTTCTAGTCTCTCCGCCTTCCAAAACGTTTTTTTATGATGAAGACTACATTGTGCACTAGCTTGTTCATACCATGAACTTTTTGTGGCATGCAATCTCTTTGGTGCTCCGTTTGCATTTTGCGAATGTCTCGATGTCTAAATTACTCGCCTCACGACTTAAAGTAAACAACTATACTTGAGAGGTATATTGAGAATATTGGATTTCTGTCTACTTTGAACTACTCATCATCTTACGACTTAGAATTACATCTACATAATATATATTACTTGATTACTTGATATATCATTTTACGAAACTTTTATCCAGTTTGAACCACTCGATCACCTCTCTCTATAACGGAGATTCACATCCGCTTTGAACCACTCATCTTATTATCATTGTATATATATGGGGCCCCTGGCCTCATTAGTAGTGTCCCGTCAATACATATCCTTCTCTATAAATAGAAGTGTGCTTTGTTGATAATAATAAACCATACAACCAATAAAATACTTTAATTCAAACCAAGAAAATGGGAAGACTCTTCCAAAACATCCTTGCCCCGGCCGTTGTTGCACTACTCCTTTTAAGTTCCATGGGTATGGAACTATGGCATTCTTAAAGCTTTTATGTGACTTTTATCTAATTTTCTTCTCCTCTTTACGTGACTTTTATGTTATTTCTGAGTATGTGTCTTTGTCGCTTCTAAATACAATCCGACTTTTTTTTTTGGGGTCGAAATACAATCCGACTTATTATATTAGGAGTATGTCAAAAGTTGTCACTCATTTTTCAAGCTACTAGTAACATGAAACTTCTTGACATACTTGCAAAAGTACGTAGGTAGGTTTACGGCATTGACAAGATTATTGTTATGATTCACGATGTTTTTAATTCATGAAGGCAAACGTGGAACAGAAAGAGAAAGTATACGAGTATACAAACTAAAGTTTGCATCGTCGACAGATGAATAATATAAATGAATTTCTAGATAAAATTTCAAACAAACTGGTAAGTACGCAATGATTCTAAGCTAGTATTATTGTTGCAAAAACTTTGCCAACTTGTTGCACATAAACTGATAATAAATGTATGTACCAAGCAAATAATCTCTCACGCACTTGTAAGTTGTAACGTGACTGACATGATTAGGGTTTTCAAACAGCGGGTACGTGCGAGATTTAATTTATATGCGTATATGAATAAAATTGCAGGAGGAGTGCTTGGATGGAGGACCGAAATGGTCATTAAGGAAATGCCAGAAGAGAAAGAGTCATCATCATCATCGGCTATGCAAGTAGTCGTACCTGAAATGATGGCGGAACTAAAACAAATAATAATGAAGAGTGCAAATGAGGACCTCAAGAAAGCTCTCCTACAAGCTGAGACGTTGCAGTGTGTGTCGCAAGGCAGCTATTGTAACATAGTCTTTGGACCACAGTGTTGTTCTGTAGAAGCCTGCATTCCCCCAGGTCTAATCGGGGGTGTCTGTGTAGGTTAATCAGCACAAACGCGACTCGACTCTCGAATGATTGAACTCGTATATGGGTGTCCAAATATGCTTGCTTGTGTTTGTAATTGTATGCGCAACTTACAGTAGCTGCGCACGATAAATAAGGTCGATCATATCCTAGCTTAGGGTGTGATGGATGTACTTGTATGTATGTGGTTTTTCACTACTCTATATTAGTTAATGATATCATCTTCATCTCCCTTTTGTTTCTAATTGCTCCTATATTCATGCATCCTTTGTAATAGAATTACAACATACACTATATTTGGGAATCTCATAAACTCGATATAACTCGTAATAATAACTTGCTTACAATGACCTTGAGATAGACCCTTATTTATACTATTACAATTACTTGACCCTTACGAAACCTATCTCGTAACATTACGTATTCCTAAACACACATAATATCACCTAACCGGAATCCTCTGCAATATTCCATAATCCTCTATTACTTTGTTTTCCTTTTGCTTAATTTTACTTGTTTTCTACTTTTGGAATAATTTCACGGTGTGATATATAGTAATTGATCAAAATGATATCAGAATGAGTAGTATATTCAAATGGCCCCGTTTAATAGGACTACTTCTTTCTAAAATGAACTGATCTGATCTGAATGATTCTGATCAGATCTGATTTGGTAAATAACGACGATGGTGTAAATCGTTCACAAAAGAATAAAGAGTTTACAACAAGAAAATTATGTAAAGTTTAAAGTTCTTCTCACGGACCATACTATTTAAGTCACTTATTATGGTTGCGCTCATAATTCTACGTAGCCATCTTTTATATATCGCGCGTCTAATATAATTAGTTTTGAATATGTGCTTAACAATTTGGCGAAACTAGAGGATCAAGGTTGGATTAGTAGTTAGAAAAACAATTTACCTGGGAGATGTCGTGGGTTAACGTTCAAATCCTCGTATACCCACCCCCGCAGCATTAGTTACTCTTATATACCAAAAACAAAAACAATTTGTCGAGACTATAAGATCAAATGTGCATTAAAGACACCTCACGCCAAAGGTTCAAATAAACAAGACACTTAACAAGTGGAGTCATAAACTAGTAACCACTACGTACTCCGTCTGAAAACGAATTGAAGGGAGTACGGACTACGAAGGATATGACTAAATCCAAAACGTGCTGCAATTCGCGGGAAGTTGTAATATATGTGCCCACACTTCACTTATGCCCACACTTCACTGGACCAAAGTGTTGCAGCGGGGCAACGGCATTATGATGTTTGTACGATATATTAAATTTCTAATTAAGACCATCAATTAATTTCTTTGTTGTAACTTGTAAGTGACAACTCAGCAAACACTAACGTCCGTTGGCCTTGACTAAGGTTCTTAATGGACCAAATAATATCTGAGATCCTCAATCCATAAGGAAAAATACGTTGGACCCTCTAAATAATAGTTAACTCGATTATTATGCGGGCAATATGCATGTATCTTTTTCTATTCTTCTACTCCCTCCGTCCCTCTTTGGGCCCTGTGCGATTGGACTGCATTTTTTTGATCTGATTTGATTTGATTTGAATTAATCTGATCTGATTTGATTTGATTTGAATAAACTTGATTTGATTTTATCTGAACTGAATTAATTGATAAATTAACTGCAATTATACAAATTAATAACTAGAAATAGACTAGATTCATTGATTGTTATTTGGATAATTCTAATCTGATTTGATTTGATTTGAATAAAACTGATCTGATTTGATTTGATTTGAATAAATCTGATCTGCTTTGAAAACACTGTTGAATAAGTTGAATCGCACAAGGCCTTAAACACTCCGCTCCCTTCTTTACGTGGATTAAGGTGGAGGTGGTTTGTTTATTATTGTTTGAGGTGAGGATCAAGGTTGGCCTAGTGGATAGGAACTCACCCTGCCAGGGGGTTGTCTCGGGTTCAAATCCTCATACCCCCACCCCCGCAGCATTAGCTGCTCCTTTGTACCAAAAAAAAAAAATTATTGTTTGAGGTAATTGGTGGTTTATTTATTACTAGCTTTTTACCCGTGCAAAATTGCACGGGCGGCCCTATTTCTCTGTAACTTTAACTTGTTTAAATGAATAACATTTTAAATAGTAATTGTAGTAAAATTTATAACAACTTTAAATATGTGTTGTATACTTGTATGTAGTATTTTGATGTTTTTGGCCGGTTTAAAATTAACAATGTAGGCAACTTTTAAAACTTAGTCAACCGAGTAAATAGATCTGATTGAATGCGTTTTTTCTAAGCAATGGACCAACTTTTAGTGACCCGGCCATGACCTATATTTAACCGAACACAATTTAACCACCATATTTTTGAGTCAAAGCCTAGCCAACCCGTTGCCCCAATTTGACCCTTAATATAAGACAAAATAAAGATAAATAATATTCAATAAATAAATGCAATAATCGAATTTAAAGTCAATATAATAAATCAAAAGCTAATTTAAGTTGTTACCCGTGCGAAATTGTAAGGATTGTTTAGTGATATCTACAATAATTTTTTTATTAGAATAAAAGGATTTTGCTTCACACTAACTTTGTTATATACTTATGTTTAATGATTCTATTATATTTCTAATTTAGCCAACAGTAAAAATGCGGTTAAAAAATAGTTGGACATACAACGTTAATTGACCTACACCTGTCAACTGGTATTAACTTTTTATGACCCGTGACATCTATTTACCTGCACCCGTTACTCGTATTCTAATATGACAGCCATGATTCCTTGTACAACTTAATTGACCTGCACTTGTTTACCCGTATTGACCTTTTATGACTCGTGACATGTATTGACCTTCACCCGTTTACTCGTATTCTAAGCTGACGAACATGATTCCGCATTTATCGGAACATGCAAATGACTCAAATCACATGTTATTGTGAGGTTAAATCAAATGCTAAGGAATTAAAAGCATGCATGACGGATTGGCGGTGGAGGTGAGGAACGAACATGTATGTTATGGTTATCCCTCTTTTTATATTAGTAGGGGTTTGGGACTTTCGAATATGAAGCTGGTGAAACGGCTGAAGCCCTATCAAAGATTTTTTTTCCTTCCATATTCCATCCATAATCATTTTCACATTATGTTAGTGTGTATTTATTGTGGTAAAATTGAATTATTTACGGATAATTTTGTATTTAAGATTCACTGTGTACATGTTATGCCTAAAGTGAGATATTGTTGCCTTTTTTGATAAGATTTCCGTTGGTATTGCTCTAGTTAAGGAGATAATAATTTTTGTCAAGATTTCGTATGTGATAGAATCAAATTTTGAAATATAAAATTACTATGCAACGTTTATTTGGTAAAGATTGACTTTGTGCATTAATTAATTAGTTAGGGTAAAGGCTATCTATACGTATGATCATGAATCAAGATCATCATTTTTAGTGATGATTCATATTTTATTCTTTTTCCTTTTTTGTTTATATTGTGGCCGAAAATATTGTTATAATTTTTAACTTAGAGAAAATTGGGTAAAATTGCATAGGATTAGGCGAATTATATGGGGAAACTCCCCTCAAAAAAAAAAAAAAAAATATGGGGAAACTTTATTCTATTTTTTTAAACTTTGGTAAGAATCTTATAAATTACTGTATAATAAATGTCGATGTTTTGCCACTTATATACATGTTTTGTGAGGAAAAGTATCAACAAAATCGATTGGCATAATGGTTGAAACGTTATAATATCTCTTTGAGATCAGAGGTTCAAACCTTCATGACCTCATTTTTTCATAAATGTTTATGTGTCTGGTGATGAGGTGGCGATGACATCAGCAAATGACATCACCGATGATTACCCTATTTAGTAACTTTTGAAATGAGGTGTTTATAGGAGGGACACTCAAAAAAGAAAAGCGGGGTGAATAAAGGGGGGACGGTGGGAGTATATCGTAAGGGTTGGGTAAGACTTCACATCTACTCCGTGGATTTGCCACCAATTAATAATCATGGTTTAACATAGAATAATAATAACTAGATCTAGATCAAGGTCAAATTGATCCTATCTTCTGGAGAATAAATAATCAAAATTATTAGCAAGTTGCAAGCTCGCTAGTTATTTAATCTAATCATCTAATTATAAACCACTATATATAGCAACCCTTAATTACAAACCAATCAACATTTCGATAACTTTATACAACAAAATCGAGATCTAAGCAAATATGGAGAGAAGCTCGAAAATGCTCCTTGTCCCAGCTGCTATTTTTGTACTACTCTTGTTGACTTCCATGGGTATGTATGCGCTTTAATTTGTGTCCTTGATGTATTCTTTCTAATTTTTACAAGTCACATTCATCATAATGGTCTGTTTTTGTTGATACACTCGATGACTCGATTGAGTAAACGTCTTTTCACTAGGTTTACACTGAAATATACAAAACACGAATCAACGTGATCGAGGTGGTTAATCTTAAATATAAGTTTGTACTTTGTAACATCTGACGTTCAAGTTAATAAGTTATGAAATGTACATCTAACTACTACGTCAATTCCTTGTGATTGTTGGCTCGATTATTTAACTAATGTAGTGTATCGAGTGATAAATCAAATGACATGGTACGGTCTTTTTGCAGGTCCAGTGCTTGGGAGGATAGTGCCTGCTGAAACCTCTGAGGAAATGCCAGAGAGATACTCAATTATAAAGGTTTCCGAAGTGGTGGTGTTGGAGCAACCAGAAATGGTGGTGCAAACAAATCTGCAACAATGCGCGCGAAGAGGCGAGTATTGTAATATGTTCACCGGACCACAGTGTTGTTCCGCGACAACGGCTTGCGGTACTTGGTCGAACAAATGCACGTTTTGAATTTCACCTTCTTCAGGTGTTTAATTCCCTCATGTACTAGTACTAGTGTACTACTATAGCTGTCTTTCACTCTTACCTCAGCTCGGCACTGCTGAGACTGCAATAAGGTCATTTATGATGTATCCTACATTATGTTGAGTATAATTCTAGAACCGTCTTCGCCAATTTATGTGTCATCACTCCCCGAGATAAAATGTAATAGTTTAACATATGCGATAACAAACTCAAACATATGTGATAACAAACTCAATCAAAAGTTTAGACTGATGGTTAGGGCAGTAGGGCACTCAAAAAAGTTTTATACTTCAACACGTAAGAAATAGAATTGGCGAACGTGTACGAGCAAACTCGATCAGACTGGAATACTCCATATTAAACTTGCACTACCCTCTTGGCTGCAGCCCGCAAAAGAAATTGAATAAAGTGGAACATACATACTGATCCACTAATTTGATAGGAAAAGCTTCTCTGTTCATACTGGGATCGACTTTTCTCAGTTCAAATTTGCTGCGATAAAATTTGGGATGCTCTAACTTACGAGCAGTGAAGTCGGATAATTAAAAGCTGATCTCAGAAAGATTTTAGCTTAAGAGGGTAACTTTTATGCCACATATTGATCTGAGATTAACACCAACTTCAGATTGTAATGAAGAAATGTCGAAAAAGGGATTGATTAAAAGCAAAAGCAACTTTGGACAACCCGGCCGTATCTACATGTATCACCCAGATCCGGAAACTAGAGTTGGGCACGTGTCGGGACGTGTCGTGTTTCGTGCCGGCACGGCGTGGCAGACGGCCAACTTGGCACGACCCGGGCACGGTCCTCATGTTGGCGTGCTCGTGTCATGCCGTGCCAAAAATTCAAAATCTCGCCCTGGCACAGCCCGTGGCACGCTGACACGGCGTGTTGTGTCGTACCACAATGTGTCAACCCGCGTGCTAACAACTACTTTTTTTACTTTTCCGATGTTTTCCTCCTTTTTTATCGTGTTTTAGCGTGCCACCTCGGGCCAACCCGCGTGCCACACCCTACGTGCCTCGTGTCGGAGCGTGCCAAGGCACGACCAAACTCCGATTTCGCAACCGTGGTACAAGGCGAGCCCGACGTGCCACATGTCGTGCCGTGCTTGTGCCAGCCCACATGCCCCACGCAGCAGGTGGCACGAAATGCCAACTCTACGGCGTAAACCATGCTCCAGGCTTCGTGCTCCACGATCAGGCAGCTCCAAAAGTGCTGATATAGAACATTAGCTACTAGTAGTATAATAATCCATCTTTATCTACACAGAATTAACTAAATAACTACTACTAGGTTAAACCCATAGATCCGGATATCATGCCCCAAGATATGCATGCCTAGTTAAATAACAGCGAGCAGAAATGTTATTCAGTGATTTTCGATCTCCTTTCTTTTTCAAGTAAAAGAAGTTATTTTAAGTCTAGGCCAGGTTACCTGCTCTCGACCGGACCACACCCTCTCGTAAAGTAATTTAATAGGACCGGTGAGGCATCATGAGCAGCTTGATTCTCGCTACGATGCACAAAACTTAACGTAACGTAACAAAAGAATAGCAATGTTAAGGTCATTATCGATCAATGTACAAAATTATGTTAGATGAAAGAGATTGAAGGAGCCAACAGCAAGCCTCGGCCACACTCACAAACAGAAGAGAGAGTTCACATTAAAAACGAAATGAGGTATCATCTCAAAGCTAATTATTGACAGGGAGATGACTAGATGAGTAACTCACTAGTTTATCAGAATCTTTCAATGTGGAACACTCACAACGAGAAATCGCGCAACACGTCAATAGATCGGATGATCTTCGAGCAATCTAGCCTTGTTCACAGCAATGTGTTTTTAGTTAAAGTAAGATGTTTATACCTACAGCATCGCTGCCCCTGGCAAAATTTCCTGTCCAAACTATATCTAGATCGTTGGCTTAAAACAAGGCCTAAACTTTCGTAATCATCCCAGCCACGTACCCAGTTTCTTCAATTTGAAAAGGCACGCTTGCGGAATAATGAAGAAGACGAGAATGCCAGTAAAAATCAGGAGTGAAGCTGCTAGCAAGTTACTCCATGTCATCCAAATGTTCATACCACTTCTGCCACTGAGCAGCTGATTCTTCGGGTGTTCTAAAAGACCAAATGTGGTGCTTTTCTTTCTCACGGGCTTCCAAGATTTCCTGCGCAGAGCATATCTGGTTACTGGTGGAGCCATGGTGAGCACAACAGAAATTCACTTGGAAACCATTAAGGAATACTACTAAACAATTTCACAAGGGCATAGTTGAACCATACAAGAAGCGTCTTATAAAAGCAGATTAATATATAATCGTATGATACTAACCTACCTAAGAATGTGGCTGTCCCAAAAAATTTCAGCCCCCTCCCGTATCTTTTTTCCGGCTTTATTTCATCACCCCCTCACAAGTCACAACTACTAAATCCACTGATTCACATCAGCTCCAAGCTTAAGCATATGCAGTTAAAAATACGCCATATTAAAGCACCGTCTAGTGAAATTAAGTTCCACAGCAGTCCCAAAATAATTACTTTAGATTCAACAGAGTTTCAAATTAACAGGAAATCAAATTTTCAAGCCTGTCAACAAAGGAGCGCCGAGGCAATCTGAGGGTGAGATATTTAGGCATCCCAACACAAATGTCTCAAAATTTCCAAGCAATCCCTTCAATAAGCTGCGAAGTAACTAAAGCTTATCACAAAACTCTTTACTCAGTGCCCTATGAAATAGCATTGCCTGTGATGAGTCCATGGCCTCCAAGCATTTAGAATCCTGGTATAAAGCCTATATCAGAGCTCAATATGAGATTTAAACTTGATAAAAAGGAACTTAAGCATTGTACATAATCTCCAACCCCTTGGATGCAGCCCGCAAAAGATATTGCCAAGGGTGAAGCGGAACATATTAGTCCATTATTTTGATAGGAAAGCTTCTCTGTTCTTACTCGACCTTTCTCAGTTCAAATTTGCTGCAGGTTACCGAATAAAATTTTGGGATGCTTTAACTTACGATACTAAAAAAAACTGAGAAAGATGTTAACGTAAGAGGGTAATTTTTTATGCAATTTTTTCATTTCCAATGGAGCCAAGGAGTAATTATTCTTTGGCTTAGGGATATAATGGAATGAAGCAAAATGGCTCATAAAATTGTCTTTGCTTATTATATTGTGAAGTAGAAGTAACTTTCATTTTAGTCATCCTGCGCAGCCTCTCTATGTTTCAATAGGGGTAAGACTTGTGTACATCCAATCCCCCCCCCCCCCCCCCTCTTCTTTACCCCGCCTTATGGCGGGAGCCTTTAAGGCACTGGGGTATAGATGTTGTTGTTGCAGGGTAATTTTTATACCACATATTTGTCTTAACGTCCTGCCCACTGTTCTCTTGAAAAGTTGAAATCAGATGAACGCCAACTTCTGATTGTGATGCAGAAATGTCGAAAAAGGGATCGAATAAAACTTTTAATCAGACATAGAGAAACAGAATGGAAAACCAAATCCTCTTTGCCTTGGCCTCAAAAAGGAAAAGGAGAGAGAGAACAGGAAAGAAAAAAAAAAGTTATCTTTCCATAGGTTCTGACTTAGATTGTGCCTGCTCCGAAATGAATCACAAAACAAAGCTCGAGGGTCTTTGATAAACGAGTACATTGAGTAATAACATTTAAATCATGCACTGCAATAAAAAATGATTACAATCCCAGATAACTAAGCGAAAGATATGTTTAAAGCCTCTGATGTGTTGTAGACATTGAGTAATATGCAGGATTGAGCACGAACAATAAAAGTAATGGAGTTTGTAACCAAAAAATCAACTTAGCGGGAATGGTCAAAGACACACATAAAAAATTTGCACAGACATTGTATTAGTAGCAGGGAAATAGTTTTCAGACAAACCTGGACCTCAGCAGAACTCTTTGTTTTCAATTTCAAGCAGTCCAGAAGACTACTCCACTTTTGTGAACAATTATCAAGAGTTCCAAGTCGATAATATTGTTGCAGTTGATGAACCGGAGCTTCAAAATAGACAAAAAGCAATCTGATAAGAAATGTGAAAGAATTGATCTGGAATGAAAAACTTGAGGGAGATCCATGAATGAACAGTAAGATGTTATATCAATACACAGTGGTGAAAATATACTCGTATCTAAGAAGAACCACATTTACACTCCAAAAATGGGAAAAAAAGAAAAAAGAATGAGGCGCATTCATCCTCCAACGTCAAACCACCAAAAGTTCTAATGGCATAAATTGCATCTGAGCCCCCTTCTTGACTTGATGATAACTTCCATAGAAAGATCGTTAAAAAGCACATGTAAGTAAGTTTCCACGCTGCTCCTTCAATTTCAAACAGCCTTATTTCTCCCAAAAACGTAGAAGAAAACTGAAAAAGGTTATGCTAAAAGCACACCCCACGCAAAATCGCTCCAAGATATTGAACAGATTGCAGTGCTACAATGGGAAGTAATTAATCAAAGACATGGGGAATAATAGCAGACTCATTAGAAGCGGTAATTTTCAGTCATGAACGAAAGGGCGGAGAAGGAATTGAGCCGGATGGAGCCATGGAGGCTAGATAAAGCTACCAACGGGATGTGCACAACCAAAAAGACCAAGTTTCAACGATAATTGAAAGCAATAAAAAAAATGTTCTCAGTTCTGGGGGCTTAGATAGTGAGGGCACTAAATTACGCCTTATATCCATAGAGGTACACATACACGCTCGGTGAACTGAGAGGTGGGATAGAAAATGTTGGAAGGAAAGCAAGAGGAATGACTCAGAAAGAAAATGCTGAAATCCAACACAATGTCCAAACATCCAGTTAGCTAGTCCGCAGCAAAATAGTACTATCTCCCACCGAATCTTAATCCCCTCTCAACTCTTTTCTAGAAGATCAATTTTCACAAGGATCAAAAGAAAAACGCAAATGTAATATACCGAATACCAAAGCCTTTCAGCAAGTTCATGCATTTCACCTATAAAAAGCTGAAAGCAACTACTCTCCACTAAATTGAAATCCGAAAAGACGCCATCTTTGGCCATTGAAATCGGAAAGAACTCCACTCATCACAACAGCAAGTCGGCGACACATGCTAACAGTTCAATCATCAATGTAGTACTGATCCCACATATCAAGCGTAACCAACCACAACAAACCGAATTCTCGAGGTTGCATAACTTTCCTCAAATCATTACTGACGAAAAGAGTAATTACTCACTGTCACTGATAGTAATCTTTCCAATTACCAACTAAACAGTAATTTCAAAAGAAAAAAATTAACAAACTAATCGTATAATCAATCAGCTACGAATAAACCTAAATCTGGAAATCCGTGAGAAAAATACACTAAAATTAAATACTTCATTTCATAACAAATGAATAATGAGCACGAAAATTTATGGACCAACCAAATTCAACAAATTGAAATTATAATCAAATAAAGAAAAGTAAGCAGAAAATGCGATAAAATTATTTAATTGGAAAGTAAAAAATTAGGGAAATTAATCGGAAAAGAGAGAGAGAGAGAAATGTACAGTAGCAAAACCAGAGGGCGTCGAAACAAGGCATGCAGTTCAATTTACGACGCGGCGGCGGCGGTGCCGTCGACTGTCCTTCCTCCGGCGTTGTGCTCATCGCCACCGCCGGCAAAGTTTATGGAAATGTTGGTTTTTACTTTGGGTTTTGAGACGGCGGAGTAAAATGTGGACTGACTTGAAGTTTGTTGAGTCGTCAAAAACAAGCCTTCTTTTGTTTGGAATGGATAGCTAATGGGAATAATGCGTCGTGTTTACGACACCATGGACTTTCGTTGTACTCTAGCGAACTTGAGTTATTTTGTAAAGTCTTATAGTCGATATGTCATGAACGATATCTCGAATACTAATTAGGCAATTGTTAAAACTTTGCCGAAGTTATGAATACCGGCAATTGGAAAGAGAATGTTGATTGAATTGAAAAGAAAGGCATTGTGGTAACATAAGAAGGGATCCGCTTCTATTAGCAAAAGTTGATCTCTAGATCAGTAATTCAGTATGATACATATGATCGACCACGTTGATTCTTACAGTACTATGTACATTGTAACAATGATGCACACAAACATTTTGCGATAGGGCGTGAGCTTCTCTATACTACTTGAATCCTTTCTGCCAAGAAGCCTCAGTGTAAGGATCACCAGAAAAGAACCTCTAAGATAATAGGATACATTCTCTGTCGAAGAGCTCGGGTGTAAACTGCTAATCTAGCAACCAGTGGCTTCACAAAATTCCCTTTGCCTCCGAAATATGAAAGAAAACCTTAGCTCCCAAAACTTCTGATGGACACATTAGTGGCTGGTGTATGATCATCACGTTTAGGGTCTGCTATTCGCGTCAAAAAGACATTTCTTCGTGTCACTGATGATCTTGGAATCAATCAATCGGACAAGCACCAGATGGACGTGGCAGCACTCGGCATTCTTGTTTAGGGACTATGTAAAAAGCATTTTCAACTCCTCTATACGTGCACTTCTGACTTCCTGATCGGTTAATGCACCAGAAATCAACCTTTGCTTTCTGGCCTGTACTGCCTCCATTCGTTCTTCTACTGTTCCCTGCAACATTAATTACGCATACACAAATCAAGACCTTCAAACAAAACCACAACCACCAACGGAAAGTGTTATACCTACTCTTCAGATGATTACAGGGTATTGCTGAAGAGTATGAGACCACAAAAGCAATACATAACTGAACTTAGCATGGAGAAGAGAGAAAGCACCGAAAAGTTTACCTTGATAATGAATCTTTTTATGGTCACAGGCTTTGTTTGGCCAATCCGATGAATGCGCATGACTGCTTGTTCCTCTACAGCTGGATTCCACCATGGATCCTACACGAGCAATGCCAGTAAAAAGCGTAAGCAACTAATAAGTAAAATCATCAGCATTTTGTGCCAAACAAGGCCAAAGACTCGAGGAAGGAAGATAAAGAAGTTAAAACCACCCCCTTGTTCCCACAAAGGAAGTAACTAAAAGCAACAGTCTGAAGGTGGAAACTTTAGAGGTGGCTTTAAAAAGGCACGATTTGATGAGATTAAGCACCTTAACAAAATAACAATAGAAGCAACTCAGAAGTACAAAGAGCCGCTCTCAAAAAAAAAAAAAAAAAGTACAAAGAGCCAACATCAACAGTATTCTTGCAATTAAAAAATATGTGAACTCAGCTAAAAGATGTGTGCTTCAAATACTACTCTGACCAACAACTGAAAACATAAGAAAAGTATTACAGGATTCACCAAGATCATCGGCTAGCCAGATGTCCATAGGCACAATAACCGTAGATAACATAGATTGTAGATGCGGGTTGCCGATAAAAATAAAGCAAAGATGCAAATGATTCAATAGTAAATTGTTAGCAGCTTTCAATAAAAATAGAATTGTAGTGCAGTGATTTATTTCTTCAAAACACCAGCTTAAGGTAATTACTTGTATTCCTTGAACAATCCTTACACTCCCACCTGTGAAGCTCAGCCTCCAGTACTCAAATCTTCTTAAGAGTAATATCATATTAATCATGGGATGATAGGAGTGTTTGAATATGCTAAACTTACAATTACAAATGCATTAGAAGCAGCAGTGAGGTTTATTCCCACACCCCCAGCCTTCAAAGACATCAACAGAACCTGCGTTCCAAAGGGGAGAACCAATTAGAAACAACGAGAAAGAAGCAGCGGTTTAGTTCACTGTGGACACGTTGACGTTGATATAGAACTCTGCAACAATATCAAGTATAAACCAACAGTCAATGTACAAACCATGACATCAGTGTCTTCAGAAAACTTCTTTAGTACTCTTTCGCGTTGCTGTTGACTTAGAGTTCCATCAAGACGGAGAAATGATATGTTGCTCCTGAAGAGGAAAAAGACACACAAAGTTCACTTCAGACAGCAATAGTACATTAAGTCAAGTGCACATACATATATAGTTGGATACCAGCATCAATAAAGATTTCAGAGGAAGCTGCAACATCACAAACTGAAAGCCATGGACATCAGATATATGGCTTAAATTAATCCATCAAACTGAAATCTAGGAATTTTTCCCAAAGACACTCATGCAGTCATGCATGCTCTAATTCTTCCACATAATAAGCATTTACAACATACAAGTCATATAAATGTATGAGAAATTTGCTACATTTCCCTCAACATTTAAAGTATTAAATTCTACAAGAGAATGTGAACAACTAATCAAACATGGTCTAACAAGAAAATTCAATTTCAATCACAACAGCTATGTCAAGTTTAAGAATAGTACCGAGCAAAAGGGATTTCCAAAAGGTCCAGAAAGGCAGTCCACTGGCTAAAGACAATGCTTTTGGATCCAGATGGCCGCAGATTTTCCAATTCCCGTAACAATGACGAAACCTTGGTAGATTCAACCCAGTTTTTCTCAACATCTATCTGAAATCTACTGTCAGTTGGAGCTGTGATAAGATCTTGCCTGCTTATAGTTTTCCTGATGAAGTCATAATCGTTAGACTCTGAAAATAAGCTATCCAGGAAGGGGCATTTCTCCAGTAATTGCAACAAAACCTTAGTGACAACATAATTTGAAGTCGGCTCCATGCGAAAAGATAGATGAGAGAATACCTGCAAACAGGACATAAACCAGATGCAGCATTACGCCAACTTGCCAGAAGACACTCCCGACACAAGCGATGGGCACAAGGCGTCAATATTGCATCTTCAAAAGCTTCAAGACATATTGGACACTCTCCTTGCTCCCCTCTTCTCAGCTCTTCCACAACCTCCTGGACATAAGCTTTTGATGGCACGATTTTGTCTTCACCTTCAGCAGCACTTTGGTCACCCTTGAGAAAACGCTTTGCAAGTTTATCCAGGTCAGCATAATCTTGGGTATCGCCTCGGCTGCAAACAATAAAGCCTGAAATCAGAATTAAAAGCTACTGCCAGTATGCGTCACAATGTAATCTACATAACTCAGTTGCAAGCATACAATGAACACACGTTTACTACACGAATCCAATAAACCAAAAATCTGAAGTATCGCATGCCACTGTTTAGTCATAAAAGACTGAAGAAACTATACAAAGATAATCACAAAGATATGCATACAACCAGCATATAACCTTTGAGCAAGCTAAACTCCCTTTTTCTTTAATTATTTTGGGAAGAGGGTCATCTGGGGGTGAGAGTGGGGGCAAGCTCATGCAAGATCCAAACCTCATAACAAGAAACGGATGGTCACAACACTGACGAAGTCGTAGTAGTAACTCCAATATAGAAGCATAATTATGCAAAACTCGTCCTTGCTCCACAAACCGATCGAACTTAACCTGAAGCAATTCAAAAATGTTAGATAGCTCATTGTTGGAACCACACACAACCAGATTCAGACCATGTTGCAATTTAAAGGTACCTTAGATCTTTTAAACAACGCCTCATAGAAGTCCTTTTCAGCTTCAGTTAACTCAGAGTAAATCACCTGGACATCTGCAGGAGGCAGAACTAATATTGGCCTGCAACCAAGATCGAATAAGTAATAGACGAACAAATCGATATTGAGAAGTCATCAATGAGACTTATTCAAATTGAAGAGTAGCCATGTTAACTTATTCACCTTCCTTCACGGTCGACACTATACTTGGTTCTTCGTAACATTATTGGCCTCAGAATGGACTGGACTAATTTCAACCCTCTTTCATCACCTTCCTCAAACGGCTTTTGAACAAGCTTGTTCCACCTGAACAAAATAACATTGTATCAAACTATGTATGGTCATCTAGAGTATTTAGTGATGCTAAATTGGTAATTTAAAATGGCTAAGGCCGATATAATCCATATAGTAATGGCAGGCTGGCAGCAAAGAAACATATATACTGAAACATCTCATGCCCTAGTGTTGACACAGCAGAACTTGGTAGAAGTACTCCTGATTTCAGTTTACAATGTATAAATATATAAATATTTTACTCTTGACCCACTATGACGGACTAACGTCAAAAAACGGAATCAGCAAGAGGCTCAATGGTATAAACTAAACTTACATGAAGTGCTAAACACAAAATTAAGATTAGAACTAAGAGTAATGCCAGACATGTGATGTCTTCCCCCAGGATCAATTGTGCCTTCCTCACCACCAATGAGGAGCTCCACATATACAGGCTTATGAGAAACCTAGAAAAATTTGTTGTCTTCCCCCAGGATCCATATTTTAACATAAGTAATTTCCAAAGGGTTGCCAGAATCTCATTGAAAAGTGAGAACCCACTCACAGGACAGGGAGGAAAGAAAAATCCAGGAAAGAAACAAGGACTAATTTGAAGATTGGGAATCAGCTACTTAGTCTTTTCCCTTTTCCTGCTCCAGTCTTCTTTTGCTGCCTAAGACTTCTATACATGTCTTCCTCAAGACATTGGGCAACAATTATTTATAAAGAGATGCGTAAAATCAATGCAAGTTTTTACCCTTGTACGCTCTAACTTCACAAGATGCGGGAAGCAACAGATTAAAGAAACAGATGAACAACACAATTAATGGATGAAATTAAAGATCAAATCGTGTAGAGCAATGAAATAATGAAAAGTAGAAAATGACAGCCTCAAAGGATGCCAAAACTATAGCAGTTCTCTACTGCGCAAATATCAAGCACAAAAGGCATGGTTTCTTTACATATACGGAAGAATTTTATAAACTACAGGAATAGATAGAGAATATAAAATAAAAGGAATACCATGCCCAAGTTCCCCACGGCTCCACCTTTAAGAATCTAAGAAGACTGTATATGTCTTCAAGATTGTTCTGAAACACAAAAGAGCGGGAGGAGGTTAGATAGCTTACATCTCCGAAAGAAACATAGTTCTCTGATGTTTACATCAGACATTGCTGAAAGTCGGAGATCTAACTAATATATTCTATAAAACAAACACCCAAATGCAAACTCACTTGAATAGGAGTGCCAGTAAGACACCATCGACAATCAGCCGTTAAAGCAGAAGCTGCCAAGGAAATTTGGCTTTTTGTAGATTTAATTGTGTGTGCCTCATCAAGCACCACTCTTGACCACCGTATTGAATGGAGAGCCCCACTACCTTCAGAACCCTGCACAAGAAAGAAAGGTTAGGAAATTTTGAATACTCCCTTCATTTCTTTTGATTCTTTACGTTGGGCCGGGTTTTGTGAGGGGAACCCAAGCCCAACGTAAAGAATCAAAAGAAATGGAGGGAGTATAAGAGATGTAAAGACTTACGGGATTCATTAAAGCAGGTTTCCAGCTACCTCAGATGAAAATTCTGAAGACAACACTCCATATGTGGTAAGAACAACATCATTTTGTGACATGAGTTTAGCATCCTTTGATCTACCTTGCCCATAATGAACATAAACAGACAAGGAACCAGGCTGAGCATGAGTTTCTATCTCTGCCTGTCAAAAGCAACAACAATCACATTAGCAAATCGTATAAAATATAGACAATGGTGCATAGCAAGCATGAGAATTTCCAAAGAATATACCTTCCACTGACTAAGAAGTGTCATAGGACATACAATAAGATTTCCACCATTTATAAGGGTTTTATCTTGCCCCATCAGCTTATCAAAGCCCTGAAACTTTACAACCGTCTTACAAGCGTCTGGAGATGCATCTATGGCTTCACTAAGCTCTGTACCTTCATCAGAGGACTGGCTACTCAATTGACGGCAAGGTGATCCAGCTCTCTCTGAATTTGCAAGGAGGAGAGATATGGTCATGACAGTCTTCCCAAGACCCATAGCATCTGCTAAAATCTTTTCACACAAACCAAAGTCAGCTACAGGATTGGGCATACAGAAAAGAGCAATAGCACCAGATTGTAGGTACAACATACCCCTCCTCTAGCCATTTGAAGAGTACTTGGAAATTCTGTTGTGGCTTCACCTGAAAATGAATTTATGTAGATAGAAAGACCCCTCCTGCAAAACAAAAGAATCTCACTCACATGTCCGCTTTTGGTTACAACTGCATACAATAACAACTTTACATACTTATCAGCAAGTTGATATGCATCCCAACAGGGATGGAGGGTGGTCGCTGCCTCATCTGTGGTGCGTCCCTTCTCCAAGTGGACCATCCAGTGAAGAGCTTGTTTCTGATACGGTCGGAGTTCGCATTGAAGAGTGCTCGGAGGATCCATTTCCTAAGACATTTGGCTTTGTCATCAAACTACTAATCCAAGCACACATATAATCATGAAAAGTAAGTGAACATGTTATACCTCCAGTTCGGAGCTATTTCCAACTCCAACAATTCTATCGACATCTGCATCAGACACACTCTCCTCGCCTTCAGAAGTGTCACCATCTGCTATTTTCTTTGAATTTTGGGCTTGCAGCAATGAGGCGTGCAGAACCGCGGCACCCTGTTGATACACAATCAAAACCAAGACACATGGCAGCATACAACAAAGTATGATGATAGAGTAATTAAGAAATTGTACCGTAGAATCCAAAGACCGCTTCCTTGTGTAAAGATTGTCGGGAGTAAATTGTGCCTAAAGAAATTGAAAGAAAATAGTTACAATTTACATCTTTCTCTAGAGATTTGACGGCATCAGAGGAGATGAGAATTCCATAGAACCTAAACATCATTGACGTATACCTTCTTAAAGGGGGCTATTCCAAGCAACTTGAACAAGCTAGGAAGAGGATGTGTAATTGAATCATCATTGGCATTGGTGGTTGCTTTTAATGAATTCTGATGGTGCTTTCGGAACATTGAGCTATTAATATACACACTGAAAGCAGGCGAAAAGCGCTTATATCAGACAGTATACATCATATCACTACTTGGAACAAACACTACAGCTACTACTGAAAATTAAGCAAATGTTCCATTCATCAATCACAACTTCCTAACATTTCCCAATTTGACTATAAATAACCTTTCCACATTCAACCAATTTGACAAGACTTCAAATTCAATCAAGCCACTCGAGACATACCTAACATTCAAAGCAATGGTGTCCATAATGCTCAAAATCTCAGGCGCGTATTTACAAAATCCCTCGACCTGAATCTTGCTGTCCCTCACCAACGGCCCCAAACACCGTGCCCACTCATTCGGTATCCGACCAACCTGCAAACCAACACAACAATCAACTCCATTTTTCACAAACAGTATCATAAACCATCTAAACTAATTCACACAAAGCAATAACTTTCCACAACAAAAATATCAACAAGAAAGAAAATTCCAAACCTACCTCGCCACCGTGCCTCGTCGAAAACCTCACAATCTCCGAACAACCCCCGACCTGCTTTCCCCTCCCAAAACCCTTACCAGTCGATAAAGGACTCGGGTTTTTCTTAACCGGGAACGCGAATTCCACCTGATCACCAGTCTTAATCCTTCTCCCTTTACTAGTAGACATCCCAGAAATCTCACCATACCCAACAAACCACCATTCTTCCCCCTTTGAACCACTAACTTCACTCATACTCTTCTTTTCTCCCTCCTCCCCACCAAAAGCCACCATCTTTCTACAACCCACATCACCAATTGAATCACATTTCTCATCAGAATCCTCAATTTCGATCAAATTAGAACCGGGAACTTTTACCCTTTGCGCCGAATTAATTCTAGGGTTTGGGCGAAATTGGGGTTTCGTAATAAAATTGGGGGTATCAAGAATTATATTGATTGCACCCGTCGCATCGTTATTCGCCATATGAAGAGCCCTAATTATATCCATTTCCGAGTAATCTTGACCGACTACTGCACGGATTGTTGCGATAACTTCATCTTTAAGTTTGGAGTTCATCTGGGTAATTTTGGGATGAAATTAAGAACCCTAGGATTGATTTTTCCCCAATTTTTTGGCAGGAAAATGCGATTGAGTGAAAACCCAAGAAGATTTATTGTGTTCAGAATTGTAAAGGGTGAAATTTGGAGTGGAATGGGGGTAATTAATTAGGGTTTTAGGGTTTTGAAAATGGAGGGAAAATTGTGAAATTGGCGCCTATTATTGGAAATTGGAAGGGACGGTAAATGTGTTGATTGAACCTCGATCTCCCGCCATGTTTTTTTGGTCTTCTCCGTTAGTAAAGGACCCTTTTCATTCCTTTCTTGATAAAATTGTTATAAAACAAGAATATTAGAATTACAATCGGGTTAAAATGTTATCTTTTAATTTCGAGTGTACTACCGACACAAACTAAATATAACACGTACTTTCTAACTTGACTGGATAACTAGTATAAGACTTACCTTACCCCTACTACTCACACCAAAAGTTTAAAAGTGACCAATAACTTTACAAGAACATAAACTTGATCACTAGTGGTCAACTAAAAAGACAATAGTTAAGACTTAGGTACCAAAACCAACGTGTGTGCGCGCTAAAACATCAATCAAACAAAATAAAGTAAATAAAAAAAACGGAGCACATACAAATTCAAAGCGCAAAAATGTGGCGGGTGGTTAGATTTGGTTTCCCGCCATTTGTACATGTTTATATGAGCAAGCATGTTTCGTACCATGAATATAACGCAACGTTAAAGTTGTTTTTTTAAGGTGCCAGTGTGACACTTCCACATTTTACTTCCGCCTAACTCGGACGATCCCCACTCGTTTCCCGCCACTGACTCGGCCACTCCATCGAGTTAGTTACTTCCTTTCTGCTTTAATTTTGTTTTAGCTTATATTTAGTGGACACCTACCTAATTGAAGTTAGATTAAAATCTTCTAGTATGGTTTTGTTCACACAAAATTTTGGTTAGGACGATTTTATATTACATGATAATTATTAAGAATTGAGGTTTTAAAAGGAGTTTTACCATACAAAGCCTCTTGTAGTAGAACAATTATAATCGACTATCTTAACTTTAATTTTGGCGCAATGTTATGTACCTTATCGTATTAGTCTGTGGTCTCTAAATTTACGACGAACGAAAGAGAAATAAGTATTTTGTCCACCAGTGACGTATTACTCCAAGAAACAACACAAAAACATCATAATTTAAGACTACTAGTACGAGATTAATCTATACTTTAATTGGTGGTTACAGAATCAACTGACTTTTTATTTATACATATGTATTTATTTTCTTACTCACCTAAAGTAAGCTTTCCATTTCAATTTTTCTTGATTTTTTGTTGGTATAAAGCTACTGGTGCGGGGTGAGGGATATGAAGATTGGAACTCTAGACATATTGATTTCTAGGCTAACCTTAATCCTCTTTCCTTGTTATTTGGACATTGCAATTCTTTACCTTTTTATTCATCTTAACGTTATCAAGTGTGGGCATTTAAGCACTTTCTCATCCTACTTAAAATCTTGTTTCAGATCGAACCAAATGTAAAGAACTCGAACACATTTTAGGATTGAGTATAGAGAAACTTATTGAGGTAGTATAAGTTTCTTGATCATTATATAGAGTCTAACTTAGACCCTGTGCGATTCAACTTATTAAACAGTGTTTTCAAATCACATCACATTTATTCAAATCAAATCAAACCTGCTCATTCAAATCAAATCAAATCAAATCAAATCAAAATTATCTCAAATGACAATCAATGAATCTAGTCTACTTTGTCTAGATGCGGTTAATCCATCAATAAATTCAGTTCAAATCATATCAAATCAAATTTATACGAATCAAATCAGATCAATATCATTTAAATCAAATCAAAGCTTATTAGAAAAATGCAATCCAATTGCACAGGGCCTTAGCCTGACTCGATTTCTGATTAAACCAAAATTAATCATCCGACAAGAACAAGCTTAACATAAGATAATTGCGCACTTTTTACTTATTTTACTTTGTCATAGTATGAGTAATATGAGTGTCAACCTCTAAATGTTGTTATCACATGGGTAACAGTATACACACGTTACATTATTATTATTATTATTATTATTATTATTATTATTATTATTATTATTATTATTATTATTATTATTATTTATTATTATTAAAATTTTTATTATTATTATTATTAATATTATTATTATATTATAATAATAATAATAATAATAATAATAATTATTATTATTATTATTATTATTATTATTATTATTATTATTATGAAGGTTCGAGAATAGTTTACAAGAAATTGGTGGGGAGGCGAGATACTATCTGAGCCCCCACACCTTTCGCTATGGAAAAACCAAAAACCAAAAATAATAATAATAATAATAATAATAATAACAATATAGTATAGTTAAATTGGGAGAGTAATATTATTAATGGTAAATTAGAAGTTATGAATAGTTGTGAGGGAGCCGCGAAACAATATAGACCCCCACACCCTTGGCTATGAAAAAACTAGTTCGAGTGAAATAATGAGTAAGGATTTACGAGAAATTGGTGATAATTTGTTATAGATTGTGTGACCACATATAAATCCACTAAAACACACAAAAATGAAGAGAACAATAACCAACAATATGAAATATTGTACACGAAGCACTATATGCCTACATTAAACACTAGACATGGCTCATTGGTACAATTTTGGTTTTCAATTTTCAATTATTTTTATAGCAAAATCCCGTTATAAAAAGTTGAATAAGTGGTTTCAGTTCTCAGTTGCCAATTTTCACTTTACTATATGACTACTACTCAAACAACCAATTTAATGTTCATTTTGTTATTTATTCAACTAAATGTATGACACGAAAACCAAAAATAGGGAATGGCAATGATATCGACTGAGCTATTGGTCTGTATCCCAAACACTATTCAGTAAAAGCTATAATACATTATGAAATGTTCCCAGATTCTCACTTAAAAAAAAAAAAAACTTTTTTTCATCTTATTCATAATATGTATTATTATCACTAAAAATCAATAATAATTTACAAGAAGTTGGTGAAGTGTTCTATTTTGAACAATGATAAATCATCTTATTCATCTTATTATTGTATACTCCTAAGTCCGAAGTGTTCTATTTTGAACAATGATAAATCACAACATATATATGACGCTTCCTAAATGTTTTGTTTGAAAGATAAATTCTACTAATCATATGTAGCTGTCCAAATTTGTGTAATACATAGTTACAACCTAATACATTCTCAATTAGTTGTCAACGGTTATTATACCGTTAAAATTGATTAAAGTCATACATACAACCTGAACGAGAATATATCTACAAGGTAATAGAAGTAACATCTGGAAAACTACTACTTCTTTTAATTAGATGTTAAATAAACTTATTAACTAACTAAATCCCATATCATTCAGATTCTCGCGGGAAAACCAACTTAATTAACAACCAAATACCGTTAAAATTGAATAAAGTCACACATACAACCCGAACGAGAATATATCTACAAGGTAACAAATGTAACATCTGAAAACTACTACATCAAATAATTAGACGTTAAATAAACTTATTAACTAACTATATCTTACATCGTTCAAATTCTCGCGGGAAAATCAATTTTATTAACGACCAAATACCGTTAAAATTGGTTGAAGTTATCTACAAGGTAACAAAAGTATCACGAGGAAAACTACTACTTCAAATAAATAGACGTTAAATAAACTTACTAACTAACTAAATTTTACATCATTCAAATTCTCGCGGGAAAACTAACTTAATTAACGGCCATCCGTTACAAAACCGTTAAACTTAATGTAGCCATCTATTTAGAACCAGAAAGACGATCTGTCTAAGTAACACGAAGCAAACCAGTACTCGAAATAAAATCACGTTAAATAACCTTACCAAAACCAAACTAAATTTCATATCATTCAAATATTCGCGGGAAATTCATCTCATCAAGAAGCCGACAATGGCGTCCCCGAGCCTGCTGAATAACCTATTTTAGCAACTTTCTACCAGTATACCATAAATAAACACGATAACCTCAAACAGAAACCACCATCTCGAAAATTAAAAAAATCAATTGGACCTCCTTCCCATCATTCCCACCAAAAAAAACACACATCCATCTAAAATTTCTCACATTTATTCTTCAAAAAACCACCAAAAAAAATAAAAAAAATGTCTCACACACCCTCCACTCCCGCCCACCCTAGTGAAGTAAGTCACTAGTTCATCCAAATTACAAACGAGCCAACGAGTCAACCCAGAAACACGTAAAAGCTGACTCAGTGAGTTGCACAAATTAGTAAAAAAATTGTGCATGGCTGTGAATTGTGAATACATGAAATGAATGAGGAGCCCAAATCCTAAGTAATCTCTTTCTTCCTTTTCAAAACAATCTTTTTTATTAATAAAAAGGGGGGAGAAGAAGAGGATTTTCTTAGGGCTAACAACAATTTCTCACATTCACAGAGATAAAAAGCCCCCCTTTCTTACTTCACATCTTAAACTTTCTCTCTCCTCTTAATTTTTTCTGTTTTTCTCTCTTACCCAGTTGTTCTTTTCGATTTCGTTAATGTGGGTCGTCGAAATCTAGGCCCAATTTGATAAGGTACGCTTGTTTTTGATTGATTTTTGATTAATTTTTGATTGATTTTTGATTGGTTTTTTGTTGGATTTTTGTGTGTATGTTGTTTGTATGAGTTATATCATGTTATTTTGCGAGTTGGGTATTTTTGTCGGTTGATTTTGTTGCGAAAGTTTTGATCTTTTTTGTTGTGCGAAAGTTTTGATTTTTGTTGTTGTTGTTGGATTGGTTGGTCTGATAAAGCGTCGTTATTCTGTTTCAGGATCTATTGGATCCGTTGTATTAGTGGTAAAAGTTTGATTTTTGAATGGTAATTTTGGGGAATTTGGGAATTTGTGTGTAATTTTATGTTTGAGGAACCCTAAATGGTGAAATTCTAGGGTGAATTGTTTGGTTTTGTTGTTGTGGGGAGTGGTGATTGATTGATTGTTTGATTGGTTGTGTGTTGCGCGGTCGTGTGTGTGTGTGTTTGAGACTTTGAGGGGTTGGGGTTAGTTTGATTGGATGGAGACCCCGGTGGTTAAATCGAGGGGTCGTCCGAGGAAGAGGAGAAGGGAGGATGAATTGAATGAGGGGAATTTAGGTGCTCAGGAGGTAGTTAATGATCAGAATGTTGGTGGGGGTAATGGTGTTGGGAGTAGCGGAGATGTGCAGGTTACGGGGAATGGTCGTAAAAGGGGCCGTCCTCCTAAGAAAAGGGCTGTAGAGATGAAGGGAGAGGCGATGGTGGGGCGGTATGTGTTGAAGGAGTTTAATGGTAATGGTGTTTTTCTTGGGAAGATTGTTTCTTATGATAGTGGGTTGTATAGGGTTGATTATGAGGATGGGGATTGTGAGGATTTGGATAGCGAGGAGTTGCGTGAGTTTGTGATTGCAGATGAGCGGCAGAAGTTTGTGGGTGAGTTTCTGGAAAGGAAGACGAAATTGGATGAAGCAATTGAGAAAAAGAGAGGCATGGAGTCCAAAGATATGCCAGAGAAGAGTGTCAAGTTGAAAACTAAGTTAAAGAAGGGTGTGCAGTCAACAGACGAACCAGAGAAGGGTCTGAAGTTAAAAGATGAGGCAGAAAAGAGGACTCCCATAGAGTTAGTGTTTGCATTAGAAAAGGTGGATATGGCAAAAGCAAAGGATCGAATGGACCAAGGGAATGCTGGGAATGTGCCAAATGATGCGAGGATGGTTGAGGTGCCGGCTTTGAGTGATTTTAGGAGTGAGGATGTTAATGGTAGTGATATTGATGACAATGATGATGGTGACAAAGACGATGAATGTTGTTCCGAGGACGATGACGAGAGTTCATCTAGTGACTCGTTTGAATATGGTCAGGGTTGGGATACCAGGGCTGAGACCGAGATCCCTGCCATCCCTCCTCCAGAACTGCCCCCATCTTCTGGGACCATTGGTGTTCCAGAGGAATATGTGTCACATCTCTTTTCAGTGCACGTGTTTCTACGGACATTTAGTGTGCGCCTTTTCTTGAGCCCTTTTACCCTGGACGATCTTGTTGGCTGTGTCAAATGTACGGTCTCAAACACATTATTGGATGCTATTCACGTTGCTCTTTTGAGAGCCCTGAGACAGCATCTTGAAGGCCTAGCTTCTGAAGGATCTCAGCTTGCATCAAAGTGCCTAAGGTAAAGAGTTCTGGCTCCTTTGATTTTCATCCATCATTTCCTTTTTACTTATATTGACAATCTATGATAGCTGACCCCTAATCATTTTGGGACTGTTGTTGTTGTATCCTTATCTTAGTTGCTTTTTTTTTTGACAGATCCATCGACTGGGGACTACTTGATAGTCTAACGTGGCCAGTCTATTTGGTCCATTATTTGATGGCAATGGGGCATTTAAATGGAGATGAGTGGAAAGGAATTTTCGTTGATGTCTTAGAGAAAAATTACTGTACTTTACCTATTGGGACCAAATTGATGATTTTGCAAATTTTGTGTGATGATGCTCTTGATACTGAAGATATAAGGGCAGAGATAGACAAACGGGAAGCATCTGAAGTTGGTATCGATTCTGATGGGATTTCGTCGAATATCTTTGACAGTCTACCTAGAAAGGTGTATCCTAGAAATGCTAAGACTTCTGTTGACAAGGAGAGGAACAATGCGAATGTAGTCATAGATACCGATGATGTTGGTGAAGATGGCAATGTGGATGAGTGCCGCCTTTGTGGAATGGAGGGAATGCTGATTTGCTGTGATGGCTGCCCATCAGCCTATCACTCAAGATGCATAGGTGTCAACAAATTATCTATACCCGAAGGCGAATGGTTTTGTCCTGAATGTACAATCAGCAGAATTGGTCCACCCATTACTATGGGAACTTCACTCCGAGGAGCTGAAGTTTTTGGCGTGGATTCATATGGTCAGTTGTTTCTGGGTACCTGCAATCACTTGTTGGTGTAAGTTTTCAGCTACCCTCAGCTTTTCTTTCCTTTGTATAATGATCCATGTTTAGTTTGAGTCCAAAGTTTTCAAGAAAAGGGAATTTACAATGTTGCAAATAAAGAACATGTCCAGATGGTTCGTTTCACTGACATAATTACAATACGTTACAACAATCTTGTCCAGTTATACAACTACAAGAGTCGGAGGAAATAAAATGTAGTATGTATATGCTAAATATATGGTAACTATTGCTGGGACCGGTTGATGGCATTTTTATGAAAGCACGTATCTTTATCATTAGTCTTTATGAGTCTCATTGTCAAATTACATTTGGCTTCAGTTATATATCTGAATGGATATAATAGAACTTTATAATTTCGTAAATGGTGTTAAGTTACCTCTATTATCATATATGTGCTCGTAAAATCATAACCTCTTGCCTTGTAGGGCGATGAGCTTATTTTCTTTTTCTTTCTGAAACCTTATATATTTTGAGTGGCTTCAATTTCAGGTTGAAGGTCTCGGTCAAGGCATCTTCTTTTCTCAGATACTACAATCGTAATGATATTCCGAAAGTTGTATTATTGCTTAGCTCATCTCCTTATCATGCGGTTTCGTACTTAGGGATCTGCCAGGCAATATCAAAGTACTGGGAACTGCCTCAGGTCATCCTGTCTCCTTTATTAATTAATCAATCAAGCACGGTTTCGCAAAATATAGATGAAAATAGGTTGTTACCGTTAGAATCTCATCCTTCTGATGAGAATGTGAATCAGAAGGTTCTATACAAGGTTGAAAATGAAGCTGATGCTACTTGTATTGGGGAAAGATCAACTTGTGATGCCTCTGGATTAGGCAACAAAAATTCTTTGCTTAAATCTGGTTCGGATGATCTCTCATTGGGTGCATCAGTGCAATATGATCCTAGCAGCATGTCCTACATGAGCGTTGATGGTGCGAAGCAAAATGCGACAAATATGACCGTTAAGTTTTCTGAGCAGGTTGAGCTCTCTAGAACAACACAAGGAGGGCTGGATGGTCAATCAAGTATGACAGGACTTACTTCATGGATGTCTGGGTACAATAGCAGTTCTGTTGCAGGCTACAATAATGGTGCCTGTTTGCCTGAACCTCATATTGTGCAAGTAAAAGAAGATAGGACCAAAGCTAATGGCAGAGCATCCCAGAAAAAGAAGGATACTTGCGTGTACATGGGATCTATATTTAAACCTTTCGCTTACATCAATCATTATGTTCACGGGGCCTTTGCAGCATCTGCTGCAGCTAATTTTGCCGGTCTTTCATCCGATGAAAATAGAGCTTCTGAGGTTCATGCTTCTGATGCTAGGAAAGCCATGGCTGCTAATGTTGCACTGCAAGTAAAAGCGTTTGCTTCTGCTGCTGTTCGTTTCTTCTGGCCTAGTACTGAAAAGAAACTTATTGAAATTCCAAGGGAGCGCTGTAGTTGGTGTCTTCACTGCACAGCACCTATTATTAGCAGGAAAGCTTGCTTACTGAATCAAGCTGCACTGAATGCTACTAGAGGAGAAATGAAGTTTGTTTCAGGCTTGCGGTCCATTAAACTTGTAGAGGGTACTCTTTATGGTATAGCAGCATATACATTATACATGGAGGAAAGTTTTCGTGGTCTGATACTTGGACCATTTCGGAGTTCAATTTATCGTGAACAGTGGCGTAAAAAAGTGGAGCTGGCTTCAACTTGCCGTGAGATGAAGTTCATATTGCTCGACGTAAGTTGCAGTTTCTTAGTAACAAATAACTTCACATTTCTATTGCTATTGCTATTTATTCAATATTATTAATCAAATATTTATAAAGTGAAACTGATATCACGACCTATGTTTCTTGGCGTAAGTTGGTGTTTTTTTAGGTAAGAGGGGTGCCCATGGGAGGGGAGAGGGGGGGGGGGGGTAATGGGATCTCTCCTCCCGTGGAGGTGAGATTCAAACCACCGGGCTACTAACTTCACATTATTATTTTTACTTATTTATTATCTTAATCAAAGATTGCAGGTCAATTTTGTTTTCCTTTTAGAGATTGCAACTCAAATCACGAGCTTCACTGTCAGAATTTGCTGTCTTCTTAAAATCTTGTTAGAGATATGTAAACTTCGAGCTGCAAATAGTCTTTCTAGTATACAGAGCATCTCTGATTTATCATAAAGAAACTAAACTAATAGTACTGCCTGTTTTAGTTGTTTCCTCAAAATTTTGCCAAGTTTAGATTGAAGCTGTTAAAAGTCAAATCAAATTATTAGATCTAGATCTCGACGGTGTGGTTGTTGACGAGTCAAGGGTACTGCTACCTTGTTTTCATTATCGTCGGAAGAAAACTTGGAGCTCGAAGTATTTCCTTTTTTATATTAACTGAACTCTTATGCAGGAATATGATTTGAAGTGTAATATTTCGTCTCCATTTGACAATCTTCAATGCATTTGTTTTATTCACTTACCACTCTTGCTGTATTTTTGTCCAGCTTGAGAGAAACCTCAGCACGACTGCTCTCTCATCAGAGTGGATTAAATTCGTAGATAATTGGATGGATGAATCTTCTGTGCCTCAGAGTGCTGCTGCTTCTGGATCGATACAGAAGCGCGGTGCTGGGAAACGCAAGAAGCAGCTTGCTGTACCCGAGGTCACCGCCGATGACTCCAATGATTCTAAGGAGTTATGTTGGTGGCGGGGAGGAAAGCTGGCAAAACATGTTTTCCAGAGAGGAACATTTCCTCGTCGAGTCCTTAGGAAGGCAGCTCTTCAAGGTGATTTTTCCAAATTTTCTGAATCGAACTTTCCTATGCCTTTTTTCCCCAATGGCTTTTATTAGCAACTCCTTTGAAGTGTTAAACAGGTCATTGATGCAATGCTTTAATCTGTGGTAGTGTTTCTGGTGGGTTGGGAGTTGCCGGAGTTCTATCATTTATAGACAGTGTGCCTTACCAAATGAGCACCCTTATATGGCTATGGCCTGCGATCTTTTCTGAAGCCTTTATTAGAATTTGAATCCTGGTCAAAGAAGTATTGAACATATTTTCCCAGGCGACCAAAATAATGTGTTAGCCCAGATTTCATTCTTCTTCCCCACGACCTCCTCTGATGTTTTTAGTTTGCTATGGCAAAAACTTTACTGGAACCTGAAAGGTAGAACCCTATGTTTGTCGGATCTGTTTAGGAGTATGACCTATTGATAAGGATTGAAATAACTACTGTAGGAGTTTGGTAATTGTGCGGTATGGTTTTAGGGTTATTTGGAACCTTAAACTGGCACTTATAACCAGCCTTGGAAGGGTTGCTTAAGGGCCATCAATAACAATTGAATGTAAATACTGGACCGTATGCACATCGAAAACTCCAAACAGGCTACTTAATTTTTGATTTTTAAGGAGTAACATCGGCAGTACTCCCTGCTTAGGTGTGGTCGTGTGGACATCTGGTTGATGATTTCTTACTTCTTTTTGGGCTGGTTGCTTGTACGCTTATGTTCCCTCAAAATTGAACTGCTTTATTCTATAAATTAGGAAAGTTTAAAGAACCTGTCAGACTTTCTTTATATATTACGTTTGCTGTTCCACTTCCTCTAGGCCTTATGGCCTTGTTATTTTAACTACTTATTTTCTTGACTTTATTTTCTCAATATGGGATAATAAAACAAAAGGACACCTTACAGATTTGAAGATGGTGTTAATCACTGTAATACCATTAGTGATTTTGTTTCTCCCCCCTTTTCCTGTAGGTGGTTCTAAGAGGCTTCCTGGAATCTATTATGCTGATGGTTCAGACGTACCAAAGAGAAGCAGGCAGTTCATATGGAGAGCAGCTGTTGAGATGGCTAATAATGCTTCACAACTAGCACTTCAGGTTACCCATCTCTTTATGACTTAACATTGTTTGCTCACTTAGAAGGCTAGGATTTGTGATTACTACATCAAGCTTAATGGAATGGCTAATTATTATTATATTTGTTTTATCAGGTGAGATATCTGGATCAGTATATAAAATGGAGTGATCTTGTCCGCCCTGAGCAAAATCCTGTGGATGGAAAAGGTCCCGAAACAGAGGCGTTTGCCTTTAGGACTGCTCAGATATGTGATAAGAAGATTATCGAAAACAAGATTATGTATGGAGTATCTTTTGGACATCAAAAACATCTCTCGTCACGTCTCATGAAGAGTATTGTCGAGAAAGAAGAAGGCCAAGATGGGAAGGATAAGTATTGGCTTCTGGAAGCTCGCACTCCCTTGTATTTGATTAAAGAATATGAGGAAAAGGCAGATATAACTGCTGCTCTGCCACCTCGTGTAGAACCAACTACTGCTCTGCCACCTCGTGTAGAACCAACTACTGCTCTGCCACCTCGTGTAGAACCAACTACTGCTCTGCCACCTCGTGTAGAACCTGGTCGCTACTCCAAACATCAAAGGAGACAATTGAAAGCTTCTCGTAAAGAGATATTCGTCTATCTTGCACTTAAGAAGGATGGTTTGCATGTGTGCCCCTGTGCATCTTGTCACCGGGATGTTTCAATCGAGTAAATATCTTAACTTTTATCCATGAGTTTGGTAATTGGTTCTTCTGAGTTTTTTGTAAGCCTTTTATACGCTTCTAATAATAATTTTGTTTTGCTTTGTTTTCGATGATTTGGTTTTCAGCCATTCTGGCACGTGCAACTCTTGTGAAGGTAATCTCTGCCATAACTGTTCTCTTTTTTCTTTAATTTTTTGAAGTGTACTGTTCCTGGGAGCAGCCTCTTGTCCAAAAAGTGACAAGGGAAGGCTTGCCCTCTATACATCCTTGTGGTGGGACCCTTCCCCGGACCCTCGCTATGCGGGGACGCCAATTTGCACCGGGCTGCCCTTTATGCTTCTCCAGTATGCTATATACTCTTCTCTTTCCTACCTGGTCTTTTACTTTTCGCATTCTTTTCATTTATTTTGTGTGTGCATGTATCGGTGTATGTAGTAGCTGACCTTGTGTGGAAGATTCTATTCTGCTAGAGCTAGATTTTTGCAGCAACTTAGTGTCTAAAGGTCGCATTTTTCTATGTTTTTCAGGTTATTGTCATAAAATATGCATGTTGAGTTCGACTGAAGTAACGAATGAAGATATTGAATTCAGAGCCACTTGCAAGCGGTGCTCAGACTGCTCACATGGCAAATCACTTTCCCTACCCAATAACAGTGTTGAGTCTCCAACCAGTCCTTTAGTCATGCAGGGGCAAGAATTTCAGAATTCTGCTGCAGTCGCTAGAAGTGGAAAGCTAAAGCCTAATGGTCAACAACAACAGAATTCGACAGGTGGTAAAAGTTTGAAGACCAAAATTGGTAGCCAACATTTGCCATCCGGTGGAACTCTAGATGGTCATTCTGACAAGAAGCCATCTTCTTTACTTTCTAACTCTAGTAAGAGCAAACGAGCATCCTTGCACTGGGGTCTTGTATGGAAGAAAAAGGAGGTGGATGATGGAAGTGAATTTCGACGAAGAAATATCATTTTTAGGGGCTCCACCAATGGCTTGGAATCGAGCCCAAACTGTTTCTTGTGCAACAAACCATATAGTCCTCATTTGATGTACATCCGTTGTGAAGCATGCGAGAGTAAGTTTATGATTGATGACCAGCCTTTTCTAGCCTCTCTGTTTGTAGGATATACAACTTTTTATGACATATGAGCTTTCTGCTTGTGCAGATTGGTTCCATGCTGATGCTGTTGCACTAGATGAATCCAAACTTCCGGAGCTGATAGGATTTAAATGTTGCCGTTGTCGTAGAATACGAATACCTGTTTGCCCCTATGCTGACCCAGATCTCAAGAAGACAGAGGTGAAAAGGCTACGTGTTAAAGGTCCAAAGCAGGAGACAGTGGAAGCAAACTCTGTTTCTGAAGCTATATCAGAGCAGGCTGAATCCTTGCCTTCAACTCCAATGTCCTTAATGGAGATGGAAGGAGATGTTTTAATCGAGGTGGATGATCCTTTTCTTGTATCTGTTTCACAAGTCGAGCAGTTGCCTGAGCCGAAATCAGAAGTGGATTGTGAATGGAACGCTTTTGGGCCAGGGCCTCAAAAGCTTCCTGTCAGAAGGCACCTGAAGAATGAAAATGACGATGACTTGCTTGACTGGAGCAATCCTTCTTTGGTTCAGCCACCTACATCTGTTGAAACAAAGGAATATTCCAATTCCAATGTTGAGTGGGATATGGGTAACGGAGGTCTCGAATATGGGACCACGTCAAACTTTGACACCATCAACTATGAGTGTGACTATGAACCTCAGACCTACTTCTCTTTCACAGAATTGTTGGAAGGTGATGGTGCTAATCAGTTGGGAGGAGCCGATGGCGCTAATCAGCTGGGAGCAGGTGATGGCGCTAATCAGCTGGTAGTAGGTGATGGCGCTAATCAGCTGGGAGTAGGTGATGGCGCTAATCAGCTGGGAGTAGGTGATGGCGCTAATCAGCTGGGAGTAGGTGATGGCGCTAATCAGTTGGGAGTAGGTGATGGCGCTAATCAGTTGGGAGGTGCTGATACTGTTTATCCGCTGGAAGGAGCTGCCGTTTTCAGAGAGGCCTGGGAGAATATGCCCTGTGAATATTCTCAGAATGGGTTCATGGAGCAATGTGAGATAAGTTCCTTTGACGAGCTTAAACCAAATGCGGTATCTGGAGTAGACATTCTCTGCGAGGTATGCCATAAACAAGTCCCAGCTCCTGATCTTGCTTGCAATACCTGCGGCATTTGGATTCACTCCACTTGTTCACCTTGGGAAGATGAAGGTGAGGTGATCCAGAGGGACAACTGGACTTGCGGCTTGTGTAGTGCATGGCGATAATGACCTTGTCTTAGAGTCATCTCTCAGTGTAGCAAATAGAACCAGGAAGTCCAACCGCATTACCGATTTCCAAGGACTGCCTGTGTACAGTGGGGATCCTCAGCTTGACAATGGACTTGGTGATCGAAATGACGCCATCTATGTGCCTGATCGTACATGGATTTTACTAGGCTGATTGCACTATAGTCCGGAGCCGTTTAGAGTTTTGGCCGCATAGCGGTGTAGTCCTTGTTTCGCTTTTATACACCAAATGTCACATAGATTAGCAGTAGTACAAAGCTTTAATGTTAGATTTTTGGCTTGCCCTTAACAGGGTATTGGTCTATTGAACATGAATGTCATCTATATTATATACTAGAAAGATAAGCTTCTTTTTGCTTTGCTTATCTTGTTGAATTGCCGGTGTAGAGATAATGAGTAAGCACAATATGCAATTAACATCAATCTTTGATTGCTCTTATCATACATTGCCTGCTAGCGGACGCTTTACACCTTAAGGTTAATAGTTGCTTAGCAACAGGTTGCCTAACCCCAAAAACGGCAAATGTAGCTATTTAACCCCAAGACTTTACTCAATTGTGCAATTTAGTACGTAGTACTTTAACTTCCAATGGTGGCAATTTGCCCCTTTTACTTTTCACTCATGTGCAATTGAACCACTTTTACTAATTATTAGTCAATTGTCTATTAAAAACATTCTATCACAATTAAAAAGACATAGAAAATCATTTATAATTAAAAAAAATAATTTCCATCTCAAAAATTCATGTGCAAAACCAACAAATTAATTTAAAAACCATCTTCATCTAACAATATTAGATATGCTTTAAAAAAAAACCAAAAAACTCCAACAGGAAAAAAAAAACATTTGTATTAAATAAAATTTGTTTTACATCTATAAGATTATGAGCTATGATCTTAAAAATAATTGAGAAGCAAGATGGCGTGAACAAAAATAACAATTTTTTTTACGATTTCTTGGGCGATATTAACATTTTAGAAACAAAAATAATTTTTTGGATTTTTTTTTCTGAGGATTTTATCTAATATTTTAAGTATTAGATTAAATTTATCGAGTAAAAACATTTTTTTTTGTGTTTTTTAATTAGCACAAATTTGATTTTATTAAAAAATTAATTGAAAATAGTTGAATTGCACATAACTGAAAAGGAAAAGGGGCAAATTGCTACCAATGAAGGTTAAGGTGGTAAATCGCACCATTGAGTTAAGTCTTGCGAGCAAATTGCTACTTTCGCCACCCCCAAAAACATTTGACAATGCACACAGTAAGAATTAAAATCACAAGATTGTGCAGGAACATGCAAGTGACAGGAAATTATATGGCAATTCTTGCTATTTGCAGTTACAAAATCTTCCCGCTCCAAAAATCACAGTAGGGGAAAATAAGAACAATCGCGTTCCTTTTACAAGCTGATCACTACCATATTACAAGAATCATTACAATCCTAATGGAGGAAAAATGATAACAGAAGACGGGGCTAAACTACTACCTACTACGTAATCCCATCCACGGCACAACATGACTGCTAAGAAAGAATTCCTACCTTCACCCCTCGTCTTCACTTCTATATCCAAACACACAACTGATCACAAAAATTTGCTCATTTTCAACTCCGACAGCCCTGGCATCTTAGGTTTCACGTTATCTCTATTTGGTCATGGGGCTGCCTGTATCAATGATGTGTACAAGTATACTAACGAATGAATCATCTCAACAAATCAGCAGCAATATCTCACATTAAGCCAGCAAGTAGTGCTCCAGGATCTGTCAGTGAATTTACTGGGCTAGTAGGCTGTGGGGGTATTGGTGGAACTGGCGTTAGTGCTCGAGAAGTTGGGATGACGATTAACTGTTCCTTGACAAATTCTTTTAACCTGTGAATCAGATAGCTTGTAAGCTTTTGAGAGTTTGATCCAATTTCAAAATCATTCATACTAGAAGACTTACTCAAATGTTAATGCAGGATCTCCAGATGCAACTGTCATACGCAGCTGAGTTCTGTCTGCAGGATCAGTCTCTATTCTCATCTGTATAGAATAAAATAGTCACTTAGATGGAAAAAAAATCAGGAAATAGCACAAGTGAACTCTGGAAATGCCAGTTCTGACATTGAAACATGCCCTGGATCATGTAATAGAAGAGGGGGAGGGGTAAAGCTCGTAAAGGTCCCCGTATGAGTCTAGCAAGGCCACAAGGCACTTATGCAAGAAAGAAGAATTGGAAAAAAAAGAGGTTATTGGGAAATAATTCTAAACATAACATGAACTCTACTTTAGTGGGAATGGCAGTGTTCTGACATCGCAAACATGCCCGGGAACATGTAACAAAAGAGGAGGGGTTCATAAAGGTCTGAGTATGAGTCTAGCACTCAAGGTCACCACTAGGTACTTATGCAAAAAAGAAGAATCGGAAAAAGAGAGATTATTGAGATATAATACCAAGCATAACATGGCCCTCGTGCTTTCTGAATAGAAAGTTGTACATGCCACCAAGTTATTTGGATTAGGATCCTGCAACAGAGTTAAAAAGACAATAAGCAAATAATGCTCCATGAAATAAAGTGCTATCTATACATAGGAAATGGTCAAGAACATACTAGTCCAGGGCAAACTATCAAGTGATAGCTATTAAAAAGATTTGCCATCTCTATCAACGACATAGGCTTGACACCTCTGACCTGCAGATTTTGAGACGACAAGAGTTGTAAGAACCAATCGAGAAACATCCTGGCTCAGCAGGACTTAAAAGGCAAGTATAAGCAAAAAATGCCTGATCGACGTGAAAAATTCAGACATGAGTATTTGTTATGGGAGCGATTTTACGTTTGCAACATAAAGATGCAGCAACAAAAGCACGACGCAAAGGAAAACACATAGGAGTTACGATCAAGGCCAAATACAGAAATCCACATGGCAAGAGTTAAAAGCTGGAGAGAGTGCATGGCAAACAGAAATACCAACAGGTTAACCAAAATCAGTCAGAAGTACACAATTTGAAGATCATCAACAATCATGTAAGGATTCTATTTACACTACTTAGAAGTCGGCATTGAGGGTCTAGATGTAAAGTAACTCCCTCTGTAATGTTTACATCCTATTAGAAATTATGATAGCTTTTGCACACAGCATTTTCCCAAGAAATCATATATCCTAGGAAGCCCCAGTACAGAGTTCCCTAACCGATTTATGTTTCCTCCACATCTTACCAGTAAATTTACAGCTAAGCCTGGAGATGTCCAGAAACTAAACCTAAGAATGTAAAAGAGCAAGTGGACGTTGTCCATAGAGGATATTATATCCTCCGAATTCAGTTGCAGCCTATTCTAATACAAGCACCTATAGTCCACGATACATGTGTGACACAGTTATGAAAACAGAAGGTAATGGAGAAAAACTTAAAAATGCGCACCACTTCTTGGAGCTTTAAAGGTGGCCCTGAAAGTGATCTCCACTGGGGGAAAAATTCTTCCGGAGACACTGTCATTGGTTGCAAAAACTTGTTCAAGACAGCTGGTAGACGAAGCTTTACATTCACCTGTGGCACACCAAACATAAATATTCAGCAGTTCTTAATGTTCACATGGTATCACATAATTATAGGCAGATTCAAGTTCTAGAGAACATGTACCATGGAGGACCCACACTTGTATGAAAAGTCAAGTACAGCAACATCCCTACTTGCGCGGAGATTCACTGCTTCAAGAGGGCATTGTACCTACAACAAACAACACAATGAAAACCATTGAAAATCATAGCACGACACATACACATTGAATATCAACAAACATAGCAGACCGTTGGCCATCAACGCTGAAACTCACCTGAGCTCTGGGAGGAATAGTATCAGGCACCTGCGAAAGCTCCATCTTCAAATGAGCAGGTGGCAATATTACTGCTTGCACTGAGTCAAGAGGACCAGTATTCTTGTTCCCCAGGAATAGAACCATACGACCATGATGAGCCCGCCACTCGGATTTTATTCCTATCTGTAAAATTGGAATACAGATTACAAATCATCGTGAGAGTCGTAAATCACTTGCACGTGACACATTGCAGAGTAGATCAATTGATCCAAAAATAAAAATAAAAATAAAAATAGAAAAACAGTGAAGAGGAACCTAAATTATAAGAGACTTGATGATATAAGAGATAGCATTTCAAACCTGGATATTGGGATCCTCATATAGAACACCACTATCCTTGAGGCATAAGCTCTGAAATCTTTCTGCGATATTTCCAATAGGCTGCATGTGGACACACATAATCAGCCGATCACTTGCTGAGGCTACTATTAATTTCGTCAAGAATGTCAATTGGTAATTTGAGCTTTCTAATATCTATGTCATTTACCAACATTCATTTCGACAAAAAAAAAAATTTCATTTCAGGATTAGTCATGGTTGCCTAAAAAAGTTGCAGAAAGTTCTTTTAAAGCTAGGATATAAGAGTAGTTTCCATCATGTATTTTACTAAAAGTAGGGGGCCTATGATGTTGGAACAACCTAATCGGGGACAAACAGAGAGGAGTTTTTGCCATCAAAGTAGTGAAATTCTTGTGTAAGGGAGCAGTCGTGAAACAATCATCGTATACTCAATAAATTCCTTTTGTGGCTCTAACTGTTAACGAAAGCTATTGATACTCTAACAAGTTCAGTGAAGTAAGCAATCTTAGTACCTGAACAGTATTTGTCTGCTCATCTACAGGTGCAAGGGCCAACGCATAATCTACGGCTGATGTATCTTCTGCTCCCGATGCAAAACCTTGCTCTGAATATGTGGCTGAACCTGGAGGACCTTCAATAGCAAGTGGACCCAAAAGGTCACCAAGAAGATCAGGAGACGGAGTAGGCTGCTGGGAGTCCACTTCACCTAAAGTCCCATTTGGTTGAGGTAATGATTTCTCCACACCTTGCTCATCCTGGCGAGTTTATAAGGTTAGGTAAAACTGGAAGAATTATTGAAATCTTTACATAATGTTGGGAGTTTTTTTATGGTAATCATCTAACCGGGACAGTAGAAGTGCTTGGCATCTTCACAAGGGTGAGAGGACCAACAGGACCGACAGGAGGAGTTCCATTAGCTGGCAGCTGGTCAGAAACAACTAGTGCACTCGACATCTGCTGCTGGGCTCGCAACTTGATGGCACTCTGTTCTGCAGTATCAACTTCAGCATCTTCAGCCTTCTTGATTAGAGCAGACTGGATTTACACATTAGACGAGAATCAGCATCTAGAGTTTAGATGTCCATTGCCCTGTTAATATAAGATACAAACATGTACCTGACGTTCAGGGAATTTTGGCATTTCGGCCAATATATCCGCCAAAGCAACACCTTTTTTACTCAATGCAATGTACTCAACAGCACGTTGCTGGATCTCTGCATCAATGGAACTCTCGTATCTGACATAAAAAGCATTGTCACTAACTCAATGGTTCAAAACAGTATCTATGAGCATGCACAAACATTTAAACTGCTCACTTGCTAAAAACTGCTCCAATCTGTTTCTGTAATTCTGTGTCTGGATGTTCCATGTGCATCAATATCTTGGCATACGTAGAGAGCAAAATTGCGATAGTGGAAGTCCTGAAAATACAATATACTATGACATCCGAAGGAATAGGCAGAACAATGATGAGAAAAGAGATTACAAGCAAATGTTCTTACGACACAGTTGGAAGCTTCTCATGTATAATGATAAAGAGTTCCTTTGGACTACAACCTGGCCGCCTGGCTAAAAGGTGGCCGAATTCTCCAAGTATGTACGCACTGACCTGGTGCAAGAAGCCATATAATATAACATGTAAGAGCAGCTACGCGATACCAAAGATAGGGGAAAGCAGAAAAAAGGTAAATACTAGAAAATTTAAGAGATACAAGTCATACAACAGACATGGATGGCAAAGAAGGATTACAGCAGACTGCAGCAGGCAAGCAGACAGTAGTAGACACTGAACATTAACTATAATCACAGTTGTAAAATCTTGAAGCATAGGATAAGCAAAGAAAATTTAGGCCCCAGACACAGAATACAAAAAAAGTTGGAACTGGAAATCAGTGTATAATTGACAAACTAGTCTCTTGTCTAACTTGAGAATTTCGAAGCAAAATATCCGGTACAGATTGTAGAGAAACTAGGAAGGGTAAAGAAGTCCATCAGACTTGGGATTGCTTGTGGAATAATGAAGAAGAAGAAGAACAACAACAACCAAGCCTTATTCCCAAAATGGTTTGGGGTCAGTTAACATGAAACATCCCCCGAAACCGTCATCATATATCATTCAAAACTTGTGTAGTACTATGGGAGTCCGAGGGCCACTCGAAGGTCCTTCTCTTTTATTGTATTTTACAGCATTTAGCAATTAAAAGTCAGAGATATCTACTAGTTACAGACTTCCAGCAACACTTCCATTTAATCATCTTCACACCTGACTTAGCATGTGACTATGTGAGCACCACACAATACTTGCATTGTTTTCCTAGAAAAATATTTCTACATAGAAGTTCTCAACAACATGCCACATATGTTATTATCAAACAGCATATAGCTCCTTGCATCAACATTTCTGTAATGAAAGGCAGGGTGGACCAACCTTAACCATTGTCTCATGTATGGCAGTCTTATCAAGATATTCCCTGGCTTTCACTGCTGCATAAGGCTGAAAAATAAAGGGTAAGCAAAAGATCACACTTAAATCGAAAGCTGATGCAAGGAACGGAAGTGCAAACTTGCTTACTTGGAGATCTTCATTGTTTGTGACAAATTGCACAACACGGAACCAAATGTCATCACTAACAAAGTCCCCAGCTTTATCGATCAGCTGAAGGATCACATCCACATACCTGCACGTTTTTCGAAAGTACATAAATTCATTGCCATATATGGCATTAAATATTGCAAGAGAATTAATAGGCATGCTAAGCAATTCTATAAAGAACAGAATAAACCCCACATATATGCCTTACTAATATTGTGTTTCGTTCCATTCAAATGATAACCATGCATGTCCATGGCACGCCAAAATTACTATTTTCCTTCAGAATAGACTAGAATTAAAAAACGACATACCATGACAAATCAGGGGCAAATTTCTCAGCAAGTATGGCAGCTTTCAGAGCCAGTTCTTCTCGCATTGCAAAATCTGCTGTGCTTAAATACTGAAGAAATCAAAAGCAGAAGACTTTTTAACATTGCAGCATACCATGAGCGTTCGTCTAATTAGAACTACACTTCCCAAGCACATCATCACAAAGGGTGAAAGTAGAGGGAGCCAATAAATGCTGAACCTGCAATAACTCTTCAACGATGTCCTTCGCATTTGAAACATCACACATCCCATAAAGCAAATCAAGAGCACGCCGCCGAATACTGCCAAGACACACTATAATCAGCTAATGCGCACCATAAAGTAAGTGTAGAAAAGTAAGGAGTATGGCTGCTCCAGAATTTTAAGAAAAAACCACAAGATACATGATAGAGGTATTTGGGACTAATATCAACTTGGACTGGTAGTTATGTGGGCCTATAACAACAAATGATAATTTTCACAATGTCTTATTCTAACAAGGAGGAGACCTGCAAAGAAATATCAGGACCAAAACTATTAGGACAGCGGGGGTAACACAAAAGGGTTATTTTGCATTTCAAGAGAAGCTTCTTCAGCAAGAAAATAATCAAAATGCACTTAGTACAGATTAGAGTACATCTACTGCGAACAGAAGTAGTGTCAGATGCAATCTAATATCAACATATATGTCAGCTAACAATCTGGAGGGGAAAAGGGGGGCAGGGGGAGTGCAGAAAGCTCAACCTGATATCAGGATCCTTCAGAGAAGTAATTATCTGAGCTTGATGGCGTTTGATAACATCCTGCACATCTGTAACCATCAACATCCGGGTCATATTTTCCTGCAGAAGAGTGTTTCAACAGTAATCACAGTTGTCAGAATCTACAATGACTTCAGGGGAAATAGATAGGAGAACAGCCATAAGACATCAATACATAGACAAAAACCCACAAACTGCAGAAACTCACCAAACCAAGGTACCGGATGTTCGGTTCACGAACGGCAATGAACTTTCCGAGTAAAGCAACACATTGTGACATCATCTCTTTTTCAGCATCAAGATGCATAACCTGTAATACGCCCAAAGCACATTCAAAAACATAAAGAACCCAAGCAGATTAGTGTAATGGTTTAGTTCATCTAAGAAAATTAACAGTCAATTTTCAGTGAACTAGGTATAGTAAATTAATATAAGGTTTCAAGTGCCAAACATTTCCTAGTCCATATCCAAGGTGGTCTCAGCATTCAAATAAGTATGAACTTTTCATGAATACATAGTGCTACAGCAGTCACAAAATGATGCAAGCAACCATGTGACAACTGGAAAAACAGACATAAATAGAGCAGTCACCACAGCTGATAATTAAGGATAAACACGGAAACTTACAAGAGCAAGGGCTTCAAACAGAACAGCATGTGAAGCATTGTTCTTGTTCACATTTTTGACAACATCTGTTCCCATTAAAACCCGTTGCAAAACCTAAAAATGGACAATATATTAGAGCTTCTATTGAAGAAGTTGAAATAGGAAAGAACAACGAGGAAAACGCAAACCTCAAACAACGATCTCCGAGTATTTGGATCCTCTATGGTCGGAAAATATTGAAGGGCCCTCATAGCCTTAACCTGTACCAAGTGTATATAATTAGTCAAGAAAAATATTTCTTAAATGTGCCAGAATGATGCATTCCTGAAGGCAAGATTACCCCCCTACCCCCCAAAAAAGAAGTATCAAAGAATATGTGCAAAGAGGACAGTACGAAGCAGGCTGCTACCAACTCGTCCGTTACTTGGTAATGATCAAACTAAAAGCAGAAGGATCACCTGAAGCCAGGGAGATGGGATGCCGTAGTATGTATACTCTTGAGGAACATCCTGATTTCTGGCTAGCCTTTCCAAAATTTTGACACATTTGGGAACACAACTCCAGTACACATCATGGTTATTTGCTACTAAAGCAACCAACAAGCTCATAGACGAAGTCAGAACACCCAAATCTCGTTCGTCCAGAAGTTGTGCCATTCTGTCTGACCTGATCACGAACACAAAAATAGGACCAGATGTATCAAAGACAAGAAAGAGAACTAATGTAATTAATCTTCAGACATCACTGAGTTCCTCTGCTCCAGTTCGAAAAACTGTTTCTCAGACTTTCTAATTGAAGTCCACCCCAGTTGTAGAAAGAGATAAATAAGCAGCAAAGGATATCTCGAAGGAAGACCTTAGGAGGAAGCTTACCAGCCATCTATATTTACAACATCTGGATTTTTCCTAAATAAACGGAGAAGGCACAAAGCAGCTTTCTTTCTCACCAAGGGCCTGCAACTGCTTGACATCTGAAGAAAAAGCACTGGTTACAACTAGTAACTTTAAGTCAGTAGTAATCACAATATGAATAGGAAGTGTCAGATTGAGTTCTACCAGTAATTTCTGCACATCAGGTGCCAATGATTCTGCAAATTCCCTTCCTCCAATGTTCCCAACCTACCACAATTGAAACAACAAGCATCAAGGTCAGAGGGACAAATTTCATCAAAGGTTAACTGAACAATACATTCATCAGTGCAAATTTACATTAATTATTTTTGGCAATTGAACAATACTTCCACAGTTCCACCTATTTTAGAATAAACAACGCATATGCACTCATTTCACCACAAACTCTAGGTCCATATCCTTTATTCTTTTTCAGAAAGACCTGAGATGAGACCAAGTTACTACTACAGTCTACAGGCCAACGTTCTCGATTTACAGTCCATTCTTAACCAAAAGTAATGAAATTAAGGAAGAAAAAAGGCCACGATGATTAAACGAGCTTATTGAGTACAAACATGCAAAAAAGTTTACAATAATTTGGAGTGTTAATTACCCCATAGAGATTTCATCATAGCTCATACAAATATATAATAACTCAGAACAGGAAAAACCTACTTTATCAATAACAAAACATTTGAGGCATACAAGATAAAGCTAAGTGAAAATTGGAGCGATCAAAGACCTTCAAATGGAGTCAGAAAACATAATGCAAATAATCTATTTAACAAGAAATGCCACAAGGGACTTACAAAAATAAGGACTCCAAATACAATAAAAGACGAGGTAAAATAGAGAAAGAGAAAAATCAGAAATGGTACAAGTCGAGTAGCATACCAAGGTCAAGGCGAGGCACTGGTAAGTTTCATTGCGTCCAATGATATCATTGCGTACAGTATTTATAGATAGCCGCAAGAAATCATGATTCTCATTTAGTAAACATGCTGTTACTATGTAACCAACCTGCAGTAATCAAGGAAGATACACCAAGATGATCATTAAGTACTGAGTCAACATGTGGTTGAATATGGCAAAAGGTTTGCATGATACATGTTAAAGCACGTCTGATATATAACATACACTATATCGCCAAATAGAAAGGTGAAAATAGATTAACTGATACTCAGACTCATTTCTTCTTTACGTGCTTGAGAAGAATCAGTGGACACGGATAGAACACTAAAACATTAAACTTCTCACTAAATCCAGACAGACACAGTCAAAATATAATCAGGCTCAGTTTCTTCTTGAACTGTTTAAGAAGGGATCAGTGGACACTTGGAAATGTATAGAACACTAAAACACCAAATTTTTCACTAAATACAGACAAACACAGTCAATAAATTTGTAGCAGAGTCCAAGTTTCCAAGTAATTCGGAAGTCAAGATTGGGTGTGTGCGTCGGCGTGTGCTCAATTTAAAGGTTGTGCCAAACCCATTATTTCTTTTGACGAGGAAAATAAATTATATTATTAACGGAAGAAGGTACAAAACAAGAGAACAAAAAGTCCTCATAGAACCTACTTGAAGCTCAAGTGATCAAGAGCATACAACAAAGCCTTTCTCAAAACCTTTGTTATCATAATTGACCTCAGCATTAACTTCAGATAGGAGATAGATGCAAATTTACTATTTCAGCCTTCATTACACTGCATTTCTAATACATTAATAAGGTAAATGTCACTTCTGCACCCTTTTCACATAACTCTGCGCAAGCAGACCAATACAGAGAAGAAACATAGAGATCAAAGGATTACCTGCTTTTCTGGATACTTTGGCGCAGATATTAGAGAAACAGCTTCCATATGACCAAACTCAACATCATATCCAAGCATAAATATGTAGAGCATCTTCCAGACATATTTTTTCTTCTCGTACGGTGACAAACCCTGCTAAAAGAAAGTGTTCCAGCTGAGAAGGCGCCTCATTAATCATTACTCAGATTTTGGATAATTGAACATTCATGATTAACAGATTGCAAAAGACGAGTAAGGGTGGAGAGCAGAACTTTACTTGAAGAGGACCTTTAACACAACGAGAACTTAAGGGTAAAAGGTTTAAGGAAGACGTTAGACTCAATGTCACAAAGACAGCAAGAAGGACAAAATAGGGAGGGGTAATTTAGATGGAATTTAACGATACCACTTAAGTTCTCTGGTACACTGTAATAATATAGTGTTTGGTTTCTAACAACTAATAAGTTGCAGAGCTTAATTAGCTCTCTTTTGTCTATGGACACCGCCCTTTAGGGGTTTTTTTTGTACATGGGAGTCACCCCCTTGGTGTCTTTTTGAATATATTGATACCCTATCTTACTTATCAAAAAAAAAAAAAAAAAAAAAAAAAAAAAAAAAAACAACTAATAAGTTGCAGCAAAAATACCAATATATCAGGAAATTTCATGTGCATGACAGTTAGATGCGTTCACTTTTCCTATGATAGTCTTTCGCAAAAAAGAAAAAAAAAACTGAAATTGTTTTTGCATAGAGAAACGATTATAAAGGTGCTTCTTTTATAAACAAATTACATAAAAAAGACCTGGAAGCTGTTTTTACTATTGTGGAAACTGGACACTCCTACTTAAGCTAGCGTGATTCTCATTAGTTTATTGTTGTTCTTGTTGTTGAGGGATTCCTAGTTCTTCCTTTTTTTCTCAGATGTACGATGACATCATGAATACTAGTATTAGTACGAAGATAAAGGGTGGGATGTACAGAAGAGCTGGGATTTAGTGAATGGTAAGAAGGCCACGTGTCTAACACTCTAACTAGTTTTACAATAACAAAGATACAATGGCATGCAAAAAGCACTTGTCAATTTGAGTATATCGCAAGACTATGACTGAACAAAGTTGAAGGCACTATTAACAGCATACAGACTACAGAGATCTAATCTTTGTACTGCTGGAAGAGGTTTTATACCAGGAATTTTGGCATACGATGTATTAGCAGTGGATTATCATTCAAACTATTCATTCACCTCAAACGAGATTGAATATCACAAAACAAACAACAGAAAACCGTACTACTACAGAGATGCCATCTTTTTCCTCTATCTCCAGCTCTTCAAGCCCCGTTGTCAAACACACGAGAAGCATTACTGCCCACATTTCGAAACGTATGATGTGTATAAGACACACATACCAATATTACACTCAAAACCTTCCCCCAAACCTTCGCCGTCGATAATTCTATATCCTGAAACTAGCCTTTCCGAGTTCATATCCTTCCACTTAATCCCACCAATCTACAAATCCCCCAACCAATTAAAAACCTTCCCAAATTTATCACTCTAGCTTTGCGGCCACGAAGACAAACGAGGCTAGAACGTTGTTTAACCTCTTCCTCAAAACATACATTTTTTTAATTGAACACCAGGTGAGTCCATACAACGACAAAGGACGAATATAATCGTTGCTTTCCTCCTATCCCCCCCCAAAAGAAGAAAGGATACATCCACAATCGTCCGCAATAGAATGAGATTCGATATTTTCATCTCGGAACATATACATTCTAAATTTCTAATCTACGCCTAGGTTTGATGAGACATAATCTTCTAATTAAGCTCTTACGACACTCTGACATCAATGTCGTAAATTTCAAGTTTGTAAACCAGCCAAACAAACAGCTCAATATCAATCATATCAATGTCGTAAATCCTACACTAAATATTCCACCTCCTTCCGATTTTCGACACCGAAAAACCTCACAAATCAGCTCACTGACATTCACTAAGCTCACATTCTCTACTGCGATCCACTCACATTAACAATACAACCAAAAAAAAATCCAATTCTTCACATATTGAGCTCACACACCAAAATTCAATTCAAATTCAAATTCAAATTCAATTCAATCTAATCCAATTCAATTTGAGTTCGTTACAACTCCAAACTCTAAATTACACGAAACCGAAACCGAGACCGAAACCGAGAGAGGGGAGAAAGGAAGGGAAACCCTAACCTTATCATTTTTGAATTTGGTACGGATATTACCGAGCTCCTTATCAACACGAACACGCTCTTGTTCTTTGTTCTGGCAATTCCGAATGTCGCTGATAAACACCGACAAACCTCTCATACCAGACAGCGCCATGGCCGCCTAAACCAGATCTCCACCAACAAATCCCCCTCCTTCTCTCTCTCTCCTACGTGGCAATTTAAATATTATTATAATCGTAGTAGTGTTGGTGGAGGAGAGAGAAAGTTGAGGGATCTTTTTTTTTCGAAAATTTGCAGAGAAATGGAGGAGAGAGAAAGAGACAAGACAATGGAGGACTGTGATCTAGAGAGAGAAAGTGAATGGGTGAAGAGATGGAAAAAATATTTGGGGAAAAAAATGTAAAGTTTGACAGAAAGGAAGAGATGAAGAGAAGAGGCGACTTTTTTTCGTTTTTTCTACTGGGTCATCATTTTGATTGTTCGACCAACAATATGCATTATCGCGTAGATTTAATTGAGACGTGATTTTCAAAACATTACTCTGTAGTATAGGTTTATAAACCGTTGATGTTAATACAAAGTATTGCGTTTTATTTGACGTTTTAAAGGTTTTATTACGATAATGCAATTATATGTCATCGCGCAGATGTGATTGAGACGTGATATTCATAACATGGGTTTGAAATCCGCCGACTTTAATACGAGTATTGCATCTTTGTGTGACATGACTAGGATGGTGTTAACAAACAGTGAGATGCTTCTTTTCATCTACGAGATGAGGAAACGCTAGTGAAGTTGTACAGATTTGCTAACAAACATATCTGGCATTTTGGCCAGAGTTCACCAAACGAGAGTACACTGGCAAATCATATAGGAGCAAAATTTCCAGCTATTGGAATAATTAATTAAAGGCAACTGGACCTATGACGGGCACCTAATTGGTCAATTTATAAATCATTAGATTGACCCACATTGTCCATGTTTGACAAAGCATCACATCCGTAAGCGCAAAACTACTTTATTATCGGCTAATATGAATCGTCGTATGGAATTGGTATAGTTTTAGAAATTGAGAGCAATGAAAATGTAGAAGATAGAGAAAACCAGATATTGAAAAGAACGAGAGTAAACAAAAAAAGTTTGACGAAAGAAGCTCTTGGAATATAATTAGTGCTGTAATAATCAAAGGGTGAAAGAAAACAAAAACGATATGCAAATCTTTGATCTCTTTGAAAATTCTAAGCGCCACATTTGACCCGGAGCTCATTTGACTCCTGCTGAAACTGACGCTTTTCAAAGAGATGATTATTAGGCAAATCAGCCTGTGCGGAAAACAAGCAGCAAGTCTTCCAGAAACCGATACTGGAAGTCTCATGTTAAACACATTCAGAACCGAAACCCGGGAACTATGATGGATTCACAACAGAGAATCCGTATTATTTAGATGACAGTAATACTGCTACACCTACACTACATAGCTCCCGAAGCCTGTTTCAATTGAACCTAACCTCAAATGCAGCACAGGAGTCCATTCTCAGCCTACCAGGGACTACAAGTGCGTGTCCGGTGGAGGGTTTAGAGTAGGACAGACCGTTTCTCCACCGGAATCCTAGCAATGCCATATGCCAAAGCCCAGCCAAGGGCGCAGCTAGTTTACAATAGCCTATCAGGAGTAAAATGATAGGATTTCCCTACATGGGTTTTCTAACAATAGATGAAAACAGCTACTGAAGGCACAATAGATACAAAGAGTACATGATCTGGCCAGATATGTACTGTGGTCTTGTGCCGAAGGGAAAAGCGATGGGTTGAGGGTTTGGCTATAAGTCGACAAATTAACTCTATTGGCAACCGCTTAATCTTGCCCAATCAACAAACTGCATACCGCCATAGACATTGTTGGCGAATCGCACTCCAACAGTGAAAGCCAAAGCAATAGGTGGAATCTTCTTTGCCAAAGGCGATGCCTCAACTAATCGTTCAAGTCCATTTATTGTCTGATAGCGGGTATTTGATGATACAGCCAGAAAGAAACCTGTATAAAAGAAGCAAATGCCAAACACAGCAATGATCAGATTAACAATGTCCTTTTGTACAGTCAAATAAAGTAACTGATGCGCAACCACAATATGCTGAACCTAAAATTACAAGATTGGCAGATACATACCCCAGAGAGCAGCACTTTTTAAAAGTGGTGGCACAGGTATATCCTCATCTGACTTCCTTATGCTCCTATAAACAGAAACACAAAACTGTTAATCATCTGTCGATAACAAAAATTCAGTAAACTCCTATAAATATGCTTGTCAAACTGTCACAAACTCCAGGTTAGTATACAACTGAAAGTCTGTACCAGTATAAGTTGGTAGAATTTCTATTCTAACCATGGGTTTCAGTAACAGTATGCAGTATGCACCATCCACTAGCCAACGAAACTCAGATTGGTCCCTCACTGAGCAGGATCCAATAGTTCCCATATGCTATGCTTATGTTATATTATTCACCACATATATTACTAATTTCTTTCTTTTCTTTTTCACAGACTATTCATTCTACAAAGTGCATGTGGAAGAAGTACTTCCTCTTTTCATCAGTTCATTGCATTGATTCACGTTGTTCATACAAAGAACATATTAAGACAAGGAGCATAGTTCCCTTGATGCAAGTTTCAGAGTCAAATCCTCGTATGAATTCCAAAATATGATTACACGATGTAAATGAACCGTACCAGGTCCATACAAGAACCACATCAACCAACAAGTCAAAAGAAAGACGTGTCATATTAGCCTCTTGATAAGTATAACACGGTTAATGTATTGAATCTTGAGCAATACTAGAATAAGAGTTCAATCCAAAGACGAGTTTGATGTACTTTCTCTTTCTAAATGACGAAACAAATATCAATATTTTCAACATCATCTACTACCTTTATAACTCTACAAGATAAGCAAAGTACAGTGCATCACATACATGAGAAGTTCAACTAATGGTAAAACAATATGAGCAAACATGAATCGTCATCTAGTAACCGTCTTGTGTACGCCATGAAATTTCAAACGTTGAAATTTAGAACAATATGAGCATATATGTATAAAACAAGAAGGGACTCAGTTCTTTGCAGACGTACCGTTTGGCTGTCATGATCAAATTCGCAATGCCTTGGCCAATAATTCCACATCCAAATCCAACTCCTCCTTGCATCACACCCTGTACGTATAATATGAGTCAACTTTTATTCAATAAATTAAGGTCTTATTAATACCTCAATAAAATACTCATTAAGGTGATTGTGATGTGCAAAAATAAACTATATGGTGAACAGCTACGTAGCGCATACATGCCAGAATCTACAAGAGCTACCATGTTTCCACCAAAATTACAAAACATCACAACAAAATTCAGATATCAGAAGTCAGCTGTACATGGCATACTCTGAATTTAATCCAGACAGCAAGCTAAGTCTAAATGAACATAGCCCTTTGATGCACTATTGCACTCTTCTACAATCATTGGAAAAAGCACTACTGTGTCATTAGAGTACTAACAGAAGCAGTTTCAATACCGTGTAAAAAAATGATGCGATTCGCTGCTGTACTGAAAACCTACATCCTGGCCTTTCAGCTTCAAACACACTTCAGAGACAACATGGTGAAGATGGTTAGTTTTTGAAAGCATCTATAATTACAGCAAACCAACACAGCTAATAAAGCAAGGCTGAATCACCAATAATGTTACCAAAACCAGTAAGGTTTCGAAAGTAGTTTCTACTGGCAAGTGAACTTTAAGCCTCAAAGGCCCCTGCCTGACTAGGTAAGGGCAGTCATTGATGTATTTTGTTAAAACTATAGAGAGGCTGTTTCTGCAGCGACTGAAGTTTAAAAAAGAAAAAAAAATGAAATCCTAGACATTGTAAGATCAAGCATCCCAGAAACTCAGGAAAGTCCCATTTACCTGCTGGGAAGATCACGACATGCACGGCTGAAGCCTCCCAGAAAACCTGCAGATACTGGACGTTGCCCAAATCGAGCATATGGTGCCAACATTCCAACTAAGGCCACATTAACAACGATACCGACAAGAAGATCAGCAAGGTAAAGTTCAAATTCAGCCCAGAAATCTTTTCCCCGTTTCTGAACTTCCGCAAATGTTGCACAACAAGAGTCAATAACTATCTGCACGATTTTAAAGCAACATAACATTAAAAGTCAACACAAAAACTACCACCTACCACTTCAACATTACAAACAAATAAAACAATCTTAATCAGCCTAATTTCACTATAAAAACAAGCACTGACATCGACAGTCGTCAGTCGATGAATATACAAACCTCAACGTACCTCAGTCCCAACTTTAAACAAGAATGCAGGATCAGCAAGCATTCTATTCCGAAGCCATCCAAAGTGTCTCATCAAAAACCCTAGCGGCCACACTGATCCCTACAATCAACATCTCAAAATCAATCAACACGTAACATCAAGCAAATATCAACACCAAATAAGACCTCCCACTACATTCCTTCAGCAGCAACACATGTATAAATAAATGCCACCATGATATATACAGTACTATATACTACTCCTACCCAAAGAGATTTTCCTGCTTCTTTTAGCAGTCTTGAGTTGCCATGTTCAGGACTATTTGTAGACTAAATGAAAGACCCGTTTACCTTAAAATCAAGTAGAGTTGGATAAATAAATCAAAACCACGAGCTTTGGCCTTCCGAGAATGCCACTTTGTCCGGTACAACATGTAAGTTTTGTGGTCGAGTTTAAACCTAGGATTGTCTTAACCGAGTTTTGCATCAACAATCAACATTGTTTTCACCAAACAAACACCAAATAACACTGACTACTATCTTCATCATCTAATAAGTGATATGAGATCAAATTTAAACATTTCGGGGTAAGTTTTCGCCCCGTACTAACCTCACAAAATCACCACATTGACAACATTTCTCCAAACAAACACCAAATAACAATTACTACTACAATACATAATTACATACATTCATCTACAATGTAACATAGGAGTATATATATGTGCATAAAAAGGCGAGAACTTGGGTAAGACGATCCTATGTACCTCCAACTCGAAATAGCGCATAAGCAAAACTTGACGAATACCAGTACTTTTAGCAGCTTGTAGAATATCATCAGGAAGACTCGCTCCAAACTTCTCACTCTCTCTCATCACATCCTCAAACTTCATTATCGGTCCAAACTCCATCCCTTCCTCATCCCCCCCATTCTCGCCTCCTCCTTCGCCTTCGCCTTTTCCGCCACCGTCTCCGCCATCATCTCCACCGTTATCCGGCGGAAACCTCCCGTCGGAACCACCGATATCGACTTTCGGTGGATCAACCTCCTCCAAAACCCTAATTCCGTCCGGTACGACGGACTTGACCACGACGAAGTTCGCTCTCTCTCTCCTATTTCCTACCGGCGGCGGCGGAGACGTATTCGCGGTGATTTTGAGTGAGAAATTTGTGGTGGAAACGGAAACCCTACAGTGGAGTCTGAAAGTCGGAGAGAGGGAGGTTTTGACGGAGACGGCGTCGGTTAGGGCGGCGGCGTAGGGGCGAGTGGCGGTGAAGGAGGAGGAAAGTGACATGGCTGACGGAGTTAAAATTGGCGACGGAATATTCTTTTTTTTTTTTTATATTCGATGAAAATGCGAGAGAGGAGCGTGCAGGTGGGCTTGGCGGCGGAAGAGAGGGGAGTGAAGAAGAAGGGAAACTCTGAGAGTGACTGAAGTGGGGGTGTTCGTAGTGAAGTGGGACTGTGGGAGTGAAGTAGAGTGTGTGCATAAGTTAAATGTTTGGTGAAGGTTTGACTTTGTCAAACGTAAACCTGAAGCTATTGGATGTGTGAGCCCATGGATCCGACTCATCCAGGCCCAACTATATTGGATGTTTCGGGTAAAGCGTACGTGAGAATCTGCGGCCGTTATCTTTCTGGGTGCGGCCCTCGGTTTTGCTAGCCCTGGCAGGCTAGCACAGCATTAGAGAGGAAATGGAGGGCCTGCGGAGAAATCTCGCCAGTCACCACTCTCAATTTGCTCTCTAATGTTATGCCCCAGCATAGCATCTCTTGTGCCATTCTTGATTTCTTGAGGCTGTGTCCCGAGCCCCGAGCAAGCATGTCATCCCCCTTCCCCGCATTTTTTTCATTTTATAAGAATCAAAGCCACTTACGCTTCCACCCTTCATTTAATTTACTCATTGTTAACTTTTGATTTAAAGATGGGAGAGGGTGAAAACCAAGCATAAACAATTGAAAGAAATGAATTACGTCTTAATTATTTCTCTACATGTGCTTGCAATTCATCCCAAACCTGTGCTGTACATCCGCTCGCGCGAAAGGCAAAATGCTGTCTTTAACTTCATAGGAAAGTACTATACATGACAGGACAACCCACCGTTAAAGAGTGTCAAATTGTCAATACACATTAGTAACTTAAAACATATTTTAAGACAAGATTTACAAAAATCCAGCAAAGTTCAGCTCCATGGAACTGGAATTGAGTGGAATTGAAGGCTGTCATCTCACCACAAAGCAGCTTACAGCGGCAATAATTCCACACGAATCCACGTCCCAGCGAAAGCAGTTCGGTTTCCAACCAATCTATAACACCGCAAAACTTGATGACTACTGAAACATGGCCCGTTCTAACTTCTATGACAAACGGCCCTCTGTAAGGAAAGCAAACCCAAGTACATCAGAAGTTGCAGAAACCTCATTGCTATTCTTGTTATGTTACTATGTACGACTGTGCCAGTGTGCCTCACATGTACATGTATAGGCCTCTTCAGTCTACTGCAGACCGGAGAGACTTTTCCGATGCCTTAAACCAGAAGATTGACCTCGGTCAACTGATCCCCTTGGAGATTGTTCACCACTCTTGACTGCATCTCGTAGGGCATTTGAGGATCGAGGGAGCAAATTACACCCAATTTTCCAGGTGGCAAAGCGAGGAGAGTTAAGTGAACTGTGTGATTTGCTTACTTTTCTCACCTCCTGCTTTATCTTACCAAATTCTTCTTCCAGCTCATGAACTCTAGTTCTCATCCTCTCCATGTCTCCTTTCAGACCGCGATTCTCACGCACCACTGATACCCATCCATCCCTCTGTATAATCTCACCCCCCAATCCAGTTTGCGTAGTGTTGGGATTAGCTGTGTTGTTTTCAGGGTCCAGAAGATGTAGACAACCACCAAGGGCAGTTCTCAGATGCATCTGCTCGAAATATAGGACCTGAAGAACAACCCTAAGAGGAAGTCTATCATTTTGTGATGCGTGAGCACATGCATCAATGGAGAGCTTCTGGTAATCAATGATATTGCAAAGTTGTTCCTTCTCTGTGTCCGAAAGCCAAGGATGAGCCTGCATGCGAACCAAGATATGTAAATGATAAAAGGCAAATAAAAAAACGTTTTCTTCAAGCATGCGGCTGGAGTAGGTGTTTGAAGTGAATGCACTAAAATGTGATGAATACTCTTTGAACTAATACACACATGTTATTTAACATACAAAGAAATGTAAAGGATGAGTGAATAACCAACTGTTGTACTCATGTATGCTGTATTCTGAGGCTCTGAGCAAAGGTGTAACATCAATGGAGCAGTATAATAATCACAAGGAAACCAACCCCCTTTCAGAGATACAAACAATGCCACTCATACAATCAAGTTTTCAACAAACAAATGCCTTCTCTTTTACTTCTTGATAATAGTTTTTCTCATGCTTCATCAAACATGAAATTGAACATAATTTTGAGATGATCAGGTCGTCTTTTGTTATTGATCTTATCATTTAGCGAAATTACACTTAATTTTCTTCTTTATATTTGGTTTGTTTTTATTCCGTCCTTTATAGAAATAAGCCACAGCTGCAGAAAGACAAACCTTGAAATAAATATCAAGAGCTCTATATAGGCCATCATGCAAAGATCTTGAATCTTCTGGAAGTGCTTCAGCAAGTGCACGTATCTTCTCTGGTTTCAAGTTCACATCAGAAGCAACTTCTGCAAGATAGTTATCCACCAACTTGGCCACTTTCCTGAACGGTTCAGATGACGGTGATGCTTCTACATCAGGTGAACATGGAGAAAATGATGGGATCCTTTGATCCGATGATACAAAATGATGAATAATCCTCTGGACACTTTCTGTGTCATACAATGTATCAGAGTCTGAGTAGGTAGGGATCAGGAGCCCGTCTATTGTTGCTAGTTCAAGTTGCATTCCAGCTCTTCTCTCCAACACGTCTTTGCACTCTTCACTGACACCCAAAATTAAGGCCGTGCGAAGGAGTCCCAACAATAAACGGCAATAAGAATTGTCCTTCTTTTCTGGAAGTAACTGAGCTATTGTTTCTATCAGCGCTTTCTGATCTACAATTGCAGGTGTCAAGCTCAAGCTTGCCACTGTTCTTGTTTTCCCACCTTGCCATCGTCCTAAGCCTGGTAAGTATTTTTTACAGTAGTACATAATAGCGCCAGCTACGTTTTCAGGTCTTATGCCTCTTACTTGCATCCTTTTCATGAGTTTTTCGAACAGATTGATGCAGAGATATGAAACATCTTCATACCACCAATCAGACTCTGCACTTCTAATTCTTGCACCAGTGTTTATACCATTCCAAAGTATGCTTCCGCCAGGGCTTTGTAAGCTACCATACATCATCATCGGCCATCCAAACAAGCTTGGATCAGTACAAACCATCGTGCATATGGCATTCAAGCATTTGTCAACAATCTGTAGTTTTTCCCCCCAAGATATGACAGCTTCGGCATTCTGAAGAGCAACAATACAGTCCTTCCAATTCCGAAGTACATTCTTGTGGAAGAAACTATCACACCTGGACAACAAGTTATCTTCTCCAAATTGATCAGTCATCTCTAGATAGTCTGCTGCACAATAAATCATCATTATGTTCCTTGGAGTCAACTCAACCCGAAGCCCGTAGCAGAATTTAACAGCAATCAGAAAAGAGTCAGAGCCCCCAGGGCATCTTTCTAGAGACACGGTAGGAGACTGTAGTTTGTTAGCAGCTCCAATCTCTTCATCCATTTTCCCACATTTTGATACAAGAGGAAACTGTCCAATAGAACAAAGGCCTTATAAGGTGACAAAAACAAAGTCATTACGATTTGATTTCGAAAAAAGAAAAGAAAAGAAAAAGGTCATTACAATTGACATGCATACGATATGTACATACTGTGTCGTCCAACTTTTCCCAACCCCACCCAAACTTTCTTACAGTTGTACAGCAGAGAGACGTAATTTATACATGGTCCCACCGGATGGTTGTGCATGTGAAGACTGAATCGTGCTTTATCCTTCCTAAATTAGTTCTGAGCCTTTAGTAGTAATGCTTACTTACCGAGATCGGGGACTAATGGGACTAGGACTGAGAATACTAACCGGTGCTGGGGGAAGAACAGGTATTCCAATAGGGCAGAACCTATTGATATCAATGACTTGTCTAGTCTAAATTTATGTACATACTGTGTTGTCCAACTTTTTTTACTGGAAAGTTCCTTGACATTCTATGCCCTGCTATAATTAACAGAAAAAAAAAAAAAAAAAAAAAATCACTGCTGCATTGGACGGTCTACAAAATGATGCCGTCAGCCTGTCACATGGGAGCTCAGACGATTAAGTAGGTGAGAGCAATTTCAAAAAAAAAAAAAAAAAGCAATGCAGACTCCACCAGAGACAGCTGAACCTAGATGATACATCATGATAGGAATTTGCCCAAGTTCAGTTGTACTTGCTCACTTCCACCACCCTAATATGACAAATTGACCTTCTAAGCATGTAACATAAACAAATCTGTGAACCACACTAGTATTGCTCAGAAGTACATAACACACTCAGAATTTGAAAATAGCACCGACTTTAAACTACTTGAAATACTGATAGCATAGCATATATCATGATACTAAAAACATAACACGTCAAATGAATTTGGAGTATCATCGTCATTACCCTACTACCTCCACAGAGAATCCTATTTGAGGTTGGGGGGAGGGGGCTCTGAAATACCTACCCTATATAATTTAGCAATTTAACCTTAACCTAACCGTGTAATCAATTTACGGGATTTGGATCCAGCAGAATGGAAATGCCTGCATATACAAATCCAGAAGAGTTTGGTAAAGGGGTTGCAAACCTTGTGCAGATGAAACTTCGTTTCTTCCACAACAACAGTGACATCGCTCGGCAGACCTGCATTGCAGAACCTGTCAAGATCATGAGAAACCACATTAATAAAAAAAAAAACCATGAAAAATAGATGCTAGAAAGCCAGCTGAATGCCCAACAGTAAGCAGCAATTCCACAGCAGAACATTGAAAAAGAATGTGAATTGTGACCCTAAATTCTCTCAATCAGAAAAACCAGGTTGTTGTACTTTCTGTTCATGGAGAAGGGCTCGGGTACAAAACCAATCCGGCCACCATAAGTCCAACGAGGTTCCATCGTCTCAAACCAATTGGCAATAGGTGGCGTAACCTGTATTGACTTGTCACCAGTAAAATTCCTTCTGATTTTTCCAATAGGAATACACACAGTTTACAATATCAGAGCTCAAATATAAAGAAATAAAAATAACCCACATCAACTACATTTTCCTAGTCTATACAATTTATAACTTCACAAATTCCAACCCCAGATAAATTTTAGCTCAATAAAAAAAAAAACAACATAAACATTTAACAAAAAAAAAAAAAAAACACACACACACACACACAAATCAAATTAGCTAAAACATAATTTGAAGGAGAGAGAGAAAGAGAGAGTACCAATCATTTCCTTCACGACGAAATTCAACAATTTTACCAGCAGGAGCCATTGAGAAGAAAACCACCCAGAAAAAATTACCCCTTTAACTTCTCCAAGAAGCTCAACATGAACTGATGATTGATGAACAATTCATATTATAAATCAGCCCCAAAGAAAGTTAAGAGATTTCACTTTGTTTGCTGTAAGAGTATCCACCAAACACCCCACTAAGTAGTCAACCCATTTGTCACCCATTTCATTTTTGTTTTTCTTCTCCAAACAACAAAGAAAACAACATTTTAATTTGGAATTTAGTGGGGATTTTTCTTTTTTGGTGAGAAATGTATAAAATTAGTAGACAAAATTGGTGGGTTTTTGTGGGGTTTTCCCAAGTTAGTTGCTTTTGCACAACTTTACAGGTATTATGACAGGAGAATTCAAGAACACGCAGTGTGATGGTATGGTCCAACTTTATTAATACAGTACAAATTTCAGAAGAAGATTGTTTAAGAGAAGAATTTTTGGGGAAATTTAGGATGGTTTTGTTCGTTTTGTTGGGGGAAAAGGGTACACATACATTGTGTGTATGTGGTATCTTAATACACATTGATGTGGCATAATTTCATTGGTCTATTTCAAAAAAAAGAATATTCCTAAAATTGAAACTTTCATTCAAAATTTTCACAGCATTTTATTCAAATTCTTTTCTTTTATCTTTTATTTTTTCTATGAAATCGAACAAAACCCTTTTTTTTTTTTGTTTCTCTCTCTACCTCATTTTTTTCAGATCTAATCTCTCTCTTATTTTTTCTCCTCTACCCTTTTTTATGTTTTTCTTCTTCAACTGACGCCGGCGCCGGCGACGGCTATATGAACGATTGTCGATTTCACTTATCATAACAACATCGGTTTCTCTTATCATAACATCGACACCTGACGACGGCACCGGCGCCGGCGCCGGCTACAACAACGATTGAGATAATATTCACGCCGATAATATTCAAGCCGCCGGAGTCAAGTTGATTAATCATTGATTTTAGGCGTGATATCATTGAGTTAAGAATTCTGGAAAATTAATTTTTTTGGTTGAAGATGAAGTCCAAGGTAAATTAAACGAAGTTTGTTAGAATCTAATTTACAAATACATACATAAATTATTGAATTAATCTGAGTATGTTGTTATTGTATTTGGATAAAAGTGGAACTGATTTGGTATTGTATTCGGATCTTAATCAATAAATCTGCTAAAATTAAAAAATAGGCTTGAATATGGAAGATGAACAGGTTGAAGATGTATATGAAGAACATTGAGGAAGAATCTTACAAATGACGAAATGATCTCAATACTAAATAAACCTGGTCACTATTAAATAAACGTGGTCATAACTCAATAACCGTCCTTGTTACTTACATGTTGTAATTGAGTAAATTACTATGCTTTAACCATTTTGGGTGAGTAAATGAAGTATATGAAGTATCTGCTTTAAAAAAAGAGTATGTATATTAACAAAAGGTAGTATTCACCATGTAACTCACCTTTCACGTGTTTTCTCGTTTAAGCACCTCCAACATTTGAAAAAAAAAGTTCGTTTAAAAAAAAAATATTTGAAAAAAATTGAAAATTCATACAAATTTGTCGTTAACATTAAAACGTAAGCATTACATGATTATAGTAACCCTAATAACCTTATGTAACGCATATTGTCATTTAGTAGCGGGATTATGAGTACTAAACCTTGATAACCCTATGTACCTATGATAACCCTAAAACCCTATTAACCCTAATAATCCTAATAAGGTTGAAGATGGAAGATGAATAACTTGAATATGTATATGAAGATCAAAGATGAACCGATTAATGATGATTAAGATGACAAAAGAAACGCACTCGTTATTAAATAAACGTCACTGTTACTTATAAAACCCAATTCTATTTGGCGTGACTTGTTCTTCTCATTTAGATTGATAACGATGAACATTAACTAATTTTTGATAAAAAAAAATAAAAAAATTGACTAGTCTAATTTTGATTCAATAATAGTGTTGATATTGTATTATATCTAGTTTAAGAAATCTACAAAATGGTGGGAAAAAGGTTGAAGATGATGAACAAGTTGAACATGAAGATGAATATGAATAATAATCGGTTAAAGATGATTACGATGAAACGAAATAATAGGAAGATGAATCGGTAGCCTAACTTATGATACAATAATGTGTTACATGATACAATCATTAATAGTTCGATATAGTAAAGATTTCTTTAATATAGATTACTTTACATGAATTTGACACTTAAAATGTCATTGTTTCTAAACAAATGTCATTGTTACATAATAATTTAGGGTTTAAATTTTATATTTGGGAAAACAAATCTTAATTTTCTCCACCTTATGTTTTGACCATTTTATTTAATGGCCGAATTTTTTAGTCCACTAACTCAATATTTTTTCATTAACCCCATAGATCTTCAGTGACTCAATTAACCCCCTAATGTAGACTTATAGTATCCAATAAGTAATAAATATATCTGTGATGATCGAAAAAAACCTTGTTCACTAAAGCTAAATTAAGTCTCCCATGATTTGGACAAAAGATTTCTTGTTGTAGTATAATCTAATAGTTTTAGATAATAAGTCACCTTAAAAAGTATAAACCTATAGCCCCTTATGACTATATGTCCTATATGAAGTTGGAGTCAATAGGTTCGAGAAGAGGTTGTTTATATTGATGTTGTGAGCCTTAGGTATAGGGGCAATTTATGGTGCAAATCGCAAAATATAAAAAATTCAAGTCATAATTTAAAGAGATAAAAATTTCATGTACATTACTTCCAAAAAGTTCAAATGGACTTTATTTTCATTAGGTCGAAATGTACATGTTCTTAGTATCAAGGTGGTTTTTAATATATCTTGAATGCAAGACCAAAAAAATCAAAAATAATAGCTTTGGGTGAGATCTAATATTTCGTTGTTCATATATATTGTTAATCTACGTGTGAGGATGATGCAAATAGAACTTGTCATTCACTTTCTAATTTGGGTGGTTAAATGACGAATGTAAGTATATCTATACAAGAATACATTTGACAATCGCGATCTCGATCTATTGTAGCCTACTGGTTATTCCGTCCATTATTGGCTTACAATTTCTATGCTAACGTCAAATCTCGATTCTTATTACTAATGTTAGATTTTTGACACCTATATTTAAAAAAAAAAAAATTTGTCCCAATGTCAAGTATCGACCTATTTATTTATGTATCAGATTAAATGGATCTATGAGATTATACGATATGAGCAAATTACATGGATTTTTGTATTTTTATCAAAACATATTCAATATTATACTCATATGAAAGTATTCGAAAAGAGCTTTACGATGATATATTTCATGTATTTAACGGACTTACGAAACAAAAATTACGCAAGATATAAACTTAGTGCACAAAAAACAAAAAGAAAAAATCCTAAAATTTTCTACACAAGTGGTTTTCCCGCCTAATTAATGGCGCTTAAAGAGGAGATTTTTCCCTCCAACCTGAAATTTTTTTTGCGCCATAATTGCTTCATTTTCCCTCCACAATTTTTTCATTTGGGCCAATTAAATTCTGCCACATCAATGTGTATTAAGATTCCCTATACACACAATGTATGTGTACCACCTTCCTTTGTTGGGTTTAAGGTAAGGAAGACGCGTGGATTCGGGGTCTTCTGAATTTCTAGTGTAAGAAGGACGTTTTGTTTGGGTTAGTGAGTGAGAAACTGAGAATGTGTGAGGATAGTTGGTGCAATGATCGTGGGTAGTCATGCGCAAGCACAAACTTATTGCATACACCACGCATGTCTTTAAACATTTGATGGAACTCGATGTCGAACCATCGGCTATGATACCACGGACTTTCAACACTCCCAACCAAATGGCGAAACTTTGATTGCTTGACCGTGACAATGCCCTTATTTTGGTGAGACCACTCTTCTCACGCTCGCCCAAGCGAAATGTTAACGACTAGAGAAGCAAAGTAGAACTAGCAAGAAGATTAGGAAACTGGTTGATGAGAACATTAGGACGAAACTACACATTTCATGAGAAGTCTCGGCCAAATGCGAAAAGAAACCATATGTAATTGATCATAAAAAGTACAATGGAAGACAAGAAACAGAAGGAAACACTAGCACAAGAAATTTCTTATATCTCCGAGCATCTTACATGCTGAATACGCCAAGAACACGCCCCTATCGGGAAACAAAATCAGTAGTTCCGCTCTTGGAATTACCGGCTAATAACACTAGCACTGTGCTCAATGAGTACATTACAGAGACCTGATTTTATAGTACTGTTTAGATGATTACAACTTTTTGAAGTATGCAATGAGCACTTGACTACCTTACATAGGAACAACAAAATTATAGAAAAGGAAAAAATTAAGGTATATGTGAAGCAACCTTCTTAAGACATTTTGAGGCTCTTCGGAAAGAATTCAAGACAACTGCTAAACAAAGTGCGACACTGAGTATGAGAACTTTTACCCAGGAAACACCTGACATTTGATCTCTGCGCTCATCAACATGCAACTGGCTTTGATACGGCCTGCTTCACAGCCTCTGCATATGTCCTATGTTGATATGTAAGGGTGGATTCAAGCAAGTCCCACAGAGAAGTCTTGGGGTTCCAACCTAGAAATTTAACGAAGGAACAATCTCTTAAGTAATCTGCACTGTAATGAAACAAATGAAAGTTTCGGAAGAAAAATAAAAGGTGTAGTACCAAGCTGTTTGTTGATGATGGTCATGTCTGGAATTCTTTTGTCACTGTCATCATAACCTTCACCATAGAACTCTTTGGAGCTAACATCAATGGTGGGACTATCCAACGCTGACTCACCGCTCACCTTTGAGTAAACCTACAACATTTGAGCAAATAAATTCCCCGGGATTAGTATTCACCACAGCTATCTATATTAATCAGAAGAGACAGATCATATCTTGATTATTTATAAAACAGAGCACTTAAGTTACCTGGGTCATCATTTCAGCAAGCTGTCTAACAGTGACCTCATTATTAGGGTTGCCAACATTGAAGATGTGACCATTTGCTCTAGCCGGATTTTCCTAAGAAATATAATATTGTCCAGTTAGTTAAGATGTTACTGAGCAAAGCAAGCAGAACAGCAAGAGATTAAAGATGCAAATGAACATACAATCATCAATAGTACAGCCTCAATGGCATCCTTGATGTAAATAAAAGTCCTCTGGGATTCCCCACCATCCACAAGCTTAAGAGGCTCGCGACGCAAAAGGTTCTGAAATAACAAATATATAGGATAAGACTTAGAAAAGCACAAAAGAAATGGAGACCGGAGAGGCACAAGCCAAAAGTTACATACATTGCTGAAGCAAGCTAAAACTCTTGGAACACCTTCACTGGGACCATCAATACCGGGAATGAAATCCATCCTGGGGCCTATCCAGTTAAAAGGTCTGACAATAGTGAACTCCATACCGTTTTCAGCACCTTCAGCTGCACCAATTTTAACAAGAGCAACCATTAGCTATCACTAATAAGGATCTGGATTAAAAATAACTGCTCACGGAAAAATTCAGGTTAACAATTTTACCAAAGATGAGCCTCTCAATCAACTGCTTAGCACAAGCATAAGACCATCTCTGCTTCTCAATGGAGCCAAAGATACAGGGGGAAGTATCCTCTTTGAGAACATAATATTCAGGATCCTGATACATCAAAAAGATAAACAACAAGATTAGGATACATAATAATTTTGCTTAATGACTAAAATCCCACAACCCCCCTTTGCGAAGTAACTAAAAGGAATGCAAAATGCTATTGAAACACCGTGTACACAATCACTGCTAAACCACGTAAGATGACATGATCTGTACAAAATAGCAGAAACAGATGAAAGAATCAACTGTAAGTGATTCCAAGGTTGTACGGAAAACCTATCAATTCAAGCTAAAAGATGAGAGAAGACTATGACTAAGTAGCTTATCTTAGTATTAAAATAGACCAAGTCTTCCAAACAGTTTTATTCACACCTCCTCCACAATAGTCGTTACCCCTTAGCATACAATCATAGAATAAAGAGTAGTCTCAAAAATAAATCAGAGCCAGTAAAATGTGTATAGGCCAGGTCAAGAAGGCATAAAACCAGTGAGACAAAAGAACATAGACAATCAAAGAGGTATGTTGTGTCAAAATCAGAACATAAAGTAAGGGCATTTTCGTCATAAAATTGAGAATGAAGGAACATTAAAGTTGGACAACCCAAAAGAGTATGTACAAAATTTATAGGTGGAAGGAGGATAGTTTTCGTCATAGAATATTATTTGATAGTCCATCGGGAAACAATTTACTCATAAGTTGCTTGCATTGACGCTACTAATCTCAAGCCCTTTTTTCTGAGTAATACTACATCTTACAACTGTAATCATTGAAGAATGAGCATACCCTACAAACCAACCAAAATAACTACACCATTCTGACACCAAAAAAAAAAAAAAATACAAGACAGGACAGTTGACTCTACCTTGTACCCATTAACCATAGAACACTAAATACCTACCAATTACAGAGCACTCAGGCCAACTGATATGTGAAAGTATGAAACAACTATAGGACTCTAAATCTCCTAGATATCAAATAACTAAGAACAAATCCAATCAAAATTTGGCTTCTAAGACCCAGTCTGTTTCTACTCAGGTTTGTTTCTCATAATTTCATCTTATAAGCCTTAACCAGAAGGAGTCCCCTGAACACTAACTCCCAAGTTCACAAGCTATCCGTCCATCGTTGTCCAAAACTTAGGAATGACCCTACTGAATGCAACTCTAAACAAAAAATAATCACCAACGAAGTCCAGAGGTGACAATCTAAGAACCTAACCTCAATGACATGAGAATTTGCAATATCACAATTGTATAGACTGCGCACATATGATGCCCAACCAGAATGACCAATATCTTTATGAATTAAACACCCAAATGCCAGCATACTTAATATGTCTACACCATCAACATCTTATCCTAGATGAGATTGTGCTTTCGAGAATAATTTATCGAGCCTACAGATCCTAAATGAATATGTCATAAGTTAACGTCAGTAGTAGCCACACGGAGTGATGGCCTTGGCCTTGGTCTATTAATGTGATTATCATTATACTCAAATGCAATATGAAGAAAAAAAAAAAAAATGGAAATGAGAAAGAGCCAAGATCAAACAATATTATATTGGAACCCGGCAATCTCACCTTCTCACTCAATATCTGTCAAAGAGAGTGTCATCATCATATAAAATTAATAACTAACTAACAAGGAATCTTCCAAAAAGCTACCATCACGAAGAACATAGATCTGCATCCAGATATATAGTATAAAATAAACAAAGAAAACGGAATCTCAAAAACCAGCAATAAAGTTAAACAACAACCTGACGCAGCGGGCTATCCTTAGGAAGGAAGCTACCAATGGTTTTGCCATACACCTCACAGGTAGAGAAGTGAATGAGACGCTTGTTGTTCTCTGAGCAATATTTAACCTAACAAACATACATCAACAACAATGCAAGTTAACATCACAAAGTTCCAGCATCAAGCAGACATTTAACCGGAAAAAAACGTCACCATCAAATTCACATTATCCGAAATCCATACCACTGGAAGCGCATCGATGAAGTTACTGTAAATTGTGTCAAGTGGACGAGTGTTGTAGTCAGCAGGAGTACAAATCGCAGCCAAATTAATCGTCTGGATCACAAAAAAAAATCCAAGATTCAGCAGAAATCACGCCGTATATTAAGCGAAAACAATTGCATTGCATTATCTAAACAGCAATCATATCAAATCCACCACAAATAATTTAAAAAACATCCGAAAATACGGAAAAACTCGTAACATCATCCAAAATCAAACGTATCGGAACTTCGTAACAGCAAATGATTATAATAAAAACACAGTTAATCAGTCAAGATTTACGCAATTACGCGCACCGACAACGACATTTGTCGAAATCAAACGCGACCTGCACGTTCAAATCACCAAATCATTGACCAACACTACCTAATCAACATTCTTAAATCCATTCCAACTCCGAACTCCACTAACACTAAGCATAAAATTTTAGCACCGACATCGAAAATTCGCCGCAATCACAAAACTCTACAGCGCGATCAAACCGCGAATAATCCACAAGAACTCCACTAGTAACTACAGCAAAAAATCGCAGCACTGACATCGAAAATTCGACATCGGCCGCAATCACAAAATTCCAAAGCTCGATAAAACAGAGAAAAAATCCACATGAACTCCAATCGCAGCACCGACATCGTAAAATTAACGCAACCACAATTTCCACACAAAAACGAAGTACACATACTCCAGCTCAATCAAACGCAGCATAATTCATAAACATAATGCAGCAGCTTCAACGACAAGCTATCACAATTACAATGTCATCCAAAAATCACACACGGAACGCGATAATTCAACCGAAATCGAAAAAAAACAATAAATAAATAAAGAGAAGAGGAGAGAGAAAATGAGGAAAATTACCAGATCTGCCATCTTGATGAGGCCTTCAAGGCGAGAATCATGCTTGATGTTGATGCGATGGAACTGGATACGGTTAGCCCAAGGTAAAGAAGAAGGTTCTAGAAGGTGCTTGATCTTGTCATTGTACACGTCGACAGCCAGAACCGAGTGCGGCGTCTCATTCATCAGCTTCTCACACAGGTGGGACCCGATAAACCCGCCCGCTCCGATCATGCATATTGTCATCGCTTTTATCGGCTTCCCGTCCAGATCCACTCTTCCTGATGACGCCATTCTTGTTTGTTGTCGGTGCTCTCTAGCTTCTCTTTCAAGTTTCTTTTTTATTTATTTATTTAATTTCTGGTTCGGAAATGTGGGAGGAAGAAAAAGAGGGAAAAAGAAATGAAATGTATTAGAGGAGAGAGAAAAATGAAGGATGGGGAAAAGATTGGTTTTAATGGAGGAACTTGGGCGGTGGAGAATTCTTTTTCTTTTTCTTTTTCTCTTTTTTTTTTGAGATTTTATTTTTTTTATTTTTGATTTTTGATGTGTGAATCTATGTGTATTATTTATACTAGATTGCTTTGATTTGGGTGCATTGCATTATGTACAAGAAGATATACTATGGTTACTAAAGAAGGTAGAAAATAATATTGTTCTAAGAATAGATAACACACTTAAGGTAGGAGATAATACAATTCTAAGAATAGGTAGATGAATTGGGAAGGGAATGATATGATTTATTGTGGATTTATGGTTTATATGGATATGGACAAGAGTATGTGAATTGTGGGAATCTAGACTTCATATATTTAAGTTCGGGTCAGATTATTAGTCTGATTAGATATGTCTCGCGGTTAGTCATGCCAAACTGGATTGGGTCATTTTTACAGGGTTGTTGCTATGTGTCTATATTTAACCTTACGGGCAATTTACATAATACTAGTAAATTGAAGGTGTAAAATTAAATCTGTGGTTGTAAGCTTGATTGAGACCTCAAATACGGTTATTGACGGCTTCTGTAATTATCAAAGTTACAACTTAAGTAACAAATACATATTTCAAACTTAGAATATTACAAAATGTATATCTAATGAATCGGAGCTAGCTCGAGCTCTGAACAGAGATAATATACGTATCAGACATTACTATTCCGCGAATAAATGGAAAAATTAGATAGGTTAATGAGATTATGAGAGTGAGGGCTGCCACTTCCCAGTTCCCACTTGCCAATATGCCTTAGTTGCACTTAGCAAAATGACGGTGCGCATTTTGCTGGAAAATGTCATGTGAATATGTGATGATATGATTTGATCAACTAATGAGCTGGATCAAAATAAATCTCCTCACGTGCTTCTTTTACACCTTCGTGAGTGAGTGACGTGAGCTTCAAGCCACCATGGTAGGCCAGGCCAGGCCAGGTGAGAGTGTGAGACTCGCAAACCAATTTCTTCATTTGGTCGCACATTGGGCTTTCTGGGACTAAATGGACGGGCCGGCCTAGGGCTTGAATGTGCATTCGTGGGCTTGGGCTTGAACTCAAATTCCAGGAATAACGACCCTGGTCAAAGACGGAGTTGGGCTCATGTTCTACTGGTTTTCTTGCCCACTAGGATAGTTTGCATTGTGAATCCTCCTATCGTTTGGATCGAGGTTGACGTAGTGGTTTGGATATCAGCTTGTATATAGGTTATCCCGAGTTCAAATCCTCATATCCCCACCCTCGCTGCTCCTATACGGAAAAAAAAAATCTTCTAATTAAGGAAGAAAATGGGGCACACGTTAGATAATTGGAAGTTTTTACTCTTCACAATTACGAGAAATTCTTGAATGGTTCTAGTTCTAGTTATTATCTCATTATATGTTAGCTTTCAAATTGCATTTATTAATATGGAGTCTACCCATATAAGATCATGAAGAAATACAAACTTTTTTTTTTTTTTTATCATGAAGAAATACAAACTTAAGAAAGAAGGTAAATAGAAAATTAAATCTACCCATTTGAGATAGTTACTTGATTCATTTATTTTTGTTTCTTACAAACATTTTTCTCCTATAAATAATTGTCTAATATTCCAATGAACTCATAAGCCTTTTGCAACACACAGTATACAATTACTTAAAAAAAGGAAGAAAATGGAGGCGAAAAGTATGATGAAATCAATAGTTGTGGTGTGTTTGGTTTGGGCAATGCTTGTTGATATATCAAAGGCAGGGGAATGTATGAAAGAATGTAAACAAGAGACACATTGCCATGTTGGTCCTAGGTGCTTGTACAAATGTGCACGAGCGTGTCGCGGGAAAACGGAGTATCATTCTCCATCTACACCCGGAGGTGGTGAACCTGAGTTCCCTCCTCCTTCTCCGAAATATGGACACCATCGTACACCCGAGTTTCCTCCACAGACTCCAGAGTTTCCTCCGTCTTTGGAGAAAAATACAAGGTTCGTTACTTGATTTGATGATGACTGCCAGTTAAATTTTCTAACGCACCAATGCGTCTAATAACTAAATTTCAATAATAATAATATGCACATATTGCTAATTCATTCTTGATTATTTTTCTTGTCAGGTGATTTTAGTTGCGATTTTTGGGTTTCATCACAAAGTGCTGAGCCAGATTCATCATTTAGTGTTGAGAATCTATTATATTTATTATTGTAGTGTCTTTGTTATTTTTAAAAGTATGATAACCTATAATATTGTATCTTCATTAATTTATAAGAATGATGATGAATAAGATTATTTCAAAAAAAAAAAAAAAAGAATGATGAATAAGATTATTTCAAAAAAAAAGAAAAAAAAAGAATGATGAATAAGAGCATTATCGATGCATTGTATCTTACGGTCTTACCGTACTCGCTAATACAGTACAAGTTAAGCTCCGGGCAATACCTTGTTAGAGGACTACTAAGTCAACTAAGAATTTATACTGATGGTTAGAACACCCGCAATGGTTTTATACCTTTAACATGCAACATAAATAAGTTTAATGTTAATCAACAAATTAAACGTTATAGTTCTAAGTTTAATGTTGATCAACAAACGTTAAAGTTTTCTACTACTCCGTATATTACAATAGGGCAATGCTAGAGGTCTACAGGTTGGAGTAGTAAAATTAATTGTGTCTACATTGTAGACCTCTACCAATTTGCATTACAATATCCTCGTACTATGGAACAAATTAAAGTTCTCTGATATTGCTTTTAAGAAACAATTACGGAGTACTAAGCAGCAACTTGATCAAGGTCATCAATCTCAACATCAATAAACTTCCAATTACCATTATCTTGTTGAACCATTCCTTTGTTCAATTGAACCCACCAAGCTTGTGGCACAAGGTACTCATCCTTCAACATATCAAATCTTTTGTTAACCAACGAAATGTCACGATCGATCACCAGTTTAAACTCCCCATTGTCTTCTCCTTGTGTTCCTGCAACGCCATGCAAGTAAACCTCCAAGTTATGCCACACCCTAGGGTCCGAGGACGGCTTCAAGTAGGGTGACTTTCGTGTATCAATGGCTAAGAGCTCACCAACATGATAGTAGCCGATCAAAGGTAGTGTAGGAACCATGTCTTTGAAGTTCTGAACCCTCAAACATCGTAGTTGGTCGTAATTTAAAAACGACTTTTTAAAGTTGAGATTTCCAACACGAGGACCACCAAAAACTATAGCGGTTACTAGACACGGCTTGTTTGGTACGCTAGTAGGAGCGTTATATTTGTTTGCGACTATGTCATAGGCGCATAAAGTTGCAAGTGCTGCACCTAAGCTGTGACCTGTTACCGTGATGCTTATTTCCTCATCTTTGCATTGGTCTACTAGTTTCCTCACCTCTTCAAGTACCTACACATGCAATGTACAATGGACAAATTTCACAAATTAAATAATTAACTTTATGTTATCAGACTCATATTCAACTTTATAAGAGTGACATTAATTAAATACGGTATTATATTGTCTTAAGTCTTATGTTCAAAAAATTGGAAACTGTATATATCACATACTATTAGTCTAATTAGGGTGAGATCGCGGTCAGTAGAATATACATGTGCATAGTGGCCTTACCTGATCTCTGGCACACTTGGTTTTGTTATGTGAGGAACTTAGACTTGTGGAAGTATACATTGAATAAAAACCAGAATGAACGCCAACTTTCTCCAAAACATCATTATCATCAAACATTATTATTGGCACTACCGGAAGAAACTCAACATCGTTAACCCACTCCAACGGCTGCTGAGTCCCTCTCCAAGCCACCACAATGTCCCTCCGTCCCAGCAACATCGCAGTCTCGTCATTGGCTACCGCAACGTAACCCATCCAGTTAGACGGTCATGTTGATGTCTGAACCAGGAATATCTAACGCTGATGTTGCGTACACATACTTTGTGACATTATATTTGTAACGAGTGGTATTCTTTTGTAAACCCAACTTTGTGAACAAGTTTTTCATATTGTAACGTGGTAGACCAACGTATTTGGATGGTTTTTCCTTGATAAAAGCATCGTACGTTACTTGAGCTAATTCGCCGTAATGAATTATGTACTTGCGTAGAGATATATCGAGAGGGCTCAACAAGCCTTCCCAGTGATCATGGCCGCTTAGAGTTCTCCATATTGTCGATACGTTAGCCATTTTTCTAACTTAATTATCAAAGGTTTCGAGTTTAAAACTATGAAATCTTCTGTTTTTGTAGCGCTCAAATAATCCGGAATATATACGTAAATGAAGAGGGGTGTAATTAATCAGAGAGAAATAAATGTGGGAAATTGTTTTGCTATATGAATCATAGGGACTTTTTCGTAGAGTTTTTATAGATATTGTTAACATTCAAGTTGGTGTAGAGTGATGCACATTTTTGTGCGTAAAGTACAAGATTTGTTCAACTTGGATTTAAACTATCATTTTCAATTCATTGCTCTGAAAATCTTATAGCTCGATGCAAAATCCTTATCAATATATATGCAACTGTACTCCATACTTATTTGACCTCATCATAAAAAACTGTACACCAATTTTTTGGCTGGATCTTTAGTCACGACCATGTGCAGTGTAACTATGTAATTAGTCACAAACCCCTTACTATTATGGTGGGCTTATGCTGATCCAGTTTGGTCAATTTGGGAGTACTGAACGTGGCTACTAGAGCACAACCAATTGAGCATGTCAAACTAGTCATGCACACGCACATACAAACGGTTTCCTATCTACCGAAGACTCACATATACTTACTAGTTACTACCATATTTCCGCTTGATCAAACGTTAACGATTCAAGATACATATAAATTAAAGAGGACATTGTGTTGTTCTATGTCAAAGCACATGAATGGCTCTTGGCTTGGAACTTGTCTGCATCATTCGGCTATTCGAATTCAATCTCGTTCTAGCCTCTTCGATAAGTGGGGTGGGGGCGGGGGCGACGTAATGGAAGTATATATGAGAACTCTTACCGTAACCCTCATAAACCAAACGAAATTTGATAACTTTTACCACATTGAATTAATCCAAAAAATGAAAGTATTCTTCCAACATGACCCCAAAACACTGAAACCCCAACAGGCTAACTCAGGCTTTTCTGATAAAATTAGCCTGTATTTACAATTGATCCACCCTCTCGGTTCCTTCCCCTTCTATATTTTTCTACTGTTTTTCAACAAAATTTCGTATAGAAACACTATATCTAATCACACAATTGTTTTCTTTCTTCTTGTATCAACTGTATAATACGGGCAGCAGATTCGCTAGCTAACCTCGGGTTGCGAGGTATAACCTTGATCACCTGTGTCTTTTGTTCATTGCTTTGTGCTGAGGTGACAGGTTGGACAGATCCGCATCCAGTCGGAGCAGTAGGAAACAGCGGAAGGGTGTCCTCTGGAGTCGTCTTCTTAGGAATGACCTTATCTTCCAGCCTTTCACTGTCTTTTGAAACTACATTTCTTTCACTGGCAACGACACACGAGTTCTGGTAAAGAGAATATATGTCTTTGGAGTCCACTGCTTTTGTTGCTATATGCTCAATGGTTGGCGCAGATATAGATGTATTCATGGTGGTCATTCCATATGGAGCAAAGTAAGTCGGTCCAATTGGTGGAGCGACAGGAAGATTATACCCACAGGGTGGCCTCAGTGATTCGCCATAGCTACCATAAACAGATGGTGGAAACCCTCCAGGAGGAAGGCAAGGAGGCTCTGTGTAGGGCTTGTAGATGAGTCCTTCAGAAGGCGACATCACAGGAACTAGCCACTGGTTTCCTACTGATGGAAGGCACCACATTGGTAGTTTATTATCCAATAATGACGGTACAGCTGCTGCATTACCAAAATTATGAGCAGATTTCGCAGTTGGAGATGTGAAATTATCATTCAGAAGCAAATGAGGTTGCTTTAAAACTGGATTGTCAGCAGCAACTTTGATCTTTGGGACTTCATCTCTCAACTTTACAACTGACGCTGGATTCTCCGGAACCAAATTATACAGTGGTTGTTTCATGGAAGATGGTTTGGTAATTGCCTCGCGCAGAAACATGCTCTCTTCCATCAGTAGGTGCCTTGAACCGGCAATGATTCTTTGGACCTGTAATGTTGTAGCCTTGTAGCAGGATCCATAAAACAATGCATTCTCCAAGTGAAATAATATACAGGGACAGTCAGCTAGCTTACCTTTATAATTCTATGCAACTCAAATACTTGCATCGAGAAAACCCGTTGCTGACTACAAAATAAACAACACAAGAGTGAGGCACCAAAGTAACAAGAATTAGTAACAAAGAAATTAACTGACAAATATTAACTAAGAACAATACAAATACAAATATACTTTTCCCTACTTTGTGATTAATTTCCTGTTACCATTACTGCAATCTATTAGTTGATTAGAAACGGCTCTTTGGGTCTTTGAACTGTGCTATCCTAAAGCACTATTCCTCGTCCCCCGCCAAGATATGGAATGTCTTGTTCAGCTAGAAATGTAGTGTGAATGTGTGATAGTAGGAAAGTATTTATGACAGCAATGGAATGATAGGCATGAACTTACAAAAGGTCAGATTATGAAGTGGTGGAGTGCTCTTTATAACAATCTAAGAAATTCTGAGTCGTCTGACACAAATCAACATTTAGATGTTCATACAGAAGTAACAAGAAGTTTAAGAGCAAGTGTAAGATAAGTAGCATTGAGGGATAGCAGATTTCTTGCACACTACTAATGCATACTCTGCATAAGACAAGTTAAAATGGAATTTCGACCAGTACTCAACCAACATCCCAAATTTGACCAACCAATCACTTAGATGATCCTTACAAACTTCTCTTCCCTTCATTTGGATGGTTCAGGATCGTCAGTTCATCATGTTTTCTCCATGTGATTGAGTAAGTATATCATATATTCAGGTGTCCCAATATGTTTAGAAAGAACACAGATCTGTGGTACCCAACCAGTACATCCTCCTATAAATCTTTAATATAACACCATGTGTACTCAAAGTTACATGTAAAACAGAGACTGAAGAGACATAAAGAAGATGACGAGGCCTATAGAGAAAAAACTCAGCACAGTTCTTTCAGAAAGTAAAGGTGGAGATGGGCGTGAGCATATATAGCAATAACCTTAGGCAAAAGTAGTTCGATAATTAAGTAATCATGGCAAAGCCTTTATCAATTTTTCATGGCCACAATGTCGGTACTCAGATAGACAGTGTAGTAATCTCACTTGCAACATACTATATTCAAAATATATTTGAACTTACTCTTACGAAAGGGTCAAATCCAGTTAAGCTTTAGAAGAGGCAAGTTCCCTTAAAACATAAAGTGCACTTTGTAAAGGTACAAGTGAACCTATACATTACGTGGACATTACTTCTCTGTCCATAATTAGGTTTTCTTCTAAGGTCGATTATCTTCAAGGATAGCTTCTATAAAAGGTACCATAAGAATGCAAACTGCTCATGCCCACTGCAGCAGCAAAGAGAGCTATTATTGTTGGAACTTTCTCTCAAATTTTGAACTTACAAAGAAGTTATGATGAGGTACAACAACAAGTGGCACTACAGTTTCCAGAGATAGTCATAAAATCTTTGAAATAGTCAGGAATATAACAACTTACCTGATAATTGCTCTTCTCACTTTCCAAAACTGTTTGTCACCGATCAACTCTACAACATCTTCAGGGGATATAAAGGCACATGACACTCTCTTCAGAGCTGAAACATTGAACGGGAGATCTTCATTCCTGTTTAAGACACTTGCTGGTACGGGTCCTGACTCATTTTCTTCATTCTGAAGGTCCTTCCGAAGTTCTTTAAGAGGTCTATTATTGCTATATACAGCAGGACTTTCATGACAGGCTTCGATTCTCAGTACACATGCACTGTTTATGGCTGAGACTTTGGGTTGAACAGTAGGATCACCACTAGGCACTTTGTTTAATCGCAGCTCCATATGACCCCAAGCATCTGAATTACCAGTTTCATTTAGTTCACAGTTTTTCTCCTGACTATTTGGAGATGTTGGCATCTGGTTTGGCAATTCAGAGTTTACCTCCCCAGTTATAGGCTTTAAAGATAGAGGTGGTGACAGGCGGTCTGTAGCTTTCACGACTGTGGTCACAATTTTATTATTTCCCCGACTAGCTTGAGGCAAATTGCAAAGGGTTTTGTCCTGAGCTTGACCAGTTGAAGACATCTTTAAGCCGTCTTCATTCAAAACATTCAAATTCTTCTCTATAATTTGATCTGCAGAGGAGGATGTTTTCAGCCTCTTAACAACAGTAGGTGTAGGTTGTAGACGTAATGAACTTGAACCAACCAAATATCTCTCCTTATGTATATTGGACTGGTTATTACTACAGTCTGTATTCACGGCTGGATGAAATAAGCTTCGAGCTTTGAGTTCAGTCTCATTTTTCAATAGAGGAGGACATAATTTAACTTGTGTAATATTGCATGGCTGCAACGAATTACACATTCCAGAGGGAAACACGCTCTCTGTATCGTTTATTTCTCCAGTATGTGTTGTCATCAAACTTTTAACTGAATTTCCGTTATTTTTATTTAAAATCCCATCATCAGTTGAGAATGATCCTTGCCTCACATTTGAATGGTATGATGCAGCAGAGTTCTGGATAGGGGGGAATGTAGACTTTTCTAAACCAAATCCCTAAAACCAAGCATCAATCACAAATCAACACTCCAGTGAAGGGGAGGAGGGAATATACAACAATCGCAGAGGTGATAACAAAAGACTCTAGCCATCTATTTTCACCTTCGAAGAAGTGTAGAACAAGAAGATATATTTGCTAAGCAATGCATTCAATTAATGTAGCACAGAGATCTAGAGAGAAAATGTGTCAGAGGCTAATATAAAAAGATATAGCTCAAGGATAAGTTCACTGCTACTCACAAATTATGATGTACTGACATGATTCTATTAATAATACTGTACCTGAGCACCACATGAATATTACTAGTTATATAGATAGAATGACAGTAAGATGGGCGATCAATTGGAAAAATTAGAAATCTACGTAATTGTATTTAGCGGTGTTTGGTCAGTCATCTATAATCGGCCAGCCAGGAAGAAAGACAAAGCCAAAATATACATGTAAGAAAATCACTTAATTCTGAGCTATATAATCTATATGGTTTGCGAACTTTGAGTTGTGCTTTAAGACTATCATTTACATAAAGACCTCTTATACACTGCTGAACTTCTGGTGATTCTTCGCTTGCTATAAATAACTACGAGCATCAGAAAGTAACTTCGCATGCCAACTGTAACAAAACTCAAGATGGATACGATAATCATAAAAGCTTTCACACATATTAACACATACATCTTTAGATGAAATAATCAGTCACATGCCAAGCAACAACTTATTATTCCACAGACCCCAAAACAACGATTTTGGAACCAACAAATAAAACATTAACTAATCACAGTCATGGAGCTACAACTACTACAATAAAAGGTGAACAGAAGTGAGCTCACTTGGCTTGAAGATTCCATTTCAGCCAACGTGCCACCATAGATAGGGGGAAGAGGCAAAATAGCGGCTGGTGCATCCGTTAACCTGTGTGAAGGAATCGAAAGCTGTTCATAAAGAGCCATTTTGTTTCTAGGAGGAGGTTTTGGGCCACCTTTCTCTGTATCATTCACATGAAGTCGAGGAAACAATGGCCCTGCAGTTTTGCCCTCAGTTTTTCCTCCTCGCATTGCTCTATCTTCTATACTATCTCCTTACCGAAAGCTTGACCCCCAGACCCCACTTTAAAAACCAGTACTCTTCTTCACCAAATCTACCTGGAAGAGGTCCAATCACTTCTACCATACTCACAACTACTCTGCAAATTCTCACTCTTTCAACACCAAACCAACAACAACAACAGCAACAACAATTCCAATGTCGCCGGTTTTTGAAATAGAGCTAGACTCCCAATCACTGCAAGGCAGAAAATTCTTTTCAAACTCCTAAATCAATTTACCAGACAAACAACATCCCAGCTGGTACATACACATGAAACCCTCAATAAGAACACAACCAATATAAATTATAATCACATTCCAAACCAAAACACTGCAAACAGCCTGAAATTCCTGAATGCCACAGATTCATGTAGAATTAAACAGACAAACAGACATTCCAATACATTGCACAGGACTTACCAATTCCTAACAAAACCCAAAATCAATTCACTGGTAGCTTACTCCTCAATACAACCCCCCAAATTCCTACCAAACCCAGATGCCAAAATCAATCAGAAACACAACAATCTACAAAACCCTGATGCAAAATTCAATATAAACCCCCAAATCAATCAAATTACACCAAATTATAATCTACCCACTTCATACACCCACACATTTACCAGAAAGATCACAAACATACTAAATTACCCAAAATCATCATAAACAACAGCTGATATACTTAAAACAAGAGATTAAATTTAGATAAGAGAGAAAAAATTATTACCACTGAATTCCAAAGATCATCTCACATGAAAAAGTTGGAAAAGAGAGTGTTATGTAACCAAAGTGTACAAAAAGATCACTTCTTTTTTTCTCTTAATTATTATGCAAACAAAAGTTCAGTCAGCAAAAAAGAAAATTTCTTTGTTGGAAGAATGTGTGAAGAAGAAGATACCCACATGTAATATACAGTGTTAAAGAGCCAATCTTGAGCCCCAAAATTAGGTGAAAAATAAGATCATAAAATCCTGCTCACTTTGCATGGCTTAATTAAGGTTAACAACTACGAATTAGGTGGGAAAATCACGCTCAATTTGCTTGGTTTTGCATCAATTTTGCTACAAAATTTGTAATCCTGTCAATCTTCTTTTTCACAATTCCTTGTGATTCGATCACATAATCATCATATATACTATTAACTGCTGATGGGGTTTGTTGCTTCTTGTTAACGTTTCTTCCACAATTTAAGGCTTACTTGGGTTAGTCCTTGTTTTGTGAAACTAAGATTTAGTGATGTTGAGTAGAATAGTGGGGTTAGTATTAACGTAGGGCTCTCATTAATTACTTGCGTAAACGGGATTTTGAAATTATTATCAAAGTTGGCTTCTTTGTTCGATGAATCTGGTCCTAGTGTTTTCGTAAATATAGTTACACATCGTATATTTATTTACGCTTGAATTACACGAATTGTGGTGGAGTGTTTTTGTTTTTGTTTTTTGGACACCGAGAAAATGGGTTTGTAAAATTGTAAATGATATAATAGGGTGATGATGAATTGATGATATAGCCTAATGTAAATTTCATATTTGATTCTTGCATTAATGTTTGTACATAATGACCAAGTTTGAGAACTGGATGAGTCAGTTCATTACCGAGATATAACAAGTTGGTTACGTCCAACTCATTACAGGACCTAATAAACGACTCATATGAATTGGGCCCAAATCAGCTAGAATTTGTACATAATGATCAAGTTTGAGAATTGGATGAGCCGGTTAATTAACGAGATAGATCAAGTTGGTTACGTCCAACTCATTACATGAATTAATGAACGAGTCATACGAATTGGGTCAAAATCAGCTAGAATTGGAGCAAGTAAATTTTGGTGCACTTAATGTAGGGTTATATTTGGGTCGATCAACATCAATTTTTCAATCCTCCTTAGGATTATTCAAGCCGGTATTAGATTTGTAATGTTTAGGTCGGTTTGGATACGAGTCCAATTATTTTGATCGTTTTGGTGAGATTAGTTCGAATCAGTTGTAATATCTAGGCAGATTTAGATTACTTCATTTTGTGCAACTTGGAGTAACGAGAGAAGTAATTTGGCAAAATCTAGGGGGTCTAGTCAAGTCGATTTATGAGATGTACTCGTATAGGTTCATTGTTGGATCGTTTTTTGTGTCGATTTTGTTGATAACTTGATATCTTGGATGACTCAGATCGGTCAAGTTTAAACAACAATTTCACTTGGTTTATTTTTTAACCATCTTCAATAATCAATTTAACAAGCTATTATTGATGGTGTACATTAGCACAAAATCTCTAGCCAAATATTTAGTGACATTAATGTTAACACAAAAAAATGATATCAACATACAATGTTATAATGATACACATTAGTAGCAGCAAACCAAGTTTATATCAACACCATAAGTTACATAAATGATTTGAGATAACTAGATAAGTATTACATTCCTTCATATGATTAGATTTACCAATATCTAAACATTCATATAAAAGTATCACAAGTCTAATAAATCACCTGATTATATAAAAGTTACGATAAACTCATAAAATATTATCAATTTCACATTTTATTTTAAAGATTTTAAATGCATATATTCAAGTTTCCACTTGATCATTGATCTCAAAAAAATTAAAAAAAAAAAATTCCAATCAAACAACCTCGTCTCATTACACTCTCATATACGAGGCAACAAATATCCTTATGCACATCCCGCTTTCATTAAACGATTTTACATCCACCACTTAAAACAAAATTTAACACTTACTTACCTGCCACTTAACCTTTACCAATTTCGTTTCGTCTAAACGAAATGCAAAAAGAACTTTATCTCGACGTGGAATTATCTAGTACTTATTTTGACTTCGGTAGAAAGTAGTTTTACATTTAATCTGGATACCACGTCACCACACGCGCATTGTATGCCTTTTTCACTCTACTAATCTTGTACTTAACACTAATAATAAAACTTGATTAAGAAGTTAATAAACCCCAAATGTAATAATTGGGGGGGTTTTAGCATAAACCAGGTCACAAGTATATGATGTTGAGTGACATTTACATTTTTTTTATTTGGTAATGTTTCAATGTCGGAAAATCTTGGTTTAATGGCGCACCCTGCTTCCTACCACTCCACTTACATTCCTCTCCCTACTGATTCCGGTATAATTTCCTGCAATTCCTTCTTCTTCACTCTTCTTTTTTCATATGGGTTTTTACTATCTTGTTCTTAGTAACTTGTTAATTTTTTTACTTTTATTGATTATTTTGTTTGTGGGTTGCCAATTTTGTGCATAATTTTACCTGGGTTTCTGAGAATTTAGATGTTTTATGGGTTTGATTTAGTTTTTGTGAACTGGGTTCTGCTTATACTGTTTTATTACTTATTCTAGTTGTTATTACTATTTCTGGGTTGTCAGTTTTCTGAAGGAAATCTATCTGGGTTTTGTAAAATTTGGTTTTTTAGGGCTTAATTTATTTTTGTTGTTATTGGGTTTTATGAAATTTGTTCTGTATGTATCATGCTTGGACCTTTTGGTGTTGAATTTTGTATTTGTCCAATTTAATGTCGGAATTTGTGAAGAAAGTAGACAATTCTATCATTTTCTGGGGAGTGAGTAGCCAAGCTAGATGATTAAGTTGTATAGTCGATTCGCGGAAACGCAATAGGATGTCGAGAAGTCGAGCCCAATTGTTTTTTAGCTCAGTTGGTAAGGTACATTGGGGACTGGGGTGGCACCCTAGGCGGGAGGGGTGGGGAGGGGGGGGGGGGGGGGGGTTACAATGTGTGTAAGTCATGCTCCTGCTGTAAGGCTTAGAGGATCTATTGCACTTTTATTAGATATATTACGGTGGTTTTGTGCCGTCATATAGCTATATGCTTCAGAGATATAAAGGAAACATCAGATAGATGAAATTTCACTAGGCATTACTATTATTTGTGGGGATTTTGGAGGTGGGAGGACTGTACGCACCCTTATTTCAACAGGGGCATACACTTTGTTGGCGGTATGCTGGAAGAATGTGTCACGAAATGTCCATATCTATATGCTTGTGGTAGCATATTTCAAGTTACTATGTTAGGTGTTTGGTGTTACCATTTCGAGTATGCATTGAAGGCTTTGGCTCATTGCAATGTTTGTTGAGAAGCCAGGTAGATATATATTTCTTGGCTCGAGTGTCTTACTTTGAGATGTACCTGGAACTTGAAGGCATAACAATGGCTTTGCATTTCTTTTTCTCATTCTTTTCGTTCTTCTAATGATTCTTTTGTCTAGGTTCACCATATGATGAATCTATGATAGCATTTAGTGCTCCTTTGCAGAAATGAAAATAATATCTGTCATGAACATAACGGTTATTCTTTTGCATATTTATGGAAGAACCCATCTGTTTGGTTTTTCATGTCTAGTTCTTTACACCGTGAAATTTTCCTGCATATTCTTTTGCATACTTTCAGCGATTTGTTATGCAGGTGGTGTTGTGGAAGATCTTTTTGTTGGTGGCTGAGAAAAAGTTGTTATGGTAATCCCTTATTTACTCTGTGCAGGAAGCTGCAAGAACCAAGATCATGACTCCTTTTTATCATTAGTTCCAATCCATATTGTGACTGATGCATCCCAACTTCCTGAGGAACTTCTGAATCCCCATCCTGAAAGGCAGCTGGTTATTGGATTTGACAGTGAAGGTGTAAATCTCTCACGTCATGGAACTCTTTGCATTTTACAGGTCTTATTTGCCACCTCTTTGTCTTCTGATTAACTGGCATCGTAGAGTGCATGTTTATTGGAGAATCTTTTGTTTTGCTATTGATTCGCTAAATTGTAAAATTGAACATACACAAGATCTTTTAATAAAGTTGAAGATTCTTAGAAAGTTTGCAACCTGTTGCAATTTTTTCCTAAATGTCTTGAGATAGCTTTTTCAATCAATTCATTGAAGACTTTGTGTGTTTTACTTACCCTTCAACCTGTTGTCTATAACAATATGGCATCAGAACATACCCACGTTGATCAGGTTATGCCACAATGCCAGAGATAGAGTCTGGTGTGTGACTTAGTTTTCCAGATACTTCTGGCTTTAAGCTTTTAGAAAGGGAAAAGGTATCTAGTTGAATGACTGAACTGTAATGTTTTGTTGGGTGTGAGTATGCATGATTAAATTACTTTTCTGAAAAAGTCGTTTGTCAAGATCAGTGATGTTTTGTATCCTCTGGTACCGCTACATGCTTAAATTTGACTCTACTATTCAATTGATTCTCTCCTGTTCTAAATTAAAATTGGTTTATGATCAGTCATTGGGATTAGTTTTTGGGTTAGATAACTTCAATACAGACTGTAATTAAATGGATAGCTCTATGAAAGACTTCCATCTTTTTTTAATTCGCCTCTCCAGTTGGTTGCCAGGAGTGAATTAAGTGAATACTGTGGTTACTACCTTCCAGATAGCTACCTCAGATGCTATATACATTGTGGATGCTGTTGAGGGGGGCAAGGAGCTCATGAATGCCTGTAAGCCAGCTCTTGAGTCTGCTTATGTCACCAAAGTGATTCATGATTGCAAACGGGATAGTGAGGTCCATTAGCCTCATTTGAACTTTTTATTTCTTTCATGATGATCATTGCAAACGGGATACATTGCTTTATTTAACAAACATTTAACATCAAATGCAGGCATTATACTTTCAGTTTGGCATCAAGTTGCACAATGTGGTGGATACACAGGTCGGTATTTATTCAACAATGTAGAAAATTTTTTTAGTCATCCAAGTGACTCTGTTCTTCTGTACATCGGTGTTTGGTCCTTATCTGTTACGAATATATAAAGTTTTTTCTTGTCACTTGTCACGCCAGGTTTCTTTAAGATCTGAGTTGGTTGTCAATGAGTTCCTATGAGTTCCTTACCGAGAGGCCAGTTGTCTCTCGTATCTATGGGTTCCTTACCGAGAGGCTTATACAACTTGTTCACCTATGCTTGAACATGATGAAAACTTTTTTTTTTGGGAAGGGGTAAGCTAGAAAATACTTAAGGGGTAAGTAAAAAAGAAATAAAAATGTAAGGCACAACAGCAACATAGGCATCTGCTGAAGTTGAGTGATTCAACACTTCAACGTGTGTGTTGTAAATTAGTATTTCCATGACCATGGCTATTTGACTGTTTCATGTCCTCATCATGATCCATAGGCTCCAGGAATCCATATTATTGCCATCACTTTTTTCAATTTTTGTTGAACTGTACCTGTATCTAAAAATCATGCCTCTGTTGACTTGACTTGTCCATTCTTTTCTTTATGGATCGAAGAATGCAAGGTTCCTCCCCTTTGATATATAGTTATGTCCCATGCAGATTGCATATTCACTGCTACAAGAACAGGAAAACTCGGGTCAATCCTCTGGTGAAACCATCTCATTTATTGACCTACTCGCTGACCGACGCTTCTGTGGTATGACATATATCCTAGTTTTGGAATATTTCAGATGTTTGTTAGTTGTGTGATGTATTCAGTTTTTGTATAGTACGGGTTCTCAATTGAATTGTGATCAATAAGAAAGTCGCATGCTTCGTGTACGGGCATACGGCGTTCATTAATCTGATAGCAGTGGAAACTCAGTTAAATATCGTGTTCCCAAATTCCTTAGTTGTGTCCAGAGGGCTTCACGTTAACGACTTGAATTAGCTGATTGCAAGCAGTTAGTGACAGCAGATGAATGTTATTTTGGTTAAGATCTATGTAAGGGGGAAGACACCATTCACAGCAGACTAGTTATCTTATTGTTTATTATAACTACATGAATGCTTTTGCTTGTGAATATTGTGAGTTTGGTGATTTTTACTGTCTGGTATACTTAATATGAAAAATTTTCTTACTTGATTTCCTAAAGCAAAATGTGGTGCTTTATCTATTCTTCTAGCTATTATGCAGTTTAGCTGCCTCAAAACCCAGTTGTCATCTGAACTAATCTTAATTGCAGGCATATCTTATCTGGAGAAAAAAGAAGTTCGCTCTCTCTTGAAGCAGGTTAGTAACAAGGCTCGAAATCCGACATGCTTTAATTTCTGTAACGCATGTCCTGGCTGGCTGGCTATGTTGTAAGATGTCGACAACATATCTTGAATTATGTTTTTGATGGAAGGAGATTTTTCATTTTCAATTTCCAACGGAGCCAAAATAATCCAAAAGGGAAATATGGCCAATCTTCTGGAATAAAGCAAAAGGGACAACTTCAAAATAATTTAATTCAGTTCAAAATGTTGATAGTTGATGACTACGCCTATGAATTTTTAAATGGTACAGAGTTTACCGCGGAAGTTTCCTTGCGTATTTTAACATGATTCAGTTTCAATGTTCATGTTTATAGATTACCTTAAGCTAACGTTGTTGGCTTATGCAGGATCCACTGTACTGGACATACAGACCCTTCACAGAGCAGATGATCCATGCAGCTGTGGATGATGTCCGTTTTCTACTCTATATCCACCATAGGATTATGGAGAAGTTGAATGAACAATCTATGTGGAAACTTGCTGTTCGTGGTGCATTATACTGTCGATGTTTCTGCACCAGTGACAATGGATATGCAGATTGGCCTTTTATCCCTTCGGTTCCAGGTTCGCTTAGATCCTTGCTATTCAACTACCTTGATTTGTGAAATTTCTTCTCTGCTAATTCTTCCATTACCCTATGAAGAGTGCTGCTGCTTTTTTCCACACACAAAAAAAAAAAAAAAAAAAAAAAAAAAAAAAAAAGAGAGAGAGAGAGAAAATAAATAGAATGCTGCTGATTCTTCCTGAATACTCTCTGTTCCACGTCTATTGGCCCCATTTTCTTTTTGGTCTGTCCCAATTTAATCATCCCTTTATGAATTGATAAGTTATAATTATGATATTCTCGCTTTACCCTCGCCTGACAGAAGAAATTAAGTCCGTGTCAAGAGTATCTTTAGTTTGAATGGTATGATGGCTGAGATGGTTCTTTCTCATGACATCAGCACTTATGAATTAAGTCCTGGGCGATGATTTGAAATTAAGTCAATTATTTGTATTCTGATGAGGATTGCTCCTGTGTTCTTTTTAATTTTTGCCCATTATGTTTGGTTATAGGAAGTTAGGAACCTCATACGTCAGCGAGTGTTTTCAATCCACCTTTGTGACTCTGTCTGACATTGATACTAGAGAGAGTTAATGACTTTATATACCCATTGAACCAATTAGATTGGCCATGGAACCTCCTTTGGACCAGAGTAGGAGATGAGTCTTTCACAGCTATGATGTGATTGAAAATTCAATGAGCTGAGCCGTCATTTGAATAGATTAAAGAACTTCATCTCTAATTTTAAGTTCCGTTGTTTTTCAGGTGACTTTTTTGTGAATGGAGAAGTTCCAGAGGAGGAGATACTATCTGCAGTTGATGTTCCAGTTGGAAAAATGGGTTGCATTATCGGGAAAAAGGGCACTTCAATCCTGTACGTCAAACAAGCTTGCAAGTAATTCTCTTTGCCCTTCTGTGTGCCATGCTTCTTGACATATTGCTTTTCTGTTTGTCATGCTCCCTTGACATTTGGCCTCTGTGTATTTATATCTGCCTTCATATGTTGATTATAGTGCTCAAATTATCATTGGAGGCAAGAGAGGACCATTTGACAAAGTAAGTCTTCTGAACTGTTAATGGTTCCTCTCATTTACTGTGAATGATTTTGCAATTGCGCATTCTGAATTATGTGGACTTGTAGGCTGTAGAGATCAATTTCCAGAACAATGACAGTGTAGTGACTGGCTAGGACTGGAATGCATGTTTCCCCTGCATTCCAGTGTTTGTTATACGTAGCAATTATTTTAAGAAACTACAATGCTGTACCATTTATCATCTTCTATGCCCTCTGCAATGCCGCAACATATTACTCTTACAAGATATATTGTTACCCTTGAGGCCTTGACTCATCTAATGCCGGTTGTTTCTACAGCAATGAAAAGTTTAGATTAACAGAGGGCACTAATAAGTATTACTTCCTCCATTCGAATTCAAATCTAAGCTTCCTAACTTTTTGCGTATGCAGGTATTCATCATAGGACCAGCTACAGAAGTGAGGAAGGGAGAAGCCATGTTACGAGGTCTGTTGGATCATACTCTCTAAAGCTCTGCATCCTTGAAGTACAGAAACTGAGTCCCATTACAAACTACTCTTTTGCAACACCCTCTAAATCAATGCATCTGAAGCGCAGTAGTCTAAACCTGTATCTATCAAATAGAAAAGAAACTAGTAGTAGACAAGATGCCTAATCATTCAACTGATTCTTGCTTGGTTCCTGGCATTTGATGCCTGAATCAAGCCGTATTCCAAACGAGTTTGGGAAGTACAGAAACAACTTAAAAAGTAACATTGGTTATTAGTGAAACATCGGCCTTTTGTCATTTATATGCCTTGTGCCAAGTTTCTGTTCAACAAAGGTTTACACTGTCCTTAAAATCAATCCTGGATCTTTACAGTGCGATTATCTACTGGGTCGGGTGACTGGGGGTGTACTTGATTTTTACACTCCTCCAAGTTTGAGTAACACTGATGTGGGTACTTTCTCTAGAGGGCGCGTAAAATCACATCCTTATACACCACGATGACTTTGTAGCTAGGAACTGCAATACACCAAACTCTGTTATAATGAGCAGAGATTTTCGATTCATAATTACTGAACTATAACTATAGAACTATATTGCTTCGACTGCATCAGCCTCTCTTCAATCACAAGATCTCATGGGTGACGGCCGTGACGCGCTGATCTGGGCGTCAAGATATACATTTTTACGTCATGCGTACCGACTTCAGCAGTAAGCTCGCCTTGCACAGGCCATAGAGTTTTTTGCTGCAAAAAGAATTCAACCACTTTGTGCATTAGGGTCATGGTGTTAAACAGCATCAAATCACATGACAAGCTATCTTCGAAACCTTAGTAGACTAGTTAAAGTAGTAACACATAGAAGCACTTTCAACTTTCAGGTTGTGTCGTACGAGCCTAAATCCAGTCTTGGGTCAGGATATTCGGGTCTAGGTCAGTCTTGTCGATTCTACCTATAATGCCATGCAAGTCGGATACGATGACGCTAACAAGAAAAGGCAACACTTACTAGCCACAAGTCCCGAACATCCACAGAAAATGTTGGTGGTATGTCTACGTCCTTCATGTTGACTGTAATATTTGCTGGTGAAGGACTTCTGTTCCACAGAACAACCGCCACCCTCGTATTTGTTAGTGCACCAGCCCACACCTGTAAAATACAGTATTGTTACGTCCGTTCTTCGAAAACTAAAGAGTTAAATTGGTGGTGTTTCGAAAAAAATAAGGAGATAATCCGGTTATAAATCTAGAATACCTCGAGATCACCATTTTTCGCAATCTTTCTTCCTTGCATTCCGAGTTCATCTGATCATATAACAAAAGTCAGAAGATTTCCAACTAATAATCTTTTACCTTGTATGTTAAGGATTCTTAATCATAATCACAAAAAAGATGTCCACAAACGAATAATCGAACTAGTATAAGCTTTAGTAGACATTGTTTTTAGTAACGCCAACAACAATGACTTAATGAGTGACATACAAGTTTTCACTTGCTATTTACCTTGATTGACAGAAATGACCTCCTTGTTGCTTAGTAGCTCGTGCGTTACCTCGTCCATTGAACGCAAGTCACATCCGATCAACAATGGAGCCTACACAAAATTGTAAAATCTATCAAAACGGATGTTTTTATGCTATTGTCTTCCGAAAATAGCATACGACACATCACACATTACCAACACTTTAAAGTGCGAGTTTCGAGAAAGACCATCAACGGTAAGTTATACAGTTACGAAATGTGATGATAGTATCTTTACGTACTTTGGCTAATGCCCATATGCTGAAGTGAGAGCGATACTCGGCCGTTGTCATTCCTCCATTTCCTACTTCAAGCATGTCTGGGTCTGTTCACATTATTTGGTCAATTTTGTTATTTACTTATTAACTAATAGGGGGATGCTATGGTCACTCTCTTTGGGAGAGTGATAATAAACACTCCACCTTTCATTGGTTGTAATTTATAATTGTTGCAATTAATGCTATAAGAAGGTGATTATTTTTTTGCTCAATAGCCAATGAAAGGTGGAGTGTTTATTATCACTCTCCAAGGAGAGTGACCATAGCATCCCCCTAACTAATAAATTGTAACTGGGGGGTTAAAATTGATAAAATACTATATAGTTACCGTTAAATCCTCCAGGACCAGCATATGGAGCCCATCTGTCATTTTGATCTGCTATACTTGTCATACTAAACCACACAAAAGATCAAAATGTCAAATATTAAACGCAAAACGATCTTAAACTTGAATCCGCTGAACCTTTTTTAATCAATAATTATAATACTATTCGGAAAAACAATTTCATAAACCGTCAACTGATGTCAAGTTAGAGTTGTTGTTGACCCGTTTTACAAAGACTTTACCATGAAACAAAATTATCCAAAAGAAAAGACCAATAGTCAGGTATAGTATACCTATTCCAATTATCTTGAATATCGCCTGTTGTTCTCCAACTGTTCCCAACAGCTCCTGCCCAGGTTGCAGGATCTTCTTGTCCCCTGCATATTAACAAGTACAACAACTACTTATGAGCAATTTTTTCAACAAAATACATCGATTCTTGACTAAGCTAAGGAAAATATGCAACCCTTTCAAGGCCTAAACATGACATATGTTAGTATGTTACTTACGTACGTGAGTTATTAGTCACGTTATCGAAAGATTAACTCTACAAGTTTTAATATATAAATATGTAGACTATTGCTCTTATTGTCAACTGATTTTAGAATGAAGCCTAATTCGAGTTATATTTGAGGGAAATATTTGAGTGGGTGGCATAAATAGGCACAAAACATACATTCTTTTCAAAGCACATTTTTCTTTGTCTTGACCATTTGTATAACATGTTTTTTTATACTTAAAGCGAGAGCCTCTATTAAAAAACAATAACAAATGAACGTATGTCGGATTTACCATTCACATAGCGAAAAGAAGATCTCTCTGCCGCAGTACTTTAAGGCCGCACTCATTGGAGGGTACCTACAATTTAACGATTGATGAGCATTGTGCATTCGTTCATATTCATGGTCAGTTGGTCACGCATGATAAAAGTGAGGATTTATAGTAGTATTTACCTCACTTTTGGGCTTGTACCAGGATTTTCACAATTGTCATACTTCAAATAATCAATACCCTGTGTTCATGTATCAAATCAACAATATGGATTAATTGATAATTCGAAAAGTTACAATAAATTTATGTCGCTCATTTTAAATGAGATAACTTTTCAAAAAGAAACGATAATATTTCACTTTTGACACAAAGAAATAAACGATAAGCAAAGATTTCAAGTTCGGAAATGCATAACAGCGAGGCAAAATTATTTCTGTGACATACACCAATCAATTATGTAAAAGAATTACGATTACTAATCACTAACCCATGAAGCAAAGGTCCTTGCATCCTGTTCTTCATGACCAAGTGATCCTGGCATGGTTTTGCTGCATGTTTGATACCTGATACATCAGAGATTTTGTATTTTTTATTAGTTAGCAAATATAAACCATATAATCTCTTAAACATTAGATAACTAAGAATTTAATGAGAATGAATGTGTACCCTGCATCTGAGTATATTCCCAGCTTTAGTCCTTTGTTGTGCACATAATCTGCTAATGCTTTTATTCCTGAAGGGAATGTTGAAGCCTTGGGAACCAAATACCCCTGGAATTTTTGTTTAGATGAAATAAGAAATTCGTCATTCGCGTGTACGAATCTACTTAATTTGCGAACACACTTGGAGTATAATGGAATAAAACAAAGAAAGTAAGAAACTCAACGTTACTTATTTTGTGACGTACTAACTACTCATTAGTTGATCTGATACAATTATTCGCAAGATAATGACTTATTACGAGATCACTTCAAACACATATACATTTACGTAAATAAATAAAGGAGGGCGAACTGGTAGCAAAAATTGTAGAGTTTTGAGAGTGAGATTGCACCTGAGAATCTCTGTTGAGTTCTCCCCAGCAATCATCTGTAGAGTAATTAGGTTATTTTCCCGACTAACCAAGTAGAATAAATATAATGCACATATACTCAAATCATAATTAAACAAAGAGATTAGATTTACCTATGTTAATGTATTTGTATCCTAGTTCCGATAATCCACTCGACACCATTGCATCAGCTGAGGAAAAAAAAAGATAAATTTCGGTAACAGATTATTAATTCGATTTACGTTTCTTATAGTATTAAAACTATGAAATGCGTCTCTATTAAAAAAAAAATCTCTAAATTTTATTAGGATGAATTGTAAATATACCTGTCTCTCTTATCATTTGCTCGTTAATGTTGCAACCAAAGTGGTTCCAACTATTCCACCTGGTGAACCAACATGAAGTACATGACATACATTATTATTACACGTATAATTTGAAACTCGGGGTAACGAAATGAGAGGAAGAAGTGTAAATACCCCATTTGTGGTGTACGACCGAGACTGTTTCCGTATGAGCCATCCTTCCTACGAAAATGAACTCGAGCCGCATGAGTAGTCCCCAACAGCATGACCATTGATACAATAACTGAGAGTTTTAGATGCATGTCTGTAAGATGCGCCATTGCTCCTGACTTTGGTTTGTAAGGTTATGTGCATGTACCCTCGTATTTATACTATCTGTTGGTCACAAGTAGGTCACAAGTGACTTAGAGAGTCAGAGCGTATATTTGTCATCATTCTATTAGGGAATGTATGAATACTAATTATTTCAAATATCTCAAATGTGATAAGATTCTTTTTGAAACATGACAAGATCGATTTTTAACATATTAATTAAGATCCTTCACGGATATGCAACATTTTCTACCTTTAAGTTTTAAGCACATTATAACAAAATTCTAAATAATCTGCTCACCGAGTAAGGCTGTTGAAATGTGCTTTGCGTTCAAAAAAATCGCCGGCTTCACTAAACATGACCTTGTGGTACCCAATTATTCCCAAAAAACCAAAAATAAAATAAAAGAAAGAGGATTAAATCCAGAAGCAAGGAAGGTAATGTTTTTTTTTTCTGATTTTTATTTTAAAAAATAAGCAAGGAATGCAATAAATTAAATGAGAAAGAAACCATATAAATTCAAAATATATACAACCACAACTCCATATATATTAGCCTCATACACACGCGTCTTGACTCATCAACATTATCTTATCCTGGCACAAATTGCTCCCTTAATATCGTGGCTATGTTCTACTTTTAGGAAGATAATGTCCTAATCTTACTAACTTATAATCCCATATCAACTCTGTACCAAAAAAAAAAAAAAAAAAATAATCCCATATCAACTAATAAAGGTTATAAATCATGAATTTTTTTTTTAAAGTATAAATCATGATTTTAGTATCTCCATTTCTTTTGATTTATTATTTTCCTTGGAATGAGAGGAATTCTAAACAAAATATATACTCCGATAAAGAATCGCAACAAACCTAAACCAAAACTATAATCATTTCTAAACATTTTACAATGAGCTTGTTTGTGTATAAAAGTAACCGTTTATCTTGATTTATGGTGCATAGTATAATTTATCGTTATGTTACATTCGTGTGTATGTAATTAAACTACAAGTATCTAATAAAATCCGGCCTTTTACTTTTCCATGAACGTACTATTTGTTATTCCTTAGATTTAATATTCAAATATCAACTCTTTTGTAAATTGGCACTCTGTAAGGGTCTTCCAACACTGCACTACCAAAATTTTGTTTAACACCCCGACCCTTCATCGGAAGTAATCACACCATGCTGAGTTTTGTTCCCAAAGACCAACACGGGGCCCTTTGTGGCACTTTGATCTCACTCATGTGCACCCTGGGGAAAAGATATCACCCATATTCCTAAGCTACGCCCAATTATATATGTATGTCCCATGCTAGACGATGGTATCAAAAGCACTCAAGAAGGCTGATGTGAATTGTCAATAGTCCCTCCCTTTATTGTTTGGAAGTAAAGTATATCTCTAAAATGGAGAAAAGATGATTAATTAAGGGACCAGTTGGAAATAATGTAGGGAAAACCTTGGTTTTACGCTAGAACTTTAGAAGAAGGAGAAGCAAAGGCCTAAAAAGCTGCAGTCCAGTGCCCACTGAGAAGTCGCTAGGCTTATCATTACTTGAGAAATTCTTGCCATTTTCATAAAAGAACACTCTAGGTCTAGTAGGAGGATTTTTGGTTACGAATTTAACAATATAAATTTCATAAATAAAAATTAAATTAAAAGTTATATCCTCGTCTCGTATAATGAGAACGACTCCATTTACTTAATTAAATTTAAATGTGTTGATTTGGAATTTAATTTGTTGGTTTAAACTAAACACAATTGAGTGATTAGGGCCGGGTTTCCTTCATTATCCATTTATTTTGAATTCAAGTCGTATGGTACAGTCACAACTCACAATCTGAGAGTAGTAAAGCTTCTCGTTAACACTACTCTAGCTCTCATTTCGTACACGATTCAACTGGTTAAGTTGATCAATAAATCGTTACTAACTGATCCAAATGCTCAACTACTACCATTAAGTATAATGACCTGCATTAAATAATTAAGTGGAAATTATCAACGAATAAAGTCACTATTCGGTTGTGTTTTATGAAGAAAAACCATCGAACTTTAATTTCAAATAAAGCAAAAAATCATCCTTACACTTTTTACCAACTAATACTGGTAGTAGTTTAATTTTTTTTTCTTCTTTTTTTGACTGAAAGTACCAAACTAGGAGTAGTTACTACGCTATGAACAAAAAGGGCAAGGTTGGTTAGCAACTGTGCATATTTTGTGGATTAGCTAGAAAGCAAAACATTGTGGAAAGCTTTTTTTTTTTTTAAGGTCAAACAGGGGCTAAGCATTCATATCAAGATCCGCAAGGGTTGTATAACACCCTCCGGAAAGTTGTTTACAAATTACAATGAATAGATCATGGCCACTAAGGGGACTAAGCCTAGCTACAAAATGAGCTACTACTGTATTACCTTCCCATTTAACATGAGAAATAACAAACTCGTGAAAGCTACTACCAAGGTCGCTAATGTCCACAAGCTTTTATTGACCTTTAGTTCGTTTCAGGTACGTATGTACGCATCTCAGTCCAAAGAATCAAACACGAGGAAAGTTACGTAATGTTTAGCTTTTCAAGATGTGGTAACTGGTAAGAGTAGGGACGATGGCTATATCTCTGCATGGTTTACTATAATTTACATGTACTCGTAAAAAACTGTTCTCGTCTTTGAGTCAAAAATCGAACTTGTAGGTTATGATTCAGTCAATGATTTTATACCGTATTACCATGCATTTCTGAAAATTTTGCGTAAGCGCCGCCTATTTAAGGCAGAGACGCTCCCAAGATTTAGACTTGAGAGTTGAGACATACGGAGTAGTCTCTAGTGAAGCTCGACTACTTGTGCAATTTGTAAGAGAACCATCGTAATCAAATTTAATTCCTAAACAGATTAGTAAGGATTTAAGGTTGTATCGACAATTTTATAGCGTAACGTTATATACTACTTTCTGATGACATGATGTAATAATCTAGGACATACGGATAGGAGAAGAAGTTTGTCGATAAGTTTGAGGATCGAAATCTGGTAGGGATGTGACATTGTGACTACAATGACATATGAGTTGATCTTCATGGTACCAAAAGCTAGGATATGAACGACGACGATGACGAAAAAAGATGAGAACAGTTGACTTTAGATCGAAACGGTAAGCTTGAGAAGTGACAGCTTGTCGAGTACTCTACTTTCTCGTGCAAAGGCTAGTAGAAAGGCCCAATAATAACAGAAAAAATAAATGGGCCGGCCTTGAATTGGAGAAGATGTCTGAAGTCAGAATCCCGATGGGTATTGAGTTTAATGTTACATGAGTGCTGAGATTGGCATGGAAATGGGATTCATTAGGCCCAATGTGTACTCAAGAAGATAGCCTGACTTTGGCTTTGGGGCTGAAGAAATCTTATGGGTCTTTTCAGATGTCTTTTTTTTTTCCGTCGAATGTAGCCCATTTCGTATGTCGGGTATTTTGCGTCAATTATGGGTTCGAGTAAAGTTCAGACATGGACAATTAGATTCGTATCGGTGATCTGCACAATATCGATCTTGTACTAACTTTGTCACCGGAATAACCAAATTTCAAATATTATTACGAATTCATCATTATAAATATGAGTTATTGGAATCGTCATAGAGTTACTATGATCAATCAGGTCATTTACGGATCACGTTATTAGGATCGGGTCAAATTGGTCCTGTCAACATCAAGTCTAGCTATAACTAAGCTATTTGATTGTGATCAGGTGATCTTGTATTTCGAGTCGATTTCAGGTACAATCGGAATATTTGATCTATCATTATAGGTCACTCACTCGGGTTTGGGACATTTCTTCCAGGTCTTACTATGTTGGAAGGACAATGCGAGAATTTGGATACGCCATTTTACACAGACAGGTTGATCTCCCAACCATCAGACGAGCTTTCCCATGGGCGTTGCCATCACAATGTTACTAGGAAGGGATGTGATGTCGGCCCAAACGTAGATCTAGGGAGCAAGAGCGGCCCATGACGCGATGTGTAAGTGGGCATAGAACACACACTGAGCAATCTTTGGGCCCACTACTTGTTCAATAAAATTGTTGGAGAAACGACAACAAATTGATCGTTGGGCAGCAAAGATAGAATCATACAAGGATTGATTCTGGTCCCGTGCGCAATCGGGTGGGACCCGGACCCGGACAACTACGGGGATGTAGTACCATTGTACATGGCATGCAAATCTAAGCTCCCACTTAAGTCGAGTAAAGCTGAAGTCACATCTCTATCAATTTTTCAACAAGTAACCCCATCCCAAGATCGATTTTTGTTTCAAAGAAGTAATGAAGAATTGCTTAATATACACTCATTGATAAAAAGTGGTCCAACTCATTTCAAAAAAGAATTCACTAAAGAGCGTTTTACAGTGTAGATGAGTTGACGGTAATTTTCATTTGCAAAATCATATTTCAATTGTCAGTTTAAATCACAATGTATACAGTAATAATACTAGGATATTATTATACGGATTTTTTTTATTGGTAATCCATTGTAACGTTGTCAATATTGAAGTATTATATTGTAAAATTACTATATAATCATGAGGTATTGAATTGTCAAAGTTAAATTTCTATCGTGGTATAATTGAAACTACATTTGAAGCCAATTCCAATTTACCATTGTCATTTGACCCAATATTCTTGATAACTTAGCTTGTGGAGTAAGATTTTGGTCAACGTTTAATAATTGCATACTCCGTATACTACATTGCATAAAAATGACGACAACGCCGCAAGAAAGGAAGGGAAAGAAAGCGTATGAAGGTTTCATAGGCCTCTCTTTCCTAGCTAGTGGGCGCAATTGCCGTCCTACATAAGTCCATTGTTACCTTGTGATCACAATGTGAATAACATATGAAAGATGTCTCTATATCACGTGGGATTCAACTTAATTCCAAATTGCTAGTAGCTAGAATAACGTAGTTACATCTAAGTCGTTTAATGATTATAAGTGTTAGCATTCTTCTCCTTTAAGGTTCCAAGTCGAGTAGTCGAGTGAAAGAGTACATGGAAGGACACGGTGATTTGCTAGAACGATACTAATGAACTCGATAGATATGTAGTCTCTCTCACATGTATATGTATCAGACTATCAGTCATTGAAAAGAAAATGAGAGTGTCACGTTCTCAAACAGTTTTGATTTATTGTTGGACATAGTAAAGGTTTGTTATTGTGGGAGCTCGATCAAGGTGAGTCATCACACCCCCGACGTAATTGGAGGTTGGGGGTTTGATCCTCTTAGCTTAGCTTGTTGGCTTGGGTCTCCTGTTAGATTTATACCTGGGGGACATAGGAAAAGAGGATAATTCTTCATGGTATGATGAACGGCAGTTACAGCGAATCTCAAATAAAGTTTTACACGTAGTTGAGATGGTGAATTATTGTTCAAGCCGTGACTGAAATGATGTATAGGCGTGTACCTTGTGTCCTTATCAGTGAGATTACAAATCAATATCAGTTAGAATTATTGTGTTTTTCTTCACCAAGTTTATGTTCACGCTAGAGAAACTCCAGCAACTTCTGCAAGTAGTCATGGAACAAAAATGTTCCAATCATCCACTTTCGTTCAAATGGGATTGTGTTGGTACACGGTTTGAGTTGGGCCACAACCCTTGGAAATTGGAGGCCCAATGTCCTTGATAAAGCCCAAATGATGTCCTTTTGCTCCCATCCAATGGATGCCAAAGGGAATGAAGGGTCAAGATGAGGGGGGGACCTACAAGCTTGCCTTTTAGGGTTACCTCCTCCTCTATAAATACCCCTCATTTCCTCAACTTCAAGGAGAATTATTATCTCATTTATTACCACATTTATTGACATTCTCTCATTATTGCTATCATTTACTGCTGACCGCACCCGACTGACTTAAGCATCGGAGGGGCGTCGCCTGGGTAGATCCCGGGCTCTCCCTTTGACTGTTTGCTCTTGGTTGCAGGTTAGGAATATAGACCCCATCTATCCCAAATCCGAACTCACACCAACATTTGGCGCCGTCTGTGGGGATAGATTGGAGTAGTCTTAATTCTTGACCGCGACTAGGATAAGTTGGACGCGGTAGAAGATGGTAGCCGAGACCAGAAAGAAACCCAGCAAGCCGACTGCGGGCACCCACCCTCCGGGTGCGCCGCCCCCTGAGGACAACAATCCCTTCATCGGCCCCTGTGATCCGGTGACGGGAGAGTTGCTGCGACCGACTACTTCCACCGCGGTTGACCCAGCTCGACCGGTGGAGCAGCCGAGGTCGAATGATCCGGTCAGGCCACTTCCGACTGCGACTGTAGAGGAGGAGCGCAGCCGGAGAGGTTACGTCCAGGTTGATGATTACGAAGTCGAGTCCGAGGATGAGGAGGAGACCGAGACCGACAGTCGTGACACGTCAACCTTCGAGGCGCGGGTGGCCACAGTCAGGGAGGAGCTGCGGAAGGAGATGTTGGAAAACTTGGATGCGCAGATGGCCGCATTCCGAGAGGAGACAGTGGCGCGGATGCCAGTGCTCTCTACCCAGACGCAGCCGGTCTCGTCCGCGACCAAGAAGAAGAAGAGGCCTGGTGTCAACACTCGCATTAAGAGGGCAGTTGCGCGGGCAGAGGAGGCGCAACGACAGGCTAACCTCAAATTCTTGGATGCGCGTCTTATCATCGACGCAAGTAAGGCAAGGAAGGAGAGGGAGAAGAAGAAGGAAGAAGAGGAGAAGCAGCGGCTGGAGAAAGAAAAGGAGAAACAGAAAGAGAAAGAGAAGGAAAAGAGAAAAGAGAAGGAGAAAGAGAGACAGAAAACCCAAATGTCTTACAAGAAGTTTACAGAGAAGGAGAAAGGAAAAGGCGTAGTGGTGGAGGAGCGAGTGTCCGCGTACGATCGGTTGGGGCCACACCCAATGCGTCCCAATGGGCCGATCCGGATCGGGTCGCGGTCGCCTCCAAAGACGCGACATGTAGAGCACACTCACCACTCACGACCGAAGAACGGGACCCCACCGCGCAGGGTGAAGCCGCGTCGGGATCATGACAGCCCATCTGAGTCCGAGGACGAGACGGAAGGAGAGGCGAGTTCGAAGTATTATAGCCGTGGACATGGTGGTAGGTCCACACTGTTATGCGACTCTCCCTTCACAAGCTGGATCCTGATCGCGGACAAACCGCCGGGGGTCAAGAAACCCAAAATGACGGAGTATGACGGGGTCGGAGACCCGCATGATCACATATCTTCATATTTGCACAATATCAGTTATTTGACTATGGATGAGCCCACCATTTGTAAGCTATTCCCCTCTACGTTGTGCGGCATTGCGCAGAGGTGGTTCGATCAGTTGCCCCCCAATAGTATCGACTCTTGGAGGGAGTTGAGGAAGAAATTTGCTGGCCACTTCGTCACCAGCAAGACAAGGAAGAAGACATCTATCCACCTCGCCACAGTTAAGCAAGGAGACCATGAGACTTTGGATGAGTACATTCAGCGGTTCCGCATGAACGCGACGCATGTCACCAACCTTACTGACGAGGCTGGGGTTGCGGCGTTGATTATGGGAATGGCCGAGGGTAGATGTAAATATGACTTGGTTGCGAAGGAACCAAGAACGATGGTGAGCGCTTACCAGAGGGTGGCTGCGCATGTCAATGCCTCCTTGGTGAACAGCTCGGGGCGCAAAGAGAAGGCAGCGGCGGTGGCGCAGCCCAGGAATCAGGATTTCTCGGCCGCGCGCCGGCCGCACAATGGTTTGCGCAACCCGGGGCGATTCAACACCAATATTAGAAACATCTTTTTGGCAATCAAGGAAAGTGAGATGTTGCCCGCACCCAGGCCCATGTCCGATGCGGACAGGACACAGCCGCACCAATACTGTGAATATCATTTGGAGAACGGGCACAACACCCGCAATTGTCCCAACCTGGAGGATGTGTGTCACAATTTGGCCGATAACGGCTTGTTGAAGGCGTACCTTGCTCGGCTGCGGGGGCAGCGAGATAGGTACCGTCAACAAGCCCAAGGGCGCAACAACAACAACAACAACAACAATTATAACAATTACAACAACAACAATCGCAACAACAATGGATGGCCGGGCAATCGACCGCGGCCACCAAGAGAAGGAGGGAACAGAGAGCATAGTCCGGGTGTGATAAACACCATTTCAGGTGGGTTCGCAAGTGGAGGGCCAAGCCACCGCGGCCGGAAGGAAAATTTGAAAAATTTTGTCAACTCCATTGCGACACCCCTGACCAGGACTATCCGCATCCCAGATATCACTCTGAGACAAGCTGATATCACCGAGGTGCGCACACCTCATGATGACCCGGTGGTGGTCACTATGAAGGTGGCGAACAAAGATATACGAAGATGCCTGGTTGACACAGGATCCTCGGTGGATATCATGACTTTGGAATGTTTGTTGAAGCTGAAATATACAAGGAAGGACATCAAGCCACTCCGTGAACCGATTGTGGCATTTGGAGGGCAGACAATCTACCCGCTGGGCTCGATCAGACTCCCTGGTGCCATCGGTACCGGGAGCGCGATCAGGACCGCGTTGGTGGAGTTTATTATCATTGATATTCCCTGCGCATACAATGTGGTCATCGGAAGGCCGATGTTGAATGAGGTGGTTGGTCTTGTGTTTACCTTGGGCTTACTTATGTTATATATCACTGATGAGGGAAGACCGGCTATCATCCGGGCTGATCAAAGGACAGCGCGGGAATGTTATCATGCTGGGCTGCGGCCACCCATGATCAACCTTGATGATGCCGCACCCGAGGACCAACCAGCTAAAAAGAGAAAGGAGAGGGGAGAACAGTCTGAACCGACCGCGATGACATTTTCCATTGAAACTTTGGACGCGCGTCATGGTCTAGAAGGTCCCACCCAACCCCATGAGGAGACAGAAGAAGTGGCCCTTGAAGAGGGCAATCAGGAAAGAGTAGTGCGCATCGGTAGGAACCTGGCTGCGACAGAGCGGGATTCACTGATCGCGCTGCTCAGAGAATACAAGGATGTGTTCGCATTCACTGTCGAAGAGATGCCGGGACTCGATCCCGCAACCATTACACATAAGCTGAATGCGGACCCAAACGTTAAACCAGTGCACCAGAAGAGAAGGCATTTTGGGACCGAGAGGTCCGAAGCCATTAAGGAGGAAGTCAGTAAACTCCTTAAGGCTGGTTATATCGAGGAGTGCATGTATCCGACATGGCTGTCGAACGTTGTGCTTGTAAAAAAGCCCAATGGATCGTGGCGCATGTGCGTCGACTTCACCGATCTGAACAAAGCGTGCCCAAAGGATGGCCAACCTTTGCCGCGCATGGATAGATTAGTGGACTCGACCTCGGGACACGCACTACTCAGCTTCATGGATGCATATGCTGGGTATCATCAAGTGCCCCTAGAAGCAGTTGACCGACCCAAAACCGCATTCGTCACTCCGCTGGGAGTTTATATGTACCGCGTCATGCCGTTTGGGTTGAAGAATGCGGGGGCGACGTTTCAGAGGTTGGTCAACCATGTGTTTGAGGGGCAGATTGGGCGCAACATGGAGGCCTATGTTGATGATCTGATAGTGAAGAGTGTGGTGGCCGCGGACCACACAAAGGACTTAGCAGAAACTTTTGCAACTTTGCGCAAGTACAACATGAAGCTGAATCCCAAGAAGTGCGTTTACGGGGTGCAGTCGGGGAAATGCCTGGGTTTCTTGGTCAGTGAGCGCGACATTGATGCGAACCCAGAGAAGATAAAGGCGATTCTGGATATGCCTTCCCCCAAGTGCGTCAAGGATGTACAGCGGTTGACTGGGTGCGTAGCGGCACTTAGCCGATTCATAGCTAAGTCTGCTGACCGTTGTCTACCATTTTTCGACGCGCTCCGCAAACGCAAAACCTTTGAGTGGAATGACGAGGCTGAAAAGTCTTTTCTTGAACTCAAAGACTACTTGACAAAGGTACCAAAGATTGTGGTGCCTAAAGAAGGAGAAGAGATTATGATGTACCTGTCTACGGGGGAGCGAGCAGTGGGGGCTGCGCTGGTAGTCGAGCGCGATGGCTCACAATGCCCTGTTTATTATGTGAGCCACGCACTCGCCGCGGCCGAGTTGCGATACCCACCGCTCGAGAAGCTAGCACTGAGTTTGTTGATTGCGAGTAGGCGGCTGAGGCCTTACTTCCAAAGCCACAAGATTGTGGTAATGACTAATTTTCCACTCCAAAAAATATTGGGAAGCCTCGACGGGAATGGTCGGTTGCCGCGTTGGGGCTGTGAGTTGAAAGGGTTCGGAGTGGAGTACAAGTCGAGGAAGGCCTACAAAGGGCAAGTGCTAGCTGACTTCGTCACTGAGTGCATGTTCAGTGAGGAGTTTGTGTTACCCAACACGCAATGGCAGCTGTATGTTGATGGGTCCTCGAATTCAGGTGGCAGCGGAGCTGGAATAGTAGTAGTGTTGCCGAGTGGTGACAAAACTGAGTACGCGCTGCGCTTCGGGTTCGAGGCCACTAACAACGAAGCAGAGTATGAAGCTCTGATTGCGGGTTTACAGATGTGTGTGGCTGCGGGGGCGACCAATGTCAAAGCATTCTCGGATTCGGCCGTGGTGGTCAATCAAATAACTGGCAAATTTGAGGCGAAGGATCACATGGCCAGATACCGAGATGCAGTCAAGAAGATAATTGAGGGTTTTGAGACGTTTGAGGTTGAGCAGATTCCGAGGTCAGAGAATCAGCAGGCAGACGCACTGGCACGTCTGGCGAGTTCGTCGGTTAACGACAACCCCAGAGTAGTGCAGTGGAAAGTTTTGCCATTGCGCAGTATTGACGCAACCCCAAATGTTTTGGCCTTAGATCGCAGTCCGGAGTGGATGGCCCCCTTGTTTGTGTATCTGAAAGAAAACAAGTTGCCTGAGGATGAGAAGGAGGCAGAGAAGGTGAAGAGGCGCGCTGAGTGGTTCACCCTTATGAATGATGAGCTTTACAAGAAAGGGTATACTCATCCATTCCTGAAGTGTGTAGACCCAACTGAGGGCGATTACATTTTGAGAGAGATTCACCATGGCGAGTGCGGTGGCCATATCGGAGCTAGGGCAATGGCTGGCAAAGCTCTGCGACTTGGGTACTACTGGCCCACGATGCAGAGTGACGCGGCCGAGATCATGAAGAAATGTGACCGCTGTCAGAGGTTTGGTCCGACCTCGCATCGGCCTGCAACCCCACTCAAGCCTATCATTGAACCTTTGCCGTTTGCGAGGTGGGGGTTAGACATTGTGGGACCTCTCCCTCGCAGCCAATGCCAAAAGACATTTCTGATTGTCGGAGTGGATTACTTCACTAAGTGGGTTGAGGCGCAGCCGGTCACCCGCATCCGGGACGATGAGACAATGGCTTTCATGTGGAAGCACATATTCACCAGGTTCGGAGTGCCTCGACGCGTTACTCTTGACAATGGTACGCAGTTCGACAGCGGCCCATTTCATGAGTATTGCGCCGACTACGGTGTGCAGACATGCTATGCCTCTGTTTCTTATCCTCAAGCAAATGGCCAGGTTGAATCTTCCAATAAGCTGATAGTAGGGGCGTTGCGGAAAATGGTGGACGAGGCCAAAGGCAAGTGGGTTGAGCAACTGCCAGGAATCTTGTGGGCGCTAAACACCACCGCCAAGCGCGCTACAGGGGAAACCCCTTTTCAGCTCGTCTATGGCTCGAATGCGGTGTTGCCAGTAGAATGGGGTGCTAAGTCACTGCGAATTAGCACCTACGAGCCAGAAGAGAATGAGAAGGAGTTGCGGGTTGCGCTGGACTTACTGCCTGAGCTGCGGGGCAATGCGCTACTGCGAGTGGAAAGGCAAAAGCAAGACATGGCCCGCGCATACAACAAGAAGGTCAACCCAAGGAGCCTCGAGGTCGGTGACTATGTGTTGAGGAATATCGCAGCCACAGGAAAGGATGTTCCTGGTGGCAAGCTGAAACCGAAGTGGGAAGGACCACTCCTTGTCGTCGAGAAAGTCAGGGATGGAACTTTTCGCTTGGAAGAGCTCGATGGCACACCTGTACCGAGACCATGGAACCTCATCCACCTCAAAAAATACTATGCTTAGTTGTGTTTAAGTTGTAACATATCCCATTTTGTACTTAGTAGTTTTATCAAGAATGTAGCGCAATGCGCACCCTAACGATGTATTTCCTTCGTTTGACATTAATGAAAGGGCCTGCGGCCAAGTAGTTTCCATCATTTCAATGGTTTACTTTGTTGTATTAGAACTTCCTAAAACAAAGTTGGTCGGAGTCCGGAGTTTCACCGGCCGCGACCAACGAATTTTTTCAAAGCCGGACTTCGTCGGCCTTATAGTCCTATTCTGAGCCGCACTTCGTCGGTCTCAATGAGGAAAGTTCGTTCCAAGCCGCCTTCGTCGGACTTGATGAGATCAAGGACGGTGTGCTAAAGCCAGGTCGAGTTGGATTATTTCGCCACTCGAACGGTGAATAACCACTGTTGGGGGAGGGACATCACCGCCTCCGATGGTCAGCCGCGGATCGACCATACTTCATGGGGACTCGAATACTTTCGTTATTCGGGCGCGGTTGGCGACAATTCAAATTTCAATGTTTACCTGATGCGGGTTAAGACGTTATATTCATCCCACTGAGTTGGGTGCGCGTCGAATAGGGATTCATGGATCACCCGGCTCGCATCAGAGGCAGGGCTGCAGACGTGGCCCTCGGCGAACATGTCTCCAGCTCGGATTCGTTCGCCTACGCACTCGTGCCCAGTAATCAGGGGCGTTCGCACTGCGATGCTGGGTATATATGAGGCGTAGAACCCCAGATCCCCGGGCCCGGATAGTCGAGTCGAAACTTCACCGGCTCAAAATGACATCTCGGGCTCGACCCTCGTTGATATCCGAGTTCTATTTCGAACGAAGGATGGGTTGTAATGGCCCACAAAAAACGAGCTGAGCCATAATATTCCACCCTTGGGTTAATACCCCGAGGGGCGCACCTAAATAATAAGTTATTTTTGTTTTGTTTTTGCAGGTACTATGTTAAAATTTATACAAGTGTCAAAACTTGTTAAGTCAAATGCGCACCCAATTTCAGGGGCGATATTTGAGTGCGATGATTGACTCCTTTCCGGGGTTAAGTCGTTCTGTCATGTCACATTCGCACCCAACTTCCGGGGCGAAGTGAATTTCAAGAGGTCGAAATCGCACCCAATTTCAGGGGCGATATTCGGTTGCGCTTTTATCTCCTATTTCAGGAGCCAAGTGTTTGTAATCACAGTGAAGTCGCACCCAATTTCAGGGGCGAAGCCCGGCTACGATTCCTGTTTCTACTTCAGAAGCAAAGGTGATTGTGGAAAGGACAAAGAAATATTTATGCAAGTATATGAAGACAGTTGAAAAGGAAAACGAGTACTTAGTCATTCACAAGAAAGAAATTGTCAAAACCGCAGCCAACACACCCCTCTCGAGGCGGCTGCGGTGGTACATCATCAAATTGTTCTAAGTAAAGATTGTTCAAAAATACAAGTACAAAAATACTATCTAGGGGGCAACAGCTGGTGTGGTGGCGTCGGTAGTGGTCGCGGTGGCATTCTCTGGCTGAGCAGCACCATCTCCTTGCTCCTCGTCGCCGTCATACTCGTCACCACCCTCATCATCATCATCATCACCACTCTCATCATCGTCATCATCGACCTCGTCGTCGCCATCGTCAGATTCTAAGTTAATGACGGGTGGTGGTGTAAACACTGGCTGCTCCCTGGGCTCTGGCTCCGGCGCGACCTCGTCAACGTTGATGGTGTCAGGCAACTTCCAGATGTCTTGTCGCGCATGCTCCATCAGGCTGTTGCGCCGCGCAAGCATGAACTCTACGTCCTGCGCCACGAGGTCAGAATCCTCGAAGGAGGCAAGGAATTCAGCTTCAGCGCGCACCAGTGCGGCTTTGTATGCTTCCACCTCTACTGGAGCTAAGGTTGTTGGATGCTTGTCCGAGATGGCATCCACTTCCCTTAGTGCAGAGATGGCAGCTCGTTTCATGCCTTCAGCAGCCTCGAAGCGCACATCATCCATCTTATCGTTAACAAGTACTTGGAAGTCAGGAGAGGCAAGGAACTTGGCTTTGGCGTTGCAAGCCCGGTGCGCCCAAAACCAGGCATGACCCTTCGCGTTCTCCACTTGAGTCTTCAGCACGCTCTCTCTTTCCAGAGCCGCAGCCAGATCTTCCTTCAACTGCGCACTGGCCTCGCTCAACGCTGAGTTGGCTTCTGTGAGCTTCTCCTTCTCCGCATTCAAGGACGAGTTGACGCGCTTCAACTTTTCACTGTCCTTGTGAAGCTCAGTCACTTTACTCATGATCGCATTGGCATCAGCCTGCGACTTCTGCGCCCTCTCCTCGGCCGCGACCAGCTTGGCCTCTGCATCTTTCGCGCGCTCACCGGCGTTGAAAACTTCAATGTTAAGCTTGGCCACTTCCGCGGTGAACGCGCGGATATCCCTATCCTGTTGCGCCGAGACCGCGGCCAGCTCCTTATACCGATGCGCCTCATACTGCATTTTGGTGGCGGGGTCACCATAGTGATCAAATATATGAGCCGCGATGCCAGCCAACTGCAAAAGAGGAACAAAGTAAGGTAAAAGTCTGCAACAACCATACACTTGGGAGTTGCAGTGTAAGAGTAAAGAAATACAAAAGTATGGATCATTGGAAACTTACACTGAAAGCGTGCCCACAGAAGTGTTCCAGCCAGTTGCTGGGTGTGTCCTGATTGCGCGACCAGTCACGGAACGGCACCAAAGCCTCGTTGAGAGACTCCGTCAGCCCCCTGATGGCCCAAACCCCCTCCACGTTAGGCTTGTCGGGTATGGGCATCAGCCGCGTGGAACAGCCACCCAAGCCTGAGCGCGAAGGATAGTCAGAGCGGCGGTATGCGAAAGAGCCTTTGTAACGAAGGGAAGTAAACTTACTTGGGCCAAACGCAGTCCCCAAATCCTCAAAACGAGGCGCATCCATGCTCTGCTCACTCCCGTCCGCGCTATCGCCTTCACCACTCGGCTGCGTCCGATAGTGGCGAAGAGACTTGCTCGCGCGTTGATGGTCGTGAACCTACAAGGAAAAGACAAGTTAGAAAGAATAACAAGCTACACAAAAGAATGACAAGATACACAACAGAAAGAATGAAAGAGAACAGTCAGTAGGAGTACTCACCGGGGACAAAGTCTCCTCAGCCGCGGCCGTTTCTTTGCCGGGACGACGGCGGATTAGTGGAGAGGTCGACTGCTCCGGCTGTTCAGTCGACACCGGCTCCTCCGCAAACACTTGCTGTATAACAGGTGATTGCGGAGCAACCACCTCCTGCACGACCGGTGATGGCGGATCAGCCACCTCTTGTATGACAGGCGACGGCGGAGATGGTATTACTTGGACCAGGGGCACCTCGCGCACCGGCTGCGCGTCTAGAGGAGTGGAGGAGGAAGATTTCTTCTTTTTCTTCTTCTTCGACTGAGACCCGGCTGGTTGCGAAGGGGATGGCTCAGCTCGTTTGCGCTTGCCTCCAGCGCTCTTTTTCTTCAGCGCAGCGGTCTCTTCGCGACCCTGTCGCACATTTTCGGGTGCGTCTGCGTCCTTCCCACGCTGAAGCATCATTCGCAACATGGTTTCGTTTGGCAGCTCGAATAGTTCCTTCTCGACTGCGGTGTATGCAGCTTCTGCAAGCACAAAGAACATGGAAAAACACTTAGAACAATACAAGCAAAAAAGCAATCAAAGTTTAAGGAAAGCATCCTACGAAATTCAGCTGCATTGACGGGTGTCATCAGGCCCGCAGCCAGTAGCCATCCATTTTTTATGGCTTGGTCCGAGGTGGGTGTCCAAACGCGATCCTTTGGCTCCGCACCTTTGGGCTGGAAAAAGTAGTCACGAAGTTCGCACATACGCGCACCCATGATAGGCTGCGCCCGAGTCGACAGCGGGGGGTCACCCGCAAGCCGCGCAAATGAAGGACGGTCCATTGGGGTGGCAGTCGCATCCAAACCAACCCAGAAAAACCTGTTCTTCCACACGGTATCGTTTTTACGGGGTTTGGTTGGTTGCGTCACGTAGTGGCCGTCATCGACCTTGCGGGGACTAAAAGTAAAGAACCCGAACTGGTTGGAAGATACCCGGTGAAGTGACTTAAAAAGGTCGATTGAAACGGGGATCTTCGCAGCCAAACAGGCCATCACAAAGCCGTTAATAGTCAGAAAGGTGTTAGGGGTAAGCTGTGCGGGGCACAGATGGTAATGTACAAGGAGGGCCGCGGTGAACCTAGGAACGGGCAATCGCAACCCGCTAGCAATGGATAACTCGTGGACTGCGAAGCATTCCGGAGGGGGTTCACACAAAATGGACCCGGCTTCGGGAACGGTGAGCAATACAGGGGGTCTAATCCCGTATTCATTACAAAACGCTTTCAGTGCGTCAGGGGTGTATGTGGCTATAAAGGCTTCGTCAATCCTAGCGGTCTTGTACACCCCCATCGCATCCAGTGGGGCGCGCGGCGCAGGGGCATCACCCTATTCCGGTTGTGTTTGCGAGGTGGTCGCAGCCGAAACAGGGGCGTGCTTCTGTGTGCGCGGCCGAGAGGCAGAAGAAGAGTCACCTGGTTGCGTCATCTGCGTTGAAGGCAAGAAAGCAACGGTTACGTTATATCGACACAGGGTCAAAGTCCAAGTCAATAAACGACCAACCGAATCATGGTCTTCACCCCATGATTTCGGTTGCGACAACCATACTTTCGCCTCGCAACCCAGATCAACCCGCTCGGCGGTTGGGTGACGCGGATCCCGTTTTAGACCCCGATTCGTCATTGTAAGATGCGAATAAAGGGCTAAAAAGGGAAAAAAGGGAAAAGAAGTAGGGCAACCAACGGTTACCCAGAAAAGTCGAAGACAAAACACATGCAAAAGAGGGCGTAAAAGGAAGGAAAAGTACCTTAGTTTGCCGGAAAGGGTGGTCGAACGTCGGATGTAAATCGGAGCGGCGAACGGCGGTTGAATTCCAAGTTTTTAAATCGAATTAGGGCAAAAAACCCTAATTTGTTTCGAGATTTGAAGGTGAAACAGTTTGTTTAGTGGGCGAAAGTTTGCGAAACAAAGGATTCACACACGATTACGGCGAAAAAAGGAAGGTTTGATCGAAAAGTTGGGAGATTTTTGGGTGAAAATTCGAGAAAAGTCGGCGAAAAGTTGAGAGAAAAGGTAGAGAAAAGTTTTCGAAAAGTTGGGTGAAAAAAGGAGTAAAAAGTGATTAATGGGGGCGGAGAGGAATATTTATAGGAGAAAAGAGTCGGGGGCAAAACGGTAAAATCGCTCGATTTTACACAATTTTCAGTAAAAGTCATCATTAACTGTCATAATGAACAGTTAATGTCAACGGCTTTTTACCATTCCGAGGCGACTGTTCCGCTTCCCAAGCGCGTAACGGCTCGAGGGAATCTTTTTCAAATTTTGCCAGACTTTTCGAATTCGACACCCAATAATTTCGCAACGCCAATCGAGATCGATACTTTTTCCCAAATCGCACCCAATTTCAGGGGCGATGTCGATTCCAAAATTCGAAATCGCAACCAATTTCAGGGGCGATGTTCGATTGCGATTTCGCCTCAGCTTCAGGGGCGAAGTCATTTTCAAGAAGTCGAAATCGCACCCAATTTCAGGGGCGATGTTCGATTGCGATTTCGCCTCAGCTTCAGGGGCGAAGTCATTTTCACAAATTCGAAATCGCACCCAATTTCAGGGGCGATGTTCGATTGCGATTTCGCCTCAGCTTCAGGGGCGAAGTCATTTTCAAGAAGTCGAAATCGCACCCAATTTCAGGGGCGATGTTCGATTGCGATTTCGCCTCAATTTCAGGGGCGAAGTCATTTTCAAGAAGTCGAAATCGCACCCAATTTCAGGGGCGATGTTCGATTGCGATTTCGCCTCAATTTCAGGGGCGAAGTCATTTTCAAGAAGTCGAAATCGCACCCAGTTTCAGGGGCGATGTTCGATTGCGATTTCGCCTCAATTTCAGGGGCGAAGTCATTTTCAAGAAGTCGAAATCGCACCCAGTTTCAGGGGCGATGTTCGATTGCGATTTCGCCTCAATTTCAGGGGCGAAGTCATTTCAAGAAGTCGAAATCGCACCCAGTTTCAGGGGCGATGTTCGATTGCGATTTCGCCTCAATTTCAGGGGCGAAGTCATTTCAAGAAGTCGAAATCGCACTCAATTTCAGGGGCGATGTTCGGTTGCGATTTCGCCTCAGCTTCAGGGGGCGAAGTCGATTTAATCAAGTTGTTTCGAAACGTCAAGTTCAATTAGATTCAATTGACAATTTGACACCTCAATTTCAAGGAGCAATGTTCATTTCAGAAAGCCATGACAACGCACAAAGGTAGTAAGGATACACGTACGACCGTGAAGCTCGCAAGGGGCGAAGTTTTTCGATTAAAATCGAAAAAGTACGAGCCCCACGGCCTAGGCAAAATAAAGACAGGAAAGCGACATCATAGGGCTTTGTCAAGGCGCATTATATGAGCCAAGACAAAGGGTGGCCAGGGGATGCGCAGTCGGGTCACCCTCGGGGCCGAAGAAGGCCGAGACGAGATGATCGACAAGCGCAACCCGACTTCGAGGGGCTCTGTTGGTACACGGTTTGAGTTGGGCCACAGCCCTTGGAAATTGGAGGCCCAATGTCCTTGATAAAGCCCAAATGATGTCCTTTTGCTCCCATCCAATGGATGCCAAAGGGAATGAAGGGTCAAGATGAGGGGGGGACCTACAAGCTTGCCTTTTAGGGTTACCTCCTCCTCTATAAATACCCCTCATTTCCTCAACTTCAAGGAGAATTATTATCTCATTTATTACCACATTTATTGACATTCTCTCATTATTGCTATCATTTACTGCTGACCGCACCCGACTGACTTAAGCATCGGAGGGGCGTCGCCTGGGTAGATCCCGGGCTCTCCCTTTGACTGTTTGCTCTTGGTTGCAGGTTAGGAATATAGACCCCATCTATCCCAAATCCGAACTCACACCAACAGATTGCTAGCAATTTTTTTGTTTATTCTTTTATTCTTTTATTATAATGCTTACGTAATGTGATCGAGCGACAATTCTGTTATGCCTAACTTTTAATCTCAAACTTCATTTTCCATCAGTGGTGTTTCTAATAAATTTTTGTTCAACGTCAAGTCGTCAATTGATGTCGAAAGTGTAAAAAAATGCCGTTCTAATGTAGAGACATTTTCCACGCGTTCCTTTACTCTTGAATAGCTATACAACAAACCAACAAAGAAGCTAGAGGAAAGGAATTAAAGAAGCTGATTCAAATGCTGGATCCTTTAGAGAGGTAGGATAACATATTATATAATGTAGGAGATGATGATACATTTGATACATTGGACATAGAGTGCAATCTGATCATTTTATCATCAGAGTCAAATAAGATCAGATGGTCCCGAAATTACAGCTATGCCCCTCTCTTGATACATTTTCCCATGTGACAGTCAGCCTTTCGGCCAATGATAGCCTACCATGTCAGCAAACCGGCTGAAGGTCACGTGTGATTGGTTAATAAGTGAAGAATTCATCAGAAGTTTAAAGTGGGACCCAACGTGAGCTTCATAGTGATCGGCTGATCTATGATCAAGATTCAAGGCTTACAACTTACTAGGAAGTGATTTTATGGGGTGTTCTACTCCTTAGCATGTGTCAATGTTTTTTCTCCTCCGATTCTATTTAAGGGTTAGGTATCGACTATCGAGTTATCGAACTATTTTATTACGGTAGAATTATAAATTTTGGATACGGTATATATTTAAGGAGAAAACTATAAATGTGCCCTAATGTTACATTTGGTAATCAAGGTGAGACTTGTAATTTTGTCATATAATATACTGTACAACTTCTATCGTTAACGTTTTTAAGTTCAGTAGTTGTTTTCCGATTTATATAATAATCTCATCGATCTCAAGATTCGACAAACACCATTATTGTTACTCAGCATTATTGTTGTCTCAATTAGTCACTTGTTCGTGTAATCGTATGCACTGCTTGATTCCACCATGCCAAGTGCCAACATTGAACGTGAATGTCTTTCTTCTCCTGTTGAGTGTTGGCCTTCCATGATTTTATTCCTGCTGTACGTATTAGTGCCCTTGATGAGTTTTGATACTTGTACTACTACTACTAGGTACAGAAGATACGGGAAATTAAAATTCGATTCATTTTAAAAAGCCACTACTCCACTGCATAATAGTGAAGATAAATCAACTTAAAAGGTATTTCATTTAGAGAATGATTGGAAATGCGGCACATGGACTAACCTAGGAGGACTAATGGTCTAATGGAATATGCTGCACAAGTCGTGCAATTGCATGTTTTTATTTAGAAGCTTCTAACCGATTGTTTAAGGGATGACACCATCAAACACTCACACAACCAACTTAATGCAGTGAAACTGAATACTCCGTATGGTGTAATAATGTTGCACAGTTGCACTACATTACTCACATTCGTCATTGGCGAACCAAATATACAGATTCAATCAATATTTCATTTCGAACTGAATTATGCTCACCTTAATACCATATCAATGAATTCATCTAAATTAAACAATATCCAAGAGTTGACTATTGGCAATTGGAAAGGTCGGAAGGGTGGTCCAAATTAAATAATAATAATAATAAGGGGGTTTGCTAAACAAGTAGTAAAGCTGCTGCTAGTTAAAATGGACTCGAGCTGGAGCCTGATAATCAATATTGATGGGCCGCATGTGGGGATGGATCGTATCTGATGTGCCCAAGTGCTCTTAGACTATTCATCTACTTCCTTCTAAATTATTGAGTTTCTTCCTTTTATTTTATTTTACTTATATTTATTTATTACTATTTTGAACTTATTGATTGAAATGAAAAGAAAATGTAAAATGAAAATTGAGTTATGAGAAGACAAAGTATCTAAGGAGAAAGTGGGCTTTCTGTGGTATCTTCTTCTCTGACAAGCATTTGTACTTGTTTTTCAAAATCTTTATTCAATGTGCCAACAATTTCATGTTAATAATGTCAAAAACTCAAAGCTCTTGATTTATGTATATCTACACTGAAAGTCTGAAATGTATTTATGTACTTAGACAAATTAATAAGACACATGGCATGACGAGCTTCAACCAAATAATGGTTCGATTATGATTACTTGCATGCATAGTCCAATTTAACACTCATGATAATTTCTCAATAAGTTTGAACATCTACACTCAGAGCGCTTTTGGACTATCTGCAAAACAAACCTCACTAGTAATCTGGTGGGGTTAATTAACCCCAGGGAAGCCGGCCATGTTCTGTGCCGCGCTAGGTCACCTTTCCTAGCTACGAACATGAAACAATAACTATTCAGTGGACTGTTTTGCAACTTTTCATTTCAATTGATTGGGTTTTTGAGTTAATACATACTCCTATTGGCTTATTGTGATGGTAAATTACAGGATTAAACGATACTTAAATATCCAATAATTAAGTGAAGTTTGTCGGTTTGACGTTTATAATACTCACTTCAATTAATTCTGTTGTAACCAAGAGTATGTGTGGCGTTTCTCATTTATATTCTAAAGAAATGATGTAGGGAGTAAAGGTAAATATTATGACGACTCGACGTATATACCAGCTTTAATCTTCACAACCTTAACCAAATGATTCAAACTCTTAACTAAAGATTTCTTATAGGAGTAAGAGTACCTAGTAAACCCAGTTTCTTGGCCTCTTGGGAGTAGTATAACTAGCTAAGCTATAGCTGCCTACTCAATAGTGTAGTTTGATAATTCTCAAGTAGCTGTGACAGCAATAGAGAGAGTGGGATGGTCAAAGAAAAATGCATGATTATTTGCATTAAATTTACGTGGTGAAAGTTGGCGTTTCACTTTCAAAAAAACTCAGAAAGTTAAAAACAATTTAAAGTAAAAATTAAATGGACTGTAGTTTAATCTTATTAACCAACAGATAGATTTATTAGTGAAATGATTAAAACTATGATTAACAGGAAAAAGGTTGGAATTTCTGCTGCTAAAAAGATGCCCCCACAAAAAAATGCCTACTGCCCAGGCTTTACAGTACAGATAGGTGTCAAAGGCATCGGATGAGCAGCCAAAAAGAAAGTCAGAACTTTTACTCGTACTTCTGCTTTTACTGCGAATTCATTCCCTGAATATTGCACTCTTTCTCTAATGTCTAAGATAGTCATAAATGTCTAAGATAGTCATAAATGTCTAACTAGCTTTCTTTAATAATGTCTGTAATCTAAATGAACCTGCTAGAAATCGAGTTTTACATACGATATCAGCGGATCAGTTATACAGATAGTTGTTGAAAGTAAACTCTATTTTGAAACTCGTTGCAATAAGAATTACTATCGTATAGTACAAGGTACAACTAGATGTTGATGGTTGAGTTGTATGTACCACCAACTAACAATGTCAAGATTCGTCATTATGAAGCTATAGGTTATAATTCAATGAAATGGCATAGACTATTACGGCTATTAGTGATCAATAGATCAGATTGTGAACTATTCGTAGTTTTTAAACAACAAATTAACAATCAATGTTAATTACATATGTTCGAAATGACATCGTGAACTTACAAAGTTACAGTTAATACCATCGAGTAACCACCCACGACTCCACGGGTATTCTTTTTTCCTCACATACTCTGCCTCATCTTCAAAGAATATTCACTGTACTGTTCTAACACTCCTACCAACCTGATGAGCTAAAACCCTTATCTTTTCCTGTCACCTCTTTCTCTCTCTCTCTCTCTCTCTCTCTCTCTCTTGCACACTTCAACACTACTCCACTATTTATCTTTTGCTATATAAAAAAAAACATGACATCTCTTATTTAGCCTATAAACTTTCACACTCAAAACACTGAAAGATCAGAACAACCATCAAACAGAAGACTTTCTTCCCTGCATCAGCAATAAGTTTGCTCCAAAGCTAAGGTAAATTACATTTAAATTTCCTTCCTTGTCACTCTTTTAGACTTTTACATGCATTTCTTCTTCTTCTTCTTTTTTATTAGTATCAGCATTATTAACATTATCATTATGATTATTACTGTTAATAAGATATAATATCTTAATATATCTCCTTTCATGAATAATATTTTCTTTGACAAAAGAAGAAAAAACCAAGTCTACAGTTAGCCATGGCTGACGTTATATTCTGTTTTCCAATGATCAAAAGTTTATCTTTCATCATCATATAAACAACTAGCAATATTTTCAGAAAAAAAAGAATTGAAATTTCAAGTGGGTTTTTAATGCAGTTTTCTACCAATTTGCATTGCCAATAAATAAAAAGAACAAGAAGCTAAAAATTTCATTTATCAAAAGTTTCTAACTTCAAACTTTATAAACCAGTTTGTTCTCATCAACTTCATTCTCATGACATATACACATATATTATGCTTTCTTCCTTTGTCCAAATTTTTCACTATCCACATCAATGACGGTTTCATATGACTATTCATATAAATTATTACTCGACTCCAAATCATTACGAGTCTGAGACTTTGCGGTTATAATCCAAATTCTTAACGATATTCATCAAATCGTATCATTTTCAGGGTTTTTATGATCATTAGTCCAATGGAAGGTTGTTCAAGTATGTCTCCATGGGCCAACATGTATCAACAAGGCGGTATCGGCACACCAGGATCCGTTTCCTTGTTCTCGGACCCGATTCAAGAGGTTGTTCATAGACATAATCAAGGAATTAGCACAATATCTCACAATAATCAACCTCATCAAGGGAGGGGAGTAATCACCTGGGGTGAAGGTGCACCTAGTGATGATGATCATCAACAACTTCCTATGTTATTAGAGGGCAACAACATCATTCAATCTCAGCCGTTTGATGCAACATCATCCATTGATCAGTCCTTAGAGTGTTTACTATCAGGTACAAACAGTAACACTGAAGCATCAGATAATGATCAAGATGATGGTATTTCCATGTTATTTTCTTCAGATTGTGGTAAAAACTTTTGGAACTTCTCTTCCAATAATACTCAAAATAATGTTAATAATAATAGTAATAGTACTACTAATAATAATGTGGTCTCACCAAGTGAGACTAGCAATAATCCCAAGAAGAGAAGTTACAATAATATCCACAATCTTGAAGAAGAAGATCATCAAAAATTCAAGCTCACATCTAGTACAAGTCCACCACCAAAGTCCGCTGCCAACAAGAGGCAGCGGACTAGTACAGAAAGGTTAGAGGTTCGACTCTCAACTTCATCGAATATTAGCTTCCAACAAGGGAGCTCATCAACCTCCTCAATTGAGGAGCCAGATGCAGAGGCAATTCAACAAATGAAGGAGATGATATACAGGGCAGCTGCATTTAGGCCTGTGAATTTTGGTGCTGACCCTGTGGAAAGGCCTAAGAGGAAGAATGTGAAGATATCAAGTGATCCACAGACCGTCGCCGCGAGGCAAAGGAGAGAAAGGATCAGTGAGAAGCTTAGAGTGCTTCAGAAGATTGTTCCTGGTGGGAGTAAGATGGATACTGCATCAATGCTTGATGAAGCTGCTAATTACCTCAAGTTTCTTAGGAACCAAGTTAAAGACTTGGAAAATTTACCAAACTTAGGTAATTATAAGCTTGATCAATATCATTTCTCCACTAATGCTAGTAGTAATATTCCTAGTAATCATAATTTTTTACCTCCCAGCATAAATTTACAGTTTTCACCCATGGCCTTTTCCATGCAAGGTCCTCAATATTCCCTACCAAAACCCTAACCATGTCAATGTACTCAAAAGTTGAATGGACTTTTGTTTTTAACCTTTTTTACCTTTTACTACATTTCCCAAGAAAGAAAAGGGAGGAAATTGACCATTTTAACCCTACATTCCCATTTGATCATTCTCTTAGCTAATTATTACTGTCATCATCATTTATATCATAGTCTTCATCATTACACTTCTGGTACTATCATTATGAGGAGATTAACATCATGCAGGTGAACATTTTTTTTTTGTAATTTCACAAGCAACAATGTATTAGTATGGAGGAATGAATTAATTAGTCAGGGTCAGATAACCTTTTGTTCATGTGAAAAAGCTTCAGTAATTATAGCACTTATCATTGTGTTGATCTTGATCCACTTTTATGTAATCTTTTGAGCATTTTTTAGTGTACTTGAAAAAGGTTCACTTTCTATGGAGATAACTTTATGTTTGGAGCTTTATCTTAATCCTAAATAATCAATTACAATTCTTTTTTGAAATATTCTTGAATTACAATTAGTGTTGTGTTTAGGGTATATTTTCATTTCTACCGTTTAAATAAATGCTAGCATTCGCCTTATGACTACCCTTTGAATGACTTTACAAGTTCATATCCCGGTACGAAAAGCAATACGGTGAATAAAGGTGATTTAGACCTAAAACTTACTCGTCGGTATCTTTTTTCAACTTAACCATCAGAGTAAGTCACTATTTGATATAAACCCGCCCACTAGTCCACCGAAGCATTAGTCACTCGCCCATATAGACAATGATTAATTAATGTATGATTTGGGTAGTACTTAGATTGTTGATTAAGTTAATAAAATAAGATAATTGCACGAGACATTCTCTTAGGAATACCAGTGAGGCCACAACAGTGGTCCTGTCTCCTTGATTCAATCCAAAGCGTGCTCTTGAAGATCGGGCCCCTCCCCTTAGCCTTAAAATGCTTAGCACATGATTATTCTTCTTTTTTGGCAGCCTATGTTTGATAATTTTGTCTAACTCAATTTGTCCATTTCTACAAAATGCTAAACTTTTTTGTTAATTTTACACCAATTTTGAACTCTGTGTTTCTTGTAACATTCAATTTGTCCATGTCTTTGACTATTAACTCTTACCTAGCACCTAGAGTTTACTTTACTTCTCATGGAATTGTGTAAATTCGGTTCGTTATTCTCTAGTTTTGGATTCTTATATGAGATATTTGTTATGGTGATTGTGAATTAATTGGAATGAGGAGTAAATACAAGGAGTAGGCGCCATTTTTTGTAGGATTGGATAGCTAGCAAGATCGATGGACCCTTGACGTACTATTTGATTGGTATAGGATGGGGCTTTGGGTTGGTCAATTGCGTATGCACGAGTTAATTCAAACAAACCATTGAAACAATTTTAATACATTTCACTGTTTTAACGAGCTCCACCAGATTTCAGGAAAAGTATATTAGATAGAGGGTGCTAGTACTTGTAATACCCACTTTGGTTTATGCTATGTCGTACCGTAAAATTTGACTCGAACAAGTAAATACTCAAGCTACTCAGTTATCCAAGCTTCGTTTCATTTTGATGTTTGTGAACCCTAATTATCACCGAGTAAACTTACTCAAACCATTTTGCCAAGTCAAATACGCCGTACAGGTCGAAAGTCTATAAGTCATGAACTTCTTTTCCAACGGTAAGAGGGTATATATGACTCGTTGAACTATAGACAAAAGAAAAACTACTATGCTTTTACTAGTCTACTTGACTACTTCTACACAGTCATTCGATTTTATGGCGAAACCTCAAAACTTCATCATTGTGACATCTACTCTAATCTAATACTCCTCATTTTTTCCCATAGAAATATAAATGAGGTGTAATGTTGATCGAAATTACATGTACACAATCCTCATTTTTTCCCATAGAAATATAAGTGAGGTGTAATGTTGATCGAAATTACATGTACACAATTACTATTACCAAACTAAATACTTCAAAACGACACTATTCGTCGCCTCATAAAATACTTTCCTCATCACAAGCCTCTATACTACAAAGTTCACTAATTAATACCCAAGTTTGATGTTGTCACATGCTAAGAAGTAAGAACTAATATAGGTTTAGTAGGATGGTGGCGCGATAGGTGACGTTCGAACCAATTAAGTTGATAAATGTATGATGTAGATTGTATATAATGCATATATACAAAGCTTAATATCAACATGAACCAAAAGTGGTTTTCTTTTTCTTTAAAAACATGATCATAATAATTGGCCTATTATTTTCCTCTCTTTTGTGGTTGGGGCTAACTTGCTAAAACTAGCAACTTCTGTTGTGAAAGAAACCGGGTCTTTCGCTTGCAAATTGCCCTTTTTATCTTTCTCAACTTGTTTTTTCTTCGATTTACCATTACTTTATTCTCCAACTAGTTGACATTTCTAAAAATAGGAATCAAATGTAACCAATAGCTTACGTACAATTAGGAGATATTGCCATTTATAGTATGATTGATGACCCAAAGTTATTGACTTTTGGTAAAAGGGTGGGCTATGGTGATGATATGATATGGTTTGGTTGTCTTTTTCTATGAAAACAGCTGTTTTCTTATGTTCATATCCTTCAAAGGTGGTCACATTTGGCCATTATTTGCTTGTTTTTTGGCTCAATTTGAGATAAGAATAGGGACCAACTTTATAACTTAGACATTTTTATTTTTGTACGGTAACAATCAATTTGATACTTTGATACTAGTGTTGGAATGAGAGATGAAGATTATTGTATGGGAGGATTTGATCAATCTATATTTGGGATTTAATAGTTTTGCGTTTGTATCTTGGATAATTCATTAATTTGTCTATAGTCGAATGTTTTAACTAGATACGGAGTATTTGTTTTTAGTAAAACACCGGTGGATGGGTACAAACAATCAGCATGTGCTCCAAAATTCGTATTTCACTTTTCCCTAATCAAAACATACTATGACATGCGATCCTCGACAATGTATGATCGTTTTTCTAAGTATCTGCAATCTGCTTTAATTTTAACCAAACTACTCTTCCATTTTTATTGCCACACATTCCTATCACGCAAATCTCAGCAACCTAGAGTTGAGTATGTAATTACAAAACGAGCGAGCTAGGTAGACAAAGACATTGCTTATTGTCTCCGACGACCCCGGCCGATAACTCATCATGGCCGAAGCGATTCCTTCACTAGACGTACATGAATTTAAGATGTACTGTACATCGCACATAAAAGAGCCATCAACTTTGAGCACAATCTAGTGTAACATTTCGTTCAGTGGGCCTACTACAACTTAGATTCTGGGCCATGGTTTTTGACATTTCTGGGCTTTAGTCCAAAGGCCTGCCAATCTTCAACAATTGCAGTTGCTCCTTTTTGAACCAGTATTGACATCTTCTCAATCTTCAGCTACTCTCCTGTGAGACCGTCTCACAGGGTGAGACGGGCCCAAAAACACAAAAGCCCATCTCAAAGAAAAAAAACAAATAAAAGGATTCCACCGTTTCGGTTAGAAAATTTTACAGCATTAAAAAAAAAGAGAGAGAGAAACAACCTAGATATACACGGCAGTTGGCAAACATGGAGGAAGTTTTTATCAAAAAAAAAAAAAAAACATCGAGGAAGTAAGAAAAAGAAGCTTCTGATGTTTCCACAACAAACAATGGAGTAAGTATGAAAAACCGATCGAAACCTCAAGTTCTCCAATCTATTTATATCTTACTTTGACTAATTTAAAACTTTAAGTTTTCTATATAAATGTTTGAGTTATCAACTTAAAACCTCCACTCCTTATTTTTTTTTAGTAAAACCTCCACTTTAATGTCATAAACTTTGATTAATCAATTTCAATCCTGGGTTTAATGTACATGTTTGATATTTTTAAGTTAAAACATTGAGTTTTCAATGTAGATATTAGATATCTTAAAAGCTTGTGTTCCCCTTGTAAATGTCTGAGATTTCAGTTTAGAAGCTTGAGTTTTCAATATAAATGGTTGAGAGAATAATATCAAGATGTTAGCGGAAGATGTTAGCAGTTGGAGATTTGGAGAGATGGGTGGAAAAATAAAAATAAAACGTGGACGGAGGCGACAATTTTCGTCAACAGAAATGATAAACAAGTTCTTTGTTTCTCTTTGATTTTTAAATAAATTATTATATATGGTCATTGGGCTGTGTTTTATTGGGCCTGTCTCACCATGTGAGACGGTCTCATACAAGAATTTGTGCTCAATCTTACATTCTTACCTCATCTCCTTCTTTGAATTGTTAATGTGAGCTAAGGATTCCAAAACTACACTCAATTCTTAACTCAATTGCGAAATTCGATCGACTCAACGTTCAAGCAAAAATAGCTCTAGACAAAATCTCGTATGATTTAAAGTAGAGAACATAAACTACAATATTTTAGAAATGGAAATATAACAATAACCTAATATAAGACCGTCTTACACAAGACTTATTGATAACTCTATTATACAACTTTCTCTTAGGCCCCGTTTGATAGGACTGCATCTTTCTGAACTGAACTGATCTGATCTGAATGATTCTGATCTGAACTGATCTGATCTGAATGATTCCGAACTGATCTGATCTGATCTGAATGTGTTGAAATTTTGATTGAATTTCAACGAATTAGTATCAGTTATGGGCCAAATACATTGATAAAAATTTCATCTGATCTGATCTGATCTGATCTGATTTGAATGATTATGAACTGATCTGATCTGATCTGAATGATTCTGAATACTACTGCGAATAAGTCCTATCAAACAGGGCCTTATAAGACGGATTTGGCAACGAAATTGACCAACAATGAAACACCAAGCATAACAAAAACAGAAAAAAAATCAGTTCCAATACAATATACCCCCTTCGCCTTTTCCAAACAGACCCGTAAACATTTAAACTTGTCCGAAATAATCCATTTATCCGTCATATCTATTATTTTCGAAAAATGTGAAATTGTTTGTACCCCCAATCCTAATCTCTCAAACCATATAGAACGACGATATAACTCGCCAAACTTATATTGACTCAATTTTTTTTTTATGGCACTCGACTCGACTTAACCCGAGTCAAGCGAATCAATTACCGAGCGCAATATAAAGAGGAGTAAAAGAACAAATATTACAATTTCGCGGCTAACAAACCCCGGTCACCCCTCCTTTCCCCGTCCGCCATACATACAAATACAACGATTCTCCGGTTAACAATAAATCCGCCATTTTCGCGACCAATTTCTTCAATTTTCCCGCGATCAATTAATTTTTCCCGGTACGTTAATCTTAATCCCAATTTTAACCCTCGATCATCTTTTTCTCTCTCTTCGCTATTCGAGAACTTTAATTTTCAATTCTTAATCAGCACAATCGAATCTTCAAATTCACGATTTTGATTGTTCAGCTGATTAATTCGATTAGGTTTCGGTTGTATTGTTGAGTTTTATGCCTGATTGTGTGATGTTAGCTCATTAATTGTGGTTTAATTGTTTTCAATTGGGGGAATTTGCTCAATTCTAGGGTTTTGTGATTTGGGGATTTTTTTTGATGATTATGAATAATTAGTTGAATTGTGATGTTGATTTGATCGTTATCTGGTTATTGTAATTTGTAGCATTCTTAAAGGTTGGATTTTGATTTATGAATTGATGCATAGAAAAAAAAAGGGGGATTTTTTTGTGTTCTTCGTGTGTATCTTGTGTGTCACTGAACTTTCCTTGATTGTGTTTTGAGAATTTTGGCCCTCTGTTGGTTATGTAATTGGTTGAGGTTTAGGGATGGTTGTTGATCCGTATGCTTCGGAGGCGCGTTTTGTTCAGCTGTTTGTATAGGTTTAATGTCCCTCCTACGATTAGGTTTAGTTATAAGGGAATGTGATAGTTTCTTCTACCATCTTTGGAGCTATTTCCGTGCTCGTAAAGTCGTAACTATGTGGAAGTTACAAATATGGTTCTAGGAAATTCTTAGGTTTTGTTTTGGAAATTTCAATAGTGTCCTTGTGTTTAAGAATGTTCAATTTGCAACGAAGTTTGAAGATATGTTATAGTGTGTTCTCTTCTATTACTGGATTTGTGCGGTGTAACCCTTGTACATGATTCTTAATAGCATAAAAATCAAATATCTACCCAAGTACACAGCGTTACATTGTTGCTCACGTAGATCAGCCTGCTTTCGTAAAAATTTCCGTAGTTTTAGAACATTCGGAGAAATTACTCATGGATACTCACTTCACAAAACTGTTTAAAACACCTATGGTTGGGCGAGGGAGGTATAAGGGGTGCACATTCTGAAAGTCTTAAAATGTTGGAATCAATGGCATTGGCAGTTCTCATGGTGGCAGAACCAGCTAGTTCTGCTTCAAACTGTTTCATTTGACTACTTGAAGGGTACCAATTAGACTTGGCTATTAATCTGAGTACTACTAGTTGGATAATGTACCACCACAAGACTACCATTTGAATTTCTATTTCATGTTTTAGATACATATGGAATACTGATGCCTGTTGACGAATTTGTGTCCTGCGACAGTCGATGAAGTGTAGCTTATTGTGACGTCTGTGTAACTCAGAAACATGCTGGTGTATTATTTAAATTTCCCCTTCAATTGGTTTAAATGTCTGAATACCTTTAAAGATCTTGTCAAACAGTTGAAATCCTCTGAGCAGCTTATAAGCAAGTTGGTATTCTCATGGATAAAGGAGTGCCTCCTAGCTTATTTGTTAATGATGGCTCATTTATGGAGAGATTTAAGCAGCTTCAGCAAGAAACAGAGAAGGCTGCTGCAGCCGAGGATCCTAGAACGAAAACAAATGTAGCTACGAGTTCTACTCCTAATCGTTCTAGCCCCAAAGTTGGAACAGAAAGTAAACATAATGATGTGCGGAAAACTGGCACTGCTGCTTCAGGCAGCAAGCTTGCATTTAGCTTGAAGCAGAAGTCAAAGCTTGTGGCACCTGCTGTGAAGTTAAGTGAAGAAGATGATGATATTGGTAATGATGGAGTCTCTGCGAAACGACAGAGATTGGGCCAACCAGACATTTCGGAGTTGTCTTCAAGAAAAGTTGATGTTGGTAATGTCTGTCTGCGTCAATACCTCATGTTTAATTTCATAAAAAATCAGTTTCTGTATCAGCACGTGCACAAGAATTCATTTGTCCGGGAGCATGACATTCTTCAGCAGTTTTGTAGATGTTAGGATTAATCTCATCACTGCACGAAGCTTTATTCTTCCTTTCTTATAGGCATGAAAAAATTGAAATATATGTGTGGTTGTGGAGTTAAAATTCATCATCAAAGGTTGAACATATGTTATCACTGTCTTGAGTATTTGACCATCTTTATACTTCATGTCCATCTAGAGTAAGGATGTAAATATGATCTTTGGTGGATTGCTGCTTTGGGAGATTGTGTAGTTTCTTTAGTGCTTTCTGTCCAGCAAATAGTACTACCATATTTTGCGACGAGCATGTCAAGTCTGAATTATAGCAGATAGTCTGGTCAGGCACTCATATTTTTCCTCACTCATTCCATGTGTGCTCTACGACATTCTTTTTCCTTTGTTGTTTGTGTGTTGTCATAGGAAGTCAGGTAAATTAACCTTTATCTATTTCTATATTAGCAAATGAGTAGGACTATTCATTTTTGAATATCTTGTTTCATATGCAGCTTACATTTCTAGCCCCTATCAACAATTAGGGAAGAGTGAACAATATGGAAATTGTGGCACGCCTGCTACAAGAGTAATTTGCATTGCGTAGTTCATGCACTTGGTATTAATCAGTTCTTTAAGTGACATGCAGCACCTCCGTCCCCAAGTGACCCTGCAGTGAAGAAAGCTGCAGACCGACTTGCAAGTTTTGCAGCTAAAAATGGAAGGCAAATTGAGGATATAACCCGCCAGAAGAACCCTGGGGACACCCCTTTCAGGTAGACATTTTATCCTTTCGTACTCTGATCAAATTCATGTCATGGAATCTTGTCTTTAAGCCTAGTTGTTGACTGGTTTTTACCCACGGTAGCTTTGTCCCACCACAAATTTCATTTAATCTGTTAATGCAGTAGTTGATAGTTTTCGTGGTGCTGCAACTTAAAAAGTTTTTTTTACATCATTATTGAATGTGTTTTAAATGAACCGGCATGGCAAGAGTTTTGTATCTGATGATCCTATCTGCCTGCCAGTTATGCTTTTTGGATGTAGGATGAAGGGTCATGTTTGATTCCTAATCCGAATGGGTGATTTTTATTTAAAGGAGTTAACTTGATTTTTAGTGTTGGCTACATTTCATTCTTGTCGAATGGCGTGTTACCTGAGTTGGAATAATCGTGTCTGTCTCGGACTCTCGGGTGTGTGCGTGTGTTCCTGGAGTGAACTTTTGAAAAATTGTTATGTCTTTTCGTTTGCAATGAAGAGTAACTTTTTCGTGGGTCAAGTTTTTGATGCTGCGTTTTATAGGAAATTGCTTTTTGAATATCATGTCATTCATTATTTTGTGAATTTAGATAAAAATTGGGGATAGCAAATTGATCTTGGTTAGGAAGTATCTAATTGAGTATAACAGTACTTCAGGGATTATTATATTCCTAGGATAACTGCAGAACATGTGCACTTTAGTCCTGTATCTGACTGCAAACGCATTGTGTAAGTGTCATTGTTGCCATGCGAAGTACCTCGGAACTATTTGGATGGAGTTATCCTATGTAGGGATAGAGAGAAGTGCTAGATTTTGCATTAGAACAGCAGTTTCTGCATCATGGTCTACAATGGGTTTGTTAGAGCCTAAAGCTACAAAGTCTGTAAGTGATATCTTTGTGGGCTTCTGTAGTCCAGATGTGTACTGATATTTCTCTATATTTCAAGCTTGAACCATGTGGCTTCTAAAAACTTATTTTGTTTGAATATTTTACTTGTTCATTCTGCAGATTCTTGTTTGACCCAGACTGTACAGAGTACAAGTATTATGAGTATCGTTTTCAAGAAGAAGAGAAGGTGCTGGCGCAGACCAAGGACTTGCGCACGGGACAAATTGGTTAGCCCATTAATTGAATACTGTTAATTCTGTGTAAATTGGTAAATTATATCAGCAGCAAAACCTTAGTCCAAAAAGAATCTGGGATCGGATAACTTGAGCCAATATAAGGATTTATAGAAACATACATGACACACTGTAGGGACAGATGAATGAGAGAAAGTATAGCGTAAAGTCAATGGGAAGGAGTGAAAAGCATAGATCTAATCACAAATTTCCATTAATTCCAATTACACACTTGTCATTCTTAACTCACTTAATCACCTGTACGGATGTACCCATGTTTTCTCAGCTTTTCGCCTGTGCATCACTATTTTCTTAATCTGCCATCTTTCATTTTTTTTTACTCATATTCAAACCCCAAGGCAGTTTCATTCCTTTTTTAAATTACTATTGTTGGAATGGTAAGCCTCTGTTGTGGAAGCAAGGTAAAGGGATACCTCCAACATGGGGTTGATGAGAAGCGAATCTATAACCTCGTTGTTTGAAGGTGTAGAGCCGACCCTCTGATTCTTACCATTCATTATTTGCATAAGTGGTGAATTTGAAGTGGATCCAGATAATTCTCCTCTCTGGTTGACTCAAAAACAATTACGAGTTCCTTATTTCATTTCCACTAATATGATTTTCTTTATATTTTCTTTTGGTATGGCTTTGGTTTGCTGATGGTTTGTCTCCCATCTTGATTCTTACATGCCATAGCCATATATGTCTCTATTTACTATTCAATGTGTTTATCTTTGAGAAATATTCAATTGTAAAAATGTGCATGTGCAGGTAATAAGAGTGAGTCAGTGGGCACTGTTTCTAGGAGGTCGAATAACCCGCAGTCAAACTTTCAGTCCCCCGTTTCTGCTCTATATGATGCTGGTGGGGCCGGTTTACATGAGCCCTCATCTGCCAAAAGTGGTAAGAATACTGTTTTCATGTCTATTCTGACCAAGGCTTCAATAGTTTCTATATGAAGTAAGCATGTAGTGATTTTGACCCCACATTGTGACAATCTGAGTGACCCCACATGGTTTTATTCACTTGTTATGTTCTACTGCCAAGCATTTGTTTTATGTGAATTCCTTTCCGTGACGCTGTATATTTCCTTGTAGTCGTACGGTGGTACACAAATGTATTCTTAGTGCCTGATTATTCACATACCTTGCATTGGTTGTCATGATTTAACTGAGTTGTACTTCGGTCTGTCTTGCTTATTGACTTGTGACGTTCGGAGGTGAGTCCGGGAGTCTATTAGAGGCTCGTAGTTAGATTTAGTCTTGTTGATCTGGATGTCAAAAGTTCACCTTTCCTTAGTTTCATGTTTTCCTTCCCCCTTCTTGATATATCTAGTAATGAATAGTTGAATTCTTCTAGTTATAGATTATCGTTTATTCTGGATTTTGTTGTATTCAGGCGAATCTGGTTCATCAGTTTCTGAGGCAGATCCTATTGCCATGATGGAGTATTACATGAAGAAAGCAGCAGCAGAAGAGAAGAAGAAAGCACCTAAGCAATCAAATGATGAGATGCCTCCACCAGCTTCTCTTCAAGGTTAACATTTGCCTTTCTCTCACGAGTGATGACAAGTCAGAACCGTGAGATCACCATTTCTTGGATCAAGATATATTGTCTCTGTATCTGTTAAACCTTTAGCATGTTCAAATCATTATTTAATGTTATCATGGCAGCTTCTGGAAAGCGAGGTCATCACATGGGAGACTATATACCACTGGAAGAGCTAGAGAGTTTTATGGCTAAATGTAGTGATGTGGCTGCGCAGAAAGCTTACAAAGAAGCTGCTGACAAGGCAAAGATACAAGCTGATAATGTTGGTCATAAGCTTCTGTCGAAAATGGGTTGGAAAGAAGGTATGTTATCTTTACCTCAGTCAGGAATTGAATGTCGTGGTTTTCTGAGTTAGTGGTCGTATGTTTGCACATAAAAGACACAGGAATTTCCAAATCCCATGAATCGCAAAATATCAGGTAGTCGGCTAGTCCCCCCCCCCCTCCAAGGTAATTGAGAACTCCTACATGAATTCCAATTCCCGTATCAAACCAAACAAAATTAGCAAATTGCCCCGAATTATGAATTCAGACAATGAAATCAGACGACCACTAAGTGGAGGTTTGGTTGCATAAGGGAATTTGGAATTCCCATGCAGTTTCACTTCTTAGGATTTAGAAATTCATGGGAATTTTCCATAGCTGTTTGGTTGGATGTAGGAATTGCTAACTCCTGTGAATTTGGCTAACCAAACAACTCTAATTTTTTCAATTCCCATGACTTTACTTGGCAACCAAACGACCACTACACCACGATTCACGAGAGTTTGCCAAGCACCTAAATCTTGGTAGTACTTTTTTAAGCAACATCAAGCAATTAATGATCACATGATTTGAATAGGTTTACGGTCAAAGTAGGAAAGTTTAACCACAAAAGTCACTATCACTTAAAGTTGGAGGAGTCGAGGTTTTTTTTTTTTTTTTTTTTTTTCCACGAGGAGCTAAGACACTGTAATTACAATATGTAAAAAATGGTAGCTGAAAAAATGGAAGCAGATGATTGTTGAGTGGTCAAATCAGTGTAGTTCTGTCTCTGCCTTAACCTCATCGGTCGAGCAGCACTCCTCACTCCTTTACTATTTCCAGTTTAGATTGTGCATTTTTCCGCTGCAATCTAGGGTTTAGTGTGTACATTATTGGCCCTCATCATGTGTACCTGATCAGTGCATATCTAGCTCACTTCGATAACTAACTGATACCGAGTGATATATTCAACTGAAATAGGTTTAAACTAGCGGTTGCTGGTCTTTATGTGCTTCTGCTGTAATTTTTCAGGTGAGGGGCTGGGGAGTTCCAAGAAAGGCATTGCAGATCCAATCACAGCAGGAAATGTCAAAAAGGACCATTTGGGGGTTGGTGCACAGCAGCCCGGAGAAGTGACCCCTGAGGATGACATTTATGAACAGTATAAGAAGCGTATGATGCTGGGTTACCGTCACAGACCCAATCCTTTGGTACTTGCTTGATTCTTCTGCAGTTTTAATTTCTGTTAGCCAATTACTACTCTTCACTACTCTCCTTGGAAAACTTCGCTTGGTTGGGTCTCAATTATTCTCCTGTACTAATATCTGTTTGTTTGACTTTGTAGAACAACCCTCGCAAAGCTTACTACTGAGGAACTGTGGAGAGTCTGCAATGAGTTACTGATCTCAGAGTCGCTTTCACTTGTAATACAAAATTTATTCGATATATTGGAATGATTTTTTTTTATTTTTATTTTTTTTGGGTTGCTTATAGTGCTTGTCAATACTTCCTACAATGTATTTTCTGAGATCTTCACTCTTTCGTTTAAAGGAAATACATGTCTATTACTACTTGATCTCCGCCTCTGGGGTTATTCGTTATCGTTGTTGGTAACTTGTTATGCACGACCAATTCGTGTGATTTAATGCTCGACTTAACTCTGGATGGGTATGTGATTATCTGCTGTATCTTGAGTGGGAATTTACAACCATGGTTGCAGCCCATTACAAGAGCGCAGCAAGATGGTTTGTGGTCGCAATTGTGTGGCTTGCATTCGATTTGGCTGATCGAGTTATGTCTCAACAGGTTAGAATGACCATGGTTGTAAATTCTTTCAGTCTCATGCCGCAGTTCTACTATGTTTCAACAAGTCTCATGCCGCAGTTCTACTATGTTTCAACATGTTACTGTGAGATTTGTTGTTTATACAGAACATTGAAAAACACACAGCTCTGTTTAGAGAATTTGAACTTCCACTTTAATTTGAAATGAATCAGCCAAAAGAATGCTTAGATGTCTCCTACAAAGAATTTCTTCTTACAACCAAATACCATAAAATTTAATCAGCCATAAATCAAACACCAACTTATAGACATTCCGGCACAAACTTCTTATATGGAGGCACTCTTCTGGTTCTTGTATCTGTAGAAGGCACGCTTCTTCTTCTTGGAGTGATTGTTGATGGTGAGCACAACCTTTCCACCCTCATTGTTCCTGAACGAGTTGCGAACCGGCTTGTCGAGAGATTCCATCTTCTTCTCCTTCTGAATTATAATGGTGTATGACCCTTCATCAGTTGGAATGAATTCTTCCTTGTAGCTCACTTCCCCTCCCAAAACTCCAAAGTCCCAGACCAATGTTTTTCCGGCCTATAAAATCGAAAATTCCCACATTATAAACCAAGGTTAACATCAAATATACACATAAGAACACTAGTCAATAAAGTCAGTGGCCTTGTTTTATCCATACCTCTGGTGCAGGGATGTCAATGGTTTCTGTTCCTCCTGGTTTCAAGACAATTTCTGAAGCTGCCCCATCATCTTCCCCATCAAACTCGGAATCATTTTCGCGCTTCAAACCACCATACTGGATTGGGATTTCCTCAAATGGAATGTACCTGCACACCAATCATACCACATTTATCAGCAAACTGTGTATAGAAACCCACAAATTTTGAACAGAAATTAAAAACAAAAAAAATCACTCACTTGAGAAGGGTCTCAGTAACCTTAGCTGGGCGCGCAACAACAAACTTGCTCTTGCTTCTCTGTGTCAGGAAAGGTGAGATCAAGGAATAGAAAGCATAGTACCAAAATGGCACATTAATCAGCACCTGTCAAAAACAACCAACCATAAAAAAAACATTAACTTATAGTGTCACAAATTCACAATACGATTTCTGCCTAAGGCGAGGTAAGAGGGGGTCGGATGTACATAAAAAAACCGAAAAATACTCACATTTTTGGCAACCAATTCAGGATAATTATCCTGAAGAAGACCAATAGCTTTATAAGTAGCATTCCTAATTTCCTTCTTAGAAGGACCAGGGCAGTTCTTCAGATCATAAACCTGTAAAATAGAAGTAACACCACCCGGCCTAAAATCGAGTTTTTCGATACCTCTCTCCATAAACTGAAACCTCCACCTCAGAAACTGCTCCCTCTTCTCCTCACTCCCAAATGTCTTCTGATACAACTCCTCATTGCTAAAAACCCCAAAAATATTATAACAAACCGGGTGCTTTTCGCGGTCAGTCCCATCCATATAAGCTGCACCAGCAAGATCAGCACCTAAATCCTCCTCTAAGATTGACCCAACATTGAAACTCTCCCTCCAAACAAGGGTTTTCTTAAGCATTTCAAATGCATCATTCACTTTAAACTCCCTTGCTCTTAAAAACTTCAGCAAAATCACATCAGTTCCTTCTGAATTTTTACTAGGAAATAAAGGTACACCCCAAATTGACACATCCTCAATTTCACCCTCTTTTATAGGTGAATTTTCACCTGTTTCCTCTTCTTTTTTCTCATCAGACTTTGTTTCCTTCTCCTTCACGCTTTTCTCCTCTGATTTGAGGAGGGTGTTCCCCAAAATGGCTTCTTCCAGCTTCGATTTCAGCTCAGACAAAGCTTTCCTTTCACTCTCCTTAAGGTCAGAGAGGTAATTACTCTCCTCCCTATAAGAAGAGCTCTTCTCTACCAATGTGGGTTTTGGCTCATCCTCCTCATCTTGGGTTTTCTCTTCATTTTCAGCCACCTTTTTCGCCTCGTCGCCTTCCGAAACCACCACCACCTGCTGCTCTTGCTCTTCTTCCCCTCTCTGGGTTTCCTGAACAGCAACCTCAACAGTCATTTTGAATGTGAATTAATAGAAAGGTGAAATCTTTTGGGGTTTTAGGAAGAGATTGAATGAAAATGAGCAAGAATGAGGAAAACCCAGCTTATATTTAGCTAAGGAACAAGAGTTTTCGAGCTAATTTTAGGGTTGTGGGAAGTGTGAAGGTGAAGGTTTGTTGAGAAAATTGAGGGGAAAGTGGAGTTGTGGTGCAACGGTTATATAAAGTTTGAAAGAAGAAAAAAACGGCTCAATGAGAGGGTGGTCCCTACAAATAACGGTTACTTATGTGGCTCCACCAAAGAGGAGAGCCGTTGGGTTTAGTAAGAGTGGTGAGATTCCCTTGTCTAGGGTTTATGCTTTGGTTGGAATTGGGAGACACCCCTCTTTAGTCTTTAGCTTCAAATGACATAATAATTGAGGTAAAAATCACTTTTTTGTCCCACATAATTTGGGGTTTTGTCTTGTGATTATTAAGCATGCATGACAGTTGGGTCGGGTTTATGCTTGGCTGGATTAGCCCCTATTACAAATTTGAACAAACTTTGTCGATCAAATCTGGTAGGAGGTTATCTGTTAATATAGAAATTACATATTTGGTTCGACCAAAACGGTGTGTTGTAGGTTTGCATGCTAAAGACTATAGGAAGTAGTGCCTAGTGTGGTCATTAGTGGAATATTCACGATTTCTTTTGCATCACGATGTTGTTGAGATCGTTACTCGAATCATATCATGTACGGTATATTCCGATATTTCACATCCGGCAAACGATGAGCCGATGATGGTACTTCAATCGGATTATTTACCAAGCTAGTATTTGCAATTTTTGAACACTTCTTAAGAACGTAACACACACGGATGTCAATCCGACTAAAAAACAGAAAGAAGGAAAAAATATGACAGTAAACTGTCTATATTAGACCGATAGAATCTGTAGTTCAGTAATCAACCTGCATTAAGATTTTTAATGAATAAGGACCTATTATATTGGCGGTAACAAAATGTAACGTTGTCTACCTGCTGTAAAGTGATCCACCGTGACACAAGAGAAGAGTAAAAAGACCAGGAAATATATATTTGCATTAATTGTAGCAAAAATCAAGTTATATAGTACAAAGACAACGAGGCGCTACCAACAACGAATTTTTAGTATATACCGTCAACAACCAATCGAATTTTCCCTTTTGCTTTCACCACACAATATAAAAGAATTAAAACAATGCTGTTCAAAGGGCCATTTCTCTTTGCAGTTCAGCAAGTTCATCTTCCTCAGGGTCCCTCTGGGCTGCAGGCCGTGTGGGTTGCCTTCCTCCTGCTGAATAAACTGGCTCAGTTGGAGTAGTCGTGGCTGGCTGAAGAAGTTGTTCCTCCAACTCCAATTCTTCAAGCTCTTGGAGCTCGGCTTCCAGTTCATCCTATAGACAACAATGTAAACGATAAATATACAGTTTAACATAAATGAGAACCAAGTCTCTTGGAGAGGGCTGCTGCTAAATAAAAGATATGTAAAAACAATGCATACCTCGTCAAATTCACCACCGATAGGAGCAGCAAGTGCGTCTTGTATCTGTCTCAAGTTATCAGTCTGTTCGTTAATCTCCTCCATTGTCCTGTCCACGTCATCAATATTCCTGAAGGGAAGAAAAACAAGAGCTCATAAGGTCAGTGGGTAATGATCCTGAACTACACAAACAGAATACGAAAGTAAATGTTATGACTTGTGTCATACATTAATTTCTACTACAGCTAATTCGGCAAGACTTCGGCTTGTGTAAATAACTACAACCTAGTTTGACAAAGGAGTATGATAGATAGATTTTGGCAACATTGTATAATCATTATCGATAAAGAAAACAATTGGTAGTTATTAGTTAATGATAGACATGCTCAGCTAACCGGAGGAACAGTCAAGTTGACATTGTAAGATCAAATGAAATTAAGGACCACAAATACCACATTTAATAGCTAACCATGGATACATCATGACCAGCAGCATTAAAGCAGGAGGAAGACAAATATCAAGGCCAACCATTCATAGGGCTTTATATATCGACTAACATAAAAGTGCGACACATACAGGGCAGATGGCCACTGATCTCAATGATAGAACTCCAAAATGTATGAGCTTTTTATTTATCTGAATATCACTGCATTCCATCAGTGAAGCCTGCCATTGTGATGATACGTCATAGATTCTAAAATCTAAACTAATGCAAATCCTTTCTTCGTAATCCCGATGCCACACCCCATGAAAAGTTTACTCTGTAATTTTCACTCTGCTACTTCCAGTATCACAATTTTTTTCTTCTTCTCAAAGTAAGTAACTTTACACCAATAAATTGAACATAGAGTCCTAGACTCCTAGGATAAGTATGCTAAGATGAAGTGTGCACACACCACAAGTATGGGGTTTGGTCTAAAATACAGACAGCCATGATTCATGGACTCACTGTCAAAATGCCGACATGGATAAGCCATGACAACAAAAGAATGAAAGGGGTTTGCAGAAGAACCAAAAATTGGTCACATTATCATCTAACAGCCAAAACCGAGCTGTAGCTAACCCCCAAAACTATTCAGAAAGGCCCTAATTACCTCTGTCCTATTAGTTTCTTTAAATTTTTAGTGGTTAATTTAATCATCTGAGAAAGTGAAAGGGAGAAGAAGCATTTCCTGATGCACACACAATTAAAGATTTAAACCAAAAGATATAATAAGATTTCATCAAATCTGAAACTCACGTTGCTCTCTGCATGTCCCTCATAGCTTGAGCACCAGATCTCAATGCAGCAACCGTTTCTGTTGTTGATCTTGCTCCTTCAAGCATTATCATCTGGACAGTAAAGACGAAGAGACAAAAAATCATGTCTAAGCCACACAACTGTTATGAAGAGAAAGCAACAATGGGACAATTCAGCCCAAAGGAGAAGGACATAGCACTGTGCTAACCTGGTCATGAATTCGCAGCTGACTATTTCCCAGTGACTCCACTTGTTGTTCGTACAACTTCTTCCTCTTCAGACATTGTATTGCAGCTTCACAACAAAAAGCGCAATGACGTCAAACACACACCAAAGAAAAAAAAATGATATCAAACTTACAGGAATAGAGATTCCTGCTTAGTTGGTCACGTGATGTTGGTTGGTTAGTATTGTGTTTCTTCATTTTCGCTTACTTTTGTTTCTTATTTGCCTTTCTTTACAAGACATCAAGTCCCAAACGGATTGATTACTTTTGATTTGAGCACATTAAACGATAAAACTGATTACTCTGAATGTCGAGTAAGTCTAAACTTCAAATAAACGTTATCCTCCCATTTGACGCCTTCCAGATTACTTATTTTTGTCAAGGATGAACTAAGCACAATATCATGTTAACCTCGTACATAATAAGTGTCGAAAGTGATGAATTGTTTAGGGACAAAGAAAAAGTCATCACTCCTTTGGGACAGGGGAAACTTTCTATTTGTTTCCTTGTATTCTACTTTCCTCATTATTTCTTTCATCAGATTTCGATAATCTAAAAAAGGAAACCAAATGCAAAAAGAGCACCAAACGGAAGCATACCACGCTTATTTTTTGCCTTGGTGAATTCTTTCGCTTTATCAACCTCTGCGGAAGCCTTTTTCAGAAAAAAGTTCTCTTTCTTCTCTAACATTTCAAGAGTCTGCAGAAGATAGCACCGCATGAATGCACAGTAATGGGAAGGGCAATGCCAGCAAAGATAAAGACTGCATCGGATGATGATCATACTAAAAGTCATCGAATAATCTTAAGATAGTAGAATTGTTTCCCCAACCAACCATTATGTAAGTTGGTCTAATTCAATTCATGATTTAAATTAGCCAAATTCAAAGTAAGTTTGGCAATTCCAAGCAGCTGGGCCATCCTGGACTTGAACCAGAGACCTCGCCCGTGAAGTAAATCATGGCATTCTAGCAGCAGTCTATCGAACACAACATTAGTATACAACAACACGAACACAATACAACAGGAAAAGATACAACGGTACAGACCAAGCTCTCCCACAGCACCATCCCAATTCTAGAACCGCCATCAACCCATCGTCAAATCCAAGCACAAACGATATCGACCACACCACAGACATCCTAAAAACAAACTCGAACACCACAACAATCTGTAATTTGTCTAGCCCACTCCAAACTGCTTCTTAGGGCTCGTTTGGTCGTATGGGTGTAATGTATTCACCACTACCACCCATTACGCCTATAAAGATCGGAGAGTGAGATAATAATCATTGCTGTTCCACTAAAACCCGAGTAATTGCCATTACATCATTAAATTTAATCAACTACCTTCCCCCTAATGAGCCCTCTTACTCCCTCACTCGATTCTCACATTCTCATACTAATTTCATTTCATTACATTACATTGTAACATCTAACAAGGATTACACCCAACCAAACGTAACCTTTACGTTTCGACCACAACACAGAAAAAAAACCCGAATTCAACACGATTGCACTTTCAAACACAATTATAAAATTCCAATCAAATAATAATCGGCCAATTTCCCCAATTAATAATCTCATAACACAGAACAATCAGATAAACCCTAAACGAAAAAAAAAAAATCAAACAGTAAAAAAAAGGGTAAAAAAGTAAAAAAGTTTTACCTCACTCAATTGATCAAGAGTAGCCAGAGTACCAGCGGTGGGCACTTCCCGCGGTCTCCCGCCAAAAAGTCTAGCAATCATACCCGACGACATTCTTTATTCCTGTAAAAAAAAAATTAAACCCCAAAATCAAAACAAATTAGGGTTCATCATCATCATCATATAAATTAAACCCCCTAAAATCAACTAATTACAGCGAAAACAGCATCAAAAACCCTAGAAATTCCAGCAAATTGAAAACTGATTAATACGAAATTAGCGCCATAAATTACCGGAAGAAATAAGATTGTGCGAAGATTATGAGGAGAGAGAAAGGGGAAGGGGGGGAGAATTAATTGAATTGAATTGATTTTGATTGAAGAGAGAGAAAGTGGAAATTACTTGAAAGTTTCCGCGGTTTTGTTTGTATGGATGCTTTGATATTTTTTTATTTATATTTATACGGTTTTTTTCTCTTTTATTTTTGTTTTTCCGAATTTGTGACGGGTTGGAAAATGTACGAGTTCATCTGGGAAACCAGTTGGATGTTTCGATTGGATACGGATACTCGTTTTAGTAGCTTGTTCCTTAAGTTTCAAGACTTTTTTTTCTTTTGAAACCTTGAGCTAGTGGGAAATTGGGAATACGAGTAGTGTCGACGTTCCCTACTTCCCTAGTGTCATTATGAATTGGTTTTATGCAAAATTGTTTAATACTCGGTAATATTTTTGAGCATAACGTGTTACGGTTTCGAAAGTTTAGGGTTAAGTATCGACTACTAGGAGATTATTTTTATTTCCCACTCGTTATTCTGTTGTATGTAGATCATATATCATCTTTTTTTGCAGTCTACCTCGTTGTCTCCCCCCACCAACACTGCACCACTATCCGTAGCCATCTCCGAAGTCCATACCCCGGGATTATTTTAGAAATTAATAATTAGATTGATCTTGAGTAGAGAGGTTCCCCAATCTTCGGACTTTGTTCACTTCTCAATTTACGGATTAGGATTATCTGAAATTAGTTTTCCTGGAATTAACCAGAAGTGGTAAATAAAGTTATAAACATGCAGAAGTGGTGTAGATGTAATTTCTTTTTTAATGAGGAAGAAGAAAGTCTTTGTGGTACCGTGATATTTCTATTTCAAGTAACATACGGTGAAATATAAAAGAAAACGAATTTTTTTTTTTTTTTTTGGTTAGTGGCATGCAGTCATGCACCATGCACAAATGCAAAATTGATTTGTTCGGGTCAATTCAAGAAGGTTATGCTTGTCTCAAAGGGACCATTCTAGCCCAAAATGTCTAGACTGGCCCAAAATAAAATGGCCCTCACTAAGTCACTATAACACGCTTATAATCGATCTAAATTGAGCCTGAGACTTTGAAACATTCAATTTCCCTACGTGTTCATGATGTTGTATGATTACGGAGTTAGGGCTCAAGGATTAGAGAACATCAGGCAAAATATACGGTGTAGTATGAGACTATGAGACCACTTAATTACTTGTAGACTTTAGTTGAGGTAATTCTTTCACACTTGGTATTAAGTTCTAAATATCTCGAATCGGGGAGCCCTATAGTAAATTAGACCAAATGAGGAAGGGACGATGTTCTGTGGCATTACATATCATGTAGATATCAACAATTCGGCTAAACTTTAATCCGACATTTGAAAATGAATGAAGGGAGTACGATTGAAGAACGTTACCTAAGATTGAGAGCAGTGGCGGAGCCAGGATCGAATGTTGCACTGGGCCGAAACTTATTTATTGGAGCTGGCGTGGGCCAAATACTACAATTTCCTAATTTTTAACTAGTTATATAGTAAAAATACACAAAAAAAAATCGACTTTCCGCAAACTTGGGGCGGGTCGTAGCCAGGGTAAGCCCCCCCTTGGCTCCGCCCCTGATTGAGAGGGTAACTTCCCTTTCATCCTACTTAGACGTAAACCCTAGGCCATAGATTGCACAACTCGCTCGAGAGGTTCAAATAATTTCGAATAATAGCAAAGAATTGCCTGATAATGCTAATGTTAAATACGTTGTCAATCTTGTCACCTTCAACTTTAATTTCAATAATGAAATCATGAATAAATATAGGAATGAATTGATTATTGATATGTGCTGGTGCACAAGACTCAAAAGAAAACTTAGAGAAGATCCACCATCAATAGATATTGACGTACGTGAAAAAGAAGTGGAAATTTCCGGGAATTTTACGTGATTCGAAAGCCTATATACTATGCATGCAAATTTGCAAATTCAACTCTTTGGTCCAGCTTTACTACTTCACTCATCACTCATCAGCGTAGTTGTCAAACAAGATTATATTTTGAATTTTAGCTCGTTGTACGGCTCTACCAAAATTGAGGATCATGTATAGTAGTCAAAGTGTCAAACTGATTGAGGGGCGTGGTTAATTAAATGATAAAAGAACTTACAAACCTTTTATTATCTCATTCGAAAATTAGTTATTAGAGATAGAATGAGTGGTCGACTAACTAATTACTTATAACATAATCCATAGTTTTCATTGTTTTAAGGTAATTAGCTGGTATTAATAATCGTAGTATAAGAACCACCACAATAATATTGGAATTGGGTCGGAATCAATTCAATTGTGGAATCGAATTCCTATTCGAGGTTCAGTGTTAATTATTTCTTTTTACTAATAATAATCTCTTCTATCTTGTGCCAAAAGGACAATAATAATGACTTAATGAGGTTCAACATAATTTGATAAACAGAGTGAAGTTGATTGTCTTATCTAGAAAGCAGAGTAGAGCTCATAAACGCAGAGTTTTCTCGTTTCTGAAGGTTGCATGAAAGTGACGGAGTCTATAAAGAGGAAGAGAGAGTAGGTGAGTCGGTGGTAAGAACCAATCAAGAATCATGTGAGTATGTGACAGCTGCAGCCCTGCATATTTGCAAATTTATAGTCTGACCAAATATTGCGCCGCTTAGCAGCAGAAACTATAGTATTTGCATGAACAAGGACCTATCACTAATAAGTTTTTTATGTATCAAGGACTCGCTTCACTCCTTATCACTCACAAGTCACAACTGCCTGCTTAGATAAGCAGGGGTTGGTGAATGATCACTGATGAGTGATGGGAATATAGATACTCAAACTCAATTATGGGGCTGATTTTGGGCAACTCTTTATATTAAAAAGTTTGCGGATCTTTTAATATGTACACGAGAATGAAAGTATTTTCTAAAAGTGCTTGAACTTTTTTTTCTTTACACTCGTTAAGTTTTGCAGATATTAGCTAGTTTAGACTTTAGAGTGATAAAAATGATCATTCTAGGTTCAGATTGTTCGGATTGTGGGTCGTGTTCATGTCAAGCTCATCTGTTTGGTTTTCTTGTAATGTACTCCTTCGTCGAACATTTTTACATCTCCCCCTACCCCCAATTTCATATGGTCTTCTACGAGATTAGTTGTTTTTTCGTGGTCTATACTCTACAACACACTTTATTCAATAGTTCACTCGATCAAATAACTTTGAGTAGTGTAAAAATCACTACCCCAAACTTTGACATCTAAACGTTCTTTAATTTCTCCATCATTCTGGTTCTTTTAAGTTTTAATTATTCACATTTTTTTTACTTGCATGTTTAAGGCATGTTCTACTTAAATTGTAGGGTAATGTAGGTTGCATAGTAAAAAAACATGATTAATGTTGATTAGTTGTGGTCTTTGTGAACTAGTGGTGGAGATGATAAAACGGACGGAAAGAAGATCTTTAAAATGTAGTGAGATGGGTTACATACATTTTGACTCAACTCCACGTAGATTGGGACCCACGTGGCAGTGATACAAGCCGTTCGTGTCCGCACACAATTTGTGCTCGCATCCCCCTTACTCACCGCTTCATCAGTCTTTTCGTTGCTACTCTGTTTTTGTCGTTATTCTCGCAATTTGGTCACGCTATAAATTGTACTATAAGTTGGCTGGCCGTAAAAAAGATTGTGGTCGTCGGTGTACGTGTTACGTACGTTTTCTATTCAACTGGACCATGAGTTGAGCCGAAACGTGTTCCCAAAGTGGCGACATCTCACACCCGACGGCTAAAATATCTAATACGAGTAATCGTTTTTGTTGTGCCACATTAGATCCATATTTACGTTCTATGAGTTAAAATTCCAAAACTCTTCACACAATCACACACTTGTAGTAGGAGTGTACAAAGTTATCGGAGGGGTGTAAAAATCGCAATTCGATTTATCTCATCTTCCGTTTTGGATAGGTTAAGGTTTGCATCAAGTGGTAATCGCCTAATCGGTAGAATTCAGTTTAAGGAGATATCTGACTTTTGTACATTTTGTATGGGAATTCTTTTGTTGAGACATGATCACCTTGCTATATGCGGTCGTGTAGAACACTAATGAGTTGAGTGACCGCATTGATTAGTTAAAAAAGAAAAACCGGTGATAGTTTTCTACTTCAAGGTTAGAATCAATAATTCTAAGCATACTCCGTATTAATTTTATAATTTTGGATTATCTCGTTTCAGATCCCAATTCAAAACATTTCATACATCGAGTATAGTATTACTAATAACAGTCTGACCTAATGCTGCGGGTATGAAATGAGGATTTGTCGAACCCAGTAAATTCCAAGGCAGGTTAAGTTTAACCACTACGCCAATCCTATTTTTTTAAGATAAATACATTTAAAATTTTCCGAACACACAATAGAAAAACCGATTACTCCGTATTAGACCCTTATTAAGGATCACCACCCCCAGTCCACCACCACAAGTATCACGATCTCTTCCATCTATAGTCTTGGTACCACCATCAAACACCTCCTCCTCTATCTCTCTAACATATAAAATTGAATTTGATCACAAAGTGATAAAGACTTTGTTGTGTGCGGGCAAGCTAAGTGACTGAATGAATGACTGAAAAATGGATTTACTATAAAGTCTTTAACTTAAGAGAGATTTTCTGGGAAGGACTTGGTGGACCTCTTAATGTCAGGGAAGGACTCCGGCTATCTTATTATAAATACCCCCCCTCTCATTTTTATTCCTCAAACCCTAACAATTTACACCAACCCCATTTTACATTTCATCCCTATTTCCCTTATTTCCTCTGTTTTTCCACAATTTTTTTTTTGTTTTTTTTGGGGTTAAAGATGACTATCATCGTTGATCAGCCTGAGTTTGGTAATTTTTTTCATTTCATTTCGTTAATTTTTAGTTAGTGATCATATTTTGCTTATTCATAATCAATTTTTTTTTGAAATTCTGTATGATCGATTTTGTTATATTATGTCATTTTGGATTTCCCTTCAAAGGAAAAATAAAAAATATCATTTTTTATTATAACGTTTCGTATGAATTTGACGTATTTAGAATCAAGCGTTACCAATCCAAAAGAATGGAGGGTGTATCAGATTAGACTTAATCAATCTTGATTATAAAGGGAAAAAAATCATGATGATATGACTTTTAGGGTTTTTTTTTTTCCAAAATAAATGGATTTATTTTCTTCTAAATATTTCAATTTTTATTCTTTATCTTTTTTTTATTTACTGTTGAAATAGAAATGACATTTTTGTGAAAATTAAAGTTTTTTTTACTGTGTGAACAGGAGTAGAGGTAGAGGAGAAAAAGTATGGGGATGAAAATGGGGAGGTGGAGGAGGAGAAAGAATTGGTGTTGGATGCTGGGTTTGTGGTACCTCAGCCCAATTCTTTCTTGGTTCCCCAAACCAACACTTTTGGCCAAACTTTTAGGTTCTTTTCTCTCTCTACTCATCATTTATCATTTCCGAATTTACAATTGTTTAGTTTAGTTCAATTCGATTCACAATAATTAGAGATTCTCAGACGAAGTGAGTACCATGTAGTTCACGAAATATCGACTAATTTGACTCAATCATATAGAAAGAGTAACATGATTTAAGACTTGTGCACTCGAAATTGTTACTAGCAAAGTATGTGTACAATCTAATGACTATGATGGAGAATTGGAGATCCATGACAAAATGATCATGACCACTAAATAAATACAAAAAGGAAGCATTGGGCCGTTTTATGAAGTTGTTGGGACTACGGAGTACGGGGTATATGAGTATATCTTATGTGAAGTCCGGAATGTTGATTAGTTTCACGTATCTCACATGAATAATGATATTGTGTCACCTATCGATCTACGACGTCCTACTATCAACTTAATGTGTCATACACTCGTAGTTCATGGTTCAGGATGATTGAATTCAATGATATGTAGAAGCAAATTTAATCATGATGATGTTTCTTCAAACAGGGATTATGAAGCTGAAGGTGACAGACAACCTGGTGTGGAAAATGTCTACAAGATGAGTCATATCTACCAGTGTGTCGATTTCGTAAGTTCTTTGTTTACACTTTCGATGCTGGACTAGTAGTTTTTCCTCATTACTCGTATGTATTAACTTTTGCGCTTCATTATAGTAGTTTGACGTTTTTCTTCCCATTAATTTACTTGCTTGTAGGTGAAGAAGATGAGGGAAGAGTATGGGAAACTAGACAAGGTAGAAATGAGCATATGGGAATGTTGTGAGCTCCTAAATGAGGTGGTTGATGAGAGCGATCCTGACTTGGATGAGCCACAAATTGAGCATTTGTTGCAAACTGCTGAAGCCATTCGGAAGGACTACCCTAATGAAGATTGGCTTCATTTAACTGGCCTTATTCATGGTATTGCCCAGTTTTTATTAAATGTCACATACACGTTACTCCGTACTTCCTTTGGGAACCATATGCGTACCTAGAAATTATTTGTGATGATTTTTAAAATGTCGACAATCATTTTTTAGTGCATTGTTGTGTCTTGAGTGCCGCCATCTTGATGTTAGGTGTAACACTGTGCTATACTATAGCAACCCCTCCATTTTGGCAAAAAAATGGTCATGTTTTCGATGTGCTATAACACGAACGTTTCTGATTTCTTTATTCAATACACATTGGTAGTGCTATGAATTGTTACTATAACTTGTTTACATTTTTCCTATTTGTGTTCTGTTAGATCTTGGGAAAGTTCTTTTACTTCCTATCTTCGGTGAGCTTCCTCAATGGGCAGTTGTTGGTGACATTAACCCTGTTGGTTGTGCTTTCGATGAGTCAATCGTTCACCACAAGGTACCTACTACTAGAAATTAAATGTCAATGTCGATTACTCGATTTCAATACAGTTTAGTTCAATTTTCAGTACATTACATTACATGGTTATCATCATTATATGTGAGTTCTGAATTTTGGTAAATTGTTGCAGTACTTTGAACTAAACCCCGATTACAACAACCCTGCATACAACACAAAGTATGGGATGTACTCGGAAGGATGTGGTCTCGAGAACGTGTTAATGTCATTCGGGCATGACGACTACATGTACCTTGTTGCAAAGGAGAACAAGACTACCCTGCCTTCAGCTGCTCTTTTCATAATAAGATACCATTCATTCTATGGTACTGTATTTTCGTGATCTCGAGTTTCATAATCCTCAACTTTCGCTTCAAGTCTAATTAGGAGATCAGGGTGTTAATTTGTGAATGTAATTGTTTGGTTGTCGCAGCAATGCACAAAGCAGGAGCATACAAGCACTTGATGAATGAGCAGGACAAAGAAAATTTGAACTGGCTTCACATCTTTAACAAGTACTAGTTGTTCGACCACGCGCGTTGCGCGCGGTCGCCCAAAATTGGAACATCTCGGGTAATGTTATCCATGCGTTGTTATATTTACAAAACCATATAAACAAAAAACGTAGCATGTAAACGAAAATATGCATGTCTGGGTTAAGATTACATGTTCTACAATCAATTGAAATGTGTAAAGAGTACTTGTGAATTTGTAATAACATTGGAGCTAATCCACAATGAACCAATAACTTAAAGACGCATCTTTTAAGTTGCGGTAGCTCCACACATTTACATGCGTCTTGACTCGCCTGCTACTACTTACTCAAAAGGTGCATGCAAGCGCGGGGGCTCAGTCAAGCTTCATGATGCTCTTGAGCTAGTTGTTGGCCCAACCTTGATGCAAAAACTTGTTGTTGTGAGTTCTACCCTGGCATTCATCAAGAATTGGATCTGAGCCTGCAAAAGATGACAATTTCATCATGAAGTCTGATGTAAGTGGTTGGTTGCCCGTACAAATCATTTCTTTGGTGTTTGGCCACCTCCGAACCAGTTGATTGTCTTATGAGATGTTGCCTAAAGGATTAAGTTCTTGGCAACTTTGATGGTGTTTTCTAGAAAATCATGCTAACAACTTCTTGGACGCCCATATACATGAGATATATACGAAACTTCTACTGCCAAAAGGATGATTATACTACAACTACCTTTTGCAAGATCTTTCTTATAAACCGACTACATTCCTGGCAATCAATATATTTTCTAGGCGCATATAGTGAGTGATCAATCCAGATGATATAGGAGCCGCAACACCGCAAGATCAATGGTAATTTTCATCTAGATAGGCCAAATAAAAGTTGATATTCGAGAAGTACCTACAATATCATAATATTAGCTTCTATGGTTCACCATGATATAGTTAAAATAATAGTGAAAAATAATTAAAAAAAATCACAGATCCAACCAAAGCAGGACATCGGGGAAATAATAAAAACTGCCGATTTCGGACAACAAAAACAATAATCATATGGAAATATGAATGATGCTTCAAGTGAACATGCTACAATTCAAAAACGCATAGCCTCAATGAATTCTAATTTTGTTTCGGATCCACAAATCTGTAGCAATTTATTAATATCTCGACACCTCAAACACAGAGGAACACCCCTGCTACCTATATCATTAGCTAAGCAAAAGGCACACAATGTATGCGTTGCAGTTATGGCATGATCTCCCCAATCACTCGGGAATTAAATCAGAGGCGCATCCTTGGGTTATCAAAACAGCAGCCTCGAAGAACCTCCTAAAGAAAACAACCTAAACTAATATCTAAAAACACCGGTTGTAAGTCCGACATAACTTACACCCATCATCCTCGCGACTTAGACAAGTCCAGCCAGAAAATATTCGATATCCTTAAACTGTAATTCTTTACAAAACCAAAATGACCACAACAGTAAGCAAACATAAAAATCTCTAGGCTATTTGGGATTTGAACCCAAAACTTTGTGCAAGAGTGTACATTGCTCTACCATTGAGCTAATAGCCTATAAAAAAGAATAGTCGAAATATCAAATAAGCAATTAATTGAACCCAAAAACACTTGCTAAATACCCCTGACTCAAAAGAATTCACTCTCTAGGCTAATGTCTACCTCCTTAGATTCTCCAAACATGCAAGGGGCTAAAATGTGACACAAAACTCATCTTTGATTTGTTTTACCTAAGAAACTTCTCTAAAGTCGAGTTAACCAAACATTTTACTTGTCAATTACACTGCTCCAAAGACCAAACTCTACAAAAAAAAAGGCATGCATTGCACCAGCCATCAAATCGGAAACTATTAATGCAAAATCATATTATCGACAGCAAAGAAAGAAACCAAACACAGGCCAGATCATCAAGCAGAATCAATGATCCCAATTAATCAACCAATCAAGAGGGAATAATTTATAGTTAATTTAAAATACACAAAATACGACCCAACAAAGGGAAGTAATTCCTAATGAGAGTGGCAACAGAAATACATACCTTGCAGCACAAACATAGCCATCTATAACCAGCTTTTTTTTCCCCCAAAAGGAATACATCACAGTAGGCCAAATTCTCCCTTGCAGATCAAACGGAATAATTCTAAGACTATGGCTTTAATTGTGACTGGCCATAAACTTTTTTTTTTTTATTCGTGATGATTCGAGAAGAGATTTTGCTATAAGATGACGTGCCCATCATAAATACAGCTCTTCAACACACACCACAAAGGTCTGTAGGAACGGAAAAGTTGATACCCTAGAGAAAGAGAGGGACAGTGACAACCTGAAATATTGTGAAGGACAAATTGCGTTGAGTATAATTACGGCAAGCCAAAGCCTCTGAACTCCCTCAAATTCTCATAGAAGATAATAGTCAGCTCTCCTATATCCTGAAAGTTTAAATATCGATCTTTAATGATGCAAATGATTACCAAAGATATCAGGAAGAGGGAATAAATGTTGGAACTTTAAAAACCAGAGGTATAGAAATAGGGAATAAATGTGGGAACTTTAAAAACCAGAGGTATAGAAAGAGGGTGTTCCACCAGCCAACATCGAAATAAGTCCTTCGAGACGATGGATCGCATAAAATTTAAAATTACTCATAGGATGATTTTCCTAAAATCTAAGAGCATTAGCCAAATTCCTAGTTCCACCTTTCCATTCATTTTAAGGAGAATATCTCTCATCCTACGAGCTACACGTTGGGCAACAATTCCAAAGTCAGCCAAACACTACTTCATCGGTCCTATAAAGGTCTAAACAAAGGAGCAAGAGGCTTGTGCAGATTAAAGAAAATAAAAATAGAAGTCAGACAAAATGCTACACAAAACATATAAATTTGACGAGGCTCAAGAATGAAGACCAACAGTTGTCATAGGAAGGCGTGTGAGAAATTTAGAAATAAATGGCTACTTAATTTTAACCAATCTACAACTAATAAGCACACCAAATAGGAAGGGGGGCTATTTTGTACATTGAAATGAGGCACTAAGTGCCCAAAGCTTTACAGCAACCTATTTATCCATAACAGGGGGTCCGGACAGGTCTATCATGGGCAGGAATGAACGTGATCCCACAAAAACCATACAAAAACTGAAAGTGACTATGGAATGCAACCCAGCAACGCGATACAAGCACGATTTTTACCAAAGCATTGTGTTACTGTGTGTATAAAATAACTTACGAAGGAGTCGAGTTCTCCGGCTTGCAGTCATTCGATAGGCCATTACAGCAACAGAATTCCGGAATTCCAATCAAAGCAAGCCCAACATGCACAAACACCAGGAAGAAAGAATTAACAGAGGCCGTGTAACACAACTCTCACAAACCGAAAAAAATGAGTAATGCAAAGAACATTAGGCCTGGACCCGAGGCACACGAAGACACACGCTCAATGACACGGATACCCAACAATGACACAGATACCCCACAGCCCGAATCATGGGATTTTAAGCATCCATCAAACGCAACATTAAAGATTGGACACACGATTTACACTAAAAGAAGATACTTCATGCACAGCAGCAACCTTTCGATTGTCCTGGTATTTTCGCACCTCCTGATGTGTTATGCTCTAAGCGTTAAGCTTGCCTAATATAAACACAGAACGACCAGATAATAAACGCACACCTAAAAAGGAAGACCAAACAATAACAAACCCTTAATAAAAATTGAAAAGGGGGAATTTAGCCTACAACAACAACGAAGACGAATCAACACAACACCAACATTAGATGACAAAAATCACAAACCCAAGAAATTCTTTCGAAAATGGAAGGCAAACAAAAACCCACGACATTCTAGTTTAACAACCAAACAAACTAAACTGACACAATGAAATAAAATACAAAAGATGAGTTTTGGAGTGAAAGAGACATACTCGAGAGGTTGAGAGCGAGGAACGACAAGCGTCTACAACACTGTAAATGATCGAACAACTAAAACCTGAAAAGGAGCAAAGAGCAATCAGAATCCAAATCAAACAAATCATGATAAATGTACTCGTATAAATTTTAGGAATGCTGGAGAACAAAATCAATCAAACCACACTTTCTTCATCAGCTAGCATCCTAACGCAGGAAACCAAATGGTGCACAAACCCACAAAAATTACCTCACACAAACGCGACGCCAGGATTTCCGTGCGGAAATGTTGCCGGCCGACCTGTAAATTCTCCGAAAAGGACACCAAATCAATCCCAAAATCACTCCAACCCAAAATAGGGGGGAAATCAATCCCAAAACAAGCAAGGCATCTTTTTCAGATTAAGTTCAAGTTGTATCAATAGCAAATAAAAACAGTAATAAATTCCTTATTTATTAAGAGTGTTATCATAATACATAGTAATATTTAAGCTCAAAGCTGGATCATGATAATGGGTTTATTGTTGCTCACAAGTGGCCAACAATTTCCAAAACTGTACAAAATCGAAATGTTACTTGTAGAGCTAAGTATACTATGAATGAGAAATTCTTTAGGTGTAAGAAAGACCAACTTTGATATTTAGATGTCTCATTTACATATTTTTAGAGCTTCTGATTTCTCCGTCTTCCCATTGATCAATTTAAATTTGGACTTGACCATGAGAGCTGAGGTTTCCATTTATTGTCTTCTTGATATCAGGATCTCATCATGTTGGTCGAGATTTCCATACAAGTATGTTTCGAAATTGAATTTTGAGAAAATGAATTAATCGACTTCAAAGAGCACAACGTTGCCAAGTAATGAATTTGGCGACAAGTTTGTGATCGGTCTCAATTAATCATTTGATTGTTGTAGGCTAAATTGCTGATAATTCTAGTGGAGTAAATCCCCCGTAAAAAAACAGCAAATCAATCTCAAAATCACTCCAACCCAAAATAGGGGGGACAAAACCCCCCAAAAAAGAAGGTAAAAGTACTGCAATAAATTATCAGCAAAGATGAAGAATCACAAGACACTCCAAGAATCATAGATTAATCAAGCAATCGAAACAGCTACAATCAGCACCCCAAAAAAAAAACAAAATATCAAGCAAAAAGCAATCAAAGGTACAAGTATTGAAATAAATGATCAGTAAAAAAGAAAGCTCACAAAGAATTAATCAAACAATCAGAAGAATCCCTGAAGATTAATAATCAAAAGCTCAACAATCCAAATTAATCAAACAATCAAAGGATCAACAATCAAAATTAATTAAATCATCAAAAGATTAGCAATCAGCACCACATAATTGATTACCTTCGATATGGGAACTCAAATCGCAGGACCGAGAAATCGGGATCGTATGAGGCGCCGCAAGAGAGAGAAATTAAAGCAGGAGAGAGAAAACGAAGGAGCAAATGGAGCTGGGGATGAGGGTTTTGATGGAGAGTGTGGTAGGGTTAAAGGAAAAGCTACGGACGAGATTTCGAGACATAAAACCTGAAATTTCGTCAAGATGGGAGATGAAATTGAAGAAAACATAAAGAACAGTAATGCAATTAAACACAAAATAAAAACCTCACTTAATTGTACGCCGAAAACGAACGCAGGTCCTATTTGGAAGATGATCATCAGCTAGGATTAGCCAGAAGTTTGCTCACAAAGTAGAAACGTAATGAAGTGGGAAGGAAAAAAACCAAAAACATAAAAAAAGGAAAAATAAGAGAATAAACTAAAAGAAGCCAAATGCAGAAAATAAAGAAAATAATAGGAACCGAATAGAGGAAAGTTGAAATCAGATATGGGATTTTGAGGAGAAAGTAACATACGATTAAATTTTCGTGTGAAATCCTCTTGGTTGCTCTGAAAACCATACGAAAAGAGGACAAGATTAAACCCCAAAATAATAAATCATCATTAAACAATCAAAACAACCAAACCAAAAGCAATAAATCGTCAGTTTAAATCACCCCAACAAAACAATCAAGCCAAAAACAGTAAAATAAATCATCAATCAAAAGTATTAATCACACTCCAACAATCAAAGATTAATTAAACCAAGAGGATCAAATGAATGGTAATCGCAATTAATTGATTGAAGAACAAAATTTAAGTGAACAAAGAATGAAAACATCACCTCTTAGGACATGGAAATCGGGTATAACAAACCCAGCTCCGTTGAAGATCAAATTTGGTGGTATGCTTAAAATTTGGTGGTTGGTCGCCCTGCAAAAACACGAAAAGAATTAAACTTAAACCACAAAATCAGTCCAACAATCAAGCTAAAAGCAATGAACATAAACCATCAATAACAATCGCTCCAACAAAACAATAAAATCATCCCCAAAAATCATCAAACACTCCAACAATAATCAAACCCAGAGGACTAAAAACCCCTTAAAATTGCACATAATTGCTTACCTTAAAAACATAACTCTTGTGAGAGGGAGGATCTGCCCAGAAATGCACGTTTGAGGAGCTTGAAAAAATTAATGGAAATCGCAAATAATTAGCACCCAAACTATAAAACCCAAAATTTTATCATGATCAGAGCTCAATCGGAGCTGCAATGAAAAAAACATAAAAAAAAAAACCCCAATTTAATTCAACACAAAATAAAAAACCTCACTTGCTTGTACCGGAGAATCTGAAACCCAGAATCGAGCGGAGCTCCATTGAAGATCAGATCACGAAGAACCCCTGCTCTCAAGAGCAAATCGTAGGAGAGAGAAAGCTGGATCGAATGAGTCGCCGCAGGAGAGAGAAACTAACGCAAGAGAGAGACGAATGCGAAAGAGGGGTTTTTAAGAGGGGGTCTTATTAGGGTTGATGGAGAAAGAAGGAGACGTGGGCAAGGCATGGCTGTGCGATGAGGGAGATGTTGAAGAAAGCATCAACGGGGGAGAGGATGAAGGAGACGTGGGCAAGAGAAGGCTGCGAGATGGGCAAGCTGCAGGCAACGTGGGCAAGCGAGGGCCGTGCGATGAGGCAACTATTCATGTGAACAGTTATGAATAGTTAACTTGCATCAAAGGCTTTTATAAGGGTAATAGATGACTTGTACAGCAAGAGTAAGGTCAGAATTGATGTGGACAAAGTTAAACCATACTATATGTCCCTCATAAAAAAGGTACGTATCTTTTAAGTCATTTTCGGCAATGTGTATTTTCACAATTTCACTCCTAGAAAAGCTTATTTCGGCCTCTGAATCTCGCTAACTCGTACTTGTTCATGTCGATTCAGTACTTCCCGGAGAAGCTGAAATGGTGAAGGAGAAGACACAACAAGGATGGATGACACAAGATCAAACTAAACTCAATGGGGTGTAACCTGTCCATGGAAAATGCAACTTTTTCTTCTTCAATGTTCTGTTTATAAGAGTATTAGTTTTAAAAATTGTATTAGCTTTCTGTAACTTCATTACAAGAACTCAGGCTGGTGAAGCACTATCTTTGTGTACACTATCTACTACTAAATAAAAGGTGTTGTGGAGGTCTGTCATATTACGCTATACTATCTCTGTTTTTGCGCATTTGAAGACGTTTAACTTGCCGAAAGAATGGAAGGAGTAACACATAGATCGACATATGGCAATTCCTCTCTACTCTTTTGAGAACTTGTCGATTGATATAATGAACAGAACCATCTATTTCTCTCTTGGTTCTAAAATGATTATTTGCATGAATTTCTTGAAGGTCACATCGTTTTCCATGAGCCTACACAAGGAGTTGGGGAAATCTGTGATTATTGGCATTTACTTCCAAGACTACAGTGTTGTCAGCATAATCAGTCACCTTCACACGGGATTCCAATTTCGAAAATCAATAGGAAGTTGGTGTCGACAAAAGAGTGCGATTTTTACACTCCTCTATGTAAAAGGGCACCAGTTCATGCGCTTTTACATGGAGCATAAAAAACAATTGCAAGGGCGTAAGTATCGCTGTGGCAAACTACGAGTATGATAAACCAACAAGAGAGGTAGAGAAACTTTGAGCTGAATGAAAACCAGAGGTGATTGAAACACTTGATTTTGAAAATATGTCAACCATTGCCATGAAGCAAAACTCTGCAAGTTTCTTACATAGTTATTGGAGAAGTACAGAGGCCTTTGATGGTCTGAAATCTGAACCAAGAAAAATATGTATCATCTTTAAACGCTGAAGGCTGAAACCTTCACCCAAAGAAAAGGCAATTGTCATAAACTCACGCTTGCGACACATTCTTGCAAGGAACTTCATTCAACTGGGAGTGTATTATGATTTATGAAGAGGTATGCATTCCAGTCACTCTAAAGGGCAAGCTTTCTCGAATGCTGCTTGCTCCTCGCGACACATCTCAAATTCGTTTGTATGGTAGTACATGCAGCTGGAATATGCATCCATATCTTTTGTGCACTTCTGGCGAAGGTCTTGCAGCCTGCACAGCCGAGACAGTAAGGTCAGGAACACCACCAGGGATGGACTGATGGTTGTATTGGAGATATAGGACTATGGGTGGAATGAGAGTGAACACGTGCACGAAGTAGAAAAACATCTTAGAACAATATTGGTTTGTGAAATGTGCCTTTGCCTTCTGCATGAACATTGTATAAAACCGGAGAGAAGCTGTGGAAATGATAAGATAAATGCTGGAAGAAAAAAAAAGGTTCTAAAATATGTCTTTTTTCTTTCTAAATATTTTACGAAGAATCTAAAATGTGTACAAAAAAAAAAACACGAATGAAATTGGGAACAAAAGCACATTCAGCACATGCTGGAAAATTAGTGCTCAAATCTTACTATCTTAGAAAACTCTCACAACCCTCACACTTGAAGTTGTGGCTACACAAACTTAACTTAATGTTCCTACTCCACATTTACAATTACAAGGACTGCTAGGGCCTTCTAGCTGTACCCCCTGCTCAACTCGATACACACGTCAAACAGCATGCATCTAATACGAGACTTTGTATCTAGAACAAGCATGGAAACAACCAAATGCATCTTTTTTCAGATTGCATCAACTTTCAAGTAATATAGGAATTCAAAGTCTTTCGCAACGACTTTTCCAAACAATAGGAAACATTACAATGTTCTTCAGAGAAAGTGTTTCTTAGAATTGATCTTGTTGAACATAAATAAACAAGATGCTCATGAGTAGTGAACACAAATAAACAAACACCACAGTACGCGGTCAACTTCATTGAATGATCAGTAGCCATTTTGCCACACGTGTGAATTTACTACCACTCAATGGCTACAACTTCGAAAATTTCACATACCAAACAACAGCAAACATACTTAGCGTTGTAGAGGCTGGATGGCCCAAACGCCAAAACTAGTGCTGCCAGAGATCTGAACTAGGAAAACGATGGAAAACAACTAAAACCTTCTGTTTCTGTCAAATTTTACAACTAATCTCATTTCAGCCACATGAAAATTTATCTGATTGAACAGAAGAGGCTAGAAAAATCTTGTCCTAATGACAACCTTGGGGCCAAGGTACACTCTTCAAAATCTAATCGGACTTTGTGACTTTAAATCAGTCCCATTTAACAGACTTATACACTACGTCATACTATTCTATCCTCTAACTCACTGATGTATAACCATAGTCCATAGGTGATTCAAATTTCCAAAATCCAAGCATCACGGAGTTTCAAACCCCAACTGAGTGTAGAAACATTGAAACAACAATTCACACAGTTTCCAAATCGAGTGGTCTAACTACACGTAGCCTCACATTCTAACTAGTATAATTGCTATTTACCATTTTGACAAATGCCATATAACCACTCCAGTATCCATGATTCAGTATAATGCCTGTGCTACTGGTTGCATTCGTACTTTGATACTACATGTAGCCTCACATTCCAACTAGTATAATGTCTGTGCTATTGGTTGCATTCGTTCTTTGATACAAAGCTTATTATGTTCTCGGTGTGCTAAGTAGCATACATTTATGCTTATAGAAAAATAAAAGAAAATTTTAATTGAACAATCTTATGATCATCAAGGTCATAAAGTTTACAAAAATCTGTCCCTCGAAATTCCAACCTCAATTTTCTGTCGTTTTAGGTCTCAATTGATCCATCTATCCAAATATGACCTATTATCTTACCTAGAGATTTTAGAGTATGTGTACTATATACAAGACAAGTGGCATTTCGTATAGCTCACAAGTGGCTAAAGATAAACTAGATCCCACATAGAACTCATTTAACAAACTACCACAAAGCTCATCAGCATATAAAGTCTACATTCTCATCTCTTTCTTGTGTCATGATTGTAAAATCCTAATTGCAGAAACAAACTAAATCCTTTCTTAGACACATTCCTCTGTGTACAGGCTAACATTAACCTAATGCCACACCCAATAAGTAAGAATTAACTAAAAGTTAACAAGCAAAGAACAAGGGATAGAAAGAGTACGGGTACTTCAGCCCCTGCCTACAAGTACAGCCGTACACTTATCAGAAGTTTGACCATTCAAATAAAAATTATCTTACACTAAGACAACATGTCGACATGTAACACCATGATCTTAAAAATAGTTGAAGATCAATACATCATAATACATTAGAGTAGCCCCTCAAACAAAGGCCAAAGTCATGAATGATGATGTAGGCATTGTGTACTCTTGGCTGAAAGCAAGCAAGATATACAAAACTCTGGCAGGGGAACTACCGTCATCAAAAACTCACATATTCTAACCTCTTTTGAGACCACCCATTGCAATACCCAACCCTCACTCTGAAGCCCTAATTCACATTTTTCAGTCTGTCCTTTAGTAGATATACCACCTATAACTCAATTGCTAACCACAACACTCAGAGCAGTGCGAAATATGTACAAACCCAATAGCATCTACCAACAGGCCAATTTTACAGCATTTAATGTACTTCCAACAACTCGAACCTTTAGCCACAGCCCTTGCCAAAGTATACTAGTACTTCGCGAACTTCCAGCAGTTGATAAAGTCCGCCATCACTGCTTACTGTATCTTGACAAATCTGAAATTGATACGATAATACCAACAAGGAAGCCATCGGCATAAATTAGTTTCTCCATCCTCCCCCCTCTCATCTAGAAACCTTTCTATAAAGAGGCTTGATACCAAAATTATGCAGCGTCACATGTCACATAAAAACTACTGAAGAGGTGAAGCAAAACCAAACCCTTCCACTCAGAAGTCTTCAACAACTAATCTCAATTCAGTGACTAACTTATCAAATCAAAAGCAAGAGGCTCAGTGAACCTCCACAGAAAGTCAATGTTATGGCAGCAAACCTATACTTTAACAACATACTGAGGCTTCTCAGCTTCTCCAGTTCAAAGAATCATTATAAATCCATATTCTTGAGTCTTGGCACTCCGCAATTCCTCATAAAACCCAACCCACATTCACATAAACTCTAAATTAACTAGATTTAAAACACTACACCTGACTCAATATCTATGATGAGTTTGATCCAAGCTAAAAGAAACCCAAATACGAACCAAGTCTAAGAACAAAAACTCACTGTAGCTTCAGGATTTGAGATTTACAAAGCCCGCTGTAAGCAATCCCATTCTAACTAGCCTATAGAAAGCTATATACACTTTTTCCAAATGTCATAGACCCACTACAGTATCCATGACCCCGTTGTCAATAACTCCTTTGGGCTTTGGCGAACATGCCGAACAACGATACTACCTCCATCCAAAATCAAAGTCTGTAGGGCCAGATCATACAGTCAATCACAAAGCGAAGAATCAAATCCTCATATTTGTCAGACACTTATTTTTTTCATAGGTAATTAATTTATATAAATATATGATAAATAGAACGCTACAGACAAGGGAGGACAAGAAGTCCATGCCCAACCACAAACCACAATGAGATTATCATCCCCTAGCTAAGAACCCCCCTCTTCAAAACATCATCGTATCTGTAAAGGATATCACATTTTTCAACTTTGGATTTCTATCTCTTTTTCCTAGAATACGCTGGAGTTGGTTATATCCACTTAGGTAAGCTAAGACCTGAGATACCTAGAAAACGAGTTAAAGTTTTCAACGGAAATGGGCAAATGGCTTTCCCACAGCTTTCAGGCTCCAAGAACCCCAAAATGAATTTTGTGCCCTCCACTTCACCCTCCGAAGTAACATTTGCAGCAACCAAATCATTGAAAGTGAAATCCAAGGGCACTCCCAACTTCCAAAATCTGAGGGGCAGCCTCAGACTCCCCTCAGATTTAGCAACCATGGTCAAGTCCGTTTCCCTCTGTCCACAAGACGACTTAATATCCTTCACCATGAGACTTTCACTCAATAGCTCCTCCAACAGTGCGAAATAGTCACTGTCAGAGTCAGGCTCAGGAACCTATTGATCAGATACTATCCACATTCACATTCTACTTTCCCGTTCACTCAGTTAGCAACCAATAGCTCCATGACACAAGTATCAACAAACTCCAAACCCCACAAATTGATATTGGGGAGGTCCAGATGTAGACAGCCTCACTTCCCAACTAGCTCATAGATAACGTAAGACATACACGATTTCAGATGCGATAAACCCAAACTAAAATTACTCCACCAACCATGAATCCAATGATCCAACAATCAGCAAGCTTCCAATACCAACAACAGTTCACAACATTTTCACGATCAAGATGGGTAAATGTACACAACTCCACATTCTCACTGCTAGAAACCAATATATTGTTTAAAATGCCCTAAACCAACATAAATAACAACTTCAACATCCATGATCCAACCACCATCAAACTCTTAACTCCAACAACTCCTCTCAATTTCGACACTGGGAGTTCTGGATGAATGCAGCCTCACATTCTAACTAATGTATAGACTACGAGTACCCCATATGGTTCAACCAACGGAGACTTTCCACAAATCCAGCAATGGCAATGTACACAGCCGTGTTCCAATTAGCATATATACATCTAGGTTCTACATTATGTCGATTGCTATACACCCAACAATGAAAAATCACTACAAACCGAAAACCCTCAACCCAAAATTCCCACCTCACTTCCAATCTACGAAAAGTTCAAAACTTTTCTAGTCAAAATCAACAAAACCCAATTGTAACTAATGTACAGACTACGAGTAATTCAGCAATGGCAATGTACAAAGCCGCGTGTTCCGATTAGCACACCTACAGAAAGGTTCTACACTATGTTGATTTCTATACACCCTAAAATCACCCCAACCTGAAAACCATCAACTCAAAATTCCCACCTCAATTCCAACTTTCCTAATCAAAATCAACAAAACCCATAAAACGCACAACTCCAAATTCCACAAAAAACACACATTAATCAAGCTTAAGACAACATCCCACCTCAAAAAGATCAAAACTTTTCTAGTCAAAATCAACAAAACGCACCACTCCACAAAGCTCAAAAACACAAACCAATCAAGCTAAAACAAAATCCCACCTCAGAAAAATCAAAACTTGCAAAAGAAGATTGAGAGGAGATAGAAAATCTTACAAGGTAAAGACACAACGAGTAACATCACGGCCTTTATCAAGACATTTCTCAGGATTAGCATCCTTCTTCTTGCACTTTAAGAAGGCAACGTTTTCGCCGTGGCATCGTCTTCCGATATGCTTAGAAGATGCCATTAACACCGCCGATGTGGGAACTGTGTCTTCTGCTGATGCATTTCCTGCCATCTGAAACTCCCCACAAAAACAAACAAAACAAACAAAAATTAATTAATTAATGTCAAATTGGAACATATCCCAGTTTAATTAAGACGAAATGTTGGGAATTTGGGGGTGATCGTGATAATAGGGGGGATTTGGAGATCAAGCTTGTGTTTTACACTTTTACCTTAATTTTCCTGGGTTCTTTCCACAGTCTTTCAGGTTGGTGTCTTGGTGATTGAGAGGTCAGTTCGACAGTGGGAGAATGCGGGGTGGTGGTCTGGTCGATGTGTCGATACTACCCCTTTTTTTTGTTTTTTTTGTTTTTTTTTTTTTCGTGTTACCAATTTTCGTCGAATTTCAGGATTAAGGTTGATTCAACGGTTAGCAAGTGAAGTTGTCAAATGGTTGTTTTGAGTTCGAATCCTTATTTCCTCATCCTCGTGGTTAGTAAAGTCAAATTGCCATCGGATTTGTGAGCGGAACCCAATTCAAACATCCAAAGCAATCACCGAGGCAGACTTCAGATAATTAGATCATACGAGTATGTATACCTCTATCATTCAAGTGAAGATGGTATACTTAACTTTTCAAGCTACCGCCTTTTGTTCGGTAGAGAAAATAAAAGTATAATGGTTATGATTATCTTTTTAATTTTTGGCGTTATGATTATGTAACACATCAAGAAATGTTATTATTTTTTGGATTGATAGATGTTGTGATAGATGTTGTGTAGGAAAGGCTCATTACTTTGGCTAAACCTGACTTAATTAAATTTTTACATTTTGATTCTTTGATTGTAATCTGTAAAAAGAACCCGAATAAGACGTAAAGAACGAAAGAAATGTACGGAATACCAACACACAATTACAGAGGCCTATTACAATAAGCAAGCCTCAATGAAGTAAAGCCACAATAACGAAGGCCCATACTTGTTAGACAACGACTATGCTATTTAGACCAAGTAATGAAATCAGCTACGATAACATATGAGCCAACACACAGATTCGTAGAGGAGAGTTGGAATGCAATCAGTGTAGGGAGAAGATCAATGTAGTTATCCAAATTGGCGGAACACAAGTACACAACAATTCTTCAAATCAAATACGAGTACCAATTAGACGTGCTTAACAAGTTACAATAATACGAAACGATAAAAAGTCAGTAGGTTGTTTTAAGGCGTCCATTATTTTTGCTCGATGCAAGTACTCGTAGTAATTTAGGCCATTGATTGTTAATGGATGTTGGCTGACGTACACCAAAAATATCGGTAAAGTCAAACGTAGTAAGACAAGCCAAAGCCTGAGTATCCTTCGTTTCTTGGTCAATGTTTCCCAACTCAAATTTTTGTCAATTATAACGTACCAAGTGACACAAATCATATACTTGTGTACTACACGTCTACACGTTTGGTTGAATACTTGATGTTCAAAAGTCATGATACCGTATACCTATGTACTCTATTTCTTAGATAAGTAGACATGATAATCATTGTTATGATATAGATAAACTAAAGCCAATAAATAACAAGTGGTAGTAAATTAGAAGAATTTGATAATGACGATGACAAATTGACAACTAAACAAGCTTCTATATTGTCCCTTCAAATACGAGTATGTGAATTCCGCAACGCTTATCTAACTAATCTCATACTTATTGATTTGTTATGTACGGAGTATTTATATAGATGTCAGCTAACTTATATACAAGTTCAATGTCATAAATGACTCGAAGAATGCATGGTAAAGTACATACATACATTATTTAACTCCTGACGAGCGAGGTATTATGTATACAAGAATAGTGTAGTAGTGAAATACTAGCTACTACATACGGAGTACTCTGTATATAATATATGCATGGTTGACCCTATACATATTTTAAGAGGGCGAAATTATTGACTACTCGTATACTATTTGACTGCATTAGTTGTGTGTGAAACTAAAAGTACACTTAATTGTACATACCATTTCCAGATGCGTACGGAAATTGTAGCTAGCTATCTCTAAAAAAGTTGTATATATAAGCAAGCATTACTTTTATCTTCAGCATTCGTATAAACTAAATTAATTAAAACACTACCAATTAAGTTACCAACAAATTAACTTATTAGCTAGCTTGTTGAAAAATGGCTTCCAAGTCGTCCATGAAAGCTACCACTGTTGTCACGCTTATGATCATCAGTGCTGTGGTTCTTTTCTCCACAGTACCTTGCGACGCCGGCCGATATAATAAACCACATAGGCCTCCGCCTCCTCCTCCTCCTCCTCATAGTAGGCTTTGATTCAGTCTTGTTTAATAGTTTTACGTTTTAATTAACGTTATTTTTGCTATTTTATTTTACGTACTTTAGTTAATTACTACTCTGTATAGTTTAACTTTGATTGGTGACTTTTTTCTTTTTGCAGGACCTACTGTATGTCCAGCTTGTGTGTGTTGCACACCTGCACCACCTGGTGTTTGCTGCGGTTGTTGTGCTTTTCCGCTACCAGAGTCGCCACCACCGCCACCACCGACAATTGGTTATTATGTGGCGAAACCTGAAGATCAGCATGCACCATGAATTTCCCTTTAGGGCTAAATTACCTAGTTGTGTCCTCTTTGAAGTGTTTAGAGTGATGAAATAATAATGCGTATGAAGTGAAATGGCCGCTGGGCCTAAGAGATCAGGCTTCTACTATACGTAAAACATGTAATAATGTAATAAGAATCCCTTTGTTTTGCACACTGCTTTTCTGTCAAATTTGTTATCTTCATGAAGTAGTATGTAGATTTTCTTCATCATATTGTACCAATAATACCATGATTTAAGAGCGCGCGATATCAAGAATGAGTGTTAGTAACATATTGAATAATGTGTAGGACACAAAAGAAATACAAATCGAAATAACGATGGTTAAAACAAAAGAAACGAAGGTGGTCAAACAAAACAAAGACGATTAAAACTAGGACACAAACGAAACACAAATTTTTTAAAACATCAAAATAAGATAAGTTAAGTCTAGCTTGAAATCGTCTCGATCATCTTCTAATAACAAATCGCGATAAGTGCAATACACTAGCATAAACTCATAAGTTTATTTAATTAGTAATTGAAAGTCTAGTATCTATATAGATCAGCAGATTGAACACCGTATTATTATGGAGTATATGAAGACGGCCACTTGCTTCGCTAGCCGTGAGGGTATTGATGAATTGGATATGTCCTTTTTCTTGCATATTATAAAACAAAGTCTGCGCTTCCAAAACAATAATGTCTTGTTTATCCTTTGGTATCTCGAATTCTCGATCATTATTGAGTCAATTCAACAATTTGCGTTCAAATTATTATTGCAGACTGACGTTGTGGTTGAGATGCATGCTTGATTATCTTATGTTATGAGCAAATACAACGTACGACTTTTGCTTCCAATTTCGACTATAAAAAGCTTAAGATTATTCTTAAACTTTCAACATGCATAATACTAGTATAGAATATCATGAGAACCTTAGCTTGAATTCTTTTAATCTACAGAAATGGCAAGTAAACCCATTAGAGGTGCCCTAATAATAATGGTCTCTCTTATGATCATTGGAGTTGTTATATTATCATCTACGTTATTGTGCGAGGCGAGGCCCCCTTTCTTTGGTATGTATCTATTACGTTAGATTTTTAACATTTGATATGCGTCTCAATCTATTGACTAATTATCGATATCTTTTTCTTTTCTAGTTAGTTTGTTGAGGAGCTATAATACTATAGTATCATGGGATTTTTAATTTGTTATTTACTAATCGAAGTTTAATTGTGAATTTCATGCAGAACCAGTACCTATGTGTCCGCAATGTTTGTGTTGCACTACTGCACCACCAGGCTCCTGCTGCGAATGTTGTGCTGGTTCGAGTAGTACTGAGGTCAAATCCGAAAGTATCAATCCTTAGGAAAATTGTTCAAAAGTTTAATAAATACTTGCTGGTTTTTTATTTATCAATTTCTGTATTTTGGTTTAAGTTACTCTCATCTCACATGCAAATCAATCATAAGAAAATGATAAGGAGAAAACTAGAGGAAGTAAGTGTGAATCTGTATTTATGGCTGTAATTTGGCTCTGGTTTAATCGGAAGTTTGTATGATTCATCATTCAATCATAGCCTCGTAGGCTCAAATGTTTGGAAAATTTAATTAGCTTGTCATTACCATATCATTCCATTCAGTCCGGACTCATTCAAATTACATTAGATCATATCAGAATCGCTCAAGTAACGATCAATGAATGTGGTCCATTATTAATACTAAATCAGATTTGATCAGATGAGGAGTTATTAAATTAGATCAGAAAGATGCAGTCCTATCAAAAAGTCGCGTTTGATTCAACTTTAAAAACAATGAATTCAAATCAGATCAGATCAATTTAAATCAAATTAAATCAGATTAGTTTCATTCAAATCAAATCAAATCTATGACCAAATAACTATAAATAAATCTAGTGTAAATCAATTCAAATTAAATCAGAAAATAATGATTGTATCGCACAATGCTTTCACATGCATATGTTTGTTGACAATAAGTTTCACTCACATGAGTCACAGGTTTCACTCACATTGAGTCATTGGTTGACTTTGATTACTAGCATTCCATTATGTAACTTTTAAAACCAAATGCTACGCAAATAAAACAATAGGTATATATAGGAAATCTATCATATGAGAAGTATTAGTTTCGTGAGAAATGAGAAGTAATCTCATCCCTCCATCTCATTTAATCCAATGGTCTAAATAAAAAAACTAAAATAAAAGGAAAATAAAAACTAAAATAAACATGAACCCCAAATTACTCTCATTTTCTCTCTCCTCTGTTCTTCCCCTCTCTCTCCTCGGCCCAACCCCCGCGCCACCACACCGCCGCCGTCGGTGCTCACCGGCGACCACCATTTCCGCGCTGACGCAACCGCCGGACTCCTCCCACTTCGACGAGTCTTCGTCGGCAATCAGACCACCTCGTCGCGCAACACACCGCCGCGAAATACGTCTTCTCACTCCCTCTTTTCGCTCTCTTTTCGCGCAACACACCACCGCCTCCGTTCTTCACCGTCGCCGAGACACACCTGTAATATCCTCCATTGACGTTTTCGCACCTATTACCGCCGGTATCGCCATTTTTTGCGACAAAGAGAGTGAATGTGAGGAGAGAGAAAAATTGAGGGTTTGGAAATGGAGGTGAACGTCGGGGAAGGGGAGGTGAACGTCGGGGGAAGGGAGGCGAATGTCAGGGAGGGGGGCGGCGGTTCACCGGGGAGGAGCGGCGGATCATTGGAGAGGGCGGAATTCGTGGTTGTTAGAGAAGAGTTTGAGTAGAGAGAATTGGTCGATTCGAGATGTGAAGTGGTCGCTGGTGGCCGGGACCACCACCGGTGTGCTGGCGTCAGGAAGGCGGTGAAGGTGGTGGTGGCCCGATGGGTTGTAGTGGTGGTTGGTGCGGGTGGCTGGTGGTTGGACGGAGGTGCGGGGTGGTGGTGGTGGGTGGGTATGGGAGGAGAGAGGAAAAAAAATGTGGTTCATTTTTTTTTTTTTTTAAAGTTACGTGTTTTAGTTAATGTTAAGTTGGAGTTACGTGTTTTAATTGGTGGAGTTACGTGTTTTAATTAGTGGAGTTAAGTTGAAATTAGTGGAGTTACGTGTTTTGGTTGGTGGAGTTAAGTTGAAGTTACGTGTTTTAATTTATGAAATTAATTAAGTTGAAGTTACGTGTTTTAGTTGGTGGAGTTAAGTTGAAGTTACGTGTTTTAATTTATGAAATTAATTAAGTTGAAGTTACGTGTTTTAGTTGGTGGAGTTAAGTTGAAGTTACGTGTTTTAACTTATGAAATTAATTAAGTTGAAGTTACGTGTTTTAGTTGGTGGAGTTAAGTTGAAGTTACGTGTTTTAGTTTATGAAATTAAGTTGGAGTTACGTGTTTTAGTTAGTGGAGTTAAGTTTGAGTTACGTGTTTTAGTTAGTGGAGTTAAGTTGGAGTTACGTGTTTTAGTTAGTGTAGTTAAATTGGATTTATGCGATTTAGTTAATGGAGTTACGTAATTTAGGTAGTGGAGTTATTTGAGTTACGTTTTTTAATTAATGAAATTAAGTTGGAGTTATGTGTTTCCACTAAAGTTAGACAATTTAGGTATTAGAGTTAAATGACTAGAGTTAAGAGTTTTAGCTAGTGGAGTTACAACTGGAGTTATGCAGTTTAGTTACTGCAGTTACGCAAAATCAATGGTTGAGATTACTTCTCATTTCTCACCAAATTACCACTTCTCACTGGATGTGAGCCCGGTATATATATATATAGGGGGCGTATCCGGTCAGAAGTATAATTTCTGTCAGAAGTCAGAGCAGCCATTGATTTTCCCTAACTCCATAACCTAAACTGCATAACTCCAGTCGCTTAACTCCACAAACTAAAATCAGTGACTCCAGCCGCTTAACTCCAGAAACTAAAATGCGTAACTCCAGTCACCTAACTCCAATAATTAAATTGTATAACTCCAATAAAATCAAAACTTCACCAATTTCAACTTAATTCTCATAAATCTAACATAACTCCACGTAACTCTAACGTAACTCCACCAACTAAAACACGTAACTCTAACGTAACTCCACCAACTAAAACACGTAACTCTAACGTAACTCCACCAATTAAAACACGTAAGTTTAACGTAACTCCACTAACTAAAACCCGTAACTCTAACATAATTCCACCAACTAAAACACGTAACTCCAGCTTAACTCCACCATCTAAAACACGTAACTCTAGCTTAACTCCATCATCTAAAATCAATAACTCCAGTTTTTTAACTCCACAAACTAAAACGCGTAACTCCAGACGTCTAACTCCAGTAATTAAATTGTATAACTCCAGTAATATCAGAACTCCACCAACTTCAACTAAACTCTCGTAACTCTAACATAACTCCACTAACTAAAACCCGTAACTCCAATAACTCCAACGCAACTCCATCAACTAAAATACATAACTCCAACTTAACTCCAAGAAATAAAACCCATAAATCCAATAACTCCAACGTAACTCTACCAACTAAAATACGTAACTCCAACTTAACACCAATAATAAAAACCCGTAACTCTAATAACTTCAACTTAACTCCATTGACTAAAATACGTAACTCCAAATAACTTCAAAACTTAAAACACGTAACTCCAAATAATTCCAATGATTAAAACACGTATCTCCAAAACACGTAACTCTAAATAACTCTAATAACTAAAACACGTAACTCCAACTTAACTCCACAAATTAAAACCGTAACTCCAACTTAACTCCACAAATCAAAACCGTAACTCCAGTAACTCTTCTACCTAAAATTGATAACTCCAACCCAAAAAAAAAAACAAAAAAAAAAAAAAAAAAAAAAAATCCAGAGACAGTCAACAATTTCTCTCTCCCCCCCCTCCCCTTCCCCCACCTGACAACCACCTACGCAGCCACCGTTGGTTGTAGCGTGCACCACCTTATCCCACATTATCTCCACCACCGCGTACTCCGTGGTCGGACGAACAGCAGCCCCCTCCCCCGCCGCATCTCCACGACCTCTTCATCCACCATTTCCCCTCTCTCACACCCGTTTCTCTCTCCTCAAACCCCACCCAGCCACCCTCCTTCGCCTCCACCTTCTCCGGCAGTGACTCGGTCGCCACCAATCGGACCAGCAGCCTTCACCGAGCCATGCGTCACCATCCAATCCCCAACGCCACCATATCCAGCCGTTGGTTTCCCCTCTTCTTTCACCTTCCACACGTTTCGATTTACCATTCCACGGCCAAATTGTGGCGTAGCGACGGCGAAAATGAGGAAAGATATTGGAGAAGATGAACCTTGACGACGGCGAACACCAGAGGCGGCGAGATCTGGAAAAACGAGCGCGAAAAGAAGGAGGGAGAAGACGGTTTTCGCGGTGGCATAATTCTCGACAAAGGTCGTTAATGACCGACGAAGAGTCGCCGGAGTAAGTGGAGTCGGCCGCTGACGTCGGCTCCGGCGAAGGTGATGGTCGGCGGCGGCTGCGGTGGTTGGCGGTGGTTGCCGGCAGTTGGGGACGGGATTGGGGGAGAGAAGAGGGATGAGAGGAGAGAGAAAATGTGTGTGATTATGAGTTTGGAGAAGTTTTTATTTCTTTTTTCTTTTCTTTTCATATTTAATCTAGGCCATTGATCTAAGGTAAGATGGAGGGCTCAGATTACTTCTGACTTCTGACAAAATTGACACTTCTTACCGGATTCATTTCCTATATATATATACTCCACAGGTATCATAAAAATCAATCGAATTCGGGATGGAAACATATAAAAAAGGAGTGAAAAATGGACCGACGACCATTATTATTAAGTCAATCCAAGTATATATTCATTCATATTATAAATCTCATTCAACAATTACAACTGACGTAATAGAGTATGTCTGCTTGATCCAATCTCATTTCCATGCTTCACCTATAAGTACACCTTATTATGTACCGTTGAAATTCAGATCATCATACTTGAATAAGCTAATTATTAATCGGCTAAGGCAGAAAATGGCAATAATCAAGCTTATTAAGCCCATCAGAGCAACGACACTAATGGCGACACTTATGATCCTTTTTTGTGTGATTTTATCCTCTACGTTATGCAGCGACGCGAGGCCACAACCACCCATCCAAGGCGGTAAGTGTACAAATGCTTACATATTGCAGTCAGCCGACTTTAATTTAAATCATTTTGAGACATTATAAGCAAATTAAGAGTTATATAATTTCGTATTGTTGGACATACAAAGTCATGGAAATTTTAATATATAGTTTGTGTATATGTGTGCTACTAAATAATGCAGGAGGAGTAGCAATTATCTGTCCGGCTTGTGTGTGCTGCACCCCAGCACCACAAGGTTCGTGTTGCAGTTGTTGTGCTAGCCCTATACAGGTGCAGTCGACCACTGACGTAGCCAAACCTGACGATAATCATACTCCATAAGACGACCATGCTTTACACAAAAGTCTTACAAGAATGGTGCGAATGAGGATATCACGAGCAAATGCGCAATATCAATAAATGAAATTGAAAGACACCTTGTAATTTATTTTGTTTACGCAAAGAATTAAAATCATTGTTATACTTTGTTTCAAATGAGTGAGAATCTATGTTCTATGCATTATAAACATCACAAATGCCAGATATCTACACTGTGTACTCTAGACACATAGTATTAATTACAACCGAGTACATGTGTGAGTAATGATGTATGTCTAACCGACCGTCTAAGCTACACTTGAAACATGTAAAGCTCAATTATAGATGTCACGTACCCAAATTATCGATCGGGTGCGCTTGCTAGTCTTAGCATCATCGTTTGATTTCGAAAAAAGATATTATATATCAAAATTTATGCGTAGATTTAATTTGACGCATTCATCACTTTGGATTACTCACTTTAATTTAAGGTTTTTTTTCTTTCAAAACCCTCTTAAAAAGTCATAGTTTTGCAAAGCTGTACGTAGAGCTGGCAAAAAGGTCGTGTTCGTGTCGTGTTCGTGTCCGTGTCAAAGATAAACGTGTTGTAAAACCCTTGACACTAACCCGACCCGATTATTAAACGTGTCGATAACCCTTGACACTAACCCGACCTATTTATTAAACGTGTAACACGTTAACAACCCGCCTAACCCGCTTAAGCGAAAGGTTCGTAAATATAACACTTTATTAAAGAAAAATGTAGAATTGTGGCTATTGTGTCTATGTAAGTCTTCGTTTATAATAAAGACTCGTTTAAAATTGAGTAATTTTGTACAATTAGATTATTTGAGTTTTGATTTGGACTCTTTACTGATTAAAAAGTCAAGGAGGTCATACGAGTTAACACGACTAGCATATCAAATATAAATAAACGGGTAAATTCGTGTTTGTTTCGTTTTTCAACACTAACCCAACCCATTTAGTTAATCGTGTTACACGTGTTGACCTGTTTAATTAAACGGGTCGAAAACTCTCAACACTAACCCGCTACTTTCGTGTGCGGTTCGTGTCGTGTTGTCGTGTCGTGTCAGTTTTTGCCGGCTCTAGCTGTACGTACGTATAATTATGTTTGTCAAAGAGTACCATAAAACATTTTTTTTTCTTTTCGATACCCTACCGGCCTAATCACATTTTCCGTCTAAATTAACAGATTGACTAAGTATTCCTTTTTTTTTTTTGGAAATTAGACGTCAATAGATAGAAAGAAATAAGAGTATTAAGGATACAACTTACGGAGTACAAGCCAACAACGAAAACGAAAAAAAAAAAGGTTCAAATTAACAACAAAACAAGGCCACAAGGCCACAACCACTAGTAAATCCTCCACACCCTTTATTCATCCCCCAATCGATATTTAACCCCGTGTTCCCCAAATATGACCCTTGTAGTATAATATTGGGTGGGGTGCACCCCAACATATAATCCATCAATTAATCAATTCATCATCAAACAACAATTCATCGCATGATCTTATCTCTCCCTCCAAAAAAAATGTAATCTTACTGATGGATTTCTAAGAAGATGTGGTAAGAGCATCTCCAATGCTAAAAATTTGCTTGTAGTTTAGCTTCACAAACTGCTGACGTCATTAGCTTGTCCATTGTAGAACTTTAATTTTTTGTAGTTTTGTAAGCTACATAGCTTGCCCAGGCTACATGGCTTGGAAAATAAAAAAATAAAAAAAGTTATTTTTGTTAGATAAAAAATAAAAATATAATTATTATAAGTCCTAATTTAAGCCATAGTCATGTAGTTTACCATTGGAATACAAACCCTTGTAGTTTAGAATTTTAGCTTAAAATCTTCTCTCTCCTATTTGGCTAGCTAAACTACAACACTTTTGTAGCTTGCATTGGAGATGCTCTAAGCGAATGTAAAATTGGAGAACTGTTGATGACAAAAAATAATTTTGTCCCGGCGATGGAAGGTTTTTAGTCCAGTAACCTCGATGGGCTGAAAACAAGGAAAAGCCCACATGGATACAATATTCAGTTTGGGCTGGCAGCAAATACTTAAAGTCCATCTATTCGAATTTAGTGGACGGCGCCAAGATAGGAAGCAGTTGGGGAAGGAAAACACAACCGCTGACAAGTATGCTCCCACGTTTATAGAAGGCTTTGGAAGATTGGAAAACCGCCGGAGTTTTATGCTATAAATAGAGGAGCAAGGAGCAGCATTAAGGACATCAATCGATCAAACATCAACAACATTTTATTCAAGTCTTTTTAGTTCTTCCTTAGTGTACATCGGGTGGTCTCGCCCCGTAGCGCGAGCAGTTCATGTATTAGCGTAGCTTTTTCTTTTCCATGGTGAAGATAGAAGGCATGGAGGTAATTGATTCCATCTCTTCCTGGACTCTTCATTAGCAAACCTGACATTTTCTTTCAATTAATGGTTACTACTTTAGTTTGTAAGAGCCCGTCTTTTGTCTTTGCATTTTAGTACTTTATTTCATGGCATTTAGTTCATCGCGGTCAGTCTAAATTAAGTGCTCTTAGGACAGACACTTCGTATAAGTGTCCTTAATTTTAGCGTTCAACAAATTGGCGACCACAGTGGGAGGTAAGATATAATTCTTAGACGGAATTGTAATTGTTTACCTTTCGCAACCAAATAAACCTTTTGATTAAATCAAGTACAGACCTCAAACTGACTTGTAATTTCAAGAAGCAAGAAATGCCTACGACAAGGTCTGCTTCGCAGCGAGACAATTCGCAAGAGACTCCCCTTCCTCAGGGTGGACGGACCGAGCCGTCTAGCCAAAATATGGGTACCGAAACACCCATTATCAATGTAAGTTCAGACAACTCATCATCGAGTTCTGAAGGACAAGGCCAAGTTACGCCGGCTTCCCGTAGCCAGGCAGAAGAGAGTTTACTAGCAGACGTGGATCTTAGCAAAATATCTAAGACCCAGTTAACTATTTTTCACAAAACATATGTGAAAATTGTTAAGGATTTGTTAGTAAATGGACAAGAAGTTGAAAGAAAACAACTTGAGTCCCAGATTCAGCGTTTGACACAAGAGTCATCGCGGGCCTTTGCTCAGATTGCTCAGAGCTTACATGAGGATGCTCGGGATGGAATATCACGGCAAGTTGATAGAATTATCCTTGACATCAATGAAACTTTCAATGCAACCTTTGACGCACTCACAAGGAGTGTTGCGACGGAGGTTGTTTGTCGCCTTGAACCTTTGCTACAGAGGCACTCTCAGTTAAACGAAAAACTTGAGAGGATTCTCGATTTGGGACAAACCATTGCCCAAACCAGAAGTAGAGCCATCACGACTGATGAACCAAGTGGCGTTGAAAGGAGTCATGGTGTAGACGCCCGACCGATAGGGTATCCACCAAGTGCAACAGTCCTAACCGGACAGGGGGTTCGGGGTCCTAATAGCGACCCGCAAACTTCTTCATTACGCCAAAACCCTCCTCCAGGTTTTGGGCTTAATGAAGACAGGGGAGAACCTAGGAGATCTGAGAGCCAGGGAGCGGAGGCTGGGTCAGGTTGGTCAGCAGGCCCAGGCACTCAATCGAATAGGGTTGATCCTGCGCATATAAGTAATGATACAACAACTGTCGGTATACCAGCAGTTGGAGTACATTCAGGAAATAACCAACACAGTTTTGGTTTAGGGGGTTACAATACCCAGACAAGTTTTACGGCGTCGGTCCCGACGAGTGGGATACATTACGCCAACCCTAACCATATCCCGATCCATAGTACATATGGAACATCGGGGCAATATGGACATCCTGCCTCAGGAAGAGGTCAAGGAGTTTCTACGGGAGGATTTGGAATGCCTTATCAGAACCCAGAGACTTATACTTACAATAGTGTAGGATCGGGGCATAATAATTTCCAAAGTCAACAGCCACCTGTGATGCAAAATGTTGCAGGTCATTATAGGGCTGAACCTAACATACCTAATTATGGTGGAGATTACCAAAATCAATACCATGCTGCGCCCAACTTTGGAGTTGGTCGACAAGCGGAAAACGCGCTTGAGGGTATGATTGAGGCGATAGTGGAAAGAATGGGTATTCCTGTCGGTAGGAGTAAGAATAAGAGTTTCGACCATTCCCCTTATCCAGCCTATATTGATAGAAATAACCCGTTTCCGAGAGGGTTTAAGATCCCTGACTTTACCCTGTTTTCGGGTAATGATCAGATGTCGGCCGCAGAGCATTTGGTTCGTTTCACGACCCAATGTTGAGAGGCCGCTGATAATGAAAATTTGAAATTGAGGTTGTTTTCCAGTTCGTTAACTGGAAATGCATTTAATTGGTATATCAATTTACCACCTAACTCAATCTTCAGTTGGGAAAACCTCAGAGACAAATTCGTGGAACATTTCTTGAGAATGGATCCAGGAATTACTTTGAGTGAATTAGCTAGGATAACACAAAGGCCTAGAGAATCAGTTAATGACTATCTTAATCGTTTTAAGAGTCTGAAAGGGCGATGCCCAGTGTCAGTTCCGGAACACGAATTTGTGCAAATGGCACAAGAAGGATTGTTACTCGAATTCAGAAAGAAGTTCGGTGGCGATACCTTTGTTGATTTCCCAGAACTGGCCCGATGTGCAATCAAATATGAGAAAATGCTAAAAGAAGAAGTTAATCATAAGGAGCATGGTAGTAAACAGAAATCTACTTATCATGCTCATGTTGCACAAGTCGAGCCTGATCAGATTGGCGAACAATTTGATGAGGAAATTGACGAAGAAACATACAATAATATGCAAATTGAGGTCAATGCTTTAGAGGTGGTTAAGTTCGACACACCACTTGTCTGTCCTGCTCTCAAAAGAAAGGAAACTTTCAGTAAAAGAAGTTTCAAGAGTAAGGAAAGGAGAAAGTATACCTTTGAAATAGCCCGCCTTGACGATATGGTCCGATATTGTCTTAAGGAGGGCATTGTTAAGCCCAGAGAGGGGCATGTGGTCAAGTCCTTAGAAGAAATAGGGAATAGGAGATATTGTGTTTGGCATGATACTTTTACTCACTGGACTAGGGAATGTGACCACGCAAAAAACTGTTTTCAGGATCTTATCGATGAAGGCAAATTGTTGTTTGCTGATGAGACTGAAAGAAAAGTAAAGTTTGTTGTCTGTAATATGATTTCTGTTGATCAGGTTGCTTTAAATGATTTGCAGGCTTTCCAGGAGAATGATGAACGAGAAGAACGGGCAATCACAGTATTGCACCGGTTGATCGACGATGGTGTCATATTTCTACCAAAAGTCGATGAAAAAGGAATGGAAGGAATGTGTAGGTGGCATATAACGGCTGCTCATTCCACTGCTGATTGTGTCTCTTTCAGAGGTTTGGTGAAGAGAAAGTGTGAAAAGAAATTCATTACTATCACCAAGAAGGAATCAAAGGCACTGAGATTGAATGAGTTAGAGGCGGATCTCGACAAGATTCGTGCTCCATTCAAGGAAGAAAAGCAGAAAGGCGATGGAAAATCAAAGCCTTCTCCGCTGAAGCAAGAGCCGTCCGATGCAACAAAAACATCGGAAGTGAAAACATATAAAGAGGCGTTAGAGCATAACCCTCTTCATGAAGAGGCTATAAAGGGGTTGAAAGCATTGCAACACCATTTATGTCCGAATTGTGCTGATCAACTCCACCTTGAGTTGATTAGGACTCGGGTCATCGAGAATGATCCAAAATGGATACCTGCATATAAAAAGGTACCAAACAAACGAATACGAATGAACAACGAAAGCTTTGAGTACTTCGGAACACCCAGGCCTGGCACTCCACGAATGGAGGGTAGAGGAGGCAGGGGTGGAAGAGGAGCATTTAAAGGAGGAAGGGGATCACATCGGTCACCCGTTCCTTTCTCTACTCCAAGAGGAAGTGACTCAAGTGGATCAGCAAAGTCTGATTTGACAAGTGGCTCACATGAATTCCGAAGAGGCAGGCAAGAAAAAGCCTTGAAGATTCGGAAAGATGTTTTGATGGCGCAACAGCAGGAGGCACAAATTGCTCCATTGCGCAGAGAGGAGGAAGCTTTGTCCGTTAACAAAGTTTCCCTTGGAAAGGGTAAGAAAGAAGTTTCTCAAAAGAAGGAACTTCAAGAAGGACCCGTGGCGATGGAGACAGATAGGCCAGTCCAAGATTTGGATTTGGTATCTCCCGCTGAGACAGAAGTGCTACTAAAAACAGATAGCGCGGGTGTTGAACGGAAAATGGAAGAATTGCAGCAGGTCATGTTGCATGAAGATCCAGTTGGTTCGATACCGGATAAGAATCAATTCAGAGATAAGGATGGTGATCAAGATTCAGATGGTGATGATTTTGATCTCAAGGTCAATGATGACGATGATTTACTCTGCGATGAGGAGTTCTCAGATTTCGGGTCTGAACCTGAACCTGGGGAAATCTCACCGGAATGTAATGTAGTCACATTACCATCAACCTTCAAGAGAGTGCTTACTACCGAGTTCGAGAAATCAGGAACGGAATCCTGGGCCGATGAGGTAGAACAAGCCGAAAAAGCAGGTACGCGTAAAGATACTGCAACCTGGCCTGAAGACTTTTCAGTCTTTGCGCTCAGTAAAAGAAACAAAAGCGATACTAAAGTCGCGACGGGTGACGATACCCAAAAGACAAGTACGGAACCTGCTCTGACCACAGATGGTCGGGCGTTTCCTAAAAGGCGTAAGGGTTTTTCTCCAGCTGCCGATAGTCTGGATGACCCAACCGCACAAAAGATTCTAAACGCTTTGTTTAGACGGCCTGATCTTGATACGAATCATAAGAAGGCATTATACATAACCGCTAAGTTCCAGGACCAATTCATTAGCCAAGTGTTAGTGGATACTGGGGCAACAGTTAATATTCTTCCCTTGTCAATTTTATTAAAGATAGGAAAGACAAGGAAAGATATTAAGAAAACTAATGCAACCGTTATTAGTTTTAGCGGTGAGCCCTACGCAGTTGAGGGCATTGTTAAAGTCAGAACACAAGTCGGAGATTGTGTCAATTATATGGCTTTCTTTGTAATTGATGGTGATTCTGGTTATAACGCCATTTTGGGGCGAGATTGGTTGCATCGTAATTATGCAATTGCGTCGTCTTTACATCAATTATTAGTCCTGTGGAACGGCAAGAAATTTGAAATAATTGAGGCCGACAAAGAATTCACAATTCTAACAATTGAATTTGAAATCCCCAGGTCTGCTCTAAGAGCCAGGAAAGATTACAAGTTCAGGACGGACCGATATCCTGATCTTGCTGATGAGATAGAACAAGAAATATCGGCGATAGAAAACGAAGACTACACGGACGTAGTTGAGAGTGAGGATGAAGCGAGCCATCCTGCTCAGGAATATTTAACTGAAGCTGAAACGAGTCGGTTGAAGTTGAATCAGATTAAGATACGGGAACTCACGGATGAGTACCCTCCCTCGGAATTTAGGGAAGTATCTACTATTGTAAATAGCCTTGGTCACGGTTTCAGCCATCGATACAATTTGAATGGTTCGGACAGTGGCGATAAGGATACAGAGTCTAGTTTTTAGCTCTGTTTGTTCTGAAATAATCGTTGTATTTATTAATGGATTTTAATATTAATGATTGTAAAGAAGACCCTTATTTGGCTGACGATGAAACAATAGACGAAATTTTCTGGTCTCATTACCAGGAGAAATTTGGCCTTACTTTTAATGTTATGTCGGTTGAAGAAACACCGGATGACCTTGATTCTTTCTTTGAAATAGAGGAAGAAGAGGAAAAAGTATGGGCAAAAAGTGATGACATCAGACAAAATGTAACTGATGAATTACTTGAAGTGAACCTCGGATCAAAAGAAAATCCAAGGATTACCTATATTAGTAAATTACTTCCTGAAGAAGAGCAAGCCAAATTCATTGCAATTCTTCATTAGTATAAGGATTGCTTTGCCTGGTCCCACAGTGAAATGCCGGGCTTAAGCAGAGAGGTGGTTGAACATCGGTTACCAATTATGCCGGGATTTCAACCAGTTGCACAACAACCTCGACGGTTGGCGCCTGAATTACTGCCGAAAATCCAGGAGGAAGTGGAGCAGTTATTGAAGGCTGGTTTCATAAGACCAATTAAATATGCACGTTGGATTGCGAATATAGTCCCCGTCATTAAAAAGAATGGAAAAGTCAGGGTCTGTATAGACTTCAGAGACTTGAACAAAGCAACTCCCAAGGACCAATATCCAATGCCTGTCGCAGACATGTTAATTGATGCTGCGTCGAGATACGAATATATCTCATCGTTGGACGGGTATGCTGGCTATCATCAATTTAGGATAGCCGAGGAAGATTGCCACAAAACGGCCTTCCGATGCCCTGGATCAATGGGAATTTATGAGTGGGTTGCCATGCCTTTCGGATTAAAGAACGCAGGGGCAACCTATCAAAGAACCATGGACGCGATCTTTAAAGACATGATCGGGAAGTCTATGGAGATTTACATCGATGATGTGCTGATTAAATCACATGATTTGGAATCACATCGAAACCATGTGAGACAGTCACTTCAGAGGATGAGGGAATTTGGCTTGAAAATGAATCCACTAAAATGTGCATTTGGAGTAAAAGCTGGAAATTTCCTTGGTTTTCTCATTCATAAAAAAGGGATTGAGATTGACCAAAATAAGGCTAAAGCTGTTTTAGCTGCAGCGCCGCCCTCAAATAAGAAAGAATTACAAAGATTCTTGGGGCAAATTAATTATGTGAGGAGGTTCATGGCCAATTTGGCTGGGAAGACAAAAATCTTCTCACCTCTTCTGAAGTTGAAAAAGGAAGATTCATTTGTTTGGGAAAAGGAACATCAAGATGCTTTTGACCAAATTAAAAAGCAACTTGCGTCTCCTCCTGTTATCTTGCCACCAAAGCAAAATGGTAGGCCCTTACGAATCTATCTCTCCGTCACTCAAGATTCCATTGCGAGTCTCTTGACCCAAGAAAACGAGTTGGGGCATGAGCAAGCCGTGTTCTACTTGAGTCGGATTTTACAAGATACAGAGAAGCGATATACACTAGCGGAAAAATGGTGTTTATGTCTTTATGACGCGTCTGTCAAATTGGTGCATTATTTCATGGCCTTTAAGATTGAAGTTGTGTCACCTACAGATGTGCTTCGGTATCTCCTCTCACAACCTTTTCTAAAAGGAAGGTTGTGCAAGTGGCATCTCCACTTGCTTCAATTTGACCTTGTTTATTTGCCACAAAAGGCAATTAAAGGTCAAGGACTAGCGGATTTCTTGGCGTTGCACCCAAGCGATGAGCAAGTTTGTGAGGATCCTAAGGATTCTTGGACCTTGTTTTTCGATGGGTCATCTACCAGGTTGACTGCTGGGGCAGGGGTCGTAATCATCGATCCTGAAGAACACACTACAAAGTTGGCAATAACTTTGGAAGGTGAATGCACTAATTATCGAGCAGAATACGAGGCTTTGATTATCGGACTTGAAATTCTCCAAGACATGAAAGTTGAGAAAGTCCGTGTGTTTGGCGATTCCCAATTGGTCATAAACCAAGTAACGGGAGAGTATAAATGTAATGCTTTAGTAGCATTATATGGCACTCAAAAGGTGAGGAATTTGGTGAGTACTTTCAAGAAAGTTGAGTTCCATCACATTCCCCGCGATATTAATCACATTGCGGATGAGTTAGCCGGATTCGCATCATCAAAAGAGATGGCTGTAACTCCGGATGATTCAGTAACTCTTTTGAGAAGAACTCTACATCCATTGAAAAATTTCGATGAATGGAGTGAGAATGATCCCATCAATGCTATCAATAGCATTGACATTCTTAGTTCTGATGTAGATTGGAGAGATGAGATAGTCGAGTATCTCAAGGATCCATATAATAGGGAAGTACCTTTCAGGGTCAGAATGGCGGCTAATAACTATTTCCTTGTAGGAAACGAACTCTTTAGGAAAGATGTTGATGGCCAAATCCTGAAATGTGTAGACGCGGGAGAAGCACTGACCGCGATGGCCGAAATCCATGATGGTTTATGTGGCGCTCATCAAAATGGCTTAAAAATGCGATGGGCATTGCATAAGGCGGGTTTCTATTGGCCTTCAATAAGAAAAGATTGCATCAAGTATGCGAAAGGGTGTGAGAAATGCCAAAAGTTTGGTCCCATTGTCTTAGCACCCGCAGCACCGATGAAGTGCATCTTGAAGCCTTGGCCTTTCCGTGGTTGGGCGATGGATGCAATCGGGGAAATCAAGCCTAACTCATCCAAGAATCACAAATTCTTGTTGGTAATTACAGATTATTTTACCAAGTGGGTTGAGGCCGAGCCTTTCAAGAAGCTCGATACAAAAGCGGTCCTAGAATTCTTGGAAGAAAAAATCTTCGTAAGGTTTGGAATTCCTGAATCCATTACTGTTGATAATGCGAGTGTTTTCAGCAGTGACCCATATGTAGAATTCTTGGCCAAATTTGGAGTTAAGGTCATACACTCTACTCCATACTATGCACAGTCAAATGGTCAAGCCGAGTCTACGAATAAGACTATTATTGCCGGCCTCCGAAAAATGATTGAGTTGAATCCTAGGAAATGGCATGAGAAACTGCGATACGCTCTATGGGCATATCGGGCATCAAAGAGAGATGCAACTGGCATCTCGCCTTTCGAGTTAGTTTATGGTCATGACCCGGTGATTCCGGCAGAAGTTGTTGTACAATCAGCAAGAATTGCCAAACAATCAGAGCTCTTCGGAAAAGAGTACGTGGAGGCGATGAGTATCGAACATTTAGATACTGAGGAAACCAAGTTTGAAGCCGCACAAAGAATGAGGTTACAAAAACTCAGAGTTGCGGAAGCCTACAACAAAAGGGTTCGAGCTAAGTCTTTTCATAAAGGGGACTTGGTTTGGAAAATGATTTTACCTTCGGGTCACAAAGATCCAGTTTGGGGTAAATTCACTCCTAAGTGGGCAGGTCCTTTTAAGATCCACAAAGAATGTCTTGGAAATTCATACATTCTGGTTTCGAGAAAAGGGAAGGTCTCAACTAGGCCTTTAAATGCAAAATACCTTAACAAGTTTCACCCATCGATATGGGAGCAACATGGTCCAGAATTTAAAAAACTACATATTCAATTGTATGATAGTTTACAAGAACAAAAGAGAGAGTTAGAGTTGGGGCATGAACTAAACAAAAGTTCTCTAGAATCCTATGAAGAACAATTCTTTGAGATTGCAGAGGAGCCCACGGCTTCATGGTAGAGCAGTTGCTGTCGTCATGTGAAAGGTTTGATCAACCAAACCTAGCGCGATGAACATGGCCCTGCGCACACCTTGGATCTCTTTCTTGATTTGTTGAAGATTTTGTGCTTGAGTCAGCAACTCTTTCACATGCTTCCGAGTGGTCTCTGTCTGCACCTCAAGTTGGCCAAGTTCAGCCTGGTTTGCGGATAGCTGCTGGTTCAGGGTTTGCTTCTCAGCCTCTAATTGATCCATCTGTTGTTGGATGTTGAGAAGCCTCGCCTTGATCTCTGCATCAGTTTGTTTCTTGGCCGCGACATCGGTTACAAGAGGCAACACTTGGTCTTGAGTTGATTTCAATTGGGGCAAGACAGTACCCATCTGATCAGCTTGTTGTTGGAGAGCAACCAACCGTTGTTGCTTCCCAATTACCTCTGTTTGCAACAGAGAGACCAAAGAGCGCCAGACTACCTTATCTTCCCCTTGCAGTTGATTCAAATAATCAACCAATGCGAGAGCGTCTGACTCAGATGTAAGATCAGACTTCAGCGCAGCAAGGCAATCTGGAACTGTAGCTTGTTCATTGATAGGCGATGCGTTTTCTTCAAAAAGGCTCCCTATTTGACTAGATAGAGTTTCCAGCGATTCTGTCAATACAAATGAAAATTTTTGTTATTTACAGAAGTACATAATTTTGAAACGGTGATTTGTTCTTTCAAATATAAAGAAATTACCTGTTTCAAGCACTTGTTTGCTTGTACCTTCAGTATGATCTTTCACTTCTCTCGGAGGAGAAGGAGGATTTTCTTCATTTATTTCTCCAAGAACCTGTTATTTACAAGAATAATAGAATTGGCAAATAATGATAAATCTGAAGATAATATATTGAACACTAAGAATTTAAGTCATACCTGATTCACGATACAATCAGGGCTGACGGGTGTGTTGCTTGGTTGGTCCTCAGCGATTGGCTGACTAACAGCACTCGAAATCTCCTTTGGCGAAGGTGAAGGAGGAGTTGTAGTATGAGGAGACACTTCCACTGCTGCAATCGGAGTCGGCGTTGAAACGGAAGCCGCAACTACCATTTCCGCTGGACTCTCTTCAGATGGTTCAGAAATGGCTGTCTTTTTGGAAGGATTTTGAGGGGAGTCAGATGCAGACTCAGGAATCTCTCTTTCCCTCTTCTTTGAACCCTTCCCGGAAGCAGGTTTGGAGGCAACCTTTGCCGAGCCTGACGCTTTTTGCTTTTGTTTCAAAGATCTCCTTGGGTGGACAGTTTTAAAATGTCCCTTGCTCTGAGAGGGCTTTGGTGCTCCAGAAGCAGCAGGCTGTTCAGTCGAAAGAGGAGTGGCTGGAGGCGATGTCTTCACCTTTTTGTCCAAAAAGGACGATAAAGGTTGGTCATCATCAGACCCATCGACGTCTGGCTTTACCACTACGCCCTCTTTCTTCTTCTTTGAAGACTTCTGCCGCGATGGAGCCTGCTCCTCAGCGACAGCAAAATCACATTCCTCAACAAACTCAGGAATGGAGATGTCGGGTTCTTCAACAATCACCAATGACAGGTCATTGGTCGAGCCTGAAGCAAGATCAGTCTCCTGATCAGAATTTTCAGGGACTTTTTCTTCTTTTTGTGTTGAAGTTACCAGTGATCTTATTTGCTTGTTTGGGGTTTCTGAAAATAAGAGATAAGGTCAATATCTAATCACGAAATGGTTAGAGAATAAATTGAATTATCGAAAGTAAGGCGAGAAACTTACCTTCCATATTGAGGGTCAGAGTGATCCGCAGATGAGCAGGAAAACGGTTGGAGCTTCTAATGTAAGGCATGTGACGCCACCAGAGTTTGAAATGGCTAGTCTCGTAGGCATGCCATCGCCATGATTCTGGGCGAGTAAGGGACGACATGGTCACAGTCTTGCTTTTGAGGATGCTTTCCTCAGAGAAAACTTTCCTATCCCACCATGGCCTGTTCTGAGTTTGATAATATGGGACGGCTAACCCTTGAACCAACCCAAATTGACGAGCAACAAGTTGTGGGTTGTACAATTCAAACCCAAGGAGTCCAGGTTCGAAGGCATAGAGGTCTTTGGTCTGAAGTACACTAGACCAGAAACCGCCATCGAAAGAAGTACTCTTTGCTTCAGAAGAAATAAAAATCCCAAGAGGGGTGATGTCAAGATCTTGCATCCAAAGAGGAAGGGCACGATAGATCCAGTGATCCTCTTTCAGTTCTTGTTGTTTGGCCAAAAGAAATAGGTTCCAGGCAACAGGGAGTGGGTACCCGTAAGAAGTTACCCCCATTAAATATCCAAGGATCTGTCGAGGATGAACACCAATTTTGTCATCGACAGCGCGGAAGACGAAGTCACCATAACAGAAACAGTCTTCGATGTACACATCTGATGAAAAATTCAATAGATGGTGGAAGTACATCACTCCCCAACAAGTCAGAAGCCACAATGGGCCTGATAGCGGGAGTAGTCCTTGAGACACCTGTGCATCCTCCTCCCCTAGATACAGCGCACGACCGCGATAGAGGCATCTATACAGGGACCCTAGTAACATAGGGCCTAAAGCAAGAGGTTCTGGCTTTGCGACAACCAAGTTTGCAGCCAAAACCATAAAAGCCTTGGAAACATTGCCAGAGCGCGACATGAATAAACGGCTCAGGGCAAAGGTGAGGAAGAGTACGACTTCCTCTTGCGTCACTTCATCCTTAGAGGATGCATATGCGCTAATCAAGGTTGAAAAAGAGAGGCCAGAGGATTTTCCCTTTAACAATCCATCATATATGGAACTGGCCCCGACATATAGCTTCGTTGCCGCTGGGACACACTCTACGGTTGACAGTTCTTTTCCACTAATTCCGTTAGGGGAAAGACCCGTGATGCAGGCAATGTCAGCCAACGTGACAGTCATGTAACCCACTTTTGTGACAATGCAATTCACAGTGGGGTCCCATAAATACAGGAAAGCAGTCGAAAATGAACCATCAAATGGAATGTGGGAATAGCATGCTAACCTTAAGAAATGGAGTAGCCTCTGTTTTTCCCAAGTAGAATGATGAGCGGAGAGTCGTTCCATCCATTCATCTGCTTGTGACACACCAACCCATCCTTTGATTGGTTTGGTCACGTTAGGAAGACGGCAGGGCTGTACTTTCTCACAGTACGCCAAAGGTTGTGATTCAGGGTTGTGCATTATGTCGTTTAATGCATCTCTGACTTCCGCGGAGTCAGTATTTTCTATTACTCCGCGCTTCCAGATAAAACATGGGCCAATTTGCCCGCTCGGAAGTGGTTCCTTATCGGTAGGAGAACCATAATGCCAGAAGTAATTTGGGTAGTAAATCTTCTGGTATTTGTTGATTGTGTCAACAAGCTTCCGAGCACCCCCGATGTAAGAATCGGGCCAACGAAAGCTGAGTTGAATCTCTGGCTTTTGTTTCATTTTGATTAATTGAAAGAGGGGAATTTCTTTTTACTCGAATGTAGGAAGGAATGTAATAAAATTGAGAATTTGGTGTTTGTCAATTGAGAAACCCAGTTCCCCTTTTTTATAACCTAATTTCAAGGCACAAACGGTACCGTTTTGACAAGACAGTTATTTTCCGAATTTGGTTAAAATTCGTTGAATAATTGGGACGGTTAAGAGTTGTTATTATAGACAAATTATCTATAATTTTAATATTGATGATTTATTTCTCTCTCCACTGATAGGGGAACTTAAGCGGTTTTTCTCTTTTAATTAAAGGGAATCTTGTTTAAGAGAAAGTCATCATTAGTTACAGTTTCCAAAGTTCATTTTCACCCGTTAAGAAAATACGTGGTCGAGACAAAATGACTCTTGGTTTTCTCTAAAAAGACCCATCATTAGAATACAATGAGTCTCTGAGAGAGTTATAAATAGAGGAGTGATTTGTGCATATTTCACAACAAAACTTCTCACAAAAATACTTTCTCTTCACAAATCTACATCTGAACCATCAAGATGTCTTCAAAAAAGTTCAACTCTGTCACGAAAGGAACAGATGTGGGCGCTAGGAGGAGAAAGGATAAGGAAGCAATACCACTCCAAATCAACGATGAGATGGAAGAAGTGGCAGAGTCGGTGGTTAACCCGATCTCTCGAGACATTGCTGCCACAAACCGCCCTCTGACGGCTGCTTCTTCAAACAGGAAGAAGTCAGGAAGTCATTCCCGCTCTACTCTCCACGTACAGAGAGGCAGGGGCACCATTGCCAAGCGGGCTCGGGAAAGGAAGAATTGGCCAACGAAACAGGCCCTGCAAATGGCGATGAAGGCTGCGGAAGAAAACCTTCCAAGTGATAGCAGTCCAAGCAGTGAGGCAACTGACTCCGACGACAGTCAGACCTTCATTGATTGGGACCTCCCGGAGGCAAACTGTCGCTTCAAGCCAGACCGCGCAGAGAAACCATATTACTCCGATGCTGATGATAGCGAGAATAATAGTGACTACAAAAGGCCATCGCCTTAGGAACTTTTATTTTCATAAGCATCGTAGTTTAATTCCAACTCTAATGTAAAAGTGCTTTGTATTATGAATTTAATATAAAGTTTTCTTTTATCTTGTTGAATTCCTAGTAATTAAAAAACGAATTTTTTAATTGCTTGAAACTTAAAATTTGAATATAAACAGAATCCGAAATTTAAGGGTTTTGACAAATTCAAGCCTTTAAAGCCTCAGCGCTATTCTGTGTTTCTCACAAACTTGAGAATTCTATTCAAATTATGGAGGTCTTCCCAGATAGGAATCCTCTTTTCTTTCATCATCTTGCTCTCAAATCGATTCCTTTTGATCAGCGCAAAACGGAATTTAGGTACCAAACAACTTTGACCAGGCGACATGGCAAGTTGGAAGAGGATGATGAGGACGTCTTGCAAACGTACGAACTGTTTCATGATGATCCGGATTACATCCAGGACATCCATTACTTTAATGTCAATATTAAAGGGTATGTCTTGAAGAAGAAGGTCCCTTGGCCTGCACCAGATTTACCATGCTTCAATCACGAATCTCAGCATGATGAAACTGAGGCAGATAAACAAGAAGTCTCTCATGAGTTAAAAGAGCGATGGGCCAGTACGATGAAAGCCTGTTTTGGTCAAATTACCAAAGGCATAGTCAAATTCGGCAGGGCAAGTCATGGGGCAATGAAAGTATTGTCCGATGAGGATTTAATGTTGGAACACATTTTTCCAAGATTAAATAGGAATGATCTAATTGTCGCGGCAGCGGTGTGCAAAGCGTGGGGCATTTGGATTGCGCCTAACTTCCTAAGGCCTGACTTAAACCTTTATTATGCAAACAAGCTATGTACGTATGTAGCGCCAAGCTATACTGCGATATATAGGGGAGAACATCATAAGGGTGGAAAATTGATCAAGTTCAGATGCTTGTGTCAAGAATGGGAGAATGCCCAGAGATTCAATCGAGCGCGATATCCGCATTGGGTCAGAGAATTACCAATGTACCACGATTGGTTTAAGGATTTAATCGCATGCGACGTTTGGTTTACAAAGACGAAATGTTTGTAATCAAACTTATTCATTTAATATAAATAAGATGAGTTATCCAATTAATTTCGTCTTGTTGGAACATTTATTATATACGGTTAGGAAGGTAATTCATATTAAATTACCCTGCTTTCCCAGGATTTAACACGCGTTTCTGGGAACTCAACCTAGATCTCGCCAATTTTAAATTCTCCAACTTAATTCTGGAATCCGATTTTCAGTTGAAAAGTTTTATCATTATCTTACAAATTTGATTTCCGAAAGAATCAAAGCAATTACAAAAATCCATCAACAAATCATGGAACCCGTGGCCTTGGCTCCGTTGTTCACTGAGCACCACCATGTGAACTCAGATACCCAGTTGCCACATTTTGACAGACCAACAGTCAAAAACTCAGAGCTTTGGTTCCATCGGCCAACGAAATGGCAGAACCAGCCATCGAGCCTCCTGGATTATACTCATGAGGTGCACATGGGGGAATCAAGGCCCGGTTTCCGTTACCCAGTCAAGTGTTTCAATCACGCCCACCGGTGTAACAAACTGGAAAAGGACAAGAGGAGATTCAAAGTGATCTCAAGGCTTGCAGAAATGTGGGAGGCGACCGTTTATCGTTACTACGGTAAATTGGAGGACCCGATGCCTGAACTGAAGTTTACAGATCGGGGCTGCATTTCAAGTAAACATGATGTGTTCACCGATGAAAACACCATGGTCCAGCATATCATCCCCAAATTGGGCGGAAGAGATGGTATGAATTTCCTAGCAGTCTGTAAGTTTTTCGGGAAACTTATGGCATTGAACTTTCTGAAACCAGACGAGGATCTGGCGTATAGGAATTCGATCTGCTACTACCACAGAACCTTTTGGCAAGGGTGGTATACTAAGGAAATAGAGTTGGGCGGATCCCCGATAGTCTATTTATGTGCCTGCGATCTCTGGAAGGCTAGGGCCGATAATTACAATCATGCGTGGTGGTTGTATGCCCCAGCGGAAGATGAGAAGTGGGAAAGTATCGGGAATGGGGTCCATCGCTTCTATGCACGATCATCGAAGTTTATGCCCACGTTTCCCAGCGCGCCAGTCTTTCTAGAATTGCGGGAGCAATTATTAATAAGTAAGGAATATAAGGGGTCGATGTGATTAGTCCTCTTGTTATTGTATGCTTATTTCTATTTTGCTTTGTAATTTGAAGAACTTTTATTGAATCAAATTATTCAATTAAGGTTCGCATTTTCTAGATTAATACCATTTAGTAAAATGCGTCTTCAGTAACTAATGATTTGATAAGCCAAGAGTCGTATTTAATCTTGGTTCATTGGAAATCACCAGTTGGTTAATGATAAATTCATTTAACCACTCTTAAAGCAGTTTTCCGAGAAAAAACTGCCCCTCTCCCACACGTCATTAATTCGTGGCGAAAGAACCGCCAAAGAATTTTAATATAAAAGGAAGGGTTGGGATGTTTAAAATCAAAAGCAACACTTTGAATATCAGCAATATTTGAAGCGTTTCTTTTTCCCTTCTACTTCTTCCATAAACTTCCAAACGAAAATGGCAGTTTATGCAACCAATGATTTAAATGTCCCTGGTTACGACAAACCAGTTACTAATTTCTGGGGGCGCGTAAACATCTACCAGTATCGACTTGCTTTTCGAGAAGAGCTAGAGACTGGAGAAGAGACTTTGGAATTCTTCCCCTATGTCTGGAAACAAGACGATTTGGGACCATACGGAGAAGAGTGCCCCAACCATCATCTCCAGTGCAATATCATGGAGGACGATCAAGAGAAATTTGTTGAAGAGGCTGCCGCAACAAAAAAATGGCAGGCGACAATGGACAAATTCTTCCCCAAATTGAAGAAGTGGGAACTTCCGGAGATGAAATTTCTCGATGGAGTTCATGATAGCCAGGCTACAGTCCTGTCAAGCGAAGATTTGATGACTAAATTCATCATTCCAAAGCTTGGGTACGATGATGGAATGAACATCATGGGGACGTGTAGGAGATGGGGAAAGATTCTGGCGCAAAACTTTCTGAAGCCTGACGAGAACCTGGTCTATCGGAACTCCCTATTCTACTACCAGCGCACCTACTGGTCTGGTTGGTACAGGGGACGGATCGAGAATGGAGGAAAAAGAGTGATCTACTTCTGTACTTGTCAAACATGGGACGAGTACGCAAAGGAAGGTGAGAACGCCTACTGGCTGAGCGCGTGCAGCGATGACGAGTTCGAAGACGAAAGTGCAGACGGAAGGGAGCGCAACGAGGTGTTCCAGTTCAAGAAGTATTCGAACAAGTTCAAGCCGCGACCAAAGCTCACTTTGGTGAAAAGAAAGGAGGAACCAAGGACTACCTACATCGCTCCTGCCGATGAGAGCTATGTACATGTCTGGTCACATAATTTCATGCATAACGAAGGAATGGCAGCAATTTGGCCCACTGAAATTCGGGTTGGTGGGACATCACTTCGTTTCTGAAGCGGAGTTCCTCTTTGAAAATCAAAATTCCATTCAGATCTAATGGGATTTTGTCGATCTTGTATTTACTCATCTCATTTCAGATTAAATGAGATTGTTTAAATGAAACGTTAAATTTATTTAAAGCGTATTCACGAAACGAGTATGTTTTAAATTACAAAGTATCACATTCAACGATAACGAATGCTTGAAACTACTAGTTTGATTCACGATAGTCAAACTCCATCGACAACGATGGATAAGATTCATTTTTTGTGTCGCTTCAAATTCCCAGCAACACAAAAAAGGGGGGCATTTGTTGATGACAAAAAATAATTTTGTCCCGGCGATGGAAGATTTTTAGTCCAGTAACCTCGATGGGCTGAAAACAAGGAAAAGCCCACATGGATACAATATTCAGTTTGGGCTGGCAGCAAATACTTAAAGTCCATCTATTCGAATTTAGTGGACGGCGCCAAGATAGGAAGCAGTTGGGGAAGGAAAACACAACCGCTGACAAGTATGCTCCCACGTTTATAGAAGGCTTTGGAAGATTGGAAAACCGCCGGAGTTTTATGCTATAAATAGAGGAGCAAGGAGCAGCATTAAGGACATCAATCGATCAAACATCAACAACATTTTATTCAAGTCTTTTTAGTTCTTCCTTAGTGTACATCGGGTGGTCTCGCCCCGTAGCGCGAGCAGTTCATGTATTAGCGTAGCTTTTTCTTTTCCATGGTGAAGATAGAAGGCATGGAGGTAATTGATTCCATCTCTTCCTGGACTCTTCATTAGCAAACCTGACATTTTCTTTCAATTAATGGTTACTACTTTAGTTTGTAAGAGCCCGTCTTTTGTCTTTGCATTTTAGTACTTTATTTCATGGCATTTAGTTCATCGCGGTCAGTCTAAATTAAGTGCTCTTAGGACAGACACTTCGTATAAGTGTCCTTAATTTTAGCGTTCAACAAGAACTAAACCAAAGATTGGGTCTTTATAAGAGTGGTAAATCAGTTTTGAAGATTAATTGGATGAGAAATCAATTTGGCACCCGTTATATGCGGTTGCTTAATTAGAGAGGAGATCGAAGAGAGAGAAACACCATTTACACGACTCTTTCGCACTTTGTTTGGAAATTGGAAGCAAGTCAAACCAAGTCAATTCGTTAATTTAGACGGAAAACGTGATCAGGTAAGGTTTCGCATTTTTTTAAAATGGTATTCGTTCTTTGACGATGAATATTTTTATGTAAGCATAATTTAATGATATGTAATTAGGCTTTGAGACAACATCTTGTGCACCTAAAGTGAGTTAGCATTGAGTAAGCTCATGATGGTAGACAATAATAAATGGGCGATGATTTTGCCAAGGCAGTAATTACTACCGCCAAGGCAGATTCATTGAACCTGCTCCATATAATGAACATATTTGACTTGGAATATGCTGATTTGCCTTGGCAAAATCATCACCATAATAAATCATATCATGGTCGATCTAAGGGAAAGAGATAAATTATTTAATCCAAGCATCATTTATCCAAATTGTGTTATGTACTAGCTAGTAAGCATAAACTCGATCAATTATTATTAGGTCACAACCGTCAGTCCATACTTTTGGTTGAGTTAGTATATCATGTCAAACAAGTCCCATCCTTAAAGACAATATAGACTTAAATCATGTTTGATTTATCTTTAAAAACAGTAAAAACAAATCAGATCACATCACGTCAAATCAGAATAGTCCAAAATAACAATAAATGAATGTAGCCTACTTCTAGTTATTAATTTTCTAAGTGCAGTTACTTTTTTAACAAATTCAGCTTAGATCAAATCAGTCTAATTCAAATCAAATCAAATTAGAAAAACGCAATCTTTTTAAACATAGCCTTATTTATCTTAACGAATAATATTGACTAGCAAGAAAAACAAAAAAATTGAGGATTATTATGGCCCGCAAAATGGGATAGGCATTTGTACATACGTTTAGAGTCAATGAAACAAATGCCAGCTTGTGGAGCGAATGAAATAGGAAGAGGATGAGCAAGCTGTGGCGCTAAGGCCTTTCGACATTCTTGCATCGGCAGACTATTATTCACTGACCGTGACGCGAAACAACTAGTTCTTTTACACAAGAACGTTTTTATTTTATTTTTATTTTACCAAAATCCAAAGATTATTGATGTAATTTTGGGTCGTCTTTTATTTGGTTGAACGGGTTCCTTCACATAAGACAACTATTACGAGCTGAGAATTCAACGGCTCGATAAAGTAGCATTAGAACTTAATTAGCAGCTAGCATAGCAAGCTAAACTACAATTATGCTCTCATAAACCTGTGGTGTAAAAAGGCCTTTTAGCATTGTGTGATTGTCGTGAAAATCTGTCTCTGCCGACTTGCCAAGTCATGGCCCGTGTCAATTGGGGCACAAGTAGTGTACTACTTACGACTTATTGCAAGCGTTGACTTGAAACGACTCAATGAGACAATAATATGCAATTATAAATGCATGGATAATGATTGTTAAGTTCAAATGATGTAATGTTAGAATCCATATCAAGTTATTTCACAGACCACTAAACCATGGCATTGTTAGGAGGAGCAAGATTATTACTCAAGTTGTTGGCATGGGTTCTCATTTTGTGTTACGGAATCCGCAAGACTGCAGCAATTGATCGTCCCAACCCAGGTAGATATATATGATACACACCCGTTTTCGCTTTAATTATTTCCTTGATCTCTTCTACATTATTTGAAACTCATAGAATGTGTATTATTCTAGAATTCGGATTCTTGTATTTCTCTTCAAATTATATATGCTTGATCGAGTGTGTTACTTAGAGCGAACTTGTTGTACATAAACATGCTTAACAGTACAAGTTGTTATTAAGTTAAAACACACACTCGATCTGTATGCATTAGCAGTTACTTAGTTAACTGCTAAGGTATTAAAATCATTGACCGGACCTTAACCATTAGTCGTTTATTTAAACCTATATTTCAGGGTACATCACAATCGATTGTGGTAGTGACGAGGAAGATGCAACTTCTGGGAGCCAAACAGACGCACCATTCATAGACACTGGAATCAACTCGCGCATATCTTCTCAGTATGTTGTAAATGGGCCGATACTCGAAGCATACAAGACACTTCGAAGCTTTCCGGGGGCCGAGGGTGACCGAAATTGTTACACCTTAAAACCATCAGGTGGAAGAAATATCAAGTATTTGATCAGAGCAAGATTTATGTATGGGAACTACGACGGGAAGAACAACATACCACTGTTCAAACTTTATATCGGAGTTAACTTTTGGTCCCAAGTTGATCTTTCAAGCTTAGATAAAAAGTTTTTTACTGAAATTATTTACAAACCAACCGGAGACAGCATTTACGTCTGCCTAGAGAATATTGGCCAAGGCACACCTTTCATATCCGAACTTGCATTGAGGCCGTTAAATTCTACTTCACCAATATATAACTCTGATGACTCCGTCTCTTCGCTTTTCACTTCTATCCGCTATGTCACCGGCTCTATTTCTGTCTCAGATCAAGATGCTTACCTAAGGTATGTATGTACTCGTACTCTTTAACAATGACTAGGTGTAAATCCACGGCATGAATTGAACCAACTGATCCACGCTCTTTTGTATGTGGCATGTCATATACTCACGCGGGTGTATCATGTATGAGTTGTGAGGTACAAAAGAGTGTGGATCATTTGATTCATTTAGTGACGTTATCATTACCCTTAACAAAAGGCTCATTTGATGTTACGTGTTTCACTTTTCAATGTGACGTGTTTGGTGTAGTGATCAAGATGACATATACGACCGATATTGGAGTATACTTCCGTCAACATTTTCTTGGCAAACTTTCAACATGAGCACGGAGATCGAAATTCGAGGAAATGATGCATACAAAATACCCTCAGATGTCTACGAGAAAGGAGCCAGGCCAATTCCTGGTAGCCGATCCATGTATTTACACCATCAACCAGATGCAGGAACACAATATTATTACATGTACTGGCACTTTGCTGAGACACAGAAGTTGAGTAAAGATGAAGTCAGAGAATTCAACATTTCCATGAATGGCAACCTCCAACTCGGACCCATCAGACCCAAATATCTTGAGCCACTTACCGTAGCTTCTGGCGCAGTCAGCCTTGGTTCTGCGGATACACTAATTTGGTTTACTATCTCTCAGACCAACGTCTCCACCCTTCCTCCGTTTCTTAATGCGTTTGAGCTTTACCGGGTTCTCCCGCTTCCTCAGCTCCCAACCAACCAAGATGATGGTAAGTTCACCTCATATTAGATACTCCGTATAAGTTAGGTATAAATCCACATCATAAATAAACTGATCCACGCTCTTTTAATTTGTGCCTGTTGGGCGCAAAAGAGTGTGGATCAGTTGATTCTAGCGTGGCCTATTACTCCCTCCATTTTTTTTTTGTTCTTTAAATTTGGTTTGAATATGTGAGAGAATTTTAAACGAAACATAAAGAACAAAAAAAAATTGGAGGAGTATCACATATGAATTGGTTGGTGAAATGTTGTCATTAATATGTGTGAGCGGACACTAATGTAATTTGTTGGCTATCTTTGTAGTGGATGCAATCACAGATGCCAAAACAAAGTACAAACTGAAGGTCACAGGTTGGCAAGGAGATCCATGTCTTCCAGTGAGCCCTTGGGATGGTTTGAATTGCACCACCGATGATAATGGCATCACAAGAATAACTTATCTGTGAGTTCCTATTCTTTCTTGCATTCCAAACTCTAGTTGAGCGTATTGGAGGATATGAGATCATGAGATAGTGCGAATATCATGAGATCGGATTACAAAATATTTTCCTACTACAAGATTTAAGATTATACAAAATATGATCCGATCTCATGATCTCATATCCTCCAAATAGAAAGATCTACCAAATAGCTAGTGAGCGGCATGATTACCTCCCCTACTACGAGTATGAGAAAAAACAGAAAATTGCTGTCAGCAAATGAATTTGGTGATAGATAACATGAAGTTCTCATGTTGGCTACACGTTCACTCAACACGTTCATTAGGCCATTTTTGAGTATGTTAAAACACTGCTAGAATACTTTCATCTTAGAGTTTGTGTTTCTTATCTTGTTGACATTATTATGATTGCAGGGATTTAGCTTCCAAGGGTTTAACAGGAGAAATATTGCCTTCATTGTCGTCGCTCTCATCATTAACTTACTTGTGAGTATTCATCCTTACGTTACATTCTTAGAGTTTACTTGTGATAAATGATCATGCTGCTACAACCTGTTTTTTCAGGAACCTTTCTCACAATGCTCTCACTGGAGAAATACCTGAATTTTTAGCTGAATTACCGTCATTGCAAACCCTGTAAGTCAGTGCATAACCTCAGTATTCTGTTTCTACAAATCCAATGCTTACTTACAATTATATTTATAGAGATTTGTCAGGAAATACGCTCAATGGTGCTGTTCCTAAGGCTCTGTCGGACAAAGTCAAGAGCGGCTACTTATCATTGAGGTTTGATTTAATTTTCAGGAAATACACAATGGACGTGTCATATGACGATTAATTCATGTTATCCGACCACTAGTCATTCTGAAACTACGTCTATATTATGAATTGTGTGTCAAGAATCACTAGTATTTATGAAATTCATCATCAGTCCTCACTCTCATTACTCTAGGTGTTGGTAATTTGTAGGTTAGAGGACAATCCGGACCTTTGCACTTCAGAAGCATGTTCAGAAAAGAACAACAAGCACAAGATTTTGGTTGTGGTTGTGGCGGCTTCTGCTTCAATTTTAATTGTTTTGATCGGGGTAGCTCTGCTATGTTTCTATAAACGGAAAGGAAACACAGGTATATACACATTTTCTCTGTTCACATTGCTTTTTCTGTTGCTTAGCTTGTTTGATCCGACCACAAAACCTTATATAGTTTTATAGTGAGACCGTCTTAACACATTTGAAGTTCACTTTAATTTCCTCGGAATTTAAACATGGTGCACTTACATACCTTCCAACCTTCATGAAGGTCTTGGCATAATAACCAAAACAGATGCTGGACTGAAGTCAAAGAGTCGACGATTTACATACTCTGAGATTGTCAGCATAACGAAAAATTTCCAGACATTGATTGGGAAAGGAGGGTTTGGAAATGTATATCTCGGCTGGCTGCCTGATGCTACTGAAGTTGCTGTCAAGATCTTGACTAAATCAACTGCACTCAGTCGCGAGTTGTTCAAGACCGAGGTTAGTTGTGTGTCTGAATTCAATTAGTACAACCTAATAACTCACTTGCTTGGGAGGGTCATTTGCCAAAACGACAATTTTGACAAAACTATACTATTTTTGACAATTTTGGGATCAGAGGATGATTTTGCATAGAATATACTATTTTTGTTAACTTGAAATATTCCTGATCATAACCTCAGGCTGAGCTCTTGACGAGAGTTCATCACAGGAATCTGGTTACTCTAGTTGGTTACTGTGATGAGCGTGACACAATGGCACTTGTCTGTGACTTCATGACATGTGGTGACTTACAGAAGCATTTATCAGGTAACAAGCTAAGCTTATTGTACTTACCAGACTGTGCTCAACATTTATTCAATATTGTCTGATTTAGAGATTTCAGTCATTTACGAATTACTTGTCGGACGTGCACACATTCAGCTCTTTATCATGTAGTAAATTTTGATTACAAACTTGAGAAGTATGTAACATATATATACGTCCAACATAATTGAGGAGAGAGTAAACTCAATCGACTTCCTCTTTTTGTATTCGATTATATTTCAGTCTTCATTTTCATTTTACTTCTCTGTGGCTACTGAGAAACAAATTAATTTGCTCAGGGGCAAAGTCAGATACCGCGAGCTGGAAGGAAAGACTACAAATTGCAGTAGATGCCGCACAAGGTGACTTTAAAAACTAATGTTCAGTAATAATTTTCACTGTCATCTTATACACCAGTGTGACTACTGAATCGACTACTAATTGGATTACTGCAGGCTTGGACTACTTACACAGTGGATGTAAACCAGCAATCGTTCATCGGGACATGAAACCAGCAAATATCCTACTGGATGATAAAATGCAAGCAAAGATAGCTGATTTTGGGATGTCTAGAATCTTTGCATCCGAAAGTGCAACTCATATTTCAACTAGTAATGTGGCTGGCACACACGGATATGTTGATCCTGAGTGAGTCTTACGATGCTGTTTTCCTCATTAATCTAACGATAATACCTATCTAGAAAATTAAACCAAAAAATTAATGCTTGGCAAAAAATTTCCTTGCAGATACCATGTCACCTATAGGCTGAATGAGAAGAGTGATGTCTATAGTTTCGGCGTAATCTTGCTGGAGTTGATCACAGGTAGAAGAGCAATCAGTATGGCAGAGGGAAATGTTCACATAACTAACTGGGTCACACCACTTCTCGAACGAGGGGAGATTGACAAAATTGTTGATGCTAGATTCCGCGGAGATTTCAACATGAACTCTGCATGGAAAGCCCTTGAGACAGCCATGTCCTGTGTACATTCAGCAGGAAACCAAAGACCAAACATGGGGCAAGTGTTGTCTGAACTTAAGGAAAGCCTGGCACTTGAAATGGCTCATGATGCGGCCAAGGAAACGGCTTATGAGGAGCCTCGGGCTCCTTTGAGCCAGAGCCTGGATGCCATTTATGTTGATTCTGAGGTGATTTCTGGCCCAACCGCGCGGTAGTCTTCTAACTCAGAGTCCTTAATCTGTATAAATGCTTCAAACATTTCAAGCGCAGTGATTTTGGGGGGAGTATGTACTTGTACCGTACAAGTGTGTAATTAGTCAATTAGCATGTATTTGGAAACAATGGAAAAGTTTTACTGATTAATTGCTCAATGATTCTCAACACAATTATAGCCTACATTTTCGTATTAGCAACTAATCTTACAACATTGCAAGCATATTCTACGTACGACATACGGAGTACAACACTACCCATAAACAAGCAAACAAAACTAATTTTAGAAATTATATTTGGATCACATTTCAACAGTGTGATGGAAATCAAGTAATCAACTGAGCCATCAGCCATCATGCATGCAACACGGCAAACACCACATATATCTCGACACGTCAAGTACGATCATTAGTATGCCAAACTCTACCAATTGATTTTGTAGCTAGGACGACTGGGACAAACTAAAATAGACTCTCATTTGAAAGGTCAGAGACCGTGAAAATTGGATTCAAACAAAAATGAGAAAGGTGTGGTGTTGAAGGTGCTTTGACGACCCATATTATCGATGATTGAGATTTAGACAATGGTTAAGACGTTCCTCGTGTGACAGTTAATAATGCAATGCATCTTATGTATGTATAGCAGGTTCGTCATACCTTGTGCTAAAAGTCCATTCGAAAGAGGATTACTATTGGATGCTTCAACAGACTCCTTCATTCTAACTAAAGGGATTTAGTTCGACACATGTACAATACTCTGGCGAAACAAATGATTTTATACCATAACACTACCGCAAGAAAGAGATACCACTGTATATATGTATATATGCCGTAACACCTCGGCAAGATATCTACTACGACGACGACGAAGATACTACGGGAGCAATCTTCCACCTTGAAACTTTGAAAGTCGTGACCCGTCAACTGGGAAACAATAATTAAGTAAGCATTGACTTAAACGACTTATTGTCCGCATTTTCGAGTGAATAAATAAATAGCTCATAATATGTGAGGATGTAATAATCAAAGTATTCTTCACGATAAGCCTTCAAATTATATATATACACTCTATTTTTTTTTTGACGTCCCTTCAAATTACAGTATTATCTAGAACTCATTAATTAAATGAAATTCTTTATTTAAGTTGCATCGAAAATTATTAGATTAAAAATCAAGCCACATGACGTTGTTAGAAGAAGCAAGATTATTAAAGAAGTTATTGTTGACGTGGTTACTCATCTCGTTTCTTGAAATCAACAGCGGATTTGGCAAGGAAATTGATAATATCCTTCCCAACACAGGTAAAAATATGTTAATTTCGGGGTATATATGTAGCGGTACGACATGTGAATGTTTGGGTGCAACCATCTTACAAAAGTAGTTTACGCATCATAAAATTAAATTTAGTAGGTAAATTAGAATTCCGTGGCCGTGGGCGATGATTCAGGTTATTTATTTGGTTATATGCTTCGACCAATTAATAATGACAAATCTTAGCTTCCTCGCTCTTTGCATGTAATTAGTAAGAAAAAATATCTGTAAGTTGTAATTAGCGACCAGATATTTGTTAATTAGAAACGACACTTACTTATTTCAGGGGACATCACCATCGATTGTGGTAGTGATGAGGCAGACGCAGCATTCATAAACACTGGTCGTAACTGGCTCATATCTCCTCAGTATATGGTAGATGGACTAGACACAGCATTGAAGACAGTTCGAAGCTTTCCTGAAGGTGACAGAAACTGTTACACCTTTACACCAGTAGGTGGAATCGGAGACGGTAACAAGTATTTAATCAGAGCAATGTTTATGTACGGGAACTATGATGGTAAGAATAACATCCCACTTTTCAAAATTTACATCGGAGTTAACTTTTGGGAGAATGTTAATCTTCCAAACGAAAATTCGGAATATTTCTACGAGATTATTTACAAACCCGACAACGGAGACGACATTTACGTATGTCTAGAAAATATTGGCCAAGGCACACCCTTCATATCTCAACTTTCGTTACGGCCTTGGAACGGTAGTTCAACAATATATAATACCGACTCCGGCTCTTCGCTATACACTGGAATGCGCTATTTCACTGGCTCTATTTCTAACGACACCGGAAATTCTTATGATAGGTACATATGTCTGCTTTAGATTTTTTTTTTTTTTTTTCATTTTCGGTTGTTATTTTTCATTTTTAATATTCACGCATGTATTAAGTGTACAGTATTCGTTCACTGTATGTAGTGTTCAAGATGACATCTACGATCGATATTGGTCTCTACTTCCGTCTGCCTTTTCTAGTAGTTGGCAAGTTTACAACTCGAGCACAAATATCGAAATTCGAGGAAAGGATGCGTACCAAATACCCTTAGGTTTCTACAAGAAAGGAGCCAGACCAACTCCTGGTGACAAATCCATCAGTCTAGAACATGACCCATATGAAGGAACACAAGAATACTACCTTTTCTTTCACTTTGCTGAGACACAGAAGCTGAGTGGAAATGAGGTCAGAGAATTCAATATTTCGATGAGTGGTAATGCCCAACTCGGACCCATTAGACCCAAGTATCTTGAGCCACTTACTGTAGCTTCTGATGCAGTCAGCCTTGGTTCCGGGGATACAAAAATTTGGTTTACTATCACTCAGACCAACCTTTCCACCCTTCCTCCCATTCTCAATGCGGTCGAGATCTACCGGGTTGTTCCGCTTCCTCTACACGCAACCAACCAAGGTGATGGTAAGTTCACCTTAACACATACACACTATTAACGTAGGCCAACTTTTCAATTCATTGAGATCGCACAACATTATAAACATTTAGTACTCAAAGTAAACTTGTTGGCTGTCTTTGCAGTGGATGCAATCGTAGATGCCAAAACAAAGTACAGACTGAAGGACACAGTTTGGCAGGGAGATCCATGTCTTCCAGTTACTCCTTGGGATGGTCTGAATTGCACTACCGATGACGATAGTGGCATCACAAGAATAACTTCTTTGTGAGTTGAATGACTTGAATCTACATTTTTCTAATAGACCGTTGTACGTAGAATACGTGCGTTCATCTTAGAGTACAGTTTACGTTTCTTACTTAGCTTGCGGCCCCTTTCTTAAGCTAGACTCTGATCTGCTAAGTATTGATGTCTGACATTATGATTGCAGGGATTTAGCTTCAAAGGGTTTAACAGGAGCAATATTGCCATCATTGTCGTCGCTCTCGTCATTAACTCATTTGTGAGTATTCATCCTTACGTTACTGTATAGGTTTTACTTGAGATTATCACGATGGTGCAATTTGTTTGTTCAGAAACCTATCTCATAATGCTCTCAGTGGTGCAATACCTGATTTTTTAGCTGAATTACCGGCATTGCGAACCCTGTAAGTAGTCATCTAGAACCTTATCTCCATGTTCAGGTTTCTATTTATCAATTTAAGCGATCATTTAATGATAGATTGATTTTGACTTACAATTTCTAGTGATTTGGGAGGAAATATGCTAAGTGGTGCTGTTCCCGGGGCGCTGATGGACAAAGTGAAGAGCGGCTACCTTTCATTTAGGTTTTCATTTTTCTTTGCCTTTGCAAGCTAAGTGTTTGCTTCTTCTTCTTCTTCTTCTTCTTCTTCTTCTTCTTACCTTTGATCTACGTTTCGTTGCTCTCACACCATGAAGGCTTCATTATGATGAATCATGTTGTTCAAACCAAGTCATTCTTGGCATACACAAGACGGTTACTGGATGACGATTCATGTTAGCCGACCCCAAATCATTTTGGGAATAAGGCTTGGTTGTTGTTGTTGTTGGTTGTTGTTGTTGTTTGTTGTTGTTGCTGTTGCTTGTAATTCAAGAATCACTAGTATCCATAATCATATTCAACGTCATTCTGACTTATATTAAGAGACGAATTTTCAAGAAACACTATGAAATGTTGAACTAGTAGTCTTCATATATTCTCATTACTCTGAGTGTGGAATCATCATTTGTAGTTATGAGGACAATCCAGGCCTTTGCTCTCAAAAAACATGTTCAGAAACAAAGAAAGGGCACAAAAGTTTGGTTATTGTGGTGGCTTCTGCTTCACTTATGGTGGTTTTGACTGGCATAGCTCTGTTGTGTCTATACAAATGGAAGGGAAGAGCAGGTATATTACATTCTTTTTCTCTGTTTGCATCGTTGTAGCATGTTTTTTAAGGCCAAACTTTGAAATTTTGCGCATTTTATCTCAAAACCTCGCATTAAAGATCACATACGTATGACCAGGACCTTACCGTGTGACAGTCTTAACATTTTAAGTCCCTTAATCTATCAACATTTCCCCCAAATATATGAACATTACTACAAAGATGGTGAACTAACATTCTCTCCCACCTTTATGAAGGTTTTGCTATAATAACTCGTAGAGATGTTGAAATGAAGTCAAAGAATCAACGATTTACATACCCTGACATTGTCAATATAACGAAGAACTTCCAAACATTAGTTGGAAAAGGGGGATTTGGAAATGTCTATCATGGTTCTCTGACTGATGCCACTGAAGTTGCCGTCAAGATCTTGAACAATTCAATTGCACTCAGTCGCGAGTTGTTCAAGACTGAGGTTGTGTATCTATTACCAGTTGTATCCCTTTTTTCTTGTTGCATCTAGACATATATTTATTGACTTGAATTTCCTGATGACTAGCACAGGCTGAGCTCTTGACTCGAGTTCATCACAGGAATCTGGTTACTCTTGTTGGTTACTGTGATGAGCGCGACACTCTGGCACTTGTCTGTGAATTCATGACTTTTGGTGACTTGCAGAATCATTTATCAGGTAATAAGTCTCTTGTGAACGTATCATAATATGCTCAATAACATAGGATATATACAAGTTCAGTCATCATTAAACAAGTAGCTTGTGTTACATAACTTACATTACTCATCATGCACCAATGCACTCATTGAGTTAGGACTATATATAATTCTACTCTTTCAAGTTTGATTTTACTTTTTTTGTTGCTACTGATGAAAAAAAAAATGAGATCACTCAGGGACACACTCTGACACCGCAAGTTGGAAGGAAAGACTCCAAATCGCAGTAGATGTTGCTCAAGGTAATTTTTAGTCCTAATGTCACTTCATGAGGTTATACATAGTGAAGAAACTAATAGTATATAATACTTTGTGTAATTAGGTTAATACATAATTACTGTTGTAACCCTGTACATCTAGTATATATATCAAGTCATTGAGCCTCATTGAGGACTCTTCCCTAATCTCATATTCCTATAGAAACTTTTTCTTAACTTTCAATATAGAGCAACGATTCATGTTACCTTACTCCTAACAATTTTGTTGTTGATACTAAATCGACCAGTGCTTGGATTATTGCAGGCTTGGACTACTTACACAGTGGATGTAAACCAGCCATTGTTCATAGGGACATGAAACCAGCAAATATCCTACTTGATGATAAAATGCAAGCAAAGATAGCTGATTTTGGGATGTCTAGAATCTTTGCATCCGAAAGTGCAACTCATATTTCAACTAGTAATGTGGCTGGCACACTCGGATATGTTGATCCTGAGTGAGTCTAACGATTAATGTAGCTTGGTTGAGTTTCTCCTTTTTTTTTCCATCCATTTTCAATAACAATTTAGAGAAAACATTCGTAAGGCTTGACAAATTTCATAATGCAGATACCAAGTCACATATAGGCTGAACGAGAAGAGTGATGTTTACAGTTTTGGAGTAATCTTGCTCGAGTTGATCACAGGGAGAAGAGCACTTAGTATGGCCGAGGGGAATGTTCACATAACTAACTGGGTCACACCACTTCTCGAAAGAGGGGAGATTGACAAAATTGTTGATGCTAGATTCCGCGGAGATTTCAACATGAACTCTGCATGGAAAGCCCTTGAGACAGCCATGTCCTGTGTACTTTCAGCAGGAAACCAAAGACCAAACATGGGGCAAGTGTTGGCTGAACTTAAGGAATGCCTGGCACTTGAAATGGCTCACGCTGCGGCCAAGGAAACGGCTTATGAGGAGGAGCCTCGAGCTCCTTTGAGCCTGTGCCTGGATGCCATTTATGTTGATTCTGAGGTGTTTTCTGGCCCAACCGCGAGGTAGTCTTCATTTTCGCGGTCTGTAATAATAATTAGTACGAAATCTTCAAATGTTTCATCTAGCATTTTTGCAATTTTATTCAGAATGAAGTGTATTAAGAATCTTGTACTAATCTCAACCAGTAACTCCGTAAGTGTAATATTTGTCGGGGGGACTTGAACGGGAAGTAGATCGATTTATAGATTATGAGATTATCTCTTTTGGTCTTACGACTAGCTATATCTGTCCGGCTCGTGTGTGCTGCACACCAGCACCACAATGTTGGATTAATGATCCAAAATTATCTTGTCAAAATTAGATTTGTTAACTCCTAATAATTATTATCTGTTAGTGGGATATGTTAGCTAAGTAGTTGCTAAGTAATAGGATAGTGGACAATAATTATGGGTAGTAGTACGTGAGTAGTAGGAGTGTGTTACGTGGGATTAGTTGCATTATTATAGGATGTTTAGTATTGTTAGTTGTTATTTGTGAGCCTATATAAGAGGCCTTATTGTATTAAGTTAATTGAGAAGGTTTATTGAGTTAGTTTCACAACAGAGAAACTTCTCCATGGTTTACTCTCATCTTTTCCTCCCCTCTAAAATTCTACATGGTATCAGAGCTCTTGAGATGAGAGGCTGATTACCTCCACTCAAGTAGCCGTGTTCGATTCCGAAATGGGGCGAACGAAAATTCCGCTGCTATCAAAATTGAAAGTGAGGGTGAGCAAAATTTACAACAAAAGAGATCAAGAGATAAGAGTGTTTGAGAGTAAACAAAAAAAAAAGTAATGGTGAGTTGTACGTTTTATTAGGCAAGCAGCCTTGTAGAACTTACAATAAAAAGAAGCTGATGACAAGATCAAGCAAGCAACAAGTGGGCAACGCCAGCCGTTTGTACGTGTGCGCGAGGGATGAAGCAGATTACAAGTTTGAAGGGGTCCAAGTAATGAAGGCTCCTAGGTCTCGGAAGGAGACGGTTGAAGGTTTGGGTGTGGAGCCCAAACAAGTCAGGCCATAGTGCCGATGACGATGGGGTTGCGGAAATGCCGATAACCCGATGAAGGTAATTTGCTCATCTTTGAAGTGCACCATGGAAAGATAGAGAGATGTACTCTATCGATTGCGGAGAGAAGTGCTCCGACAAGAACAAGATGTTCGAGTGTGGTGAGAAGTGCACCATAGCGAGGTAGAGAGAAGTGCTCTATCAAGGTTTGTTGGAGAGAAGCGCTCCAATGTGTGGTCGGTGATTATGTGCATCGGCAAGGTGACGAGAAGTGCGTCATCGTAAAGTGATGAGAAGTGCTTCACGATGTGTGGAGAGAAGTGCTCCATGAAGAAGAAGGGTGCGCAAAACCCGATTGATCAAGATCCGAAGGCGAGATCTAAATAGAAGAGTACGAGTACTACGATGTCTCGTATGTTCGTTGCGGCAAAGGACGTGACGGTGTGTTCGGCTTAATGCGCGCACAACGAAGATTGCTCCTGAGATTTTTGGATCAAGGGGGTGTGTTGGATTAATGATCCAAAATTATCTTGTCATCAGCTTCTTCTTATTGTAAGTTCTACAAGGCTGCTTGCCTAATAAAACGTACAACTCACCATTACTTTTTTTTTTGTTTACTCTCAAACACTCTTATCTCTTGATCTCTCGCAAAACCCGATTGATCAAGATCCGAAGGCGAGATCTAAATAGAAGAGTACGAGTACTACGATGTCTCGTATGTTCGTTGCGGCAAAGGACGTGACGGTGTGTTCGGCTTAATGCGCGCACGACGAAGATTGCTCCTGAGATTTTTGGATCAAGGGGGTGTGTTGGATTAATGATCCAAAATTATCTTGTCATCAGCTTCTTTTTATTGTAAGTTCTACAAGGCTGCTTGCCTAATAAAACGTACAACTCACCATTACTTTTTTTTTTTGTTTACTCTCAAACACTCTTATCTCTTGATCTCTCGCAAAACCCGATTGATCAAGATCCGAAGGCGAGATCTAAATAGAAGAGTACGAGTACTACGATGTCTCGTATGTTCGTTGCGGCAAAGGACGTGACGGTGTGTTCGGCTTAATGCGCGCACGACGAAGATTGCTCCTGAGATTTTTGGATCAAGGGGGTGTGTTGGATTAATGATCCAAAATTATCTTGTCAAAATTAGATTTGTTAACTCCTAATAATTATTATCTGTTAGTGGGATATGTTAGCTAAGTAGTTGCTAAGTAATAGGATAGTGGACAATAATTATGGGTAGTAGTACGTGAGTAGTAGGAGTGTGTTACGTGGGATTAGTTGCATTATTATAGGATGTTTAGTATTGTTAGTTGTTATTTGTGAGCCTATATAAGAGGCCTTATTGTATTAAGTTAATTGAGAAGGTTTATTGAGTTAGTTTCACAACATAGAAACTTCTCCATGGTTTACTCTCATCTTTTCCTCCCCTCTAAAATTCTACACACAACGGTCGTGCTGCTGTTGCATTGTTGTGCTAGTCCGATACTCCGATCCTATGTTGGAGCATTTTCTAAAATGGTGTAAGGAAGTTCATTTTGTCCCACATTGGAAGATTTGATAAATTCTTATATGTATATAAGAGTGGGTTTGTTATTCATTATTAAATATGTGTTTTGAGCATGGGTTGGGCCTAATGTGATTTGGGCCTAATTGGTGCATTTGGCTAATATGATTATGAATATAATTGTATAATTATATTTACTAATCATAGACGACTTAGCACTTAGCACTTGGCACGAGGCACGAGCACGTCTTTGATTAAGACGCTTAACAAGGATTAACGTTTTAATTAAGTTTGATATTTTGGATAATTAAAAACGGTTATTGGCGGTTACCATAACTGTCGACAGTTATCCAATGGCAGTTAATCCTGTGTCTCTATCATACTACTCTATATATACATTGTTTCTTCCTGCATTGGGATGGTATCAAAAATCAGATTTCACAAAACACAAAATGGAATTTCTTTATGATCACGGTTAAGTCAGTGAGTATCGAGGGTTAGATTATTAGTGCAGATAATCTAATGTTGTTAGGCTTCATTGTATCCTACGGCAATTTGTTGGACCCATGCACGAAATTGGGTGCGAATTTCGCCTAAAGGAAAGTGTTGCGTGCGCGCCTTGAAGCCATTTCCTTTTCGTTGTATTTTCATTGTTGTTGTGTGTAATTATATTTAGGATTTGTAATTCGGTGTGTATTTAATTAGGATAATTTGTACTTAATTTCTAACATCCTATACAGGTACAGTTGAGCTCTGAAGCTGTCAAACTAGCCGGAGAGTTAGTCACAATGATGTGATATTATAGATGCAATAGAAATTGATGTACAAATATCATCTTGCTTTACATTTTCATAAATCAATAACATATGCATACAACAAACTTTTGGAGATAATATTCTCACCTGCAATGTCGAATTTCACCTTATTTTACAACAACACTGATAAATTATGGCAAAGTCTCATATGAGACGGTCTCGCGATAATTCATTATGTGAGACGGATTTAAATTGTTTAAAGAGTGAACCGTTTAAGATTATAATTTTGAATTTGATTGAATTCTATTATGGATAATGCTAACTTGTTACCGATTATTAGGAATTTTTTTAAATTTCGTAATTATTGTTACCGATTATTAGGATTTTTTTTAAATTTCGTAATTAATCTGATGTTAAATAAATAATGGAAGATGCCATATTTCCTAGCATTTCTGTTCCGAAAATAAACTGCACACTTTTTCTTTGATTTTTTTTTTTGTAATATAAAGATTACTAATCTAATGTTAAATAAATACTGTTGTGTAATGAAAAGATAATATTTTCTATGATTTTGTGTGGGCTAATTTTATTCCTGAAATTATTGCAAATTTAGAATATATCATGCGCATTTTAAGGGCCTAAAATCATTTTTATTTAATTTATTTCCTAGAATAACTAAGCGTATATATATCTTTCTATTGTATCAGCCGAAATTCTTTGCTATTTGTGAGAAAATTTTTCCAGTTCATATATTTATAATTTAATTGTGGGTAATGCCGTTTTTGTACAGATTTTCTTGCCAAAAAGTATAGGATATTGTAAATGTGGGTATAAAATATAATTGAAAAGATTTTGTTTCCTATAAAATTGGTCACATATCACGTTATTTTAAAAAAAAAAATTTACCAAAGATTACGATTTATTTTAGGTATTATTATTTTTGGGTACATTTAGCTAAATTGAGATATTATAATATTTGATTCCTTTTTAGTTTTATAAACGGAATATATTCAATTAAGGGCAGCAATATAACTTATAGGCGTGTGGCAAACAAAAGGTGGCATGTGTTTTTCATAAGCTTATTAGTGGTATATATGTCAAGTTTCATTTGACATCAGCGTCTTACGTCGCATGTCTCATTAGACTTCAAAGGCACGCCTATTTATAAAATATATATTCATAGTGACCATTATACCATATTAAAACGATAATGAACACTATATACTTGTTCAACGACAATCATTCATTCATCCAAATTGTGTCATTCGTATCACATAGACCGAACCGGTCTTTCTTCAACCAGCAGTTACTTATTTTAGAAAACAAGATACGGTGAATGGGCTACCAAGAAAATAGATTATTTATTTATGACCTACCCGAGAAATAGGAAATACTTTGACGTGATGAGGCACGGCTCAATGAGACTATACATACGACCATAATTGAGTATAAGTAAGTACGTAACGTTTGTATGCAAGTTTTCATGAGAGTTACCCAGATTGGCACATGTAGTAGTAGATTGAACTGAAACCGAAAAGGTAGGTGTAAACGTAGATACACGCACTTCAACTCATTATTTACAATTGCCGGACATTTTCTCTTATTTGGATATGTGATATATAGAAATTTAAAGAAATCGTTAACAATCTACAAAATATGGATGGAGTCACATCCATTACACCGCGGTGTTTCATATAACGATAACGTATGCATATTAATAATGACCGATCGTCATTATTGTTGGATATATTTAGTACATAAAGTCGATAAAGACTTGATCTACTACATCCAAACATTAGCTTACACGCTTGCACTTCTAATCCACTAAATCTTCATCACCAAAACCATATTTTGATATTTCATAGTAGTATTTTACATTCAAAACCGTACGCATAATAGGGAATTGAAATAATCCATGCTATTGGACATACATATATAGATCTATAACAGGGGCGAATCTAGGTAGGGGTAGCCAGTGCCTAGGGTGCACGGGCTACCCCAAATAACTTATACTAAAAGTCTACCTCGAACATGAGGTTAGATTTGCCTCTGATCTATTATACAATATGATGGGATGGCGAGACGGGTAGATCAGACGACCCTTTAATTTAACTGTGAGGCTTGCTCTCAACTTGAACCTTCTTACCAGGTGGGTATGAAGGGTATCCTCCAGGGTATGAAGGGTATTGCTGGGGGTTTCCATAGTCGTCGTATTTGGCATCATCTACACCTTCCTTAGCCGCCGCTGGAATGTAAGTAACGTCCATATAAAAGTTAGCATCATTGTTATATATCATGCGTGCTTTAATTTGCTTGATTTAAGAAAATTAACCGCGTGCATCAATTATATTATGTTCTAATTTGATCCTTATTAATTAACCTTAGGATTGCGGAAATTTGGATGAAATGATATATTAAAAAGTTTAGCATATACTATGATAAACATAAAAGAAAAAATGAATTGTCCTATGATTAATTTGTTTGCAATAATTCACCAGCTTTTATTTAAAGCTGAAATAATCAATCTACATGAAATTAATATGTATAAATTAAAGCTTACATTGGTGCTCATAAGTGGGGAATGTGTACGGCAAGTCTCTAGCACAAACCTGAGAAGAGACGACAAGAACAATGGCCAGAAGACCAAGAAGGAATAGTGATTTAGAAGCCATGTTTGTTTAATTTGTTCGTTTGTTTGTTTATTTAGGTAGTAAATGTTATAAGTTGATGATAAAACCATGTACAATAATATCTAGGGTTTATATAGGAGTTGAGTAGGATAGTGTCGTGATGACTAGGTAAGAAATTTCAGCAACATTAAGTTTAAAAGGATAGTACTTATTATGTTAAATAGAGTTTCACATGTGAGTGTCCCATATTGGAAAATGATGAGAGAATTGATATGTATATAAACTAAGGAGTTACTCCACCAATCGCCAATTGTTGAAAAATCAGCCGTATCTAAGAAGACAATTCGGGCACGTAACAAAAATGTGGAAATTGTGGCACAGTCCAAAGAATGATCAGATCAATGATATTTAGCTTGTGGAGTGAATGAAATAGAAAAAGGATGAGAGTTAAACATCTTTAATTTGTACCAAAATAGGATTGTTGGAGAAGTGAGGTAAACTACTACTACGAGTATGTATTTTTCTTGAACACAAGTGACGTTAATTATAAGCATATAAAGCAAGCTAAATTACAATAATGCTTTCATAAATGATAAATATGTGGTGTTAAGAGGTCTCTTAGCATTGGAAGACCATTCTTCTTGCAAGCATTGACTTGACTCTTGAGATAGCAGTTAGATTATATCATGCATGTAATAAAAAAGATTATTAGAGAACATATGATAAATAATATAATCGTATAATTCCACATATATCTCATAAGTTTAAATTATGTTACGTTGAATCCATGCATATTAATTCAATATAAGTGAACTACTGTTTATTCAAGTTGTTTCACGGATTATTAAACCATGAAATTATTGTTAGAAGTAAGATTACTCAATCAGTTGTTGACATGGTTTCTCATTTTGTTTCCTGGAATAGGTAAGAGCAACTCCAATGGTGAAATTTCTTTAATTTGTAATTTAGCCTGACAAGCTGATGATGTAAGCAGCTTGTACCATTAGAGTAAATTCTAATCATGTAGTTTTGCAGGCTACGTTGCTCCCCCATGATACGTTGCTTGAGAAAAAAAAATTCCAAAACATTGTTTTTTTGAGGAAAATGGATTATTTTATATTTTAATAATTTATTTCTAAACTACAACAGTTGTGGTTTACCATTGTTTGAGATATTGTGTAGTTTGAGAAAACAGCTTGAAACATTTCTCTCTCGTACATGACACGACAAAACTACAAACTTTGTAGTTTGCCATTGGAGTTGCTCTAAGGCTGCAGCAATTGATTGCCCCAGCTCAGGTAATCTACATATAGTCATATAATTTGACTCTGCTAAGCTTAAGTCAATTGGGGCGGCACAATTAGTACATATATACGTACGTACTTGCGACTTGTTGTAATTAAGCATTGACTTGAGATAGACTATACGTATGTACCACTACAAGAAAATAGGCAAATTGCGATGACTGTCCAAATCGGCCGTAGTAGCGGATCTTCCTGGGGAGGGGGGGTCCCGGGACAACGGGAAAAATTTCCGAAATGCAAATTTTTGTACTTAATATTATGCAATGGTCCTAAAAAAATAAAGTGGGACACCGAAAAATATTATTGGGCAGCGGGAAATTATTTTTCTGGATCCGCCTATGTCGGTCGCAAAGTATGGAAAATCGATCGCAAACAGGCATTTGCGACCGATATGGGTGGTCGCATAAACCTTGGTCTCAAATCAAAAAAATGCGACCGATAGTGGGTAGTGGCAAATTATAGGACCAATTTGCGACTAATTGTCGGTCGTATAAAAAGCGTCTGATTTACAACCATAATTGAGTGTACGTAACATTTACATTATTTGTATGAGTTACCTAGATATATATAAAAGATTGAACTACGGCCCGCACAGCTCGCACAATCTTTAAGCTGGCCTGAGTAGAGAAACTAAATTGAAAAGGTATGCGGAATTATATATAACTCATCATTTTGAATTGTCAAACATTAATATTTTCTCTCATTTGCATATGCGATATAAATCTAAATAAAACGTTAGCAATGCACAAGAATGGATGGAGTGTCATTGCGCTGCATGGCATATAAACGATACAAACATTATTGTATAAAAACATAGTAAGAAATAATCATTATTCTTGGATATATTATATAGTACATATATAAGACATGATCTACTACGTATACACCAAAATGTTGATACTAAAAACATCATATTATTTAGTACATAAACGACGATACAAACATTATTGTATAAAAACATAGTAAGAAACAATCATTATTGTTCATAGAAGTATATTACATTCAAAACCGCACTCATAATAGTAGTGAATTGAAATTATTCATACTGGTAGCCGGGGTGCACCGGCTACCACAAATTACTTATACAAAGAAGGCTACCCCGGCATGGGGCTAGATTCGACTCTGATCTATAATAATACAATACAATATGATGAGATGGTCAGACGGGTTGATCAGATCATTTAATTTAGTTGTGAGGCTTGCTCTTTTGAACATTCTCACCAGGGTACGGGTACGAAGGGTATTGCTGGGAGTTTCCGTCAAAGTATTTGGCATCATCTACACCTTCCTTAGCTGCAATAAAGTAAGTTACGTCCAATAAAAGTTAGCATCATTGTTCGGCATGCGTGCTTTAATTTGCTTGGTGTTGGAACAGAGGCGCCCAGTCCAACAACGAACGGTTTGAGTGTGATGGGTGTGAATCGATGTGACAACAATCGTGATATGAATAATAACACAAACAAAAGAACGCAATGAAAAGAGACACAAGATTTACGTGGTTCACCAGCGATGTGCTAGTTACGTCCACCAAACAGAGGAGAATCACTTCACTATATGAGAATAGCAACGAATACAAACGTGAGTACAATCTGAAAAGTACTCACCAAATACGAACGAGATCTAAGAGCCAAATTGTTCTTGCGATCAACCAAGAACCAGAACGAACGCCCTTAATCTACCCAATTGACAAAGAAGGCACACCTTGAGAAAACCCGCAACTATGACTCTCGGTACTCACAATTACAAAGGAATCACTCAAGTATGTCTTAGGGAGGCTATGAGAAGACTAGGGTGTTTAAATAGTCTTCTACATACAAAATATACCTAATAGGCCGAAAAACGGAATAAGGAAACGAATTACGCGTGAAGCAGAAAAAACGACCGACAACGGCCCAGTGGGCCGCGGCCCGCGCCAATCACACCGCGGCCCGCGCCCGGCCACCGCGGTCCGCGCCGCCCTCCATGGCGGACCGCCAAAAGTTCCTGCATCTCGAACTTACGAATTCAGCCGCGGTTCGCGGTTTCACCTCCGCGGACCGCCAAATATCTCTGTTTTCTTCTTTTTCCGATTCTCGCCTTACACCCGCATATCGTAGCTCATAGTGCCCCGAGCTCCCCCCTCGGTCACCCACCACGACATACCCAAATGAGTAAGTTGTTCAAGGCATTTTTTCAACAATCTCCACCTTGACTTGAACACTCTTACACCCAAAACCAAATGCAAATACAAACGTACCAAGTGCACCAAACGTGGCCAAACGTAACTCCATCACCAACTTGACCAATGTAGCATCTACCCAAACGTACCGTTAGATACCAAATGCATTGCAATGCCGTCGCACCACAACACCAAATAGTAGAACACCACTATCATCAAACCCAGTTAAATGGAATACCAAACGCCACAACACCAAATGGTATAACAAACGTGCACAAGCTACCAAATACCAACATGATTCTCCTCCCAAACGGCCGATTGTACCGAAGCACCCCAAAAGTCTAATTAAAGACACAAATGGCCAAACAAATACAAATTGTCCCTCTTGAGTAAACGAACGTGCTGCAGACACCAAATTGCTTATACCAAGCCAAACACTCAAGACAGAACCAAACGTCCCAAAGAGCCAAACTACCCCACTGAGTGAGAGGTACAAACGTTAGACTAAATCTAACCAAAACGCTCAACGGAACACAAAACAAATTCAAAGACAAATGACTCCCAAAGGAATCCGAACGACCTCTTTCGAAGTCCAAATGCAATAGACTCGTTAGAGTCCCAAATTGCCCCTTTCGAGGCACAAACGAGCTCCACCTAGAGCTCCAACCAACGGCTCCGCCCGAAGCCCAAACACGCCCCACCTAGGGCGTCAACCGCCTCATTGAGACGCAGAATCAAATGTCGGATCCTCCTTTGGTTGACCTTGAGAGTCGACCCGCTTAGGAGATAGCTCCACCTCACTGTCAACACTCTCATCCTCAACCTTAAGACTATCCAACTTCAAATTATCAAATGTCGCCGTTTCATCACCCAAAGGACTAAGTTGTGCATGCCCCAACTTCGTCGACAAAGAACCAAACGGTGAATCACAAGACGAACCAGCAGTCAGCGTAGTGCCTTGAAGGACATACATAGCTCCTTCCTTGACACCTTTCCAAATTACAGACGAGCCCTCACAAACGCACAAAACAGCTCCATCACCCTGGAAACTATAGCCCTCTTCGACTAACTTTCCTAGTGACACAAGATTTCTCTTCAGCTTCGGAATATGTCTAACTCCATGAAGAACCCGAATCACACCATCAGCAGCCCTAACGCGAACGGAACCAATTCCAACAATCTCACATATAGCACCATTACCCATGGCGACGGTACCTCCTGTAGACTCCTCATAAGAATCGAACCACTCCAAATTAGGACACATATGATATGGACACCCCGTGTCCAATATCCATCTATCAACAGCATGTGTGACAACAGCAACAACAAGTGCTATGTCTTCTTCCGAGTCATATCCCCCATCATGTGCAATAGCGGCCTGAGGAGCAGCATCCCTAGCTCTATCCTTGATAAGCTTAGGACACTTATCCTTCCAATGCCCGGACTCCTTACAGTAGTTACAGATGTCCTTGCCACGCGAACCCTTTGATCTAGTTTTCTTAGACCCATGAGATTCCGCTACATAACTACTCCCATAACCACCTGCAAGTTCGCCAGAAGCTTTCTGACGCAATTCCCTAGTGTGAAGCGCTGACCTCACCTCATCTAGAGACACAGTAGTTCTACCCACCACAAAATTCTCAACAAAATTTTCATACGAATGGGGTAGAGACACCAACAAAATTAAGGCAGCATCCTCATTATCTATCTTAACATCTATATTACTCAAAGTAAGCAAAATAGAATTAAGTCGGTCCAGATGTTCCTTGAGAGGCGTACCTTCTTGCATGCGAAGACCGAACAAACGTTGTTTCATCAACAACTTATTAGTTAGAGACTTCTTCATATAAAGACTCTCCAACTGATTCCAAAGACCCTTGGCAGTTTCAAAATCAGCAACTTCCACGATCACATCATCGGATAGACACAACATGATCAACGAATGAGCCTTCTCCTCCAAAAGCACCTCCGCTGCAGTTTTCTCACCCGATTTCTCTTCATCTTTCTTGGATATTACTGACCAAGCACCTTGCTGTCGAAGCAAAGCTTTCATCTTCAACTGCCATAGCCCAAAGCTATTCTCTCCAGTGAACTTGTCAACATTCAATACGCTCACGCCAGACATCTCTCCACCAAAAACAAAATCACAACAAACCCAGATTCAAATAATACGCCTAATTCAAACGCGGAAGCTTTTGCGGATCTAACCCGCTCTGATACCAATTGTTGGAACAGAGGCGCCCAGTCCAACAACGAACGGTTTGAGTGTGATGGGTGTGAATCGATGTGACAACAATCGTGATATGAATAATAACACAAACAAAAGAACGCAATGAAAAGAGACACAAGATTTACGTGGTTCACCAGCGATGTGCTAGTTACGTCCACCAAACAGAGGAGAATCACTTCACTATATGAGAATAGCAACGAATACAAACGTGAGTACAATCTGAAAAGTACTCACCAAATACGAACGAGATCTAAGAGCCAAATTGTTCTTGCGATCAACCAAGAACCAGAACGAACGCCCTTAATCTACCCAATTGACAAAGAAGGCACACCTTGAGAAAACCCGCAACTATGACTCTCGGTACTCACAATTACAAAGGAATCACTCAAGTATGTCTTAGGGAGGCTATGAGAAGACTAGGGTGTTTAAATAGTCTTCTACATACAAAATATACCTAATAGGCCGAAAAACGGAATAAGGAAACGAATTACGCGTGAAGCAGAAAAAACGACCGACAACGGCCCAGTGGGCCGCGGCCCGCGCCAATCACACCGCGGCCCGCGCCCGGCCACCGCGGTCCGCGCCGCCCTCCATGGCGGACCGCCAAAAGTTCCTGCATCTCGAACTTACGAATTCAGCCGCGGTTCGCGGTTTCACCTCCGCGGACCGCCAAATATCTCTGTTTTCTTCTTTTTCCGATTCTCGCCTTACACCCGCATATCGTAGCTCATAGTGCCCCGAGCTCCCCCCTCGGTCACCCACCACGACATACCCAAATGAGTAAGTTGTTCAAGGCATTTTTTCAACACTTGGTTTAAGCAAAATAACCCCATAGCATCAATTATATTATGTTCTAATTGAATCGTTATTAACCTTAAGATCGAGGAAAAATTAAAAAGTTGAACATATATTCTCATCGTACGAGACCAATTTATCAGTTATTTTTGATAAATTAGTATGTTATTATTGGATGATCCTAGGAGTCTATATATAGACAATAGAAAAGTTGTCTATACCATAATCATGTGTGGTAAATTAAAGGTGGTAGGTAGTAAAAAATATGATTGTGTAGTAAATTTAAGATATTGCAGTAAATTTATGACATTTGTAGTAAAATCAACATTATTACGTATCTATAAATAGAAAAAAATTTAAATTTATTTATGACCAAAATCAAGGACCCTTGATTGTCTCTATTTCCTTATAATCCATCATTTCCTAAATTATACCACAAAATTTACTGCACCTCTAATTATTTTTAGTACAAACTAGCATAGACACTTTTTTTACTTGTCTACATATAGACTCCTAGTATTTTCCGTTATTATTTTAAATAGATTGGATTTGAAAAGTAATAATTACTTTTAAAATGTGTGAGAGGTCTCATTGTATGAGACCGTCTCATATTAGAATTTGAGCATACTCGCGATAATTCACCGGCCTTTATCTAAAGCTGAAATAATCAATCTACATGAAATTAATATAAAGCTTACATTGGTGCTCAGAGGCGGGGAATGTGTACGGCAAGTCTCTTGCAGAAACCTGAGAAGAGACGACAAGAACAATGGCCAAAACACCAAGGAGAAGGAATAGTAGTGATTTAGAAGCCATGTTCAATTAATTTGTTTGTTGGTTAAAGTAAATGTTATAAGTTGATGATAAAACCATAATTAATGCATGTACAATATCCAGGGTTTATATAGGAGTGAATATATGGTTTGTGAAGTGATGACTAGTTTTCCATCGTCTTCGTACCAGAAATTTTAACAATAGTTTGTTGTTGTAAGAATAGGACCAACAACATATATAACTATATTCTTTTCATTTGTCAAAAAAAAAAAAAACATATATAACTATATAAGACAAGATAGAAAAACTTAGAGAGAAAAATCAATTGCCAACAGTGTGGTCACTAGTGTTGGTGAGAAATGTAACCTGAAAAGGACAATTTTATACCCAAAATAAATTGAAATGACTCATATCAGTTATGTTAATCTCATACTGTTCAGAGTCGCAACATTAGAGAGAAAGTGGGTGGATCGGAAATGGTAGCGTTTTCATTTGACCCATCATTTTTTTCTTTTCCCCCCTCTAATGCCATGACCTAGTGGTGAGGCTAGCATAACTGTGACTCATATATATATGCCCATGTTGTTGGTACTATATATTATTTCTCCAACAACCGTCGTTGAAAAGTCAACAGCCCTAGACGGATCAGAGAGGCAATTCGGGCACGGAACACAAATGTGGAAAATGTGGTATAGTCCAAAAGAATCAGTCACATGAAAGCTTAGCTTGTGGAGTTAATGAAATAGAAAAGGTTGAGGAAGATGTACGTAATGTTAAATAAAGCCTTTCTATAATATCAGTAGACTATTCGTTATTAACTGCGACGGAAAACAACTACTTTCACACAAAAATATGTTTATACCAAAATAATTAGGACGGTTGAAAAACGAGGTACGTACCAAAATACGGTTTACCTCACTTCTCGACCATCCTATTTTAAGTCTTTTGGTTGAACACAATACGATTTACCTCGTCCTCACTTCTCAAGTCTCAATGCAACCATTATCCTATTTATGTCTTTTGGTTAAAACAATCGACCTTGATCTTTCACACGAGACTGTTATTACCTGAATTGTATGGCTCGAACAAGTGACGTTGTAAGCATATTAGCAAGCTAAATACAAATGTCAAAGATATGTGGTGTTAATAAAACTTAAAAGGCTGTTTTTAGCATTGGAAGACTATTCGTCTGCCTAGCTAGTAGCTGAAAATTATCGTGAAAAGTTGACTACTCTGCCAAGTCATGACTCATGACATATTGCAAGCATTGACTTGACTCGCTTGAAACTGCTCAATGAGACTATATCATGCATGTATAAAGATTACAGAACATATGATAAACTAATATAATAATAATCATATAATTCCACATCTCATAAGTTTAAATTATGTTACGTTGAATACTTCATTACTTCATATTAGTTCAATATAAGTGAACTACTGTTTATTCAAGTTGTTTCACGGATTAAACCATGAAATTATTGTTAGATGTAAGATTACTCAAGTTGTTAACATGTTTTCTCATTTTGCTTCATGAAACCGGTGAGGCTGCAGCCATTGATCATCCCAACTCAGGTAAATATGATAATACTCAAATCTACTTATACTCGTTTTTGCTTTCTTCGATCTCTCCTACATTATTTGAAACCGATAGAGGATAGAATATGAATATTCTACGATTAGTATTATTGGATCCTCTGGTCTGATAATCTTCAAGTCTTTTTGTTTTATAAAGGATAGAATCTCAAATACAGTATTCTTGAGTGTGTATGTTCGTCTGAGCAAATTAAAGTTGTTGTACATACATAAACATGCTTAACAAGTTGTTATTATCAACTCAAGTTCTAAAATTTAAGCTACTATTGCAGTTTTCATGATGTGAAAATTAATTTATGATTGGCCTGAGTTCGTCATTTCTTAAGAGCAAATTGATAGAGGTCTGTAGACACAATTAATTTGTCTACAGTGTAAAATTGAGTTAGTAGCAGTAAAATTGAGATCATAGTAGTAAAATTATTTGCAATGGAAAATTCAGGTAGTAAAATTAATTGCGTAAGTAGTAAAATTTTGATAGTGTAGTAAAATTATTGCTGATTGTAGACACTTTTGGGTGTCTACATTGTAGACCTCTAGCATTGTCCTTCTTAAGAATATGAATCATTGCAAAGAATATACATATACGTCCATAATTGAGTGTATATAACATATTAACATGCCAAATGCTCGAATTCCACAGTGTAAACGTTCACTTAAAATTGTCTAGTTATTATTGCATGTTTCGACCAATTATTGTTCAGGATGGTATGTAGTTGATCTTATGACATGAAAATTCGATTGGATTAGCCAACTTTATCTATAAGTACGTGAGAATTCACCTTGTCTTGTTGTGTGCATACGTATATATTTCAGGGTACATCACCATCGATTGTGGTAGTAATCAAGCGGATACAAGTTCCGGAATGGAAACAGATGCAGCATTCATAGACACAGGAATAAACTCGCTCATATCTCCTCAGTATGACGAAGATTTTGGTGGAATTGAAACAAAAACATTGAAGACAGTCCGAAGCTTTCCCGGGGCCGCAGGCGACCGGAATTGTTACACCCTAAAACCAACCGGTGGAAGAAATATCAAATATTTGATCAGAGCGACATTTTTGTATGGGAATTATGACGGGAAGAACAACATACCACTTTTCAAACTTTATATCGGAGTTAACTTTTGGTCCAAAGTTAATATTCCAAATATCAATACCAAGTTTTTTCAAGAGATTATTTACAAACCTACCGGAGACAACATTTACGTATGTCTAGAGAATATTGGCCAAGGCACACCTTTCATATCCGAACTTGCGTTGAGGCCGTTAAACACTAGTTCACCAATATACGATACCGACTCCGGCTCTCCGCTTTTCAACTGCTTACGCTATTTCACCGGCTCTATTTCCGTCTCCGCTCAAGATGATTATGACTACGAAAGGTATGTATTGGTTTCGTCTTTATTTTTCACATTCTATTGTTACGTACGTGTATGTAATCTTAGTTACATTGGTACGGTGGTGGATGTTTTTGTTGTATGTAGTGTTCAAGGTGACATCTTCGATCGATATTGGACTATACTTCCGTCTACATTTTCTAATTATTTGCAAATTTTCAACTCGAGCACGGAGATCGAAATTCAAGGAAATGATGCATACAAATTACCCTCGGATTTCTACAAGAAAGGAGCCAGACGAATGCCTGGTAACACGTCCATCGGATTTGGCACTCAACCATATCTAGAAACACAAGATTATTACATGTATTGGCACTTTGCTGAAACACAGAAGTTGAGTAAAGATGAAGTCAGAGAATTTAACATTACCATGAATGGCAACCTCCAACTCGGACCCTTCAGACCTAAATATCTTGAGCCACTTACTGTAGCTTCTGGTCCAGTTAGCCTTGCTCCTGGGGATACAAGTGTTTGGTTTAAAATCTCTCAGACCAACGTCTCCACCCTTCCTCCTTTTCTCAATGCGGTCGAGATCTACCGGGTTGTTCCGCTTCTTTTACAACCAACCAACCAAGGAGATGGTAAGTTCACCTGGTTCACGCACTAATATGATAGTAAAATTAATTGTGTTGGTAGTAAAATTTCACTAGTGTAGTAAGATTAAAGTCGATATATAGTAGACGTACAATTTTGATTGTCTACACATTATACCTCTAACATGTGGCATATTCATATAAGTAATGTCACAACATTTAATACTTGATGTAACTTGTTTGCTTTCTTTCTAGTGGATGCAATTGTAGATGCCAAAGCAAAGTATAGACTACAGGACACAAGTTGGCAAGGAGATCCATGTCTTCCAGTTACCCCTTGGGATGGTTTGAATTGCAGTACCGACGATACTGGCATCACAAGAGTAACTTCTTTGTGAGTTCACTACTTCATTCTTCCAACCCTAATTGGTAGTTGAAAATTCTATGTAATTAATGAGCCGCATGATTACCTTCCCTACTACTACGAGTCTACAAGCATGAGAAAATTAAAACACAAGATTGTTTTCACCAAATGATTTTGGTGATAGATAACATGAAATTTTCTTGTTGACAACACGTTTACTCGACTTGTTGATCATCAATAGGCCATTTTACACGATCATTTGCACATGTAGAAGACGCCGCTCATCCTAGAGTTTGTGTGTCTTATCTTGTTGACATTACTATTGCAGGGATTTAGCTTCAAAGGGTTTAACAGGAGAAATATTGCCTTCATTGTCGTCGCTCTCATCATTAACTTACTTGTGAGTATTCATCCTTACGTTACATTCTTAGAGTTTACTTGACTTGAGATGATCATGCTTACTGATACAACCTGTTTGCTCAGGAACCTATCTCACAATGCTCTCACTGGAACAATTCCTGATTTTTTAGCTGATTTAACGTCATTGCGAATCCTGTAAGTCAGTGTATAACCTTGTTTCCTCAGCCTTCCTTTTCCTTCAGAAAAATGATCATATGTTGACGATTCATGTTATTTCTAGTGATTTGTCAGGAAATGCGCTTAATGGTGTGGTTCCTAAGGCTCTGTCCCACAAAGTTAAGAGCGGCTACCTATCATTGAGGTTTTCAGTTTTTCCTTTCGAGTCTTCAGTGTTGTTGTTGTTGTTGTTGCGGTTTTCTTTTGTCGTTGTTATATAGTGAGACTAGTATTAGTCATAAATCCTTATTACTGTCATTGCTATTAATTTTGTAGCTTAGAGGACAATCCCGGCCTTTGCTCTTCAGACTCCTGCTCGAACAACAAGCATAAGAATTTGTTTATAGTGGCGGCTTTTGCTTCGCTTTTAGTGGTTCTGATTGGCGTAGCTCTGTTGTTTATATATAAATGGAAGAGAAAAGCAGGTATTTACGCTTCTCTGTTTGTATTTCTGTTTTCGAAGGCCTAACTATGAGAATACAGTGTGACAATATAACATATTAACATTCGAAGTATGTTTACCTATGAAGGTCTTGCTATAATGACTCAAAGAGATGCGGGAATGAAGTCAAAGAATCGACGATTTACATATCCTGAGATTGTCAGCATAACGAAGAATTTCCAGACATTGATTGGAAAAGGAGGATTTGGAAACGTCTACCACGGCTACCTGACTGATGGTAGTGAAGTTGCAGTCAAGATCCTGAATAAATCAACAGCTGCACTGACTCGCGAGTTGTTCCAGGCCGAGGTTGTGTGCTGAACGCCTGAACCATATTTATACTATTAAGCAAGCTAATTAAGACACTAGTTTTGGAAAATGACATTGCATAGATTTCTTGACTTGAATTTCCTGATAACCACAGGCTGAGCTCTTGACGAGAGTTCATCACAGGAATCTGGTTACTCTTGTTGGTTACTGTGATGAGCGCGACACAATGGCACTTGTTTGTGAATTCATGACTTATGGTGATTTACAGAAGCATTTGTCAGGTAACAAGCTAGGCTTATTGTACTTAACAGTTACCACGTTTCCGTAAGTTTGAGATGTAACAGAATGTGCTCAACATTTATTCGACATTGTATGAATAAGAGACTTCAATATTTACTTCACTGTGGCTACTGAGAAACAAATGAAATTACTCAGGGGCAGAGTCAGATATCGCGAGCTGGAAGGAAAGGCTACAGATTGCAGTAGATGCCGCACAAGGTGACTTTAAAAACTAATGTTCAGTAATTAATTTCCACTGTCATCTAAGTTTTTCATTCAGTTTCACCAAGGACTGATGGTTTCATGTTACCTTAATGCGACATGAAAGTTTAAGACTAAGCGTTTGTCGTTGATACGTTGTTGGTACTAAATCGACCAGTAATTGGATTATGTTGCAGGCTTGGACTACTTGCACAGTGGATGTAAACCAGCAATCGTTCATAGGGACATGAAACCGGCCAATATTCTACTGGATGCTAAAATGCAAGCAAAGATAGCTGATTTTGGGATGTCTAGAATTTTTGCTTCCGAAAGTGCAACTCATATTTCAACTAGTACTGTAGCTGGCACACCCGGATATGTTGATCCTGAGTGAGTCTAATGATCAACGAAGCTTCAATAACAATTTATTAGAGAAAACATTCGTAATGCTTAGTAATTTTTCTTGGGTGCAGATACCATGTCACATATAGGCTGAACGAGAAGAGTGATGTTTACAGTTTCGGAGTGATCTTGCTAGAGTTGATCACTGGGAGAAGAGCAATCACTATGGCCGAGGAGAATGTTCACATAACTAACTGGGTCTCACCACTGCTCGAAAGAGGGGAGATAGACAAAATCGTTGATGCAAGATTCCGCGGAGATTTCAACATCAACTCTGCATGGAAAGCCCTTGAGATAGCCATGTCATGTGTACCTCCAGCAGTAATCCAAAGACCAAGCATGGGGCAAGTGTTGGCTGAACTTAAGGAATGTCTGGCACTTGAAATGTCTCATGACGCGCCCAAGGAAACGGCTTACCATCAGGAGCGGCCTCACCCTCCTTTGAGCCAGACCCTGGATGCCATATATGTTGATTCTGAGGTGTTTAGTGGCCCAACCGCAAGGTAGTATTCGGATTCAGGGTCCTTAATGAGTTCAAAGTCCTCACATATCGGATCGTTCTATAAACGCACTGATCTGATGAACGACAAGTCGACAACATTAGTGATTTGTTGTACTCCATCTAGCATTCTTGCAAATTAATGCAGAAATTAGACTGACATTTGCTCTAAAGTGTGAATGTATGATAAGAATGCTGTACGAATCTAGTTATAAGCTCGGCTTAAGGGGACTTACGTCGAATTTTTATGAGGTTATGTGCTCATTTTATAAGAAAGGTTCAGGGTTTATCATGATTTATATACAGTAGGCTGATCTGAATTAAAAGTGTTCTGAACGGTGAACACGGTTAAAATTGAAAGCAAAAAAGTTCCGATGCCGGGAATCGAACCCGGGTCTCCTGGGTGAAAGCCAGATATCCTAACCGCTGGACGACATCGGACTTGTTTGATAAAATACTTAACTTTATTTATTTGAATTGTATAAAATTAGGTTATTTCTCTCAGATCTTGTGGCAGATTATTGACCACGTTTATACAGTTATTAGTTGGTATTCTTTTTAGTAAGTCTGTAGACTATAAATATGTAACCAAGAATATTACGGAGTATTAATTATCACAGAGATTATACGGAAAAAGTTGGGGATCGGATTGAATTTCTTACTTGTTGGTTTGAGACTTTGAGCGTCAATAGACCTTGATGAGTATCATACTTAATTTCTTATCCAAAAGAATCACATGGGTTAGTTTTTTATGTAGGTTTCCAATTCTTCTTTACATCAAAATACAAGATCGAAACTACTTTTACACAATCAAGCCAAATAACCAAACGTATGAAACGTGAACAATTTGAAAGAACAGAGACATGCGGTATCACCCATTTACTACGTACTCCGTAGTACAGCTAGTACTAAGAGTCTAAGAATCAGATCCAAAACCCTCATTTTTTTGGGTCTCAAAATCAGATCTAAGGACAGTTTGACATGCATGCTGCATAAATCTAGGTCGACCTGATTTCTGAAATAGCAGGTGAATGACGACTTACAGTTAGAAGGTGGTGAGATTGTGACAAGGACAACATTAAGTAGATGCACATGCAAATATACACATTTTTGCTGTAGAGCTGACTCTGACTCTCCTCCTTTCCTTCCTCTTTCGCTGTTTGCCCAAACTGTCATAACAACCTACATTGCCAAATGTCCAACAACTTGCCCTTTTTGCAGTCACGATAAATAATTGGCTTCATTACTCTAAATAGTCACCCCAATAAGTTCTTCTTGTTGATCACCATAATGGCACAAGATATTAGGCGTTGTGGTAATGTTGTTGCGAGCCTATGAAATTGTTCGGCGTATGTAGTTTTGATTTTGTTAGTTCGTTGTTGAGATTTTAAGAGAGTGTGGATCGATCGATGATGAAAATATCGAGTCTCCATTTATACATACCGATCTTGGATATTTGCATTTTAATCTGTGATGTGTGAGTGTGTATTGTTGGAAATCTTTCCGTTTGGGAAAAGAATAAACTATTTGCAATTTAAGAAAGATTACTAAAGGTTAGTTTGAGTTCGTACATTACAGAGTATTCTCTTAAGAGTTGAATTGAGAAATCTCGTCATAGTTCAATAATGTAGTAGTTGAAATTTGAAGTTTATGCATACGCTACAGATGCTTTAATTTATGTCGCAAACTCACAACTAAATTGAGTATGTAGATGATGTAATGACATATTCTACTGACTAATTAACTAGACTAGGACCCTTAATTACCTTAGTGATTGAAAACATTTATATTAGCCTCCTTCAAATTTGAGTATTGATGACCGTAGTTTATAAAGTAGCCTGTTTTATATCACGAGCATGTATTTCCTCATCACCAAGACTCAAACCAAAAATGCTAGTAGAACGAAACGATTAATAATGTCTACGTACATACAATTATGAAAAATTTAAAGCTAGAGATCAAATTAAAAGCTATGAATGCTCGAGTTCAACTAAAAATGTTGGCTCCTCTCTCCCTCCATTAAATGCACTTTCTCACCATACTTACAATAAATGTGACCATAAACTTCATAATAAAAGCCTTATCTAGGTCCTAAAAACAAGAACAACGTAAAATTTACGCAGCGCAAATCAAAATGAGTACCAAAATATATGAAATCGCGTTATTGGGTGTTATAGCACTAGTAGCAGTAGTAGTTTGTAATGGTCAAGACTCATCAGCATTGTTTCCTGCAATTATCACATTTGGAGACTCTGCTGTGGATGTAGGCAACAATGACTACATTGCCACTATTTTTAAGGCTGATTACCCTCCTTATGGTCGTGATTTTGCTAACCACAAGGCCACTGGCAGGTTCTGTAATGGCAAATTAGCCACTGATATCACTGGTAATTCTACGTACTCTTTTTTGCCTTCTATATATATTTGTACGACACGTACATTTTATGTTACAATTGCGACTCTTGTTTAGAGTATATTATAGTTACTCATTTATAGTATACGTGCGTATGTTTGTTGTACTTTCGATTTGTTATCATCGATTTCTCTCATTACTCACTAGAAAAGTTCAGATCATGTGCATGCTAACTTGCTAAGTGAAGTCTAAGAAGAATAAATATCAAGCATTCGTTGATCACTTAAAATATTCTCATATCATACTCCATTATTAGTAAATATTGATACACTACTTTTTCTTTTTTTTGTTTCGAATACATTACTCAATCATTTCAGGATCAAACACTTGTGTTTTTGTAATTTCTTAGATCCGTCGTATACGAACGAACACAAAAGTGATAAAAAGCTCTTTCCTCACTTTTCCTTTCTTTTTGAATGGTCCTTCTATCTTTATGATTTACACTTTAAGAGTCTTAGACACAGTATGAGCTAGCATGACTATTCTTAGCTTAACCAATAACTAACTGTGTGGTCACTATACTACCGAATGATCACGACATATGATATGTTTCTCTTATAAACTTGCTAAATTTGTGCTAAATGAGCTTTTGTAACACTGATTTGTGTGTGTGTGTGTGTGTGTGTGTGTGAGAGAGAGATAATTTCTTGTTTCTTCACTTTATATGCCACTTCATTATATCAAATTAAAATTATTTTTGTTAAAGAAATGCTGACATGCAATTTTCAACATCTTAATTTTGCAGCTGATACTTTGGGCTTCACAACATACCCAGCAGCATATCTAAGCCCACAGGCCTCTGGAAAGAACCTTCTTATTGGAGCCAATTTTGGCTCTGCTGGATCAGGCTATGATGAGAAAACAGCAATTCTCAGTGTAAGATAAAATTCTACAATTATGTTTCCTTAATTTCATTATTTATTCCCATGATTATAAACTTGTTTTTGCTTGTATAGTACGTCCAAAAGCAAGGCTAGTTTAGTTGGCAAAATCGTGTTACGAACAAAACAATCATATCAATAATTATTTGCTCGTTGTAGTAACTTAAACTAGTCAATTCCATCAATGTAGTTGGACATCTTTTTCATAATCACTAAAGCTAGTGATTATTTTTGTACCGTTTTTATGAACAAAGTGATTGCGAATGGGTATTGCTTAAAATTGATTAATGTTGTCCTTTTATGGTTGCATAGCGACCTACCTATAATAGATGATCGTGCTAATAATCATTATACGCGGAATTTTGGTAAATTGAGTCTTTTTTTCTTAATCAATCACTTGTTAATGCAGCATGCAATATCATTGTCACAACAAATGGCATATTACAAGGAGTACCAGGGTAAGTTAGCAAAGGTGGCAGGAAGTAGCAAGGCAAAATCAATCATCCAGGGTGCTTTGTACATTGCTGGTTTTGGCAGCAGTGACTTTGTACAAAATTACTATGTTAACCCTTTTCTCAACAAAGTATATACCCCTGATCAATACTCTTCCTACCTTGTTGGTATTTTCTCCAACTTTATAAAGGTAAAAACTCGCTTTTTCCGTTTTTTAATGTTAGTCGACCTCAAATGATTCTGTCAATACGTGAAACCGAGATGAGTTCTTAAAGAAAGATAACTAGTTCTGATTAATATTTTCCTGCAGGACTTGTATGGTTCAGGAGCAAGAAAGATCGGAGTAACATCACTTCCTCCATTAGGTTGCTTACCAGCAACAAAAACCCTGTTTGGATTTCACCAAAGTGGTTGTGTTTCAAGGATCAACTCGGATGCTCAAGGCTTCAACAAGAAGCTCAATGCAGCCGCGTCACAGCTGTCTAAGAAACTCCCTGGCCTTAACCTTGTTGTTTTTGACATTTACCAACCACTCTATGATCTAATCCAATCGCCTTCAAAATCTGGTAAGGCCGCGTAACTTTGAAGTATTTTGATTTGATTAGTGTGTATACAGACAGTTTCTTAGACTGAACTTGCTAAATTTGTGTGCAGGATTTGCTGAGGCAGGAAGAGGATGCTGTGGAACAGGAACTATAGAAACTACATCATTCCTGTGCAATCCAAAGTCTTTTGGAACCTGCACCAATGCCACACAGTATGTTTTCTGGGACAGTGTTCATCCCTCTGAAGCCGCGAATCAGGTTCTGGCTGATGCCCTCATCACTGCAGGAGTCGGGCTCATTGGTTAATCTTGTTATTATCTACAGAATTTCTGATATGTACACCATATAAAAAAAAAAGTCAGGTTACTTGAAGTTTCACAGTTTTTCTTGTACCAAAGAGATCTTTACTGAGTTAAATACACTTCTACATGTATTGTGATCTTTGTGTTGTAATGTCGCTTCTGGTGAATGATGGATCAAGTAAAGATGTTGTCTGCAGGTTTATTTTCTGAAACAGAACTACAGAAGTACCAAATCTGCCTTCTGATTCAACCTTTACCTCGTATTTCGATGAGCATTTGTTCTCAAATGTTACATTCTCTGTAAGTTATAACTAATGACACTGGAAATATAATAACAGAACTGCAATATAGACATATAAGTTGTTGCCTGTCCTTTCTGTGTGGTAGCTAAAGTAATCAAAATCCAATAACTTCATAAATCTTCGAAGACAAAACATCGCGAAAATTTACAGCAAACCCATGTAATTAGCATCAGACATCGAAGTCATCATGTATTCATGTACAAGAACTTTCACCACTGCAAACAAATTTGATTTTGTTCAATCTTTGTTATGTTACACAAGACTGGTTCAGCATATCTTCAACATAAAATAAGTGAAGATATAATGTGAACCATGTTACAGCTAAACCCTGTATACAAAAGAAGGCCAAATTTCAGAAAAGCATAAATCTGTTAATTTAGTCTTATCCTGCACTATATAATCGATGCAGATTTCTTATGCATCCTAGGTGATGATCTCGAGTCTCTTAAGACTTCAGCATACTTGACCAAATCTGACTTCTGGCCATCCTCAGGGTCTTGTTCAGGCCTGTAATCTAAGGGAGAACTCCCAATGCTTTCGCTTCCCAACACAAACCTTACACTTCCATGTGACGACCTAGAATCGCTCATCCTATTTGCATTTTCAATGTCCTTTGGTTCTTCTTCATCCAACCGCGACAGTGGTTGATATTCTAATGAAGAATTATTGGAGTTCTGTGAAGACGATGCCAACTTTGGACTTACAGTGCCTCCTTCGTAGCATGAAGTACCATGTGGAGACTCTGACGACCATCTTTTCCCAATATCATCCACTGAATATGATCGATATATGGGAGAGACTCGGCCACTCTGATTATGGTGGTGACTATGTTTTCCTGTTATTAGCCTCCTTAGCCTGGCAAAAATCTTGAGTTTCTTATGGTGATGTTTGTGAGCAGAACCAGTACGAGGTGAGTCCTCATGATCTGTGCTGTCTGTAAGATAAGAAGGGTGTGAAGAAGGCCAATTCTCGAAATCAAAATCCACAACACTCGACTCTTTGTGATCTCCATCTTCTGTATTAGCGTATTCAAGAATCAGCTGCTTTGCTTTCTTCTCCGAGGTTGGACTCAAGCACTTGCTCAAGTCCCTAGCAACAGTTTTACCTGGTGGTGGCTGGTAGTTCCTCAACTCGTACCTTAAACACGCATTTATCCAACGCAGGTAGACTAGTTCTTCTGCATCAGCACACCGATCTGCTTGGAGTCCCTCGATTTCTTTTGTTAAATTCTCATTTTGATCCCTCAAATTAATCATTTCTCTATTTAGCTCCTCCTTCTGCATTATCATGTAAGTCTCAAAATTAGACCGAAAACTCTTAAACAATTTCTGACAGTAAGGGAAAGAAATAAAGGATGAGTAAACAATACGAGTAGACGAGAATACAAGATCACCTCTGGATCTTCTAAAAGAGAATTTGCAAGGAATTGCGTAGACTCCAACCTCCGAGCCAATTCAGCATTCTCTTGCTGCAAACTGTCGTTAGATTTCCTCAATTCCGCGGCTTCAATTTCCAATTCAGCCATTCTATGCAGCTCAGAGTGAACATCTGAATCACTTGTGCAAGCTTCATGGTCTAGATCTCTTAACCTTGTTACTCTTTGTGCAAGGTCAAATATCTGTTCTTTGTTCTGTTGGGCTTCATGCCTAATCTTCTTCTTCAAGAGCTTGATTTTTGCCTTTGCATCTTCAAGCTCTGATACAACTTTTGAGTAATCTGCAACCTGTGCAGTTAATCTCTTGTTTTCTGCCTGCAATGTCTCGACTTTCACTGAGTAAAGCTTAGCCTCTATATTATTAACTCTCAGCCTGTTCTGCAGCTCCATCATTGCCCTTTCCTGCTCCTTTAGGCCGTAATACTCGATCAACTGAACCTCGAGTTTTCTCTCCCTTTCGCGGAGGAACCTCACCCTTCTCTTCAGGTTTTCAATCTCATGTTCATAGTCATCCTTCTCAACACTGTATACCGTCTTAGGTAATTCCTTGTCTCTCATGAATGCATCAACATCTGACTTTGAAACAGTTGATGCATTCAGCTCTTTAACAAGCTGATCAAATTCTGGTAACAAGAATCCATCTTTATCTCCACTACTATATCTACCACTAGGAGATGCTTGTGCTGATAAACTATCAGCACGGACCCGAATGCATGGTTTCTCCTATGAATCAAGGTGGAAAATCCATCAGTTAGAGAGACAGTTCAAGAAGTTTTGCTCTATTTCGACACGACTTTGAGTGTGTCGTCCAAAACCATAGGTTTATGCACTAGACAGCATACTGACATTGCTGAGAAAGATCATACTAATTCTACACAGCATCATTTTTCAGTCAAAACTATACAACAAAGTTAAAGACATCAAAATCTGAATAATTATAATGAAATAGCTAGCATAGGTAATGTAAAGATATGTTTCCTCTGAAAAAATGATGAGTTTTATGAAATGTTGCTATATCAAGAAAAAACTCAAAACAACTACAATAACCACGCCATAGTCTTAAACTGATTTAGGGTCGGCTAACATGAATCGTGTCATCTACTGAACATTAGATATTAATGAATAACATTCAGAAATAACAGGAAAGCAAACATTTCCAATATTAATCAAGATTAAGTCAAACTTACATATGAATCAACTGAATTCAACTCAGGCTGACGATCATCCTTAGTCCTTAATTTCCCTCCATAATCAACTTTCTTCCTAGAGTCTACAATGAAAATAAACATAACTCATCAAAATTAAAACTTTCAATAATAATAATAATCCTTAAAAGCTCTTCAACTGAGAAATAAGGTCAGTCCAAACCTGAACTTGAAGGAGGGGGGGATGGAGGAGGATCAGGAGGCCTAATACGCTTGTTTCGAATTCGAGTATAGAGAAAACCAGCAAAAGATATAGCCAAAGCCACCCCAAATTTCAGCAAGAGTGGCCTTACATCTCTTTTTTCCTTTGTCATCATCATCATCATCATCATCTTTACAATAATTTTTACCAAATTTTCCTAATTATAATCTTTCTAACCATAAATTTTAGCTTGTCTTAGAAGAATGGCTAGAAAAACAGGGGAAGAAACAGAGATCATGGGTCTTCTTCATCATCATCCTCCATTTATAACCTACATAAACACAAACAATATAATCAACACACTAGATTTATTTGAATTAAAACCATATATTATAAAAGCCTAGTTGAAATTATGATCAAAACCATTAATTAAAGTTTATGGATGTTTTATTGATCAAAATCATAAATTTCGGCTAATCATGATATAAACAGAATTTCTATTAAAATTTTAAACCAAGTTTTGAGAGAAACCCAGCTAGGAAAATTTAAACTTAGCTTGAAACACAGGATATCTAGCAAAAAAATAAACCAAAATTTTCTTAGAGCAACTTTTTTTTTTTTAAATTGCATATTAAAAAAAAAAAAAAAACAGAATTCATATTTAAATTTTACATGTTGATATGATATAATTAATTAAGCAAGGTTTTACCTTTTTTTACAAAGACCCAGGATCAAAAATGATTGAACTTTAAAGCAAAAATAGCAAATTTAAACGAGATTTTTTATACCCTTTTGAGAATTTAGATATAAAAAAAGAGGGTAAATCTTGAAGATCATAAAGAATAATAATGAGGAGGGAAATTAAGTAAGGAAAGGTGATATGATACCTTGAGAAAAAGAAGAAATGAAAAGCTGTAGAATAATAAGAAGAAGAATGGCCATGAATGAGCACATTAGTAAACGTATGAGCGTTGCACTCGTGTTTCTGATTCTATAATCTTTATGTCTCTATCATTATTGGGCATTGTCTTCTTAATAAAGTTTTTAAATTTATTACGTACTTACCTACATCTTTGCTTCTCTGTTTATAATCATTTGTCTTATTTCATTAACGATGATGCCGTGATTAAATGGTAAGCGATTTGATTTTGTTACGTGTTCCAGCTTCAACCTTGATGGTGGAAGAGCCGGGAGAGACAATTATATGATGTCATTTTTGTGTCGAATCTAGATGTACTCGAAGTGGGATCTGGCTCCGATTATGGACGGGTTGAGTAACCAAAAAGTGAAAATAGTTCGTCTTATTATAATTGAGCTAAAGTAATGGTGGAATTTTTATATACTTTTTTTCCTGTCATTATCATGCTTGTCTATGTTTGGAGCCATTGGAGGTCAGGAATATGCTTAACAAAAACAAATTGATTAGTGATTAGAAGTAGCAAAAGGGCGGCAAATGAAGTTTGGGTGTGTAAGGTATACAAGATGAGAATTTGATGCTTATTCCAAGTTGGAAATATTAAGCAAAATCGGATTCCGACAAGTAGTTTAATCAAATATGTGGTATCAGAATAAGAGAAAAAGTCGTGTAATTTCATCTAAATTAAAAGTTTAGGCGAATGACGAATGTCCAATTAAGATTATTTTTTACGCCTTACTAATGCGAAAAGTCCACTCTAGTCAAAAAAATTTAGTTGAAAAGAGCATAAAGAGAGAACTATCATTACCTTTGATAGTTTGATTTATCTTATAACATTGTTCATATTAATGGATTGAGTCACCCTAAATAATGCCAATTTATTTAAGTAATCATGTCCACGGATTTGTGTTTAGAGATCCCATCAGATTTACTGAATTAGTCACTTACACATGGACTTGAATACGTCTCATGTGCATGCCACCTAATTGTAACAGATCAGATCAATGGATTTGTAACATTTGTTATTATAGAACGAAATTTTGTCCAACAAGGGAATACACCAAGAAGATCCGTTCTTTACCTCAAAAAAAAAAAAAAAAAAAAATCCCATTCTTGGGACGTTTGCGATGATTTTGTGAAAATATAATTCCATTTGCGATGATTATGTGGCAATTTAGTCCAAAGCCTTTGATCAACTGTGCAATCAACCCGGTGTTTTATTGGGAGTAGATCAACCTCATATCTTTAATAAGACGTGCAATCAAGCCCTCTAGTCTAATTTAGCCATAAACAGTCTGCCGGAAAAGGTAAGAATCGTTATGCAAAAACTAGCTAGTGCTAAAGTTTGCGAAAACATGTACTCGTTGTAAGAGTATATATTTTTCGTCCGAAAGACGAATTAAGTTGATCCTAATTATGAGGACAATGCTAGAGCTCTGCAATGTAGACACTTGAAAGTGTCTACTATTAGCATCAATTTTAATACACTAGCAAAATTTTACTACTCACACAAATAATATTACTGCATGAGTTTTTCATCACAAATTAATTTTACTACTCCATACTCAGTTTTACTACTATTGACTTAATTTTACATTGTAGACAAATTAATTGTGTCTACACTGTAGTATGTAGACCTTTAGCAATTTGCTTGTAGAAATATATATCTCATCTGAAGACATGTACTCGTAGTAGATACATACATGACATGTTTATTTGCATATTACTCCTATAATGCTTGCATCAAGTTGACCAAATTATTATTTGAACTATTTGTAAAGAAAATTGTGCCCTCTTGTCTCTTGATCATACAAGAAGCTTTACTCTACGCAAGCTTGAATAATAGATGGCAAACCAGGGCTGCTAATGACTCTATAATGAGGGAAACCTGCATTTTCCAGCAAAATCTTGCATTGCATCTCTGTCCTTTCCTTGCCTCCGCCACTATGCGCGATCATCAACAAGTCTGATGCGTCAACTACATCATCTATAGGTCCTTCCCCTTCTTGTTGAACAAGCTGTTCAGATATTATGATCTTTCCTGTCTTCTCCGGTATGGCTTTTCGACAATTCTTCAAAATCTTCACACAACTCTCGTCGTCCCAATCATGAAGAATCGACTGCATTACGAGCAAGTACGTTGTTAGTGCAGAAAATGTACGTGTGATCGAATTTGTACTAATTAGCTTAATTACGTACCTTCAAGATGACGACATCAGCACTAGGTATGGCCGTAAACATATCCCCTACAACATGAGTAACACCATCAAGTTTTGGTGCTATGGCAATAACATATGGCAGATCAAAGTTTATGGCTTTGATATGAGGGTGTGCCTTCACAATCTCACTGGCTGTTGTCCCGGTTCCGCCACCTACATCCACGACAGACCGAGCTGATGCAAAGACATCTTTATACTCTCTCGCGATAGCACTGAACACAATCTTGGCTGTACATGCCAATCCGTCATGGAACACCCTGTTAACTTCTTCATCTTCTGTTAGAAGCTCCCAAATAGAGCGATTATGCGCCTTCTCGAATGCTACCCCTCCCTCTTTGATTGTAGGACTGAGGTGGTGAAGAGGAGCCAGCAATTTTGGATGATTTAGCATCAGAACTACTGGAGCATAGCTGCCATTGTTGTCACCCTGCAGGAGTAGTCTAGAGGCCGGTGTCAAGTCATACAGAATTTCATATTCATTTGACTGATTCTGTTTAGGACTTGCTGAGGCGAAGATCTCTCTACGAGCTAACACCTGCATGACACGCGACAGGCATCTGAGATTGCTGGGGTTGGAGCCCAATTGGGAGGCTATTTCGTTTAAGCTCATTGCACGGCCTTGCGAGTGGATGATATCCGCAATGCCGAGCTCCACTGCGCACTTGAGTGCCATGGAATCTGTGAAACCATAGGCAATTCTAAGCAATGTTGCTAGAGTTTCATATCCTGCAGGTTTTTGTTCTTCAGACATTTTCTCAGTGTTTTCAGGGAAGGATAAGGAAATGTTAGCACTCCACTGTCTGTATAACTATTTATGCATCTGATTTAACTCAGGAAATCACACAAATATTATGTTCATACAACAGTTTTTTATCAAGAGTTGAAGTTACTAAATGCCACATTAAATACTAGATAACTTAAATTAGAAGTTATAAGTTGTAATATTAATCACAAACTTGTGTTGCACTGGGGTTACATCAATTTATTCAAATTCATTTCAGTCTTTAATCTAGGCATGTTTCCATAAAAACGGCAATCAAACAAAAATAGATCAGTTATAATCTCACCTTCACAATTCTGGAAAAGCTGTAGTTTAGTTCAATGCTGATGTTGCACCAGCAAAGGGCTCCGAAGATGCAACATGGATCGGATGATCGATTGAACGAGCCTGTCAACATACTGGATAACGTACATACTTATACTACCGTCACCTTCCACAGCACCTTGACATCAGTAAGACAGTAGACTGCAGCGTAACAAAATCGATCTCTTTCTCAGAAAAGTATCAGCAGGCAGTAGAGTTACACTTCAGGTTTTGGATATTGGTACATACCTCCCTCCACACAGACACACACACCAAAAATAAGATTAAAATAAAAGAAACCCCACAACTATGAAGATGTTGTCAAGAACTAGAAATTGTGGTTTGCGTTATAAGTTCAGAAGTTCTCACAGTGCACAAAATTATGTTCAGAGGGGCCTGAGCAACTACCGTAAGGTAAGCCAACGGTAACTAACTTCAACATACAATATTTTAGACTCTAAAGAATCCAAATGCTCAAATAGGGATAAGTGGTGGTGATAACGAACGAGTCCGTAACACTTGAAAAGCAAGGCACCTGGACGCTTGGATTTCGCCATGATTGCAGAACAGATGGTGTTACTGATACTTGCTGCAAGCATCTTAACTAACTATTGAAAAGCAATGAATCCTACAATTAAAGTTAACCTTTTTCAGCCCTGATATATGGCAGTATGGCACTACATAGCAATTTCAGGCTAGATTTTTTTTTGTTTTTTCATATCATTTGCACTGTTCAAACGTTAACAGCAGATCAGCAAAATGAACACGATAAATGAACTCCAAGGACAGAGTTAACAGTCACAGAATCATCAGGCGTTATCGGTAATTACGGAATGAATGAAACTTCAGACAGCAATTGGACATTATAAAAATTCACTGACGACAGCACAGTACTTCCATCAGATTAACTCAGACTGTAACAGAAATATTGGCAGATGCAAGAAACTGTAACAGAAAATTCATGTCTGGCATATGCTATCATTGCTCAAATACCTGCCTAACAAGCAAACTTTAAATCAGAAATTAGATATGAGTAGAACATGTAGAAATAATTTTAATATGAGTCTTCCATAATCAGAAATTAGATATTCATAAACATTAAGTTATAACGAGGAGTCGAGGACACAATAGAACTTTTAGGGTGCCCATTGAACAACCATTACGATTTACAAGTAGCAACTACAGACATACCAACCTAAAGATAAATTTACCACAAACTAACATCCTACAAGATTAGAAAAACTAAAGTTGAGACTTGAGATGAACCAGCTACTAAATGCACTTAGGCGGCTGACACAATCCCCTGACTAGTCTTTTCCTTCCATTGCTTCACAACACGACTAATGACATCCACTGGCACGAAAAAACCGTACGGTTTTGTACCAAAACAAAGAATACCAGCTACTTCAACACTAGCTTTCTTGAAGACAGGGGTGCCACATGATCCACTTGCCATAGCCATCCCCGAAGCTTGAATCAGAGGCAGATTAGGGTTCAAGTAGCCAAGTTTACTACGCTTCTCCTTGGACACACACTCAGCCACAGTCCGAAAAGGGGGATTCGGACCATTCATCCAATCTCTATCCATCTCTTCCAAACTCATAGACATCAATGTCTTATCACAATTCGCAAAGAGGCAATCCAGGTGAGAAGTGCAGGTGTTATAAGGGTACGAGACATCTCCAAAACTCGAAGAAAAACCAAAGCTTCCACCATAAGCTACAACTGGCTCACCCCAACCAACTTGAACACTCTCCCCAATGTCGATACAACGGAATTTACCACCATCCATCTGACCAGGGCTCATCTTAAGAAGCGCGATACCTAAACTCGGAAATGATCCGACTAATTGCGCCTCCACAAACTCACCTCCTCCATACATCAAAACCCTCAACTTAGTGACCGTATCGGACCCGCCATTCGCTTTCACAACACCATGACCCGTAACAATCAAGCCATCCTCTCCAATGCAAAGCCCATCCCCAGCCCACACATACTTCTCAGACTTCAGACGTTGTATCAAAACAACGGGTTTCAATTGCGAATTAATGATAGCATTAGCACTAGAAGTTGTTCCTATAAATCAAAACCAATTTTACATTAATTAATTAACAATGAAATGCTATTATTCAGCTAAAAACTACGCAAATTATCCGGAAATTCCCAAACACCAAACAAAACCCTAGAATTTCGGACTAAAATAGGGTTAAATTGTGAAAAAATTAAAACACGTCTAACTACAAGGAAGTTGATGAAATTTACTCACCAGTAGGAATTGCAGGTTGCGTATCTTGCGTTGAGTCTCCATCCATGGCGTCACTCTACTTTTTTTTTTTTTTTTTTTTCGGATTACTTACAGAAAACTGCTAAAATACTCGAAAGGTGCCTTCTCAAATACGAGTACGGAGTACGGAGTACGTAGTATTCAAATCAATTCTTTTTTTTTTTCCTTTCTATTTTTAAGTTAAGCGGGTTTTCTAACACGTGTGCGACTGTACGGTGTGGTTATGGGTCACATTTTAAAACTTAACAATCAACTATTGTTTCGTTATTCTTAAGTGGTAAAGGTATTGCAATTTTGCCTAGTTACTATTCAAAGACATTTCAAGAACTGGAGTCCATATCATTTGCAATTTTGCCTTGGCGCGCCGGTAAAGGTATTGCCGTGTGATCGATAGGTTAGGGGTTCAAGTCTTGGCCTCTTGGGAGCAGCCTCTTGTCCAAAAAGTGACAAGGGAAGTTGCCATTTATACACCCTTGCGGTGGAACCTTTCCCTGGACTTTCACTTTCCGGGAATGCCAAAGTGCACCAGGCTGCCCTTTAAGGCTTAATACTAGCAAATAAGTAGAATGCACACGATAAATGTAACTCCAAGGACAGACTTAACAGAATCATTAAGCGTAATCAGTAATTATGAAATGCATGAAACTTCAGGCAACAATTAGACATTGGACATATATACTCTCTTAACGACAACACACAGTACTTCCGTCAGATTATCCCTCACTAGACTGGTAGACTCTAACAAAAAGGGATACCTGAGCTCTGAACTCTATACGTTTAACGAAAATTGGCAGATACAAGAAGGGAAACTGTAACAGAGAAATCATGTCTTCCAAATGCTGTCATTGCTCAAAAATACCTGCCTAACAAGCAATACTTTGAATTTTGTTGTTGTCTACTCTCTAAAGTCCAGAGATGAAAGACGTTTTCGATAAGATTATGGCGGAGCACAAAGTCAGTATCAGCAGCCATTCGTAGACTGTAAGACTAGCTTTGTTGTTTCTTTTCCAATGGCAAGCAGTCTATGCAACGATACTTTGCAGTGAAATACATCCCTCCAGTCAAACTTGCAGAGTTGCAGTGAGATGGAAAAGGTTATTGAGCAACTCACGAGCTTTACTAAGCTGAAACTTCCTCCGTTTGTCCAGTATGACATTAGATGGGGAATTTTCAGCCTTGAAAACAGCCAAGCTTGTTCCGAGCCACACGAGATATCTGAACTTGGCGGGCTTTCAGCCTTACTCAAAGCAGCAGTATTTTTTATACGGCCGCACTCTTTATCTCCAGAGCCAAGAATCACATAAGCTACAAACTCCCATCTATGAAGCATAACATCCTTGCACGAACAAGGAACTTGTCTAAATACAGGTCATAACACTGCACCACAACCAGTTCGGGTATCCTATACGAACCATTTTCTCAGGGAGATACTTTCAGTTCCCACAAAGCTCCTCATATGCCTTATTTACATAAACCTTCACAATTATAGGGCTATCTAGTCCAGTAGACTAGAGCATGTGCCAATAATTATTAGTCGGGACTCTTCCATACAACACAGGTGAAGTTGCACCGTGAACACTAGCTCTAAGCCTGAAATCAGCAGGAGTTTCAGATTTGTACACCTTCGCCAAACAAACATGGACAGTATTCACTACCTGCAAGCAATTACCGTTTACCAGGCTCACTTGAACTCTTTAACATATACCAGGATACCTGTCTTTCCCTGGTACTTTGCACTACAGGTTCAGGAAAACAACGAAACCCTCTTTAGTAACTTGTAACTCATCAGTAACTTCTGCCTCTTACCTGAACTCCACACCATCTCATTAGAATGTACACCAGCTGCCTCCATTCAGTAGAACAGCACGTAAACTTCATCTAAAACTCAAAACTCATTTGCCTATGACGTTAATCTCAAACCATCACATCAAAATTCACTCATACAGCAAAGCTGCCTGAATTTAATTGAAGAACCAGATAGCTTCATCTAGAAGTCTACAACTCAACAAACTCATTTGCAACCTGTTGAGAAACTTGTGGGCCAGCTCGTCTCCACTCTGTCTCTAGCTTGAAAATAAGCGAAATTACCATTCCCCAGCTGAATACAATGACACGTGGCTCTTTCCCACTTTCTTCAGACTTCCTCAAAAAGCAGATATGATGCAAGCGATTCCATTTTAAAATTAAAGGAGACCAGTCAGCAGCTCCACTTGCAAGTCCAGAAAAGTTTCTGCCCAGAAAATAAGCCAAAAATTAATTTTAATAGTCTTTCGAAAGAAAAGAAAGGTTGGCTATTGTTTAATAGATCAGTTGTCGTCATAAAGAAACTATCATATGCCGAACTGGTTCTCTACAAGAAAGTTCCTTTCTTGACATAGAAGTCAACCTAAATTCAGTCTACTGAGAAGCGGCAAACTACGAGAGCTTTGAAATTGTATACCGATGCCCAATGGGACTAAAGAAAGACTGGCAAGAGGCCAAGAGTGCACATGAACATCCAACACATATCCTTCTCTCATTGAACATGTATTAAAGTAAATAACCGATCTCATACAATCAGCAACATAGCAGATACTCTGTTTACCTTCGTGGTAAGTGATACTCATCAGTCTATAACCAAACAATATTATGATTATGCAAGTGCCTGTAGAAAGAAGTCAAATTGCAGCCAACTCACCAAGCTAACGTTTAAGCACCATTAATATCCCCATATGGGATCAATACATCGAGAAGGTTAACACTTCGAAGCTCTTGAAATCAATTTTAACATTCAGCTCATACCACGATATGATTTACCCTAGCAGAAAATCTGATAAAATCCTACAAATGTAGCACTACAGATGTTCAAGGTGAAACAATTTCTGCATTCACCTGGCACATTTAAATGTCCTAAATAATGGAAAATATAGGCCATAAACTATGACGGAGAACTCCATGAATTTCAGTCACTCAGAAACAAGTAGCAATCCCAAAAAAAAAAAAAAAAAAAAAAAAAAAAAAAAAAAGATAGCTCAAATTAGATATTGAAATGAAAGAAGACTTCAACATTAACAAAGCTTTTTATTCGCTAGAACGTTAGATTTCTTACTCTCTATGCTGTCACTTCTTTTATTTTAGGCCTTTACTTCCTGTAAAATATAGATTTACTTGTAGCAAATATAAAGCATATAAAAAAACTGCATCTTGTATGAAAGGGGAGATGAGACTTGAAATGGGAATTGAGGGTGATTTCTCATAAAATATTCTGGAATTGCATATGATCAGAATTAGGGAATCTGATGAGTGCAGCATCTAGTAGTCCAGTGAGGGTCATATTCTTAAGGGGACGACCATCCCTTTAGTTGGGAGTTAAATCAACATTAGTGAGCTAATTTAGTTCTTAGTTAGCTTGGTGAGTCAAAATACAAGGTACTTAAATCCACATCATCTTATTTTACGGTCTTGTAATTCTGGAAGAAACACCAAAATCAGTTCTTTCATGTTTCAGTTGGTTACAGTGGTTAACTATAAAGGATCTACAATCAGAGAATTTGACAAATTAGAGCTTCCCATACGGTGTAGAAAGCCTTTGTTAAAAAGTTGGCCCAAAAAAAAAAAAAAAAAAAAAAATTGTAAAAACCTTCAACGACACTTCAAATATTCCACCAGAAGATAAAAATCACTGATTGATAAACCTGCAGGATAGTGGTCTCTTAAAAGGGTATTGTGGGGATTAAAATTGGGGTAGAATATTGTGATAAGAATGCCAATTCTAGTGTTGTTGCTAAGCAGAAGTAAGGTAAAAGAGCAGGGCTCTACCAACAGTCCCCACACGACGATTTTCCATTGTCAAAGCAGTGAACCCCAAGGCTATCTCTTGCAGTGGTTTCGGTGATGGTGACATCAGAAATAAGCTTGAAGGCATTGTGACAATCTACAGTTCTACACATACTCATATTCTTGTCAAAACACAAGGTAATTAAATCCATATCATCTTGTTTTACGGTCTTATCTTTCTGGAAAAAAAAATGTCAAAATGAGTTTTCCTATTTCCGTTTGTAACCGAGGTTATTTTATAGGAGCTGCAAATGGGGTGTCTTGACAAATGTACAGCTCTGCATCTAAGGTCAAAAAAAGGCTTTGTGAACTATAGCTAGGCCACAAAAAAAAAAAAAAAAAAACTTCTTTTAAGTCTAACCAGCATCAATCTTCAAAATGTTCAAACATTTAACCAAGGGTAAGAGTAACTGATTGACAAACCTGCAGAAGTGGAGCATATAATCAGAAGGAGAGCGGTCTCTCAGAAGAGTACCATGGGGCTGATTTGGGACAGAATTTTGTGATGAAAAACACCAACTCTAGTGAAAGAGCAGAAGGTAAAAGAGCAGCATGCCAGCATGCTACCAATAGTCCCCACATGAACATCTTCCATCCTTAAAGCAATGAAACCTACGCGTATCTCTTACAGTGATTTCCCTGCTGGTGACAGCAGAAATAAGCTTGATGGCATTATGACAATCTCCACATATCCTGAGATTTTTGCCAACAAGTATAGGCTCCCCTTTTTTCGTAGATAGCAAACCAAATGCAACTGCAAGTTTCTCACTATGATGAACCAGACTCAACTCCTTGTCTACTTCCCCTATCCCATCACCTTTCACTGAAGACCATCGCACATCCGGGACATAACCAGCAAGTTTTAGCTTCAATAATAATTCATCCAAGTACTCGTAAATTTCCTTTATCATTGGGTGTGAAGCTTCTTCAGCTACAAAAACATGAACCATTTTGTTTAATTCAATCCAACTACATCCAGGTTTTTTTCTAAGCTTTCTATCACGCAAAAGCTTTCTGACCCTTGCAAGATCCTCCCATCTTCCAGCATCAGAATATATATTTGCAAGCATAACATAAGGAGCAGGATTTGAAGGTTCAATCTGAAGATACTGATGAGCAGCCTTAACAGCTAAATCAATGTTACCATGTTTTCTGCAGGCACCAAGCAATGCTCCCCAGCCAATTTTACCAGGGTTATACGGCATAGACTCTATTAGCCGCTCTGCTTCACTCAGTTTACCAGCTCGACTCAGCAGGTCAATCATGCAAGAATAGTGTTCCGGTTCAGGATCAATCCCAAACTTATCTTTCATCATTTCAAATATGTTTTGGCCTTCCTCAACTTTTCCTGTGTGTGCACACGCTGAGAGCACAGAAATGAACGTTATATTAGTAGGAGTCATACCACTTTCAAGCATCTTATCAAAAAGATGCAATGCCTCATGGCCAACCCCATGCTGAGCATAACCATCGATCAAGGTGTTTAAAGAGACTACATTATGCTGAGGCATCCGATCAAATAACTGCCTAGCATCATGAAGATTTCCACACTTGGCATACATTGCTACTAGGGCGTTGTTTACTGCTATCCTATTAGATGGAATATCGGACTTTATAGCCAATGAGTGAACTTGCTTTCCATGTGATGGAGAGGGTGAGTTTGAACATGCACTAATCACACAAACAAAGCTGCAATCATCTGCCCGATGGCCAATCCGCAGCATATCTTTAAAACAAGTAAGTGCCTCTTCCGATAATTCCTCAAACTGAGAATACCCTGAAATCATGGTGTTCCAAAGAACCAAATCAGGCTCAGGAATTTCTTCAAATATTTTCCGACAATCAGACATGCCACCCCCACATTTCGAGTACAAATCAATCAACCCACTCCCAACATGAGGGTTCATATTAAACCCCGTTTTGATCAACTGAGCATGAAATTGGAGACCACCAACTCCATCTTCCAAGCTCGTAAAGGCAGTCAAGACACTAGCCAAAGTATACATATCAACATACAAATCGCGCTTAACCATTTCCTTAAACAATTCAAGGGCTTTTAGTCCTTCCCTATGCTGTCCATACGCAACAATCATAGCATTCCAAGAAACCTCATCTTCCCTCCCATTCATCCCACAAAACACCCTCTTCGCCTCGTCCAAGAACCCGTTTTTACTATAACAACTCACAAGCGAATTATTAACCGATGCATACGAATCATACCCACCTCTAACACCCAAACAATGCAACTGCCTAATCAACAAAACATAATCACTCGAACCCGTAATCATTGAAGACAAACTAAACCCATCCATCTCAACTCCCACCTCCCTCATCCTACTAAAAATCCCAAATGCAGACCGCGTCTCGCCTCGCTCAGCATACGCAGCCACCAGAGTATTATACGACACGATATCTGGTTCAGGAATTTCGTCGAACAGTTGGTGGGCAATCCTGGTCTGACCCTCTTTCGCATACGCAGCAATCATGGCATTGTAGGAGAAAACATTTGGGGATTGAGTCGTGTTAAAGACGTTTCGGGCTGAGGTAAGGCGGCGGCATTTGGAGTAGAGAAGGATGAAGTGATTGGAGAGGTAAATTAATGGAGGAACCGCGGATTTTACGTAGAATGCATGAAGACATTTCCCAGTAACAAGATTTTTGTGGGTAATGCATGTTTTTAGAAGTTGGGTAAAATTGGGTAAATTCCATGAAATTTCGTTCATCTAGAATTTGGACCGATCGATCGAGTTCGACTGATCATAGTATCAGGCAACTTTTCATAAATGTGGCGGGAGAACTCGCATTCTTTTTGGATGAACTTTTTGAAGCTTGAATATGGTAATTGGTAGTAAAGTGGTCAATGGTCAGTGGGCCGAGTCGGAAAAGCGTTAAAATTTACGGATTTGAATTCAGAAGAGTGGTTAATGGACTAATGGTCTGTTAGGTCGGGTCGGAAATGTGTTAAAATTTACGGATTTGAATTCGGTAGAGTGATTAATGCCTTAATGGGCTAATGTCATGTTGGCCAGGTCGGAAATGTGTTAAAATAGCGGACCGCGTGGTGCCCCGAACACAAAGTACACAAGGAACGTGAAATCATGCGACATAAGAAATAAAGCGAGACATATATGGGGAGAAATACATTGATTAAAGCACATTATAACCCTAAATTCCTACGTAACTAAACTACTTGTTCTACTCCTCTAACAATAAGCCCAATACCAAAAGATAGCAAGTCATCCAAATAGAATATTGCTTTACAATTGTCTTCGAACCCCTTCACTGGAATGTCGGTATCGGAAGTTGTGCCCGGGGACAGGTCTGGAGCCGTGGTATGCTACCTAGAGTAGATCCATTTCCGTAGGATATAAATACAAACTCAACTGATTAACATTAATACTTCATGGGCATGGTCTTCTAGTGCTACGTAGAAGGATAAAGTAGTGCCAACTGAGAAGCGGTTGAAGGTTAGTGTAGTCACCAAACACCAAGAAGATGCTACTGGGTGTCAACTATTTTATTACTATTTTACTGTCATTGAGAATAAAAGAGCGAATAAAAAAAGCTAAAAAGACTAAAAAGAAACAGGGAAACTGATAAGAGCATCATTAACAATGATAGAAATTTCCTATCATTCATCTCTCTCAACCCACTTTTTCTCTCTTTCACCTAAATTTTTGTCAAACATCGATATTCATCCTACAACAATGAGTTCCAATTTTCTATCATCCAATACTCTGAAATCATTTTTTTAATTAGTTTAGAGGAGAGGTATGACACATGTCATATGCTAGTGGGTGAGATTGTTTCAAAAGCCCAAATATAAAAAGCAAAACAAATAAAACAGGCTAGTGGGGTCTAGGTTGAGAGAAAATTTTTCCTATCAATCTTTGATACTCCGTAGCTTTTTTGTTCTATCAATAAGTGATAGAAGTTTATCATTGTAATGAGTTCTTATTTTCCTATCATCAGATGATAGATTTTCTGATAGAAAAGAAAGTGCACCGTTGTGGGTGCTCTAAGTTAAGTGGTTAGGTGTCCAGGGGAACTGAGTCGCATTCAGCACATGATTGGGTACATAAATTTGATTTCTTGGTACAAGCAACAAACAAGTTTCATTCAATAATCTGGATTAGGGCAAACATTAGCTGAGACCTTACCTGTAGAAAGTTTCCGGAGCGGTATCTCCTATAGTCATGTTTATATTCAACAGCATTGTCCCACACTATCTCAAAGAACTGCAGAAAAGACGAATTTCACTGTCACCCATAATAAACAGGGAAATATTGGGAGTACTCATGGCAAACATTGATATGTTCATTACTATGTCATTACAATTTGCTCAGGGCCTTAGAAGAGTTTTGGATACTTTTAGAACATGTCATATGCTATTTATTGTAACACCCCGGCTCATCGACTGAGCCGAAAGTAGTCACCTATGGCAGCTCGCCAGGCTGTTGGCTGACCTCACAGACCAACACGGGTCCTTCCGGCGCATTTTGACCTCACTCATGCGCACCCTGGGAAACTTCCCAGGAGGTCACCCATCCTGAAATTGCTCCCAGTCAAGCACGCTTAACTGTGGAGTTCTTATCAGATGAGATTCCTAAAAGGAAAGTCGACTTTGTTGGTATGAGTAGCACTATCAATCCTTTTAAGCACATCATATGAGCCCTTAATCTCTTTGAAATTTCCTCTGAAATCTGGGGTATTACACTCACCCCCTCTTAAGATCGCAACGTCCTCGTTGCGCCTGGCAGCCAACCATAGTCCAACTCCAGGATCTTTCCCCCGCTAGGCTGCTGACCTGGGCACTCCTGACCACAGGATCAACACGCGGTCGCAGGGTTGCTCTGATACCATTTGTAACACCCCGGCTCATCGACTGAGCCGAAAGTAGTCACCTATGGCAGCTCGCCAGGCTGTTGGCTGACCTCACAGACCAACACGAGTCCTTCCGGCGCATTTTGACCTCACTCATGCGCACCCTGGGAAACTTCCCAGGAGGTCACCCATCCTGAAATTGCTCCCAGTCAAGCACGCTTAACTGTGGAGTTCTTATCAGATGAGATTCCTAAAAGGAAAGTCGACTTTGTTGGTATGAGTAGCACTATCAATCCTTTTAAGCACATCATATGAGCCCTTAATCTCTTTGAAATTTTCTCTGAAATCTGGGGTATTACATTTATTCTGAGAGCAGTTTACCGTGACAATGCGCAGTTGTGTGCAAAAATATTTTTGCTACATAATTTACAGGCATTTCATCTTCATCATCACTACCACCGAAACCATCATTGTCACTGTCATTACCCCAATATTACGATACAGGCCCTTTTTCTTCATCATCATCATCATCGTCAATGTAATCACCGTAATCATCAAATTTAGACATATCGTCATCTTTATCCTCGCTATTGTCATCTTCATCATAAATTCATAACTATTAAGTAAACCAACAAATGGCAATGATGGAGTCATCGCCATTTATCACAATCAACTCAACGCACGATGGACAAATGGTTCCGCAAACGTGTACACTACCTACCACCTCCTCACCACGGTTTAGAACCTACTCCTTACCCCCCTCACCACGGGTCATCTCAAGTTTAACCCAAAAGAATACTGGTTGAAACGGGTTATTAATCTTAAACTTTTTACAATCCTAATATTTTGCGTTAAGTATGTGTAGTAAAACAAAGTTATAACCAAATTCATATAACAACCCGTGCAATTTTGCACCCGCTAAGCGAGGGTCCGTGGAAGGGTCCCACCACAAGTGTTTAATGAGGGCAAACCTTCCCTTGTCAATTTATATGCTAATACGGTGAAAAAAAGGCAAATTCAACTAAACTCACGAGCTAGACGATGGTCATGTCGGAAAGTTGACTTTTTGTGGAAGAGAATGTTCTTTTGGGAGTATTTGACAAAAAAATTGGTTATATAAGGGCGTGTTTGACAAAAAAAAATTATATAGTGGAGTATTTGACAAATTCCGCCTTTTATAAGAGATTGTTTAGCAAAATATCCATGATTTTAATATGAATCTTCCATAATCAGAAATTAAATATTTATAAACATTAAGGATACGTTTGGTTCGCCAATTTTGGGGGGATTGGGAACGGATTCAATCTCAAATCTGTTTTCTTGTGTTTTGTTTTCAGATTTTTTTTTTACAAATCACTTCTCACTCTCATTCTCAATCCTCTAAAATGAAACACCAAAAACCCAAGGTCACAAATTTGAATCCCCCCCTAATCATTTTCTCTCTCCTCCCTCCCTCTCTCTCCCCCATACCCCAACCCACTTCAACCTCACGCTTCACCGGACCACAGTGCCCCCACCGCCGGCTAAACACGCGCCAGCTCACCTACCACCGGGGACACCACCCTCTGACCGCACTTGCTCCGGCGACGTCACCGGCCTCCCTTGCCACCATTTCGCCCTCTTTTTTTTTTAATTTTTTCGTCTTCTCCTTTCGTCCTCCTCACACCACCGCGCCACCGAGTCCACACCACCGCGCCACCTTCGACTCCTCCGCCCACCGCCGAACTCTTCCCCACCGCGTATTCCACCATCAAATTAAAAACAAAACGAAATTGAATGTTTAGATCTACAAATCTTGGAGTAATATTATGAAACTAATTATATATATAGCCATGTTAGTTATCAGATTTGGGTTGAAATGGTGGTTGTGGTTGTCGCAAAGGTCGTCGATAGTGTTGGTCAACCACCGTAACTGGTGTGGCCAACGGGGTCTTAGGGAAGAGAGAGAAAATTGAGGAAGGATGTGGATAGGTTAAAACATATATTAAACTACAATTTTACCCTTACTTATTGAAAGATTCTGTGCAAATATTTGAACCAAACAAAGTTGACAAATAATGAATCTTATTTCCATTTCACTCCATTTACGTATCTATTCCGTTTCCATTTCGCTTTCGTGAATCAAACGCCCCTTAAGTTGCAACTATTACGAATAGCAACTACAGACATACCAACCTAAAGTTAAATTTACCGCAAACTAACATCCTACAAGATTAGAAAAACTAAAGTTGAGACTTGAGATAAACCAGCTATTAAATGCACTTAGGCAGCTGGCACAATCCTCTGATGAGTCTCTTCCTTCCATTGCTTCACAAGACGACTAATGACATCCACTGGCACGAAAAAAAACATACGAAAAAAAACATACGGTTTTGAACCAAAACAAAGAATACCAGCTACTTCAACACTAGCTTTCTTGAAGACAATGGTGCCACCTGATCCACTTATTATAGCCATCCCCGAAACTTGAATCAGGGGCAGATTAGGGTTCAAGTAGCCAAGTGGACTACGTTTCTCCTTGGACACACACTCAACCACGGTGCGAAAAGAGGGAGTCGGACAATTCATCCAATCTTTATCCATCTATTCTAGACTCACAGACATCAATGTCTTATCACAATTTGCAAAGAGGCAATCCAGTTGAGAAGTGCAAGTGTTATAAGGGTACGAGGCTTCTCCAAAACTCGAAGAAAAACCAAAGTTTCCACCATAAGCTAAAAGTGGCTCACCCCAACCAACTTGAACACTTTCTCCAGTGTCGATACAATGGAATTTACCATCATCCATCTGACCAGGACAAAGACTTATCTTGAGAAGTGCAATACAAAATTAAAGGTTACTAACTGTCACATTAAATACTAAATAACTTCAAAGGTTTAAGTTGTAACAATAATCCATAAAAAATGTCATAAAACGAATCAACATACATCTATTATAATCTTTCACTTTCACATACATGGAATTTTTGTAGTTTACTCATGTTGCACGAGCAAATGACTTCGATGAACTATTGAACGAGGCTAAATGGATGATATATATGGACCTTTCAAAAACAAAATGGAAGAAATGGAGGTGAATTTTATCCCTCATTTCTCTCAACTTACTTTTTTCCATTTTCTCTATCCAAACAGAATCTTATATTACACCTTCCATTTGCTTTCATAACACGGTGAGTTATAACTGTATCAAACATTTTATTTGTTTTTACAACACGGTGAGTTACAACCGTATCAGAATTTCTAATTGTTTTCACAACACTGTGAGTCGTAATTATTAAGTCATCTTATCCAATGCAGTAATTCACTCTTTCTAGACACATACTTCTGTATCAGAACAATAGCTTTCATTGCGAATCAATGATCTCATACACTATAAGTTGTTCCTAAATCAACACCAATTTAACATGTTAACCGTGTTAAAGTTCGTTTACCAAAATTTTCTTTAAGCCGCGCTCACAATCTCCGCCTTGCTTACATTTTTCGTTAGTCTATCTTCTCTCTTTTGTCTTCCATTTTCTCTCTCACGTTGTCATCATTCTCAATATAAATAATTTATCATAGACCTAACAATCGTCACTTAGCCCCCACAAAAAAAAAACCTGAAATCAACCTCTGACACCCTCAATAACACTTTTGTAAACCGAAATTTCAACCCTAAAACCATTCATATCCCCGTAATCTTTAAAATTGACCCCCCTTACCCCCTACAATTGCTCCCATATAATATATAAATTTACAATTGTTTGAGCGGTTCAACCCTTATCGACTCATACCATTGCATCATCTAATGTTGGTCAAAATGGCTCGGATATGATCAATTCTATCAAAGGACAAAGTAAAAGAAATGGGAACAATGAGTTGCTTGATGATAATATATAATACATTATAACTTCTCCATATTAAGAATTATAATATCATTTGGAACTCATGATAATAATCAGGAGTACAAATACACAATAGGAAGTCTGCCTATGATTAATATATAGGAAGATTTGTAGGAAACCACCTCCAACTTTGACCATTTTTTGGGAAACCACATTATTATTAACATAAATTTGTGGAGAACCACCAAATATAAACAAAATCACGATGCTTATACCATGCACCACGGTGTATAATGAGTATGGTGCACCTCCTCACAATAGAAGAGTAGGGATCACAGTTAAAATAATTTAAATTTATTTAAGTGTGGTCCCTACTCCTCTATTGTGAGGAGGTGCACCATACTCATTGTGCACCGTGGTGCACGATATAATTTGCGACAAAATCAAATGGTAGAACCACCTCCTCACCCAAACCACCCTCTCACCACTTCTAACGAACACTTGCCACCACCATTCTTGCCGCCACTGCCACCACCTACCGCCGACAAGGCCTCGCCGACCACCACATTCCCCCGCATACATGTCATCCGCCTTCCACGACCCTTTTCTCTCTCCCTCCATCCTCTCTTTCTTTCGATTTTCGGCCACTACAAGCATGGTAACCGGCAATCGACGACCATGTTGGTGGTGTCGAGGGTAGCTAAGGTGGTGGTTGGTGTTGGCGGGTGGTGATGCGTGGTGGTTAGAGGTGTTGGGTGAGTGGTTTGGGTAAGTAGGTGGTTTTACCCCTTGGTTTTGTTTATATTTGGTGATTCTCCACAAAAAAAAAAATAAAATAAAAAAAAAATTAATAAGGTGGTTCCCCAAAAAATGGTGAAAGTTGAAGGTGGTTCCCCACAAATTTTCCTAATATATAACACAGTAAAAGATACAAATGTGATATGAGAAACCCTTTACACTAATTTATCTATATATAGCTCTCCAAGTTGTATTTCTGTATTTGAAAAGGTTGTACAAGTGCGTAATGCAGGTTTTTCTCACTAAATCATACAAAGAACAAACGTATATATATACTAACATAACTAATGTGTAAACTACAAATCCGACATACGGATAGCCAAGAGACATGTTGTTTTTAATATCATCATTAAGATATATAATGATGATTATAATGAAACTTTAAGGAAATTCATTTATAAGAATTTGAAGAAATTTATAACGTTTGAGTGGGTAACTCAAAAGATTGATAACTCCATCTTTTCATGCATAAGTAAATCGCATAATACCACTGCGGGTTCACCAATGCCCATCCGTATATTTCAATACTCAATCATGTTTGAATCTCAAATCGTCATATCTTGATGAAATATGCGATGTGCCAATTTAAATCTCAAATCTTCATATCTCAGATCTATATATCTTCATATCATGTTTAATCATTATTATAACTTTTAATTTAATGGCTAATATCTTGTGAGTATTGTAATGGAGAGAGAAAGATTGAAAATGATAATGATGTCTGATGAGGAGAGAGGGGGAGAAAAGATGACGATGATGATGATGATGATGATGATGGAGGTGATTGATAATGTACAATGAGGGACTGAACATGATGTTAATGGAGGTGGGAGGAAGTGAATGTGGTAAGTGAAAAAGAAGGTGGGAGAAAGAAGATAGTACTGAAATAAAAAATTCCAGGTGAAATTATTTCGCAAATTAATGTGTTTGGTTATGGGGTATTGATGATGAAATGAAGAAGTGAAAACAGTTGGGGAAGGAAGTTAGAAAAAATAAGGGTAAATAAGGGAAATAAGAAAATTCACATAGTCCAAACCATGAACATTTTCGGCATTTCATATGGGGGCTACCAATAAAAAGGAATCTTGGGCTTCCAATAACAATACCCTTTTTTTAAATTACTCGCCAAAATTCAAGGCCCTACCAGGCTACCATCAAGAAAATCAAAATCAAGGGCGACAACAAGATCATTATACATACTATGATGGGAAAATCAAATGCTCATTCATCAGTGGATTTTATTGTTTTGGTGAGTTGTTTGAGTTCTAGTCTATGAATCACATTTACGGGGATGCTAATAGAGTAGTTGATTGTTTAGTTTCAATTGGGCACTATATCCTTAATTCTCATGAGGGTGTCCCGCCCTTATAATTTAGACGTTATTTCCTCTCATAAGCTAGGTGATTTCTTGGATAGAATGATCACATGGTTTTTCTAATTTGTACGCTTACATTATCTTCTTCTTTTTTTTATTCAAAGTTAATACATTTTTCTTTTTCTGGAGGCGAACTTCAAACTTTATTTCTTTTTTTCTTTCTTCCAGAGAAACGAACTTCAAACTAGTTACTAGTTAATATTAATTTAATCATTAGCCACCACATTAGCTTTCAATTACATTATCCACATCAGTAGTGATGTCATCGATTACATCAGCACTCATTTAATGATATCATTGCTGACAGCTTGAACCTGTAACCTCAGAATCACAACATTATCAATTCAACCACCAAGGCAACTAATTTTTTTGATACATTTATCAACAAAGTCATATATAAAGGATTTCAACTTTGGACGAGATAATATGAGTGATATCAAATCATTTTTTTGGAGATAATTTAGAAAGTAATATACGTATAGGCGCAATATATTAGGAAATAACAAATCATGGGTTTGTTTCGTTTTGACTCAAAATACGGGTAAACGGATGGGGCCAGAGTTAAAAAAAAAAGAAAGTGTGTTAAAAGTAGTCGGGGTTAATATGAATTACAGTTCATAAAAATGGGACCCGAAAATAGCGGATCACAGGTCATAAATTGTAGTTCGTACATAAACATAAAGTACTGAAATAAATTCGCTATACTTATTGAATTGTTTTCATTGAATCAAACATAACTTCTCTAAGATGATACCAAATAAACACGTTTCATTTCGTCTTAATTATAGACAAATTGGGACAACGAGTCATCTGAGGTTTAACCCAAAAGAATTCTGGTTATTACAAGTTCAAGTTATCTATGGTCAGAATTTGATCAGGAAGAAAACTGGCTATTAACCTTGAACAATGGGTCACATCTGATCGGTTAAGTTTGTTACATTCCTAATATTTTGCGTTAATTATGAGTATTAAAATAAAGTTATAACCAAGTTCATATAACAACTCTTGCTATTTTGTACGAGCCAATAAATCAATGCTTATACTATGTTCTCGAAAGCACAAGAAGCATGGTGGTCCTCCTCACAGTAGAGAAGTGGAGATCATACTTAAAATGATTTTTAATTTTTTAATATATGGGCTCCACTTCTCTATTGTGAGGAGGACCACCATACTCCTTTTGCTCCCGAGAGTCTGGTATAATTTACGCCAATAAACTAGTGACATTTCAAGAACTGAAGTTCATGTCATTTGCAGATTTTTACTGTTCAAATGTTAATACGGAGTAGCAAATAAGAGGAACGAACATGATACTGAACTTCATGGACAGATTTAACAGAATCATCAGGCGTAATTGGTAATTATGAAACGCATGAAACTTCAGGCAACAATTAGACATTTGACATAGTCTCTAACGACACCTAGTACTTCCATCAGATTATCTCATACTGCAACAAAGAAGGAATACCTGAGCTCTGATAATCAAGGCAAGCAAATAAGCTTCCAGCTCTGAACTCTATACGTTTACCGAAAATTGGCAGATACAAGAAACTGTAACACCATGGTAATAAAGGGGGGGGGCGGGGGAAACTGTAACAGAGAAATCATGTCTTCCAAATGCTATCGTTTTTCTGTATCGTCTTTGTACCAAAAAAAAAAATGCTATCGTTTCTCAAAATCCCTGCCTAACAAACAAAAGTTATGGAGTACTCTCTAAAGTCCAGAGACGAACGATGTTTTCGATAAGATTCTGGCAGAGCACAAAATCAGTATCAGCAGGCATTTGTAGACTGTAAGACTAGCCTTCTTGTTTCTTTTCCAATCTCAAACAGATACTTAGCAGTCAAACGCATCCCTCCAGTCAAACTTGCAGTGAGCTCGAAAAGATTATTGAGCAACCAGGAGCTTTACGAAACTTCCTCCTGTAGTTTATAATGTCATTAGATGAGGAACTTTCAGCCTTGAAAACAGCCAAGCTTGTTCCGAGCCACACATAATAGTCTTCAGAGCAAGGAACCACATAAGCTACAAACTCCCAACTATGAAGCATAACATTCTTGCACGAACAAGGAAGTTATCCAATTACAGGTCATAACAATGCACCAAAACCAGTTGGGTATCCTATATGAACCAATTTGAGGGAGATACTTTCAGTTTCCACAAAGCTCCTCATATGCCTTATTTACATAAACCTTCACAATTATAGGGCTATCTACTCAGAGTAGACTCGAGCATGTGCCAACAAATATTATTTGGGACTCTTCCATACATCACAGGTGAAGTTGCACCGTGAAGACTAGCTCTAAGCCTGAAATTAGCAGGAGGCTCAGTATACACCTTCGCCCAACAAACATGGATAGTATTCAACACCTTCAAGAGCTATGCCGGTGATAGTGTGATACCACTGTTATAAGGTACCAAAGAGCTAAGTGCAAGCAATTACCAGGCTCACTTTTAACTCTTAAGCATATACCAGGATACCTGTCTTTCCCTGGTACTTAGCACTCCAGGTTCAGGAGAACACTGAAACCCTGTTTTATTACTTTTCATCAGTTACTTCTGCCTCTTACCTGAATTTCTGCCTCTTAGAATGTACTTAAATACCAGCTGCCTGCATTCAGTAGAACATCCCGAAAACTTCATCTCAAACTCAACAACTCAGATTACATTAATCCCGAACCATCACATCAGAATTCACTCATACAACAAAGTTGCCTGAATTCAATTGAAGAACCAGAAAGCTTCATCTAGAAGTCTACAACGCACAAACTCATTTGCAATCCGTTGAGAAACTTGTGGGCCAGATAGTCTTCACTCTTTCTCTAGCATGAAAATAAGCGATACCATTCCCCAGCTGAATACAATGACACCTGGCTCTATCCGACTTTCTTTGGACTTCCTGAAAAAAAATGTACGCCGATCCATTTAAAAAAAGAAAGGAGACCAGTCAGCAGCTCCACTTGCAAGTCCAGAAAAGTTTCTGCCCAGAAAATGAGCCAAAAATTATTTTTACTAGTCTTTTGAAAGAAAAGGTTGGCTGTTGTTTAATAGATCAGTTGTCATCGTAATAACAATAAGAAAACTATCATATGTTTAACTGGTTCTCTACAACAAAGTTTCTTTTTGACATAGAGGTCAACCTAAATTCAGTCTACTGAGAAGAGGAAAACAATGGGAGCTATGAAATTGTATGCCCTATGGGACTAAAGAAAGCTTGGCTAGAGTACACTGTACACATGAACATCGAACACATGTCCTTCCTCATTGAACATGTATGAAAGTTAATAATCGCTCTCACACAATCAACACCATAACACATAATCTGTTTCCTTCCTGGTAAGTGATACTACTAACAAATAATCTGTTTACCAAACAATATTGTGATTATTGGGAGTGCCTGTAAAAAGAACTCAAATTGCAGCCAACTCACCAAGCTAACATTCAAGCACCATTAATGCCCCCATATCGGATTAGTGCATTGAGAAGGTTAACACTTCGAAGCTTATGAAATCCATTATAGCATTCAGCTCACACCATCATATGATTTTCCTAGCAGAACATCTAATAGAAATCCTACAAATCTAGCACTACAGGGTGGAACAATTTCTCCATTCACCAGGCACATCTAAATGTCCTGAATAAAGGACAAGCCAGAAATTGAAATGAAAGAAGACTTCAACCTTCGGAAAGCTTTTTATTGGCTAGAACATTAGTATCCGTTTTCTTTATGCATTATGTCACGTTTCCTATTTTAGCTTTTACTTCCTGTAAGTATAGTACTACTTGTACCAATATAAAGCAAATATAGAGATCAGAGTTGATGAATGGGAATTGAGGGTGATTCCCCAAACAATAACTGGGAATTGAATATGATCAGAATTAGGGAGCATTGAGTCGGTCCAGTGAGGGTTAAATCATTAGGGAGCTAATTAGTTAGCTCGGTGAGTCAAAATACAAGGAAGTTAAACCCACATGAGACATGACCTTATCTTAAGGTCTTGTAATTATGGAAGAAACATCAACAAAAGTTCTTTCATGTTTCAATTTGTTACAGTGCTTAACTATAAAGGATCTACAATCAGAGTTGGGCAAATTACAGCTTCCCATGTCAATACTGAAGTCTAAATAGGCATTGCTAAAAGTTAGCCAGGAAAAAACAGGGGAAAAAAAAAGGCTTGTACGACTCTTTATAATATTTCACCAGAAGAAGATTTCCAAAAAAAAAAATCCACCAGAAGATAAATGTCACTGATTGATAAACCTGCAGAACAGCGGTGTCTAAAAAGAGTACCATGGGGGTTAAATTTGGGGCAGAGCTTTGTGATAACACCAATTCTAGTATTCTTGCTAAGCGGAAGTAAGGTAAAAGAGCAGGGCTCTACCAATATACCCCACACGAACATCTTCCGTCCTTCAAAGAAATGAACCCCAAGGCTATCTCTTACAGTGAAATCCGTGATGGTGACATCAGAAATAAGCTTGAAGGCATTGTGATAATCTCCAATTACTCGTATTCTTCCCAAAACACAAGGTAGTTATATCCATGTCATCTTGTTTTTTACGATCTCAAAATTCTGGAAAAAAAAAAAGAAAAAAAAAAAACCCTTCAAAAAGAGAGGTTTTTTCCCATTTCCGTATGTTACCATGTTTATATTATAGGAGCTGAAAATTACAGCTCTGCATCTAAGGTCAAAATGGGCTTCCTGAACTATAAACACACACACACACACACACACACACACAAAGAAGGAAAAAAAAGGCCTCTTTAAGTTTAAACAACAGTCAATCTCCGAAAAGTTCAAACATTCAACCAGAAAAATAAAAGTGAACTGATTCACAAACCTGCAGAAGTGGAGCATATAATCAGAAGGAGAACAGTCTCTGAGAAGAGTGCCATGGGGCTGTATTTGGGACAGAATTTTGTGATGAAAAACACCAACTCTAGAGGTGTTGCTTGCGCAGAAGATAAAAGAGCAGCATCCTACCAATAATCCCCACATGAACGTCTTCCATCCTGAAAGCAATGAAACCTGCACGTATCTCTTACAGTGAGTTCCCTACTGGTGACAGCAGAAGTAAGCTTGATCGCATTGTGACAATCTCCACATCCTGAGACTTTTGCCAACAAGTATAGGCTCACTATGATGAATCAGAGTCAACTCCTTGTCTGCTTCCCCTATCCCATCACCTTTCACTGAAGACCATTGCACATCCGGGACATAACCAGCAAGTTTTATATTCACTAATAGTTCATCCAAGTACTCGTAAATTTCCTTTATCATTGGGTATGAAGCGTCTTCAGCTACAAAAACATGAACCAATTTGTTTAACTCAATCCAGCTACATCCAGGTTTTTTCCTTAGCTTTCTATCGCGCAAAAGCTTTCTGACCCTTGCAAGATCCTCCAATCTTCCAGCATCAGAATATTATATTTGCAAACATAACATAAGGAGCAGGATTTGAAGGTTCAATCTGAAGAAACTGATGACCAACCATAACAGCTAAATCAATGTTAGGCACCAAGCAATGCCCCCCAGCCAATTTTACCAGGGTTATACGGCATAGACTCTATTAGCCGCTCTGCTTCACTCAGATTACCGGCTCGACTCAGCAGGTCAATCTTGCAAGAGTAGTGTTCCGGTGAAGGATCAATCCCAAAGACCCAAACTTATCTTTCAACAAATGAAATATGTTTTGGCCTTCCTGAACTTTTCCTTTGTGCGCACACACTGAGAGCACAGAAATGAACGTTATACTAGTAGGAGTCAAACCACTTTCAAGCATCTTATCAAAAAAATGCAATGCTTCATGTCCAACCCATGCTGAGCATAACCATCAGTCAAGGAATGTATAGAGACTACATTATGGTGAGGCATCTGATCAAACAACCGTCTGGCATCATAAAGATTTCCACAGTTTGCATACATTGCGACTAGGGCATTGTTTGCTATCCTATTAGATGTGATATCAGACTTCATAGCCAATGAGTGAACTTGCTTTCCATGTGACGGAGAGGGGGAGTTTGAACATTCACTAATCACACACACAAAGCTGCAATCATCTGCCCGATGGCCAATCCGCAGCAATATCTTTAAAACAAGTGCCTCCTCCGATAATTTCTCAAACTGAGAATACCCAGAGATCATTGTGTTCCAAAGAACCAAATCAGGTTCCGGATTTTCCTCAAATATTTTCCTAGAGTCAGATATGCCACCCCCACATTTCGAGTACAAATTAATCAACCCACTCCCAACATGAGAGTTCAAGTTAAACCCTGATCTGATCAACTGCGCGTGAAATTGGAGACCATCAAGTCGACCTTCCAAGCTCATAAAGGCAGTCAAGACACTAGCCAAAGTATACATGTCAACATAAAAACCTCGTTTCACTATTTCCTTAAACGATTCAAGCGCTTTTAGCCCTTCCCTATGCTGTCCATACGCAACAATCATAGTATTCCAAGAAACCTCATCTTCCCTCCCATTCATCCCATAAAACACCCTCTTCGCCTCCTCTAAGAACCCATTTTTACTATAGCAATTCACAAGCGAATTATTAACCGTTGCATACGAATCATACCCACCTGGCCACCTCTAACACCCAAACCATGCAACTGCCTATTCAACAAAGTATCACCACTCGAACCCGTAATCATGGGAGACAAGCTAAAGGCATTCATCTCAACATCCTACTTAAAAACCCAAATGCAGCAACGATATCTGGTACAGGAATTTTGTCAAACAGTTAGTGGGCAACCCGGGTCTGACCCTCTTTCACATACGTTGCAATCATGACAATGTAGGAGAAAACATTTGGGGATTGTGCCTTATTGAAGACGTTTCGGGTAGAGAAGGATGAAGTGATTGTAGAGGTAAATTAATGGAGGAACAGCGGATTTTCATGAATATATATTTGCCTGTAGTTAACTAGATTTTTCTGGGTAATGCATGTTTCTAGAAGTTGGATGAACTTGTGTAAATTCCAAGTAATTTCGTTCATCTAGAATATGGACCGATCGACTGATAGCTTATCATGAATGTGGCGGGAGAACTCCAAAGTCTTCAGGAATGAACTTTGAATATTGAACGTAGGAGTGGTCAATGGTCAGTGGGCCAGATCGGATACAATATCTAAGGTGTTGTTTGGATACCCTTAAAATCTATGGAAATTCTATTTTCCTGGGAATTGAAGTATCATGAGTTGTTTGGTTACCCTAAAGTGTAGGAATTCCTCAAAAGGGTAGGAATTTAATTACCTAGGGGGGGCTAGGTAAGTAGAAATTCCCATGGGAAAGGAATTCCCTTGTTCATCCAAACAAATTTCCCTAATTCCCATACTTTCTAAATTCCTAGGATTTGCAAGTTCATAGGAATTCCGACTTCCCGAGTATATCCAAACGACACCTTAAATGTCTAAAACTCATAATTCACATACGGGTGATACGAAAAGTGAGTTGACTAGAAATTATCAGACTCAAAACATGGTATGGGCCAGCAGTCTGAGCGACAAGGTGAAGACAAATTGACAGTCAAGAGTCAACAAAAGAGCATCTCTAAATAAAACACCCCAGAACAGCAAGGAAATTAGGAGGACCTTGCTTCCGTCAAACCATAATGGTTCAGCAAAACTCCACTGTGGGCGTCAACATTAGGTCATGTGTTCTTTACCTCCCATCATCCCAAATGTGAAGAACAAGAAATTCCAAAGACAGTACAAATACCCTCCAAATACTACCTTTTCCCAGTTCGGTCAGAACGGGAGGTGCCACTTGGTATAGTTTCGATACCAGCAGAAACAAAAGTTGGCTGAAAAACCAAGAGCGAACATAAAAAACGAGATCATAAAAGGCGGACTACCTTCACACCCATTGAAAAAGTGGATCATCACTCATCAGGCCTGTGCTAAAATGCAAATTCTCTTTGCCAAGTGTACCTTGGATCTGTCTTTCGCAGAACTCCGTGGTCAAATCTAGGGACAACCTAAGATTTTGGGAAAATAAGTTTTGACTAGCTACAATATGACACAGAGTTGGAGTGCATAATAATTAAAGCATTCTTAACAAGACAGTAAAAATGTGTGACAGTGACAATGAACACAATTGATAATTGTGGATATGGAAACTAATTGTGGAGCTCTGGTGAAAGTGAGTATCTACAGTTCATACTCCTCTATTTCCAGGGAAGCCAATAATGCAGCCGACTGGTTAGCTAATTGCGGAGTTGATCAATCATCAAGGCTCGTAGTTCTGCAACATCCCCCCCCACCCATACACTTAAACTTATTCTTAGAGAGGATGTACTCGGGGTTACAAGACCTCGCTTAATTAGTAGTTAGTTAGTTCTTTGTTTTCTGGGGCCTTGCCCCTCTTTGTAACCAAAAAAACAGTTCATACTCCTATATTTCCAGGTGAAGATAAGTTCCAAGTGAAAATAGAGAGTTCCAACAGTTTACTTTCTGGGAGCGAAGAAAGTGAGGGAAATATATATATAACTACTCGGAGAGGGTGGACCCTGGCAGTAGAAACTAATCATTTCAACATAATTATCAAACTACATGTATCAAACACAATTGGCTCACCTTGCCACTGTTAAATGTCTTTCAGACATAATCCAGTAATTGCTCAGTGATGATGTTTTAATCCGCATTCTTCAATAACTGACTCGATCCAAATAAGACTTCCTGGCACAGTAAAGTGATAGACATGAAAACCATGGCACAATTATGGTAGCCACATAAGGCTTGGCGACTTAGAAACAAAACAAGGGTACACCTGCAATGCAAGAAATGTTCTAGACTATAATGTACCAAAAACAAACTAAAAGAAAATGCGCAGAATAAATGATTTTCGGGATATTCTGACTTTCAGAGCCCAACACTGCCCAAGGAACAATTAGCTTAGATAAAATGATCCTCAAAGACCAGGATCCTTATCAACTGAAACTCCCTACATAATAGTAAATAGCCACCAACCAAGTATTGACGTGTTTAGGCTGAGCTCAATCAAAAATTTAATGACTATGAAAATGGCAGCAAAAACCACTGTTGACTGTAATCTGAAACATGTTGATACTGGGCAGGAACAAAACTTGTAAAGACAGGAACATTCAGAGGTACGCACAAGAAAGTGCTTCTTCTGTTCCACAATGTGTACAAAAGTGCGGCCAGCAAATGCTAACTAACATGCCAAGAGGTGTAGGGTGGGGGCTGTTGTAGAAAGAGATATTACCTGGTTTGGCTAATCCGTGAAGTGGGCTGCCAAACCGTTAGTGCAGCTGCAAGAAGAGGTAAGGGTCTGAAAGTGCACTACCCACCTACAGTTTGGTCAGAACGGCTCATTTAGCATTTGCAGCAAGAGAATGGCTCTGTTTTACAGCTACTTATGCAAGCAAGATCTCACTTGAAAAAAATGCTATTCAAGAGGCACGGGCTGGCCAATCACTTTTAAGACACTTTACCAGATGGCCAGTATGTGCGCTGATATTTCCACCCTCGTGATCACTTCAAATGGTGGAAACAAGAAATTTAACTCTGATCGGAGAAAATCCTGAAGGGGGAAGGAGATTTCAATAGAAAAACCAGATGCTTATGTGTGAATTGTGATATAAAGTCGCATCAGCTCAAGCATCTCCGGGCTATCGAATCCCAATATACATGCAAAATTAGCACCATAATCCAGGGAGTCATCCAACGGTATAGTTTGTCCATTCTTGTACATCCTTCAGCGATGCAAAATTGAAAGATTAGAAATTCCCAGAAAACAATCAACCATCGATACATTGAAATTTCACAGTAAGTGCACACCCACCCCAGCCACATTATATTTTGGCTACACTTCCCCACTATTTGGTAATACTTATACAGCAAATAAATTCAAAAAAACCATAATTAAGGCCACAGAAGATCGCGAAGGGAATACGGATGGTACTGAAGTCTGACAAAAGAAAGAGCATGGATCAAATTCAAACGCACAAAAATGGGCTTAGAGATCAATAGAGCATTTCTTCCTTTATTCGACTGCTATAATCTCCATGAACTATATTCTAGAAGATTATTTATATTTTCAAAGCTCCTTGCAAAACTGATAGGCAGATGGTTTCTATTCTGTCACACTATGACTGTCTCTGAATGGCAAATTACCTGGAATTCCCTATGTAAAAGCTGTGAACTCAGTCTTAAATTCTCTTTTCATGTTAGATAATCACCCAACCAGGAACTCAAACAGCGGCAACAATCCAAAATGTAATTGAATCTATTCTTAGAAATTAAACTGACCTTCAATAAATGTAAGCAGCAACGATAGGAAATTTAGCAATCAGACGAAGGCAGTCCTCATAGGTTGGCTCCCAAAACCTACATTTACAGTCAAACTCGAGAATCAGGAGAAAACTACAAGTAATAATAAAAAAAATCACGAGACAAAAGGACTATTTACTTTGATTTATGTATTTCCTTTTCATACGCCTTTTGAAATTCCCTTTCAACCTGGCAAAGAAAATGCAAAGTCTTAGGCTCTGTATGATCAACTTACAAAAACGAGTTGATCAGGTCAAATCTAATGAATTTGGTCCTAATATTAGCATAACTACAGCTGCAAGCCTGCAATTCATATCAAGTCAGATATTTTCAGTTGAATCATACATGGCCTTACTAAGGTTCAAGAGCAGGTTCAAAAACAAAGGCAGATGGCCTAGAGACCACACCTGGAGGCCTCCATGGAGCCAAGTTTAATTGTCTGCTTTTAAGTGCTACAGAATTAGTAAGATTAGTCTAGTGGATCAGTATTCAGAGTATCGATATGCTATGTGCAGGGGGTGACAAGCATGCGGGAACCCTGCAGTCAACAGCAGATACTAACCGCAAGAAAACAAGCACAGCAATTAGACAGAGGGAGCAATAGTTCCAGTAAGTTATTCCCATGAGACATAATCAAGGTAACAGAAGAGCTACACATACAGGCAGAGCAAACAGATAACAAAGATACAGAACACTGTAGTTACCATCTAAACGACAATGGAAGGAGAAAAACATTAAGGAATGGTATATTGACCTGAAGAGCCATAACACCAGTTGAAAACTGAGTCATTGGATGAGCATAACAGACATCAATAGTTTTGTAGACATGGTCTGCAGTAAGAAATAGAATGTTGATCATTAAGCTATGAATGGTAAAGCTTAGAGAGAGAAGCACAAGCAGACACAAACTACCCAGGTAGATGAAATGCAAAGACGGAATTAATTGCTTCAAACAACAACAACTGCATCCACATTTCTACCTAGAGTCACCAAATACATTTCACTGAGCCAGTTATAAGCCAAACACCTCGCAGGGAAGCACAGCTCCGCAAATCTGATGATAGTGCATCCACTTGTTCTTTGCTGGGTACCTAAAAAATCGGAACCAAAATAAAGAAGACAAAAAAAGGTTCAATACAGAAACATTTCCACATAACATCAGACACAATAAGATGACATCTGTGTCATGTCGGACTTTGGTGCCAACTGGAAAACATACAAGCATTTAGGAAGGACGGAAACTGCATCAGATTGAGGGAGGAAATTCTACTAACAACAACAACAACCGAGCCTTATTCCCAAAATGATTTGGGGTCGGCTAACATGAAAAGTTAAAAAGTGGATATACAAGCATCAGATCCTACATGCCAAATGTCAAACACGTTATGATATCCAAATTGTAAGACTTAGATATGATCCTAACACAAATCGCCTTTAGATTTAATGTATCTGGAAACATACATCCCTGAAAGAGTAAGAAGATACATACTTTTCCAGTCAATAGTAGCCAAGAAGTCCTTCAAGCAATGGCTCGTCACCTGGCTTGGCAGCTGGATCTGGTAAGAGTTTCTGACACTCAGGGATAGACAAACCCCTAAACCAAATATCCTGAATATAAACATATAACATTATCAGCACAAAAAGACACTACTTGTACAAAGAATTATTCTCAATCAGCTGGGCAAAATTTGTCCTTTCATTTTCAGAGAATAGCGATAGAAAACTATACCTCTTCTGGGTCGAGTAAAGAAATCTCCCACCGCAAACCTACCATGACTCTCATTCCACCCAATGCCTGTGTATAGGGAACAGCAAACTCAGGAAACCAGTTTTTTAGATTACATCACTCCTCAACTTTTTATAGTGTAACTGTAACCTCAAAGAATGAACAATATGGACCCCAAGACTATGATACCATGTCCACATTAATGTTTCCCAGCTGAACGCTGCATGTTCTATCATTTAAGCACAGCAGTTGAACTTGAGCCAGTTCAGAAAAGCTCATTCTGGTGATAGAAGCCAGGAAATAAGGACAGTAGTGTCATTGTGACAATTTGACAGTCAACAAAGAGAGACTAACTCTAAATAAAACACCTCGGAACAGCAGCAGAGCCGGAAAGACATTTTAGGTCCCTCCTTACATTTACGTAAAAAATTGAGTATGCGTACACTATTGAGCTGATCACATGCTTCTTCGACGTATGAAGATATTTCATCCGAACATAAACACCCCACAACTCAATGGTGGTTGCGCAAGATAAGTGCTGTCACTTAACCAAGCTCAGCAGACACTCCTACCAGCTGATCAAGTTCACATAGCTACCCAACATGCACAGCAGAAACATTATCAAAATTTAAAGTAAGTCAGAATCGCAAGACTGATTCCAATCCTATACATCTACTTTTGTCCCCATCTGATTGCCTGAGATGTGAGACCCCCCCCCCCCCCCACAACAATCGGCCAAACACCAAAATGACTCCCAGCTTATTCTCAGTCTAGAGTTATGCCTTACTCTTCCAGGTAGATAAGGACTCATAAAACATGTATTGCTTACTGAAACAGAAACAAAGGCTTTCTTACAACAGATCGACGGCGCACAAGTAACAAGTGTTTCTCACAGATACAGCACAAACACAAGACCCTAATGCATGTCGAAATTTTAGGACGAAAACTGTTTGATTCTGCCTAACTAAAGGAGAGCTGAAACCCCCTCATATGAAAAGATAACCAGAAATACATGATTCATTGTAAAACCGAAAGATCTCATCAACAAGTGGATAATACAATTAGTTGAAAGCATAATGTAGTAGCATGAGTACTAACAGATGAAAGGAGCGTATGCATTTGTAACCTTGCATGAGCAAACGCCAAACAGCGCGTTACCAACCACAAGCATTAAGAAGGCAAAGACTAGAGCATTTTGATATTACATGACACTGAGCAGATACTCCTGCCAGCATTTTGATTTTACATTTTGCTTTACAATAATATGTAAATCAACCTCCATCGCTACCCCTTAACCAAACTGCTTCATATGCTATTGAAGCTCATGCAACAATGGGAAAAGATCCGCACAAATCTGGTGTATATTATGCATAACCAGGCTAATTATTGAGGATCATCCCCTCAAAAACAAATACAAAAAACTTCACTTGTAAAAATAATACCAACAAAGTAACCTGGATGAGAAAACGGGTGAGGCTGAGAGGGAGGCTCCCAAGCGGAACACGTCACTATGTTATGCCTTCCGAAATGATGGGCTTCATCTAATACCAAACAATTTCCCGGAACTAATTTCAAGTAAACAAGCTGATGTTATTAACATAGTAGCTAGACCAATTGGGTAAAACAGGTGCAGAATCAGAAAATGAACAATTTGCCCACTTCAGGGAGTAAGCCGACCACCAATATAAAGAAAGGGATACAAGATACAAGAGGGAGCTGAGGGCTTATGACATTAACACATTGGGTAAGACGAACCACCTACACTAACACATTCCCCTAACAACTCTTAGCCTCTCATATATTAACTAGACGGCTTATGACATCCACGGGTACAAGATAGGTGTAAAAAAGATTGCCGCAACTAACAACACCAACTACTTCAAGGGTATCTTCTTTGAAGACGGGGGTGCCTGAGAATCCTTGAGGGCGACCCAAGCCGGAGACTTGAATGAAGGGAAGGTAAGGGTTCTTATGCCCGAGTAAGAGACTTTTCTTCTCGGAAAGACAGCCAGCAAGAGTCCTGAAAGGTGGAGTGGGATAGTTCTCCCTACTCTTTCTCAACTCTTCCGTGGAGGTAAACTCCATTGTGTTGTCGTCACGGTTTGCAATGAGATTATCGAGGTAAGATGTGTGAGTAGTGTAGGGGTAAGCAGCTTCACCGAATTGGGACGAAAACGCAAAGGAGCCGGTGTGCCCGTGAGCCGCAAGCTTTTCGCCCAAATCAACGTTGACATTATCCCCAATGTTGACGTGAGGAAAGGACTTACGATCACCTGTTATCCTGAGAAATGCTATATCGAAACTTGGAAACAAGCTGTCCTCGACTACTTCAGCATCCAGATAATCATCATCTCCATAGAACAACACTCTGAAGTTAGAGCCCGCCTCCGACTCATGATCAGGCTCCACGACATGGTAGGCAGTTACAATTAAACCATCGTTGCAGATACAAAAACCACCTCCCGTTGAAACATATTCTTTGGATCGGAGGCGTTGAATCAACACACAAACGGGTAATTGAGAGGAAATTATGGTACCGGGAGAAGTCGACCCTATAATTAATACCAAAACTAACAGTCACTGCCTAATCCAGAATAATTAAAGCTTCAAATTGAAGAATTAAAACGCACATTCTGAACAACAAAACGAAAATCAAAGCTTACCTCCAACAGAGATTTCATCTTGTTTCTCCTCGCTTTCGTCTTTGTTGCAACGCTGCTGTTGATTGCTCATTTTTTTTGTCTTACTGTTACTTGTCTTGTAAACCTACACTTTTGATAATTTGGGAAATTTCTGGGTTAGGAGGAGTCGAAGGGATGAAGTTGGGTTTAATAATTTGGGAAATTTCTGGTTGTAGGGGATGGTCGGGTGGAGATACGAAATGGATGGAGAATGAGGAGAGAGACGAAGGAGTTGAAGGGATGAAGTTGGGTTTAATAATTTGGGGATTTCTGGGTTTAGGGGATGGTCGGATGGAGATACGAAGTGGATGGAGAATGAGGAGAGAGACGAAGAGTAATCCCCCACCCAGACCCCAATTAATAACAAACAAAATTTTAGACCCCAAACGATAAAAACTCTGAAACATAAGACCCCAAATTAGGGCTTAACTCTATTATTTAGCTCCAAGTGCCGTTTATTACACTCCTTCATGTAGAGATGACGAGTCCGGTTAAAAAGGTCAAAGACGATGTAAATAAAAAAGAGTGAGGAAACTAATTATCAAACTGAAAACAGAAGACGAGTGAGACATACCACGAATACAATCACCCTATGACTCGTGATGATTTCAAATGATCATCTCACTCGATAATGAAATACGATACACAATTAAAAGCCGATACATGAAACTTGAGCGAATTCGACCTCCCCGATGTCGAGACGATACCAAATAGGAATACTCCGTAGAATAAGTGGAAACCAAAAAGGTTTAACACTTTGACAAATTCTTATCCCCAATTAGTTACTGTAATTAACCTTGTTCTCAGTTTCTCGCTCCTTCTTCTTCTTCTTCTTCTTCTTCAAAAAAATAAAAATCTCCCTCACTGTTTTCAGCTGATACCAGCGCCACCGCAGGAGCCACCTCTGAGCACCAATCCGCCATGAATCGTAAGCTTCATACCTTAAATTTGATTTCTACCTCATGCTTTTTTAATTTTACTTGAACCGGTGAATTGTGTTAGGATTAAAAGCCCGGCAGCGAAGTGAGCTCGGCCCGAAAACCAAGGCGGCAATTCTCACGGCATCCCCAAGCGTGGTCAATGTTATCACCCATGATATTCCTAGAGACATGTCCATGATGTACGGATTCGAACTTGATTGTGGGACCCATAAAGTGTTGCTTTCTGGGTGTGGCATTATTATCGAATGTCATAGTTCCGGTGTCGGTAATTATGAAGCCATCGTACTCGCTCCTGCTTTTTTATTCAAGCGCACCAATGATGTCCCCCCTCATCAAATTAAGGTCTGCTCCCTTTTTTAGATTGCCATAGACTTGATTGACATTAGTTGAATTTTTATGTATTTTTTATGTGTGATTAAGGTTGAGGTGTGCCTAGCTGGTGGTAAGTTATGTAAGGGTGAACTCGTGGTCCATGATTTCCACTACAATTTGGCCGCTGTGAGGATCCGATTAGACTCCCCGCTCCAATGCGCAACTCTTAGATGCTTAGACGATGTCTCTTCTATTAATACCAATGGCAATTGCAAACGCAAAGTCAGTGATAATGCTCACCCGCGGTTCCAACTTCGGCCTCATTCTGATCTATTCAAGGTTACTAATAAGTCCAGTGTCATCGTTCTCAGACGCTCTTATGACCCTCCACACAAATTCAAATATGATCATGGTGTTTTTCGGTAAGTAAAATTTTATGTTTTCATTTTACTTCTCTTTTTCCGCAACTGGTATCCCCATTTGAGTTTACCACTAACTCGCCTTTTTTTCATTTTATCATTCGCCAGGAAATCCATGTTCTCCTATTCTTGCAAAGAGCTTTTCTTTGTACATGGTGGCTCATACGGAGTAATAATTTTCTCACTTGACATATCTTTCTGCTTTGGTGTCTATGCTTTCACTGCTATCGTATTATTGTCCTTGCTTTTAACCCTATATCACATTTGAGTTTCACGTTTCGCCAATGTTGTCCTTGCTTTTAACCTCTTCAGATGGTGTATGTAAATCCCTCTATTGACTGATAATAATCTCTCTTGCGATAGGGTGATCATGGTGGAGCAGTTATCAACCTTAGAGGAGAAGTCATTGGACTCATGTTTTATGATTGTCCTTTCTTACCAAGTAATATGATCACAAGGTGGTGGAATTATTATAAAATTCACAAGTAAGTGACTCCACTTTAGCTGCTTGTGAAATATTACTCTATAAGCATCCATTTTGTCCAAGTCTTTTTAGTAATACAAGTCTTGGCCGTGGCGATAGTCTAGCAAATGTAATGGTGATCTCCTTCATGGCTTTGCCTTGTTTCTGTGGGTGCTTAATTGATGATATGCTGTCCATTGGCCGTATTCAAAGTTCTGATGTTAACTACTGAGTTAAAAAGAAGTCTTAATTCCTCTTGATAATCGCATATATTGTTTATTGATTGTTTGTCACAGGAAGATCTGTCGGCCTTTTGTTGGTGTGGAAATTGATAATCTTCCCTTAGGTTCTGCGGAGTTTCTTCAACAATTCAGAAAAGAATTCCCTGATGTAGGCGAGGGTGTTGTTGTGAGAAAGGTATTGGCGTAGTCATTTTTCTCTTATTAATAGAGTATGTGAGTAGACACTCAATGCGATAAACGACATGAACAATATCTCGTATCAGTCTTGTTTGTACTATCATGGCATTGGCGTCAAAAACTCCTTTTTTCAGAGTTCCCTTGGTAATACCTTTTAAGCTTTCACACATGGAGTGTTCGAGGTCTTATTTCCTCCACATTATAAACTCTGTCATTTAGGTTTATGGCGAAAGTGGTTGTTTATGTTGGAAGTATGTAGAGTCTACTTTGTGCCAAACATATAAATGCAAAATTATTGTGTGTAATTTTTCTTTGTAATATTACCCTTGCTTTATGCAACAGGTTGAAGAGGACACTCCAGCTTCTTGCTCTGGGGTTAGGCAAAATGACGTCATAGTAAAATGTGATGGAAAATTAGTCCGGAGTAAAATGGAGGTATGTTAAGTAACTGAAGTATGCGTTGTTCTGCACCTTGGTAAACTTGTGTGGAACTCTTAAAATGAGGGCTTGTTGCTCATACTCGGGTATGTAGAATTCTGGTGTCACACACTCACACTCAATAAAAATTTGAAAACTTTAGTGTCAAAGTGTCCAGAATTAATCACGAATTCACGGGTATTGATGGTCATTTCAATTTTAAACCCATTGGTAATGAGTACTCCCTATATTTCTCTGCTTATTTTGGGTGACATTGGAATTTGTCCTTGGTGCAGTTCTTTCAGATAGTGTGGGACAGTGCTGGAAAATCTGTCGAGCTAAAGGTTCTAAGAGCAAGTGATGGTCAAGAGTTGAATTTGAACATGACTATAGGAGATACCGCTCCGGAAACTTTCTACAGGTAAGGTCTCAGCTAATGTTTGCCCTAATCCAGATTATTGGATGAAACTTGTTTATTTGCTTGTACCAAGAAATCACATTTCCGTACCCAATCGTGTGCTGAATGCGACTCAGTTCCCCGGACACCTAACCACTTAACTTATTTATGTCACTTATCAGTTTCCCCAGTTTCCCCGTTTTCTGAGTTTCTTTAGCTTTTTTATTCGCTCATTTATTTGCAGTGACGGTCAAACAGTAATAAAATAGTTGACAACCAGTAGTATCTTCTTGGTGTTTACTAACTGCACTAACCTTCAACCGCTTCCCAGTAGGTACTACTTCATCCTTCTACGTAGGACTAGAAGACCATGCCTAGGAAGTATTAATGTTAATCAGTTTTGTATTTATATCCTAAAGAAATGGATCTACTCTAGGTAGCATACCACGGCCCCGGACATAACCCCCTATGGCCCTATGGACACAACTTATGATACCGACATTCCAACAAAGGGGTTTGAAGAAAATTGTAAACCAATATTCTCTTTGGATGACTTGCTATCTTTTGGTATTGGGCTTATTGTTAGAGGAGTAGAACAAGCAGTTCGGTGGCTGCAATCTTGCAAGACTTGTTGAATGACTTATAATCCAGCCAAATTTGATGCGTGGGACATGCTTTACAAGCCAGTGAAGTGTATTCCATGCTTATGCGTGTAAATTTTGTGTTGGTAGAATGGGTGTAGGTGTATTCCATGCTCATGCTCATGCTCATGCTCATGCCAGATTATTGGATGAACCTTGTTTTTTTTCTTGTACCACGAAATGGAATGTCCGTGCCTAATCATGGGCTGAATGCGAGAGCGCAACTTCTTGACTTCTTTTTAAGCAAATTAAGCTTACTGCATGTATACTTTCCCCCCCTGTTTCAACTTCTTTAGCTCTTTCTATTTGCTCAGTTACTTGGAAGTGACAGAGAAACAGTAATAGTATAGGTCTTAACTAAATAAATTGGTTGGCAGCCACTAGTATCTTCTTGGTTTTTGGTAACTGCACTAACCTTCAATTGCTTCCCACTTGGCTCTAAATTATCCTTTTTTCGGGGCATTAGAAGACCTTGCCCAGGAAGTACCGATGTTAATTTGTTGAGTTTGTATTTATATCTAAGGAAATGGATCTACTCTAGGTAGCATACCACGGCCCCAAAACCTGTCCCCCTAAGGACACAACTTCTGATACTGACCTTCCTACAGAAGGGCTCGAACAAAGTTGTAAAGCAACATTCTCTTTGCAAGACTTGCTTTCTTTTTGGTATTGGTTTATTACTCGAGGAATAAAATGTTCTTGCAAGCCTGTAGAGGGACTTAAAGTCCAGGCAAATTTAGTGATTGGGGCATGCTTCACAAGCAAGTGAAGTGTATTCTATGCTCATATCTGTAAAGTTTGTGTTGGTTATAGGCAACCTTCGGTCTTGTTGCCTTATGCTCATACTCTTTGCCTTTTTGGTTGAAAATAAATCGCTAACATACCCACTCTTATCTGAAAAATGAAACAAGAAAGGGTGCATATAAGCTTCTCGCTCCTGACATTATAAGCTTATTTGATTGTTATCTGTTCCCCACATTGATAAGCTCTTCTAAGTCCCTAATTTCCTATCTCCTCTGTGACACGAGAAACTTGGCTATTATTTTGGAACTTCAAATTGTTTGCTTATCTCAGGAGGATATAATTTTGTATTTGTTGAAGTAGCAGAAAGTGTTGTCGACTATGTACTACTGACTAGTCATTTCTAAGTGTGTGTGTTACTTTCAGGTGGACGGTTCCCAAATGTAATGTAATTGCAGTTGCTTGAGTGTGCAATTCAGATCAAGGTAGTTGATGAGCAGTACTTTGGTCGAGACTTTGTTGGATATGTGGATGTTTGATTAAGTTTTGTCTATGCTCGGACAAGAATAGCTGCGGATACAGTCAAATGTTGTAACTGGTATCACTCAATTTATGCTCTTTAGACCAGGCAACTTAATTTGGTCCCTGCCTTCAGAAAACAACAAGTCGGTCTTAGTCGAAATCAGTCCTTTTCTTTAAAGAACTGATTCGCACAATTTATCTATGAAAATAATTATTTTGTGAGCATCCATCTCTCTGCACTTTTTGTTATTTGTTACCACTCACTAGAGTTGTCCAATGGCACCGTAAAAAAAAAAAAAAAAAAAAAAGTTGTCCAATGGCAGCGAGTTGGTTGACTTGTTTCATTTTATACACAGTCTAGTGAAATTCGAACATTGGATATCGTACTACATAATGTCGAACATTGGATATCATACTACATAATGTCTAGTGAAATTCGAACATAAACATTGGATATCATACTACACTAGACCGGGGGCGGGGGGAGTCGGAGTACCATAGTACAAAAATGGAGGAGGACGGGTCTAGGTATGAAAAACTGGAAACCGTGTTTGGCAAACGAGTAGATACCAGCAACTTGACCATCTTTTAGCAATGCGACCCCTCCTCTACTCCCGTTACCCCGACCAACTCGGTGGAGTTGCAAGAGTGGGACGTCGGGGTGGAGGCACCTCAAACCCGTCGTGTCCAAGGGCTCAAATTCGTTGGATCCACTGTCGTCGGATATATCGCCATCAGGGTGACCCTCTACTTCGTCAACCACCATACCGACTTTGAGCATACATCCTGGCCTCGCCAATGCCACCAAACGATCAACCTCTTGTTCTTCGCTTTGAGAATCCACCGTAATGGGACAGTCAAAACTCGGAAGCGTATCAACAAAGTCTGTGGTTTCCCGGAATTCCCTACAACAACGACCAAACTTGACGGAGAAGGGCATCCTCCCTTGGTGGAAGATGACAGTTAGCTTATCGCCCCGGTTCAATTCTAGCGGACCAACCCTTAAATCAAACCAGGGAAAACCTGTCTCCAACTTTCTCCGTTTCTTCTCGCTTTCCATCTTCTCTTTTACGCTTTCCATCTTCACTCCTCCTTTAACATCACTGCCGACTCGGAACGCAGCCAAATTGAAGGATTCTCTCATATCAATATATGAGACTTTCTTCCAATTGCATGAATAATTTCGGGCATGGAACACAGCTTTTTTGTTTAAATTAAGAGCCGAGGTTAGCAAAATACCATCGCTATTAATAGCGATTGCTGTTTGACAAAGTTGGGTAGATGTATCCACCAAAATCCATACTTTATCAAGATCATCAACTCTAACTATATTGTCCGACATTGTTATGGATAATTTGACGTGCTACAGTTTCGATTTTTCGTCTGAGTGTCAAGCTGAAAACGAAGATGATGAGAGGGAGACTGTGGGAGAGATTTTAAATTTGGGGTTCTTCATCTTTTGGAGTTTTAGGTTTGGCTGCCTTCCAATTCTGGGTTTGTATGGGTCTCGACTCTCCAAGATGGGCCGTAAAGTTTACCGTTTTTTTAAGTAGGGAATTCACGCTCCATCTAAATCGTGATCGTTGTCATTCCAACGCCTTCCTCAAACTATTACCGTTTCGTTTCGGAAAATGACATTGTGCCACCTTGTGAGACTTTTTATTTCTCATACTAGTATGTGAAATTAACCCCCATAATTTTTAATTCATGTAAATTGACTCCCATTTGTTTTCCAACATGTGTTATCAAAACTCGCCCAATTTCTAATGAAATATTTAGTATCTCATCAATTTCTCATTCAAAAAAATGTTGTAAAAAAAAAAAAAAAAACATTCGTATGTATTTCTTCTGATGAACAAATTTACACTACAAGTGTTTCTCAAAAACCAAAAACATTTTCTCGGATTTTGGTGTTTGGTAGGGGAGAACATTTTCTCAAGATATAAAGAAAATGGACCATAAAAAGAAAATTTGAGAGAAGATTGTATGATACGTGAGTTTGTGGTTGCGAGGGACATGGTTTTTTTTTTTTTTTTTTTTTTTTTTTTGAAATCCAGACTGCCAGACATGGGGTTGTTGGATTAAAAGAGTGGAGAAAGATTAAAAGTGATTGGGTTGGATTTAGATTATCTAGATTAAATAATTCAATTAGAAAAATTGTTAGTAGAGTTAGTAAGGGTAATTGCGGAAACTAATGTCACAAATATTGGCCTGAAATGGAAACGTATAGAATCAAAAGAAATTGGCAAAAGTGAAATACGTAAAGAATCAAAAGAAATTGAGGGATACGCACATTAAGAGACTTGATATTCTCCATAGGACCAATCTCTAAAAACAACATGGTGACTGCTTTGCCTTCGATATTGAACTGATAAGTATACACAAGACCGGGGGACTACAGGAACATAACAAGCATTAGTAGTCTCCTAGTTGGAGAAATCATGGCTTAAACTGCTTAATTACCTCCAAAAAAACATTCCTTATACAGTACATTTGCCACTTAACAATACTTCCAACCATCGTCTAGAAACCATCGTCCAGACACGGGCAATGTACGCAATCAAACATCTCCAAGGATCAAACAACGTCTTAGCAAAGCGACTTCATCTCAGATATCTTGGAACAAGGCCAAAAGTCGCATATGGGGGGCCGCCACCTGAACACAAAATCATATACCATTCCAAGAATCAGCAAGTTCCACACCACATATCATATGCCATTCTGAGAACGACCGAAAGTAACGTTAACGGTTCTCTTATCTATTTATAATTCATTTTTAGAAAAGAAAAAAAGACAGCCAAGAGTTTCTGCACGACACCATATGCTCATAGGGAAGCTTTCACTCACTAAAGAGCATCACATTTGCTAAATCTCCAAACAAGTGGGATAAAAGAATACCAAACAAAATACGAAGGCAACGTCTGGACACTCTCAGTTTGGAGGATTACAGAAATGGAAGTTCCAGGAGTTTTTACAACTTTTCTCACGGTAGAATATAAATCTCAACATCAAGGATTACTACAACTGAACTTCCAGTGAAGTTTTACAACACTCCACAGAGAAGTTAATCGGTAGACAGTGAGAGGACAGCTAAAGGTTGACTCTGTCACCAGAATGCAAGTATGGAATACGACATTCACCAGCCAATCTACCAAAGGAAATTTTAATAAGACTAGATGGAACTTGTGAAGCTTGTCCCATCCTTAGCTCTGTTTAGATGAATATACACATGTATCATCAAGTCTTCAAGAGTCGCAAACTACAGCTAGTACGATCAGTTGGTAAATGTAACCACTAGCCAACATAACTGAGTATTTTACTCCTTTCAAGAAACCAGGCGGAGTACCAAAGCAAGACAAGAAAAGAAAATATCGGATTGGTTTATTTTTTTTAAGCTTGATTTGACCTTCTGTTAGATTGTAAGGATAATGAGAGATTTACAGGAGTGTGAAAAGAACAACTGTTAACTACAAAAATTGAAAAGAATTAGCCAGGAACACACCTGTTGAAATTTTCCTGAGCAGTGTTTTCGATAGTCATGCTGATATTCAACCTTTGGCCATCACCTGGCCTTAGAACATTTAAGTCCACAGTTTTCCCAACATTGTCCCACACTGTCTGAAAAAACTGGAGAAAGAATAAGTTCATATCAGTTAAATAGAACTAGATATATAGATATATATAGCAACATACATGTGACATACATAGAAATGTGAGTAATAATTATACTGTATGTTACATGATTATCCTGTGTGTCTGGACTTGGACTTTAGGATGCATGTACAGCAGAACCTTTCTTATACTCTCATTCCACAAAAAACATTAATATAAACGGCCTATCGGTGACAAGTTTGGGTCTTTGGCGGCTTGCAAAAATCTCATGTCACCTATACCAAAATCATTAGGCTAACTTAAGAGACAGTTCAATGGTTATGTTGATGACTAGAAAGCTTTCGATGAAATGGGTCAATCCAGGAAGGGTTGACAAATTTGTCATTCCAAATGATTTTATATGTTGATTATGAAAAAGGACTATGAGATACATCTAGTTGTTTGACACATCTGTTCTTAGCTGCCAGTAAAGCATTGATCGATATGGAATATGATAGGATTCTTTGAGTACAAGATGAACAAGTTGGTTTTAAGGATTTAGGGTAGTACAAAACTTCCCTTAAGTGGAACTTGTTTTAACTTTTGAGTATGACACATTTCGTTCTGTCAATGAGATTTTAAACCATGTGATAAAAGAACCTCATTGCGTTAAGAAAATCAACATAACATGGACCAGGTAAAGTATAACAGCTTCCATCATCTTACCTCCATTTTACTCTGGACTGGTTTGCCATCATATTTTACTATGACATCCTTGTGCCTAATCCCTGAACAATACGCTGGAGTGGTGTCTGCAATCTGTTAGAGAAAGGAATATCAACAATACAAATATAACAACATTACTGTAGTGCCTAATGGACAAGTAAAATAGAAAGACCAAAAAAAAAAAAAAAAAAAAAAACTCTCACACACACACATTATGCATTGAAAGTTAGAGATAAAGTAGGCTCAACATAAATTCCAAATTTAAGCCACTAGACAATCTCCGCAAAACCAAATCATAAAGTAGAAATTAATTCATAAACTATAGGGTTTATGCAGCAAAGATGCCAACTTGACTTTCATTCTTATCGTGGATAAAATTTCTCATGATAGTCCTAGAGCTTGATTAGCTCTCTTTTGTATATGGGCGTAGGTGTCTTTTTGTATATGGGAGTCACCACCTTGGCGTCCTTTTGAACATATGCTATCCTATCTTACTTATCAAAAAAAAAAAAAAAAAAAAAAAAAAAAAATTTTATGGCAACCATTTCTTTTGTTGCTTTCATAGGTACTTTATTTTATAATTATAAGTGTTATCTCTCTTGTTGGTTTTAATATCAGATTCATCCACCTCCATATGTTCCTTAAATGATTCAACATTAGTTCATACTTCATACTAGTTTGCTAGCCGGTCACACCCTGGCTACCTTTTTATATCATTTATACTTATTTCACAGAACAAAACAAAAAAAAATCATACTGTTAGATAATTAGCCCGTACACGTAAGTGTCATGTATCGACATAATACACTGTATCTAAGTCGATATAAATAAGAATAAATATTTTTTTAGATCCTAATATTAGGTCATTTCAGAGTATTATCTACTTTAATTGTTTGCATCAAAGCTGACTTGATCAGAAAAATTGGACCCGTAAACTCCACCTAGTAGTTACCGACTCGACCCAACCCCAATGAGGAACCAATGCCAGATATAACACATAATGTCCATACCAAACTTGACTCCGACCCATAAAGGCCTGTTATTTGACAATGACCAATTGACCATACCCGTTTTCATGACAAAACAACAGTTAAGTTAAAAATGATCTCAATTAAATCAATTTAGTATAGATATGCATAGTTTCAACTTATTAACAAAAGAACTTTACTTTATGCCTAAAAACCCAAAAATATTGACAAAAATTCAAAAGGATGCGATTAGATAAATTTTAGTAAACAGGCTCGGTTAGATAAATTTAAGTAAACGGGGTCAATCAAGTCTGTCTAGTTAACATTATGAATTCATTTTGTCATAAAAAAAGAGACGTGTTATTCGTCGCCCACCGTATTCCCACAACGCCCCTTCTAAACATAACTTTGCATACCTTTATGATGGTGTAAAAGGATTAAATTAGACTCATTCCCATCTCTCACTCATTCAGTCACGCACTCACGCAATCTCACCATTTCCAACAATCCCAGCCGCCTATATTACCGAAGCCGGTAGCATTACGCCAATGAAAATACACCCATTCATTCCTGATACTAATCATTAGACTATTTATGTGAAGGGGCCAAAAAGATAGTATCCATATCATACAAAGGAGTTGAAGACGAACAAGTATTTACCCTTGGAGTATAAAATTACAAAGGAATAGAACAAACGGCGCACAATATGTCGGCGCTTCCTATATTGTGAAGTAGCATTCCATTGATACATTTTTCAATGCAATTTTCATTATGGGTCATCGAGAAACAACATCAATAGATTTCCACATAGGCCTAAGACTGGGAAGATCTGAGCTCCCGTTACCTCGCCATAGGCAAGAGGCAAGAATAATGTTGGCAATTATATTACAATAAAGTGCAACAATCAGGATTAAAGGGGGCCCCTGTTTTGAATAACAAAGATAGGACTGTAGCGCTCTTGATTGAAAATAGTATAAGAAAACTGAACTTAATATATTATGTTTCACTTGTTGATTGGTTACAGCTTATGGTTGGCATGAGATGATGTTCATTAAGTTTGTCGCATTATAGAAGACAGTCTGTTTAGTACCTTAATGTAACGATGAGATCAAAGAGAAATACCTTTGTCACTATAACACCAGTGCCTATATCAGGGAATTCAACTTTGAGTTGCTCTAGAAAATTCAACGGAGCTTCATCAAGATTAACAACTTCCACACCAACACAAGGTTGACAAAATTTCCTAAGACAAAAAACATAACCAACAATTTGAAAGAAGTTATTACCAAGAGAAACTACAATATTTACTTTAATCTGCTCTTTATAAGAAAACATTTCTGAATCCAAAACACAAATAAGTGGAACAAGCTAATGCTATCAAAGCAAAACATTGCTACAGTACATAATGCTCACTGTGGTCAGGTAGAAATTTCAAATAGAATGTTCCAAGGAACAAAAGGAGATCAGACATCTATAACTGCTACGTCATGTGAAACACTAAACTCAAAACTAACAACAACAACAACAACAACAATGCCAAGGAATGCCATCTGCATTAACAAGTCACCATTTTATTTGTCCAACAGCTAGCAAAAATTATACAAGCAGAAGCATATGTCGCCAGAAAAAGTGTCAGCAAAGAATGTTTGCCTTGCCACCACCATTCAACTTATTTAGAAGTTAATTGCAACTGAAAACATGAAGCATGTCAGCGAGAGTTCTGCACAGGAGAAAAGCAAGCAAATTCGAAATGATTAAAGCTTATAAACCATGGCATGCAGCAAGACTACAGACAGCATACTATCATTTGGACACCTAGATGACAAAACAAAGGAGCACATTCAAAGCTCAATTATCACCAGGATCAAGACATATCAAACTATGTAGGCTTAAGAGAGGATACAGCCATACAGGTGCTTGGCTAAAACGCTTTTTAATCATAACGGACAAAGCTAACTAAAATCACTTACTTCTGCGTTTTAAAATGATCCCACCACCTTGAGATTATATTACTTGGCAAGAATGAGCGATTAGAAAACCTAATCCCAAGGACTTCTCCGGCCAGGTTGATAACGGCGCCCCCTCCATTGGTCTGTCATAAGAGAAATGACAAGTTTAGTTGATTAAAAGCTTTACATAGTTATCAGGTGAGCCTACTTGAGTGAATGTCACATATAGACATAGAGTTGATGGTTATGGAAGAGAACAGGATATTACATTGTATATATCACCTGTGATGCTGTAAAGCTCTTTTGAAGAAAAATAACGATAGTTGGAGGCACTGAGCAACAAGGAAAAGGAACATAAAGCCGTAAAGAGATAGTCCTAAGTATTGATACTAATAAGAAAACAAGTGATCCAAATCACAATTCACAAGTAATGATCTAGTAGCATACCCGAAAAAACCCCGCACACTAATGAGACCATATGGAGGTGTACATGAACGACTTAGGGTGTAGATCACCGTCTTACGCGTAACTTTAAATAGCTTAGAATGAGGGAGAAGTTGAAATCTGGGGCGGTCATAATCATTGAGGTTGATAGAAGAGACGTCATCCAAGCCCCTAAGATTAGCCGCTTGCAACGGGTGTTTTGATTGGATCTTAACCGCAGCAAGATTGTTGTGGAAATCACAAGCCACGAGCTCTCCCTCATATAACTTACCACCAGAGACACATACATCAACCTGCATATGTGACACAAACTTTGTCGATCACAAACAAAAGATTATAAAAAAAAAAAAAAAAAAAGGAAATAAACTGTGCTCTGTTTGATTGTGACAAATTAATCAAGCTCACATTATCTTAACTAATAAAATCTCAAATTCGTTTTCTTCCCATTATGTTGATACCACATCTTAAATAGCACAAATTATACTCATATTGTGAGACTTAATCTAATCTAATCTAATCTAACCTAATGAAACAACGATACGAAACATGAACACAACAAATCTACCGTACGGTCTAAGACGATCATACACTCATGTTACAGTCTTAACTCTTACGCTTTGGTCAAAACTCAGTGAGCTTAGCTATGTGAAGGTCACTACAACAACCTTAATTCCAAGGAAAAACATTCAATCCTCATGACTTGATCATCATCATCATCAACAACAACAACAACCTTAAACTTACAATCCAAGTTTCTTCAAAAGAAAATCGTTAGAAACATCAAAAAGTCGGGTTATTTGCAGTAAATTTTTAAAAGCAAGCAAAAATTCAAATTTTACTCAACAAAAACAATTTGTAAAAAAGCAGTAAGATTAAAATTGGCAAAGACTAAGTAAATAAAAAAAATAAAATAAAAAAAGGGCCGCAAACCTTAATTTGATCAAGGGGGGTTAAATTATGAGTGTGGTGGAATAAAACAGCAGGGGTGAGGACAGTGACTTGATAATTACGCTCCCCGGCACAGTGACATTCGAGAACAATCCCATCTCCGGTAAAAACAGCTTTGTGGGTCAGAGGTATCTCGGTCATGTCTGCAGGAAGATCATCATGAGTGATGACATGGACAACACTTGGGGAAACCTTTTTAATAGCTGCCTTCACCATCTTGTCGTATATTTCGCCCGGCCGCGCCGATTTACGTCCTGTTTATAATTATCACTTTAATTAGATTATTATGCGGCACGTAATTGATGATTAAGTACGGTGTCAAAGTTAGGAACTTACGAATCATGGCGGACTTTGGACGGCGGTCGACAGTTGACGGTCGGATGTCGGCTTCTGATGGTTGCCGGAGGTGGTGAACTGCGAAGGTAATTTAGGGGAGAGAGAGAGAGAGTGAGACGTTTTGTGTTTGGGAGGAGAGGTATAAAATCTCGTCTCACGTGGTAAGACGCATGTGAGACGGTCTTGTACAATAATTTTTATTCCCTCAATAAGCGTGTTAAACGGCTCGACGTGGACGCGGTTTATAGGCGAATAGAGGGAGTAAGTTCCGATTAATCAACTTCTGGACCTTTTTGTGGTTCCGGTAGGATACTGGGGTCATTATACTATGAAGCACGGACACCTCTCCCAAGTAACGTGTCCGTGTCCAATACGGTGTCGGACACGGACACCAGAAGGACACCGGGAGGACACGAGTCGGACACGTCAGACCGGTGTCCGGTTTATTCTTTTTTAACTCGGACACGAAACTCGGTTTTTACACACGTGACACCGGTCGGACACCTCTAGGACACAAAAAAACAAACATTAAGCAAAAATTTGGGCGAAGTAGACATTGTTAATCTATAATTCCTTAGCGTTTCCCTTGACATATTCAATGATCATGTGTGTAATATTTTCATTTTGAAATTGTGTTAAGTTTGAAAGTTAAAAAATCTCATCATTTTATTAAAAATCTCATCATTTTATTAAATTGTGTTTAATTTTTTTTTAATATATTTATATTAAAATATCATAGCGGTGTCGGTGTCCTAGATTTCGAGATTGAGATGTCCCGGTGTCGGAGTCGGTGTCCGTACTCGTGCAACATAGGGTTCATATATGGGTCCGATTTATCAAGGACCCAGGTTTGGACGTTGAGTTAACTAATATTTCTTAACATTAGGAACAATGTACACACTCAAAAAGGTTTTAAAGCACCACTTACATAGATTATATGGTCAACGTTAGATATGATTTGGTCAACGTTAGATATGATTTACACAACCTCTAGTGCTGAATTGCTAATTACACGTACTGACATTAACATATGAGTCAATATAGACCAAATTAAAGTGAGACTTCAACAAATGAATACCCAGAGAGGCTGTAGTCTCGGAGAAGCTTGACGGATTGATTGGCGCGGTGGGGGCAGGGGGTGATTGATTTGTTGCTGCCACAGTGGAGATGATCTTAGACGAGAAAAGACGTTGGTCAATAGAAGCGTTGCTGGACAGAATCATAGCTGGGAACATTCGCAACTGCCACCACAGATCAAACATTACCAAAATTGTGCAAAATGGATGGTATCAAACTAACAATTATCAAAGATATATGGATGGATTGACCGATGAATGTACCAAAACCTTACCATCTCCGCATGAAACCATTGTTAAAGGTGAGGAAATAAGCTTCTGTGCACATTCAGCAACATCATCCAAAGTGATTGCATCAACAATATCCACGAGCCTCTCAACAGGTTTGCTGCAAAGAGAGAAAGCGACTGTCATACAGTATTCATCAACTACTTAAACAGGTCTTATAAATCAATCTACTTCCTGTTACAAGTATGGCATTGGCATCTTCTATAATGTATGGAGGGGATTCTCGCCGGATGGAACAAGGCACTTCCCAGCATATACAACTGTTGCTGAAAGTGGCCACGGAAAAACATTATGCTGCTTGCTGCGCCCCAGCCCCCTTTTTCAGCGGATTGGGCAGCATCGCTTTCTGTCGTGTAGCTGCGATGCCATTTAAAAAGAAGAGACCAAGAAAAAGATGAAGCAGTATTTTGCAGATTACAGCCATTACTGGGAAATTAATTGAGTTGTAGGCATCAAGGGAAGAGCTCGAGCTATTACCAATATTATTATCACTCCACTATCTCAAGCTTCCCTCCTACGACAAGGTAATGGGGGGCACGGGATGTCGGATATAATTAGTCACATAAGTTACGAAAGACAGAAAAAGCAAACTGATTTAATTTAATTTAAAATTTTATTATTCTATTTTATCTTTTTGGTGACAATGTTTTAACTTTTAACAGAACAGAAAGAAAAAAAAAAAAAAAAAGCAAACTGAGCTTGTTAACACAACTCTTTGCAATTTACTTTCACCAATTTTTCTTGTTTGGTGCGGTTTTTTCACTTCTCTTGTTCTCTATTCTCGGTATCCATCCTCAACTTTCGACATGCTTCCTTCCCCTTGACCCCAGTCCACAAGGAAATCAAAAGAGAACTGAGCTATTTCGTTGATTTGTGTCTAATCAATCATGAAAGTGATGAAACACAGTCTTTGACTGATAGTAATCATAGTATACTTCTACAAAGATCAACATAATGCTCTAACTTGCCCAATGAATATCACAAATTACACTAAAAAAGTTAAAAAACCAATATCCAAACCTTTTGGTGCTATAAGAACCGTAAGTTATTGGTCTCAACTACCAGATGATGATCAGATGCCAGATGGTCAAGATGTGGTGAAAAGTTAATTATGAGAAGGCCATGATAACGTTGCAAGAACTAATGTGCTATCACAATATAATGGAGTCGCGGCCGAACTTTTACCTTTCACCAAATGTTAGAATTTGCCTTGCCATATATTCACATCGAACCATCTGCCCAAAGCACGTTATTTGAGTAAGCAATAAACAGATAAGCAAGGGATATAGTCTGATAAAATAGCCGCAACATATGTTCAAACAAGCTGACCCTAAAAGTAGCTCAGCAAATAAAGGTTTAAAAACCTAAGAGAGCTGCCCAAGGCGACTCATATACAAAGAAAAGTTGACTGTGAACTTCATAGAAAGAAAATGAGATGAGGTAGCATACTCTTTCTTCAAGCTCCATGAGGGCGGCAGCCTTAGTGGCCTGTTTGGCACGATCCAGCTCTACTTGACTCACTGTAACATAACTTAAACTGTCAGTAGGATCAGTTCTTGACATATCACTCTACAGGAAACAGAAATATCAAGAAAGAAAAAGGGATCAACATATTGTACCAAAAAAAAAAAAAAAGGGATCAACATAAACCTTGGAAACTTGCTACAGATTTTAGTTCGTTCACAGCTAAGCCCACAGCCTTTTCCGCAAAGTCAGCAGCCTAGTAGACAGTAGTAAAAACTATAAATTATAAACTGTAGAAGGATTTAAAGAGTGTAGAGCATAAAGACAGCAATCTATTGATTTACAACTATCGCTGTACATTAATACGGAGTATGTACTATAGTAGCACAGCATTTTCTTATTCTAGTTCTCAACGATGAGGTATATGATAGCAAGAACAGCTTAATATTTGAACGTCTCTCTGGCTACACTCCCAAACACCACTCACTCAAAAGAAATCCCTTCGAATGTCTATCTCACATCCACGTTGTGCAACTATTAACAAACAGTAACAATTCCAGATTGACAGGAAACATGCTAATTCAAAAAAAAAAAAAAAAAAAAAAAAAAAAACGAGACTTGATTAACATTACACATCATTAAAGGTTTAGGTGTGGGTGGTTATAGGGAGAAGATAAAGAGAACAAACAATAGTACAAATCTGAAAACGATTATCAAGAATATAGAGAAAACGGAGAAAGTGCAGAAACATTGTTCAGCTAAAAAAGTAAGATCAGTTGCACATGATCACCAAGTAAATGCAAATCACATAGCAACAAAGTAAGACATTAAAACCAACAGCGATTCAACATCAAAGCAACCGAAATATGGTTTCTCGGAGACAAATCTGTAATTGCAAGTTGAAAGTAAAGAACCTTACACTGGAAACTTGCAATCCGAAGATCCCTGTATCATTGTACAAACTGTTGAAAGCTGAGATAGAGTAGATATCTTCAAACTCTTCCAGAATATGACGATCTGAGTAAAAGCCAGAATATGAAACACAACAGACAAAGCACATTTTAGCAGCTACATTGAAAGAGCAAGCATAGACCAGTAACACAGAGCAATAGAGTTCACTCACAGCCCTCTTCATGATAAAAAAAATATGGGCTAAAAATCATCACCCCGATTCCCGAGATATGTGGAAAGTCATAAATCGATTTAACAGTGGAGACATACTACTTACATAAGCGTGAATGCATTCCTTTCCCAGGACCACCAGCAGAAAAACAGTGCCCACCACCCATAAGCTTCTGCAAACACATCAAGGGTTAAAAGTCTGCTCTTACCAACAATTACTTGACATCATCAGAAACATACAAGAAAGCGACTAACCTGGAGGACAGTTGCTACTATAGAATCTTTCTCATTCTTTAAGCCACCGGGAATCTCAAAAGCAAGAGCCACATGACATATCTACGCTTGTGGGGAAAAGATGTAAGAAACAAGGTATTCATCCACAATTACGGAGGTGAAGTATAGGAAAATGAACTGGTGACAGTAGAGACACACCCCTGGCTCACTCTGACAACGGTGATCTCCACCAACATATGCAGATGTCGGTGGATCAACCTGAGGCACACGAGGTAAGTCAGACAGAAGGGGTTCTGCAAAAGATAAAAGCTCCTCATGTTCAATTCCAGAAGCTGTAAGCACCATCTTAGGAGCGGTGTAATTCTCCTGAAACAATTGTCAAATTAGACTTTGTGACACAAAAGATAAATTAGAACTAACAATGTATAAGATTAAATAACCTTTTCAGTGACAAATTGCTAATCAATGTTCTCAATGTCAGAGTTATGCATATGTTGGAGTTCAACATTTTCGTGACCCATAAGTCATAGCTAGATGTGGTTACAGTAGTCGAGGACGACACATACCATACTTTATTATTTAGGATCTTTGGAACTTACAGAGATAAATTCCTTCAAGATCCTGCCATTCAGTCTGCTCAAAGCTGCCTCAGTAGCCAAAAAAGAATTGGCTAATGCCCCACGATAACCAGTTGAATGAAGGATCTCTAAGAGTAAGCTTCCAGGATCCATAGATAGCATCCGTAGCTCTAGCCTCGTGTTTCGCAACTGCACAGAACAGAATAAAGAAAACTGCAAAGTTAAGAGTTTGAAATAATATTATAAAAAAGATAGCAGGACTTAAAACACTAACTAGAAGAAACTGTCACAAAATGCATACAAAATACAGAAGTAGATATGAACCTGCTCGTTGACTTCCTGGTCCAAAAAAATGGGATTTCGCACGCAATCCACAAGCAACTCCACCATTCTCGGAATATAAGTCTTCAAAGCAACAAATATATAGCCCATCAGTTCCCGAGAAGTCACTGAATACAAACGCCCCCCAATTGCCTCCACTTGCCTAACAATTTGCAAGTCACTCCGGTTAGTTGTACCCTTGAAAGCCATCTTCTCCAACAAGTGTGTGGAACCATAAGACACCGGATTTTCATAAACTGAACCACAATCAACATACAACCCTAACGATACTGCTGGATTCTGCACAAGAACCAAAACGAACCTCATTTTGACAGAACTAAGATTCTATACTCTGTAGGTACAAAAGTGTGCAGGCGACAACTTACACATGATGTTTCAGAGGCTACTCTAACTCCATTAGCCAGTGTTGTTATTTTCACCTTGCTTGGCTCTCCACAATCAGGAACTGGGGGTGGGAGGTTAATACCCTCCATGGGGCAGTCCAACGGAGGGAGAGAGCTAGATGTTTCTCCAGCCCGCCAATTAAACATCGCTCCATCAGAATGTGGCTTTATAGCCTCTAAAGTTGTAGCAAACCTTGACACAATAAAGTTGTATGACCGGTCCTAGAAAAACAGACAAAGTTCATCATGTCAGTTCATCAAATAGAATGCAACTACAGATAACCAAAACGAATGCAGATATAGTCAACGTAAGAGAAAACTATCAGCAAAGTAAAAGAATGTAGGACCCTGTATAATATTCAAGCACCAGCCACTTCAGTCTGTACCAGTGCCGACACTGACTACCGACCAGATACACATTATCAGTTTATCAACTCAAGCTGATGTTACATGATTACATCAACAACCAAAACACTAAACACCTACAATTCAACCGAAATTACATTTTCAAATCAACAACAAATGTACCTTAGCTCTTCGACATGGAGTATATATAACTAGACACGCAATCACGACTCACGAGTGTCATAAAACTGAGACTTTACACATCCACACGGTCATCATTATCGTTTGAGTGATCCCCTTTTGCACTAATTGCGCCACATAACCACAATGCAGCCTCACTCCCCCACCCCCACCCTACCCAAACTTATTACACAAGCTTTTCCTATTTCCAGGGTTCTATGTGTTGGGGATATACAACAACAAACCCGAACATGATAATTAACCAACTTCAAAGTCAATCAAACTACAAATCGATCCTGAAATTTCCAATTAACCCAATTCATAGATTAATCCCAAACTACAAGGGCAACCATATGAAATTCACTCTATTAATCACATTTCTGAAACTTGTACGATGAACCCATCAAAACATAATTGAAGAAAAGCACAATTTAAACTCAAATACATCAGCAAGATGAAAACTTTATACTATCATATTGGCAAATATAGCTCAAAATTTAAAAATCACAAGTTAAAGAAGAGTTGCATTCAAAACAAAAGGTCAGTTAATTAGCGTATACAGTAATCACAACTGAGTAGGAAATTATAAAGATGAAAACTTTATTGAGAGAACTAACCTTGCAAGCTCTGTACAATGATCCTCGGAGTTTGTGCATGGTGAATATGGAGGGAGATGAAAGAGTCTTTGGTTTGCTGTGTGCCTTCTTGGAATTAGAGATGGTCTGTCGCGCCGAAGCGAACAACTTGAGAAATATATGACCCCGCACGAGCAACGGTCCGACCCGAATTGAAGCACGACAAGTTGAAATCAATTGATCCACGCTCGTTTTGTGTGTGGCAAGTCATGGACGATTCCATCGGATTTATAACTTTCTACACACAAAAGAGCGTGGATCAGTTGTTTTCAGCGTGGCGTTATCACTGCCCTTAACAAAACGAAAAATTGAGGCACGGGGTCTAAGCCCTAAGGGACCTTTTGGTTCTTCTTTTGGGAGATGTGGCGTGTTTTGTGGGTGAGTTGATCTAGTTTTTAGTTTCAGTTTTCAATTACGATGGTCTATGTTAAGGTGTTTGTTCGAATCTATCCGGCTCCCGGCTGATCTAATTTTTCTTATGTATATAATTTTACATAATATTAGTAGTACTAGGTGATTGTAAGTTATTTGAATAATTAGAGAAAGGATGAGTAAAAGAGCGCATTGAATTGTGTATACTTGACTCAGCCTCGTATATTTTAAGGACGATACTAGATGTGTACCGTGTAGACACTTTCAAGTGTCTACTATTAGCAATAATTTTACTACAATATCAATATCAATATTTAACTGCTTACACAAATAATTTACTATTCATTACAATTTAATTTTTCTATTTCAATCTCAATTTTACTACTAGGAATACGAACTCAATTTTACATTGTATACAAATTAATTGTGTCTACACTATAGACCTCTAGCAATTTGCATATTTTAATGAGGTGTTTGTGTAAGTTTACTTGCAAGAACAACTTCTTCAACTGATTCTCTTGTATTCCCCTGCACTCGTTAATGTTTGATTTGGATATAGAATCAAGCACTATCATGAAAAGAACGTTATAATTGCCTCTCATTGAGTCATTGGTGTGACAGACAGAATGAGATACAAAGTGGGAAAGAAGATCCATTCTAACTAGTGTAGTGTGTATGACTGTGTGTCTCGTCTCGTCTCGTCTAAAATCTATCTTCCACATTTTCTCTTTTCCTAATTCTCCCGCCATCTGTCCTCTCTTTCCACCTTTTTAATACTAATTTGTTTATTCCACCGCCTAAATTCTTTTCTTCCGCCCACTTCCGACGTACCTTCCGCGTAAAGCAACCATCTTCCGACGGCGAGATGTTATCCAACGGCTTAGATTCTCCGGAGAAGATTGTGGAAGGGGAGTGTGGCTTTGTTCTAGAAGATGTTCCTCATTTGACTGATTCTCACCCTCAACTCCCTGTAAACTTTTTCTCCTCTTTCCACCGTTTTTCCTTTTTATTTATTTATTTAGTTTATACTAGTAATTGACATGTGAATGGATTCTGATGTGACTAGTAATTGATAATCCCCGTATTAGTTGTTCGCTTGTTGTTGTTATGTTAGTTAGTATCCCGTTACCTTGCATTGTTAACGTTTAATTTGAATTTATCTCCCCAGGAGTTAGCAGTCCAAAATAACCGAAGAGTAACTCATAGTCCTTGCGTCCTTTTTACTTTTTAACGTTTGGTTTGAATATGTGAGAGGAATTCAAAGAAATTAAAACATGGAGGGAGTATATTTAATTTCTAAGTTACTCCAAGTTTATGGATTCGATAAGTAGGTACTAGTAACATTTCGCCATGTTTGTTCATGCGTTTTGGTAATGTGTTAGTTCTGGTTCCGTGTTACTTAGATGGGTAAATGAATCCAACACGAGTGCGTGTCCAAGTGTCGAACTCGTCCTATATATTTATGAAAAAACTTCATGCTTTTGCCCTAAAATAAAGGGTTTAAGTGTAGTACCTACATCCCAGACTCCCAGTGTTGCGTGTCCGACTCGGGTACGTGAGGTAAAATGAAGAGTCCGAGTAACATGGACTCTACTGTAGCTGGGAAATCCTGAAAACTCGTACTCCCTCCGTCCCAAATTAAATTCCTACGTTATTTGAACGTGTGAGAGGCTTTCAAATAAAGAAGGAAGTTTAAGGAGTAGTGTTTTCAAGGAAAGAGTTTATGAAGTCGATTTTACATATGGATTAGTACTGATTATTGCTCTCTGGAATCTGGACTACATTTTTGGTGTTCTATGTAAGTGTTTGGGACTATAGATAAACTGATGAGAATGCGCTTATATGCAGACTTATCCGAATCCGCTGCAAGACAATCCCTCATACTCTGTAGTCAAGTAAAAGCTTCTTACTTTTAATAATTTAAGTTTTCCTTTGATCTTAGAGATTGTTACCAGTGTTAGCTATACTTCGGTTATGACTGTCCGATAATGTTGCGTGAGTTTCTGATTTTCAGGCAGTATTTCGTGAATGTCGATGACACAGTTACTCAGACGGTAATGAATCAGAAATCCCTGGCTCAATCAGTAGCTTTTTTTGGTCTAAAGTAATGAAAGAAAATTAATAGTATTGTAATTTAGAGGTTCATGCATTGCCTACTTTTCGTATTTTTAGCTTTATTTGGATCTGAAAGAGATCAAATAAGCTAATTACTTCCTCTGATAAATAACAGTAAGTTGATAAAAATAGCAAATTGTATCAGTGTATGGAGGACTTTAGTATTTGTATAAGCTAAGATAATAGAGCAAGGTCTCACATTTTGATAAATTATAGTCTTTTGGCAGATTGTTGTGCACAAAGATAGCCCAAGGGGAAGGCATTTCAGACGTGCTGGACCTCGTCAAAGGGTGAGGAAGCACTCTCAGTTGTTACTTCTAATGTTTGTCTAGTTAACAGTTGAATGTCAGAAATCCCATGAACTTGAAATTCTTGTGGATTTTCCATTGAATGGAAGCGGCCAAAAGTGTCTGGTTTGGAGTTCTTTGTAAGTTCTGTTTCCTGTGTTATTGGTTACCAAACAACAATGAAAGAATGTATATATTGATTCTTGACTCTCATGAATTTTTTAGTCGACCAAATGATTTGTAGAATCTTTTCATCAGCTTGTCTTCCCGGTAACTATTTTTTGTTCATATGTCTAATTTGATTTCTACAGGTCTACTTTGAATCAGACGAAGTGCAAGCGTGTATTGTGACATGTGGTGGTCTATGTCCCGGTTTGAACACAGTAATCAGGGAGGTTGTATGTGGCCTGTACTATATGTATGGTGTAACTAGAGTACTTGGAATCGACGTAAGTACAATGTTTTGATCGTTTCATTTCTTTTATCAACATGGAAGTTCTTATAAAAAAGTTATGTCATCTCTTTATGTTTGAGAGAATAATCGAACCAGTGGGATTGTCCTACAGTTATTTATCCGTTAAGCCAGATTGTTGGTACTTTGAATTGGGTGCCTTTCAAAAGTTAAGAAGACTTTGATACATGCAGGGAGGATACAGAGGTTTTTATGCTCGAAATACTATATCATTAACTCCTAAATCTGTCGATGACATCCACAAACGTGGTGGCTCAATCATTGGTACTTCACGAGGAGGGCACGACACATCCAAGATAGTTGACAGTATACAGGACAGAGGAATAAACCAGGTACCTTTAGAACTCTCAAGTTATAATTGAGGTGCAGGATGTTGAATGCATTTGATCATGTCAAGTTTATAACTTTATGAGTCTTTAGGTATATATAATTGGAGGAGATGGTACTCAGAAAGGGGCATCTGTCATTTTTGAGGTATCTCATTGCGGAATTTCAAGTTTATGTCTCATTCTGAAGTCGGGCCGGTCGTAAATTTGTTATGCTCATAGCTGTTCACACCTATTATTCCAGGAAGTTCGAAGGCGAGGGCTGAAAGTTGCAGTTGTGGGGATCCCTAAGACCATTGACAATGACATCCCGGTATATGGCATGCCTTTAGTTCATGATCTATTAGTATATCTTCAAATAGGGATTTCTCTTGCTCTCTTACACAATGTTTGATGTTACAGGTCATAGACAAATCTTTTGGTTTTGACACTGCAGTGGAGGAGGCACAGAGAGCAATCAATGCTGCCCATGTAGAAGCACAGAGCATTGAGAATGGTGTAGGGGTTGTCAAATTAATGGGACGCGATAGTGGTGAGCTCGTCAAATCAATACCCTATTCATAGTAAAGAAAATGCATGCTATTCTTGGTTCAAGCAATAAAAATGTAGATTATATGAATGTTATTTAATTACTGACCGCTTTGTCGTGAATGACAGTTGTTTGGATTGGTACTCCATATCAGCAAGTATGAAATATAATTTGGTTACTAACTTGTGCAGGCTTTATAGCTTTGTATGCAACTCTTGCCAGCCGAGATGTAGACTGTTGCTTGATTCCAGAATGTCCTTTCTACCTTGAAGGATCTGGTGGGCTGTATGAATACATGGAGAATAGGCTTAAAGAGAATGGGCACATGGTCATTGTCATAGCTGAGGGTGCAGGACAAGATCTTCTTTCAGAAAGCGTGCGTGATATGCATGAGAAGGATGCCTCAGGGAACAAGCTGCTACAAGATATTGGGCTGTGGATTTCGCAGAAAATTAAGGTAGCCATTTATTGAGCACCTGATCATAGCATCGTAGTTCCTTTAGCCGTTTGACTGCATTATTCCGGCTACCCAATGGTCTTACTTGACGTCAAGGTTTGTGTCGGGGGACACAAACGTGCATTTAGAACCAGAAGGTTTAGGAATACATATTAAGTTCTGAGCTTTGTTTTCTCCACTCAACTGAGTTAAGCTGCGCATTTTTGTTTTTGCAGGATTATTTCAAGCAGAAGATGTGGCCACTGAATCTCAAATATATTGGTTGGTCCTAGAAACTCTTTTTCAAGAAAGATTTAAGATTGTTGAATGTTGTTGAATTTTGCGGCTACATTTTTATTGTTGATTGATATGAAACTTGATTGTTATTCTTTCTTGAATTCTTGTTGTTGTTACAGTTACATAGCACAAAGCACACAAGTGCTATTTATAGTGTTACAATGGATAAGTCTAGAACCATTGTTCTAACATGGTTGTTCTAGACTTTTCTAGACACTTTTCTCTTATAGTTTGTAGGGGATTACTCTAGACTATTCTAGGTTGTACTTAATCTTGACTAATCTAGATTTTTCTAGATTACTTCCAACAAATGTTTCCCATATTCCACATTAATCTTTACAGTTCTTCTGGAAGATTTGAGATTGTATGTTACAACTTTCATCTTATCTGCAGATCCAACCTACATGATCCGTGCAATTCCAGCCAATGCATCAGATAATGTCTACTGTACACTGCTTGCGCACAGTGCGATTCATGGTGCAATGTCTGGGTATACAGGATTCACTGTTGGGCCAGTTAATGGTAGACATGCTTACATACCTTTTCAGGTAGGCCGTATAGGACCTAAAAGGCATGAAAGCATTGTTAAACGACTGAGACGCTAGTGTTTCAAACGCGTTCTGTCACATTATGGGAGTCATCAGCTCCTGAACACTGGTGTCTGTGATACTCTCTTTTGCTGATGTTTTTTCCTGTTTGGACAGCGAATTATCGAGAAGCAGAATAAGGTTGTGATAACAGACAGGATGTGGGCGAGGCTCTTGTCCTCAACCAACCAGCCGAGCTTTTTGGACCGTAAGACTATCAAGGGACTCAAGAAAACAGAAGACCCAGGGCACACACAGTTGTTAGACTGCGAGAATTACGAGGAGGCCAAAGATAAAGCCCCGACAGACAGCATGAAGGCTTAAAATGGGCATCTTCTTTTCCGGTTAGTCGTCAGTTTTACGCCTGTATGTATAATCCACCTCGGAGTCGGAATGGATCGTGTTTTCGAGGCCAAAGTGTTTGGTGTACTTTCTAGTCTCTCCGATTATGGGTAGCAGAATTTCTTTACATATTTAGAGTAGGGCAGACGTCTCTTAATTCTTATGACATTAGTCTTTCTTAATGTTGTCCGTTATCAAGTTTTCGAGACATTTATTAGTATTCGGTTTTTCTACTAATTATATTTTTTGCGTGAGTTCGATTTTATGTAAGACTTGTCATATTTTCGATTCCCCATTAGAAGTAGGATTCCCCAAACATTATCGACATCCCCCCCCCCCCCCCCCCGTTTATTTATACCCCGTTATTTATACTTTCCCGCCAAGTAAATCTTTTGACAATAATTATTAACTTACAAAACAAGTCAACTGTGGTGTAACTTTCTCCTCAAGAAAATTAATTAATTATCGATAATAAAAGCCTTATACATAAAAGTCTTAACCTCTAAAATTATTATTAGTACACTGCTAATCATTGATCTCTGTTGACTTTCAATCTACCGTACACATCACACATATGGAGTCGTCAAATTCAAAGCCGTCGCAACCGTCGTCGTCACCGCGAAAAATCGTGGAAGGGGAGGGTGGCTTTATTCTAGAAGACGTTCCTCACTTGAGGGACTATATCCCTGAGCTAACTGTAATCTTCAAACTAATCTTCTTAGCTTGTTGACTAATTTAATTTACTTTTAATCATCATCTAATCTGTTTTAATTAACACTAATTGCGTATTATTGGTTACTTATTATTGCAGACATACCAGAATCCGCTGCGTCACGATCCTGTATATTCTGGACTCGAGTAAAGTTTCTTACTAAACCTGTAACATATATTTTCTAAATTGTTACTTAATACTCATAATTATAATTATGCATATTCTTGTAGAAAAATAATTTGTGAGATTTTTTATTTTGATTTTTCAGTGAGTATTTCGTGGATGACGATGAGGTAGTTATGCAAACGGTAATCAATCATAAACCCCCTCGTTTTTATCGTGTTTTTAATGATATGACGTTGCTGGGTGGAATTCAATTCGAGCAATCGATTAAATTTGACAAGTATGGGATTGTTATAGTGTAAGTATCGCGTATGTGTCTTAGCTTGACAAATGATCGTATTTGATTTTGCAGATAGTTGTTCGTAAAGATAGTCCAAAGGGGGTACATTTCAAACATGCTGGAGCTCGTGAAAGGGTAACGCTAATGCGCCCTAGTTATCTTTCCGTATCAGTCTTTCTGCGTTGTTTCAGTGTTTTGTTCGTGTAATCTGATTCGATTTTTCCAACAGATATGCTTCAAACCAGAAGAAGTGAAAGCGTGTATAGTGACATGTGGGGGTTTGTGTCCTGGTCTGAATACAGTAATCAGGGAGCTTGTGGGTGGTCTGTACGACCGATATGGCGTAACTGGAATACTTGGTATCCAAGTGAGTTGTCTGTTTTCAACATCTCACAAAAAAGTCCTGGAATATGTTGGAGTACTGGTATTTATCTTCTGTGAGAATTGTTTGTTCTGCAATTATTCATCCCGAATTCATGTTTTTTGTAGGGTGGATACAAAGGTTTTTATGCCCGAAACACTATATCATTAACTCCTAAATATGTGAACGACATCCACAAACGTGGTGGCACAATCCTTGGTACTTCACGAGGGGGGCATGCCACATCGAAAATAGTTGACAGCATACAGGACCGAGGATTCAATCAGGTATTACAGTTTTACAACTCTCTAGTTCAACATGTTGATACAATTGGATCATGTCAAAATTAATCACTTTTGAGTCGTATACTACAGGTATATATAATTGGAGGAGATGGTACTCAGAGAGGCGCGTCTGTCATTTATGAGGTACTAAATAAACTTCTTAGTATCAAATCTGTCTCTTGTTCATGGATATGTTATGCCTGTTATTAAACTTGACCCTGAATTTTACAGGAAATTCGAAAGAGAGGCCTGAAGGTTGCTGTTGTAGGGATCCCTAAGACCATTGATAATGATATCCCGGTATATAACATCCCTTGGTGCTCATGTTGTCTTCGGTTTCATGTTTTGTTAGCGTATATGTTTGCCTGGTCTCATACAACAATTTTCGCTGTCTCAGGTCATAGACAAATCTTTCGGTTTTGACACTGCTGTAGAAGAAGCACAGAGAGCCATTAATGCTGCCCATGTAGAAGCAGAGAGTATAGAGAATGGTGTCGGTGTTGTCAAATTAATGGGACGTGACAGTGGTGAGTTCATCATTACCATATATTCAGTGACTTGAATCAAACAAGAACAATTGATGTGCTAACAATAAATAATCTAATGATTAAAGAATGATTCGTTCCTAACAACAGCCTTCCTCTCTTTCCATTTTGTTTCCATTCCACTATTGTTGTTCTAACCAAGATACTTTTCGGGTTGTACCAACTTGTGCAGGATTTATAGCTCTGTATGCAACACTTGCCAGTGGAGATGTGGACTGTTGCTTGATTCCAGAGGCACCTTTCTATCTTGAAGGACCTGGTGGGCTATTTGAGTACATGGAGAAGAAGCTTAAAGAGAATGGGCATATGGTGATTGTTATAGCCGAGGGTGCAGGACAAGATCTTGTTTCGGAAAGTAAGCGTGATCAGAATGAGAAGGATGCCTCAGGGAATAAGCTGTATCGAGATGTTGGCCATTGGATATCAGACAAAATTAAGGTGGCGCAGTCTTTTCAAACTATCTTCATCAAATGAGAAGCTGTGTTTAAGTTTATCATAAGATCTAGGAATGACATTATGTCAAGTCTGAATGTCCTATCTTTTTCTGCAGGAGCATTTCAAGAAGAAGAAGTGGCCATTGAATCTCAAATATATTGGTTAGTCCTCAGATCAAACACGCTTTTGTCTGAAATTAAGATTGTTTTGTTGTTGTTGAGGATCTGTACGATTATTCACTGACAGCCTTGTGTGCTCCTTTCTTCAGATCCTACATACATGATTCGTGCAATTCCTGCCAATGCAGCAGATAAGGTTTACTGTAAAAAGCTTGCAGTCAGTGCAATTCATGGCGCAATGGCAGGATATACAGGATTCACTGTTGGGCCTGTTAATGGTCGACATGCTTACATACCGTTTCAGGTACGCCTTTCTGGATCAGTTTGCATCAAGAGTCGCTACTAACCTGATTTCACAATTTGATATTTTCAATTCTATTTGCTTTTTAACTGGCTCTTAGGAGTGTTCCTTTTTTCATTGTTCTAACGGATTTTCATGTTTTGGCAGCGAATCAACGAGAAGCAGAACAAGGTAGTGACAACTGACAAGATGTGGGCTAGGGTGTTGTGCTCAACCAACCAGCCAAGCTTTTAGGATGCTCAGACTACCCGGAAAACAGGAGTCGTCGCACATTAAATTTGATCTTAGAAGACAACCCAGGATTGTGTCTTTGTTTTAGAAGATTTGTAATGCACTTCACTCATTCAAATTTGACAGAGTAATAAGTAGGAAAGAGTATGTTTCTCTATCCTTCGGTACCTGCAAATAAATGTGAAATGATAACACTTGAGCCATGTTCTGTTAGGAGCGGCACTGGACTGTGACATTGTGCTCAATGAATGCTAAATAGCCAACAGGAAGCAGCCGTCCTGCGGCCCTGCCTTATGGCTGGCAAACATCTCCGCCTATCTAGAGAACCATTAGACCTTCAGCATTGTGCACTCAAATAAACATGGCCGTAAAATAGAAAATAAAAGTTCAGGGACGCTCAACTCAAATGTGAACGAAATCGAAGACCAAGAAGGAAAAACATTCTTAGGCCCCAAATAGGCTCCCAAGTGTTCCATTACCTTCACCAATCTGTTGTTACATAAGATAGGGGAACAAAAACTCATACAATGGGTTATCAACAAAAATGCGCATGCATCTACAACATGCTTTCGTTTTTACCTGAGCTACACCCCTGATTATAATTCCGAATATTTACATTGCTAGAACTTATGTTAGAACTTACATTACGTAGACAATGTTATGCATTGTTAAGTACGCCTCGTTTTTCTAGGGCTACTTTAGCTGAACACTTTATCAATGACTTGTTTCAGGTTCTTGCAGCCCACTAGTTCTATCTCAGAGCTCACAGCTGCTAGAGTTTTTAAAGCCGACTCTGGAACAATGCACCTCTTGTATCCAAGTTGAGCCAAAGTATGGACTCTCTTTTCTATTCTTGGAACCTGAAAATAAGTTTACAAAATAAGACTCAGAGTCAAGTTTTCGGAAAAGACGGACTGTATTGTGCTCAATGAATGCCTGACACTAACGCCAGGCGCAGTTGCAAACTACATCTGTGTACACATTCAAGATGTTCATCTAGACCTAACTAAGGAATTTCAAACTAAAGAGCATTGGAGTTACAATAGTGCTGATGAACAGTTGTAAGACGATTCTCCAGAAAAGGCGGCTCGAAAGTCAGGTAAGAAGCCAGGAAAATGCTGTCCAAAGAAAGAACAAAAGACAGACTTAACAAAATTCTATGTCAACCACCATTTTTGATTTTGACGAGACATTAGTACTAAAATCCATTTTACAGAAATGTCAAGTTGAAATATTCTTTCCATGGATAACTACTATTATATGTCAGCGTCCACAAGCAGAGTAATATCATAGGAGACTAGCTTTAAACCCAGGCTTGAAACTAAATGAAAATAAACTAGAACGCAGCAATCACAGCACATTCAGGCCAGGGAAACTCTCTCCCAGATCACCAAACAGAAGGCTTACCATTCGAAGCTCGCCACCAAGGCCAATTTCTCCAATAAATGCTACGTGATTCGGAATAGGGAACTCCAAGAAGCTGAAAACGGCACATTCAATCTGTTATTCTAAATAAGATAAACCCTATGGAGGGGAAACAATGCAGCACATCCATGTGATTCAACATGAGACCAACATGAGACCAAGGTAGCATGAAACAGGGGAACTCATCAGAGTTAAAATGTCCCCAAACCCCAAAAGATATGAGGCAACACACAATGAGAATGACAGAATATAAGGCAGATTTCCGTCCAAAATATGCACAAAATGGCAACTAGCAAGTAGCACGCGTATCCACAAGAGCCACTGAATTTTGGTGAACAGCGAACATGTAACTGGATAGCGCTTCTGGCATATCAAAAGTCAAAACCCATGGATACGATTACATTTTTAAAATGGTGATAAGAAATGAGCAGAGAAGGTGATAACATGCCTGCTACAAATTGCTGCTGCCACAGCAAGATCTCCGGAAGTTTCCGTCAAAGAGACTCCACTAGTAACATTCAGGAGAACATTCTGCACGACACCAGATTTTGATAATTAATACAAACATAGATAAGCTCCAAAAGAAAGTACCTATGAGGCTATGACCTGACAGTTATCTTAAATCGGAAACAAAAGTTTTATTTAAGGGCAAAGTTGAAGACATTGCTATCTTGCAAATAAGCACTCAACTTCAATATGATTCTTTAGGTGGTATATTAGTTGACAGAGGAAGTAACAGTAAAAGCTTCATTTTGGTGGTGCCTCTTGGAGAAAGCGGATGTCAACATCAGTATTCTAAATTTCTAATTACTACAGACATCCAGTGAAGCTCAAAGGTCAATAAACTCTTGACAATTGGTAGGGGAATTTTTCTTTAACAGATCACACAACGTGTACAGCTGTACACAGCATTAAATTGGCAGATGTTGCAAAGTACGATATTGCAGGACCATTTTCTTGTGAAGATCATTGAGTAGATTTAATTGTATCAGTCCGCTATTCTCCTCTCTTATTAACATATCTGAGGTAACTCTAGGAAATTCCAGACCGACATACTACAGTTTACCGCCACATGTTGTATTCTCCAACTGAACTAATGACTTTTAGAAAGTCGATCCCATAAAGGAAGGTGTGGGAGAGGTCCATATGTAACACTCTTACACTACACATGTACGCAAGTAATCAACGGAAATGTGAATTCCATGAAAAGCACAGTACCAGGAAAAAAAAAACACTACTAGAATCTACAGAAGAAAGCATATAGCAATAAGCAAAAAGATAATTACATGATCTTCAAGCTTTAGTCCTGCTTGCTTCTTGAGAACCTGCATGTAAAAGAACAAAGCATCATTCTATTGCCTTTCACTCTTGGAATTTGAAACTGAACCAAAGAAACAAAGATTATCAGAGATCCAGATTTGCAGGGATTAGATAATTTCCGCTTGGATTAAAAGTTGATACAGATGGTGGATCCATACAATGACTAATCTTAGCCGACCCCAGAGCATTTTGGGACCCTAATGTATTAACTATTGTTTCAGACAATTACGTATACTTCTATCCATAAAGAAGGCAACGGCAAATGTTGCTCGAATTTGTTAACGTTTTTCCTACAAGAAAAAAATCTTTAATATTCTTCAGTTCCAACATAGACATAGTTCCGCAGAAAAGAGGCTTAGAAAAGGTCAGTGGGCCGAAAAAAAGACCTGCCTTTGGCGCTATACGCAGTGCCGACCAGCATCGGGATGCTAAACACGAGCTAGTCAGCTACGGGTTCTGGTCACTCTTTCAATGCCATTGTGGGGTAGCCTCAGCTCACACAAATACTGGCTCCCAAAGCCTTAAAACTGAGATACTACCACAAAGCAGACTCAAAGCATAGGGCAAAGGAGCTTAGAAGGGTAAGGTAAGGTTTATGCTAAGGTGCCAAGCTAAATGAGTACTGTTTCCTGATAATAAACATCAAACCAGAAGTACATAACGAGAGAAGAAGTGAAAGTTCAGATCTTTGACTGTATGTTAATTCTCACTTAGCATACTGGTATCCAGAACATATTGAGTCTAAGAAGCAAACGTTAACTAAACACAAGAAAACCCCAGATGCACAACTGAAGGAGGTCAACAACTGCAGCAGGAATTATATTTACACCACCAAACAAAATGCATTAGAACTTAATCAAGCTGCGGTCAAAGGACATACCGAAACAATCATATCAGCTCTGCTTAGTTGAATGCCATTAACATGCCTACTTCCACTGCCTCCAATGACACACAACGCCTACAAGTTAACCATGAGACCACACTGCAAATCAGGAAAAATAAATGACAGGTAACATATGCAATAATGCAGTGTTCCTGAGTATGACATTGTAAAGCTAAACTCCTATCCAGTCAATAAAATGGATTAGCCGACCCCAAATCATTTTGGGAATAAGGCTTGGTTGTGGTTGTGGTTGTGGTAGTAGTGCAACAAGAAAAGTTCGAGATCCGTCAATGATTACAGCAATAGCATGTCCAGCTAAATGCTCTGAATCTGAGTGTTCTTCAGTTAAGAACATTTCGCTAGGATTTGAAACAGCTTCCAGACCAGACTCTGACATTTTAAAGATTCCCAGCTGCAACCAGGATCTAAATTAGCATTCACACACCTAGATTTGGAAATTACCTGAACTTCAACAAGAAAAGTTCGAGATCCGTCAATGATTACAGCAATAGCATGTCCAGCTAAATGCTCTGAATCTGAGTGTTCTTCAGTTAAGAACATTTCACTAGGATTTGAAACAGCTTCCAGACCAGACTCTGACATTTTAAAGATTCCCAGCTGCAACCAGGATCTAAATTAGCATTCACACAACTAAGCAAGCAGACATTCAAATAAACAAGCAGCCTATAATGTGACGAGAAAATGAAAGGCTTAGAGCACTAAAAGCAAACCAATAACCTGAAAGAAAAATAATAAACATAATTTTCATCTCAAGAGTTCTAAGCAGCTTTAAATTTTTTGAATGGGATAAACTATGGAAAGAAATTTCAAGCAGATGCAGACATGAAAAAAAAAACAGCAACCAGTGATTTAAAATTGGAACATTTAGTTGTGTACTTTGAATCCCATGATGAAACAAAAAAACAAAGAAATCAGGTGGGGTCCAAAAAAAAAATGACATATGCTGATCAATCAGTGTCCCGCCAAACAGGAGCTTCTATTGGGTATTACCTCATCAGTGGAGCCAAAGCGGTTTTTTACAGAACGAAGCAAGCGATGTGATGACTGCTTTTCACCCTGAAACCCAGCACAAAAGCAGCAAGGTTGATGTGAAAGTCCGGAATAAGAGCCACCATATGAAGATAATTCCTTAGAATATTGACAACTATGACAAGATTAGGGGGTAATGAATCTGATGTTTGATTATTTGGCACTACATTAGTAAAAATAACATATGCATCGTCAATATTGAGAAGTACTCTTGAAGTGTGTATAATATATAATATATACTGATAGCTACTGCAAGATGAAGTATACTGCATGATGTACGACCAGTAACCAGTTGGTCGTGCCGTCGTGCACTTCAGTTCAAAGGTTTTAAACAGAAACCTGTCGTATGGCTTTCTAATCTTGTTGTCCAATTATAGTGTTCTTGGTGGTTCAAAAGGATAGGCGGGATCCGGGAGAATACTGTTTTACGGCTTGATTTTACCATTTGCAGACCCTCGGTAATAAATCTTGCAAAAACAAGCAACAGGCAACACATCCAATACAACAGCACAGACAAGAAAATGAAACACCACGTTTCAAAATTGTACAAGGGATACATACCTCCAGATACAAAACGACGTCAACAATGTGCTCCAGAACACGAGGTCCTGCGATTTCTCCAGATTTATTCACATGTCCGATCTGTGACAGAAATTTATGACTATGTGAAAAAATGAGTACTTCTAACACTTGAATGCACATAAGAAACAGCTTCAGTAGAAGATAAACTTAGTATAGGCTTGCTACATAAAAGACAGGGCCACTATATGAAAGCCGAGAGTGGAGTGGCGGAAGCAAGGACTAAAAACTGGTGCTAAGCAGACAGCCCCACAACCCATGATGAAAATGACAAGCCTAGCTTACAAAGCTCCGGCATAAAGATAGATTGTTTGGAAGACAGCTTTGACCAGGATACAGACAAGTTATGGCCTAGGCTTGAGTCAACTGAAAAAGATTCACATCAACCAATTGGCACCATATACATATCTAGTACGTCATATGTAAAGCCAAAAGGGTAAAAACAAATGTGAATCAATCAAAACCTACCAATACAACAGGGATGTTTGTCTTCTTTGCAAAACGAAGTAATGCTGATGTACATTCCTTCACCTGTAATAAATCACAGTAAGAAAAATCACATATTCACATTTAACAGTGTCCTAAAGCAAAATGGTATTCAATGTAAAAAAACTTAAGAAGTCTTAAAGTTTGAAGGAAAACAGAGTATTAAATAGCAGTTGAAGCAGCAACATTGTAGATTTCTTTAACGTGCCAAGCTTTTCTTTTATCAACGGGCTCTTGTCAGTAAGATACTAGGAGATAGGAGGGCAGGAGTAAGAGAATAAATGTAAATCTATGAAGCTAAAACTTTGCAAAAGAGAAAACAATCTCTGTTATAAGAGATTTATGAAAGAATGAGCTTGTGCAATATATCTGGCTGCAACGCCTGCAGCTTCTGCATAATGGAGTTCTAGGTTGCACAATCTCTCCCTTTGCGAGGATCACGGTTGGCCTAGTGGTTAGGAACTCAACCTGCCTGGGGGTTGTCCCGGGTTCAAATCCTCATACCCCTCACCCCCGCAACATTAGTTGCTCCTTTGTACCAAAAAAAAAAAAAAAAAAAAAAAAAAAAAAAAAAAAAAAAAAAAAACTTTGCAAACATGAATGCAAGAAACCAGAGGTAGTGTCAGGAAGAGGGCAGTAAGAGGCTTCATAGAGGGATAGTTGGTATAATTTGGCATTGTCCCATTTCTAACCATACCTGCATCAGCCCTCCAGCACTTCCAGTCACTCCCTTTAAATATACAGTCTGAATAGAATCAATAACCACAGCACGGGGAGAAAGAAGTTGCACTTTTTCTAAAATATCCTGCATAAGAAAGGAAAATACCTTAGACTTGCTAACTGTGGAACAGATATATAATGTAACAGCCTAGATACGAGTGTCCAACAGTTTCTTATATCAAATTAACCTTAACCAATATTAAAACTACAACAGAAAACAGTTTGTCATGAAAGAATTTTGAAAGTACTACTGAGACTTTTGGTTGCGTGTAGGTCATGCATGGGCATGTCTATATAAGGAAACAAATGAGCAGAAAATTTCATTGCAAAAATGTAAAAAACATAACAAACCATGTAATGAAAAATGAAAAGGGAACTTAAATGTACCAGAGTCTCCCCCCCCCCCCCCCCCAAACAAAAAAAAAAAAGAGATCTTCAACGAGATGGCAAAGAGAAGCCACGAAGTAATACTCAAAGAAGAATAAGCATCTAAGTACAGGGAAAATAAGCTTTAACCAACCTCAATATCAGTACTCGAGTAAAGAAACAGATCCTCTGTAGAGATGCTCAGCCGATCTGCGCGATTTCCAATTTGCTGAACACTCTAGAGAGAACAAAAAGAAGTATCTTGTCATTGCTGGATTCAGAAAGAAAAATATTAATTAATAAATCAACACCGATAAAATCCGAAATCAGAGATGCAACCGAAGGTTGGGATCCAAAGATGGAAATATCAGCAATCAGCTATACTTTGGTTAAGGAGGAGGGGTTGGGAGACTTGGCCTGACAAGTTTCATTAACATATTAAATATGTTGAAGCTTAACTCTCACTTTCCCATAAGTTCAAAAGGTTTATCAAGTTTCTGGGATGGTTTATCTGCTTCTGATAACTGTAATATGATCGTGAAAATCACCAAACTCCCCTTGTCCAAAGCCTAGGTCTACTACCATTTTCCAACAATGAAGAGTACCTGTAAACTTTGTTCCCGCTTTAAAAAAAATGCCCTCATTCCACAGGTGTCCGGTAGCCATTTTATGTTCCCCTAGAGATAAACCAGATGTCTCAGCCCAGGTGAATCTGTAGTAATTATTTTCAAACAGCTGCACATGATTATTAAGAGGCTAATCCGCTAATGTCTCAGATTCCTTTGTGCAACAAACATTCACTCTCTTTTTAGTCAAGTCCCTTATCATACTTGCGGGAACAAGAACGTTCTATGCTCTTTATCTTATATCTTCATCTTACTTTCCAGTTCATCGTTATGCCCATTGCCCCAACAGTTGATGCTCCTCGTCTTCTTTCCATTAGCAGCATACAAAACAGTGGTATAATGAAAAGTGAAATTTATTTTATGCACTAACCTCTTCGCCAGAAATATAAATCACAGGAGCTGATCCTACAACGTCACAGCTTTCTGCTATAAGTGCAGCCATCTTCATTTTAAAAACGATTATTAGAGGAATATGCAAAATCTACAGAAAGAGACTACAACATGCAAGTTTCAGAACCAAAAAGGATCTTACCTGTAATGCCAGTGTACTCTTCCCCACACCAGGATCGCCACCAACCAAAATCATTGAACCTAGAAAAAAACTTGGAAGAGACTTTGTTACGAGCAACATTCAGCGCAAGCTCATAGGAATGCGGAACTGCCAATCAGAATAAAATCTGGCAGGAGGCAATAAGAAAAAGTCGTTAAAGCAATGTGCAAAATTCTTTCACAGCCTCAGCCCAGCTTCCCCACCACGGACCCGACCACCTCCGCCCCACTAATCACAAATCAAGTCTTTTAGGGGGGGGGGGGGGGGGACGAGAAACAACCTGGTTAAACAATGGCAACAATGGTCATGCTAATACGGAAACAACAACATCGTAATATTGATGCCAATGAGAAGGTTGTGGAGGAGGAGAGAGTTCCGAGGGTCATTCCATGGCTATGGAGTGTGTGCTGGGGGCGTTCATGAGGAGAAACAACTTAACAACCTGGTTGCAAACAATGGCAACAATGGTCATGCTAATACCGAAACAACAACATCGTAATATTGATGCCAATGAGAAGGTTGTGGAGGAGGAGGGAGTTCGAGGGTCATTCAATGGCTATGGAGTGTGTGCTGGGGGCGTTCATGAGGAGGGACGCATGTGGCCCGAGGCAACCTTTGCTGAAGGTAAGGTTGGCATCTGAGGAAGGGCACTAACACCGCAATGGACCAAGTTATGCTTCCGCTATAGTAATTTAATCAAATCATTTTGGGGCTTTACTTTAATTCGAACGGATTACTTTCCATAAAGAAGATGGGGTTGGAATGAGCACAATTTCTAGACAAGTGGGTAACTTGTCAATTGGAGATGACCAAATGTGCTAAGCCTCATAGAGATACATGCATATGCAAGCAGCATGAGCCAACCTATGCTTATACTCCATGCTTTGTGCATAGTTTCAGCGCTTGAATAGGGGAGTAAAAGCTCCTGAAGTTGAACCTAAATATAAGCACACCTACCAGACGAAGTACAACAAATATAATTATCAACAACAAAATCTCAGGTCAGTGACGAGGATTCCACATCCAATCAATTCCTAAAATCATTTAGGGCATGCAGGTAACATAATTCAATATTTAGAAACAGGGGCTAATTGTGTAGGCATCAAAATTGAAATGATTTAAAATTCCTACAGTGTCACTATGGGGCATGGCGCATGGTAGGTTCGCATTACAAAACAAAATACATCTCCATAGCACCCACCCCCTCATTCGGGTCTAGGACTTGTTATAACTACTACACGCATGAGTATATCATGCTCCAAATCAACAGAACATAGCTGTCAGAAATACATAGAATGAACAATAACATTATTAGAAACTCGAATTATACCTGGCATAATACCACTACCAAGCACCCTATTAACTTCCAATCCAAACATACCAGACCTGAAAAATATACAAATTTAAGAACTCAAATCAACATGAGTTGGCAATGTGCTAATGACCAACTTGTCAATTCGAACACAATATTATCAATTATATACAACTCAACCACAATATTATCAACCAACTTTCATAACACATGGTAAAGCAGTAACCAACCTACATCCTAGCCAAAAGCAAAGCTCTTAGTTTACCAACATGTTAAATCGAAATTTCGCAAGGATATAATCATATAAACTATAAACTATAAAGTATCAACATCATAGAAACAATCATTCTGAACACAATGGTATAACAACTCCACAATACACTACTTAAACACTACACTATCAACAACAAATGTATCAACCAGACAACTTACAATCGAACTCGCAATTCCGAATGATTAACCCCACGATTCACATCCACCAACCTAATAGGAGCATTTTGCCCAACCATTTGCTCAGGCAACCAAGACCTCTTCATGGCATTCTCAGAAGCCTGATACCCATTAACCCTCCCACCACCCGCCTCGTTTTCCGACACCGTAAATTGCTTCAAAGTCCCAACTTTATTACAAGATTTACAAGTCCCCCACCACTGCCCTTCACTATGCCCACAATCAGAACACACCCAATACACCCTACTCTTCCCTTTCTTCCCTTTCCCCACCAAACCCCTTGAACCAAAACTCTTTCCCACATTCGGCGTAAAGTTGACGCCTTTCTCAGCACCCACCTCCTCCCTATCACTATTCACAGCTTTAATTGGATTAATTGGGTCAATTTGGGGGGAATCGAAGATTGACCAACTACTGGTAGGTTCGGAAACGGGGTTCTGAGGTGGGGAAATTGATGGGGTTTCTTCAGATTGACGATTGACATCGATGAGAGGTGATTCAGGTGATAATTTGGGGGTAATTGAGTGAATTGGGCGAAATTGGCGGGAAAAATTAGGGTTTTGGGGGTGCTGATTAATTTGGAGGAAAAGGGAGTTGATTGAAGGAGATAGAAGCTTGAATTTGGAGGGATTAAAGAGGGAAGCTTGTGAACGAAGCATTTGATATACAGACATTTCTGAAGCTTGCTGCATAAGTCAGAGAGAAATTAGGGTTTATGGGAAGTTGTATGGTTTAGCAGTTGAAATTAAAGGAACGCGCCAAATTGTTAATTGTATCCTGTAAAATTACTTGTGTATTTCAGATGCAAGAACTAGTATACGATTCTACTTAAAAAAAAAAAAGAACTAGTATACGATATAAACAAAACCCCGTAAATTATAAAATGTAGAGAGTTTAACATTACTTGTATCATTGTATGTACATCAAGCTTCTACTCTTAGTAAAAAATGAAAATAATTTTGAGTCTTCTCTAATAAAATTCCTAGTTTTGTAGATATACGATTTGATACGCGGTACTAGTATATCGTACCCGTGAACAATTACCAACACGTTATACGTCAACAAAGTTTCGCAATCATTGCTACCACATACAAGATAATAATAGTTTCTTAGCTACCATGAATTGTGATAGTTTTATAGTTGGTCTCTAATTCACTAAATTAGAGATGGAAAATCGGAAATTGAAGATGAAAGTTCAAATAGTCTCTAATTACGAGACGTGGATTAGAGTGAACTTATATTGAATTATCAACGGCGTTGAATCTTCATAACTAATAATATTATAAATAATACTTAAGAATTAAGATAACCAATTTGTTGCGTGCATAACTTCATGCATAGACATACTCCGTATTTAGATTTCTTCATTCGAAATTATGTTTATGATTTATGAAGACATAGTCATCAATGTTTTCGAATTGAGGAAGCCATGAACTAATATGGAGGCCGATAAAGAGTCGAGGACGCTAATAATAGCAAGCGTGGAGTTCAAGTTTCAGAAATGAAAGAATAGCCCATTTTGGTAAAATCTGAGCCATTAATCTCCACTCCACGTGTCATCATCATCCACTCCAATAAAACATCTCAGTATTTCACTTTGTTCACATTTCAGTATTTCACTTATTCACATTTCTCACAAAAAAAAAAAGGGGACTGGACTGCTACTCTCAGAGTCTCAGGCGACGGCTACACACACTCCGACCGCTCTCGTGCGCTGCTCTCTCATATTCTCTGACCGCTTTCGTCTTCTCGTTGCCTCCAACTGCTCTTGTCTTCTTCGATTTTCGAGTAGGTATGTTCTCAATTAGCCTTGTCATTTTTTAATTGTAGTACAAGGGAAAATTAAATTGTTATAGGAATCTAATTTGGGTGCCAAAATTCAATTGAAAAGTCAAACCCTAGAATAATTAGAGAAATTCAATTGATGAACAATAATCATGGTTTTACGGATGGTCTTATTGTGTACTTCTCTATTTGGTATTGCAATATGTTATCCTATCTTTGTAAATACAGTGTCTTGCATCTTCTAGAGTGAGTGTGGTAGTTTTGTACTTCTCTAGGTAAGAGTATTGTATAAGTGATCTGTTTTAGGGCAGAATACGGATCCCAATTTCTGTTGGTTTGATTGGAAGCTTAGGGCTTGCTTGGTTTCCAAAAAAACTTAGACCTTGAACTTTGTTGGATGCACTTATGTGGATACCTGGTTGATAATCTTGCTAGATTTGGCCGTGGACTTGCGAACCTGCACTAAAGTAGTAGTGTATGTTGCTCTTTTTCTGTCATCGCAGATTGTGTGCTGATTAGTTGCAGCTGCGTTCTTTCAAGGCAATTCTTTTTTGGAACAAGAGCTCAATATGGAGGGACTGGGGTAAGATTTTTGACTTTTTTGTTAGTAATCTGATCCTTGTGCGTTGGGTAGTGGCTTTCTGTTATGTTTATGTTTGGTTATGAAATAAAATTGTTTTTCAAAAACCTCAGAAAGTTACTTAAAAACCTGCAATATTTAGGCTAAAGCTGTGCTTTTTTACTTTACCATCTATTTTGTGTTTGTTGGCGACTCTCGATAAGAACTCTGTCAAGGATGTCAGGTCAGCTACTGTGATGTAACTGTTCAATATAGAGTTTACTGGTGCAATCATTTTAGATGTGATCTGATGAAGACGGGTTGTTTTGAGACTAAAGTTTACATTCTTAATTTAGTTGTGATAAATGCGCTCACTTGTAGAAGCTGCATGTATGAGATCTTGACTAGTGATGTTGGAATTGCATAATTAAATTAATGGACTTGCTGTATCAAACTAAATATGTGATTAGATGTGTATAATCAATACAAAAAAGCTATAGGAGACTTTAAAACACAATGAATATATGATTCGAAGTAGCTGATAGAATGACTGAAATATGACAGTAGAGACGTCAAAGTTGGATTTTTAGTGAGGATACGTGGCACCATAAGATCAATTTTGAGAAGTTCGGTGAGTTGTTGCCTTGATGGCACTTAGATATCATCAATAGAATCTACATCACAATAGGTCAATAGCAATTGATTGAAGCTTGGAATCTGATGTTTCTACTACCAGAATTCTCAACCCGATAACTTTCTGCACGTCGAGTCTTGTGAGTGGATTTGTTTAATTAATAATTAAGTGATTTGTTTAGTTACTGACCCATGTCTAATTGGCAATAAGTAATTCTGAATTTGTGAGTGGATTTCTCGTGACCATCATAATTAAGTGAAGTTGTGATGACTGATGAGCATCATAATACTTGTCTAATCTTTGTTGTGGTACTCGTTTCCTGTCCAGATTCCAAAATTTTCTTTATCTTTGGTTTATCCCTTCTTTTTTCATTTCATTTTCTTTTGTAGGTAGCTCAAAATCAGAAGTATAGATCAGTAACAGGGCTGCATTCCTAAATTCGTTTGGTAAGTTTGATATACCCCTATTCAACTTCATTTATTTAAGTTGCGATTGGTCATTTTGTGTGTGTAGTAATGATTAAGTTTAATCGCCTATGTCCTTGTTTCTTTCTTCAGTTGACAAAGACGGAGTATTATTTTTTTCTTGTATCAATCAATGAACAATCTATAATCTATACAACTTCCTGCTATTTGGTTAATACTTAAGATTCATTGATGGTAAAAAATTTGATATGTTATTACATTTCGATTTATTGGTGGTTATATTTTGGATTTTACTCAGGAAAAAATGAATAACGAAGATTTGTCTAAGGTGTGGTTGTTGAGAGATGATAGATCCGGTTTTATTAGAGGAGGTATTTGTGTGGGTATGAATGGACTAATTTTGACAACGTGTATAGATTTAAATTTAGATGCGGAAAATGAATGTTGGGGATCTGCTTATGGTTTGGGAGAAATAGAATGGAAACTAAGATTAATTAAGGGAAAGAAAAATGAAGGGTTTGATTTGGCGTTGTTTAAGGTTTATGCTAAAGATGGGGTGAATTGGGTGGAGAGTGAGGGTCCCTTCCCATGGGTAGAACTAGGAGGGGGTAGGGAGTTGGTACTAAACCGTGGTGAGGAGGTGGTAGGTGTTGTACACGAGGGCAGAGTCCCGTGGTCGTCTAAATTTGGACGAGTTTGTCGTGAGTTTGATGCTGCAAGGTTGATCCGTTTTCCCGACTACAATGACAGCGAAACTGTCATTACTCGTTGTGAGAAAGAAAATCTCACCGCGCTAGATGCTTATTGTGATCTCGAGAGAGTGTTTGCGGAACCATTTGCCCCCTTGTGCGCTGGCCTGATTGTGACAGATGACGATGATGGGGTAGAAGTGGTTAATAGTAGTGATGAAGATGGCAGTGATGAGGATATAGACGACGATGAGCCTGAATCTGATGATTACGGTGATTACAGTGACGATGAGGATGATGAAGGAAAAAGGTCTGTATTTGAATATTGGCCCAATGACTCTGACAATGATGGTTCCGTTGGTGGTGGTGGTGATGAACCCAGAATGGAGATCGAGACAAAACCATGGCGGAAGATGAACCACCTTCACCCCTATGTCCCACTGATTGAAGTCTCCGGCTTGGGTCGTGGACGAGAAAGTTTGGGAGCTGCGGTTTTCAGTGAGGGGCATGGTCTCGTGGGTTTGTACTCTTTCTATAAGGAAGACTATGAATATATAATTCCTCGTAAATTTCTAGAGTATTTCATGAGATGTTGATTCGTTCTAGTCGTTTTTTTAGAGTGATTCATGAAGGATGTTATTGAAACTCCTTTGTAATAATTCTTATAAGTATTAGTATTGTTATTGGACCTGATTTTATTGTAACTTGGTTTGCTTTGACTCCACGAGTCCGATGATATATGGGCGGAATCCAAAATGTACGATTGACTTTGATCGTGATGGCCTGAACTTCTTTTATGAATGAATATACAGATATGATATGAATCTATGATATATATTCATAGATTGCCAACATAACACTTGAGACGAATTATCGCATTAAACGTGTTTGGAAGCCTGATTCTTTGCACGAACCAACACCACGGTGAACTGCAAAAAAGTACACGAATATTGGGGGAAGCTCCAGAACTGTATGAAATTGTTTCATAATCCAATGACAGCAGAGTGCTTTCGTAGTTTCATCAGAGTAATCAAATGACAATGCAACAAAGAAATTTGTTGGTTGAAACTTGAAACTAAAGAGTTAGCTCCGACCCATGATCACCTTTTCGGAACCAAACCCAAACACAATATGGGTCGAACTAGGGTGGAATTCTGAATGGGGCAAGCTATTTGTCTTGATTATTACTCCTTCCATAAATAAATATATCACACGTTTTCGGATTACGAGGTGAGTCTTTCACTTGCTATGTAGTATCTAATAATCGATTAGTCAAAGTTCTAAAAAAAGTTATGTGTAGGGTCGGTTTGGACTTTTTGTCTAAGCCATTATGCAACTTTTTAGCATGCCGATTAGCAATATCGGTTGATAGACGAACGGAGGGAGTATATAAACCCGAGTATTCAAAACCCGAAAACTCAAAAGAGTAAAGTGACCGGTATTACACTAAAACATTTCCACTCCACGGTCCACTCTCCCAAATGAAACTCCCACTCCCTCTCCACTACAACCACCGTCAACTCCGCCGCTACGCCACCGCATACACAGCCAAAATAACCTCAACCACCAACCTCGGCCGCCAACTCACGGCGGAAGTCCCCTCTCAATCTCTCCCCTCCGACGCTCGCGGCTACACTCTTCCCCGGCGAGACCTAATCTGCAAAATCTCCCAAATCCTCACCACCTCCGCCACCCCAATCCCCGCCCTAATCTCCTTCCTCGAAACCCTAACCCTAACCGTAACCCTAACCGCCGCGGAATCCTCCCTAATCCTCAAATCTCTCTCCAAATCGCCCTCCCTCTCTCTCCAATTCTTCCGATTTTGCCCCTCTCATTTCGCCGGATTCCGCCACGACGCCTTCTCCTACAACCGCCTCCTCCTCACCCTCTCCCACCACCACCGCGATGACATATTCCGGGAGCTGGTGGGGGAGATGGACAAGGCCGGCGTCGCTGGTAATGTGAGCACTGTTAATATACTGATTGGCGCGGTGGGGAATGGCGGTGTTGAGTGGTGTTTCGAGGTGGCGAAGAAATGGGGATTGCGGCCGAATTCGTATACGTATCGGTGCGCTCTGCAGGCGTATTTGAGGGCGTATGAGACGGAGAAAGCAATGGAGGTTTATAAGGTGATTAGGAGGTCTGGGTTTAGGTTGGATGTTGTTGCGTATAATATGCTCCTTGATAATCTTGCTAAGAAAAATAAGGTAATTTTTTATTGTTACTGTATTTATTTACTGTTTAATGTTGGTAAATTTTGGTTTTACTTTTGTAATTTGTAGCTTATGTTGCTATGTCTATCATAATGTGAGTAGAATGTTTTGCTGAGAAATGTGGGTTGCATTGTAGTGAAAAGAAGTTCTTGGTGTCGAAAACGGAGGAGCCCGGATGATGATTATAGTTGTTACTGTCTAGTATAGTCCGAAAAATCGGAGTAGCTTTGCAAACATAGCAAAATGGGAAATGGGATATGGGAAATGGGAAGAAGTTTTTCAATTGGTTGAGTTGGGGAAGTAGTAGACGATCAAAGGTTTGCGAAATAGAAAAAGGAAAGAACTTTCTTTAATTTGTTAGGATGGGGTGGTTATTTGATGTACATTTTGACATTGCGTAATGTTGGATTGTTTTTTCGTAACAGTCAGTTTCTTGTTAGAGAGATTAGGGAATGGCATTTGGATGGGATTGGTAGGGAGTGTACGAGGTGGTGTATGTGAAGCAATGTTGAGTTCATTGTGTAGTGATGTAGTATCTTTGTTTCTTCAGGGTGAAAATGACTCGGTGTGAGTGACAAATCTGTTGATGTTGTGGGAAGGGGTAGATCATTGTATAAGCTGTATCTGTTTAAAGTACCTTGCTTTAATGTAATTGTCTTCCGCATTGTGATTGAGCTACTGAAGTGATCTTGTGTGCATACTGTCAAAAAGTTGAGGTTTCCGATTTGTATAATTTTGACATGAACATTGTGCATTGGAATGTGATGGTTATTTGAGTAGCTTGATACTTTACAAGGATTTGGGACTCACTAGACACTTAGACAGATCCCTCCTTCCCTTTTAATTCCTGAAGTGGAGAAAGTGATCGGATTTTTCAGCTTCTTCCTTAATTAGTGTCAGAAGAGCTAATATTGGGTAGCAATTCAATTTCTGAACATCTTGAATAGACATGTCCATCATTGAACTGGTAGGTTACATGCCGATTTGCCACCTTTGTTGACATGAGCACACAAGCCGTTAAGTTACCAAATGCATAATTGTGGGCCTGAGAGGGGTTAGCGTTGGGTTTGGACTAGAAATGTTTGTTTTGTTTCTATTCCCTCGACACTTGGCCAGTAATTAGGCTTACTATACTTGGTAGTTGGTACCCTTCTCATGAGTAGTCCCCTTGGAGGTTAACAGGGTTACTTTGTCCTCGTATATTTGAATGAATACCTGCCTGTACAGTCATGTTTTGCTATTCTAGTTCTTGGGCCTTCATTAAGAAGATGGAGCTGGTCTTGAAGTGTGGTTTCAATATCACCAGAATACTGTTCCTCTTTCGAAACTCCTGGTTAGTGCAATATTGATTTGAGATAGATCTGGATGTCTCTGCTTAGGCTTCTCAAAACCAGTAACATCAATCCGAGTTCACTTCTTAAACTCAGTTTAATAGATGACTCCAAACCCAACTAATGAATTAAATTGCATGGCCCAACTTGGTCCATAATACGTCACTGGGGCATCTTCTAAAGCTGTGACTTTTTGCTTGCATGCATCATCTATGATAAGTGAATGTTACTGTTCATGAGTGATTACCTCCTTGGATGGATAATTTCTGCATACTTCACTATTGTAAAAGGCGGGTTTTGTTATCCAGCATTTGTCCTCCTGGTCACAAATGTCTTGGTCTGCATTTTTATAGACGATGATGGTTGGTCAGCAGTAAAACTCTTAAGTTTCTATAGCTATTGGCTATTGATTTGCATATGCTACTCTATGCAGACTTTGTCTAATCTTTACCGAACTTTTTTCTTTTTCTTTTTTTTTTTCCAAATTTTATGCATAACTTTAATTGCTTCTGATGAACGTTTTTCTTCAGGTTGATCAGGCCTACATGGTTTTGGGCGATATGAAGAGGAAGTTCTGTGAGCCTGATGAGTATACATACACTATCATGATTAGAATGACTGGAAAGATGCAGAAGCCTGACGAATCCTTGGCATTATTTCAGGAAATGCTATCAAAGGGTATAACTCCTAACTCAATGGCTTATAATACAATGATTGAAGCACTTGCCAGAAACCGTATGATCGAGAAGACAATTTTTCTCTTTTCAAAGATGATAGAAAATAATTGTCGACCCAATGAATTTACGTACAGTGTTATTTTGACTGCTCTTGTTGCGGAAGGACAGCTTGGTAGGCTAGATGAGGTCATTGAGCTATCAAAGAAATTCATAACGAAAGCAATATATGCATTTCTTGTGAAGACACTTGGTAAACTTGGCCATGCTAGTGAAACTCACCGTCTATTTTGCCATATGTGGGCGTTTCATGATAAGGGAGACAGAGATGCATGCATCTCTATGTTAGAAAGCTTATGTAATGCTGGCAAAACAGTGGAGGCTATAGACTTGCTGAATAAGCTCCATGAGAAAGGGATAAGCTGTGATACTATGATGTTTAATATAGTATTGTCTGCTCTTGGCAGGCTAAAGGAGATTTCACATCTATATGACCTTTACGAAACAATGAAAACTGCCGGTCCTTCACCAGATCTATATACTTACAATATTCTTATATCTAGTTTTGGTCGGGCAGGAGAAGTTGATGAAGCTGTCAAAGTCTTTGAGCAGCTTGAGGAAAGTGATTGTAAACCTGATACTGTTTCGTACAATTCTTTGATTAATTGTTTGGGTAAAAATGGTGATATTGACGAAGCTCACATGAGGTTCCAGGAGATGCAGGAGAAGGGATTGAGTCCTGATGTCGTCACATATAGCACACTTATTGAATGCTTCGGCAAAACAGATAAAGTTGAGATGGCTAGCAGACTTTTTGATGATATGATTGATCTGGGATGTTGTCCTAATATTGTGACTTATAATATATTGCTTGATTGTTTTGAGCGGAGTGGGAAAACCGCTGAAGCTGTAGATCTGTATGCCAAACTGAAGCAACAAGGCTTGACTCCTGATTCTATTACTTACTCGATTTTAGAGCGACTCCAAAGTGGTTCACATCGATCATCAAGGGTTCGTAAACAAAATCCCATTACTGGCTGGATTGTTAGTCCTTTAAGGTGATTGAACAATATGCCACGAGACGTAGCTCTGTCAGAGGCTTGTACTCTGTTGCTGCCTTGATCTGAAACCTTGAGGTCATACTTCGGGTAATGGTAGACCTAACTTGATGATGAACGAATCTGCTGTTCACAACGTTAACAGTACGTGACAGGTAGTGTTTTGTGCTGTCATTGTTGAGTTGTCCAAAAGCAACTGCTTGGTTCAAATCAGTTTTTTGGACAACTGATAATCACATTACCTGATGGTGGAGTCAGAGAGAGCTGATCTTGGTTTTGTGAAGTATGAATCAGACGTCTTTATGCTGGAGGTCTATGGTTAATCGATACCACTTTCTTTCTTGACCGAAGGAGCAAAATTTCCTCTCATTCGTATACTGCAGCAGTCAATGACATTATTATGTTTCTTCTTATGGGCCGTGATCTCCTGAATTACGAATGCCTGGTAAGAACACAGTAGCAGTCGTAACCATTTGTTTCAGGAGAGTTCAATTGTTTCGATCGTAGTACAAGCTGGCTCTTTTTTGTGCAGCTTAGGAACTCTTCACCAGCTTGGAGGCACTCTACTCAGTCCTCACCAAGAGAGAAGCTCTTCGGCTTGTACTGATAATGACGGTGGTGCACCTCAAAGTCGGAATGTGGGAAGCACCAGCTGCCAAGACTAACGAGCCAGAACTGACTGGTGAGACATGCTCTCTAGAACTCACTTAGATGTCCAGGACAAATTTTGATTGTATAGGGTTAGGGAATTTGTATCATTGTCGTATTTAGGATCCTGTGGATTATAATTTTTTTGTTAGTATTAGGGGTTTTCGCATTGTGCTACAAGGGGCACTGTTAAGTTTCTATTGTAGACAATGTATAAGCATATACGAGTTATGACAACGGTTTCTTATACATTGTAAAATGTACAATTGTCGTGATGAGATATTATACATTGTTTCCTATAGAGTTGTAGTAGTGCTTTTGTTAGTTACATATTTACATAATCACGGCGAACCACCAGAATTACGAGTTTTGGTATTAGAATATCTTGATTTTGCGAAACGCTATATGAAGATGTCCTCTTCCAGGGCAATATACGATCTCAAATTGTAAAAAAATTACTGCTCTAATTTTGTTACTTTTCAGATGAACCCATAGATATTTTGTGCATGAAGTAGTCAACAGAGGGGTGGTGGCGCAGTTGGCTAGCGCGTAGGTCTCATAGCTAAAGTTGAGTGATCCTGAGGTCGAGAGTTCGAGCCTCTCTCACCCCATTTCTTTTTCATTTCTCATTGATCCTACATTTACGTGCAAATCGTTGTATTCAGAATTTCAGATCTACATCTTAACAAATCTTTTCTCTTTTCTTTTCATTGTATAGGTAAGTTTTCATTGGTCTTAGATGGTTTAGTCCAGTACTCATAGTCGTTCAAATGAAAATTTTATGGAAGCGGTCCGAAGTTTGGAGTAAATAGTGTTGTTATTTCTATCAAAACACATTGTAGATTACTTATCCATCATCATTATTATGAGATCAAAACTGACATATCTAATACGGAGTACTTTTCTAAGTATCTTTGTTCCAATTTCGCCATCATTCGAATGATATAACATATCTGATGTTTAGCCGAGTGATTTATTCCAGCGGTAGGAAAAAGAGTTCCCTAAATATACTTTAGTCGAATTGCCGAATTTGTATTAAAAGTAACGTTACTTTTCACTTGAACCGGGGTACCATTTTTGGAATAGTGGCCGATGGGGGATTCTTTGAAGATGCTCCCAACCGCCCAATCGAATTTTTACCCAATCAAAAACAACTGTTGGTAGCTCCCTGCAACAGTATTACTGCTCATCTTTACTCTTTGGCGTGCTACCATGCTCATCTACTCACTCTCGCCCATATTTTTCTTGACTTTTGCTCATTTACTTTTAGTTGGCCGGCATATCTTACCTTACAGGTTACAGCTCCTTTTCCAGCCCACCACATTAAATCCAAGCCAGTTACAAAAATGGCCTAGTTATGAACATGATCTCTTATATATATGCTGTTTATCATATATTCACATCTCACATGGTACGAACTTAGATAACACTGTTAAAATTGAGGCATGTTATATTATACGTTGCACGGTGCAATGCTCGTGTATTTAAAGGATTTATTCTATCGCTAAGTGCATATACTCCGTAAATACTATAAATCTATAACATAGAAGTACGTTTCTCGTAAGAGACTTATCTTCCAATTGAGGTCATAGCCGTCATAGGTCACTAAGCTTTGAACGAAATGAGCAATAACTAATTAACTGACGAGATCTTGGTCTAATGATTAAGAAACTTATAATGATTTCTTTGTAATCAAAGATGACTCAAAAAAATGTCCATGGCTCGTAACATTATACTGATTTCTCTTGTACCGACCATTGCGCCTCGTGTATTAATGAAGAAAGATGGAAGAATGTAAACCATGCATGATATGGTGATGGGAGGATGATATATAGATGGATACGCAAAGAGTCAGGGTTAGCAAAGTGAAAGAGGTACAATGAAAGTGACAAGGATCTACTGGGGACTCTGCAATAAATGGTGTCTTAGATCTTTATTCGTATGAACATTATTTATTTATTGCATGCTGCTGCTACTACTACTAGTAGCTCACTTATACTAGTGCCTATATATCGATCGATCAGTTGTCGTACCAACTTATGCATCACAATATGCAAATACTTTTGGGGTATAGTTTAGTTTATCAGGTGGACCGTAGTAACTTCTTTTTCACCCCTTCACCTACTACTTCACTTCATTCAGATCACAGGTTACTACTATATTGTTTGTATGTATATTTGAGATTCTATTTCTGTAAGTACTTTAAAAATGTTCAATTAGACACGAAACGATCACCATGAGTTTGAGTAATAATTTCTGAGAGAATGCCAATCAAACAAATATGTCTCACTCTTTTTGTTGTATGTTCTTGTTGTTGTGTTATGATCAATCGAAGTTTCTTTACCCTCTCTTCTTCATGGGTTGTACTGTATTTTGTGGGGTTCTCACATTGTGGTTATGAGGCTAGGATCTCACTACGGCCGGGTTCGGCCATGCCACGTCGGGTTGTTCAAAATTCAGATGAGAAATAATCGACAATAATATAATGAGTCATAGGTAGTCCAACTGAGAAATTCTGATCTAAACAGCTGATGATTCCGTAAATATAATAATTAAAAACGTGTGTGGAAATTTTATGTGGTAATTAAGGAGCGTCTTTTAGTGTAACTTGAATAGTGTCATCTAGAAGTAAAGCACATTTATATAAGTGTTATCCCTATGAACATTCCTTAGGTTTGACATGCGTTTCATGTAATCAGTGCTAAGTAGTTACAAATAAATGTCTCATCAACCAAACTGCGTGTCGGATGATGCGATCCCTTTTTGTGCACTGCTTATTATCCTACTATCTCTCATTTAATTACTAATTATACAAAAATGGAGTCTGCTTGACTTAACAAGACAGCTTAACATTTAAGGTAACCTATCTGTTATGACTTCTCACTATTTAGTCACCACCCTCAATTAAAGACTAGAGACCTCAACAAAAGTGGAAAATGTGTAAAAGTAAAACTTCAGTGACAAGACACAGGACTACAGTAGTGTTATGGGATGAATGGATGATCAAACAAACAAAAGCAACTAGTCCAATGAAGTATTTGAACACTATGGACACTTTGAGTTGGCTAAAATGATCCGATCCCTTGCAAAACACAGCTCAAATTTTACATTTTAGGTGGATGGTCAACTATAATCAGATGGTACATAGGATGATCAGGTCAAATATTTTAGCTAGGTTAGCTCAAACTACTTTCAAGTTGGCTTGTTATGTTAACCCATTATCTGAGCCTTAATTAATTGTCGATCATCTACTTATTAGAATTTCAGTTGAGATGGTTCTTTCTCAAGGTATCTACTAAACCCTCTCAAAAACGAGGTGTGTCTCAAATGACATTCTAAACTTACATCAATTCTGATTAGATTGTTATGGCCCGGTACGACTTTGCCAACTCCATTCATATTATAATCATATTAGTTTACTTGTTGTATCATGATTCTGATCCTTAGCTAAGCAAGATTCAAGAAAAAGTGGCAAAATTTTAGATCTTATGTCCGAATCTTTACTAGGACTAGCATCTTCATAGGTGGAATTGAGTGAACCTAAAAAAACCCTCACGTACATAGGAGTTCAAGTCAAATTAACATAAGAAAATACATCAGATAAGAGTAAATTTGTTAATGACCTAGTATATAATTTATACTTGGGAAATAAATGGTAGAAGTAGGGAGAAGTAGCTATGATGATTATGATGGGAAGGGAGTCGTAGGGGTTGCATAGGTGCGGACATAGGGACATGTCTGAGGTACGTCTCGATGGGACCGTGCGATTCAAGTTACTCTCTCATGAAAATATCAAGGAAAAGTTGAAATAATATACAAAGAAAACCAAAAGGAATGAAAAATGTTGATGTCAAACATTTTAGTATGGAGTTATGGATTATATAACACTCCATTATAGATTGAGAGTTGATAGAATTCTCGATTCAAATCGTCATATGATTGTAAACTAACGTCTATTAATACGGAGTATGACACAACCAAATGATCAACATGAACGAGAGTGAGTTGTGAACTTGTGATCGATAGTAAGACGGTGATGATGATCAGCCCGATTAGTGAGTGACATTCGGCAATAATAAGCTTTGTAAATATCCAAATAAAAAGTGATTCGAAAATCAACTCATTGCAAATATTTTGTATAACTTGACATCAATGATCAATGTTGATCGATGTAATTGTTTCTCAACTAACATTGAAATGTTTTGAACTCCAAAGTAAGAGTCGTGGACTTAAAAGTTAAAACCAAAACCGTCATAACAAAATCTTTTGAAATTACCTGACTCAATAATTAACAACAACAGCAAGTCAATCAGATCACGTTATAATAGCGCCAAAATGTCTGGACGATCTTGGATAATATATAAGTGGAATTCACACAAAATCATATATTAAATGTTTACAAAAGCTTATAAACCCATTTTTTCAATATGTGGATTATTTCTACTCATAAACTTATGCAAATTTTCATTATCATTAACCAATCATCACATCAACAAATTTGCACCAATTTTGTATAAAAGAGAGTTGCAAAAACATTTTTTTTTTACACTTTTTGCATGTATGATATGTCTCTATATAGATTGTGAAATAATCTTATTGGAAACGTCCCCATGATATATGAGCAAATAAGAGGAGAAAAAAAGAAGCAAAACTTGTAGCAGCTGCTTTACTTGCACCCTCAATTTCCTCATATTTCTCTCTCTCTCCTCATATCATATCATCTCATCATTCATCAACTTCCCAAAATATCATCACTACCCAAAAACCCCAATTACTCTCTTTTATTCCTTTTGCTCTTTCGTTGCCCTCTTAGGTTAATTTCATGCCCCCCTTTACTTCTCCTTCTTCCCTTTGCATTTATTTTCATACACACATAACACATTATTCTTCTTTGCCTTCCATTTTTTGTTGTCTACTTATTTCTTCATTACCTTGCTTTTTGTGTCACTCCCCCTAAACTACCACTTCAAAAGAATCGGTACTCGAGAACTACCGTACCATCTGATATTAGCTCAGTTGGTTAAACTCTCGATCACTAGTCGGTCGATTCATTTCCACCTCTTATACACTTACTTATTACCATCTATATAATAAAGATATGAAAACACATTTTATGTAACTAGATGTATACAACAACATTTTTGTTAATTACATAAATGTCACACTAGCAAAATCGATCACATAATTACGACTCTAGGGCAAGAAATGCTGCGCTCCTCATCATACAGCTCCGAGGAAGATCAAGATCATCATCTTCATCTTCATCATCACAATCGATCCTCGCCGTCTGATCAACCCCATCAAAACTACCAACATTTCCACTTCATTAGTACAACAACTAGTACACTACCATTTTCAGCATCATCATCATCATCCATACTAACACCATCTCAGGTGATCCATCCACGGCAGTTGCTAGTTACATGTGCTGAGTTAGTCTCACGGTCGGAGTTCTCGTCGGCGAACCGCCTTCTAAACCTTCTTTCGACCGATTTCGCCTTACAGACCGGCGACTCAACCGAGAGGCTTGTGCATTACTTTTGTAAGGCGTTAAATTTACGTTTAACACGTTACTTATCAAACACTTTTATCACAAACCCTAATACACCTCCTCACTATGTTCTTCAACCTGGACCCTCCATTTTCTTATCTCCTCAATACCCTTTTACCCCAACCATGGCTCATAATGTTACTCCACCACCTAGGCTTACTCCTGAAGGATTAGTTACCGCGGTTAGATATTCTTCTTACCTTAATCTTAACCAAGTTACCCCATTTATCCGATTTACTCACTTAACCGCCAACCAAGCTATTCTTGAAGCTGTTGAGGGTTGTCCGGCTGTCCACATCCTTGACATGGAGATCATGCACGGCGTCCAGTGGCCCCCGCTTTTGCAAGCAATCGTGGAGCGGGCAGCTACTCTGAGCCGCCCGCCCCCCACGATCAGGGTGACGGGGGCCGGATGGGACCCCGCTTTACTCGAGAGGACTGGGGATCGGCTATGTAAGTTTGCCGAATCCCTAGGTCTCGAGTTTAGGTTCCACGTCCTCGTGCTCCACAACTCGGAGATTGTGGATCACGCTGACGTGGTGGCAAATGCCTTACTAGTAGCTCACCGCCAAGGTTCCTCTGACGAGGCCTTGGCGGTAAGCTGTGGAGATTATCTCCACCGCCTCCTGAGGGAATACGATACCAGGTCCCTCAGGAGGTTTCTCCACAAGGTCAAGACCCTGAACCCCAGGGTCTTGACCTTGGGAGAGAGGGAGGCTGACCACAACCACCCTCTCTTCTTGCGTCGGTTCAACGAGGCGTTGGACCACTACGGGGCCGTGTTTGACTCCCTAGAGGCCACCCTCCCGCCGCAAAGCCAAGAGAGGGTGGCGGTCGAGGAAGGGTGGTTCGGAGAGGAGATTAAGGACGTCGTCGGCGAAGAAGGAGAGAGGAGGAGGGAGAGACACCAGAAGTACGAGTCATGGGAAGTGTTATTGAGAAGCTCAGGGTTCAAGAGTGTGGCGTTGAGTCCGTTTTCATTGTCTCAAGCCAAGTTGTTGCTCAGGCTTCATTACCCTTCTGAAGGTTACCAGTTACAGGTTCTCAGCAGTAATTGTCTGATGCTTGGGTGGAAAAATCGCCCTCTTTTTTCTGTCTCTTCTTGGCAATAATACCTAGCTTATAGGTGAAGTTATTAATTAGCTCCTAAATTTTTCATTATATATGACATTATATAAGTGGGAATTTGCATAAATTGCATGCATGAATTGAAGGTAAATGTATGAGGATCTTCATTTTTGCTAGGGTTTTCATGATTTACTTATTTGGAAATGTATTTTCTTTTGTAATTTTACCAAACTTTTGTTAATTTTAATTGCTGGTGGTGTGTTATTATTATTTGTTCAACTTTATGAATTTGGTGATGGATAATGTGCATAAAGTGGTAATGCTTTTCTCATGAAAGATACCTATCTAGAGAAGGTTGCAATGCTTTTAGCAAAAATAGTAGTAGTATGTCAAATGCTTTCTCGTAGCAATTGCAATCTATATTTGTAGATTAATTAAGAATATTCCCTCTATTTGACTGTTTAGGGCATCCAATTTCTAAGATTTTGTCAATTTTGATTCCTTGGAAAGTTGCTTTGTCCTTTTTGTATTAATCACCTCACTCGTGTGCTTCACTTCCACGTATGGGTTAATTAATAAGTCTACTGATTAGAGAGATTAGCTAATATAGTAGTTGTAATTGTTCTATGTATACACGTCGATCTGCTGATCTAAAATCTATATCGATTACAAAAATAGATCATGTAACAAGTTAATCAATGATGTTCAACGATGTACAATGATTAAAACTAGAAAGTCTCATGGTAATATATACAAATAAGTCACTTAATCATTTATTTTATTTATTTCTTAAACTAGAAATTGTTAGTGATAATAAAATTAGACCCTTATTATGAGCATTAGACATTTAGCAATTGACTTTAGTAATGGTAGTGTTAGTATTTGTCTCTATTAAGCCGAAAGTGCTTTTTGTCACTAAACTATATTGATCCACATAAGCGGATAATGAGGTATATTGTCTTGTTAATTAACATCAAAATAAACCTCTTTGTCTCCTTAAACTAGTGTAGCTATATGAAGAATATGCTTCTAGGGTTTATAATATATAGTCTTTCATACATATAAATTGACCCTTAGCTTTAGTGTGAGTAGGAGTGGTAAATAAAAATGTTGGTCGATCATTTCAATAAAAATAGCATCATCATAATAAATAAGTCCCCAGTAATATGGCCAAATGTCCCCTAAACAAAACCATGGAAGTTGTCAAAAAAAGAGGTAATGTTGCCCACTTTGCCTCCTATGCAAGTCTTCTGTTCTTTGATAATCTCCCAACAAGGGATCTTCCCTGTCCTCTGGTTTTTCCAAAGACATCATATCATCCTCTTCCTAATATCTGGTTTTCAAGCTAGCAATATTATTTGTTTACCTTAGATAGTTACTTATTAATTAATTTGTTAATTTAACCGGTTTGTAGATGCTTAGGATCCTCACTGTTTGCTAATGGCTAGGGTCAACTTGAATTCTCATCAATTCATTTTGGCGCTCTAAATATATACTATCTAGTACATACTAATTGTGTTACGTGAAATATAAAAGTTGGTTGTTGTGAGCGGCTCCACAGCTGCTCATATTTTTTATGTTTGTGACCACGAGCATATCCGCCTAGCTAGAAGATGGACGGATATGTTATTAAGACTCTCTCATATCGCAATTCGCAAAATGTTTACATCATGAGATAATCAACATGCATATGCAATATGTGCGAGAAGCATCCGGCATTCGACAATTCAAATGAGACCCTTTTCATAAAATCTCATATGAAACCGTTTATTTTAAAACGAATTTCAATCAAAAGATGCCACTGTGATTACTAAGTTACCTTAAATAGCACGTATACAATTGATATGCACTGCCTTGCATTGTAGCCACACTTTTTGGCGAAATTTGTAACTTGTTGTCGACATTAGTAATTGTATGTATGTGTATTCTTGCTATATAGTGAATTAATCATTAAGATGACATTTGGCGACTGATAGATTGGTGTTCCATGACTTCCATCCTGTTTAGAAAATCTACATAAATTTTGAGGCTAGAGTTGGCCAAATAAAGGTGAGGAAATGCAAAAATAAATGACAAGAAGAGTAGCACAAACAACAGTGAGTCCTCGTGTGCATTATATGTGACAAATTGACATGAAAAGACATACAGTATTACTCGAAATATAATGCAATGTAAACAGCGACATATTTGGCACATGAGCATGTATAGTATACAACATCAACATCGTTGCTCACTTATCACACGGAAAAGATCCTCTTCATTATTATTAATATATTCTTCTTTTTTGTGTACATATGCATAATAATGCATAGTATACGTTACTCCGATAGATAAACTTGAGGATATTAGGGAGAGAGCTTATTTCATAGAGACGGAATTCTATATATTGCACCCGATCATCAAAATACACACGTTGAGTGAAACCTTAAGTCATGCAATATAATAGCTCTACAAAATATCTTTGCATTGAATTAGCCTAGCTACTAACATATATAGTCACATAGGTAGTAACTTCTTATCGAGTTTGGAACACGTCTCTCATATACCTAGTCCAAATTGGACATAATAATAATAAGCAATATGAGAACCTAACATGTCTACTAATTTAATAACTCGCGTCGTGTAGACATGAGCATTTGCATAATCAAACAACAAAGCATAGCATTATATGAATTTGCGACTCGATCGATAAATCGACTACACGCTTTATTTATATTTCTTTAGGCGTAGATCAGATAAATTTGATATTGGGTGGATCAGGCGATGTAGTACATAGGATCAGGTAACTTGAAAGTTCTCAAACCAGCGTTAGAGCCCAATAAGTCACTCCATTGATCACCAATGTTCCCAATTATTCTGTACCCTTTCTTCTCAAGTTCCATCCTATGCATTGTTTTGTATTCCACTGATTTCATGTGTGATTCACTGCTCTTCCTGTCACATCAACTCACAATAAACAACCTCATCAATAATTATTCTTCAAAATAATTGAAATAATCTTGAATCATTATTTCTATGTGGTCTCATGCACTTTCAAGTGTGTCGATTTCTAACAATGTAATGGTTAGTCGTTAGACACATATAACATATGTTTTCGTCGTATTAGTAATCAAACATGTTTTCTAAAAATTTAATGGTCTCTTGAACTTTTATCGTATTAGTAATCAAACATGTTTTCGTCGTGTCTAACTACTAGCTAGATCTCTAAATTGTTCATTATATACGATTTTAGTTACGGGCATAGGTTGGAGGTGAAATGTTGAATAAAATCGATTTACGTACATCACAACTATTATGCAATTTAGATCTCTAGTGAACTTGTACGAATGTACGATTATGAATTGACTTTTAGAAAATAATGATGAAGAAATCAGGAGTACTTACTTCAAGATCATTTTGAGCCATTTGTGGTAGCCAATGTTTTTCATGTTGCGGGTCTTGGGCTCCCTAAACTCTTCGTGAGCACCGGTGAGGAAAACAATTTGGACCCCAAGTTCCAGCAGCCTCTTATACAAGCTACGGACCGACGGTATCGCTGGCGCCACGGCTTGGGCCTGCCATTCGTTGAAGCTCGATGCATTGTAAGGGAAAGCCCTGCATATATAGCCCATTATACAACACAAAGGTGAGGGTGCTATTTTTTTTATCGAACACCAAATTTAGCTAAATTAATATCGACAACTATACAAGATACTCATATACGAGTAAAATTTACCACTATTCTTTGAGTGTGGTGAGATCTAATTTGAATTTGATCTCGGCTAGTTTGAATAATTGTGTAACTACAATTTTGTTCGACATGATCCAAACTAATCTCGTCATTCTTAAGTTACACGAGTAGAGAACAAACCCTTATTGAACAAGGCCGAACTTTTATTAAGTTGAAAAGGGTGATACTGGATTTACTTGTCTAGATTATTTAGTACAGTATTCCCTCCATTTTATTAGGTTCTTTGAATTTGATTTGAATATGTGAGAGGAATTCAAACCAAATGCAAAAAACCTAATGAAATGGAGGGAGTATGAACAAACCAATTGTTTCTTGAATGAACGACATTCTGACTCTTACCGGTGGTTAAAACATCCCAACTACGACTCGTGCCGCTAAGCTAGAAGTAAACTTGCATATTAGAACAACTGGAGTAATAAATAAACAAAAACTCAGGGAGTCAGGGGAGCAAGCATTGAACACTCATAATTGGAGATGAGTATGACACTTTGACCCTTCGTTTTAGGTCAAAAATTTGATTTGATTTAATAATACAATAGTAGAGTCGGGCCGACATTTGGACACACATATAAGAGTAACATAGCAATTATAATAAGGATATGCTAATAGTAACTTGACATCTGTTATTATAAGTCACGGCCAATGTTTCCATCTTCGCATCTACCAACATTAATAATCGTAGAAGCAAAAGAATGGAGTACACGAAAAAGAGATGACATAGTAAAAGCAAAACAAAACTTACCCGAATCCAACGTTAGGCTTTGCATAGTATGGCAAATTCGAGAGGGCAGTCTCGTCAATGTCAAAGACCCAAATGTCTTTGCCTTTGTTAATCTCTAGATTATTGACATAATCTATAGCGGCAGATGCCACCATAGAACAATCTTTCTTATACTGAGCCCCTAGCATATAATGCCCTACATAATCCTCACATTCTTTAGGGACCGTCTTCCAATCCTGAAAGTTGTTCGTCTCGACTGCGAGACGCCAACTTAAACAATTTAACCCGTGGACCGGGTGACCTCCTGAGCCAGAATGCGGCATAAGGAGGTGAATTGAGTGGTGAAGCTCATGACTTTCACTAGGGGCGAAATGTGAAGTCGCTACGATTCCTACGAAGATAAGATAGAACATTGCTATAAGCCTCATGTTTGTTGACTTCTAGTGATGGTAGTAATTTGGGAAGCTTATGGCTTAAGACTTCAAGAAGCAAATGTGCGACGTATATAAACTTGCACAAGGTCCCCTTTATAAAGATTTGATTTTGGACCATAAGATATAAAGAAATGTTTTCGTAGTAATTGATTGGGAGTTTGATAGAGATACGTGAAGTATATATACCCGTGTTGTACGTACGTAGTTACGTGCATATATAGTCAAACAACTGTCATCGTGATTTACGTTGTAAAGGAGTAAATTATTAGGGATGTGCGATGTGGAGAATTAACATTTTAACCGTCCAAATTATTGTGAATGCAATGTGGAGAATTCAAGCAAATTTACCGTCATGCATGGACGTGTTAGACGCAGAGGGTGAAAACCTAAATCTCACTATCTGCTGATAAGTAAGGACACGAAGTTACCAAGTACGGACTAACGTAGTATGAGCAAATTTGGTCTAGTAAAGTTACGATAGTTTTCTTGCCATCATTCTGAGAACTTTTGCATACTGCATACATATTACTTCGAAAGTTAGGGGTAAACGATACACTCCATCAAACTCACTTTGTTGTTTATGTCCGCTAGACCGCTATGCCGCTATGGTGTGTAAAATACTAGTTCTACGCCAATGAAAATGGTTATTGGGAAAGATACCGAGTTATATTGACCACAACAACCTTAAATATTATACTCCGTAACAAATAAGAGAGAAGGGGCTTACAAGAACCGGCAGAAATCATAAACAAAAACAAAGATAACAATCTTTATTTTTACACAAAGGAGTGTAAAAATCAACATTTTGTATGTGAAAATCACCCGAAAGAGTATAGACTGTTGATAATAATATCAGTGCTTTAAGAAAAACGTGCATTATTAGGTTCGTCCTTCATAGACCATCGTCTTTGCCAAAAATTGAAAGGGTGGAGCCAAACTCTCTTGGCATCATTAATGCTATTGTTTTCTTATACACTTATTACGATTTTACGAGTCCAAATCAGGTCTCAACCATGTGACCAATCATCTACCAGTTGTTGAAAATTGCGCCACATCATGTGCGAGATTTTATTCGACGAAATTGTATCAACTTAGGGCAAGTGCAATGGGTGTTCTTATTTCTTGAGTTCTTCAATAAGAACCATGAAATATCAGTTCGTCCATTGCAATCTTCCGTTCGTACGTTCGTATTCGATCTGAGATCGAAATTACGAACTCAGTTCGTCACAACTGCCATAAATAAAAGCGTATTGGCAAAGTTAGCGCGTGGCCTCACGGATAGCAGATTGCACGCATGAAGATAAACGCGCTTGAGATTGTGAAACCCAATGTAAAACTGCTTGCAGAAAATAAAATAGGTGGGACCCCACTTCCATTTTGCCCGACACATTTGCCTTTTTTACTATTGTTTTGCAGATAATACTTGGAATAATGCACTTTTAAATATAAAAAAAAACAAAAATTACTGTGGGTCCTACAAAAAAATTACGAACAAGTTTTTCCATTGGGGACTATAGTTCTTATTCATTGGGATTTTAAATAGATGACGTGGAATAGGAAGAACTTAAAATAGAGTTCCTCCATTACTAATGCTCTTATCTGATTTTCATGAGAAAAAAAAATCATCTACTTCTACCACCTAATTTCTGCCAGCCTGAAAAGTCCTAGGGTTTTGAAGAGAAAAACTTGGTACGAAACTATGATTAACTTTCTGAAATATGACTTGAAAACTACAGCATAATGACATAATGAACAAATCTGATATCTAAACCCTCTTTGAACTCAAAATTTTGATCCGGAACACCATCGTCATTGAATGAGAACATATATGACCCAGGAAACAACTCAAACCTGGATCAAAACTCGACAACCAACTAATAGTATACGGAGTATAACTCGGAGACACTATTGACGGTCAAGTATTATTGTGTTACCCGTTCCTATAAAACACTACTCCCTCCGTCCTTATTTATCCTTCCAAGTTCAAACCCATCTCGTACAAGTTTCGAGAAGGACAATAAATAATTATCACCCATAACAATCTCTCTCTTCTCCTGTTCCCTACCCCCTCCCTCACACTTGCCTGCAATTTAAGAGTTAATTAAAACCAAACAGGGGCGATGAAAGCGTAGAGAACAAGCTGAAATAAGGAATACTCCGTATTACAGCTTGAGCTCTTTGAATACACATTGCGACATGGTGTATTCCCCGAAAACTCGAACAACCTTGATTGCATCAGTTAGTTCTTTAACTATATAAATGAGCAACAGGTTAAGGCTGGTTATAATCCTTTACAAAGCAAGCCAATTCGCAGTGTGCGACGCTTCTGAAGTGAACTCTCCTTGGACTAGGAGGCTAAGACTACAGATAGCCAGAGGCATACAACAACATACAGAGAGGAACTACGCCTATGATCAGATTTCGGCCCAATATAAGTTTCTGCACACATACAAAACACACGAAGCCACACGTCTGCTCTTTGCTAACATCAGAATATCGGATAGTTGTACACGGCCTGCTCAACGTTAATCAAACTGTTCAAATGGCACACGGACAAACAACTGCCCATGCAGTGTCACCACAGCAGATGTCTGATGTGGGTCGATTCTTGATGGTAAGCTAACAACCTGATAGAAGAAAAAATGAGAGAGAAATATCAACATAATAAGACATAAACCTAGTGTCTCCACAATAAGATTTTGTTCCACAGTAAAAACACTACATAAATGAAGCACACAAGACGGTTTTAGAATCCCGGGAACCAAAATATGGCCGAAGTTTAGGAAATCGAATTTCTCCTGAAGCAGTGAAATCACTAGCTAACACTCAGCATTCAGAGCCAGACAGTAAGTCGCACTGCTTTCTCAATGCATCAAAGCCAGACAGTAGACCAAGTATATGATATTTTAATTTTTAACAGCTCTGTGGCGCTGATAAAACTTGGACCAGAAATAATGCTGAGAGTTTTTTTCAAATAATGCCTAGAAGTTTGGCGTAATCAACTTTTTGAAAATTATGCCTAGAAATATTTTAGTCATAGTCAGGAATGCTGATACATACTTCGTAGTCCACACTCAACCAGTCTTAATAAGAGTAAACAAAAACAATAATGCTGTTCATATGAAATATTTCCACAATCATCAGCTACCTATGACTGTCCTTTGAATAGATCTAGCATTATACCTTTTTGAAGGGCGTCACATTCCAAGGATTGTCGGGATTTTCCGGCTCACCAGAAATAACCAATCGTCCTGCTGGATCAGACTGGACACGTACCTGCAAGCAAACACATATCCACTTAAGCTTTCTATAACAAACATTTCAATAACAATGATTCTACATACATCAACCAACTACCGCAATAAGAGGAGAGAAACTATGACATCACATTCCCAAGATTGAGCAATCATTTTATTCTAGTAGTGAAATTCTAAAAACACCAACGAATAAGAAAAGACAAGAAACCAAACTATATAGATAGCAGCTTAACTCTCATCAATTACAAAGAGATGCAGGAAGAACAATAAAAGCTATCAATCTATCATCAAGTCAGCAAAGTCGCCACCAGAAATTATCACAGATAAGCATCCACATAGCACAACCTTTTAGATCATTTATCATTTACTAGACATAGAAAATTGACCAGCTAAAAGAGAGAACAACTTGAATGCTCTCCGACAACATTAACTTCAACTGTATTCATGCACAAGAAAGATCAATCCCACCCGCTAGCTACAGCTTAGACATGTTGTGCTAGTGCTTTCCTAATTAAGTTGCCCTATTTTTCTCAAATACTAGTGCCCATATCCTTCACACGCAATATGTCGAGATTCCAGTAAAACATTAAGACAGCTCACTCAAACTCACTACACAAGTCATTCCTTTCACTTCCCTGAATCTCAATCATTTGCACCAAATTTTGCATTATGAAAAGCAGCCCAAAGGCCTCACAACATTAGGCTCTACCTAACTTTGGACCCATATCGCCTCAATCTGCATGATTGCAGTGGATGCCGCACTCCAAGTGTTCATTCATTGTGACCAGATATTTACTAACCCATAAACTTTGTTCATCAACTGCATCATAATCAACTGACTATCAATCTATTTGGGTATTTTCCCACAAATATTCTTCTTATTTGAAAAGATGTACCAACCAACCCATAGAAAAAGAAGATAGTAATATTAATAGTGAAACAAGATAAACTCAAAGATTTGGCACACCCAGCAACAACATATCAAAGATAATATAGCAATTGAGGACAGCATAGTCACTAATTGACTAAAGTCCTTGTACGGTTGGAGCAAATATTTAAAAAAAAAAAAAAAAAAAAAAAAAAAAAAAAAAAAAAAAAAGATTATTACTCCAGACAACAACAGTGAGTATAGATGCCCCTGTACGCATGAAAATATATTTCATCGTAGAACTCCTATTAGTAGCCTAATTCATAACTAGTTCTCTATTCAACATGAAGCAACATGATTTTCTGGCCTAGAGCTCACACGGAATTGAAAAATCTAGTTAAGTAGAGTAGAAGCATCTTAACAAAAGAAGAAGCACCAAAGCTTACACACAGCCTATGAAGCTATAGGTAAAAAAGAAAGGAGTCACACCTCTTCGCGCAGAAGCCCTGGAACTAAAGCATAGACCTCATAACAGTCTCTCTGATACAAAATTTTCAAAACGAACACATCAAATTATTAATTGGAAAGAGTTTATCATTCTCACAAGCAGATCAACAGTAAGAAACTTACAGTAGCTCGAACATTGATCTTCACCCAGTCAGCTGGAGATCCGATGTCAATGACTGTAGCATCCGAACTAACAGAAGGGTAAAACTAAGTTAGGAAAATTTAAGGCTGCAGGAAGGCAGCCGAAGCCAAATTTTAGAATCCTCCATACAAACAACCAACTAGGAATGCTTTGTTTTATATTAAAAATGACATCACAATGGAAACTCCTTGATAGCATGAAAACGATGCCTACTTTATCTCATATCTTAAATAAGTCTACAACAATCTGCTGCCTGTGATTTTATATCCTCAGCCAAAAAGAACTGTGGTTCACAGAACACCCAGATGACAATGTGAGGCCTTAATAGACACCTACATTTTACACTCATTTCTTGAGATTTGTTTCATGCCAACTACCTATGGGACCTGTTTTCAGCTTAGTCCAGCATTGACAACAAGTGAAGGTCTGCACAATGTTTAAAAATCTCTCAACAAGAAATGAGATATACCAACCAAAGTTACATATTCTATCCTGCTTTCAAAGTTTGACCTTCAAGAAACAGCATATGAGACAGAATCACGGAAAAAAATGCTGGCAACAAAGGGATTCTTTAACCCTCGGCAAAAATAGCATGAGCAAAACTTAGTGATCATTGTTAAAAAACATTGAGCATTCTTAAAGACTTAACTGGATTTTTGGCATCTTCATCTGTGCCGACTTAACAGCATCATCAGTAGAGGATGCTTTTTTACGTTTTAGAATACCACCTGCAAGAATAAATAAATAAAAATCTTTTCAATACAATACCTAGTTGCAGGAGAACAGAATTAATAATAGCTTGTTTGGATAAAGGATTTGCGTGGAAGTGGAGGAGACGTTGAGGGACAAATCCAATTTCACTTGTTTTGTTACAAGATCTGAACTTCTGAAGAGGGGAAGGAAGTTTGAAATATGTGGTGGTAAATGGAACCCCACAATTTCCTTCCCTTTTCTTTCTCCACTCCACTTCCTTCCAATATCGAAAACCAAACAGTGTGTAACACTATTTAAATGGAACGTGATCATGTAGGTAAGATAAGTGAAGAAGCAAAACCTAGGCTTTTCAGGGGCTTTTCTTTCTTGCTCCCGGGCAAAGAATTCTTGTCCTTCACGAAAAGCAGAAGAAGAAATAGTGAAAAAAATTATGGAAACTAAATAATATATTCCAGTTTTGAGCACCGGAGCAAAATGGTTTAAATAAGAGAAGTGATAGGATATATACCTTAATCACTGGATCGCTTACTTCACCATTGTCAAGAATCCGCTGCGAATGCCATCCTTGCATAGCACGAGCTGCAGCATCCCTACGTGCCCTTCCTGATCCAGGTGCCTGGAAAGCCAACATTTATGAGCATAGAAAACTAGGAAACTAATGCTTAATGTTTATAGACAGCTCTTTTCAAGAAAGACAAGATAGCTAAAATGCTAGTTCGTGGAATGGAAGAATGGTAGGAAACAACACAATGACTGCGGCTAAAAGTCAAAGACTCATTGACTGAATTCTGCACTTAATACAAATTTTAAGTTTGTTAAAACATTGCCAGGAACAACTTTTTTTTCACTCAAATAGTTTCTGGATTAAAAACTGGTACATTTGAAAAGTGTCAAGATTAGGCACATGTTCTACCAAAGCAAGGAAGCATTTTAATTGCACTGCGATACACTACTACCAAATAGAATTTCAGCAGTCATAGATACCTGATTATCAGCACTCATAGGTATTGAGAGAGAAGCAGGGAGACCAGAACCATCTGCACTTGTCCTATATCTCTCATAATCAAGAAGTGCCTACAAACAAAAACCATTGCAAATTACAGAAAGAGGTTAACAACGGCCGATGATCTGATTTATCATCCAGTTGAAAAACAAACAAAAACTGTCCGACAACAACGAAACAGGAAACTATGTAGCACCAGCCCATCATTTCTTCAAGTATCAGCGCATAACACTTAAGCTACGATACAGATTTTAAAGGATACTCCAATTTTAACCAGCCAACACAAATCTATTCATGTAGTAGCCAGGTATGACACCCAGACAAATGACCATGACAATTGACAAGCAATTGTAGCCATTTCTGAGTAACAAAATCAAGGAATATAAGGGACAAAAATTCTCCGATTGGCAAAATTAATTTTTTTTTCATAGCAAGTAAATATGTAGAAGAACGCAGTGTTGAAAACACCATGTCGAATTGAAAGCCAGGAAGCAAATATAAGAAGTGGACAGTTGAAGAGAAATATTCAAATTCTTTACTGATGACTCCAACATCCACTCCACAAGCACATAAGATATTTCAGATCTAGAGAAATTCAGAGAAGGTCTCAAAGAAGACGGTAAAATGTATTCTCAACATCATCTACAAACCTAGAAGCAGTGAACTATATATATGAGTACTTAGTTCATTGATCCAGGTACTGCATCCAACACAGACTATTGAAGCTTTATTTAGAACCAGGTATATGCAAAAGTGGAACCTCCACCAGACAAGAAATAAAATTTCCCATGACTTGACAATTATTTATTTCTTCTAATATTTGCTTGAAAGATACAGCTACTGTCTGATACAGGTCTACCACAGCAACATTTAACATTGTACTAAGTTATGAACAGAATGATTCCAGAACTCGAAGAATATAAAATTAGACAATTTACCATTACAAAAAAAAAAAAAAAAAAAAAAAAAAAAAAAAACAATAATAAGGCAAGAAGTTACCTTCTCATAGAATATTCGAAATGTCCAGGAAACAGTGGTGCATGTTCTGACAAAGCAAACAAGGAAAAAATGTATCACAATTCCCAAACCAAAGAGCCATGGGAGCTAACAAAAGGTATAAGGTATTCAGCAACCCCCTGACAATAGAATACATAATGCAAACTGTAACAGATAGTGAATGTTCAGATATTGATTTTTCCAAACCTTTGCTAGAATCCAATTATAACTCCGTATGACAAAAAGAACATAACATTCTCCACTGAGACTCCTTTCGATTTTCAAGATCCTTAAAAGTTCCTTTGGCACAATATGACAATATTTAGGAAAGAGAGTGGAAGTGGACGGCTTTAATTAACAAGAAAAAAAAACATAAACAGAGACCATGTGATTACATTCTGCACTCGATTGTTTGTCAATCCAGTAGAATGTCCCAAAAAGAAAAGGGTTAAAGAATCCAGAAAACTGGAGGGAGTAGTTGCTAGGTAGCAACATATGATCAGTTAGAGGAATTAAAGATTGGGCGAGGAAAGTTGTTGAAGTCATGATTAAATTAGGTAACATGTTCGAAACCTATGTCAAACCTTGGCACGTAAGTCGGAAATTTCCTCTGAAGGGAAGAAAAGACATTGCTTTAGGAACTATGGTGTCATCTACTTCAAACAACAAGATCATTCCAATGCGGCGCATTGGATTTACACTTCCAAATATTAATGGTGTCTTTATATCACATTTACATACATTGTTGTCAGCAAATTTACCCACCAACACATATGAAGACATTATAAAGGAGGGAGGTTTGATGCATTACCTAGGAGGTCTGAATGATTCTCCAATTTGCCGCCAGTATTTACAATTTGTCACCTGCATACAAAAAGAATATAATTTGATTAAATGATAGCAGATCAAAGTATAACAGCACTACCCAAGGACAAAATGAGAGGTCACAAATAATTGGTTTCATTGTATCTGCTACCCCACAAACAAACAAACAAACAAACAAACAAACAAACAAAAAAAACGGAGGTGTTCTCCCTAGGATGGATAAGGGATAGAATTCTGTTAGGGTGTTGTAAACAGTGGAAGTTACAGCTACCGTTAGTTGTTAGGTTCAAGGAAGTTACTGAATCACACCAATACTAACTTTCTCACACTCTCCAACAAAACAGTTTGACTACACTTTCTGAATTACTCCAAGGTATGTCCCTGATTGAAAAGTTTAAGGAAAAGAAGAAAACTGCCATCATTTCTAAAGTTATCTCTATTTCGGCCATTCGGTTAAACCATATTTAGTTTCAGATTGCTATAGAAAATGAGTAGCAATTACCAAGCTAATCCAACCATTACAGCTATCAAAGCAGTAACCAGTAAAAACTGAAAAACATTAATAATCATCACACCTTATCATAGCCGCCCAACTGCAAAACAGCTCTCCAAAGCCTGAGAAGTGAGGGGGGCAAACATTAAAACTATATCAGCCTCAATACTCCTGCACGGCTACACTACCGCCAAATAGCTAAGAATTAAGTAACAGCAAGCTGAGCTACAAGAAAAGGTTGATACAGCAAAACAAGAAAAGGCCATCAGAAACGTACTTCAGCAAGTTTAAGGGTTCTTGATAGAACTTTGGTGGCTTGAAGTCCACACCTCTCCCTTTATAGAACTTATGGAGCTCCATTATGAATGCGGCTTGTTCTTTTTCTGTTCCTGACTCCCCTCCACCTGAAGTATCTGTGTCAAACATGAACAATCTCCTGCTCTCAGCACTTGTGGGACCCTCTTCCAACTTTGAGTCATCTTTCAATTCTTCTTCTTTCATGTGTTCTCCCTTCGTGGCTGGGGAAAGAGCTTTGAGAGATGCTCCTGCATCAGTCCTGGATATAGTTTTATCGCCAAGGCTCTGATGGTTGAGTGATTCCGAAACTTCTAATTGTACACCATTGTCATCATCGGTGTCGGGTCTTACGGAACGCTTTTCCTCATTCACTGGAGACTTCTGAGTTGATACCAAACCACTTTTAAAGGAGGCTATTGGTACATCAGGGTCTACACGATTGTTTACCCGCCAGCAAAGAAAGGGAAAGAGAGACAAAGAAAGGGGGAAATTACATTGTCAGTACAGGATAGAAGACTTCTCATATAAAACCACAGAAAACAATCGATCAACTTCCTATGTGGGAAATCAGCAAGATTGGTATTTGGTTGTACTAAGCTTCTGGCAGATTTAGTTAGTCTTACCACCATCATTCTCAGCTTCATCAGCAGGAAGATTTGTGTTCTCATCAGAACTCTTTTCGCGAGAACTCTCAACGTGCAACTCCTTTTTACGATCATCTGGCACATCAACTACACTAGTTTGCAACTTCTTCTCTTGCTCATCATCCTCGTTCTCTGATTCTTCTGTATCTTCATCTTCGTCATCATCTTCATCATCTTCTTCTTCTTCCTCGGCTTGACCCTCTGCCTCTACTTCTACCTCTTCCTCGTCAACCTCTTCCTTGTCATCCCCAGGTTTCTGTTCTTCCATCTCAATTTCTTTCACTGCAACTGGATCATTGTTTACTGATTCAGGCTTGTCTTGAGAAGATTGCTCAACCTCCTTCGCCCCAGTCATAGATTCAAGTCAAACCTTCAAAAAAATTCTGTCACAAAAGAAATAAGAGTTTGTTAGTAGATTCCATATGTCTACAGACACACAGCAAGAGCCACATATTGGAAAATGGGGGATCTATTTACCTCTACTGGATTACAAGGCACATAAAAAACTTTTAAAGCAGCCTCTGCTTTTAGTCTCAACATTCCAAATACATCATAAAGATAACCGTATCTCTCTGATAATATACATTATATATGAGTTGCACATACTAATAGATCTCGAATTGGCAGAATGTTACTTAAAAGCTTGCCACACATAGGTCCCAGCAACAATTCAATGGTTTCTAGCTTATATTGTCAAGAAACAATTATGTGTAACACAGAAGAGAACTATGCAAAAGCTTGTATCTTTTAGCATTTAATTTCCAATCGATCAACAAACTTCATAAATCAAAACACGCATGCATCCGAGGCTATCTGGGGGCTATTGGTAAGTTCTAAGTATCTGAGTGTATCAAGCACCTAACACAAGTAACCTAAGACTAGATAATCACACCTTCCAATTATACTAGTCTCGCTTGGTCATATGGCCTGCGAAAATCGATAATAAGATAGTGATGCATAAGTGAAATTACTAACACTGCTCAACACAAATAAAGTCCTAATCTTTTCTTTCATTTTCCCCTGCCATCTTCCTGATTAAACACCAAACTTCGCCGTATTACCTCACTGCCTAAAATTCTAAAAACCTAGCCCATCTCCGATTTTCGACAGCTTATCGCAACAACAACACCAAACAAGTTTCTAACTTTCTGCTTCAATTACTTCCTAATTTTTTACCTTTACATTCAAACAAGCGCATCAAATCCAATTAGCAAAAGAAATTACAATAATTTCAATCGACATATGTTCTCTTCTCCCCAAATTATATGTCACCGTAACAATTCCATTCAAAAAATTGGTTAAAACAAAAAAACAAAAAAAACACCAGGAAAATTGGAGATTAGGGCAATTAACCTGGCTAATTATGCACCAAAATGAGAAAGATCGCAACTTTGATATATAATTAACCAAATTGTGAGTCACCATAACAATTCCATTCAAAAAAATTGATTGAAACAATAAAAACACCCAGAAAAAATCGAGATTAGGGCAATTAACATTGCTAATTATGCACCAAAATGATAAAGATGACAACTTTGAACTATAATCAACCAAATTAAGTTAGGATTATACAAGAAAATGGAAGAATTACAGCATAAACAGAAAAATTACGGGTAAAATTAATCAACAAATGAAATAAAATAAATAAAATTGGAAGGAATTAGGGTAAATAAAACGAAATTAGTACCTTTAATTGAATGATGAGGGAGGGGAGGAGGAGAAGGCGGCGGCGGCGGCGGAATTGTCGCCGGAAAAAGGAAGAAATCAGAGTGAGGTTTGTGTATAGCGGGAATGGGAAAGAGAGAGAATGTGCAGAGTTGAGCTTCAAGTGTAACAAAGAAGCTTTGATTTGTTAAGAAAAAATGAAGTCTCTTTTTTTGGTCAAATCTATTACTTTAAATAATTGCGTACATCTATTCAAAAAAAAAAAAAAATTTGCGTACATAAATAACTGACGTGTATATCAATTAAATTAAAACCGACACGTGTACAAAATATAACATTTGATTGGTCCAAATATTTCCATGTATTCCAATGCTATCTTAACATCAAATAGTACGGAGTATCTTTTATAACCAAAAATAAATCATAGAATATCTTCTATGAAAAAAAAAAATGACGTGCTATTTTTGTAAATATCTTGTCATCAAAACAAAAGATATGATGCATGTGATCTTGCACACATTAAATTGAGTTTCAAGCATGTCATGAAATACATACAGTAATATCGTTTTTCAGTGGAATTTTAACGTTTTTTTTTTGTAAGAAATTTGGGTTTTTTATTCATCCAAATATGGGAATAAAGATCTTACAAAAAAATAACCACTAAGATGCTTATAACAAGACTTTTAGCATCTCATCATAGGCATCACTACCCTTCCAAGCATAAAGCCTAATACAAACATACATTTTAATCTGATTCACTATCCATTCTTTATCATGGTGCTTTCCTTGGAAAATTCTGAAATTTCTCTCTATCCAAATGCTGTAAACAGCTGCATTTAAGCTCGCTTTTGCCCATTTCGTTGTCCAATGCCTCCTTCTCTTCCTTTTACTGAACCAAATGAGCTCTCTCTTGAGGTCCCAGGTCCTTTTCCTGATGCCCAATCATTGCAAAATGTCATGCCATATTGCCTTAGACATTTCACAAGAGAAAAACAGGTGCTTATAGCTTTCCTCTGCCTTTTCACATAGAGCACACCTGTTCACAAGCTGCATTCCTCTCTCTTTGATCTTATCCACTGTGGCCAGGCAGTTCTGCACAGCCAAAGCTGCAATGAAGCTGTGCTTGGGCATAGACACTCCATCCCAAACTGCTTTGTGCCATTCCACCTTAGTGAACTTACTTCTAAAACAATCATATGATTTTGCAGTGCTGAATTTACCAGAATTACTCCAAGACTGCACCATGCTAGCAGCATTCCCATGGTCACCTGCCTTTAGCATTATTTCATCCCTGACTCTGAGAATGCCTTTCCAGCTTTCAGAGTCAGCAGGTTTCATCTGAATTTGCCAGTGGCTTTCCCTTTTCAATACATAAGCTCTGATCCACCTGCACCAGATGCTTTGATGGTTATTCTCCAGTCTCCAAAGCCAATAAGAAAGCATGGTTTTATTCCAGGCCAGAACCTCCTTTATGTCAATGCCAGCTTCATCCCTAGGAGAAAGCATGGAATTTTCACGTTATTATTTGTTACGGAGTATTATATATACTAAAGACTAAAGTTGTGACATGTGTGAGAGTGTCGATTAAGGAAAATATCATTTTGATTCAAACTTAAAGTTGATCAAGCCAATTTGAAACACAATTTCACAATATCATTTAAGAAATGTGACGGGTGTGGGAGTGCCGATTAAGGAACCTAGATAAGAAATCCTCGAAGATTGAGGGTTGGCTAGAACATTTGATTGGGGGTGAGTGGCATCGAATAACATGTTGTTGAGTCATAGGGGGGTTAGCTAATGGATTGAATCGAGTCGGGCGGTCAATTAGGAAAGTTCATGGTGTGGGCGACAATTGTTACGTTCAGGATCGTATGTACGAGTTAACAACGGATTTTGGGAATGTCTAAGAAAATTGATCGGGGAGGGGGCCAACTAAGAAACTTGTCAGCATTATAAGGGTTTAAGAGTAAAAAAGTCAACGGGTGGTGAATGCGACGAGTAGGAGATCAAATATGTTGGTAAGATATTAGGGAGGAAAATCAAATGGTGAAGATATGAGAGTTTCTAAATTTTAGATTCTACTTAGTTTTTAAAACAAATTAGATCACTCTCAAGTAAACATGTTAAACAGGTTAGATCAGGTTAAATATTGGTCACGTTGCTACAATGTGGATCAAACACAAGTTCAAATGGCGTTGGGGTTTGAATACGGGTCATGATTACATTTCCACGTTTTTTTTATAACTAAAGTAATATTATAGTACTATCCCGCCTTTTTCAATGTAGAATAATAATAGTATGTAATTAGATTTATGAGTGTTAATTTTTATTAAAATTTCTATTGAAACAACTGTAAGACCAAAATTATTTTTTAGATCATTATCTTAATTTAATATATTTTTAATGTCTTTAAGCATTACTTGCCTTTAACTTTGTCCTAATTTTTTTTTAAATAAAGCTCAACGAGCCGATTTGTGTTTAACAAAGAAATTCGGGAAACGAACTGATCTGATTTAGAAAAAATGGGTCATGACTTAGAAAAAAATAGGTCCGAATATATTTAGGCTGGTCTACAGAAGTATAGAGAATACACAAACCAAATATTGTTGGTCATAAATCGTTATCTGTCAATTTTGCATTGTTTTAAATTCTTATCGGTGTTACCATCTCAATGAATTTTAAAGTATTTGTCAATAAATAGGTTTAAATTTGCAAATGTTGAATTTTTTAAATTTTTAGAAGTGACATGATATGGTAGTATTTTTACATTAATATTTAGAATTCCCGTACATTTGCACGGGTAGATTTTGTAGTAATAATACTAATAGGCTAACAAATATTCTTACAAATGATACGTGTCACAATGAGAACAAATTTCTGTTAGTTTTTGAAGTTTAAAATCACGTAATGAAAAGAAATTAATTATATCATTAATGGAATCCATTTATCGCTACGCTACGTCCATTTATGTTGCGCTATACTAAATAACAAGACATTATGTATATGAAATTGGTCTATTAAGAGTCCCGTGACAGGTGGTGGGTACATGAACCCTAGAGTAAGGCGCCTGAGAAAAACCAGAAGACGCTGGAGTGCCATCAGACACGCCTCATCCTCTTGAGTGAGATGGAGGTTGAGGCGGAAGTGGGAAGTGATGACCCCTCGGAGGTGGAGGCTCAGTAGACCAGGTGGTGGTGGGTACAGAAATCCTACAAGAAGACGCTGGAGTGCCACGTCCCTGAAAGACGGATGCTAACGGTCGTCGCTCGAAGTCCTGGCACAAAGGGTTGCACATGCGTGTGCCATCACCCAAGTGAACAGGCGGAAGAAAGGACGCGCCCCAATGTGCCTTTCCACTTAAGTGAAATGGAGGTTGAGGCGGACCCCTCGGAGGTGGAGCCTCAACCCCCTGAGGTGGATACGGATTAACCCCCGGAGGTGGAGGCTCATCCCACGAATGAAGGAGGTGGAAAGTGAGGAACCCTCGGAGGTGGAAACTGAGCTGGAGGCCCAACTCGCCGAGGTGGAGGCTCATCCCCCGGGTAATCTTGTCCTTGACTTCTTTTCATGACCCTGGAAAAGAAAAAATTTTACCTTCACATTAACAAGCGCATCAAATCCAATTAGCAAAAAAAAATTACAATAACTTCAATACATATGTGCTCTTCTCCCCCAAATTATAAGTCATCGTACCAATTCCATTCAAAAAATTGATTAAAAAAAAAAAACACCAGGAAAATTGGAGATTAGGGCAATTAACATGGCTAATAAAGTCCTAATATTTTCTTTCATTTTCCCCTGCCATCTTCCTGAATAAGACCAAACTTTGCCGTATTACCTCACTGCCTAAAATTCTAAAAACCTAGCCCATCTCCGATTTTCGACAGCTTCTCGCAACAACAACACCAAACAAGTTTCTAACTTTCTGCTTCAATTACTTCCTAATTCTTTACCATTACATTCAACAAGCGCATCAAATCCAATTAGCAAAAAGAATTTTCAATAATTTCAATCGACATATGTTCTCTTCTCCCCAAATTATAAGTCACCGTAACAATTCCATTCAAAAAATTGATTAAAACAAGAAAAATACCCGGAAAATTGGAGATTAGGGCAATTAACCTGGCTAATTATGCACCAAAATGAGAAAGATCGCAACTTTGAAATATAACTAACCAAATTGTGAGTCACCATAACAATTCCATTCAAATAAATTGATTAAAACAATGAAAACACCCAGAAAATATCGAGATTAGGGCAATTAACATTGCTAATTATGCACCAGATGACAACTTTGAACTATAATCAACCAAATTAAGTTAGGATTATACAAGAAAATGAAAGAATTACAGCATAAACAGAAAAAAATTACGGGAAAAATTAATCAAGAAATGAAATAAAATAAATAAAAATTGGAAGGAATTAGGGTAAATAAAATGAAATTGGTACCTTTAATTGAATATTGAGAAGAGGGGAGGAAGAGAAGACGGCGGCGGTGGCGGAATTGTCGCCGGAAAAGGGAAGAAATCAGAGTGAGGTTTGTGTATAGAGGGAAGAGCGAGTGGGCAGGAGAGAGAATGAGCAGAGCTTGAAGTGTAACAAAGGAGCGCAAAATTGCACGGGTAGTTATGTAATGTTGGTAAAAACTCGTTTATATACACTATTCATTATTTAAATATACTATTAAATAGAGAAAAATTAAGGGATGATCTACATTAAAAAAAAAAAAAAAAAAAAAGAATAGAGACACAAAGCCAGACATGTCAAAAAACAAACTTAATCATCAATAGCTTTTAAGTCACGTGACCCACTATTTTTCGGCCACGAACATGCATATGCTATGGTCGAGTCATGAACCCGTAGTAACCCATATTAATCCAAATCCATTTTGACACACATATATTTGGTTCAAATTTGACTCGACTCCTGGATCAGTTGAGTTAAGATACAGTGAAGTCAAGAAATCATTAAAATTGCAGCTTGCCCAAAAAGAAACTTAGACTGATTTTTTTTACGTTTTACAAAAATATTAATACTGGGTCATGGACCCGTTCTTTTGTGTTATAAACCCGTTTTGATGCACAAATTTTCGGGTCAATTCTGGCTCGATCCATTGACCTCTAATATAGATGAATTTTTATTTTTTTGAATAGTAAGATAGATGAAGTTATAGCTAAAGGGTGTGGGTAAATAAAAGTATAGATTAGATATTGAAAACAAATTTTAGACTTCTGTTTAGAGAAAACGAAAATTCGATCATTAGCATAATTTTTTTTTTTTTTGGTACGACGATCATTAGCATAATCATTATGGGACACTTCCAATACAATAATTATTCGAAAATATCTAACTCAAATCACAGATTTCTTGGCAAACCAACATGGATCACATACACATACAGTGACTTCTTTGTGTTTTTTGTTGGCAGTCATGTTATGTCATACCATCAGAAATACCCTGGAATATGTTTACACATTTTTTCTTTTGTAATGTTTCACCTATTTAATTACATATCATTTTGTAAGTTTTGTCTTTGTTTTCCCATTAATGGATGAATAAAGACTTCCCTTCTTACAAAAAAAAAAATTACATATCATTTTGACATGTTTTTAGAAATTATATACCCGTAGCAATATGCATGGTCATCTAAAATTCTCAATGCAAACATCTCAATTAAAGCCAGAAGAATATATAATTATGTTCAATTTTATATTAAACCCCTGCCGTGGTTCGCATTTGTTGTAATATCAAAGTTTAAAATGTCATCAGACAACAATTTAATCTATGATCACTAACCTGGTAAAACGTCTCACTTATCAAACTTTCTCAGCTTCCACAACCTATTATATATTATTGGTAACTTTATGTTTTAAATAGTAAGATAGATGAAGTTATAGCTAAAGGGTGTGGGTAAATAAAAGTATAGATTAGATATTGAAAACAAATTTTAGACTTCTGTTTAGAGAAAACGAAAATTCGATCATTAGCATAATTTTTTTACCCACTTTAAATATAATGATTTAGGCAGATTAATAGTTGTATCTAAAAATTAAAAAGATAGTATACACGACGTAGATCTATAAAAAGTATAACAAAACCGGGTACTCTAATTGGTATAATTTGACCCACTTTTATTATGAGTTGACCTCTATGACCCATTTTGACCCATTTATTTCAACCCCGAACCTGATTCGTACTTTTAACCCGTCAAATTAGACAAAATGAAGCCCAAAACTACCTTAAAAGAAAATAAAATAACATAACAATTCCAAAAATAAGTTTAAGATATTTTATACTTACAAATTCATAACTTATCTTTTCAGAGTCATAATCTCACTTCACTCATTTATGAACTATTTTGGGTTGAACCCATTTTGAACAGTACACCATGTTTTTGTGTCTAATTAATTTGGTTGGCCCTATTTTCGTGTTGGATGTGACAGGATCTTTTTATTGTTATACTCCACAGTATTAAAAATTCAAAAACCTAGTTTCAAGGTTGTCATAGAAGTGGTCAAAGTATTAAGATATAGAAAATGTTAACAACATTTCCTTCGAAATGCATATCCATGGTGGGCTCTTCACATGGAGGATAATCAATTATCTTGCCCTTTACCACCGTTATCGATATAAGATTTGCAATATTTCATTATATCATAATCATCATCGATAGATCCGCGTTTTGAGTTTGGCAAAAAATAGAGTTACAACGGGAAAGGGCGATTAAGAGACTGGTGATTCGATCATTCGAAAATGATCAGCGACTTTTGATCTTTGCAACACGGACATACATTGAAACGTGCGATTTACTTGTGAGTTGTTATGAAGAAAATTTGTATGGTTTTAAGGAATTGCTGTATATGAATAAATGCCTCTTTTTAAAAATCAATTTTTTTTTTATCATTTCGCCAGCTATTTTCTTCTTTCCTGATTTTTTTTTTTTGAAATAATTCTTTCCTGAATATTAGTTAGTTTACTACCTATTTTGTAGATAATATAATGGTAAATTAGATTTTCTAGGATAATAATAATCCACATATATTATTTTGCATGGTCAATGTACACATCATCGATGATATCATCGATGACGTCAAATCTGATGTGGACGCTCTCATTGGTAGCTATTCCATTGGCTATTAGTAGTATAATATTTCCAAACCCTATCTTATATATTTACAATCTTCCAAAGTGTTTTTTTTTATCAAAATCCTACCAAAAACACTATTCCGTCTGGTTTGACCGTCAATTCCGACGTTGACTCACATGTGACTTGCACATGACTTATTTTTGCTGAGGTTTATACGTGATTTCTCCTTTACTCAATTACCCAGATTAAACCCAAAAATTTTAACATGTCTCTGCCTTCTCCAAATCCTTGATTCCTCTCCAAATCCTTCCTCTTACCCTCCAAAAACTTCAATTTCACTTCTGATTTTCACCTCCCTCATCATTATTACTGCACAGCGATTTTTTACCAAAAATCTGGGTTGGATTTTCTTCTATTTGAGCTCCGCGTGCTACTCGTGTTCTCAATTAATGGTCCTCAACTACACTGAAGCAAGGTACGTAACAATATACACCTTTAGTTGTACTTTTGGGTGCATTTAATTTCCCTAAATTGATCAAATGCAAATTAGTTTAGGTTGTAATTAAACCTAAAATCGATGTGAAAAAAAACCTAATTGATGTGTGTTTTATTTTTTTCCAATTATGTCCCAATTAGTGTCGTAACAAAGCTAAAAGAAGGGTGGGTGATTGAATCAATACTATACCTTTAATAGGCCACTTTCCACGCCTACGTGGCAGCCTTTGAAGGTATCCAGAGCCAAAAAATTCCACCTCATCTCCTACGTGTCGTCCCGGTGTTCAATTGCATTCTCTCTCCTCCATGTCATACATCCTTTAATATCTCAAATTAATTTAGGTGAATAAAAGCTTTTGAGTTGCCTTCATGAACGTTTGAAAACACTTCAACTTATTTGAAATTAATTTTTATAAATTTCAATATTCAATTCACATCATAATTCATATTGTCTAGCATCAACGTCCTACGTGACGTTCTCTGACGAGTTTTGGGGGCTTGGCCACGAGGAAAGGCCATGTGTCACTAGGAGATGTTTTCACAACACTGTTAATATTATTGTTTTGGCCTACCCATTTAAACGTTACGAGTCACTTCAACTTTTTAACATAAATTTCTTTAAAGTTTAATAAATTAATCATTAATCATCACCATTATTCATCTTAAAAACGACATTAAATATGGTGTCTCTTGGCTCTTCGTTTGCCAATTGTATCGGTTACGTTTTAATTCACAACAGTACATATATGTTATGATTTTATTTGAATTTGGTGAAAAAAAAATCATTTCATGTACAATGAGTTCATCAAAGAGAGATTCTTAGACATGAGAAGATATATCTATATTTAGAGCGTATTTTTATGTATTTTTGTAATAATTTCTAATTCTTATATTTTACTATCACAACCTACCCGGGGGTTGTCCCGGGTTCGAATCCTCATATCCCCATCCCCGCAGTATTATTTGCTCATTTGTACCAAAAAAAAGTATGATGGTAGGCTGAGAATCGATATTGTAAGCTAATAGTTTACATTGTACATCTTTTTTTTTCAAGATATGATCATCTTGGTCATGTTTATTTTCGATATTGTGATTGACAAGTTTGATTCTATTTTCAATATAATTAATATGTTAGTACAATTTTACAAATAAATTAAAAGGATCCCGTGTATTCACGGGGCCAAAAGCTAGTTGAAATAATTAGTAGCTACATTGGATTGAATATAGTTTTCTTCTTTGAATGTTATATGTAGGCTGTAGATTGAATTCGATGAGGTCGAAACTTCGAATTTATCATGGGGGTAAATTTGAAACTAGTATGCACAAGACTAGCTATGTGGGCGGAGGATTATATTTGAGTGATGATGATGATGAAGTGTGCTATTTCAATTTGTCACACATTGTAACGAAAGTGCTCAAGTATAGTGATGTAGGACAAATGAGGTATAAAAGACATGGTATGAGACTATGTTATGGTCGAAGGTAAATTAAGGATGACAAATGCATCGATGATTTGTTAGAAAGTGCTGATGCCAATGGGTATATTGATGTGTATGTGACTCATGGAGTGAGTGAGGCCAATGTCCAGTCCACTAAGCCCTCAAAGCCAACAACCCAAAGTGCTAGGATACACAAATTGGCAGTAAGAAGGCCCAATGAGCCCATTACCCAAACAATCCCTACCCCTGCCTCCACATCTTCCTCCATACAAGTCACTGACCCTAGAAGGGAATCTGAAAACCTGTCAAAACAACCTACTGAACCCCCAAAACCCCCCCATTTCAGAAGCAAAAGACCCTTTGTTGTTGATAGTAGTGATGTTGTGAGTGATGCTGATGATGATGATGAGACTGGAGAGGAGGAATTTGGTGAACATGAAGATGAAACTATATTGCAGTTGGTTCACAAAAGCTTAGGGCACAGAGAAAATGAGGAGGACAGTGATAAAGAAGACTCTGTTGAGCTACAACCAGATGATGATGTGCTTTCGGATGATGATGATGTGAGGAACTTTGATGGATCTGATGTAGGTTAGGTAGACTCCTATCCTACTTTTAATCCTGATGTTGATTTCAAAAAAAATATCAATCTTGTTCTTGGTTTAAAGTTCCCAACAAATGAAGTTTTTAGAAAAGCTTTGAGGCATCATTCTATAGACAATGGCTATGAGTATTATCTGTTGCATAGTGGAGCAAAGAGAGTGACTGCCTACTGTAAGCATAAGTGTGAGTGTGAGTGGTCAAAGAAGAAGGCTAAGATCGTAGCATGTAGTTGCAATGTAAGAAACAAGTGTGTATTTAAAGTTCATGCAACTAAGTTGAAATTGGAGGAGACTTTTCAAATTAAAAGTCTTAAACTAGACCATACTTGTGGGTGGAGAGATACTAATTGCAAGGTAAGCGCATCTTACTTGGCTGAAAGGTACAGTGACAATTTTAGGATTCATCCGCAATGGAAAATTAGTGTTTTCAGAGGGATTGTTACAAAAGACCTAGGTGTTAATATAAACTATCAAGGGGTACAAGGCTAGAAAAAAAACATTTGACATGATTTTTGGGAGTGGAACGGATGAGTACAGTAGGGTGTGGGATTATTGTGAGACTATTAAGAAATACAATCCAGGCTCTACGGCTGTTGTGTCTGTTGTGTCTGTGACAACAGAAGCGGGGGAGAAACCTGCATTTCAGAGAATGTATGTGTGTCTCCAAGCTTGTAAAGAGGGGTTTGTTAATGGTTGTAGGCCTCTAATTGGTGTAGATGGTTGCCATCTCAAAGGGCCATATGATGGTATTATTCTCAGTGCCGTGGGAAAAGATGGTAATACAAATATATTTCCTATAGCTTGGGCTGTGGTTGAAGCGGAAAACACTGACTCATGGACTTGGTTTTTGGAGTTGTTGGTTAAAGATTTGGGTTCAATTGCTGAGACCGTTACTTATATTGGGGAGACAGATATTGAGGAGACAAATAGTGGGGAGAAAGAGGCTGAAGAGGATGTGGCATTCATGTCTGATCGACAAAAGGTTGGACTCCAACACTTTATTCTTTATTACTCTTTTTTCTCTCAAAACTGTTTATTTTGGTTGTAATCTAACAATTGTAATGTATGTTTGTGCTTAGGGTCTATTGGAGGCCTTTTCAAGGGTTGTACTTACAGCGGAGACTAGGTTCTGTTGCAGACATATTTGGGCTAATTTTAAGCTCAAGTTCTCGGGAGTCGCTTTTAGACAAAGTTTCTGGAAAGCTGCTAGAGCATATACCGTATGTACATTGCCCCTCCTTTGTATGTTTTCTTATTTTGTGTGTATTAGGCCACAAAATGAAACTCTCCGACAAAATCTATACATGTGTAGGTTGAATTTAAGAAACAGATGGAGGGGATAAAGCTGTTATCTGTTGACGCCTTTGCTTATTTGGATGCCATTCCTCCTAGACATTGGTGTAGGCATACGTTTAGCACTAGAAGCAAAAGTGCAATGTTATTGAATAATTGTTGTGAAAGCTTCAACAATGTTCTTAGGCCAGCTAGGAAAGAACCTATTCTGACCCTCATGGAGTGGATTAGGAGGTATATGGTGAAGAGGATGTATACTAAGAGGCTAGAAGCAGACAAGCAAGAGTCAATAGTGATGCCTGCTGTTTTGAAACAGTTTAAGCAATGTCGTGATGAAGCTAAGGGGTGTATTTTACTACAGGCTAGTGCAGATGAATTTGAGGTTGACCATCTAGGAAAAACACACATTGTGAATCTGAAAGATAGAACTTGTGGGTGTTTCAAATGGGATTTGACGGGAATACCATGCTCACATGCATTTGCATGTATTTTGAAGAAAAGGCTGAATCCCGAGGACTTTGTTCACCAAGCATACACCAAAGAAGCTTACTTGAAAGCCTACACCCCTGTCATACACCCTGTGCCTGGAATAAAAGACAAGCATGGCAGACCATCAGATAAAAAGAGGAAAAAAGAAGCTGGTGAGGATGACAGTAAGCTCGTTAAGAGGGCAAAAAAACAGAATAGGTGCCAGAACTGTGGAGTGTATGGACACAACTCTAAAAGCTGCAAAAATCCTAGTGTTGATTTTCCTGGAAAGAAGAAAATGAAGATCAAATCTGGCACGCAACAGGTGAATCAAAATTTCTGTCTGTTTTATGTTATTATGTTCATCTCATACCATTTCGTAATTTATGATCATGGGGTTTGATTGTTAATTAGGTAGTGGAGGGTGGGGAAGCTGAAGGCAGCAGTTCAGTGGCACAAACAGATGTTTCTATGTCATCAAGCCAACCTCATACTCAAAGCGAACGTCAATGTCAATCTCAAACACATCAATCTCATCCCCAAAGTCAGAGAGCGTCAAATGATAGGCCTGTTTGGAAGCCTTGACTTGTACTCATTTAGCTAGTGCTTGTTAGAGTACATAAATGTTATGTAAGTCGTAGACGTGAACACAGATTCGACGCATGTTTTGTAAGCCATGGACAAAGAATTGGCAAAGTTGACGTTTTTTGTGTAATGACAATTTAGCAAGCAAATCTAATGCAATTGAACAATTTCATCCAAAGTTCCAAGTTTTATTTCTTAATTCCGTCAATTACGTTACAAAATGAGAGTAATAATTGGGTTATTACTCAATACATAGTGCTTATCTGATGATCACTATCTAAGCATACATAATCTTTAATACAACAGCAATGATAACAACAACAACCACTTTCCTCATCAATTTCATGCTTGAACTAACACTCTCGTATTCAGCCTTCAAAGTAGAATGTGCTCCCTCAATCACACTATTCTGCTCTTTTGCAAACTCCAAATCTTTCTTCAATTTAGTCACTTCAACTTTCAGTTGCACAACATCAACTTTCAGCCACCTAGTCTCATCAACAAGCTCGTTAATAACGTTTCTTTGCCACTCAGTCATATCCTCGTCATACCATTTGAAAAAGTTGCAGCCACGCCTTTGGGTTCCGAACTCATAAAATTTGCAGCCCCAAAACCTTCTACCTGGGTTGTCACGGGTTGTTGATTTGCGAAGTGCAGCGGGTATAGAACAGTTGCACTTGATTTTTTTGGCAGATGGTGAATAGGAGCATATTGTGCTTTCCGATATTGAAAATAACAACAAAAGAATGAAGGGGAGAGAGAGAGAGAGAGAGAGAGAGAGAGAGAGAGAGAGAGAGAGAGAGAGAGAGAGAGAGAGAGAGAGAGAGAGAGAGAGAGAGAGAGAGAGAGAGAGAGAGAGAGAGAGAGAGAAATGAAGTGAGATAGAGGAAGGAATAGTATGGAGACGGAGGAAACAATGGCGAGATCTGGGTAGAGGAGAGAGAAACTGGGGATATCAATTAGATTGGGGAAATTAGATTGGGGAAATCAATTAGATTGGGGAAAATGAGGGAAATCAATTAAATTGGGGAAAAAATTGGTGGAAATCGAAAGTATTGGGGGATATCACGAAATGTAAGTGGGAAAAAAAAAAGTCAACGTCGGAATTGACGGTCAAACCAGACGGAACAGTGTTTTTGGTAGGATTTTGATAAAAAAAAAAAAACACTTTATAAGGTAGGAAAAGATATTTTTGAACATATAAGGTAGGAAATTGGAAGATTGTAAATATATAAGGTAGGATTTGGAAATTTGTCCAGAAAAATATGAAGTCTCCTTTTTGGTCCAATTGAACAATGTTGGTGTGTTACTTGTGTGTTGGTCAGTCATCAAATTTTTACCAAGGGGTAAAATTACTTTTGCCTCAATGATATGTCTCGACTAGACTCTTTGGGGGTTGAGACTTGAGAGTAGAGAAGATCGAAGAGAGTGTATTAGTAAGATCGTAATTCTCGGGTTTTAAAGGTGTCGATTTAGTGGTTAAAGTGTTGTTCGTTTAAATAATTTGGTTTTGCGGTTCTCGAGTTCAACTTTCAAAATTAACATAAGACTCGGGTTTTTTTAAGAAATGTTGTTTCGTATTATAGGGGGTTGAATCTTGTTTTTATTTGTTTACGGTGTCCGAATGTAGGATTGCTTCGATTTGTTGTGCTATTCTTAACTAACCTGGAACTCGGAAGGTGTGTTTGAGATTGGAGGTATTGTATACGGAGTAGGGTTTATACAAGGGTATCATGATCATAGCTTCACCACTTGAACTTGTATGTATTTGTTCTTGTATCCTTGAACAATGAGTATGTTTCGCTCATCCTTACAAAGTTACAAATTGTAATCAATGTACATGTGCGTTGGTATAGATGTAAAATACAACGTATTGTAGCTACAATGATCCTACTACACACTAATATTTGACTTTTGGAGCTTTGTGTGCTTATGTTAATCCTTTTATTTTAATCAACTCCTCATCTAAGAGTCGTTTTAACTTTGAATTTCGTACTTTCCAAAGAAAAGAAAGGGCAACAAGTTGTCTTCTTTTTACATCGGATTAGTTTGCTATACATGCTATTGAACTAGTTTGGTCAAACGAAACTGCTCATACGTTTGAAGTAAATAATAAGATCCGGTGATTCACACTTCGTTCAAGTTAGATCCACAACGTGGTACAATTAAAATCCAAACCTCATCCTTTGGGGCAAGATGCTTACAATACAAGGATCAAGGATCTACATAAACCTAAAACGAGCTCAAATTCAATGACACCCGATTTAACTCATAAAGCTAGTCAAGTTAACGATTTGTCCAAAGCTTCAAGCACGCAAAGGTTGTGGCTTTGGCTCTTATAGTGGGACAAACAGACTAAAACTAGATGCCGAATGTGAACGCAAATTTTATATCAATTGTAACTTCCATACGTTATTCTATCCACAACACTTTTAACGCAATAACACAAAAACCGTCAAAGTTCATGCCATTGAAAGTGCAGCGCACGGGCCTAAACCGAGGTCAAGATTCAAGATATTGACTCTCAAGTCTCAACTCCACACTCATCAAGCTTACCATGTTCCGACTCCAAAACCACACGTACAAAGCTCCGACCCGCTTAGAAAAAAACCGACCCGTTTTATCTAGTTTAGAAAACATAAGAAGACAGAGACGGCCCATAAAAGTTTATACTCAACAGCCCAAAGAGCCCAAATTCGACAGCCCATCTCAACCATTCACCAGAAACCCTAAACCCTTTCCTATCTCCCCATCACATATAAATACGACCATATCACCGCATCTTCATAATCACGCATCCTATTCACACCACCAATCTCTCTCTTCTTTTTTTTTCTTCCTCCTTGTTTTTGTTAATGTGTCAAATTCATTAGTTTTTACTGTAATAAAATCAATGAATTTTACTCTTTGATTTGTGAGTTAAAATAGCAGGGATTGTGTGTATCGGCAGGCGGTAAAACAATGCGCCTACAAAAGCCGAAAGATTTCCCTGCTAAATTGAAACTTGTAGGGGAAGATGGGCAGTTGTGTTTCATTCTTTTTTCCGTTGATTCTTTTCAACAATCATCTTCCCCATATTTTAATTATCTTTTTTATTTCAATTAAACTTTTATTTATTTTTGCAATATAATAAAATTATATAAAGATGGATATGATGACTATTTCCCCAGATGATCGAAGCTGATTAAACTGTGCTATTTTTATGTTATCTCTTCGGAGATTCCAAGCCAGATTTCTGATCCATCTTTTTTTTACTATTTTTTTCTTTTATCAATCGATTTTTTTTTTTTTTTAAATTTATTGTTTTTACTTGGGCTGCTTTTTAATTTGGTTGTGTTTTAACCTTTTTCAGGTAATTTGAATTTTTTTGTACCGTCGGATTATTTGACAGATCGAACATAATTACTGACGAACGAAAATCGGGACAAAGTACACGTTAAATTTTAGTCAAATTTGATTTCATCTAAATAATTAGTACTCGTATGAATAGAATAATGTGACTTTAATCTAAATAATTAGTACTCGTATGAATTTTAATTAATCTAAATAAAGATTTAAGATTAATTGAGTAGATTGAAGACAAATTACGCATTTAATCGAGTTTGGGCTTCAATCTTTGTGGGTTAGTAAAGGCCCAATATCCAGTCTGGTTGCAAATTAAGCCCATGTAGCAGGCCCAAGAATCTGGTTCACTTTTTACTGTCATATGGAGTTTTTTCTTCTTTTTATCGGAAAGACTAAAAATGGAAGGATTAAATGAATTGACCCAACTCTATTCAGCATATATCACACTCCTGAGATAATCAAGAGTCTCATGGACCTACCCACGCAAAAAGCGTGGGGAGTTCCATGAAGCCGGCCATATATCATTATATCACACTCCAGGGATAATCATGAGTGTTATGGACCTCCTCATGCAAAAAGAGTACCATGAAGTCGGTCATGATGTTTCTCCTTAGTCCTTGATTCGATTGGACATATCTCATAAAATTGCAAACTAATACATTTGGATACGTATACATTCATTCGGAATACAAATATACAGTACAACCAAACGAAAGCGTTACATACGAAAAGGACATTAGTGGGTCCCAAATTAATCCTCAAAGGTACGATTTTATCAGTTTTGATTCTAGCTTCGTCGGACAATATGGCGGGAAACCTTGACGTATACGACTAGACCATACAATACGACTTGGATAATAATCGGATAATTTCAATCCTTAGAGTTTGCTACACAAAGGTAGGTGGGTCGTCAACAACTAAACGTAGGTTTGAACAACACGGTCTAGATTTAGTGGAACATTAATTTGGTTTATTTGGTCTTTGACATTTCAATTTTTGGAGAAATATGGTGACATGTACTATCATAATTTGTGGCTAATATGTGGTAGCTGAGTCAAGGATGATGATATAGAATTATAGGGAGTAGATGAGTACTGGTACTTGTTATATGAAAAAGCTTCTTGATGTCGATATGTACGTAGTATTTCGTGGAAGTTGGTTGGGTAGTAAATAATAGGAAAATTTTAATTCTGCGTACCCAAGGTTTGACCAAATTGCACTTTGGGTACCCAAGGTTTGAGTAATTCCACTTTGGGTACCCAAAGTTTGAGTAAGTCTCAATTTGGGTACCTCAATATATAACTAAAAACAATTTTTATTAAATATTTCTTTTATAGATCAAAAACTTTATTTTATCTTGAAAACTTTGTTTTTATGCGGTTTATTCTTTTAGTAGCTTAATTAGTAAAAATTAGACTGCTAAAAAAATTAGACTAATCTAATAATTAGCTACTTCTTGAAAATTCTATTTTTCGCTTTATCGAGCGAAACATTTTCAAAAAATCACAAGTACTGTTTACAAATTATATAACACGTATACGGTTTATACCTTAAGAATTATAGTAATATATAGTAATTGTTTTTTACTAACATATGTTTTTTTTTTTTTTTTTTTTTTTTGTGTGTGTGTGTGAAATGTATGTTTATACTCTAATTGTGTTTTTTTTTATTTACTTTCGAATTTAATTGCACCGAGAAAATAGATACATAATATATACCTCATCAATCTCACAAGAAAATTATGTCTTTATTTTTTCTTTTGTCAAGTTTTTATATACTAAAATAATTTAGTCATGTAGATATGCAAAATAACTAATTTACTACAAATAAATACATAAATTTAGATAGAGGTACCCAAAGTGGAACTTTGCTTAAACTTTGGGTACCCAAAGTGGGAATACTCAAATCTCAGGTACCCAAAGTGGAATTTGTCCAAACCTTGGGTACCCAAAATGAAAATTTTCCTAAATAATACGATTTTAACTTTAAACATGATACTATACCGAAAGCAAACATATAAATGTGTTTGTATTGAGAATAGTTTTCTCGTAGTGGATTGCAATCGAGCAAGTGATTTTGAATGCGAAAATAAACAAATTCATGCTCCGGTTGTCGAAACTAAAGAAAATCAAATTAGTCTTCGGAGTAGTTACTCATGATTATACGACAGAGTTTATTCTCGAAAATCGGAACCATACATAGGTGTCTTGTTCTATTCAAATGAAACATTATTCTATTTAAATCATTCAGATGCTATATTTAAAATCAGATAAAGACCTATAACTCTATATTAACTCAAACCATATCATACCAAATCAACGATTATCTCAAGCAAATTTAGATCCAAAAAGAAGTCTACACATATGGAGCTCATGGCCGGAAATTAAAACGATTACTTAATCTACAATCAAAACATACTCCCTTGTGTCTATTATAACATTAAGTTATCAACTCAATGACGATTCAATTCAGATAATCGAGAGACCGTAAAGTATAGTATTTAAATTTGAAAAAATCACACCTAAAACGGTCGGCGAGGGAGGAATGGGGATGACTTGGATATGGCTTATAAAGCTTATCCTTTCATAGTACAACACATAAATAAAAAACAATGACAAGGTCCAAGTAACACAACAAACACCCCCACATAGGATAATAGGATAATGTCGAATCCAAAGATAAGGCTTTTTAATTCATTTCTCTTTCACGCCAAACAAATTCCATACACATGGGACGACTTTTACAATCCCATGCATGCAACCCCACCAACCTTACCATACACCCTTTATCTCATCCTCCCATCTCAACTCTACTTTGACTCAATCACCCAATCAACGGCCATTGTAAAACTTGACTTCCACGTGTCATGATCTTAGAGTTGATGGCATGTTCTACACCGTGTAAAACGGTGCATTTTATAATGACCAATAGTAGACAACAATCGTTCAAAACCATGTGGCCTAAAATGTTTGGTCATACATATATATATGCTCCACATCAAAGTTTCAATCTTCATATATTTTGTGTATTATTATTGTTTTATGTTCAATATTTTCCCATTAAAATTCTCTCAAAATCAAATTTCTTTGTACGTTGATTATTATCAATGGAAAGTGTACTAGAACAAAAGTATAATATGATGGGTTTTTATCACAATGATCATCATGTTGAAGATACGTACGTAATTAGTGAAGATGAAGCAACTTCATCATTATCATCATCTTTTGATGGATCCAACATCTCCAAAGAATCATCTTCTTCCTCTGAGTTGCTTGATGATGCATCATCTTCGTCGTCGTCGCCACGGTCGCCTAATGGACCATTGTATGGATTATCCGAGCTCATGGACCAACTACCCATCAAGTAAGTTCATCATCATCATATATATTATAAAAACCCTAATGTTCATAAATAACGAGTTCGAAAACTGTCATATCGACTAAAAGTCTAAACTGATAATAGTTGTTGCCTAGTAAATCTACAAACCAAATTTTACAAGAAATGGTTGGTTATATATAAAATGAAATGAGATCGACTAACATGGTTGCTTACACAATTTGCGCAGACGAGGGCTATCGAAATTCTACCAAGGAAAGTCACAATCGTTTACATCATTAGCAAGGGCGACGAGTTTAGAAGATCTTGCGAAGAAGGAGAGTCCGTATCAAAGAAGATTAAAAGCATGTAGGAGTTACGGAGGTGGCCTTAATAATTTCAGATCAAAAGGTGCCATTTCAAAGAAGGGTTCTTCTAATTATAAGGGCAGTTCTTTGTCTAATTTGTCTTGTTTAAGTAGGAAAAACAGTTTTATAATTACTAGTTGTAGACCTCCTCTTAACCCTCGTGTACAAAATCTTTTCGAGTAATTCATGTGTATTTTTTCATATAAAATTGTGGTTACATATTCTTTTTATTCAAATATATATAACTAGCTTATGAACCCGTGCCATGCACGGGGTTCTTAAATGTTTATGTGAAATAGTTTTGATAGTGCTATAATGTTTATGGATTAATAATAAGAAAGATTTTAGCTCTTAATATAAAATTTCATGTATGAATAAGTCATCCATAAACACAAAAAACATCAATCGAACCGATCAAACGAAGTGATGATGAAAACATACGTTTTGAATGAAACACTAATTAGAAAATGAATTCATCAAAAAAAATGAAGTGATAACGAAAAACACACATTCTGGATACAGAAATTGCAGCTACATACGAAAGCGAAGAAATAAATTCATATGTATGTATACCACTTTTCTAGAATTAACAGTCTTAAAATAGCAAAAAAATACAGAGCTCGTCTCCAAAAAACGAATACATACATACTCTAAGCTTAGCACGAAAGTTTTGGATTTGGCGACAAAGAATATGCAGTGTTGTCCTTTTATATTAGCTGAGAGGTGTGAATTGGACATAAGAGTATTTTGATTTTCGGTTGAAATCCATATCTTTTTGTTCTTTTCTAAATTAGGTAAATATCATATATTAGGCAATAAAATATACTAGTTGAATGCCCGTGCGTTGCACGGACTCTTGACTTAATATGCAGTTTAATGTTTGTTTTAAGCTTTGATTTTTATTTTTAAAATTATCAGACTTATGTAAAAAAAAAAAAAAAAAGCAAATAAATAATGGTACATTAAATCTACTCCATTAGTCCGAGTTTAAACACCCAATTTTCCTTATTGGGGTGTCTAATACTTCGATTTTTTTTTAACTTTATAAAACTTTTGAAAACGGTCTACTAACATGTAGCTTTTGGATTATTTGGTTAACTTTATAAATTCATGTGACATTTTCATAAACTCTAGACAATTGAGACCCATATCTAAAGATCAGAGTTGAATCGTTCTTGTTTGTTATCATATTATCTTACTAAATGTGTACCTTAATGTTGTAGCTCTTGGTTCATTTATACTACATTGAGTAAGATTTGAACAGATAATTTATTCTACTTTGGCTATTCAATACAACAACAACAACCAAACTTTATTCCCAAAATGATTTGGGGTCGGCTAACATGAATCGTCGTCTAGTAACCGTCTCATATGTGGCATAAAATTTCAAAATCATAGTGAACCATGCACTTTGGATTTACAATATATTTGTTAAATTAGCCACTAAATTTTTTTATCATTTTTTTCTTAAGAAATGGGCAAATTAGAGTGAGATGTTTATATAGGAACGGAGGAGTACATACACTACATTTGGATGCATTGGGTTTAACTTTATAAAGATTGTGAAAAAGATCAACTATATATGTGTCGTATAACTTTTGGATTAGCTTATTTTATATGGGATTAGTACATATAATGGATGCGCAATATAGAGTGAGATGTTTAAATAAGAGTATAGGATCTAAGGAGTTCATACACTATGGATGCGGTAAAACTGTACTTTCTAAATCTTGTAAAACGGTCTACTATCGTATAGCTTTAGGATTAGCCTATTTTCATTGGGATAAGTATATAGACTCTTATGAGACTTATTTAGCGTCTACTTGTTTAAGTTTAATTTATATTATTCTCCATTATTTGACCGCAATTGACACACAAAAAAAAAAGTTTGGACAACTGTAATTAATCTACTCATAAAAAAATAATATGTGACCTTTTCATAAACTCTAGACAATCTAATACTCATATCGAAACAGTTGAATCATTCTTATTTTGTTTATTATCTTAGTTTTTTTTTACTGAATGTGTATTATTAATTACTGTACCTTGTGGTTTATCCTAAATTGAGTAAGATTAGAATAGATAAATAGACATACTATATTAACATTGAAATATATTTGTTAAATGAGTCACTAAGAATTCTTTATCATTTTGCCTTAATAAATGCGCAAGGGAGTGAGACGTCTAAATAGAACCAGTGGAGTACATACACTATGGGGTTTAACTCTATAAGAGTTGTGAAAATGGTCTACCATATATCATGTAACTTTTGAATTAGCATATTTTCAATGAAATTAGTATATATAACGGACTCTTATTCGGCTCATTTACGGTCCCCTTGCTTAACTTTTTATTATTCTCCGTTTTTAGCTCTAATTGACAAAAAAAAAAGTTTAATAAACTATAATTTCTCTACTCATAAAAGAATTACATGTGACATATTCCTAAACTCTATATGATTGAGACTCATTTGCTTTGTTATTCTATTATCTTACTAAATGTGTATCTTATTAATTTAGCTCGTGGTTTATACTAAATTGAGTAATAGTAGAATAAATAATTTGTACTATTTTGAGCAGGAACAAAGTAGATAATGAACTAAGTTGTTGAGTAAGAATAAATAAATAATGAAATCCATTTTTTCGTAGGATCAGAACAAATGATGATCGCTCTTTATGATTATGATTAGAATAAATAATGATGAGCTCCACATTTGTAGTAAGATAAAGTGGATAATAAACTCTCTTTGAATTATATTAAATATGATAAACCCGTTTCTAATTTGGGTTTGCATTCAAACGTTTGCACCTTAGATAATTAAACATCTTCTTATGAATATTAGGATCTAAGGTTAGTCCAACGTATAGAAATAAAATAAATGAAGGGAGTAAATAAAATTACGATGTTGGATTATATAGGACAAATGTTGGATTCTTCTATGTACTGCTCTTATCCTTGTAATTTTTTTTTACTATTACGCCTATCTGATCTTAATTTTGATTTGATGAATGAATGTAATCTCACTAATCTGTGCATACAATTTTGTTTAATTTTATTAGGACTTAGACTTCATGTATAACTACAACACTACATTCATATACTACTAATGTAGTACTATTATACTTCCATTTACTACTCCGATTGTCATGCTACTCTCTCATTAATAACCTTTTACTACTCTTCTACTAATACTACTAATACTACTACACTCCTACTTTTACTCCTACTCCTACTACAACTACAACTACTCCTTACTACCACTTGTACTTCAGACTACTAATACTACTACTAAAAATTACATTTGGTTTGTATGCAAATTATTAATTGGTTGATCTATTGTTAAATTTCTAACAATAATAGACACAATGTACTAATATTAGGAAAAAAAAAAAATTATTTGATTTCATGTTATTGCAAAGCATATATGTGTACTACTACATATATAGGCACCTACTTCTAATCCCACGTTACTTGAAGAACCTGTATTAGTAAAATTGTATTGCAAATTGAACTTTTGTTGCCTTTCAGGATTAGTAATAACACATAATATGAAAAGATCCTCTCCAATCTCCTAGAAAATTTGGACTCTCTCACAAAGCTAGAAAAATAAATAGTTTTGATTAATCGAGAAAATAAGCAAAAAACGTAGGACATAATTATGAACTACTTACTTTATTCTAAAGGAAAATTTAACAAGAATAATCCCAACTTTGGTTTGTTCCCCCAAAATAATCCCAACTTTCATTTATCCCAAAATAATCCTAACTTTCAACTTTGTTTCTGAAAATGGTCCCAACATTTTCCGAACCTAATTACAAGTCATTTTATATTACTCCGAACCTAGATGTTTTGCATTTTACTACCCGAATCTAGAGTAAACTCACCCCTACGTACTATTTTCTCTCTCCTTCCCACCCTTGCAATGTCTCACCTTGATCACACAACCATGGTGGCTTTCGGTTTGAATTGTAGTACATGAGGTCGTTCTAGGTGGATTGAGGAAAATAGTGAGAATTGGGATTAATTTTTTTTTTAATTTTTAATTTTAATTATGACCCTTAAATCTTATTAGGATGATTGCATGGCATGTGATTGGGTTGTAGAGGTTGTGACTAAATGTTGGGTTGTGTAGACATACAAAAGTATAATAAATTATGAATTTGTAGGTTTGGAGTACATATCAATAGGTTCGGAAACATTGGGACCATTTTCAGAAAGAAAGTTAAAAGTTGGGATTATTTTTGGATAAATGAAAGTTGGAATTATTTTGGGAGAACTAACCAAAGTTGGGATTATTCTCGTTAAATTTTCCTATTCTAAATAGGACATCTTTATGTGTAGGATCCTAATAGGATTAGTATAGATGATAAATACTCACTATCTCCACAAAATATGGGACTCTCTCACAAGCCTAGAAAAATAAATAGAATTTTGTGATTAATCGGAAAAAATAGCTTTAAACGTAGGCTCATGAAAATATTCAGCTTTATATATATGTATTGATTATCATTGCCTATTCCTTGATATCATGATTGATTTAAGTGTACTTGTATACCCGTGGGAAATTAAAATGATGTTTTTCTTCTTAACTATAATCATATAATAGCAATATTTTAGGCTAAAAATTATCTTCCTCCTGTCTATAATCTTATTTGATTTTCGAAATTCATTTTTGAATTTTTTTATACTTAATTATGTAAAATATCATTTTTGAAACACATTGTTTTTAGTATTTTTTTTATTATAATGCGTGATTTATGGGTAAATTGAGATATTCACGTAATATTTACGATATATTTGATGGATATGGGTCCATTTTCAAAGATTTTTTTCCTATTTTTCCCATCATTTCACAATTTAATTACCGTTATTTTTGGAATAATTATTATTCCGCAGCTTTGTATGATGTTAAGAATTAGCTATTCTCTTTATATATATGCTAAAATTATTATACGACATTTAAAAAAAATAAGGGTAAGAATTATCTATTTCCTTTATATATATGCTAAAATTATTAGACGACATTTTTTTTAAAAAAATTAATTTTATTTCCGCAGATCCCATACATATATTTACCTACATTATTTCATTTTTAAAGATATGTTGCCTTTTTCATTTTTAAACATCTTGGAATAATTAATCAAATTTAATTCTTCAATTACATTTATAAAATATTTCGGCCATATTCTATGGCATTTTCAAGGATTATATATGGTTAACATTATTACGGGCGAAATTTATGGAAATATATATATTTCATATATCACGTATTAAATTAAATAAAATACAATTTAATTAAGGAAATTCTCATTATTTCGATTACCTTTTATAAACGGCATATCTTATTATTTTTAGAATGATAATTATAATGCATTTATATCTATATTATCTACTTCCATAATTCGTCCAAATTTTTAGAAATAAAAGATTTGGTTATCTACATTCGTTTGGATTGTTTATAACGTTTTTATAGTTTGAGCATATAAAAATATGCATGAAGTAATTGTTAGCTCACTGGTAATGTGATGAATAAGTATGTGAGAGGTCAGGAGTTCAAATCCTGATAGCGCCGACATGTCAATTGCTTATCAAGCTCGTGCGACATCAGCTTATTGGCACGGCTTTATAAAAATATATAGATGGCAGCTAGATATGGAATCAAAGTACATATATGGTGAAGATGAGATTGTAATGATGGTAGAGAGAACATATTCATCCTTATATATATGATGGAAGAGAAGTTTTCGTTTTCATATGAAATATGGTGTACTTAGAAGTGGATCGGAGTATGATAGTCCAACAATGTGTTCGTTAGATTGATTAGGTAGTTTAAGCAGCCTTTCTTAGCTTGCACCATCCAATTTAGTTTGACATTTGATGTGTATGCATGTTAGAAAAGGCTACAAGATTTTGAGTCTCGAATGATAATTATGTATGATTTTATGCAAATACGTGTCCCTTGCAAGTTTGAGTGCACTCAGCTTGCATTACACAAGAATGTTAAGATTAGGTATAAGCAAGATTTCTTAGCTTGCACCATACGGAGTACAATCTTTATTTTTTGACGGGACCATACGGAGTACAATTTATATTCACAGTTCACATGTATAAGCGAGCGTTGGGACAAGCAACAAGATTTTGAGTCTCGAATGATAGTAATGTATGATTTTATGCAAATACGCGTTCCTTGCAAGTTTGAGTGCATTCAGCTTGGATTATTACACAAGAATGTTAGGATTAGTGATGATTAATTTACTTAGACTTGTTTCAATCTGTTACTGAATTATTAGACATACTTTTCTTTAGAACTATTTCCCAAAACATCACGAGAAGAGTGCTAAATTTCAAAACCACAAAAAGAAGTCCATGAATATTCACCACAAAGTCTCAAAGTTTGACAAATTCAACAAGTTCAGTATGAAATTGTCATCGTGATAGGAAACAATGAAACATGACCAAGTTATAAAAATGTGTTCTAGATGTATTTTTGGTCTAGTACTCCGTAACTAGTAAGCTTGGCGTTTTTTCTTCCCTCAAAACAACAGGCCAATCATTTTATGGCCGTACTGAGGAAAAAGCAAGTTGTAAGCAGCACACAGAAGTGGAATGAACATTCAAAGAAAGCCTCCTTTGTTTCATTGTCATTCTGTTGGCTAATCAACAAACTAGGTGAGAAATATATACTACCTTCGTGATACGGAGCTATTAGCTAGTCCATTTCGTTACGTTCTCTTTAATTCATTTGAATGTGCATGCTAACCCCGTTCTTTAGTGCATCCATGCCGCGTAGATGTAATTACGAGAGAAAGAGATACAGTGATCGAAACTCCGAAATAGAAAAAACCAAAATCTAAGAAACTTCCTAGAATCCATAAGACAAATTTCTATGAATTTTATGCTCCCCATTGTGACAATAACATGCAATATCCACAGATAAAAAGAGACAGTAGAAAGGCAGCTTTGATGTGGTCCAAAAGATAAGCAAAGAGATAAGATTAGTAGGTCAATTGAGAATTCTAATGGAAAAGAGAAGCATAGCTGAGTCACATCATAAGAGAATTTTATAAACCCACCAATAATTCCAATGATATACAGAACTATACTTAGCTAGAATTGTATCATATACTCGTATGATATAATGATACTTTAGTACTAAAATTATTGCAAGATGGGTTCACCTTCCTACAGTCACAATCTAGAATTGACATAAAATGTAAAGTAGTAAGCACCATTTTGAATCATTTGAATCAATGGTGAAAATGCAGCCTAAGAATTCAACAGTTGAGAGTTGCTCTAAGAGAAATTTCAGTAAGAGCCACTGAAATGAGTGCAGCAGCAACTTAAATGTGTTGATTCTAGGTTTCTAGCTAGCTTCAGGGAGAAGTCACCCCTTTGTTGCGAAGGCGAGCCGATCTCCTTGGTGTTGGACCAACCTTGTTCACTTCATCTCTGCCATCCTGTGGAACACATAACATGACATAAAGGAATAATAAGCATCATGTTCAAGTTTATAAAGGCTATTTTGGTGTAAAAATCGCGCTATCAGGAACACTTGTTAGTTTTACTGTGGCAGATTGAGAAGGAATTCTATGTTTGTTAGCACCTCAGGACCAGCAGATACCTTGACACATACTACTCTGCTTGATAGTAGTATATAGAGTATGTTACAATAAATGGCAGTACGATTTTCGACCTTTATTCATCAGATAAGATACCAGCAGTACTCAATATATGAATTGTTTGTGGTTTAGCAAAGCAAGATCAGTTCAACTAACAAGGCATAAACAAGAAATAACACATGAATTAACAGTTTATCAGCAAGAATTTTCGACATTTATCCATCAGATTAGCAGTAATGAATATATGAATTGCTTGTAGTTTACATAGCAAGATCAGTTCAAGCAACAAGGCATAAACAAGAAATAACACATGAGTAATAGAATAACACATGATCAGGGTTTTGGGACTGACCTCTTTCATGGAAGTTGTGTCCTGAGAAATGTAGCTACCACATGAGTATGATTCAGCAGTTGATAACACTGAGCTAGATGGCTGTACATTACTGGTTCGGCCAGAAACAGAAGGCCGCCTCAGTGTATTCCTAGTAGTAGGAGTGGAATAGATGGTTTCATCCCTCTCTTGCATCTCAGTCTTGACTGGGTGTGAAAATTCTACTCCAACTTCGGATTCCCCCAGCTGCCTCACCTTTGGAATGATCTCGAGGCTTTCTTGTGGATTACTAGCAGAAGGAGGATGCAGATCAGGGTGATCAGTTTTCTGAACTAATGGAGCATTCATCTGGTGCTGATCAGCCTGTTGTACTGTTCTAGGAGGCAGTTGAGGCCTGCTTTTCGCGGTCTTTCCACCAGTAGAACCCAGCTTCAGACTTGAAGATCGAGTCCTAGAAGAAGTTCTCCTACACTTCCGATAGAATTTCAGAAGTAAGCATGCCAACAGACAGAAAGCAACCAGTGGTGATATCACAGCCCATATCAGGTCCCTGGATGTCAGCCTGAGTTGCTCATTTTCGATCACAATTTGGTCCGAACTCCCCATAATGTATTCTTCCCCACCATCAGTTCTCACAGTTTCTGATTGATCTTCTTTAGATATTGGCTCAGGAGCCACAGGTTCTGACTGCTCTTCCTTGAGTTTAGGATCAAAATCCACAGTTTCTGTTTCGACATGATCACTTCCCTGAGAAGAATCTGCTGGAGTAACAACTTCCACCTCTTTGGCCAACTCTTCATCCTTCGACTTACCTTCAGAATCTTCCATTTGAGCATCAGAATCCACCACATTACCCTCCACCACCTCATCAGAATCTGCAGTAACATCTGCCAACTCCCTTTTCAACTCAGCATCACTGAATTTTGCTTCAGAATCAGCCACATTTTCCTTTTCAGCCTCCTCATTTACTTCTGATGCAACCACTGGTGCTTGAGTTTCGAGTTGCTCGTACTCAGATATCGAATCAGGAACCAAAAACTCCACACCATCAACAATCTCAACCTCATAATCAGCCACAGGTGGATCCAAATCTATATGCACATACTCATTCAAATAATCATCATCCTGAAACCTTAATTCCCATTCCTTTTCAGACAATTCAGTCTCCTGATCCCCAACACTATCCCTAATCTCATCAACCCTACCCAAACTTTCATCAGATTCGACAGCGAAATCATTGATTTCATCATCAAACACACCCATCTTTGAACCATTCTTCACATACAAGATCCAAGGGTCAGAACCAAGACTCCTCAATGATACAATCCTAGTACTCATATTCACAAATTCTACATACTCAACATTCATACCCCTTATTTCTTGCCTTGGTACAGAATTTGAAGAATTCATACCACATATAAACATTGTACACAAAATCAATGCAGAAAACACAATCAAACACTTCAAGAAACCCCATTTAAACCCCCAATTTCCCACCTCCTCTTCATCCAAATCCCCAATTTCTTCATCCAAATCTTCAATTTCCCCAATTTTCTCCTGAACAACAGGTTTTATATCACTGATCACATCCTCCCCAATTTCCTCCTGAACTACAGTTTCTACACCCCTGATCACATCCTCCCCAATTTCCGCTTTCGCCGAAATTCCAACAGAATCACACCCCTGAGACTCAACAGAATCTCTTAAACCACTACCACTCTCACTCTCACTCTCACTCTCACTCTCACTGTGAGACAAGATTTCGCTTTTTCGATAAGGCCGGTACCGGAGAAACCTCGGCCGAGGGGAGAGATAATTCGTTTGAGGATCATAAGGTACATTAACATCATCATCATCACATTCAACATAACCACTTTTCACAGAATTAACCAAACTTGTAGGAGAAGTAAAAGATGGGATTTTAGGCAAAGATTTCCTAGTACCAGAATTCGAGTTACCCATTTTACGAACATCAGATTTCGGGGATTTCCACTCGGTAAAAATCTTCTTGTTGTTCTTCTTGTTCATTTTTGGTGTTGAATTGAACTTTGAAGCAGCAGAAATTGTGGGCGCCATGAAATTCGCATTCTTGCTCTTTATTACTTCCGAATTTCTCTGGTTTTCACTCTCATTCTCATTGTTTACTGCATCAAAAATTACCCAACAAACAATATAATTAATAATCAATAATCAAGAAATTTACTGCTCGGTAAAAAATTGAAGAAATTTGCAGTTGAATTAGTTTATTAATTATTACCTGTAGAAGAAGGAATTGTTGTAGATTGACAAAGAACTGATTTACCGGAATTATCCTCCATTTTTCTTGGAATCTTCTTGAAGAAGTTTTAAAAGTGTTTGATTGATTTGTGAGATGAATTGGAGGGAGAAGTTGAGAAGATGAAAGAAATTGTAGAACAAATGGAAAAGTGACCGTTGGGGTTGTGTTGGGATTTTGTGGGATTTAAATGGTTGGTTTTTTTGACCGTTGGGGAGAGCGCTAAAATTGGTGACGGGTGCGAGGTGGGCTTTTTTTTTTATTATTTTATTGGATTGGGCTTGGGCTTGGGGCTTTAGATACCCAAAGAAGTATAAGACTCTGTAGCATAGCGTTATTGGGTGATATTGAATTTATACTAGGTGCGTTTTGGTTAAGGATGGTATGCGTTAAGTTAGAGTTACTCTTTGTTTTATGAAATTCGTTTACTAGTGGCTATATGAATAGATAGCGCACGTACTTCTGTTAGGAAGCGGTATTTCTTTCGTGTATTATTGTACTCTGTATGTTATTATTAAGACGAGAGTATAAAATGATGTCGTATTCATTCCCAAAAACATATGTTTGTCACTTGATCAATCTAGCTAATTGAGGATGTATCCTACTGATGGATGATGTCCTAATTGGATTTGTTACTAGTCTTAATTTACTACTCCGTACTCTATAATAAACATGTACAAATTTTTGGTAGAATGCTACTTGGTATTAGGACCTCATTGCTTATTAGGTGTCGAGTTTCATTCAAACGTTTTCCCTACACCTTAGTGCACGATATAATTTGCGTTTTCCCTACATAGTATATATATTTTGTGAAAGAATTAAGAATTTGAGATAAGTCCATGTAACATGAGTTAGATTAGTTAGCCTAGCATGCATGCGAAATTTAAACTTTGAAATGAGAATAACTGATCACTCGATTCTGCAATCATCATTCATCAGCTTTCACTATGAGTCATACAAATATTAGTAGGTGAATTTTGTCAGAAGCGTATTTACAATGCAATAATTGGACAAGAGAGAATCAAATTGAATTTGAACCACATTATTTTACGGCGCTTTATTGTGATTCAACTTGTGTTATTTTTTGGTCACATTAGAGCATTTGGAGCAGTTTCCCTAATAAACGTCTAGAGTCACAATAATCATTTGTATAGTTGATTTCATGATCGAGGACTACCAATGTTACTAGATCCGGAAAAGTGTGCAATTTATGGTTTGTCCATTTAAGCTTTTGTAGACAGAGATAGGAGAACTCGTAAAAATATCCATTCTAGCCAATGCCGCACGGCTGCACCAAATTAATACGTATGGAGACTCAAACTTAAAATGACCTTTAAAACGAGTTTTCTCGTAAATTTAAGTCAATTAGTCAATATTACTCTTACGGTACAACCACAAATGTAACCGAGTTTATTTTTGAAGTTAATGCTGAAAAACAGTAAGTATTTGGGCACATTACACATCCTTAGTAACACTTCAAAAGTAGGTATTTTCTTCTAGACCTTAACATAGCAAACATGTACCATACTACCATGCCAATATATAACCTTGTAAGAACTACTTGCTTAGTAACCCTAGTAGGCGCATACTAACTCAAACTTGCATTATCGAATGAGTTTCACATGCCACTAAGTTTGGTCGTAACTCATAAATCGTTAAACCCTATCTATTTTGAGTCATTTGCTCTCGTCGAAAGGTTGAAACCAATAACAACTCTCATATAACATTTTGATATTGTACACCCTTTATTTTTTTGGTTTTTTACGTTTGGTTCGAATTTGTGAGAGAAATTCAAACCAAACGTAAAGAACCAAAAAAAAATGGAGGGAGTAATTAGTTTTAGTATCGAATATTATCTAACCCAATGCTCTAGTATCAAATTGATCATGATTCTTTGTTAACAGAGTGAGTCAGAACAGAGAAAGGTAAAACTGAGAAGAGGGCCGGGTGAGGGGTAATAATGGTAAATGGAAAATTGTCGAAGACATAAGCAGGGAGATTCTTATCTACACGCTGCACGAAATGGGAAGATGATGATGTGATAGGCTGAGTAACATGAGTAAAAAAGAGTGGCACAATTACCTAAATTAACCTTGTACAACTCCCCCTCCTTTGTAACTTTTTTCATGTCTTTTACTACCAGATGACATGATGCCACGGATGATGCAAGCACACTACTTCGAAATCCAAGAGAAGAGATCCTTTATATTTAAGGATAATGTTGGTGATTTGATCAAGTTCTTAATTAATTCAGTGACTACAGTAATAATCATGTTCATGTGTCACTAATCATCTAATTGCATGCTCACGTGAAAAGTTTGCTTCTAATTGTTGTATTAGATTCATGAATTGAAAGTCCCAATTGGTGTTTGCATGTTTGTCATTCACAAGTCAAATGCAATGAGGCAAAACATGTGTCACTTTTTCGGATACTCCGTATTATTTTTCGCGTTATTCGGTTACTTACATTGGTTAAAATAAGTATAAATTGATAATGAGCTACCAAACCCTTTTTATGATGTGATTTGAACTCAATATGTGTAGTTAAAGTGATTGAGAGTTGATACTTATATGCTAGCTAGCTCATTCAAAACCTCATACTGATAGAAAGTTTGTAAGAATATACAGATTCAAACTCGATACAATCTCTAAGAGGTTTAGGCCTTTAGCTCGTTAACCAACTTCGCCAATCACATTTTATACTCTTTTTTTTTTGGCTGAGTAATCACATTTTATACTCTTAATAATATGAGCGTAACCATTACACTAGTTGTAAGAGATAGTGGTACCGGAATTCAAATTCAATGATGATATGACATTATTTATTCTACTCATCAGTCTTCAGTAAGCGACAGAAATCAAGTATTAAACTCAATTGATTGCCAGTAGCGCAGCCGTTAGATTCCAAGACCGTTGGCCCAAACCAACCCATGATCTAAACACAACATCATCTACTACTATCTAATAATAATAATACTCCATGATCTCTACATTTGAAAATTTGAATCTGAATCTCCCAAACCCACCCGCCATTATTTTAGAGGAATATCCGTATCATTTCGGGTATACGGGTCCCACCCGAATTCACTCCCTAACAAAGTCCGAAGTTTAACAAACAAGTAAGAAAAATGAAGGAAAAATGGGGAACCAATTTTAAGGTCAAGTAAAGCCAAAAAGAAAATGTGAATGCAAAACCTTGCAAAATGTGCCATTCTAGCTTGTAGTACAAGAATATAGAACAAAAATTTTGTGGCCGTTTTTCTAGGTTTTACCTCCAATCTAGATTCTAGCCTAGTGTGTGAACCTGCATGGAAGCTCACATAGCTAGCTTACATTTTGCACTTTTGAGTTATCAAGACTAGGCTAGGTACATTGCTAGCAATTTCAAATTTTCACCAATTTTTCGCTATTTTATACACATTGTTTCGTTGTTTTGTGATCCGTCATGAATTTTGAATATAGATTCCGTTTCAACTCTATACATCGTCACACTATTTCAAAATTGATCAGCGAGTAGAGTTCCCTTCTATTAACTCGATTTTGAACCATGACTATGGAGCGTTCTCGATCCTATTGTGCACTCCACTCGAATAGAGGATTTCAACAATGGTTGTAATCTATTCGGGAGCTTGAGACCTTGCCCATTAGACGGGTATCTTTATTTCGCGAATGAAATCATAATTTTATAGCAAACTGAGAAATCATGAGAAACTTTTTCTGCGATGATAAGAAAGAGTCAATTCCTTTAGAATATACACAATCACCCTAAATTCTAAACTTTTTACTAAGCAGTAAGTAGGCTAGGCTAACCAGTTACCACTGTATAGCATTAGCAGACAACTCTAAAAAGTAGCAGATTAGCACTAAGCTGCTTCACTCTACACTTGATTTTGGACTAGCGTAACACACAATTTTTCTCACATTACACTCACAAGTTCAAAGTCTCTTGAACTTGTGAGCAAGACCTCTGCATTCTAACACCACTAATGCTATTTCTAGCAGCCAGAATCTCATCCAAAGTTAGCACCTTTTTCGGCCGCCCCTCAGGCCGCTGCTTGGGAGCACTCTGAGACCTTAACTTGGCTCGAAACGACTGTGTATCGGCCATGTAGCTCGGGTGGTTAGAATTTGGCTTAAAGAAGGTATCACCACAGACACTCTTGGTGGGTGTTGCAGGACCATTTGATCGAATCGAGTTGCTGACACGAGGCGTGCTGTGAGCAGTAGAGATTCGACATTCATCACCGTAGAAGGTCCAATCGTAGCCATTATAGTGAATGCTGTTTCGACAGTCTGGTATAGAAAGCCGAGCAGGGGCCGGACAAGGACACGGTAAAGGTGATGACATTGTTGGGTATTGGAAATCATCACTCGCAAAATCGTACACTGTAGGGTTGATTCTCCTGGACCTTGATCTTGGCTTGTATGTGTCAATCTCTACAATTTTCGGGCTCCCTTCGTATGGATTGTATGATGATGGCTCGTATGATGTCGAAAGTCTCTTGCTATGGAAATGGTCGTTTTTAGTCTCATCAAATCTCTCCTGAAATTCAACCAAATGCACAAATTACATTAGTCATCACCAAACTTTATTAGTTAATTACATTTTTCTTATGCATAAAACTGAATGTCAATGATTCTTACAGTGGATCGTCGTGGTCGAAACTCTGACTGAACCTTGTTAGTCTTGTTAAGGGCTTGGTTGGTTCTCTGAGACCTGACTGTAGCTTGAGCCCTGATCAATGCTTGCATACTGTGAAGAGTTGCTGCTGCTCGCTTTCGGACTAGGTAGCCTCGGACTAGAGCCTGTAACTTTACCAAGCCTTTCAGTGCTCTCAATGCTCTCCTAGCCTGTAAACACAAGGTTACACCAGAATGTTACACCCTGTACATCAGGAAATGTTGCATTCAATATAATTAATTCACTTATATCAGCTACTACATGTCTAATTGTCTATATTATGCCTACATCTATATTGATTCACAAATAATAAAGATTATGTTAGACTCTATGAGTATAATCACTAGTTTTGATTTCCACAAATGAGAATTACATTTACCATCGTATTTAAATCATTCGTTTTTAAAGGCTTAAGTCGCATACCAATCACGTACGAAGTGACACTCAAATAGCACGATAACATATCAATGTATTCATAAAGAGCGAAGTTTGAATTATTATTGAAGAGTGATGAAATTCAAAAGAGCCATGAATACATTTGGCATATAGAATAATGAAGGTTTGATGAGTGACAAGACTCAAGAGTATGATGATTCAAATTCAAAATTAGTACACAAAAGGTCAAAGAATCAAGAATATAGAGGGGGGGCCAACATTGGAAAAGAGAAAAAACAAACCTACTTACTACTAAAAGTTGACCAAAATCTCTCTTGAAGTTTACCACTACAACCTTTTACCAATTCTTCATAGAAAGTGAGGAAATTTGTGTACAATGTACTGCTCAAGTTCCAACAAACAAACACACATGTAACACACATATTGATATTACCAGTACTTTTACTTGCTATTTTGAAGAATTTTATCCAACAGTATACAGTATAACTATAGCATATACAACATGGTACACCTTACATATCTAACAACAAAACATACACAAATTTGGTAATTTCAACCAAACCACAACAACAAAATCTTACTACTATTACTCCCCCACATTTCCACCTGCCTCACAAGTCATAATTATGGAGTATGTACTCCCAATAAATCAGCTACAAACTAGCAAAATTGGATAGCAGTCAAGAATTTATTTGTACTACTATGAATCTTCAACTACAATATTTTCAAGATTTAACTACTTGAGTACTTAATGCATATACTTTTTTTTTTTTGAAAGGATTAATGCATATACTTTGGGAAAGAATCTAAGCAATTTTCACCCAATATATTAAAACGTTTACATGCTCGGTTTAAATTCAATTCACATATTTAAACGAAACGTTAACAAATAAAAAGAACGACGAAAGAAAACATTAATGAAACAGGTAAATGTAGCCAAAAAAATGGGAGGAAAAAGACAAAGGAAAGGTGCAGGGTGCTCACCAAATAACCTCTAAAAAAAGTTTGAATTTTGACAGCAGCAGCCCATTTGTCATTATTATTATTACCAGCAGAAGAAAACAGAGCACCTCTGTTTTGGCTAGTAAGTCTGACAACAGCAACCGCAGCCTGAGCGGCCGCCACGGCTGCATCCGCAGCTGCAGCCGTGGCGGCCGCGACAGCGATAGCGTGTTTACTCTGCTCATTCCCTGCCTCTTCACTTATATACTCTCTAAACCACTTGTTTTGACCCACCTTCTCCTTCTCATCTTTTCCTACCTTTGCAAAACTCCACCTTTTCTCTACTCCAACTCCTCCCATTTTTTCCCTCCTCACATTTTCACTGTTTTTACTGCTGTTGTTGTTTGTGGTGATTTTTGGTAAAGTTTTATCCTTTTCTTGGTTTTTTTTCATACCCAGAAGAGATTTTAGCCATTTAGTTGCCTTCCCCATAATTTTCTTTCTTTTGGATTGTTGGAGAAGATTTTCAAAGAGAAGTGAAATTTGTTTAATTTTGAATAAGAAAAAAAAGTGGGTTTTGGGGGGGTTTTATAGAGATGGTGAAATAAAAATGTTTTTTTTTTTGAAGGTGGTGGAAACTGAAATGGACTGAAGTTATGGGTTTTAGGGAGTTTGAAAAAGGTGGGCAGGGGAGTGAGGGTAAAAAAAGGGTTTAATAAGAAGAGGTGCAGGGGGTCAGGGATGGGGTTTGCAGAGTTTAAAGAGTATTTATAGAGACATTGAATTTGAAAAGTTTGGGATCTTTTCTTGGGTAGTTAAAATGGCATTGAGTTTTTAAATTTTGATGAGGTATGTATGAGGTAAGTATGTAAGAGATGACAAGATATAAGGAAATTAATTTTGTATTTATGGGTTTGATTTTAAAAATTTGTATGAACCTGACATGTTTTGGTTTGTAATCATCTGATTAGGATCTGATTCGAGTTGGATATGATCACATAAGATGACAAAATGGTGTTACGATGTAGCTATAGCCATCAAGCCATGTGGTGGAAATGTGGAACATGTACTCTCCCCAAACAAATATAATTTCGCGTGAAAATGTACAAGGATATAAACCTGGGTGGGAAAGTAATCCCTTATATGACACGAGAAATGAAATATGGAATGAACGGGAATAAATTGAGTCGTAAGAATCCGTACTTAACCCGAAGGTGCTATGTGGAGTACTATATAATAGTGCCTCATTTTCGGAATAAGAACAACCAAAGTATGAGAGTTGTGCACATCAAAATATTTAGATCTCAAAATAAACTCCAGGAGTACCATAAAGATGAGCACTTTTTTGTTTTTCCAGTATGAAAATATAATTTCTGACAAAATAAACCAAAAACAATTGTAATTTTCACCTTTCTCTTTTAAATTTCTTTTGGCCGTTTGCTTTATAATCTGAAGAATACCTCGTGAAGAGCTGCACCTCCATTATACGACAAAAAGCAGCAGACTAATAACACAAAGCTCTACTAATTAATCATTTTAAGGTAATAATAAGAACAAGAAATTCAGGACAAAACTCAAAAAAAGTTAATAATCTTGGATAAAATAAAATAATTTATTAATATACATTTCCTCTTATTGAAATTTGTTTTCATCCAACGTTAGAAAAAGTTTATAAAATTAAACGAATCAAAAACTTTACCCTTCTTTTTCTCAAATTCAAAAAAAGAGTCTTCCACCATTGCACCAATCAGCATCTCCAGCTAAATTTCACTCTTCTTTTTTCCTCTTTGCTTTCCAGAGCAATGTACCCCTCACAAAGTATACATAAACATGTCAAAATTTTACATAAACCAATATTATTTGTACATTACGATTTCTGGTGCATTGATCACTAACAAAGTAACAAGTGATCTTTTATCGTCAAAATTCAAAAACCATTGACTTCACTAACTAGAAAGATGTCGGATACCTAAACATTTTGACTAGAAATGACATATTTTAGACGGCCTATCCACGAACATTCACAAATTTTACATACGACTATACGTGTAGGAAGAATTGAAGATAATGACTTAATACGGAGTAGTACATTTGAAAGTTGATCATGATGATTTAAAAAGAGGAAAGAAGCAGCAACTAAAATGCCACCTGGGATATTTTGTGACTGACAATCTCGTGAACATTGTCAGCTAATGTCACCTAAGTGACCATACTACCCTTCACATAAGAAAATCAATATTTACTCCCAAGTAATTATCAACATTAAACTTTTTACTACCCAAGTAAATTTGACACAAACGTGAAATGTCGTTGTACAGAAAATAGTAAAAAAGTGTAGGGAAAAGGGTAAATAACTAAAGTTACTGACTTGCTGGGAAAATGGGTAAATAACTAAAGTTACTGACTTGCTGGGAAAATGGGTAAAAAAAAAGAACCTCTCTGCTAAAAAGAAACTGGCAAAATTAAGAAAAGGACCTATTTTTAGCCGCAGTTATTTTTTTACCTTTCATCTTTTCTGTCCCTTTAACTTTCTGGGTTGTAGAAAAAAATCAAAAAATCTGCCATGCAAAAATTTTACGTACAAATTTGCTTTAATTACACTGATACTACTGCAGGTGGGGGAAAAATGAAAAATTGGGTTTTATTTTGACATTTTGTTGTTTACTGTAGTTGAAACGATGAAGTGTGAAGTACAAGTTCTAATTTGGGGAAAGTTTTGATCTTTTTGATGTATAAGATCAGATTGAAACTGGGTTTTTTTCCAACTTGTGCAGAAAATCTCTGTAACTATATCTTGCTTTGGTGAAAATATTTGAGGGACCTCTGAAATTTTGATCTGTGCTATTTTCTCTGTCCTCTGGATCGGATGGTTTGGTTAATTTGGATTTATTTGGGATTTGAAATTATTAAGTCCAATCTGCAACGCAATGGTACAGTACTACTACAGTGTGATGAGTGTGTATGTAAGATAGTGAGGAGGAAGGTGCTCGAGTAGTGATGATTTTTTGGTCAACTTGTTACTGGCAAGTCTTGTGTTAGTCACTGTTAGCTAGCTAGGGTGTGTTAGTTTGTCAGCATCACTATGTGTCACGACTTGCCATAGTAGGAGTATTGTATTACCATTACGATATCGATTCAAATCTAGACTAAATAATCGGGTTTCTGTCGATATGTATACTACGTAGTTTCTTTTCTCTGGTGACTTGTTAATTTATTAATCATTCTGTACTTGTAAATGTCTTGATATGGTCTATTTATCGATGTGTCGCATATCATTAAAAACATATTTAAAAAGCGACATTTTATAAATAAAAATGTTGATGTACCAAAAAAATATTATAGCAAAATGTAGGGTATATATGTTGGTCAAGACTCAAGGGACTCCTCCCATGAAAATTGAACAGTAGTGGATAGTTGTAAATTTATAATCCAATAAAGTAGCCGTTTTGTTTTCAAGTTGTTCATCAGTTTGACTTTGGTTTGTCAAATACTTACAAATTAATAAAAAATATTCACAGAGTAGCTTAAAAAGTTATTAGCTGAACAAATGGGACTATTATTATTATATAAGGGGGAGATAAAGTCCTTAAATCTAGTTATGAATATGATTTTCAGATAACTTTAGTATTTACGAGCCGAGTTAGATGACATATGCTTCTTCTAATGTACTAGAGTGAGAAATTGTCAAATCTAAACACTAGTACGGAATAGTCAGTAATTAATAGCCAATCGAGTATTTAGGCACATAGGCAGTAATTATAAAAGTGATTGGTATAGCTTGGTTCAACAACTAGTTTGTAATGTTGCTATTGAATTTTGATTCTTCATCATATACAGAGTAATTTCCTCGCCCACAAGCCTTCTGCCAAAATCCAAATGTGGAAGTAGAAGTTAACGAAATTTGTTGAGCTGAACACGGCAATATCTCATAAATGCTGATTGTTGCGCCGTTGCCATCATCAGCAAATATTGAAATAAAAACATAAGAATTTTCAAATGTCAAATAATGTTTCCAAATTCACAATTGAGCAATTTGTGGATTTTGCGGCCGTTTTTTAGTGGGTTCTTTAATTTCGGGTTTTATATACGAAAAATAATTTTGTAGATCTCGTATTTGAAGTTTTGAATTTGAATGCACTTGGTGTGGTTAATAAGCAATTAGTATTGAAATCAGAATTATTGCTTAAGAATTATTATGATTATTGCATGAATTGCACGTCTGCAGGTCATGATGGAGTACATAAGCATGTACAAGTATTAGAAATGAGTCGTCGTCCTTGGTCTTTATGCACCATCACTACATAGCTCGATCATTATTATGTCAAATGGTTAAGTCGTCCTTATAATTATGATCTTCTTTAATCTAAAACTAGTAATAATATTGTCACCTTGTCCCTTGTGTTCGTACCTTGAATCCGAGTGGATGTTTTACGTAAACTTTGTAATTTGAATGGAATGAGAGGGAGGGATTTTGCATGGGTGATTAGCCCTTGGTAAGGAAATGTTATTGGCGATTACTTATGCGACACTGCATTTGAGCTATTTTACAGTTAATTTAATTTGGTGTGTGTACTATAATTTACAAAGTGATGATATCATTCCCCCTATCTTTAACTGTATTACTCGTTTATGACGTTGCTAGTGACTACGAGTATTTTGCTGTAGTTAGAGGTTTTAACATTACAGTCGTCCTTATATAATTGTGCTAATTTGGAACTCGTATGAGAGTATTTCCCACATACTATCAATCAAACAAAGAAAGTTCGAAAGTCCCTTGAAATTTTTCACAGTACCTCGTATATGACATAAAAACTACTCCCAAGAGCTAAAATGATAAAGCTAGTAAAAACTTTTGCTTTAGTAACTTTTGGCTTTATACGGATTTTTCTTAAAAGTGATCACTCATATTGGGCTTCACGGGGAACAATGAAGTGGGCTAGGTTGGGACTGTAACTCTGTAAGCAACAGATATTTCGGAATTCATCTATGCCACATAGCCCAAACTTATGACCTAGAAAATTTCGCAATATAGCCCAAATATTGATTAGTGACGCAAAATCGCAAATATCACTATTTTGACCATCCACTTTGCGCTATGTGTTTTGGGGGTGATTAACTAAAACTGAGCGTCGGCTCAAGATCGGGCCGAATCAAATAATTTTGGACCGTGGACCGGACCAAATTGTATTCTGTTCTACTTGGTCAGGTCCGGTCCCTTGGACCGAATGGGCCGAACCGAAATTTCCCTCACTTGGACCGAGGACCGGACCGAGATTCGGTTGCCTATAGTATGACAGTTAATGTGACGATTTGTGATTTGACCGACCACATTGGGGTATTATGTTCATTTTAGGCTATGTTTGGTATAACTTAGAAAAACAATGTATTTGTACCATATCATATATGCATGCATGCAAATATCTGACAAGATGAGATTCATATAAGCAGATCACATCAAATTATGATCAAAGAATTTAGTCTATTTCTTGACATCAATTCGCCAAATCAGCTAATTTTTCAACAAATTCGTATCTTCTCAAGTTAATTCAAATCACATTAGATCAGAATCAATAGATAAAAAGAATACACTCCAATCAAAGAGTTTCATTCTTACATGATACAACAATTCATCCAACTTTTAGCTCACACTTGTTGGTCGAAGCTGATCTCATTTACATTTCCATTGTCTCAATATACAATCCGTAAACAAAATTATTACACTACTTCCAACTGGTCATAAAAATGAAGTATCGTCATATAACCAATAAACCACTGTAAATTATTTCCGAAGCCACGTGTATTTCTCGAGACAATCTACAAAACCAATTATTTTTGAAATCTACTCAAGCTAAAAGTATTTACCGTCTTACTTTAATACCTTCACTACACAAAAGTTAAGCTTAAATATAATAAAAAAATCTCGTTTAGGTAAGCGACGTCCGGGCGATCAGATCAGATCAACAACTAAATATCCGCGTGGATCCCATATTCCCATCCCATTGAGAAATCGCAAATCAGCAGACACCGAAACTCACTCTGTCTGTCTCCACCACTATATCTCCGTTGTTTCCTTGACACTTACGTTTCCTAAAAAATCCTACTCAAAAAAGTACTCGTTAAACTCCGACCCATAAAAAACACAGGTCAATATTCACTGCACTCTAAATAATTTTTCATAACTGACGGTCCTTCTTCTTGTAATAATAATATTCTCTCTTTTAAAAATAATAAAATAATAAAAATCAATCTTCTCATTCACGCTTCCCCCCAAAAGGCAAAAAACTCAATTGGCCGTCTCACCGTCACCGATCATCCTCTCTCTCTCTCTCCTCCTCAAAATCCCACCCATTGTTCTTCCATTGGAACCCCCTTTTATCTCGTCCTTCCTTCCAATTTCTTGGGTTCCAATTTTTCTAGGGTTTTTTTTTTAATTTCACTCTCCCTCCAATTTTAAGGGCGCGCTTTTATTTCTTCCTTATTTTCCCCCAAAATAATTTTCTCAAATTTGTTCGATCGTTTTATTTTGTGGGTAATTCGGGAATTAGGGTTTTATTTTGTTGGGAATTTTGTTCAATTTTTTTTTGATCAAAATTGAAAATTGATTTTGGAAAATCGAGTTTTGGGAATTGGGGGATTTAATTTTCTTTGGAATTGTTTGATTGTTTTGGCGAGTACAATTGGGCAATTAGGGTTTTTAATTGTTACGAATTTTCATCAATTTTATTGATTGAAATTGGAATTGAAAATTTGGGGGAATTTTAATAGATTTTTTTTTTTAAATTGGGGTTTTGAAGAAAAATAAAAAAAAAAGAGGATGGTGAGTGCAGAGGGATTGCAGTATGGTGTGACGAAGCCGATTTCCATGGCGGGTCCCACCTCTTTGGATGTTAAGAAGACGCGCCAACTAGAAGAGGTGTGTGTTTGATTTTTGATCGATTTTGTTGTTGCGTAAAGCTGTAATCTTTTTGTGATTTTTGATTGTTGAAGTGTTTGATGATGTTGAATTGTGCAGTTTTTGGTACATTCCGGGCTGTATGAGAGCGAAGACGAGGCGGCGAAGCGGGAAGCGGTTTTAGCGCGGCTTAGGCAGGTATAGTATGGAATTTTGGAAGAGGAAGTTGTTTTTAATGTTGGTTGGATTTTGTTTTGTGATCAGGGATTTTGTTGTAGGTGAACAGATTTGATTTTGTTGGGTTTTTGGATGTGAATTGTTAATGTTTACCCTTAATTTATTGCTCTTAGATTCATGGGAGTAATGGAGTAGTGTAGTTGTGACCGAATATCGAATGTAGAATCATAGTGTTGTGTTAAAATGGTGATGGATTAATTGTGAGCCTGATTTGTTAAGTTGAGGATAGCTGATGGTGTTGTGTTGTCTGGTGTATGGATGAATTGATACTGATGCTGTTCACAGTAGTTGTTGTAGTTGCTTGATTAGCTTTGAAGGTAGGAGAGATGTATAAGGGTTGTGGACTTGGTGAGTTGGTAATAGTTTGTATGTTGGCACCGAAAGTGGAGGTAGGAAATACATGTTAGGACTTTTAGGGCAGAGCTCGTGCTGTGAGGGTATAAGAGAAGTCTCAGCTGGTGTCTTGGTTTGGTTGGTGGGCATTTGCTTGAGTTTTAATTTTGGTATGTACGAGCCTTTTTGGTGGTGGTGCGGGATTAGTGGAGGTAGGTAGGTCCTTGACCACTTGGCCTTTCTGCCCTTGCAGATTACATTCTTTGTTCTTCTGCTTTGACATAAGTAGTTCGTAACAGTTGGATGTGTGTCTGAGAGCTTCTTGTTGGGAGTATTAGACTTTTGAGTCTTCATTCGTGATTACTTTTGCTGAGAGGGGCAGAATGCTTGATGAATATTATCCTTTGGAGGGGTTGGGGGTTGTGAATGGCTTCCTGATAATTTGATTTTAAACCTATTCTGTATGGTCCTTCCAAGTCTGAACTCCGTTTCTTCACAGAGAGCTTTTGCCATTTGAGTTCTTTTTTTTTTTTCTTATTTTTTTTTTTTTTTTGGTATGGGTTTCCTGTGTAACTCCATTCCTTTTTGGTCATATTAGCCTTCATCTTATAATGACCTTGTTTTCTTTGGAATACTTTTGTCTTTTTGCATAGTTGATATATTTACTTTTGCTTTTCGCAGATTGTTAGGGATTGGGTCAAACAGCTCACTCGTATAAGAGGGTATACAGATCAAATGGTTGATGATGCAAATGCCCTCATACTCACTTTTGGTTCTTGCCGTCTGGGTGTAAGTTTACTTTTTGTTCTGGACTTTTGTTAAGCTCAAATGCTCGTGTATGGACTGTACGTAGTACTGGTGGTTCACCCTTGTTTCATTTTGTTGTTAGTGAGTTTTATTATCGAACCATTGCTTTAGTTTTTTTAAAATCTCATAATTGACATTCCCTCTACCCTTGTATGTTTTGTGTGGTTCCAGTTTTTGGAAACCAGCAGTTGCTCTGTTTGCTTGAAATGATTGCATTCTGGAGAGTTATTTACGGAGGATATCTATTGTATTTGCTCTGTAGACATGTATGTACACATGTTTCTTTTTGGTCAATACGCACTTACACTTGTACTTTCAATACTGCAGGTAAGTGGTCCTGGAGCTGATATTGATGCTTTATGTGTTGGCCCATCGTATATCAATCGTGAGGTAGATGATTACTTTCGGCATACTGCAACGTCCTCTTCTTGACTTTGCTAGTTGATAAAGGTTTTGGTCCTTAGTTTTGTTGCATTCTTGTGCTTTCCAGGAGGATTTCTTCTATATATTATATGAATTGCTGGCACAAGTCGAAGAAGTTACAGAGCTACAACCTGTTCCAGATGCCCATGTCCCTGTCATGAAATTTAAGTTTGATGGAATCTGCATTGATCTTCTTTATGCCAGCGTCTCTGTTTTGGTGGTTCCTGATGTAAGTAGTTTGTAACTTTGTACCTTGTTTCTTTACTTTGTTTTTCCTTGTCTGGTTTTCTTCTTCTAATCCATAGGCTACTCTTTAATGTCATTTGAAGGAAGCAAATAGGGTTTCATATTTATTATCAAATTTCTAGGCTTCTAGCTAAGTTTTAGTCTTTGCAGGCTTGTTCAAGTAGTTTTTTTTTAATTGTTTTATCTGCAAGCATACTGGGAGCGTTATTGAAATTATCTTTTCTTTTAATGTTTGGCATTTTTAGAACATTTGTTGACATCCAAAAAATTAGTTTGCCTTTTTTTTTTTTTGGGTGCACATGCGAAACAATGCCTTGTTAATTTGCAGGACTTGGATATCTCCGATATGTCTGTGCTACATAATGTTGATGAAGCCACTGTACGGAGTCTGAATGGCTGTCGGGTTGCAGATCAAATTCTTAGGCTGGTGCCAAATGTTGAGGTACTTCACTGCTGCTAATTTTTTTTGGGCACACCATACTTTCTGTGCTACTTTTTCTCCCCCCCCCCCCCAAATTTTCCTTTGAGGTGCTGCTTTAGCATCCAATCAAGTTTCAAAAGAGTTGATATTCCTTGTTTGCTTATAGACTCTTTGATGCGTTTCACTAACTTTATGTAAACCATTGCTGTCTTTTTAGCATTTCCGGACTGCTCTTAGGTGCATTAAGTATTGGGCTAAAAAACGAGGTGTTTACTCAAATGTGAGTATCTGCGTTCTTTGTCCTATTATCTTATTGGAATGATGCCCAATCGTAGATTCTGAATTTAAGCATTCTTGTCTCTGGTGTGCTTAGGTTACTGGATTTCTTGGTGGTGTGAACTGGGCAATTCTTGTTGCTCGAGTGTGCCAGCTTTACCCTAATGCGGGACCTAGCATGCTAGTTTCTCGATTTTTCAGAGTTTACACCCAGTGGCGTTGGCCAAACCCTGTGATGCTTTGTAAGATTGAAGAAGATGAGCTTGGGTTTCCGATTTGGGATCCTCGCAGGAATCCTCGGGACCGTACTCATCATATGCCAATCATAACGCCTGCGTATCCTTGCATGAATTCTAGCTACAACGTCTCACCAAGCACACTCAGAGTAATGATGGAACAATTTGAATATGGTAACAAGATTTGTCAGGTAAGTCAGGCGGTAGCCGGTTTGTCTGATTTTTGTCTGTTGAGCTGCTAGTGATGTGCTTGTCTCTCTTTTGAATGTGTCAGGATATTGAGCTTAACAAAGTACAGTGGAGTGGCCTGTTTGAGCCATATATGTTTTTTGAGAGCTATAAAAACTACCTCCAGGTTGACATTATTGCAGCTGATATTGATGACTTGCGTGCTTGGCGAGGCTGGGTAGAGTCCCGGCTTCGACAGTTGACCTTGATGGTAATGTTTTATTATAAATTTTTTGTCATGCAATTATGTCTTTATGTGTAGTGATTTAAATTCAGTTGCAGACTACTGATATCTTATATCTGGTTACAATATTGTAAAATTGACTATATTGCAGATTGAACGTGATACTCTTGGGAAACTTCAGTGCCATCCCTATCCACATTATATTGTTGATCCATCTAAGCAGTGTGCTCATTGTGTATTTTTTATGGGCTTGCAAAGGAAGCAAGGGGAGGTTGCTCAGGAGGGTCAGCAGTTTGATATACGTGCAACAGTTGATGAGTTTAGGGATTCCATCAATATGTACACATACTGGAAACCTGGAATGGATATTTACGTGTCCCATGTTCGTAGGAAGCAGCTTCCATTTTTTGTATTTCCGGAGGGTTCTAAACGCCGACCATCGAGGGCTACTGTTGATTCGACTGGTCCTGAAGATGGTGTTAGTGACCAAAGGCTCATGAAGAGGAAATTGCCTAATGATGATCTGACACAACCCGCTGGGAAACGACAGTTTCTTACCCCAGAACGAGAGGCTTCTATTTCTCCTCAGTCGCTGCATAGTAGCTCTTCTTCTCCGGTACCGGAGAGTGCGGTATCTGTTGAGTGTGATGTTACGCCAGTGGCCGAGAGGGGATCATCAACAGAGATGGGAACAGGAGGTGAATCATCAGCGGGTAGCGTCGTCTTAGGCAATGATCATGGAGCTTTGAGTTCTGTGACCCCATTCATTGAGGCATCAGTTGCTGAAAATTCTTTTATTCTCTCTGCCTCTACTTCGAGTACTGGTTCCGGCGTTACAAGTGAGGATGTTGCTGGGGATCTTAGTCCTGGATCGGATGCTGGAAGCCATGGCAATTCAGAATCAAGTATAAATCAGGTGCTAGAACAGAGTGATCCATTCAAGACAGTTTCGGTGTTGCATATGGAGGACAGTTGTACCTTGGAGCATGTGTCGGGGAGAAATGGATTCATCGAAGCTCGAGAGGTGTTTGCTGTCTCTGTTTTTTCTCTTGTTTTGTGTTTTGATTTATCCCTGCCTTCCTGACCTTGCGCCTCAGTCATTCACTCTTCTGCCTTTTTCTCATTCTTTCCTTCTATCTCTGGTCTTTTAGATATATATCGAGAGGTTGAACCGCTGAATGATAAACTTTTTGTACTCCCCATTTTGCTAATGCTGCTGTGCTGCATCTAGACTGTTATGTGCCTGACCACTTATCCCTTTATGCTTCGTAGCCATTAGGAGTCACTGGTGTAGCGTAGAAGCCAAGCGCAGCTGGCCCAGATAGTGCAGGACCCATGACAAGGCAAGCAACTTGTAGGCTTAGATCCTTCTTTTCTCCTATCTGTTTTCATTGCCAAGTTCACTTTTATATTGCTTTTGTTTGTTTGTCTTTGTCATCAAATTTGCAGGAATATCTAGTAACAACTTCAAGAAGTTTGCCAGGATAATATGAAGAGCGGAAGTGGTAACCTGCATGTCGGACTGTGCTGGACCAACTGAAGGAGGGGGAGAGAGCCAGTGTTCCTGGTAAGTGTTACACAACTGGCTTTCTATCCTCTCTGTATTACAGGTTTGCTTGTGCCTTCTATAATTGGTGACCAAGTACCCAACTGGTGAGGGCTGGAGGCTATCTGAAGTCATTCTGTACTTCTAGCCTACACCTCATTGTACAGTTAGTTCTAGGAGAGTTGGGTTACGCACCAAAATGGCACTCGCTGGGCTTTAAAAGATATCACAAAAGAAAAAAAGAAAAGAAAATAAAAATTCTAAAAGAAAAGACAAAAAAAGAAAAAATCTAAAGGAAAAAGAAAAAAAAAGATTTCAGAACAGATAATGGGACTGCATAGCATCGGATATATTCTGGTGTTGTGGCCTTTGGACGGGTGGAGAATGGAGCAAAATGCTGCATTGTGAGATTCTGGTTTGGTGTGCCCCTTCCAACTGAGCAGACTGGGTCTCCCACTCCAATCTGATCACATTTGGGATTTAAGCTGCATTGTCTTGGAAATGTGATGCAAGTCTACGGGGCCTGCTTTGCTTGCGCTGGACTATTTTGCTGGATATGAGCCTCTGGGGTGTTTTAACCGTTTTCTGGGTAGATTGATAGGCAAGGCTTTTCTCTTCTCTGTTTTGTACTCCCCTCCCCTTTCTGGGTTTCGCCAATGGGGGGTAGTTGGGTGTCGAGCAAGATGATATTCATGCTCATAGACCTCTTGTAACATAAATCTCATCATTAATGAAATATAACCTTGTCTCTAATTCGATTTTTGCCATTCTCATTGCCATTTACTTTCGTTTTTTACGTTCTTGCATTTTACTCGTACATGGTACATCTAAAATGCTGTAAATTGGCGTCCTGGTTTCGGCTATTACCGCAATGTCTGAGCACATGCTTGGTTTGGTTACTCAATTTAGTCAATGAGCACATGCCTGATTCGTTTCGGACGGTAGGCTGAGCACATACTTGTTGGCGACGCATTCATGTGATTGTGATTTTTTGGTCACATGCACGTACATAAATGTCATGAATTGACGGTACCATGTGTATATGCCCCAACGAAGCAACCACAATTCCACACCATCCACCATCGTTGAATCCGAATTGTCAGCTTGCAATGGTTCAATTATTTTGTAGTTGGTTGTCTCAAATGTCAACTTCATGAAGACAATTCGCTTAGATTCCATACAAGTACAACTGAGATAATTGTAATCGGAATCTTTTCATCCTTCAAAGTTTACTAATAACACGTTAACCTCCGAACCGAGTTTTAATCGTCTTCTTGCATCTCCTGCTTTTTTGGTATTTCGATAGACACAATGTCGAAACTAATTTAATGTAATATCAGTATGTGAGGCGAAGAAACAACAAAACGATTAAGCTCTGTATAAGCGAATGTTGGTGTCACTTTCTAATGACATAAAGTTGACAACAATGTCATTACCCAACTTTACCATAAACACACGAATGACAGAGTTTAACTTGCGTTATTTCATTGTCTTTTAAGCAAACATTAGACCAAACAAACAAATTATTATGGTAAGAAATAAATATTTACATATATTCTTCATCGTCGTCTCTCTCCAATCACTGTCAACTTTTGTATGTAAGAATATATAATGCAGAAAATATCATAGTCTGCATCACCACGTCATGATTCTATAGTAATCTTCACTCTTTCCCAAAATTGTGGGTGTCACTCATCCTTCACATCCCATCTCCTTGAAATCATAAATAAATAATATTAACTCTACTGGGTTCTCTTCAATTTCACGCTTCATTTTCATATACCAACAAAGAAAAAGATCACATCTTTGAAGAAAGATGGGTAAGGTGGCGGTGGTTGCGACGGTGGTGGGTGTGGCGGCGGCGTGTGCGGCGGGGGCGGTGATCGTGAACCGGCGGGTGAAGAGTGGGGCCAAGTGGGATCGGACGGTGGAGATTCTGAGGGAGTTGGAGGAGAAATGTGGGACCCCCATTGGGAAGTTGAAGCAGGTGGCTGATGCAATGGTGGTGGAGATGAATGCTGGGCTTGCTTCTGATAATGCTAGCCGTGTTAAGATGCTTATTAGCTTTGTTGATAATCTCCCTACTGGGTAATTTTTTCATTGTCTTTTCAATCTTATTAGCTTTGTTGAGTGAAGTTCAAGCTGTTTAATGAAATGATGCATTTTTGATTGAATTATTTGTTTAATGGGTGGATATTAGACATTTGAGTGATTGTTACTTTTTGTGGAAATTGGTTAGTTGGGTGAATACTAATTTATGTCTTGATCTTTTGATGTTATTGTTTAGCTGAGTGAAGTTTTGAGCTCATTGATGAAGTGATAATGAGGATCAAGGTCGGCCTAGTGGTTAGGAAATTAACCTGGTTGTGGATTGTCCCGGGTTTGAATCCTCCACCACCGCAGCATTAGTTGACCCTGTGTACCAAAAGAATGAAGTGATAATTTTGATTATATTATTAGTTTTTGGGTGGAAATTAGAATTTAGGTGATCATATTTTTTTAACAAAGTGGAAATTTAGGTGTTGTTTTTGTTTATTTGGTGGAGGTTGAATATTTTGTGAATTGTTTAGTTAGTTGGTAGAACTTGGTGATTGATTTCAAAATTATTGTATGTGTGGTGTTTGGAGATTTGAGTAATGTCTAAATTGTTTAGTGGAAAGCTCAATTCGTGTGAATTTAGAAGTTATCAGGGTGGAATTAAGAGTGAGCTTTTGATTATTCAGTGAAGATCAGAAATTTAGGTGACATTGGCTTGTTTGGAAGGACTTGAGATATTCGAGAATTTCAAGTTTTGGTATAAGGTGGAAGTATGAGTTAAACCTAGTTGAATTCAAAATTTTGAGGAGAGTTTTTGTTCAAGTAAACTGAAATGTTGGGTGAATTTCAAGTTATTTGATTAAAGACCGGCACAGATGAGACTGTAATGTAAGAAATTTGGTACTCATCTTGGTGCATTACTGCCTTTAAAGCTCCCCTCACAAATTACGGAAAGTGAGAATTGCATAGTGCATGTGTTCATTGTGAAAACTGTAGCATGTCTTTCTGAGAATGGTTCTTCAATTTGTTTATTTATTTCAGTTTGTGCTCTTCGATTATTGGGTGAATTTGATGGTTGGAGTGGACTGGAATTGTTAGAATTACAATTCCAATACATTATTTACCAATTGTGAAATACACCATAGTTTTTGGTTGTAACTATCTCTTCATACAGTTGAATTCCTTGGTTTCATACAGTGTGTCTAGGATTAAGAATGTGCAAACAGTTACAGCAGCTTGGATGATGTTATGATTTATGAACAAAGACTAATAATGTTTGAACCTAAAGTTACCGGGTTTTAATTGCTGGAAATTGAAACTTGATTGGTCTGGTACCTATTACGAAAGCTTTTCTTTCATTTATTGAGTCGTATGCCGCAGGATTGTAACATTCATCCCTGAGCTATTAGGAATGTTATAATAGGGTGGTTTTCCTAAACTTGTTTTCTTTGGATGATTAGGGATGAGGATGGTTTGTTTTATGCATTGGACCTTGGTGGGACAAACTTCCGAGTTCTTCGAGTGCAATTGGGTGGCACGGATGCGGGTATTAAACGTCAAGAATTTGCTGAAGCATCAATTCCGCCAGAACTGATGGTTGGGACGTCAGAAGTGAGTGCTTTTGTATGATCGTATCAGTTTCTGTTGATTGGCTGAGGTCATTCTGGTTGTAACTTTTTGTATTTATTAAAAATCCAGGAACTTTTTGGATATATTGCTGCAGAACTTGCAAAATTTGTGGCCCAAGAAGGTCAGGAGTTTCAACTTTCTTCAGGTAGAGAAAGGGAATTGGGTTTCACCTTTTCGTTCCCTGTAATGCAAACATCCATCGACTCTGGAACTCTAATCAAATGGACAAAAGGCTTTTCTGTAGAGGATTCAGTAAGTTTTCTATGCTGGGTGAATTTCTAAATCACTTATATTTTGTGGCCATGTATCAACTTTGCAAAGAAATGGCTAGGCATGTTTTAATTCTTTCCTCCGCCTCCGCACAATTAAACGCTGTAATGTCAGTTGTGCATTGCATATGTAGACCAGTCAGTTGTTAAGAACTTTTAAATATGACAAGTAAAGGCATTTTATCTGGTGGTCTTATTGGTTAGAGGCAAGATTTGCGTAGTATGAGAATTGTATTTGCTGAACAACCGTCTTTGCTGTAGGCTGATTGTAGCTATTAGTGGGATACTTGGTATCAGGTAACTGAAAGTGGAAATCACTCTTATCTAAGGTTCCGAATTCTTTTTGGGGTGGAAAGTGGCCACAAGTTGTATGAGATAGGGGTTAAAGTCTGTGTTATATTGATACATATTACAGAATCAGAGATTATACATATGTGGTCCGTTATGGGCTACCATTTCATTTGCTACTGTAATTGTCTTCTTTACAAAATTGAATTTTCTTTTCGAATATAACACTGGTGATCACGTGGTCAGACAATCATGACAGCCACCATTCTATTTGTTAATGCAATTTTGGGCTGTCAAAACTGGAAGGAGTTAAACGTGAACTTGTCATTGGTTTTGGCTGCTTCTTCTAAGTTCTAATGTTACTGTTTTCTGGACTGTATGATATTGACTGCGTGTGACCTCTGAAAATGATTGTGGAAACAAATGTTAAATGGTGAGTAGAAAAAGTTAGGTTGGATACGTAGTTTCCTTCAAATGTCCAATTTTCTGTCTAAGTTCTTTTTGTGAAACACCTTTTGTTTTTTGATTGGAGTCAGCGTAGTAGCCAAGCTAGTGGAAGAAAAGATCCGATAAAACTTCAATGGAGCTTTTGAAACAGTTTGCATGTTACTAGTTGTCTACTTCGGAGAATTTGGGCAAACTTCCCGGTTTATTTTAATGAAGTGTATTTGTTTTAGGTTTTGCTAGGATTTGATGTAGCAGAGACATATATATATGTTTTGACAAGAGCATTTGTCTTGTTTTCCGTGCATCATTTATTTTTGCCTGCTAGACTGTGTGAGTATGTAGTCTTTCTGACAAGTTTTTCCTGTTGACCTATGTGTGAGGGGCCTTCTTACAGGTAGCGAACTAGCTGCTTCATAAATTAATCTGCTTTCTCAATTCATTCTCGTGGAAATATTACAACAAAATCTTGGTAGCTTGGGATGGGTGACTTAGGTTCAATGTTAAAGCGGCAGTTACCAATACTGTACTTCTAGAATTTAATGTGTTTTCCTTCCCTTATTATATAAACCTCACTGAATATTTCTCTCTGCTGACTTGTTCCTTTTGCTGAAGAATAGGTTGGTCAGGATGTAGTGGAACAGCTCACAAAAGCATTGAGGAAACAAGGTGTTGAGATGCACATCACAGCTTTGGTACGTGATATCTTCTTGCTTCTGATAGCTATCAATTAATGTAGTACTACTTCTGATTGCAACTTCATATACTAGTTGCTGATGCTCAACTTCATATTCTAGGTTGCTGATGCTCTTTCTTGTATTTAGGTGAATGACACAGTTGGTACGTTAGCTGGAGGCAGATTCTCAAACAAAGATGTCATTGCTGCAGTAATACTGGGAACAGGAACAAATGCAGCATACGTTGAACGTGCACAAGCAATACCTAAATGGCGAGGTCCCTCACCGAGATCAGGAGAAATGGTAACATACGTTCTCATTCTCTAATTTATATCAGATTTGATGGTAGAACCAACTTTTAAAAGTTTAATCATGTTACATGTTGCAATGTAGGTTATCAACATGGAGTGGGGTAACTTTCAGACATCACATCTCCCTTTGACAGAATATGACAATGCGTTAGATCTTGACAGTTTGAACCCCGGTGAGCAGGTTGTTCCCTTGTTTTGTGTGTAGACTCTGAATTCTTTGTGACTCAGTGCCTGAACGCCTCTGCTTATGCAAAACTTAGGGCTTTCCATCTTATACTTATGCTTTGTTGCTGATAGACTTATGAAAAGATGATGTCTGGAATGTACTTGGGAGAAATTGTACGTAGAGTTCTGTGTCGAATGGCTGAAGAAGCTTCTTTCTTTGGTGATATTATTCCACCAAAGCTGCTGACCCCTTTCATCTTGAGGTATGTAATTATAGTATTGCTGATAATTTGGCCATGTTATGACTACACTATTGATTGGAAACTGAGCTAGCAAGTTATACCTGCAGGCTGCAGATCCCAGATTAATGACTAAATAACGAATTTCTGCCCAGTTGTGGCCACCAATATATTAGGTTGCAATTAGTTTGACCGAGTATAAATTGGATAGTGTCTGGATGTTTTAGATAGAATGGATTATATTGAATGCGAAGGATGCTGGAACTTTGTAACCTGACTGAGCTATGCTTTCTGCAGTACACCAGTCATGTCAGCTATGCATCACGATTCATCTCCGGATCTCAGAGTTATAGGGTCCAAGATAAAGGAAGTTTTAGAGGTACATTTCTCATATTTCTGCCATGAATTAATGCTAGAAGGACATCGAGCTGTTTCGTTATGATAATCCATTGTAAATGCAAAGTGCATTATAGACCTTGTGCCTTTGTGACCTCTTCTCATTTTTTTTCTTCTTTCTCCTGGGGGTATCTTAGTAGTTAGAAGTGTGGACCATGCTTTCTGTCCTGTTAAAATTAAGATTTAAGTATTATTATGACTTAAGCAACCTTTGAACTTGGCATCAGCTGTTACTCATGAAGATGATGCAGAAATTATCGCAACGATATGTTCTTTTTTGTGGCAATCTGATTGACTGACGAACTGAGTGCTGCTTACAAGTGGACTAGTACCACAAAAATGATTTAAGTGGATGGGATTGAGAATACTGTTCTTTAAATGTCATCGTAACATCCTCTCTGGAAGATCTTGTAGTTTTTTTACAGTTCAAGCTTTGGAGAAATGAGGCGATCAGCTGAGTTTCATGCAAATGCTTAGTGAAGGGGTTGTTTATCTATCATTTCTGCATATGCATGCGTCTAAAACTTCTGTTTTGTGCTCCGGTATTGTTTGCACTTCTTGAATCTCAATGACTGCTTATTTATCTTCAGATACCAGACCTCTCCCTAAAGAAAAGGAAAGTCATACATGAGCTCTGCAGCATAGTTGCAACACGTGGAGCTCGTCTTGCTGCAGCAGGTATTTTAGGGATTCTGAAGAAAGCGGGAAGAGACACATTAGAAAGTTGCGAGAACCAAAAGACTGTCATAGCCATGGATGGTGGTTTATACGAGCATTACACTGAATTCCGAGAGTGCTTAGAAGACACTCTGAAAGAACTGGTCGGAGATCAAGTCTGGGAAAAGATTAGCATCGAGCACGCCAATGATGGTTCTGGAATTGGCGCTGCCCTTCTAGCTGCTTCTCACTCTCGCTTCCTTGAGGTCAAGGAAAATTCAGAAGATAGATGAGTTATTACTACTTTCCTACCCAAATAGTAGTTGTTAACACCAGTTACTATGTAAGCTCATTGATGATTTTTTGCTCCCATAACATTTTGTCCTCTTGCAATGTATTGAGCACCGTTGCGTATAATTCTCACCTCCAGCAGACAACTTCTGGTGAATGATGATCCATTGTTTTTCTTAGATATCAATAAATATGGGAGTTCTGAAGTTGTTTTAATCCTGTGGCCGATTTTATTTTTCATTTGTGTGTTTGTGTAATTGTGTGTGTGCGCGTGCTGGGGTGAATGAAAACTGCTTTACCCAGGATACAAGTTTGGTGAAGATGTGAGATTGCATTAGGAAGCGTAACAACTGCTGTCTTCCTTGAGGATACATCAATGGGAACTGTTGAGCAAGGTCGGGTTGAGGATTCGTTTTCCAATGTTTGTTTGGGGAGAATGAATTCGGGACAATGCTGTAGGTCTAATGTTTAGACAATGAAAATGTCGAACTTTTACATGAAAATTCGAAGGCCGCAAGTGACAAGCTCATGCAGCCAATGCATCAGTGAACTTTTGTTAATAATATTATTTCAGTACAATAATTGTCAGACGGCGGCAGGAAGAATAAACAAAGACCTACTTCTTTTTTAACAAATGGTGAGGATTGTTTTTTTTTTTTTTGAGTTGATAAAGACTTGGAGGTTGACTAATGACGAATACTGGCTTAAAGATAGGGTCTTTGGTGGTTTGACTTGAAATCCTGAATCCCTTTCGTTATCGTAGTCTGGTGGTTCTGTTGGTGGCCTGTGCAGCGTCCATGGCGCTGATTGTGAATCGTCAGGTGAATGATGGGACCAATTGGAGTCTGACAATGGAAATTTTGAGGGATTTGGAGGAGAAATGCAGGACTCCGGTCGAAAAATTGAAGCAGGTGGCAGATGATCTGGTTGAGCAGATGAATGCTGGCCTTGCTTCTGACAATTGCAGCTTTGTAAAGATGCTCATCAGCTATGTGAACAGTCTTCCAACTGGGTAATTTTTTGGCTTCCTTTCTATTCAATTTCTTTGGAGGTTTTGTTTGTTCTTCGCATTGAAGTATTTGTAGATGGATACTCTAATGAATGTTTTGAGTTTGTGCTAAGTGATCGAGGGTTATGAAATTCGGGTTTTAACTTGAAACATTCGAGTTTGATTCAGAATAAAGATATAAATGTAAATTCTTCCCCTAAGATCATGGGTTTCAAGATTTTGAATTGATCACTCCTATGCAGTGATTTACACTTTGGTGGCACTGTTGCACTTTTTACTTGTAGCAGTTGGATGGATTTTTCTGGGTTTGTTTCTCTTATTTTCTAGAGCTCCTTTTTTAACCAGGAACGAGGAAGGTATGTTCTATGCGTTGGATCTTGGTGGAACAAACTTCCGAATTATTCGAGTTCAGTTGGGTGGACAGAATGGTGGCATAAAACATCAGGAAACTGTGAAAGTCTCAATCCCTCCGCAACTAATGATTGGGACATCAAACGTGAGTGATCTATCTCTAACTGGTGTATAGGAGCAGTTCAACGTCGACCCGTGAGTTAATTTTGTCATTTCTCACTGTATGCTTTGTGGCAGGAACTCTTTGATTATATCGCGTTTGAACTTGCAAAAGTTGTTGCTAAAGAAGATCAAGATTTACAGCCTTGTTCAGGGAGAAGGGAACTGGGTTTCACCTTTTCCTTTCCTGTGATGCAGACATCCATTGACTCAGGGTCTCTAATTAAGTGGACAAAAGGGTTTTCTGTAAGCGACATGGTATGTCTTCCTACCTGGAACTATCGTGCTAAAATAATGGTTGCTATAAGTAGTTTATGTTCCTTGCCTTTCCTCCGTCCCCATCTTTAGGAGAAGCAATGGCACTTGCAATGAAAATCTACTGTTGGAGACGCGCAAATTGTAATAAGAATGAACTATCCTGGTTTTTGCTCAGCTTGACTTGTTAGCAAAATCAGTTGGTGTACAAATTATAGTTCTATACTGCTGCTGACTTCTGTCCGTTGCTGATTATCTTTAGGTCGGAAAAGATGTAGTTGAAGAACTGAGGAAGGCATTGAAGAAACAAGGTGTTAATATGCATGTCACAGCTTTGGTGAGCTTAAATCTGATTGTTGCTGTTTAGACATCCATTTAAGTGTGGTGACTGCTGCCTGCAATTGGTTTTCGAACTCTCCACACGACATGTTCAGTTGTCAGTTCTTCACAATTATGTGCTTCTCATTTGTCAATTCCGCATGCTGATGCACTTTCTACACGTTAGGTGAATGACACAGTCGGTACATTGGCTGGAGGTAGATTCTCAAACAAGGATGTCATTGCTGCGGTTATACTGGGTACAGGAACAAATGCAGCTTATGTAGAACAGTCGGATAAAATACATAAATGGTGTGGTCAATCTCCGAGTTCAGGAGAGATGGTAAGTTGGTAACATAAATTTCTTCAGCAATGAGTGCTAAACACATATTAGACTGTTGACTCAAATGTGAAATTTCTCAGGTTATTAACACCGAGTGGGGCAACTTTCAGTCCGCACATTTTCCATTAACAGAATACGACGAGGCTTTGGATCGTGACAGTCTGAACTGCGGTGAGCAGGTGGTTGCATACCATTTCTCCTTTGTAACTTTAGCACACCTCCGTAGCTATCATTAACATAGGGACTCCAGCACTCCAGTCTTCTCTTATCGCCAAATTGATTCTGACAGATATATGAGAAGATGCTATCAGGAATGTATCTAACTGATATCGTATCTAGAGTTCTGTGTCGATTGGCTGAAGAGGCTTCCTTCTTCGGTGATACTGTCCCCTTAGAACTGTGGGATCCTTGGAGAAGGTATCTGCGTCATGCTTTGCCCTGTCTTCAGTTTTAAACATGTGTTCTGCTCACAATTGAGTGTAAACTTACTGTAAGTAGTGCAAACAAGATACGAGATATGATGAATTGTCACAGTCTTACAGATCCATAACCTTTTCGGAGATTTTGCCTCCCGTGCCTTGTGTGAGATGATTCAGTAGCAGCAGTTAACTTCTGCATCCGCGTGACAATTTAGTAGTTTAGAACTCAGGACGTAAGCTCTCTTGTGATTTGTGAGCAAGAATGTGAGATAGTAACAAGTGGTTCTACCCTGATTTCTCAGGAAAGATAAAATTGAAGGAGAAGGATATCAGGATACTTCAGAAATTCTTGAAACTAACTGTGAGGTCTGTGAATTGTTGTTGCAGGACACTTGACATGCTGTTCATATATCATGATTCATCTCCTGATCTCAGAGCTGTAGGAGCCAAAATGAGGGACCTTTTCCCGGTATGCACTCTGCATTGATCTTTCCTGTATTGTTCTTTTTTTTTTTTTAAACATAAGGGTAAGGTTGCGTACATTCAGACAGTTCTTACTTTGCTATAGGCGGAATTTTTAGAATGCCTGCTTTACATTACATTACATTACATTATCCTCACTCCTTGCATTTTCATTTTCCGGTGACTGCTGCTGTCTGTCTTAAGACGACAGAGCTCTCCCTCGAGAAAAGAAAGATCATACTCGAGATCTGCAACATTGTTATCACACGTGGAGCACGCCTTGCAGCTGCAGGCATCTTGGGGATTCTGAAGAAAGTGGGAAGAGACACATTGCCAATCACTGAAAACCAAAAGACTGTCATAGCCATGGATGGTGGTGTTTTCGAGTATTACACTAAATTCCGGGAGTGCTTGAAGAACACACTGAAGGAACTTGTTGGGGATCAAGTCTGGGAGCATATAAGCCTCGAGCATGTAAAGGATGGCTCCGGAATTGGAGCTGCTCTGATTGCTGCTTCTCATTCACGGCTCCTACCTTAGCTCAAATGCTCTACAGGACGTGACAACGCACGTCAGTTGTTTCAACCATTTCAGCTGGGCTGCTGGGAGCAGGGTAAGGTTACGTACATCTCGACTTATACTAATCTTGCCAGGGAACAGGAAGTCAGGAACAATTTACATCAACAAACCAGACTGATTGTGGTTTTCCTTTACTGTTAAAATTTCCATAATAACGAGAAAAACATGTTCTTTGACTGTGTAAGTCATTCACTGTAAAGAAAATGATATAAATTTATGTGAATAAAATGGGAAGGGTGTGGAGTTTGGTCAAAATTCGGCATTCTAATTTCTAGGACTCATGTAATTTATGCTAATACTACTAATGATAAATGATGATGCATGCCAACATGCGCATGACTTGACCAAAGCCTTAATTTGACTCTTGATCATGAGCTTGCATCATGCCACCTTTCCAACTCGACCTATATAAATTGGCTGTCACAACAAAAACTTACGATAAATAAATCATATTCGAATAACTTTTAATAGATAAACAAGTAAACATTTTCATACTCCACAGACTATGTGACAATCACATACAACATATGCGATTTGCTTCGTAAGGGCATCTAGCAACTCAAATCAACCTCTTCTTCAACCGGTTTTTGACTTTGTAAAGATACCACTTGCTTAAAATTGCTTAGTATAACACCTAAAACTCAACTTATCCGAGAAAACATCTACATACACAACGTAAATCCTATACTCAATCGACCCATTCCGCTTACATACATTATACAATATCCGAATTCAACTTGATCTACAATTTGCATCCTAAACAGTAGAGTCTACAAAAACATCCACACTCAAAAAAATTGAGCAAAAATTCAATTTTTTTTTTTTACAGGATAAAGGACCACATACACAGCATAGAGTCATAATACTAGCAAGTAGCAAGATTTATTCAGCTTAGCAAATTGCAAAAACTTCTTCTTGAAGCCGCCAATTTCTTCGCCATTTGTTTCCATCTGAAACATCATCATCATCATATTCAATTTTAATTCTTACATAGAAAAGAGCACAAATTTACGTCAACCCATATCTACCCCATTACTACTATATATAAATCATATAAATCCCCAAACAACCTACCAATTTTATAACATTTTTATATAAAAAAAATTGCCTACATCTTTATTATATAAACCCCATCAAGATTTTAGCAAGTCTGCAAAGTAAATTCATCGATTTTTGCGAAATGGGTGAGTGTCAGAATGTCGAGAAGAAGGAGAATTTGGAAGATTTGATGAAGAAAATTGAACAAGATTTCGAGCTTTCTAGTGACTTGTTGATGAAGATTGCTGATGATATTGAGTTGACGATGTGCAAAGGTTTACAAGATGAAGAAAACAATCCGATTAAGATGCTTGTTTCTTATGTTGATTCTTTGCCTACTGGGTAACTTCTTCTTTACGCTCTTGATTTCTGCAATTTCCTTACTTAATCTTGTTTATTGGGTGATTTTATGATCTGGGTATTGTGTGAATTGTGGTAAAGTTCAGTTCTTGGTCATATTGGTTGATCATTTGGGTAATTATCATGAAGTAGGTTGTGACGGGTGCAGACGAGTTTCGAATCTTGGTTGTTACGTGTTGGTGTGATCTTACATAGACTGTTTTGACATTTCTATGTAGATTGTGTAGAAAAGGTGTTGCATTTTCTAGTGAAAAGGTCTTGAAAGTAGCTTTTCGGTATGAGCTAAGGTTGCGTACGTTTGACTCCGTTTAGAGTTGAATTTGGTACTGTTGTTGATATACAAGTTTTAACTAGTGTATTTTGGAAGTTGGTGAATTTCTTCAACGTGTCATATTGTTTGTGTGATGGGAGTTTGGTGAGGGAGTACTCAAATTGATGATTACAGACTTCTAATTAGATTAGAATAAATCTAAAAAAAGAGGAAAGAGTCCCTTACACTACTAATTTAGGACAAGCATGCTGATTCAGCAAATGTGGAACTAAATTGAGCGTATGTGTGACCAAATCTGTGCGGATTACTTGGTAATTGATCGCTAATCAGCCTGTCGATAGTGACTTTTCTATGATAATTGGTATTGTTTTCGTGCTGAGGACTAGTTGAATTTGGTTGTGTTTGAAAATTTCTTGGTTGAAATGAAGTGGTGAAGCTATATTCATATCCAAGTGTTCGATAGAAATCTAGGGTATTTGAGGGGAAATGGAGAGTCTAACATAGATAACAAGAACTTTTAACATGTACGAAGATGTTCTTCCATTGTAGGACTTGGTATGATTAGAACAGTCGAACACATCTGTCGCTTGAAAGTTGTTTCTTCAAGGAAAAGGCGTTGTATTTGGCCTATATAATCAGGTAGAGAAATTAGGTTGCTTTTGAACATTGTTTTGAATGTGTTATTTGACGTGTTCTATATACTCTTATGATAGAGCGTCTTTCAGCCTATACTGCTTATGTGTAAGACTGCATATAATACTGAAGAACTGTGTACTATAGGAAGGAGTTGGACAAATAAGCTGGGTAATCTTAAATTAGAGTGACTAAAGTGAGACCAGAGAGTACAAAGAGGCATCCAATGAACTATACCTAACGCCATTCTTACAGTAGACATGAGGTTATGTGTGCGTGGCATAAATGTTGAAGTGGTTTTAAAGTGCTTAGAATTAGGTCTCTGATTTTAAAGTTTTGATTGGTTTTTGAGACTCAGATTTTTATAAATGATAAAGAAGAAAAGATTATATTGGGTAGCGATTTTGTGTCAGGAATGAAGTGGGGCAATTTTATGCACTGGACCTGGGTGGGACAAATCTTCGTGTAATGCAGGTTAAGCTGCAAGGAAATAAGGCAATCGACATAAAATCTGAGTCGTACATGGTACCTCCAAAGCTCAAGGTTGGGAAATCTAATGTGAGTACCTGGCTCTCCTCCTTGGTAGAAAGAAAATGTTGGATGTTATGAATAATTTGAGCTCCTTAAGTCAAAGACATTTGACATCTAGTTTTTCTTTAGGAACTGTTTGATTATATTGCGGAGAAAGTTCATTGTGCTATTAAAACTGAAGGGGCCTCTGATTTTGAGCTCCTTCCTGGCCGAAAAAGGGAGCTTGGTTTTACATTCTCATTTCCAGTGCACCAGACAAGGATTAACTCTGGGAATCTTCTTAATTGGACGAAAGACTTCAATATACAAGATGCCGTAAGTCCCTATTTTGCTTCACTTTCAGTTTATTGTTCATATTGAGCATTTAACTGTCAACCTTCCTGCTCTTTCTATTTTCAACTGAACTTCATTGTTACTGTTCTTAGAAAGTCGCGTGAAGGGTAGTTATTCTTAGGCTGTTGCTAGCTTGAAAGATACTTGATTTAGCTGGCTGTGGACAGAATTAATGCAAGCATGCACGACCTATCTTGGGTTTTTGGTTTACTTGTTTTGCTAGAAAGTAGTTCAGGGTTCAGAAGACGAATTTGACATCATCGTTCTTGAAATACCCAACATTGCTTCTTTCACAAACATGAATTTGTTACACTCACTTTTGGCTCTAATTCTTCCAAAGTTCTAATATTGATTTATATGACCATTTGGACCTAATTTGCTGTTAACTTCTTTTAACTGAGTAGATTGGCAAAGACATGGTGGCAGAGGTGGGAAAGGCCCTGGAAAAACAAGGTTTGGACATCAGTGTGACTGCTTTGGTGAGTTTAATTGCCATATCTACAGTTAAATCCTTCGCCAGTGTACTTCTACTGTCATTTACTTGAAAGTCTACCACTATCTAACGTCAATATGGAATCAGCTTAATGATACAGTGGGTACTTTGGCCGGAGGTCGATTTTACAACAAAAATGTTGTTGCAGCAGTGATTTTGGGTACTGGAATGAATGCAGCTTATATGGAACAGTCTAAAAATATTCTAAAGAATTATGGTCAGCCACCGGAATCAGGGCAGATGGTAAACATTTTTTTCTTCTTCTTCTCCTGATCATCGGGGATGAGGGAGGCCCTGGATTTTGATATGCAGATGCTAATCATGCAATACTGTTGTCTTGAGTCTACAGAAAGCTGATGCAGACCTTGGTCTATCTATTTCCTGTCATTGTAGGTTATCAACACAGAATGGGGCAATTATAATTCGCGACTTCTTCCGTTGACTAAGTATGATCGTGAATTAGACTCTGATAGTCCAAACCAAAAGAAGCAGGTGAATGTCTTGGACATGTTATATTTGCTAACTAAGTTATCTGCCATCTTCTAAACCTTCATGTTATCCAATTACTAGATTTTAGAGAAGATGCTCTCTGGTAGATATTTGGGTGAAATTGTTCGTCGGATTTTACTACATCTAGCTGAAGCTGCTGAACTTTTCGGGGAATCTGCTCCTCCAAAACTTCAACAGCGTAACATATTGGGGTATGTAGTAGACTTGTCCTGGTTTATATAGAACGATATCATGTTTCAACATCTAATGTTCTGTTTACCATCTCATGTGCAGAACCGAGATTGTTTCAGCTATGCATAATGACAAGTCTGCAGACCTGAAGTTGGTTGGCGAACACCTAGAAGATGTTTTCGGGGTATGCTTTTTTTTCTTAACCTTGAACAAGTTTTAGGAGTTGCAGATTTATTTAGTTTTCCTAAATCTGCACTAGTTCCTGCAGTCTTTTTGCTAATTACCCTCGTTTATGTAACTTTTAATAGAACATGATCACTTGAGAAACCCCAGGGAACCCCCCCCCCCCCCTCTTTTTAATATTGTGAATCTTAAAAGAAGCCGGTCCAAGGAAATTTAGTACCTGTATATATTTGGCAACGAAAAGAATATCAATGTTATACTGAACGAATTGAGGAGGCCACAGCAGCAACACTAGGAGATTCTGTAGTATGTAAATTGTCCGCTTGATTTGTCTAGAGAATGAATATATTTGGCCTCTGGTTCTTGTGAAGTTATGAACAAAATAGAGATCTTTCACCATGCGTACAATTTCATTCTTTAATAATCCTCTTTCCCTTAATTGCAGATACGCGATGTATCATTAGAGAAGAGGAAGCTTGTTTTCAATGTATGTAAAATTGTCGCAACAAGAGGGGCTCGCCTTTCAGCAGCAGCAATACTATCAATCCTTAAAAGATTGGGGAAAGACACGAAAACAACGCAGGGAGAGGAGACGGTGGTTGCTGTTGATGGGTCATTGTTTTGTAAGTACGAACAGTTCAAATCATGCCTGGAGGAAACTCTGGCAAAAGAGTTGCTTACTGAAGAAGTGTCAAAGATGGTTGTCCTCAAACAGTTCAAAGACGCCTCAGGTGTTGGTGCTGCCCTCGTTGCTTCTTCACACTCGTCTTACCATTGACTGCCACCTGATATTTTCGTACCCTGCTGTTCACTGATTTTTACTGCTCAGTATCCGCTTACTGGGGGAGAATCACTCAATGATTTTGTTAGTGTAATATCATGTTGTAATGCCAGTAGCAGCAACCTTTCTGATTAAATCTTTGTACCTGTCTGTAACAAAACCCAACTGCTGAGCACTTGCATAATCCATCAATTTTGTTTATAGCACATATCAGAATTGAATGTTGATGCACATATTTTCAACTGTATCTGTTGGGTTTCAATAAAGTTACCATCTTACAGTTGGGTTCTTTGAGTGTTTCCGAAAACAGAGTTGCTGTATTTAACACTTTCCATTTCCCCCTTCCTTATAACTGTGCAAATGACTTCTTGTCAAAACTGTGTCGAGTTTTGTATCGATCGACTACTACTTCACAACTATAAAGTTGTCATTCAGTGAAGAAATTCAATGTTCTACATAATGAAAACAATCTTACACAAAATTTTATGTGATTAACAAATCTTTCATTCCTGTGGTCCATCAATGTTGAAATCTTGTAGAACAAGGAGAACAAAGAGGGCGTAATCAACAAGCTTATGATGGTGTAGTTGACAAAAGAGGTAAAGGTCACCGAGTTTTGTCATGTATCTGTAAGGTATAGTTGATTAGATAGTCTAACGTACAATGAAATCCTGATTGAAATTAGTGAGATCACAAAAAAATTCCTTTCTTTGTCACACTCATTGTTTACTAACGTGCGCAATACCCTTCCAATTCTTCCAAATTAGTACTCCTCTATCCCTTACCTTCGTCCTTCACCTCATCATGTCTTTCTGATTCCCCTTGTCTATTTTTCCGTAACTTTGAGAGTTCGCGCATGGCATTTCATAGACGATTTCACATTTAACTCCTCGTGTTTTTCTCTTAAAATGATGTGTGATATATTTAAGTGCACACTTAAATGAGCCAACTATATCTCGCCCGGTTAAATTAAAAGTTGGTCCTGTTTAGTCATCAAAGTTAGAGTCTTTGAGACGCTAAAGCATCAGCATCAAACTAAAAATTAAATTAGAATGATGCCTAACAACATACTATATGAAGGTGCTTGAGATGGGTCGTTTTACTCCTAATGAACCAAAATGTACAAAGGTTCATGATGATGTCTGTGATTTCCGTTGTTCCGAGGGACTTTCTTTCTACGGCATAGTTTTTTAGTTGCACTGTCCCACATTTATAACAAGCCATTTATGTATTATGGAGTTTATTAGGGTGTCATTATGACCATAATGACTCTTTCTCTACCGGATCGTTTAATTCACAATAGTGTATCTTTCGAATTCTCGATTGTTATTACTACTAATGGCAAAATTAGACAATATTATACGTCTAAACATTAAAACTTGGACTTTAACACTGTCGTAATGCAACGCGCCCTTAAATCATATCAAGAACGAAAAAGCAATAGAATCAGTGTCCACTATGAGCGGGAAAGTGTATAAAAGAAGGCCAAACAAACAGGAACAACAATCAACAACAACAACAAAAAAACAAGCTCCTCATTATAAACTAAAAATGAGAGTTGAGTCTTTCACCACCCTACATAATCTCCACCAAAATTGGTGGAGCTGCCCTATCAACCACCCAAAAACTTGAATTTCCGGCCTCGACGCATGGCGTACGTATAGCTAGCTATATGATCATCACCGCCGCATCGCTACTACATACAACAAGTGTATATATTACGTACGGCACACAGGTCAAGCCAGGCAAGACTTAATTATTAGACAAATATTTGGTATCATCATGCATGAACTTCTTGCTCTTGTTATTTCTTAACATGATTATCATATAATATATCTAGCTAGCATTGTTATTCATGTTTTCTTACCACTATACTATATGCTAAAGCTATATATATAGTGTTTGCACTTTGCAATGCTTAAAAATGCATTACAATTATTTAGTATTTACCATAGTTAATTACACCAATTACGAATCTGTGGAAGTATATTTGAAGAATTTCTACATCTGTAAGACGGTCTTGCACAAAGCGTGACGCAATATAATTAATTTATGTTGAACTTCTAAGCTACTTTGGATGATATATATGTGAACCCTACAATCTTCTCGAAATGAACTCGATAAGTTATTCCATTTGGTTGACTTTGTTCAACAAATTATGTATGTGTTTCAATCAACGGAGAATTGTTTAGGACACCAGTCCCTAGTATTATGGGACAGATTGGACACACCGATCTCCACCGGCTAATTTTAGTAAGGTTCTTATTAAAATGCTGGGTCTGTGCTTGAGCTGTTGCTGCCAGTGGGTTCTAATTTAGATAATTATAGCATGTGAGTACAGTGTTGAACTGTTGATAATCAATGGAACTTGGATAATTATCTCATCAGGTACAATTTTTATTAAAGTTAAATGTGATTATAAAAACATTAGCTTAGTTTATAATTAATAATGTGAACATTTATTCTAAAATTGTGATCACATGGGAAGATCTATGTTAGAAGATTTGGGTGGCTGAATGAATACCAACTTCTCGTGCCTACACTCATTACTCTCTCTCTGATAGTCGGTAATGTTATGTTATGCACACTCCAACATGCTACTGCTATTGCGCTTTCTGACCACTATCCCACATCCAAATTTATCAAAAATAATATCGCGGTCTTCTTAAAATAATCCGAAGTCTTAGCTGTCTCCTCGTTTTGGATGATCTTTAAGCCCTTTCTAATTACTAATTATAAAGATAGAATACACGATAGTTGCACTACATTCTAAGATCGACCGACAACACAAGCCCGGCCGTTAATTTTGGCATGCATCGTCCCTAACTAATGCTTCTTAAGTCGAATTGAGAAACTTGAATTCCACCTATATTTTTGTCATCTTTTTGTATTATGTATGTAGGAGAACACAGCTAACATGTTAGTACTTAATACCCTAAGTCCCCAACAATATAAGAACTAGGTCAAAATCACATTAATGTTGTTCTATTAGTTGGATCTGTGCACCTGTCGCATATGGATTTTATGGACTAATTAAGTAATTATCCATTGGAATCGAGCTAAGAAAAATTTCACTTCATATACAAATTTGATTAACTCTAATTACTTTGATAATTAAGGCTTAAGGTTCACACTTTTGTGGCTTCTGGCTGTTTATGGCAATGGTCTTATTAGTTTGATTTCTAGCCTAATCGCGAAGAGCAATTTTGTCACGGTAGTCCGTTACCATACAAAGTGTCGAAATGCAAAGTTGTTGAGAACTATAGTTGTTATTGATGGTCACTTGGTGTCTTGGTTAGTCTACTAGAGTTCGGGTGTAATTGACAAAAGCAAATCGATGATTAATGTTATGGATAAATGTAGATACCGAAATTTGATCAATTAACAATATAATTGAAAATCATTACAAAGAAATTAAATAGATCACTTTTACACGAAAATAAAATGGGAGGAGGGCATTTTCTTACAACCTCACGCTAATAATTACTACCACCCCATTAATTAAATAAACAGCATGAAGTAAATGTGTCGTCATACATACATAAACTTAATTGAACAGGAGGATTATTCAACTAATTTAGGGAGTCTTGGGCAACTCCACAGTAGTCCTTGATGGTGCACACTGCCATGCGACTCACGTCTTCTGTATAAAATCGTAGCAATCCCATGTAATCGAATGGCTTGAATTGTAACGGATGCTCGTCGTCGACCATCTCCGACGGTGTTTCGATCGTTTCCTTGCTTGTCGAGAACAATGCAAGCGAGTATCTTGGCTTATCTCCCTTCATGATCACCCTATGAAGTGGCGCATGTATCCTATTGTTGCTCCATGCCTACAATAATTAAACCATATAGTTCATAATTAACACGATGTCGTGTGAAGTTTTGGGTAAAACAATATTACGATAAGACACACGATTTGTGAAATTAAGTCACCATCTCGAAGTTTGATGAAGAATTAATTGTAGGATTGTCTTATCCAAAATTTGACCAGTTGTTTAATCAGTGCTTAAATTAAGCTACAAAAAAATGAGCAACAATGTGACATACCAAAAATGGTTCGCCTGCCATGACCACAAAGGATTGAGGAGTGGAGTCATAACTAAGCCATTCACCATCCTTTGTTTGAACCTCCAACCCCTCGATTTCGTTCTGGTGAAGGACTGTGACGAAGTTTTTGTCGGTATGGCCAAGAGCACCAAGGTTATCCTCGTCCTTGTGAGGTACCCTATACTTGGCTATCCTCAAAAGGTAAGATGTTGAGTTGAGATGAGACTCGAGGTACTTCTCTACACCATAGCTCTCAAACACCATTTTTGTCACCAATTGTTCGAGCTCAGAAGTTTTCTTTGCGTAGCTATGAAGAGTTTCACTGTTACAAAATGTCAAATAATTCTAGATCAAAAACAAATTCAAGCTAAGATGATTATACTCATAGTAAAATATGTTGTAAGCCCTAGCTAGTTTTTTATAAAAAAAACTGACAAAAGTCGAGAGATATGCAACTCCATAATTCTTATCGAATATTATGCGTCTAACCATTAGACCATGTATCTCGATCAACACGAAAAGAAAGCTAAATTAACATAATTAACCTATTGATTAGGAAAGCCCTAGAAATAATTTTGGGTAGGTAATAACAACAAAAAAGCTTACCAAAAATGTGGATTTCCATTAGGCCACAAGAGGTTAGTGAACTTGCTAGTCTTGTGAAGTAGAGGCGCATTCTCGACACCGAAACTGTCGAGGAGAGGCATGGGCTTGCCTGGCTTGTAGTATCCATGGTATGGAAGGTTGGAGGAGTTCCTAGCTTTAACTTCAGCAGGAAGATCAAACATGGGTTGTATGACCTTGAACACTTCATTGTGAAGGTCTAGTGAAATTTTGTCATAAATTGCAATGAAGCACCCATACTCTTCTAGGGCTTTCCTTATGTTGTTGCAGGTTGATATCCATGACTTTGTTCCTGCTTTCGCGTTCTCGCCACCCAGGTTGATTGTAGGAAGCTTTGAAAGAGTTTCGCAAACCATGGCTTCGGTCGATTTTTAGCTTGTTCTTTGATCTTAGCTTGTTTTTCTCTCCCTGGACAAATTCAGAGATAATTGAGTGAGCAACATAATTATCATGGACCAAATCAATTCATACATGATACATGCATGACAATATGATACTTGTACCACGTTACTACCACGTACACTACTAGCTAGCTAGCTAGCTATAATCTATGCATAATCATATATATAATACGATGAAGGAACTATATACGTACATCGATCCCGGTACTTATGAGGTCAATTAACGAAGCAGTTGACATCTATAACATTTTAACAATAATACTGCAGGATAAAAAAATTCATCTCAACTAAAAGTGAAAAACAGACTACTCCATTAATGATAAAGCGGAATGTTGAAAAATGCAATAACATAGCGACAAGAATTGTATGTGGGACGAGATCGAGAAAGCTTACAAGGACTGATTAGGGCTTTTTCGATATGAAGCTTAATAGAGTGTATGATGTGAGTCTACTTAATTAGTTTGGATGAATGTGGTGATGATTGATGAAGAATAAGGAAATGAGAGGGTTGGTTTATATAGAGGTGAAGAGTCAAAGAGTGACACTTGGAAATTCAAACCCTAAACCGACTACTTTGAAATGGGGTTACAAATCAAATCAAATAAATTAAGTAAATGTTAATGTTAATCTGGCATAATCCAATTAAGAGATGAAATTAAGTGAGAAAAAAATTATAATCTCATCATATCCCACTTGATGTGAGGTCGGTCCCACAAAATGTGGGAGGGGGGTGGTGTGATAATGTGATATGATCATCATCATAATATAAACCTGAGTGATGTGTATGAAATACTAGGATTAATTGGGTGTCATCATTCTTTCTTATATTACCAGTTGCGCGTTTATGTCTCCGGCGGACCAAATCTTTTTTTACGTCATTCATGCCATAATCCGTATCTTTCTTCTTCTTCTTTTTTAATTTATTTCTCCCCCCTTTGACCTTGCAACTAAGATAAATAAATTGTGAGCGCCAATGGTTTGTATTTGTTTATCATTCATAATGTCAACTGTTGAAATATAATTATTTTTCTGATTTCTCCAAGTGAAACAAACATAAGTTTCATCTTATTAGATCAGGTCAAGTCATGTTCAGTTTGCCCGTAGAGATTTATAATTTGACGATCAATTTTAGCTGTAACTGTAAAATCAACGATATGACTATCGTTTTTAATTTCATAATGAGGCGTTGTTATTGGCTTATGGATATGGTTAAGAAAAGGGTCTTTGATATAATACTTAGGGTCTTCATCTTTGCGTTTAATTTTGTCGTATTGTATTTTGAACCTTATACTAATACTCCGTATACTAATCTATTATGTTAGAGGCTTACTTCATTATATGACATAAGTTGATTGTTGGTATGCCTTAGCTTTCAAAAATTAGAGAAGCATGAGAAGCATCTTTTATTTTTCTTAACAAAACCTCACAAAGGACGTCTATATATACTTAGGTGTCGTTTGGATATACTCGGGAAGTCGAAATTCTCATGAACTTGCAAATCCTAGGTATTTAGAAAGCATGGAAATTGGGGAAAATTGTTTGGATGAACAAGGGAATTTTTTTTCCATGGGAATTTCTACTTACCTAGCCCCCCCTAGTTAATTAAATTCCTACACTTTGGAGGAATTGGAAATGCCTAGGAATTTCCAATTCCTACACTTTAGGGTAACCAAACAACTCATGATAATTCAATTCCTAGGAAAATAAAATTTTCATAGATTTTGAGGGTATCCAAACGACACCTTAGTCATTTTCATAAACAACAACAATTATGCGTGACTATTGCACTTCAAATTAAATTAAAATAATCAATTTGGTATGCATTGTCATCGTTGTTAATTATATGCATGCATCGGTCCGTTCGAATGAAGACTATAAGACGTTATCGGTTATCCATTATACAACAATATGTCAACATGCAAAAGTCTGCCTAATCACCACTCTGGTCGATCGGTATACAAATTATGTTGTATACAAATTATGCCAACTCACAAGACAAACTATAAGGTCGTTGAGATATAGAAGCGGTATAAACCTATGACGATGTCACGAGATAAAACCATCTTAATCAATACTCTACTATACCCTGATACTTAAAATCGATGGTTTTATATAGTAACACATTTACACAGTATTAACTGATGATTAAAATGCTACTCTAAAAATTAAGATACGACAATAATCAAATTGTTGCAATTCAAAGAATTGGAGCGAATATAAACTTGATTCCATGCATGGGAAATGTTGAGCTGCCCAAATGGGAGAAGGGGAGTGGATCGAACTGGCCTGGCCAGGCTAGAAGAGCAGGAAAGAATGGGTAAATAGGGTAGAGCTCCATACTTGTTTAAACCGTAACATGTTGTTTCAGTTTTAAATAACGTGTTCTCAAGATCCTACAGATTTTGTTGTTGCGTGGACGGCTGATTCCATTTTTTTTTGTGGGATTCCCTGAACAACAACATAAAAGGGGGTGGTTGACTTTAGACACAAGGTGTAGGCATTATTAGGTTGACTTTTTAATATATCTTTAGCTAATTATTTCAATTAATATTGCATTGACTTTGACTTCCTCCATAGTCGTCCGTTCTCTTGCTATTTGATCATTGTTCATTAGTACTTAGAGTTGGAATCAACAATACCGAAACTTTGTAACGTCGGATGATGAATGCTATTTACCATGTCATCGAAACAAGTCGAATGAGTAGTTGATAAAGCAAGTTGGCTTGAATTGTGACAGAAAATGAAAGCACACGTAGAGATTCAGAAAACACGAAATGAGTCCGATTGAAGTTACTAGTACGGAGTATCATCTTAATTGAGCCTAGTGACTTCCAATATGGACGTAACTTGTAAGAATGTTTTTTCCACTCAAACGAGGGAAAAAGATGTTACAAAGTTATAACTTGACTAACAAAAATGGGTTTGAACTTGTTATTATGGGCCACTTTGCTTGATTTGTAGTCCACATTTTCCCATTTTACACTTAGATGCTGGCCCATCTTCTATGATGGCTCTTTGGATCAGGTTGGTAAATACAGCCCAAAAAATCATTTTGTTACTCCCTTGTTCGCAAATGAAAAGAACGGAAGAAGCACTCTCGAGTCTCTTCACCCTATCCAATCGTATAGTAACAGTTTTCGTTTCGTCATTTTGGACTTCGGCTTGACGTCGGGTTCGCAAAATTCTTCAATATACATGTCACAAATGGAGTGTAGCATATGAAAAACAAATGGGGTATCAATTGTTGCAACGAGTTAAACAGACGATCGTTATCACTTCGCATATAATGGACCCGATTAAGGTTGAACAAAATAGCATGGTCTACATCACACTAGCTCCCAGTAATGGACAAGAAGCTTTTTTGTTCTGATCCTATCTCAAATTACAGTACAAATGTCTTTCCATCTCATTCTGCATTATCAACAATTCAACATGTTTTGATTCACATCGTTCCTTTATTTCACCAAAGTTAGTACGTTTCACTGAAAGCGATCGGATCTAATACCACAAGTGATCAAATGTCACGGCGATGAGATATCCCAATATCCCATATCTGTCGAAAAATAGTGTTACATTTCATTTGAATCAAAACATATCGATTTTAAAGTAAAGTAGTTTACAGAGTAAAAACTACGACATCCGCCTACTTATTATACGATCCGCCGCAAGCTAAGCCAAGTGTACACACCCTGGACCAACAAGATGAAAACATCCCCCCTGAGAAATGAAAGATATGTCAACATACTACAGTATAGTATTCTCTTCCGTCCAAGACCAAAACTTTAATTTTGATGGCTATATCGTGAAATTGAGATTGATTTGTCCCACAGTTAGGCAGCTCTCAAAGATCATGACCCTTCAAAACACCCCATTCTCTCTTTGAATGACATTTCATGCCCTTTGGACCACCATCTTTTTCCCTCTTTAGTGACATTTTTTTTTACGAACATTATATTATATATACTAATAGGCAAACTTTTGGACAATTCTTAAGCCATCCACGTCACTGCTGATGTCACTGATGATGTCAGCGCCACATCATCACCTGCCACATAACAATTTTGAAAAAATGATGTTATGTGGGCTTGAACCAGTGACCTCAAGGTTATAATGTAACACTTGAACCACTGAGACAATGGATGTTTTGTTGATTCTTTTATTAGCCAAATTATACATAAAGGATATTAATTCCTAATATTTCGTCCAAATAAATAACAAAGATTTCACCCAATAATTATTCTCATATATTCTGGGGGCGTATCCGGTCAGAAGTAAGTTTATGTCAGAAGGTCAGAAGTGATCTGAGCCATTCATCTATCCAAGATCAATGGTTAAGATTAAACTAAAAAAACAAAAACAAAAAAAATAAAAAACCCACCCTTCCCTTTTTCTCTCTCCTCCCCCAACCCCCCCCCACCACTCTCCCGACCACCCTGACGGCGGCCAGCCCCGACCACCACCACCGCCGGCCCGGAGATGCCCACCTCGAGCGCCTCCCTACCACGACCATCCTCCCGCCAATCCCCGACCCCTCCGCCGCTTCTTTCTCCCCTATTTTCGCCTCCCTTCTTTTCAATCTCCATTGTTATCACTTATTGGCGGCGATGATGGTGGTGTTTGAGGTCGCCGGCGCAGGGCGAGGGCCGGTGAAGGTTTTACGGGCGGCCGTGGTTGACGATAAGGGCTGGGGAAGGGAATGAGAGAGGAGAGAGAAATTTTGACCGAAATACCATTTCTTCAATTTTGACCGAAATTTTACCATATGTAGTAAGCATATGTATTCCATGAATACCAAATTAGAGAATGATCATTTCTTACGTGGAACAAGGAATTAGAGATCATCGTACGTTTATGCTGGAAGTAGTTGTACCGGTAGCTAAGCCAAAACTTAAGACGCTAACAATAAGTTACGCGGGTGATAGCTACAAAAATGTTCCGCGGGTGAGTTAGCTAGGACCATTATATGTTAGCCAATTTTTAAATAATCGTAGAGTAGAGTTTAGGTGATGTTGCTTACATTGAAATTCATGAATCGGCGTAAAATATTTAACTAATTCTCATACTTATTAACTTGTTTTAATGGTAGCGAATTGGGCATAACTCCTCTAAAATGATATTAAATTAAACATGATGAATTTACAATGAAATAGAGTGTCCCGTGCAATTCTGCACGGGTCAACGACTATATACGGCTATACGCCATCACTGTATTTGATGCAAAACCTAATACTTTCTAAAATTTTACTAGAAAGAAGTTAGTGACTTTATGTCCATTTCAAAAGTTACAAAATATCTAGCAAATGAAAAGGCTTTAGATGAAATGAAAATGAATTGCAATTTATCATTAGGTCTGGATTTCAAGCATTCGGGTTAATATAGATTAGTGGTCAGAAAAAACAGGACCTAAAAATAGATCGGTTAACGAACTCACGAGTCATAAAAAGTGAGTACGTGACCAAGGTTTATTTTTAACATATACTTATTTTGTTTATTCTTTTTTTTCGTTATGTACGTCTACTATTGTTTTTCGTTTTATTTTAATTGTGATAGGCATTTCCTATATCCGAGCAATAAAGCATTTATTGAGACATACCAATGTTATAAAACAGACCGTGAAATTTTGCACTTATCAACAGACAATGTGAAAGTATATTCGGATAGGACAACCCGTGCATTTTTGCACGGGCTAACGACTAGTTATACTATATACAGTAGCATACAACTAATTTCACAATTCTAATAGCCACTTTGATACAAATTTCTATATTTTGCCGATTTTGTGTGCAACCGTTACCTAGAACAACTTGCTTAGATTAGTTTAGCGATATGCCAAAATAATCATGAGTGGGGACACCATCGTTCTTGTACTCTCGAGAGTATGGTATAGTTTACGTGAGTCTCGTGCTACTATGAACATGGAATAATTTGCTTAGCTAAAGTGCCTAAAAAGTCCTAACCACCAAAGCTAACTAATACTCGTATAAGATAATGTTCTATTGAAATTAAACGCCATGAATGAATGTAATAGTATAAGCAGCCACTTAAGGTGAGGAATTTTCTTGCAAAGTGGCCACCTTTTTGGTTCGGCACAATATATATGGAATGATACTATGATATTATAAATGAGACGAAAAGATGCCTTATAATCTAGAAGAAAAAGATGATACATGTATGTATATCCATCCACTTTACTACTTTGCAGTTTACAGGGTGATGAACTGGGTCTAAGAGTATCATTATCAAAATTCTTAAGGGGCCTCATGTCACTATTAAAGTTTGTTTGTACCACTCATTTAACTTATTTTATATAGTTCGAATTTAAGTTGAACAAGATTGTATAAACAAAAGTCGGACTTTGAAACTGTATTGTCATCTCTACAACTTTACCGGATTCTGAACGAGAATATGTAAAAACTGGTGTTCACATAAATCCTACTCCTAGAGACCTACACCTATATACCAAAAGAGTGAAGCAAAGTAAATATCATGAGAGTTAAGATTGCATGCAACTATGCAACTATGCAAGGCAACTACATTACTACTCCTGTGCAGTAAAAATGCAATATTCTGCAATAAATACTCTTAGATCACACAGTTAAAATTTGCAGAATTTATTACTAGACCTGTTCGTTTAATACTGAAAAGATGAACATCCACTCCCAAATTTCGCAAAGAAATTGAAGAAAATTGGGTCACTGTTGAAATTAAAGGTGCTATGCTAGTATAGTCTGTACTTTCCTAGATAATAGGTCCTATAAACCAAACAAAAACATTCATGTGAACTAATTGTACGTACATCTGTTGAGCTACTACTGCTCTCTATGCAAAATCGAGAAAATCCCAATACTGATTCTCCTCTGCACCTTCTTACAAACTTACAATTAATTTGCACAGAACATAATCTACTTATGTTGCATAGAAAGTCTTCTCTTTAGACCTATTTCCTCTTTAGCCTCACATGCTCCTAAATGTATGTAGGTATATATGGTGAAGTCGCAACAATGCCTTAAACTCAAAATGATTTACTGTAGACGTGTCAAACACATCGTATGAGATCATTGATGAGATAATATGACATGATGAAGTATGGTGAAAAGGTTAATTCCCGGAGGTTTTGTAATAGAGATGCAGTGATGCACGCAATGCAAGTCATTAGTGAGGAGTAATGAAATAAAAAGGATACAAGAGAAGACACTCCCACATTATTAATCACAATTAAACGTAAGCGACCTAAAGAAACGAGATAGTGATAGATGTGAACAAAAATTCGGCAAGGATGCTTGCAAAGCCACCATGGAAAACAGAGTAGCATAGGGAAATATGGAGTTTCCACATCAAAAGCACAACTATCATTTAATTGATGCAAATCCACAACAAAATCAGGAGTTTGGCTTCTCTTTTTTACATAGGCAAATTGGAAGATTAGACTTGAATACACATTTTCTGCTCAAACTTTAGTATTTTGTAGTTTTGGCAGGCAAAAACTTTAAGCTAAGTTAATTAAACACAATAGAACAACCAACAGCCTTTTCAGCTTCTCTTCACTTTGTTGCACTCTCGACCACCACCTTGCCTTGCCTACTGCCACCACCACCACCTGCAAATCAGAAAACATTGTGGTTCCTCAGTCACTCTGTTGTGCCTAATACGGGTTTGCCCTATATTACTCGAAATCAAGTTCTACGAATGTGGATAAGGGTACGACATGCTCAGGTATCGGGAGTTTTTACTTTTTACCATTACAAGTGAACCACTGCTCATAAAAAATGTGTAATTAGTTGATCAGTCTTTATGTAGGATCACTTAGATACTTTGTTCCAGGGAAGTAAACAAATGACCACGGTTTCGACATAACACGAAAATGAAGCCAAATGTAATGGAAGTGAAACTTACGGCATAGTGTAGGAAGGTCAGAAGTCTTCAGGACCCGTAGCCTCTTAACAGTGGACACAAACATGCTGCAAAAAAAACAAGGATTGGTCGTCACATTTCAGCTTATTCAACATTGATGACATATACAGACATATAGCATCAGATGCTCTCAAAGTCACACTGATTAGGATTAAGGATTATCCTACTAAATTAAAGCATTACGCAAACAAGTCGTTGCTTGAAAATTAGAATATTCATACTCGACACAAAACGACACAAGGCTCTGTGATTGTCAAAGCTAATGCTCAACATAATTGGGTTTTGATTATTATTATAACACAGCCAACATAGATTCAAAAACATAACATGCCAATTACTTTGGGGCTTGGAGAATGCTTGACTAGCCAACAAAACATACACAAAAACAATGCAAACAATTGTCGACTCGATTAGGGATCCATATCTGGTTTCCCACTTGATTAAACCAGATAATAGTTCCCTAACCAGCTTTTTGTAAACCCGATGACGAAAATGAAATCGAAGTGTGCATAGTTTATACACTGAGGTTAAGAATGAAAAGATGCTTACTGCCATGGGACATCTCCAACCAGCATCCTGTCTCCTTCATTATCCTCATAAACCAAAGTATATTCCCCAGTTCCGTCCAACAATCCAGTAATCGGTTTCTGCTCTTCCTGTTTGATCTCGATTCCACCAGCAGAAGAATCTCGTTGAGCTGGTTGAGCACAAGACACAACCGAATAAGTAAATTTAAATCCACTTGAATACCAAAATGCATTGTTGAAATCGGTAAAGGTATAACCAAAGCAAGTTATCCATCTAATGAAACCTCCCCTGCTTGCTAACTCCCCATAAAACATTACAATACAAGATAATTCGAACAATACACCAACCTCATGAAAAAATACCTACCTAAACAAATTGACCATGCTAAGAAAAGGCGAAAATTTTCTGTATTGACTATAATTCAACAGATGGATCATTTAGGTAGAACTTGTATCAATATTACACAAATATGTAAAAGGTACCTGCAAGAAGGTCTCTAAAAAGCGTATCAACAGCAGAGGAGAGGTTCTCATAGCAACGATAAGCACTCAGATCGACTTTCCTACCAATCGGGACACCATCCATATTAATCTTAACAAACAGACCCTTGTTAGGGATTTCAGCAGGTTGTTTCTCATTCACAGACTTGTTTGAGATCACATTCTGTTGTTCAGCACCCACCTTAGCCAAGCTAGAGCTCGCGAGGTTCTTCCTGAACGAACGAATTGGAGGCCAACCCACAACTGGAGTAGGAGCAGCTCTACAATTTTTATTTTTACAAAACAAAGGGTCAGGTCACTCATTAACATGGACATATCACACATGCTATCATCCCAAAGCAAATTTTACCACCCGTGGTCGATCAAGAGAGACGTGTATCTAAATCCGGTAATTATCACAATCTATGTTATAAAACGAGGAAAATCTACGCACAAATCCTTCAAATAAAGGCGGAATTAACACAACTAATCAACATAATATCGTCGAAAAATCCAGATTCAACAAAGTACTAGACCAATAATAGATGTTGGCAGGACAAGACATACTGAACAAACCAAAAAAAATTGAGATGGCATATCAATCAACAACAAAAGCTTAAAATGCCAAGACATGAACACACAAGGTCACAAAATTCTTCATAGAACAAAACAATATTGGAATAACAAAACTTCAGACATAACCCTGTCAAAATTATTTGTATCTTGTACTATACTAATACTAACATCTCCACCAAAATCATGTTACAAAAAAACTTGAATAATAATATTCACATATGAGCATTAAAAATCACAAGGTTGCACCCAAAAACAAGACAAGATGCAATCATGTATGGACCACACCCACACAAAAAACATTCATCATACAATGTGCACTACTACTACTACTACTATATCATGAATATATAGTACCTGAATATCCTCTTCATGTAATAAAGTATTTTAGTACATATTTACATGAAAACTTAATGCACATCCATCCAAACAAGGCTTAAGGGTGACTGTGAGATTATACCTTTTCTGAGAGATGTTGGTGTTGGTCACAGCTGTATTGACAGTATTAGGAGGTGAAGAAAATGGCTTCTTTTCAGAATTCTGCAAGTCTGATACTATTCTAGTGCAACAGGGCTGTGATCCATCTTTTCCCATCACAGACAACTGTCCTACTACTTTCCCATTGTTAGTGCCTGTTTGGTATGATGAAGACCATGGATTCATTGGATTGTATTTCTGCTCCTGCCCACACCCAATCCCATTCCCAATCCCACCATTAAAAGAGTAGTTTAAAGAGAGGAGTGAAGATGACTCAACAACCTTTCTCTCTCTACATGGCCTAATAACATTAACACCTTGTTTGTTTTGCCAATCTTCTTCACATGGTAAACCCAACTTAAGTTCAAGCTTCTTCTCATCACAACATGATCCTGACCCATTTCTTCTCTCCTCATTTCCTCCACCCAAACACTCCCTTCCTCCTCCTCCTCCTCTTGGTATCATCAAATCCAACAATTTTGGACCACTACTTTCTCCCATTTAACTTCCAACTTACGCCTCTCAATAAAAACCCAGATGACAAAATTCGTAAATTCAGGTGCTTTTTTTATATATTACCAACAAAATTCCTCTGAAACAAAAAAAAAAAAAAACAACCCACAGAAATTATAAGAAGATGAACTGCCAAATATAAATAAAATGTGAGTTAATATAAATAAAACATACCTAAAGTATAAATTAACGAGAGCTCAAATATATGAAGACGACCCACATCCTGTAATCATCAAACCCACATGTTTTTAGACCCCCAAAAAACACAGATATAAATCATATAATCACATAAACTACAAATAATAATACTATCAAAATTTATAAAGTTGTAAACTTTGTGACAATTACACAAATTTAAGCATAATTCCAAGTTTATATATATAAACCCATAAAAAATTAAAGCCCCACATACAATGCCCACAAAAAAGGAAGAAAAACCCATTAATTAAAACTACCAACCTTTGCTTTCTTCTTCAAAAAGATACAATCTTTATGAAAAATTTCCTCTTTTTTTTTATAAGTTGTAGTTGTAGTAGTAGTAGCACGCTTATATTAAGTGGGTCTATCAACTTCTTTTGAACAATAGAGTTTAATGATTACTAAATTAATAATGAAGGTGAAAAAAATTAAATATAAAAAAGATGATAACTTTGTGATTTAATTTGTTTGATTTTGATCTTAGAAAAAAAAAATAAATGGGAAAAAAGTTGAACGCAAAGTTTTAATTTGTAGGAAGAAAATGGGAGGAAATTTTTTGGGGGAAAGGTTGAGTAAGCAGAAGCGTGCTGAGCTGACCTTCTTTAGCTTAAGCTTGTTTATGAAGCTGCGCAATGCCCTATAAACATAAGTTTGTCTAGAGAGAGAAAGTAGTAGGGGTGTTTTTTTGGTTTGGAAGAGAGATGTGAAGTGGGGAGCATAATATTAAAGAAAGATGGAAAAAAAGAGGAAAGAAAAGGTGTACTCTATAAGATTCTTACCATTTGGAATTGGTGTCATTTCAACAAATCACAAGTCTCACTCATTCATCTCACTTGTTTGTGCTTGTACTAGTGCTATGGGAATGGAGAGGTGTGTAGGATGGTAAATATTGTGTAGGATGGTAATTATTGTGTGGGATGGTAAATTTTTGTGGGATGGTGTGGTAACAAAGTAGTAACCGTGGATAGTTAATAGTGTTTCATTTTTGGAGCGAATAACGTATGTGGTGCACTGATGTTTAATTATAGGTATCACCAAAATCATTACAAAAGACGACGGTTTTTTTAGGTGAAGCCGCGTTTGGCGCAACCATATTGCCGTTATTAGGAGTTTGCACGGGTCAACTAAACACTTGAAAACACAAATTGAGTGTCTTTGGATAAGGATTTCATATAACCAAAACCGGTTATGTGTTTTAAAGAAGTTGAGATGACGTATGAGCAATGACGTCACCTGTTAATATCACCTTTCTTTTTACTTGTTTGATATACTTAATATGGACCAAATATGGAGAAATGACTTTTGGATTATTATCTATATCATCAATTGTCATATTTGTCAATGGGACATTTGGATAAATTATCAATTAGGGAATTTTATCGTGTTGCTTCTCATGTGTAATTAGTGATAGGGTTAGCTTTTTATTAGCTTTGTCGCATCTTAGTGTACGTTGTAGAGTTCTAAAGGGGTTGATCAAAAGTTTTTATTAGCATATATAATTTGAAAAGCATGTAGGTTTACAAATTGTGCATAGGACTAAATATGTAATAATACAAGCTACATTAATTGTCTTGTAATTGCTTTAGGCTAAAGTTTGTTCATACGCCAACAAACTTAATATAACGCGCATTCATGTTAATTCAGTTTTTTGTTTGTTATGAGAAAAATCCACGAAGTTTACTAAAATCTTGGAAATGAATTAATAAGGACTGAAAAGATTATTCGGAATAGTACTCAAATCATCATCTACTTAAAACCAATAATACAAGTGTTTGTTTTTATTACCCGTTGATATACTTTCATCGTTTCTTGAATTGCTAATATCATCCACTCCGTATTCAAATCAAAGTCAACAATTAAAGAAAACCGTGAAGTAAATATACGTCCATATAGGGTACAAAAACAGTGAAAATGTCATGTCATGTGTACAGTACGAGTAAAATAAAGTTAACCATAGACAAAAACAGTAGTGAATTGGTGAATATGGTGATTACTGATTAGTCTTGTAGAACAAGGCACAGTAAAATTTGTTGTGTGGTTCGAAACTCTGGTCAAATGAAATGGTAATAGTAGTAGTAAATAGTAAAAATGCGGATCTGCACAATCTTTGCAGACAGGGTTGTGCGGTAAAAAAAGAATGCAGAGTTAATGATGAATGTCTCCCAGGCCAGACCTGCCAGATGGACAGACCGTCAGAATTAACAGTCTTCCACATTTCTTACCTCAGTACAAAAGGAGGTGTTAATATAAGGGGGCCCTCACGGTAAGATTTATATGATGGGTCATTTACAGCCGTTAGATTCCATGATGAGTGGTGATCACTAGATCCAAAAGATAAAAAGGCATCACGTTTGGAATAAGAAAAAGTTGCAAAACTAGTTGTTGTTGTGTGCAGTGCAGCAGATTGAAAGGACGCTCGCTTTTACATACATTGTCCATCAGATTCCAACCTTGTCTGTACCTTTTCTATTCTGGCTGCCAGATTATTACCCCTGGGTAAAAAAATTGGTTGATTTTACTCCTTTCGTGGTGATAATTATTACTGGTGGTAACTCATTAAATTACGCCACACAACGTTTTGTGTTTAACAAAGTATCGTAAAACATTAACGTGTTAAATGACGTAATTAAGTGATCTACACAATGGATAAGCATGCAGATGCTCTGCACAATGATTTGGTGAATAAGATTGTGAACTATATTTAGAGAGTTCAAAACATATTCACGTATGTCTATGTAAGGTAATTGTCATTTGAAGAGTCTTTCAATCACCTTTTTTTAAGGTAGGCAAAAAAGAGTGAGATTAGATTTAGAAGTCCTCTTCTCAAAGACATGTGCGTCGATTAATCACCTGCTATTGGCTGCTAATCACAAGCTAATTATAAATCACTCGTAATTAAACTTTTACGATATCTTAACTATGAAAATTGCACAAAAAAAGAGACGGTATGTATTGTTTGTTCGAATGACCTAACCAATCGTAAACGAAAAAAGTAAAAGCTGGACAACTTGGCTAGTAGTGCAAGTCTTGGATTCCTTCCTACATGTCAAAAAACTTTTACCATATCAAGCAATTTATCACTCCGATGGGGAGATAGTCAAACAATGCAAGAGTTGGTCCTGGACATAATACAGTATTACAGTGGTACCATATTATTAGATGTTCGACGGAGTCAACCAAGGCTCATGGCCACAATTCCTAACCCTCGTCACCACCTTAATCGTTGGCTTCCCACCTAGTGACCTCTAGACATGTCAAACCATTTCGACAACATGTAGTTATATACAGAGTTTCGTGTTTGGACCAGGGTAACAAAGAGCTTAACTAGAATATAAGTCAAGTAAATCTCGAGTTATACGTCCATGGATTATTTATTGCGAGTCTAAGTAAAGAGTGTCCATTGCGCGTCCAATTACATAACATCTTTTGTCCAATTTCTTTTTCGGAAAAGAAGATAGAGAAGCGGAGAGAGTACTACTATATCGCGACGAAGTAAAATTGATTTGGTAACGACTAACGAGGCAGGGGTACGTAGAAATGTAGAATCATAGGAGTAGCGAGTAGTGAGTCAAGATGTCATGGGAGTGGCGTGGATGAGGAGTGTGGGTGGGTGAATGTTTTTTGTCGACTTGATTATAAGTTTATGGATACTGTCAAACGCAACCTTCACTTTCTCTGGCCCCTATTCTCTTCCCTATTGAGCACTAGTACTAAATAAAGTTCCTCAATTACATTGGACTCTCACCAATACGTGTCTTCCTATGCAATTTATATCTCATTTCTTTCAAGTCATCCAATTATCTTCCTACCTTTATCATTTTATGTTTTGATTCAACTCGTTCAATTCATAGAGGAATTAAAGTTTTTGTCTAAGGACTTGAGGAATAATGAGTTAAGATAAAATAAAAAATACTGTAACAGAAATTTAGTACTCGAGACTCGAGAGTATATCACTCCGTCTTAATATGTCCTAACCTCACATTTCGGTAAAAAAAACACTGCAATGTTAGTGTCATCTCATTGACTTGGAGAGTGTAGAAGGATCGATGATATAATTTCTGGTGTGGCGTAAAAAGGGTTTACTAACTACGAGTATCACTCCATATGACTTCATATAGTTTCATCGATAAATAAATGGAAAATAACAAGTATTATATTGACTTGAATAGAAGTGAGATTATACAAGTGAAGTCAATAGCATATGATTAAAACCTTGTTGATATGGGCTCTTGTCTAACACATACTAATGCTCCATGTAACAATACTCTTACACTAGAAAAATCATTTTGCTTCTTTGATGTTTTAGTTTAAGCAGTGGGCTTACCGGGCCGGGTATGGGTATTTGGATGGTTTGTTCTCCGTCCACCCAACATGTCCCCCTTTTCCACTTTGATGCAAAATCGGCGCATTTTTTTTCAAGTGGCCCCCCCCTTCTCTTGACAACACAACCCCCTCCATTCCACATATTTATCCAAGTAGTGCCTATCAGAGTCTCTGAATTTACCCCCATTTTCAAATTCTGGTTCAAAACATTTTCTTCACCAAAATTGTCAGCTCAAGTCCAATTTACCATTTACGTCAAATCTGTATTTTCACCGCATTATGCTTATGTGGACTGTCGGGTGTCGCCTAGGGCCGTCTCTCGCTGTTTAGAGGTCCTAGGCGATGAGTAAGAGTAAACTGCGGAATATAGCACTCCATATCAAATTAAACTTTTTTTAACTTTAGAATATGCAAGAGAATTTCAAATTTCGCAGAAAGTTTGAATTGGAACGGAGTGAGATATTAAACTAATACGAGTACTCATTTAAATGGTTAGGACAAGTAACAGAAGATTACTATAGCCCTACAAGTACGATTTCATTTAGTATACAATACATTATTGTACTCGACTCTAAATGAAGCTTATTTTTGTGAAGCCTTAATATTACACGGTTACACGTTACATTTCTAGTTGTTGGTAGCTTAATTATGTGATTTGGTTCTAAGTTGTAACTCTCTTTTCGATTTATTTATTTATGCTTCAACAACTTTATTTTCTTCATGGTATTGATTGCCACTATCAACTCAATCGTTATTCCAATCATGTTCTTATGGAATTTCCTAACTTCCATGATTGGATATCATGATGTTATTGCCCTTTCCCCACAAGGCCACAACCCCTACCCCCTAGCTCCTCTTTTCTTCCTCTCATCTTCTCTTTCTTTTTCCACCTTCACTCACTCTTTTCACTTTATCTACTTGAGTAATACTTTGACACCAACAACAATTTCGTATAAGAGAGATGACCGACTACCTACAAATCGATTAATCGACACCTTATAAAGCATTTTGTACTAACAATAAGTTATTCTATAGTAAAATGTCACGTCACTAAACTCGAGTATTACATATGGCTAGTGAATACAGAAAATATTTCATAAGACATAGGGCAAAGGTGGATCATATATATGATCATATAAATGGATGCGATTATTATTACTTGAAGCATGCAATGAGGTTAAAGAAAAAGTGAATTGTGGATAACAATGGCCTAAAAAGCTATCTTAAATAATCAAACTTCACAAATCACAAACTAATCATAGTAATGATTCTATTACAAAGGGAGGGGGGTGTTCATTCATTGCATAATTCTATGTTTTAGAAAGCTAATTATTCGAGTTGGTTGATAAAGATCTCATTATGATTAAAATTAGAAGGCTAGATAGCTTATGTGACTGAAACTTCAGCTCACTCCTAATTTTGTTGATTCAGTCAAAAAGTTGATCTTAAAAAGGTTGTTTCGCATGCATATTTATAGATTAAAAGTTGATTTTCCTAGTTTGGAAACAATGCCACATAGTACTTCTATCTCATATACAGTATAATGAAGAAATGGTATTCTAAAATCTATGACACCTATCGCATTCAGTTTGACTAGTAGTCTTACTTTGCTTAAATGATAAGAGTAAACAAATTACACAAGATTTTTAGATGTGCTTAGTCATGCCACAAAGATGACATTAGCTAATAATATTTGCATAATTGCATTACCCAAGAATCTCTAAAATCAACTAAGTATCTCTTGAACTATACTGCAACGAGTAGGAAGCGAGTTCGCACAGTTCGTCAAGCACTCATCACTATCAAGTGCACGATGCGTGTTGGATCTAGTTATAGTCGGAACAAAATTCCGAAGATTGACAATTATTTTTTTACCATCTTTCACATTTTTGTTTTTCGGGAGCTCACTCTTACCGGCCCACTGAGTTAAAAGACCTGAGGGTTGGGTCGCATCAAGTCCAACCTCATTAATTACCAACTGAGTCGGGTTTGGGTTGAATTGTGTGTGCAACTTTATTTAGCAACCGGGGTTGGATAATTTTGTTTAATAATTGGGCTATTTGGGCCTGCAAAATGTGGGCTGTTAGCCCATTGGTCATCTCGAAATTTGTCACAACTCATCAAATTCATGAATCACATTTTCTTGGTCAACGCTAGGTCAACGACTCAACGAGGACCTTTATTGTTTGGCGCCCCTGCGTAGCGTTTCTAGTTTCCGCTCTGTGTATCACTTTGTGTATACCTTGATGGCCAAAATTCTCCTGGATTTGGGACTTTTGTGGAATAAATGCGCCATCTACGATGACATTCTCCTTAATGAGGCGATTCGCGATGAAACTTGTTTGGCTTGGGCTAATTAAGGAGGGGAGAAGAGGCTTTGTTCTGTGAGTAATGAGTTCGGCTCACTAGCTAGGCCCAAGCCCAACCCATATTATTGCGGGTGTTTTGGGTCGGGCTTTTGGCTATTATCGGGCCTAATGTAAGGCCCAAATATGGGAAAATTTTTCTTTATATTTGGGCTCTCTGGGCCTGAGAATGTGAGCTGTTAGACCATTCTTCATCTCTAAATTTGTCGCAACTCACAAGCTCATAACAATGAAACCACATTTTCTTGGTCAACGTAAGGTCAACAGGGATCTTCATCGTTTGGCGCCGTTGATGCATTGGGCCATCCATGTGGTTGGTATTGGCGCCATCTTATGGGGGACACGGACACCTTCCTCCAACCCACCACCCCTCTTTTGCATTTATGTAAACCACCGTCCACCGCATTGCGTTTCTAGTTCCGTCTCTATGTATCAAGTCAATTAGAATCCATCTAATATTATTCAATAAAAAAGTTCTCTAGTTTATATAGATCCGAAACTAACACAGTGTATAGTAAATCACGTTATCCTTCTTTTCGAGAAATGTCACATTCTCAAATTTTTTTTCCAAGTAATGTCACATCTCCTCTTTCAATTTTCTAACCTACTTCCGATTTTCCAAACCCACATTTAGTACCCCTTAATCCTTATTACAGCAAAATTACATTTTTAATTTTTTTTAATACACTAATCTTATTATAATAGTGCAATTATCAGAATCACCACTGTTTATATTTCCAAAGAAAGAAAAATCCTTTTTACAGAAAAAACCAGCTCACTCTCACTGTCTTCTTACACACGCACAACACAAAACACTCACCTACTCAAATTAACTCAATAATGCCCAAATCCTCCACTCTCCTCTCATTCTAAATCACCCCCAAAATCCCCCAAAAATTCTGCTCAAACACTCAAATTAACCCCAAAAAGATGAAAACTTTATACATGATTTCACTAATTACCCTCTTAATCACCCTTCCCAGAGCAAAATCAACACAACCCATGTCATGTTCCGACACAACAAGGCTCTGCACAACCTTCTTAGCACTAAAACCCACTCCAAATGACACATTACCACTCCTCCAACTCCAATCCATGTTCGATGTGTTACCAAAGGATGTAACAGTTGAAAACAGTCGTAAAGATTACGTCTTTGTGAAAAAGAACTGTTCTTGTGACTCAAGATTGAGGAAATACCTGACAACTTCAACTTTTACAGTGGAAGAAAGAGGTGGGTTGGTGAATGATTTGGTGGGTAATGCGTATGGAGGACTAGCGTTTTTACCGGATTCGAATAGTACGAGGAAAGCTCGGGTTGGTGAAGTGGTGGGAGTGAGGTTGTTTTGTGGGTGTTCAAGTGGGTTGTGGAATTATTTGATGAGTTATGTTATGAAAGATGGGGATACTATTGCTTCTTTGGCTAGTAGATTTGGTATTAGTATGGAGAGTATTGAACAAGTTAATGGTGTTTCTAATCCTGATAATGTTACTCTTGGTTCCCTCTTTTATATTCCCCTTAATTCAGGTTTGCCCCCAATTTTATTTACCTCTTTTTTTTTTTTTTTTAAATCATGTGTTTTTTATGTAATTTTTTGTTGTTGTATAGTTTGATGTTGGTATGATGTTTAGTTTAATACAGTAATTGGTAGCTATCTTTTGATATTTAAGTTTCGAAAAACTGTAATGAGGCGCAAATGTCAGCACGAGTGTTAGATTGGGGGGGGGGGGGATTGGGATTCTGAAAAATGTTTTAGGACTTGAAAGTAATTAGAAAAGAATTACAATGGGGGCCTGGGGGGGGGGGTAAATGGTTGATAAAGTTTCGAAAAACTGTAATGAGGCGCAAGTGTGAACATGGATTTTAGATTGGGGTGGGGATGGGGAGGGAGGAATTGGGATTCTGAGAAATGTTTTAGGACTTAAATAATAGAAATTAATTACAATGTGTGGGGGGGGATGGGGGGGGGTGGGCGTGGTAAATAGTAATGAGGCGCAAATGGGAGCACGGATGTTAGTTTGGGGGTTGGGGGAATTGTGATACAAGAAGATATATGGAGAGGTATTCATGCTTAAAATAATGGAAAAGAATTACAATGTGGGGGGTATGTGGTAAAATGGTAATGTGGCATAACCCCAGGAGACAGCAAAGTCTAATGTAGGAGTCGTATCTTTGAATATAAAGGAAATTTGTTTGAAAAAGTTTGGAGATGGCGTAGTGTGAAATACTGAAATGTGAATGTTACTTTTGCCCTTTTAGAGTTTGGGGGAAGGGAATTTGCTGTGTTTGAGATTCTCTTGTAGGAGTATTTCTTTTATCTGATTGTAGGGACCCTTTAGAAAAGAGCATGTTTTGGGAGCTACTGGGTTGTAGAACAATTGTGCATGTGGGGAATTGGAATTTGCTCTAGTTATGGTTTTGGTATCTTCATACCTTTGTAAAAGCAGTTGCGGTGCTGTGAAGATCTAGTTTGCAAAACGTGTTGTTGCGAGAGTCATGTTTACACTTTACAGCACATTTTTGGTTTGCAGGACTTGATAGTCATCATTTTGAAAAGTTAGGTGTTGAGTATTTATTGGTAAAACATACATACATGAGTTGTTGGTGTTTCGGCTTTGATGTTGTCATACGTTTAGGGTTGATTAAATGAAAATGCCCTGAGGTCTGTTATGTGAATAGAAGAAACCCACATGAGTTAACTGCACAAAAGGAGAACGATACAAGAAAATGGACTGATTGCCAATTCTAATAGTTGTTGTTGACTTCTGTTGACCCTTTTCTTTCCATGATATACTTGGACTAGGAATGAATGCTGTTCATTCATACTTTTGAACTTTTAACTGAGTATGAAATGGAAGGGGCAATATTTATCAATAAATTTCGGTAAAAAATGAATCCACCATAGTTTGCTTGCTTTCCCCTAGCATGTGAATACTTTCATGGTAAATTCTTTTTGCAAGACATTATCACGCCTTGAAGCTTTAAACAACTAGAATTTCAATTTCATGTGATGATCAAGAGTTTGTTAATAGTAAAGCCCAGGATTGTGATAGTTTCTTGTGTAGAACTAATTTATATATTCTTGAAGATGATCCAACCTTCTCGCTAAGAGTACTTCTATAAGTAGGATTGCAAAGTCAGGAACTTAGGATAAAAAAAAAAATACTTAGGATCGTGTGCACTGACAGATTGGGCATAGAAGTTGAAGCTGTCATTCTTCTTTAGTATACAGCCAAATTTTGATCATGCTTCAGAATATGAAAAACTTCTCCATAGTTCCGACGCCACAACTACTTTGAGTGTGTAAATATGTGCGCTGCAGCTAGAAAGCCGATATGTCAATAAAGACCATGTTAGCCAATTTTTTGTTTGTGAATTGCATCTGTGCACTTTAATTTTGTGTTGGACTGTTGCCTTTTAGGCTCTCAATTATGTCTTAAAAGCTTATAATTTATTTCAGTTCCTGGCGATCCATATCCCATAGAGACTAGTATTTCTCCGGCTCCAGCTCCTACAGAACCTATGAGCAACATAACAGGTATGGTTTGCAATCTTGGATATTCTGTATTTCTGTCTCCTTCGACTGAGAATGAAACTAAGGATCATTCCTAAGATCAATAGCTGAGGCGATAACTCGGCACTGAAGCAATGGTGAATGAGTCTGACTGAAATTATATAATAGATTACTCTAAAACATCCACAGGCTTTGATGTGATATAATTTAACCCATGGCTGCAAATGATTTATTACCTGAAGTATAGGGGTGAAGTTGGTTCCTCAATGTTTATGCTCTTGACTACTATGCTCATATTAAGATAGAAGTATGCCTTTTGTTATCCTAAACCTTTCTCTAATTACTAATTCTAAGAAGTCCTTTTATGTTACTTCAAGACGCAACCATAGTCGTTTCTATCAAAACTGAGCTTTTGCTTAGCATCTCATAGTTGAGGTGGTATAGTAAAGTCCCAGAAAGTGGATTTACCATTCATTTATTGAGCACTTAGATTTTATAGTTTGCTGCAAGAAGTGGCTCTTTTCTTGTGCTACAGTGAGGGAGTTGCGGTTGCCCTCTAGAATTGAAGATCATACTTGTGGTGACTTGTGATGTGTAATGATCATTGTCTTTGTTGTCATTTCTTCGTTGTTATCATTTTTTGTGAGAAACCGTGTATGTGTAAGTGTAATATATAAGTTTCCTGATATTATTACTATCTTCTGACAGAAAACATTACAAACCATGAGAAGCACGTGCCCTATGGGTGGATCGTCGCAGGCCTGGGGATTTGCTTAGCTCTGATTGTCATACTTTTATTTGTATGTATCATCTTGAGGTCATCTGTCTGCCAGTCAGAGGAGCAGGAAACTCATCCAAAAGATCCTAGTGGAAGGCATGCTCATAAGTTTCAGATTCTGAGGAATACTAGTATCTGTTGTGCTTCTGGAAGGTTTTGCAATAGGTCGGATGAATGGCAGCAAAACAGTGTCGTACAACGAAACAACAATCAACAGATGAACATTCCAAGAGGTATCAATCTTCACTACTTATATATTGATTGATGCTCATGTATCAGTAGTTAGGTTAACAAGACAGCTAATAAGTACAGAACTCTCCATGGTCTATATGCTTTACCCCTACCGGCATACACAGTTGTAAGCCAATTCAACCATAAGGCAGCCTCTTTGATGAGTTTTCGAGTGTCATAACTAATAGGCCCACTGCCCTTTCAGCCACCACCTCATTATTGAATATTAAATGTTCAATGGCCAAAAATAACTATTCCGCACTCGTAGTTTCTATATCTGGCATTCCCGTGTATGTGTTCTGTTGGTCCTTACATCAAGGCATTCGACTTATTTAATTCTGTAAAGTAGGATTTTTTCGTGCACTTACGGAGTACATGTTAGTCTCACTTGACGAATTACCGATTCGGTGCAGCCATAGGAAATGAGGCGTTTGAAGTAGAGAAACCGGTTGTATATACATATGAAGACGTCTTGACAGCAACAGATGGATTTTCTGATGCAAATCTACTTGGCCATGGAACTTATGGTTCTGTGTATTATGGTCTCTTGCATGACCAGGTATGATGCTCGGAGACTGGTAAATTTGCTTCGGAATATGCGACTCTGGAATATCTATTAACTAGGATTGCTTTGTTTGGGCGATTATTAACTTCTTTTCGGTTAATTCTTATAGGAAGTAGCAATCAAGAAAATGACTGTTACAAAAACTAAAGAATTCACGGCAGAAATGAAAGTCTTATGCAAGGTTCACCATTCAAATTTGGTAAGATTCTAATTGAATTTAGACGATTCTTCTGTTCTTTTATTGCAATTATTTTTTTCACTACTCTCAAACTCTCAGTTATAACATCAATACTGGACTCATTCATTTTCATGCCCTTGAAGGTGGAGTTGCTTGGTTATGCCGCCACTGATGAAGATCTCTTTGTTATTTATGAATTTGCACAGAAAGGTTCACTTAAGAACCATTTGCATAGTAAAGGTGAGGCCAACTGTTTCACATTATCTCTTACTAAAACAACCTGAAAGTACCTTCTTAATTCTATAAAATTATCTCTTTTTGACTAAGTTGTTAAATGCTTGGATATCTTGTTCACGTCTGGTTGACATGCACGTGAGGTCATGGTAGCTGAAAACCTAATCCATAGTTCAATTGTCACATTCTAGTGGTCATGTAAAACAAGTCTACTTAGAAACGTGCGGTAAGGAGGGTTGGTAGGGGGCCTAGGGGCTGAAAACAGAAAAGCACAGTCTAATGGGATGAGTTTTTTGCATTATTAGCGTTCAGTGACAAGGTTAAACATTTATTCAAAGACATGTCGAATTTCGATCATAAGAATGTTTCCATGCGTTATGCCTTCACTCTTTCTTGTAGTTCATGTGGGGATCCTAGCATCTTGTATTAATTACTTTTTAGTAACATCATGAGCCATGAGACTTACCTTCTGATGGTTGTCGCACAGGTCACACACCCCTTTCATGGATCATGAGGGTTCAGATTGCTCTTGATGCTGCTAGAGGTTTGGAGTATATTCATGAGCATACAAAAATGCATTATGTTCATCGAGATATCAAGTCCAGCAATATCTTGCTTGATGGAGCGTTTAGGGGGAAGGTTATTTCTTGTGCCTGTATCCTTCATCATCCAGAATCCCATTTGTTGAGGGCTGACTGGTTCAAATTTCTCGTGCCTGATTTACATGTTCATTGATTTCAGATCTCAGACTTTGGTCTGTCAAAGCTCATTGGTACAGCAGGAGATGGAGAAGCTTCAGCAACAAGAGTAGTTGGAACTTATGGTTATCTAGCACCAGAGTGAGTGAATTAACCAGTTGGTCAAAATTTTCATCACTTCTGTATACGTGCTGCTTAACTTACCAAATTCTTTATAGGTACCTGAGCAATGGCCTAGCCACAACTAAAAGTGATGTTTATGCTTTTGGGGTTGTTCTTCTAGAGATAATAACTGGGAAGGAGGCTGTCATAAGGGTTGAAAGCTCACCAAAAGGTCCTGAGAGGCGTTCCCTTGTATCGATTGTAAGTACCCTCGATTCACAGGATCCTTCTGTCTATACACTATACCACATTGCCTTGCCTATGTCATATAATAATCACTTAAGTACGTATTTGTGCAACTTTTTGCCAAACTGCGTACATAGTCCAAGGCTGCCGTTGACTATCTTTCATGTGGTGAAAATGTAGATGTTGGCAGGTCTCAGGCACGTGCCTGATTCTATGAGCATTTCAAGCTTGAGGGACTACATTGATCGGAGTCTTATGGATTTGTATCCTCATGATTGCTTGTACAAGGTGAGATACTTGAGCCGCTATTTGTGTAAACAAGGTTGTCTAGATGGAACCTTAAGCTTTCGGATTAGGGGATTGAGTAATTAGCTAGTCTTTTGTACGATCAAGTCACTTTCCTCTTAGCTAGAGACCACTTCTAAAATTCTGCTACACACTTCTTCCACATCACTTGCCTACCAAACCCATAACTATCAATAGGAATGAGCTGTCCCTGCAGTCCTGCAGTGGAATGCGCTTGATGCATATATGACTGCCCTATTAATGTCAGTGGGAAAGACTAAGGTCGTGTTAAACCAGGAGATTAATTGGTAATTTGATGGTTGGGGGGGGGGTGCTCCTTTCAAGCAGATACTTAATTCTTTTTTTACTTAATTTTAATGGATACATACTACATATGTCAGGTGGCAATGCTCGCGAAGCAATGTGTAGATGAAGATCCTATATTACGGCCAGACATGAAACAAATTGTGATATCGTTGTCTCAGATCCTTTTGTCGTCAGTTGAATGGGAAGCAACTCTTGCTGGAAATAGTCAGGTATTTAGTGGGCTTGTTCAAGGGAGATAGAAAGAGAGGGCTGATTGATTAGCTTGCCAGTGTCAGTACGTCTCATCTGTACCCCTCTTTTAGGCTTTAGCACATAATTTTAAACTTATCTCCTCAATTTTGCTTATATTAAAAGTGTATAGTTAAAAAAGAAGGTTGTTTTAGAGGTTGTCCTAGTGATTTGTAAGATAGCATCAATTCTTTGAAACATTATAATGTAAGAATTATTCAGAACTGGAAGTCGAGTATTATTTAGAGTTCCAGCTGAATAAGTGTAGTTCAACTGGGGTTGAAAATTCAAGACTGCATCTTGAATTTCTTGTGAAGCAAAATTTTTTAAACGTTGTCACCTAAGTTTCAGCATTCGCGTTTTCTTATCAGTACATACTTGACCTTTCATTTCGAGTTTTCTGTACAAACATAGTACTTTAGTTTGTGGTACCGGCATATAACCTTCAGAGCTCTCAAAAGCACCTATGTGAACATTCTGATGCAATACCTTTGAGATAATTGACCATGATGTTTAGCATGTATCCAAATATTCAGAGGACACTGTCAAAAAATGAATATTTTTAAAAGATGTGCAGTTTCTCACTTATTTCATGTACAAGATACACATTATGAAGGTTTCAGGATCACAATTTGCGAATACTTATAAAGTATGGAGAGATGAATCCTCAAGTTCATCATTCCACGAATATATTGAAGTCAGTACAGTTCTTAGAATACACGAACAGGTTCTTCAGAGGTATGGTACAGTACAGCAACAGCATCAAGATGCAGAGACTTACAGGTTACAGGATTATTTGCAGAGGGAAGCTAGCACTCGCCTTGGTGGATCAAAGGATCTACGAGAATGAAGAACGGCCCAGTTATCAATCAGTAGAACATCGCCTTTCTTCCATGGAATTGCAACGCTTTCCTCTTCTAGGATATTCAGGCAGTCATACACAATGTCTGCAGGCAAAGGTCTCCCATCACCAAAGGTGACTGCCTTAACAGGATCATTCAGTTCGTCTTTCCAACCTGTGTAAGCCGCCACCATGCTGTTGAACCAGACCTTACGCTGCCTACTTTCATCAAATTTGATAGCTGGAATTGGACCCATTATCGTTTTAACCCCGTTCTCCAACCATTCTAACTTCATTCCTAACTTGACTGCCCTGAAAATGAACACAGGTTCCCCATAGTTCAGCAAAACAACTGAAACTTATACCCTGATCCTGAATCAGTCATCATATGTCAGGCTGTCAGCGCGAACCAAAATGTAGACCATCAGCCATACATGGTACAGAATTACGAACAGAAGTACAGATAGATGCTTTAACTTTCAACTATATAGACACTGAAGGCAATGCTAGCTTATAGATGACTCTAAGCGTTCTCAGATTAATGAATATACGCGGTAATGAGACGACTATGTCGCCGTCCAAACGACTGAAATCTAATCTCCATCAAGTTATAATAGCAAGAACACAACAATAGTCAGGGGGACATGGACCTACTTAAACTGCAATCATAAGATACTAGTCTAAAGTCACAAAAAGCACAGACCTTTGCTCAGCAATGCTCCTATCATCAGTCAAGAATGTGGATTTCCACCCGCGACCAATAGGAGACGAAGGATTATCACCTTCACCCAAAACCCGAGTATAGATCAAGCCTTGATCTTCAAGCTGCTGGACGAATTCCGGGTGCTTTTCTTTCATTCTTTCATAAATGATATGGCTAAGAACAATAGGGGTTTCTCCTCCACTCTTTGGCTCTACTTCACAAAAGAAAAACAATTTGGATGGAAACTCAGGAACCTGTCACAATATACATCCAATCAAAATCTTACTTCAATTTCACATTCCCCTCATGTATTATACACAATCATTACAATATATAATGAGACCACATAGTAGAAAGTGCATGAAATTGTCATTCCCACAAACCAATTTATTACTGCCTTCGTTCCTTTAGATTGTTAAGTGTTAAGGTATTAGTCTATTAGACCACAAACACGTCTTAACTATCAGCTTAGACTTTTGGTTTAGATTTCTCTTTCACATTTTGATTTGATTGGAATATAACGGCAAACGTTAACAATCCAAAGTAACAGTTAGATATTTGCGAGTAACATACTCTTTTTCTTGGTACAAAGGAGCAACTAATACTGCAGGGTGAGGATATGATCATATAAGGATTCGATTCAAACCCGAGACAACTCCCGGCAGCTCTAACCACTAAGCCAACCTTGATCTTCCGCGAGAAACATATTCTCGAAGCAATTTTCATTATGGGCTATTGTTCCGAAATTCAATTAGAGATAAAAAGTAAAAAAAAATAACCTGAGCCATTTCATGGTGAAAAGGGATTTTCTGATCAGGAGGAGATTCATTGGCAGTAAACACACGGCCAACAACATTACTCCGGGGAGCGGCGCCGCCGACATACGGCAGTTCATCGAACCCAAACGCCTCAACGACGTCGTTGAAGTTGTTAGCAGAGGAGACAGGAAACCCCCGGAAAATAATGGCGCCAGATGAAATTAGGCGGGAAAGAAGCCATTGTTTCTGGGATTTTATAGCATCTGTGAAATTACAGATATTATTATTATTATTAGGATTATCATGATTTGGGGTTAATATTAGTGGGAAATGATTGTTTTGGTAGTGTTTTTGCTGGGGTACTTGAGTTTCTGTGAATATTTTTTCTGCCATTTTTTGTTCTGTTTTTCTTTTTCGGGGGATTAGAAAGTGAATATGATGAGGTTGGAGAGTGAGGTGGAGTGGAGTTTCTTCACTTTGGACCGGTTTTGCGTCTGTGTTCATTTGAGTCGAGAGGAGGATATTCTTTGTTTGCTTTGGACGGCACCGTGTAATTCGGATTTGAGTCGGGTGATAGGGGCAAGCCCCAAAGAAAAGCAAATTAATGAACTATCCTAGAACTGGAAACTCCTAATACGTCTTCACGGAGAATGAATCGCAGCTTCGGAGGAGGATATTGGAGAATAATCATTCTTTGATCTTGTTCTTTGCTTTATATGGTTGGCCAAACTAGCTTGGAGTATTATGAGTTATTGTGAGCGATCATTTGATATCGGCTTGATTAAGAGCTAAGGCTTTCTTATGGACCAGAAGTAGTCACATGTGACAGATTTACGGTGACGGGTCATTTCGGACATTCCAGCGCCCTTTAACCTCACTCTTACACACGCTCAAAATGCACATGGTCCGGAGCTTCCTAAAAGGAACGTCGGCTTTAGGTAGCGCTATCAATAATGTCTTAAAACACTAGTATGTGCTTCTTATCAATTTACTATTGTAAATCACATTATCTATGATTTTGGCGATCCCATCATATAAAATTAGCTAATATTTATAAAGTAACCCCTTTGCAAATCTTAGATTACTCGTCAAGGTTTTTAATGAAAATGATTACCAAAAGTAGTATAACGGTCACTAATTATATAAACGGGATCACAATGCATATAACATAGTTGGTCTCTCAATAAATTATCGAGGGACACTTCCCCAAGAGTCAAGACCTTTCGGACGTCGTGTACCATAAAATTACTCGGTTTGTCATGTGTCCGAGTCCAATAGAATGGAAATCGCAACTCACCATATATGGAAATTGAGAAAGTATGACAAAAACTTTGGTATATTGAACGTTTTGTTTTAATTGTGTACCCTAGGGGCTAGGGTATATACTCCGTATGTTATAAGACCATTACCAATAAGATTGAGATTTTTTCCAATTATCAACAAGATCCATACTTTATTTTTCGAAATCAGAATCCGTAGATAAGGCCGCATATATATAAGAGAGAAAAAAAACCATAATTTATGAACAGTGAATTAAACTTGATATCAGACTAATATTCCGTCAATCTTTTTTCGGGAATAACGGAAAAGGCATGAATATTTTACGATATAACATAACAATTTGATAACGCAATATGATATGAAACATGATATATACATGTTCAATGTTCACATACATTGTATAGTTTACATTGCATATGTATATAATGCAAAACCCTTGAAAACAATTGCTCAAAATTAAAACCTCGAAAACTCTAGTCGCCGTCATCGATCGACATGGGTGATGAGAGAAATTCATCAAACAAGAAGAGAGAGAGAAAGAACGACAAAGAAGTTGTAATAATGTCACCCGATCGATTGAGCTCTCTTCCCGACGATACTCTCATCAACATCCTCTCACGTCTCCCGTTCGATAATGTTGTCGAACTCGAGACATTATCTCGTCGATGGCTGACTCTATGGACTCACGTCACTTGTATCGATATCGAAAATGTTTGGTGCCCCAATGGGGACACCTCCGATTTCTGGACCGCCGTCCACAACACCCTCTCGAAGCTCGCTTCACCATCATCGGTCGAGCGATTCAGCCTCGAACTTTTTTACCTCTACTACTATAGCCCGACTGGCCAATGCTGGTCGGTTATCGACTCATTGGCTGATATATTGCGTGAGCGAAACGTTCGAGAAATCGAGGTTCGAGCAACCGGTAGTGAGGGTCATTATGCTAGTCTCACACCCACAACGACTTGCGTATTCCAAATACGTTCGTTGGTATCACTCAAATTGGGCACGGGTGGATATATTGCGTGGAGTTTGCCTAATAAACATGATGGGTATTCGATCGATGTTCCTAATTTGAAGAAGCTTAGTCTTGTTGTTAATCCTTCTCAATATGCACTGCTTGAAGAGGTAATTAATTCTTGCCCATCACTTGAAGAGTTGTCATTTTCTATTAAACCTAGGGCCAATGATCTGCCTTCTGTCCTCGATTGTTCGATTAGGGTTTCGAGCCCGACTCTGAAGCAACTGTGCATATCTTTGTATATGCATTTTAATCTTATAATCGAGGCACCGGAATTGGAGGAGTTGACTTTGACATCTTGTTATTTTAAATCAATGTACACCGAAGACGACAAAACATTCTTGGCCTCGATCGATTCGATTTCTCATGTCAAGACTCTTGAGCTCGACACAAAGGTCGGACGATTAGGTAATTTGGTTGAGACGCTATTCCCTAATATGACTCGCCTTACATGGATTCTGCGTTCTTCCGATGATTTCGAGGTACTTGCTTCGATACTACACTGCCCTGGTTTAAAGGTTCTCGTATTAGAGCTTGACCGTTTTTCAGGTTCAAATACTTGTAAGAATCTGATCCCAGGAAATACAACATCGACATGTATGTTGCTAGCATCCGTCAAGCGATTAGAGTTGAAGACGTATGACTTTAGCCTAGACAAACATATGTTAAGCCTTGTCGGACATTTGCTAGGAAGTGCACCAGTCTTGGAGGAGTTCTTTCTCGCTGTTCCGGCTTATAAGTCCTCTACCAGAATGACCCGTAACACCGAAGGGTCGGAATTCTATATATCGCTAATGGAGTGTCCAAGGAGCTCATCGAAATGCCGTGTTGAGCTGATTGGAGCATAAGATGATTAAGTTGAAGCCTTGAAGGTCGAGTTGAGGCTTTATCCATGATCTCAATAGTAGTTTTATGGAAAATGGGGGTAGTTCAGAAGAAGAAAAAAAAAAAAAGTTAAGGGTCTCTTCAGTTTTTTTTTTTTTTTTTTTTTTTTTTTTTTTTTTTTGCGTAAAAGATTTAACTTAATAAATTACAAAATAAGGTTTTAATTGTTTGTTTCCATAATAGTCATAGAAAATGAAAACGGACATCGTCTGAAAACCACACGGTATTTTGGTTTAAAAAAAAAACAAAAAACCGTAAATAGAAAACGATACCGAACAAATTAAACCCGAAGGTTTTATTTAGAATCTCTTGATTTTATTAAGTCGATTAACACTATTTGATCATTTGAGTAACTATTATTTCAATCATTTTTGCTTCTTAGGCATATGCCAAGTCATACCCGATCCCCTCCTCTTTTTCATTTCCATTGCTATTTGAGCAACTTCTTTTTTATGATTTGTGAGTTTTGTTGAATTGAAGAAGGACAAAGTGTGAGTGTCGACTGTCCTAGACTCCTAGGCATCGATACAATTTCTACTGCCGGCTTTGGTACGGTGTGTTGTCGACGCAATTTCGGCTACTGCCTTGATCTTCAAGCTGTTGAACGAATTCCGGGTGTCTTTCACACATCCCACGAAATATACCAACTAATACTAACTGTAAATATCGAAACGGGCCTACAGTGCCCATAAATCAAAATGGACCAACAGTGCCCATCAACTCCGTGCTCAAATTAGTATGAACATGCGATAGCTAATAATTAGGAATTAACAAAAATTAATTTGACTAATTATATATCTTTGGATCATCAAAAGTCCAATAGTATATACATAAACATACACAAAGTCGATTGTCCTAAACTCCTAGACATCGTCGACACAATTTCGACTGTCTTTGGTGTCACCACTCAAGTCGCTAGCTGCGGCCATTTTTGTCTTTGCATTGGTCTTTTGACTGCCATGATAATAACCTGTGCAATTCAATACGATAATATTCCATGGGTACACAACGTGCACCGAAAGATACCGTAATAAATAGTTTTAAAGATACTTTAATTATTTTTGTAATAATGCCACCAGTTTCAATTTTTTTTTGTTTTAAAAAAAAATCTTAATATTTTTTTTTTGAGGGGGAAAAAAATCTTAATATTATAGTAAGAACATAGTAAGAATATTTATCTTCAAAAATATTGTAGAATATATATGGAATATTCTAGCTTTAGGGTATTGGACAATTGAAGTAGAATCCAAATTAATTACAGAGTACTATACATACAATTGCAAATGAAATCTTCAACATAACCACGCAATAGGTCGGCCCTTGTTTGTTAGAGGCTTAGAGGAATGGGAGAGCGTGTAGTTGACGACGCTGCCGTCAAACGAGCGGTAGAACACAACAGGTGCATCAGATCTCTTCCCGACGACATTATCTCCAACATAATCTCTCGCCTGAGTCTCCCTAGTGGCTCCGTTATTAATATTTCAGGCACCACTTTCGACGTCGATCTTAGCCATGTTGAGCCGTTTAGGCAAATCAACTGTCACAATCTTTGGACCGCCCTTGATGCCGCATTCTCTGTACTAATCTCGCCGTCTTCAATCAAGAGTTTCCGTCTTAATTTTGCGAATATCGGATATCTTGCAGATCGGTACTGGTTCATTATCCACTCGTGGGTTCATCGACTGTGTTTTCATAATAACGTCGAAGATTTCAAGGTTACATCGTATTCTGACCATTCATTTTACTTTTTTGGTAGGATTTCACCTTATTTTTTCCGAATGCATTCATTGGTATCGCTCGATTTGGGTTTTAGTCCTCGGGTTTCTTCGAAACAAAATCGAGACGATTTAATTAATGATATCAATCTTCCGAGGTTGAAGAAACTTGTTTTATCCATTGTTCGAGACGACTGGCACTATGCATTGCTCGACACACTACTAGCCTCTTGCCCATCACTCGAAGACCTATCGATAACCACCATGACTTGTATCAATGTGTCGAGTAAGAAATTAAAGCGATTGAGTATCCGGTTATTATTGGAGCCTATCTATGATGTTTTTAACATCGATGCCCCAAATTTGAAGCACTTTGAATTTCTTGCTCGTTACCGAACAACCGATTATTATATGGGTGGGAAATTATTGGATTCGATTTCCCATGTCGAGTCTCTGGTACTCGATGCAAGGATGGGGTTCGACACAAGTAAGCCGTCGACGATTACGTTCCCTAATCTAACTCATCTTACGTGGAATGCGAGTTCTTATGATGGTTCAGAAGCACTCGTTTCGATGTTACATTGTCCTAAACTGAAGCGATGATTACTTTTATAAATGTTGGGTTATAGGGAAAATTTGTGGAAACAACCTCTTACTTTCATCATTTTTTACGGTACTACCTCATTAAGAAAAAGTTTGTGGAGAACCACCCAATATAAACCGAAATTCCCGATGGCATGGCACCCAATATAAACAAAATTGTTATGGCCAAGGTGGCTTTGCTGGCTGTTCAAATGGCATGGCAGCAAGGAGTCTGGTTCTCTACTGCAAGTTAAATTCCTGAATTCGGGGGTTTTTGGTTACTCGTATTTTGGTTTTATAGCGCCGCCGAATATTCTTGAATTTTGTCAAATTTGTGTTCATATTTTTTGGTACAAAGGAGCAGCTAATGTTGCGGGGGTGGGGGTATGAGAATTTGAACCCGGGACAACCCCCAAGCAGGTTGAGTTCCTATCCACTAGGCCAACCTTGATCCTCAATTTGTGTTCATATTAGACGTCTCTTAACTGTTGTTATTTGACACTCTTATTCATTATCGTTGCTGGTGACTCAATATTGGAGTCGGTCTGTGTCAGAGTTGCGGTGTAAAATCACAGTAAAAATCCTAACAATCTTTGCAATGAATACCTCTAAAAATTATGACAAGTTTCCCTAAAGTTGTTCTAAAACCTATTAGCGGTTTTGGAACAATTAGGCAATTATAGCCAAAAAGGTATTCTATTCTAAATTCTAAACTAAACAAGGTTTCAAACATCAAAAATACTACCTAAACAATTTTACAAAAGTAGGACTTAGCTTCTAGCTATATATAATACCTAACTCTATATATAAACCCTTCAAAAGTTAAGTAGGACTACTCCTAGGCCCTAGCTAGAATTTAAGCAAGAGACTCGTCGTCCTCCTCTTCTTTGCTCCTGATTTGAGTTCAATGTCAGGCAAAGCAATGAAAGCAGTAATTGATGAAGACCGGTTGAGTTTGCTTCCAGACGACATTCTCGTCAACATCCTCTCTCGTCTTTCGCTAAATTCTGCCGTCAAGTGCACGATTTTATCGAAGCAATGGTACCGTGATGGTCTGTGGCGAGTGTGGCCTTCTATGACATGTATCCATGCTGAAATCCTCTACGACTCGTCACATAGCCTCCAATTTTGGGCGTTGTTGGATTACGCGATATTTAAATTTACTGCACCTTCAATTACAAGATTCCGGCTTAATCTCTTTCACCGTATGTTCGAAGAAACCAAATGCTGGTCTATCCTAGACGCGTTGTTTCGTCGATTTCGTGAACGTGGTATTGAAGAAATCAGCGTAACATCCCATGGATATAGAGTTCTGGAACTAATTGTTCCATTGCAGTCAACGTGCGTTTTCGAAATAAGTACATTAGTGTCACTTGAGTTGGGTTCGATAGGCGGGTTAGTGATAAAGATCAAACTTTATTGATCAACAAAAGCATTAGAATAAGAAAAGAGATTAAGACTGAAGCAATTTTGGGAGGGAGACTGAAAGATTATATTAAGATTGAGAAGTGAGAGTTTTACAAAATGATGGATGATCCACATTCTGACGCTCCTCTTTGATTTATAGTACAACCTAAGCAACGGCCTAATGCCAGCTATGCTAGAAACAAAAATGCATAAGACAAATGACAGCTTTTCCTTTCCTGCAAAACCATGTGCAGAATATCAGGTTCAGTGAGTGGTATTTGCTAATCATTGGCAATCAGAATATTCCTGGGACAGCTCACAACTCATCAAATCCTGATGTTGACTTATCTGACTCATTCCCTTGACCTTGGAAGCTTGGGTGTCCTCTGACAGTGCCACCTGGAGTTGACTGATTCTTTGACTTGTATCAATACCCTCCCCTTCAGAAGATCCTTGACCCCAAGGATCAAATTGAGGAAATTGTTCACAGATAGTAGAGTAGTCTTCCCAAGTAGCATTTTCAGTAGTGTGGCCCAACCATTTGACCAATACCTGAGTTACAGCCTTGTTGTGTCTTTTAATCACCCTCTTATCAACCACCAGTTCAGGAATTCTGGTCACAGCTGGGTCATCCACAGTAGACTGCAGATAGGTGTCATCAGGTAGCTTACCTATGTGCTTCTTCAGCTTGGAGACATGGAGAGTGTGGAAAATTTGAGACCCGGGAGGTAGAGCAAGCTTGTAAGCAACTGGACCTATCTTGTCAAGAATCTTATATGGGCCAAAATATCTAGGAGATAGTTTCTGGTTTCCCCTAGTGGAGACTGAGCCTTGCCTATATGGTTGCAACTTGACATAGACAAATTCCCCAATTTCAAAACTCCTTTCACTCCTGTGTTTATTGGCTGTCTGTCTCATCCTGTTCTGAGCCTTCTCCAGATGATGTCTAAGTAGTTCAATAGCTTGCTCTCTGGCTTGGAGACTCCTGTCCACTGCTTCCATATTGGTTTCTCCAGGTATGTATGGAATATGGATGGGTGGAGCTTGACCATACAGTATCTCAAAAGGGGTAGATTGTGCAGAAGAGTGATAGTTTGTGTTATACCAGAACTCAGCTAATGGCAGCCATTTAGCCCAATCTTTAGGCTTATCACCACTCATACATCTTAAGTAGGTCTCAAGACATCTGTTTAGCACTTCACTCTGACCATCAGTCTGTGGGTGATAAGCAGAGCTCATGTTGAGTGAGACACCATGGATGGAGAACAATGCTTGCCAAAAGTTGCTGATGAACACAGGATCTCTGTCAGAAACTATATTTTCAGGCATACCATGAAGCTTATAGATGTTATCTAGGAAGGCTTGAGCCACAGTGATAGCTGAGTAGGGGTGAGACAAGGCAATGAAGTGTGCATACTTGCTTAGCCTATCAATTACCACCATTATGACGTCTTTACCCATCGACTTAGGCAATCCATCTATAAAATCCATGGCTATACTAGACCATACTGTAGTAGGTATAGGTAGGGGTTGAATCAACCCTGGTGAGGCCACAGTCTCATACTTGTTTCTCTGACATATGACACAAGACCTGATGTAAGTCTTGATGTCTTTCCTCATTCCTCTCCAGTAGAAAAGTGCCTGAATTCTCTTGAGTGTAGCTTCAGTACCAGAATGCCCTCCAGTTGGTGTGTTATGCCAGGTGTGGATTAATTCCTTCCTCAATTCTCCTACATTACCCACCACTAGCTTTCCCCTTCTCCTAAGTTGCTGATTGATCCAAGTGTAATCTGGATGGCTGTCTGGATTGGTGATCATTTCAGATTTTAATGTGGCAAGAATCGGATCATTCACCCATGATTGTTGGATCTTATCAAATAAGTCAGAATGGATGGTGGAGATGGTCATTGCAAGCAAGTGGCTACTGGGCAGTCTTGAAAGAGCATCTGCCACCAAGTTGGTGCTCCCTTTCTTGTATTCAATCAGGAAATCATATCCTAGCAATTTGGTGACCCATTTTTGCTGAAATGGTGTTGACATCTTGCCTTCCAGAATGTATTTGATGCTTTGTTGGTCAGTCCTTATGACAAAGGTGCCTGTCATTAAGTAATGATGCCACTTCCCCACTGCAAAAAGAATAGCCAGTAGCTCCCTGTCATAGGTGGATAGGGTTTGGTTTTTGGGTGATAAAGCCTTACTAACAAAAGCTATAGGGTGCCCCTCCTGCATAAGCACTGCTCCGATCCCTTCTTGAGATGCATCAGTCTCCATAATGAACTGCTTTTTGAAATCAGGTAGAGCAAGAACTGGAGCACTGATCAGTGCTTGTTTAAGTTGATTGAAAGCAGTAGTGGCATTTTCTGACCAATTGAATCCTCCCTTCTTCAGTAATGCTGTTAGGGGTTTTGCAATGCCTCCAAATCCTTGTATAAACCTTCTATAGTACCCTGCTAAACCCAGAAAACCTCTTAGCTGTTTAATCGAGTTAGGTATAGGCCAATCTCTTATAGCTTTGATTTTTTTAGGATCTGTAGCTACCCCTTGATCTGAGATGACATACCCTAAGTACTCCAATGAAGTAGCTCCAAAGTCACATTTGCTCCTCTTGACAAATAGCTGTTCCCCTTGTAAAGTCTCCAGTACATAGGCTACATGCTGAAGGTGTGAATCCCAGTCTGAACTGTAGATGAGGATGTCATCAAAAAAGACAAGAACATGCTTTCTTAGAACATGCTTGAAAATGGAGTTCATGAGGCCTTGAAATGTTGCTGGGGCATTAGTTAAGCCAAATGGCATAACCAAGAACTCAAAGTGGCCATGGTGAGTTTTGAAGGCTGTTTTATGAATGTCATCTGGGAACATTCTGATCTGATGGTACCCTGATCTGAGGTCTAACTTAGTGAAGAACCTTGCCCCATGTAACTCATCCAAAAGCTCTTCAATAAGTGGGATAGGGAACTTGTCCTTAATGGTATGCTTATTTAGTTCCCTGTAATCAATACAAAGCCTCCAACTTCCATCCTTTTTCCTTACCAGCACCACAGGAGATGCAAAAGGGCTGCTGCTAGGTTGTATGACCCCATTTTCCATTAATTCTCCAGTGATCCTCTCAATGACATCTTTCTGCCCAGCAGGAAATCTGTAGGGCCTTAGATTTACAGGGTTGGTACCATGCCTTAGGGGAATTTGATGGTCATGCCCTTCTCTTACAGGTGGTAACCCTTGAGCCTCCTCAAATACTTGTCTGAATGAATGTAGCACTTGATCCAGGCCATCAAAAGAATTGCCATTCTGGTGGTGCACTTGTACAGCATGGATAGAAGATCTGTCCAACTTGTCTTCCACACTAACAGGGGTTACTTGGATCATGGCTAATTGAACATCTTGTTGAATCAGCTTAGCCATTTCTTTTGGGGGAGTGATTTTGACTCTACCAGGTTTGTGCCCTTTAATCACCACATTTTTACCCTTGTGCTGTATTTCCATGGTTAACTGGCTAAAATTCCAAACAATTGACCGTAACTTAGACAACCATTGCACTCCTAACACCATGTCACAGTTCCCAAGAGGAATAAGATAAAACTGGTCCTCAAACTCAGCTTTCTGCAGTTCCCAAGAGAAGTTTTGGCAAGCTTGATCACATACCAAAGTGTTCCCATCTGCCATAGCAATTTCCATTGGCCTCATTAACTCCATCTCACACCCAATTCTTTTAGCTGTGCTCATATTTAGGAAATTATGGGAACTGCCACTGTCAATCAAGGCTTGTAGTGGTTTTCCTTCCCTGTATACAGTCACCCTCATTGTTTGGAAACTCTCCACTCCACCTAGGGCACAGGCTGAAATCATAGCTACACATTGGTGGGTGTCCATGTGTTCTTCTCCCCACTCTACATCACTGTTTTCAACTTCATACCCTTCTTCAGTGTCGCCTATATCCCTTACTTCAATGGTATAAACCTGGTTTTTCCTTACTTGACACCTATGTCCTGGAGTAAACTTCTCTGGACACCAAAAGCATTGTCCTTTTCTCTTCCTTTCCTCCATTTCAGCAGATGTAAGTGTCTTCCGGTTACTATTGGGTGGTGGGGGTAAAGCCAGGCTTTTTTGATTCCCTTGCAGGTACTGTGGTTGGTTGTATCTTGTGGAAGGTGGTATTTGGGTTGTAGTTTGGGTGATTTTTGGTGGTGTAGGTAGTAAAGGTGGTGGCTTTGGGAATAATGGTGGTCTTGTTGGTTTGTGAGTTAGGTTCAAGGTTGCTTCTTGGATTCTTGCCAATCCAAAAGCTTCCTGCAAGGTTTTGGGTCTGAACATTCTCAGGGGCAGTTCTATGTGATCATCAAGGCCAGCAAGAAAACAACTTACAGCATATTCCTCTGTCAAATCTACCCTATGCAAGAGTCTGTCAAATGCAACATGGTAATCATTTACAGAAGAACCGGCTTGTTTTAAATTAACCAGAGCAGACATAGGGTCATCAAAAACCTTTCCAAATCTGATTTGCAGTAATTTCTTATATTCCTCCCACTTAACAGGGCCTAAACCACTCTTATCTCTGGTTTTTAAGAATGATTGATGCCATTCTAAAGCAACTCCCTCTAAGTGCATAGCAGCAACCACAACCTTATACTCCTCAGTCATATTATCACTCAAAGAGAAGAACTGATCACATTTAAATAACCAACCATCTAGATTTTCACCATTAAATTTAGGAAATTCTATCCTACCCAGTCTAGTAAGAAGGTTATTGTTCATACCCTGGTTGTTGTTGCTTGATTCACCATGATGTTGGTGCCTGGGGTTGAACCTTTGGAACTCAGCAGATAGGCTTGCCATCATCTCTGTTAGTCTGGAAATGGCCTCCTCTGTTCTGCTTGTAGATTCGCCCATGGCTGTCACTCTCCGATCCATAGCACGCATCCTCTCTTCCATCTGTAACCGGGTCTGATTCTCGTCGGTGTTATCTGGGTTAGGGTTGGGGGGTTGATTTCGTGGTGCCATTTTGATGAAGACAGGTCGGAGGATAGGTAGCTCTGATGACCAATGATAAAGATCAAACTTTATTGATCAACAAAAGCATTAGAATAAGAAAAGAGATTAAGACTGAAGCAATTTTGGGAGGGAGACTGAAAGATTATATTAAGATTGAGAAGTGAGAGTTTTACAAAATGATGGATGATCCACATTCTGACGCTCCTCTTTGATTTATAGTACAACCTAAGCAACGGCCTAATGCCAGCTATGCTAGAAACAAAAATGCATAAGACAAATGACAGCTTTTCCTTTCCTGCAAAACCATGTGCAGAATACCAGGTTCAGTGAGTGGTATTTGCTAATCATTGGCAATCAGAATATTCCTGGAACAGCTCACAACTCATCAAATCCTGATGTTGACTTATCTGACTCATTCCCTTGACCTTGGAAGCTTGGGTGTCCTCTGACAGTGCCACCTGGAGTTGACTGATTCTTTGACTTGTATCAGTTAGCTTGGAGGTTGCCGAGTAGTTCGGCCATTAATCTTCCTAAGTTGAAGAAGCTCACCATATATCATATATGCCAGGCCAATTGCCATGTTGGACAGACTCGTAAGTTCTTGTCCATCACTTGAAAACTTGTCTTTTACGATTGGTGAAATCGAACATAATAGTGACCCTATTTCAATTTCCGCTCATAATTTGAGGCGATTATCTGCATGTTTGTATAGATCCAACTACCAGCTTGTAATAGATGCTCCGAGATTGGAACACCTGACTTTTGATGGTATAAATTCATCGATTGTCTTTGCCAACGATCCAATTTTGCTACTAGAGGTAGATATACAGGTTTTGTGGCGCCCGCCGATGACATCAACAGGGCTGTTGAAACTTTTCAATTCGGTTTCCCATATCAAGACTCTTAAACTCGAAACCTCGATAGTCCCTCTCTATATCCTCATGAGTCGTTTTTCCAAGACGCTAGTGTTTACTAAATTGACTTGTCTTACATTGTCCATTCGATGTGCTCGGGACTTCAATCCCCTGCTAAATCTTGTACAACTATGTCCTGCTTTGGAGAAAATGGTCGTGAGATTTGAGATTTATCATCGAGATGAATTGTTTCCGACACCAGAATACGTTCTTCCTAATGTGAAGATGATAGAGGTATGGGCGGCGTTTGAGATGAACTCTCGACGTCATATGTTGGATTTCTTAGCTAAGATGCTGGGTAGTGTCCCAAACTTGGAGGAGTTAGTCGTCAATGATACTAGTTGTGAAGCCATGTCTAGTGATCGATACAGCTTACAATTTGCGCAAACATTGTCCGAGTGCACAAGGAAGTCATCGAAATGCCGAATTAAACTTTGTGGAAGATATTTGGAGTGAAGATAGTACATACGTATTATACAACACTATTCATTGTGTCGCACATTCGTCAGAGTAACTTTCTACAATAGTTCCCACCTAAGAGGAATTTGGAGTAAATCGGATGATGCAAACCAAGTAGACGAGAATGCATTTAGCTTGTCAACTTGAATAAGACTTCAGAATGTTGTACCAACAACAAATTCTACATGATTTCTTCATTCTCTGTTGTTTTACTTTTTTTTTTAATTGCCTCTACTCTTGTTTGTTGTCTTGGTTCTTCAGTATGTATGAAGGTTCAATTCGATTGGGATCGTAGACTCGTAGTAGTCGGAAACCGGTAGCAATCGAATGATCTTTTGATGAATTTGATCAATTCGATTTCCCATGCATGTCAAGAGTCTTAAACTCGAATCCTCTGAAAATTTTCTTAGTATTCGAGGAGAAATTGTCCGAGTACATAAGGAGCTCATTACGGCGATGCCGTGTAAAGTTTGCAGATGAAGATACGGATTAAGACCCTTAGTGATCTTACTCATCTTAGTTCCTTCACGAGTCGAGTTCGGAATAAATCGAAGAATGCAAACGAAAGTAAATGAAAGCGCATGTAATTTCAGCTACCAGCTAAACATTCATCAAAGTCTGGTAATTGAGACTTGAGAATATTGTAAAAACACAACATTCGATCAATATTATTACCGCACGTATTCAAACTCTCTGTTTGTACTGTTGTTACATTTTAGTGGCCTCTGTTCTTCACTTCTTTGTTGTCTTGCTTATTTAAGATGTAAAGATGTGCTCTCTGCAATTCTGCCATCTTTTTTTTTAGATTAAATATGAAGGATAAAGAATTCAACATAATCTTAAATTGATGAACCTTGTTAAATCTGTGATCCTATTTGACTTTTACTTGACCGATAGTTGTTATTTGACACTCGTAGTGAAATTACGACAAAAATTCAAACAACCTCATGTATTATGTGGACACACATTAAAAAGCCCGTCATAGAAACTATGACAAGTTTCCTTAATAATAATAATAGTTTTTCTAAAACTCGTTTTGGTACAATTAGGCAATTATAGCATCTTATCAAGGTTTTGTACAACTAGGCAATTACCTATTTGTTCGAATGTCTAATTCTATGCATATATAAAAAAATAAACCCTTCTAAAGCTAAACCTCAAAAAAAAAAAAAACCTAAGTGGGACTCTTAGTTTGAATTAAAGTAATAGAATTCCGATTAAGGAATATTTCGTAAAGGTCAAGTCATGTAATAATAGTATAAATAGTTCGATTATCAGGGGGACACGAGTGTATGATCGAGGGGTAATTGACGGATATCTATTACTTTTAATAATTGCGTGCATGATAAGCTGACGTGGCGAAGTTCAACGAACAACTGACACGTCAACAACACGTCAGCACTCATTTAACACGTCAGCAATGCTCTGGTAAATCAACCAAAAATGTGTGAGCTAGGATTTGAACCATTGACCTCTCGCTTACATATTCATAACATTACCAGTGTGCTACCTGTTATTTCATGCATATTTTTACAACTCATTCTATAAAAAGGGTCGAACCAGTCTGCTCTGATAAATCAACCAAAAATGTGTGAGCTAGGATTTGAACCATTGACCTCTCGCTTACATATTCATAACATTACCAGTGTGCTACCTGTTATTTCATGCATATTTTTACAACTCATTCTATAAAAAGGGTCGAACCAGTCTGCTCTGATAAATCAACCAAAAATGTGTGAGCTAGGATTTGAACCATTGACCTCTCACTTACATATTCATTACATTACCAGTGTGCTAGCTGTTACTTCATGCATATTTTTTACAACTTATTCTATATAAAGGAAAAAACCAGCCCAAAAAAAAAAAAAATACAAGACATTCATACGGCCCATTACATTATGTGTGTGTAGTGATTTTTTTTATGATCAAACCCTAATTACACGCTATTATATAAATGGTAGTCGACATAACATTTGAGACAATGACATTGACTGATACAAATCTCTTCTCACGCACATATTCTCCTGCAAAATGGAAAATAATGAAGCAATATCAATTTCACAAGTTACTATTGAAGCACCATCAGTTGAAGTACAATCTCATGTGGTGGATGGTGGAGGCGGCGGCAACATCTCAAGCGGGTGTCGAATTGGTGATGCATGGTGCTGGTGGGTAAGGGAGGAGAGAGAAAATAAAAGGGAGTATTTTGTTAGCCATTAGATCTAAGTGAATGAATGATTAATTCTCTTCGTATTTTGATTCGTTAATTATTGAAACAAATCTAGAAATCTTAAAAAGCGAAAGATTTTATAAACTAATTTTTATTTACATTTACATACATCAATTCATCAATTCAAAATGAAGATATGAACAAGAATATATGTTGATAAGATTTTTCTACATACTAAATATTAAAATATAAAAGAAACACATATTTAAAACCCTAGGTATTTCAGCAATTTTAAACGAAGATTCGGTACATGACTACATGTACAGTTAGATCGCTCTATCACTTTTGCATGGTAACCTGGGCCTTTTGAGGAGAGACGCTATGACTAGATCAAACGATGGAGTATGCAAGTGACTAGAGTGAAGAATCAGAGAAAACAAGTGGATTAGAAAATATATGCTTATTGACCGACATCGAAAATATATGCTTATCGTTGATGCACAACAATAGATGTCATCGGTTATAAAAGTAATTAAATTGATTGCTCACCGATTATATTATTAGAAGAGTTTAAAATATTCAATATACTCTGAAAGTAAGATATAATATTTTCGGATAATGGTGGGGTCATCGCGCAGAAAATCAGGGGTGGTAACTAGAGGAGTCGAGAATATGTGTGTAAAAAAGGGTCGAGTATAGAATCGACACAGGTGAAGAGAACATGGTACAAGAATGGAGTTGGAGGTCGAGTAGAGGAGTTCATGTGGGGCGGAGCCTCATATGTCGCATCGAGATGAGGGGTGCCAAGTGGAGGAGTCGATAACATATGTGTTATAAGGGGTCGAGTATAAGAACCGACAATGCAGGTAAAGGGGACAGGGAGTAAAAGAAATGACCGAGTTAGAATGTCGAGTATAGGAGTTCATGTGGGGCAGAGCCTCATATATCGCTTAGGCAGATTAGGGCAAGTGGAGGAGTCGATAATATGTGTGTTATAGATAGTCGAGTATACGAATTGACACGGGTAAAGAGGACGGGTGCATAGGAATTGATCGGGTGGGGGTCCAGTACAGGAATTCACTTGGAGTGGGGCCTCAAATAAGTTCATGTGTGGAATTGCCGTTTAAAAATCTGACAAGTGAAAAAGTGTTGGTTAAGGGGACAAGTAAGTATCGACTGGGGTTGAGGGTCGGCTAGAACATGTGACATAAAGTGGTTTACAGAATTGGTTTGTCCTAAATTGAGACACTGGTCCGTTCGGTATAACTGCCGCTTTCTGTTTTTGGTCTTTTTTTTTAGAATTTTTTTTGTTAAATAAGTTGAAAAAATTAATTTTAATTGCATATTTCTATAATAGTTATACTGAAAATGAAAGCTGACAACTAAAAACTGAAAACCACTTTTTCTGGTTTTCAAAAACGGGACTTTGGTTTAAAAAAAAAACTGAAAACTGAAAACATAAAACAGAAAACGATACCAAACAGGCCCTAAGGTTTTTATTATCATATGTTTATAATAGGTTTCTACTATACATTACCAACAAGCCTTTCACATGTTAAAACTCAAGCCAGGATTTACGAACTTAAGCGGTGACATTTAATCTTATTGGGTTGTGTTGCGACGTATGATGCATCAGACTATTACAGTGTCGGGTAGCATGTTGACGGGTGATTGGGTGTTGGTAAGGAAAGTGAGTGGGATACTAGCATGAAAGTGTATGTGGGCAATAGAAATTGATGGTTGGGGGTGCAAATTGTCAGTCGAGCATCTTTGTATAAGAGTTAAAACGAATTTTGGGGACGCCTAGGGAATTTAAGGGGTAGAGGGGATCAACTAAGAAAGTTTCGGGATGATAATTATTGTCAAGCTTAAAAGTCGATTGTTGGTTGATACGTTCAATAGGAGATTCAAAACGAACTAAGTTGGTAGGGAGGATATCTTCTTATATGATTGTGTGCATTTTTAAACATATTTGATCACACGGAAAACACGAAATCATTATCATTGGTCTTAAATTCATATATTTATAAATTTTGGTGTTCTTTTCTATTAACATCTATAAATTCTCTTTACAAATTTTAAATTTATGTTTGCTAATGCTATGTTTGAAATTCTTTTATATTTGTCAATATTACGATACTTTTATTTAATATCTATAAAGTAATACGGAGTATGACACAAAACTATTTCATATAAGCATTTGTAATTCCCGTGCATTGCACGGGTATAAAAACTAGTTATAATTTATAGTTGATTACTTAGGGCCCGTTCGGTATCACTGCCGTTTTCAGTTTTTGGTTTTTTTTTGTGTAAAATATCTAGTTAAATAAGTTGCAAAGATAAAGTTTAATTGTATGTTTCTATAATAGGCATACTGAAAATGAAAACTGACAACTGAAAACTGAAAACCACTTTTTCTGGTTTTCAAAAACGGGACTTTGGTTTAAAAAAAAAAAACAGAAAACTGAAAACAGAAACGATGCCAAACAGGCCCTTAGATTTTGCGTAAGACACTATTTGCAGCTAGTTTGGGGGCCGCTTCAACCGGTCTAACTATTTATGTTTGTACTATCTATATTTACGGGCTGTATTATCAAACTCGTTTCATAAAAATTTACGAGTTATATTAATGTTAAGAGTATTCTCAAATATACGTTATGATTCTTTTATGGTATCAGAGCCTCTTTCTTAGAGGATTCTCGAAGATTGCTTCCGCTACCTGCCGGTGGGCATGTGATCGATAATGCCTGCCGGCGGAATTTCGTTGTTCGTCGGTGTTTTGTTCATGATATAATTTTTTTTTAGGGTCGTGATATAATGTTTTAGGGTTTTGTTTTTCCGAATTTAGGAGTATTAATTATTATTATATAGGCCCCCCTCCGTTAATTTATTGAAGATGTTGATGTGATGATGTCGAGATAGTGTTAATGTTGGTGCTTGATGATCAACTCAAAAAAAGAATGATCAGCAGAATTTTCTGCTAGCTACCACGTACGTAGACATTCATCAAAAGGTCAACTTGAAGGAGACTTCAGAATGTTGTACTAACAACACATGCTACGTGCATTTTTTCTTCATTCTCTGTTGTTTACTTTTTTTTAGTAGCCTCTGCTCTTGTTTGTTGTCTTGGTTCTTCACTTCTTCAGTATCAAGGTTCGACATGAATCCATGATGAAGTTGATATCATCTGTATAATGAGTTTGTATCATGCTGAAGAATTGCTAAAATTACTGTTTTTAAGTTTTAACTACTTGTATAGTCTTGCAATCTTACCCAATAAAATTAAGCATCACTTTGCACAGTTTTAATGTATGCGGAGTCGTATAATGAATCATGTAAGTTGATGTGCCACCAGCAATTTGTTATGTTTCCGTCTAAAAAGAGGAAGATTACTTCATTTTTCTTTAGTCATTTTTTGTAGTGTTTAGTCTAAGAGGTTTAGATTTGGTACTTTATTTTGTTCCCGGTTCATCTCAATTGGGTTGGGTAAGGCCTGCTTTGGTGTAATACCCCATTGTACTTGTTTCTTGTATCTTTTATCGGAAAAAAAACCATGGAAATGTGAAAAACCTCAGCTTTCCCTGCTACTTTTTTTTTCCGCGATTCTTTTAAAATTTAAAATTTAAGATTTAAGAAGCAAATATTTTGTGCCTTATCTATCCTATATTTCAAGTTCAAATGTTTTAGATTATTTACCTTGTAAGACCCTGTTTGATAAAACTTATTAGCAGTAGTATTCAGATCTGTTCAGAATCATTCAGATCAGATCAGATCAGAGTCATTCAAATCAGATCAGAGTCATTCAATGTATTTGGTCCATAACTGATACTAATTCGTTAAAATTCAATAAAAAATTCAACACATTCAGATCAGGTCAGATCAGTTAAGAGTCATTCAAATCAGATCAGATCAGATCAGATCAGTTCAAAACAGTCATATCAAATGGAACCTAAATACACTTTCGTTTATCGGACTGTTAAAGTCAAACATTAACACGTCCTATCTTACACTAATATCACCCAAAATCTATGTTCCGTCGAATTTCAAGGCGATAATAATCATTAAATTTTTAAAGATTTAGAACCTTTTTAGTGTGAAAACAAACAATTAACAGTAATTTACGACTTATCAAATCGATGATCAACTCCGGAATTTCAACTAACAAGTCCCAAACCATCAACTCCCTACAATATTTTCTTTTCAATTCAATCTTCAAGTCTACTCAACTCAACACAAGTCCAATGACTCGTTTGTTCTTGCACAAAGGCCGCCCCTCAGTAAACCCTTAAACCCCCAAACAAAACTCTCATACTCCTTATTCTTCTTCTTCACTCTACTCTAATTTCACCCTTCAAATCTCCCAGCAAAAAAAATAAATAAATAAAAATGGAGCAACGAAATTCAATCGTGAAAAACATCGAAACATATGTCAATTCTTCAACTACTCCTGCTCAACAGGTTCCATTTCTTCAACACCCTTTTGTTTTTTTTACCTTAATAATTTTTTACCATATGATTTTTACTTGAATTTTCACCTTCTAATTTAACCCCTTTTTTTAATTTTAATTACCTTGCAGAATGCTAGTGTTAATGCCATAGCTTCCCTCTTGAAGAACAATGTAATTACCATGGAATATTTGGTAATTAAATTGGCCCCAATACTTTATAATTAGTTTTTTTTTTTTTTTTTTTTTTGTTTACTGCATGATTCTTGATAAAGTTTGAGTCTTTGTTGTTTATTCCTTTGTGGGTTTTATCAGGTGAGGGAAATGGAGCTGTATCTTACTACCACTGATGACATTCTTCGCGCTAGAGGTAGTATCTTCATGTTTACGACTTCTGTTTTACTCAATTTTGCCTACAATGTGTGCAATTGTTGTTTAATTTGGTGTCTTTCCTTGAGATAGTATGTAATGGCTTGTTGTTAGTTACCGCTGTTGTCGTGATTGGCGTTATTGCGAGGGGTATTGTTGTTTGCCGTTCATTTTCTTACCTACATTTTGCAACTCCCTTGCTTGTAGAAGAAAGTGATTTACTTTCAGTTGAATTGTGTCAAAGTGGTTACTTTCTTAAAATGAACATCAAGGTGATGCTTTTACGCGTCTTGTGTGATAGGGTAGGTCTAAAGTTTCGGTTTGCAACTCCATGTGCTTTTAGAAACAGCATTTTGCCGTGGAGTAACTTTCCTTTGTTTTTTTGGGGTAACTGTGGTTAGTGGTCAGTGGATGCTGGGGAGTGAAACAATATGGATAAAATTTCGGTATGTCCAGTTTGGTAGAGGAGTTGAAGCATACAAGATACTTCAAGCTTGAACTTTTCTTGCATGGCTGAAATTTTGTTACCACTGAGCTAGTTTTAGTTTCTTGTGCAATCTACCGTCTACACAATAAGTAAGTGTGATGCAATGTTAGTGATGCGTGTTAATGCTTCTCATCTGATTGTTTACTCACAATTGTGATCACCAAGGGTTTGCTCTGCTGAATGTCGCATTTCATTCTCATTTACCAACTCCATAACCATGGCCTTGATTTAGAACTTAAGACTGAACATGAGCTGTTTCAACAATCACTGTTAGCCTGAATTAGGAAGCTTCAATATTTGACGACTTGGGGAAGATGCCTTTATTGGCTGAATGAAAGATATAGTTTGAGTTTTTCTACATGCTTCAGATCCATGGTATATTAACATATGTTAGCGTCAGTTTCTTGTGTTTCATGTTGCATTAATGTATGTTAATTTATGCTTCAATACTGTAACTGTTTGATGCATGTCTGCTTTTTTATCCTATTGTTTAGGTCTGCTCTTCCTCGCAGAGGTACTTGGGCATCTTCAACTGAAGCATCTAGATGGTGTGACGATCCATACTTTAGTAGGATTCTTTACTGAGAGACTGGTGAGTCTGCAACACTTCTTAATTTTTTTTTTTTTTTTTTTGTGGGGGGGGGGGGGGGGGTGACTTCATAAGCTTCTTAGCTCAGCTTTTGAGGTGTATATTCCCTGGGTAGATTCATGTTTCTCTTCATTGTCATGTTTGTGAGAGTTCTGACTTCTGGCAGTATTTTGCCCCTTATTATTTCTGGTATGAGATATATGATGCTGGATCTATATTAGACAGATTGGAGAGCATTACATGGCGCACTTGTTGGATGTCTGGCCCTTGTGAGGCGGAAAAGCAGCGCTGGTGCGGTCACTGGGACTGATGCTAAAGCGTTGGCCCAATCTTATCTGGAAAACATACAGGTGCAATCTTTGGGACAGCATGACAGGAAGGTAGTGGACCTCAATATGCAATTGTGTAAATTTTGGTATTTCACTTTGGGAGTCTTTAACTTCTGTTTGATCCCTCTAATAATCTGCAATCATCTTAGCTGCGGCATTGGTGTGACTCGCTCTTAACTTACCTTTTGATTTAATTGCTGCAGTTGTGCTTTGAGCTTCTAGAGTGTCTCCTAGACCGTTACCCAGAATCTTTTTCCAACCTGGTATGGTTCATTTTCGCTGCACTCTTATCATAGCTCAATGTTTGTTTGTCTCAAGATAATTATATGATAGCCTTACTGCTGGATTTTAAGAAAGAGAAATGCTGTCTTGCCATCTCTCTTTCCAATTTTTGCATGTATTGATGGCCTCAATTCAAAAGCGTGTATAGTTTTATATTAGAGTTTGTATACAGGTCACATCCTTTATTGAAGCGTTTTGGGAGAAGGAACTTGGCTTTTGATATAGTAGTGTCTACTGTCTATTGCATCACTTTGTACCTTGAGGGTTAGGCTCTGTTTGGTTTTGGGGAAGTGTTCTCAGGAAAAATGATATATTTTTTTTAATAGAAGCTCCAAACAAAATTAGTCCTCTTTGGCTGTACAGATAAATTGAAAAAAAAGGAGGAAGGATGAAGTGGAGTCAAAGATTGGGACTCTCTGATTTCAAAGAGAAATATAATATACTTTGGATGGCCTGACTTTCTCGTCACATTTACCCCTATGTCCGTGGAATTTGTTTTTCCTCGGATAAAATAAATGGTATAGAAACCCATAAGGAAAATTATGGCTTTTCTATGTTTAGTGGTTTTCAAGTGGAAAAGAGGAGGTAAAAGTATTTAACTCGTGACTGAGCAAACCAAATGGAGGCTATAGAAGTATAGAAAACTAGAAGGATTAAGGATCTTCAAAGTAGAAAGTATAAGAAACTGAGCTAGCTGGAGATGTACGTGAAAGGTTTGTACAAGGGTTAATTGTAAGAACCCCTAGTGGTCTATCAGCATTTCCCTAGTGTTGGGTAGCTACCCTTAGTAATGACTATTGAGGCCTATGATTGTGTTAAATGATTGGTGAAGTAAAGGAAATTCAGTCTGTTATTGAGAATAATTTTTTTTCGAAATTTAATAATCCTCCCACTCAATTGTTTATGTTTGCTTGTTGCCAAAAACCAGGGAAAGGCTCATGCAAATTGTGTTGGGGGCATCTTAAGCACAGTGAATAACTTTTGTGCCCATGTATTAGGAGGGAATATGCCATCTTAAAAAGAAACGTAAAGGCAAGATGATTAGTTTACATGTCCAAGACTTGTTTAAATAGAGATGTACCAAGTGATTGGAACAACCAAAAGGTTATATGTAAATAATTGAGTGGTAATGAGGAAGTATTGATATTTAGGCCATACCCCAAAGAAGAGGGCTTCCTCGATATTTGTTACACCACAGCAGTCGGCCAATGTTGAAATCCTGTTACGAACATGCTTCATACATTAGAGCTTTTGCATGGGATTTATATAATTCATGCTTATGGACTTTTCTTCTGATCTTTCTATTCATAACTCTCACATAGATTCATGGCTTTATTCGTAATGGAACATTCTACATGAGGGTAGTTTTCATTTTATAGTTTTGAAGTTCTTTTTTGTAGGAGTCACAATGCTTAAGCAACTAATTTGTCTCCATCCTTTAGGGTGACAGCCTTGTATATGGTGTCTGTGAAGCTATTGACGGTGAGAAGGATCCCCAGTGTTTGATGCATGCCTTTCATATTTTGGAAAGCGTGGGACAACTTTACCCTGATCCTGCTGGCCCGGTTGCATCAATTGCAGAGGATCTATTTGATATAATAGGTCGTTACTTTCCCATCCATTACACCCATGTAAGTTTGGTGAAATAAGCTTTGCTCTGTCAATATTATTCACTATTGTACACTTCTGCACTACTTGGATCTATTATAATCTTTTAGAGTCAGATAACCTGTCTACGATGTGCAACCTTTTTATATTTTCATGTATGCTAGCCTCTTTATGTTGATGTTTCGTACAATTGTAACTGTATTCACGTAACAAGCATAACATACAGTCGTGAGTCTAAAAGCTTTGGGTTTGGTGTTCGACACCACAACACGATGAGCATGAGTATGATTGTGCTAGGTGAAACTCTGCCCTAGTTTTAAGTATACTTGTACAATTAGAATGCTACCTGCCACATGTCTTTTACTAGAGCATCCCAGGTTTAGCGGAGAACTTATGCTTGATGATCTTGTCTAGTGTGATACATGCGATGTCTGAATGTTGCTTTGTAATTGTAACTTCCATCTTGTACTAGATACTGGCATGTTTCTCTTTCATGTCTTAACTCATTGCCTGCTGCTTGACATGCATGGTGTGGTTTCTTTAGGCTTCATAAAAAGGTAAGAAAGATGTTGATCTCTTTGTTCCCTGCGGTGCAGTTACTTTCGTAGTAAAGCAGTTGTACTTGGCATTGAATACTCAAATCTGTGTTTTTTATTCTTTCTTCTTTTTAATTTCCTTTGTTCTTGCCGGGAGTTCATGTCCTTATGGTTTATTGCTGTTTAACTATATCAACTGAAGTAGTCACTTTGAAGTGCATGTGGCAGGATACAAGTGTAGCCAGTATATCCCTATCTTCTTTACATGTCCTTTCTGCTCTTTTTAGCTTCACGTTATAGGAAGAATAAAACCCAGTGAAAGGAGTCTAGGAATCTTAAGCCAAATCGTTACTGCAATCTGCTCATCCATTGAAATTTTTATCTATTATTCTTTGGTTGATATAGAGACTTCTGTCTTTGCTTCTTCGCCTTCATTAGTAATGAGTTGATGTTGGGTCGTGTTCCTTTGTTTCTTATTTACCGTTATTTGTGCTTATGTGGAAAGCATTACCAACATACGAGTTGTGTGATTCCCGTGTTAATATTTATTTTGTATTTGCCCCTTTTCAGCCGAAGAACGAAGAGATCGAGGTCAGTAGAGATGATCTCTCAAGGGCTTTAATGGTACGTTGAAGAACATTTCTATCTTCTGTGTAGCCTTAAGTCCGAAATTTTTTAGTAAATAAAGAAAAGAGCTTTTATTTTATTGTTTCGTTTGATTGGATGTAGAAGAATAGTATTATGTCGTGACAGTCTAGAGTAGTCAAGTTGGGGTCCTTCATCTGTCACCCTGACTTATATTTAACGCATCTGAGTTTGGATTTGGGTGCATCTTGGATTCTGTGTGAAGTTGATGGAAATATAATTGGATTTTTATGGTTGAACATAGTAGACGAATGGAGAGTTTCATTTCCTTCTATGTCATAGAAGATTGTGCATGAACCTTCACGCCTTCAATATTAATTCTGAATTTGTATCAAATTTAATATCAAGCAATTAGAGAGAGAAGAGAAAGCTGAATCATAAATATTACGGCAAATGCACGTGGTGTCCCTGAGTTTTGACGTTTTGCGCATGGTGTCCCTGAGTTTGAAACCACTACTCTGTGGTGTCCCTCAGTTTTACATAATGCGGCACGTGGTGTCCCTCTCCCTAACTCCGTTAACAAACTTCCGTTAAGTGATGACGTGGACGTCATTAGTGGTTGCGGGAAAATAATTAGTGTTGTTAATTATATGTTAATTAAAAAATAATAATAAAAAATACACAAAAAATAAAAATTCTATAAAAAATCCAAAAAATTTCCAAAAAAAAATCCAAATATTGATTTTTCCAAAAATAATTTCGAATAATAATTTTTCGAATTTTTTTCCCCGAAATTCTGTTATTGGTCAAAAACACAGTGCACAGGGTGTCCCTCAGTTTTACACTTTTGTGCACATGGTGTCCCTGAGTTTTACACTTTTGTGCACATGGTGTCCCCCAGTTTTACAATTTGTGTATGTGGTGTCCCTGAGTTTTCCAATTTAGTGCAAATGGTGTCCCTGCTTTACATTGAATCCGTTTTTTTCGTGAAATTATTGCTTCATTGTTGTGATTTATGTTTATGGATTCAATGTAAAGCAGGGACACCATTTGCACTAAATTGGAAAACTCAGGGACACCACATACACAAATTGTAAAACTGGGGGACACCATGTGCACAAAAGTGTAAAACTCAGGGACACCATGTGCACAAGAGTGTAAAACTGAGGGACACCCTGTGCACTGTGTTTTTGACCAATAACATAATTTCGGGGAAAAAAATTCGAAAAATCATTATTCGAAATTATTTTTGGAAAAATCAATATTTGGATTTTTTTTGGAAATTTTTTGGATTTTTTAGAGAATTTTTATTTTTTTTTGTATTTTTTATTATTATTTTTTAATTAACATATAATTAACAACACAAATTATTTTCCCGCAACCACTAATGACGTCCACGTCATCACTTAACGGAAGTTTGTTAACGGAGTTAGGCACAGGGACACCATGTGCCGCATTATGTAAAACTGAGGGACACCACAGAGTAGTTGTTTCAAACTCAGGGACACCATGCGCAAAGCGTCAAAACTCAGGGACACCACGTGCATTTGCCGTAAATATTATTCTGGAATGTCGCTCGTTGGGTCGGCTTCATTGTGTGAATGTGAATCAACTTACAGGGAATTCTCAGGAGCTTGCTCTTATCAGTCTTGCTTTACTAATTGGTAAATTCTACCATGATCCATAACGAGCATTGTGCTGGACCCTCACCATAGTGAGGTGGGGATTAATTGAAAAAGTATTTTTTTGATGTCTAGCAGAGGGTGACGGCAAGGCGGTAATGACCTTATAAAGGGGGGTAATGCTTACCTCTCAGTAGTAATTACCCAACTCCTCCCTTGGGCCATGCACTACCCCCATATGTGGGTTAGAGCTTATGTATTGGGCTCTTGTTGCCCGACCTTCAGGTGGCAAAAACATTAAAATATGAGAAGAGAAGAGGAAACTAGGTCTTGATGACCAACGAGATTTAAGAATTGAGGACCAACTTGATTTGTATGAATTAGCCATTCAAAGAGCTCCAAGTGTCTCCTTTTCTTATCCTAAAAAATTGTTAGCAATTTTGGTTTAAAAACTTTATAATTTTTCATTTGTAAAAAAACAAATAAAAATAAACATACCTTTGGATACAACTTTTTTTAATCTACAACTAGGAACCCATTTTGGTGTATTTTTTATAACAAAAAAGCTCTGATTTCGAGAAGAGAAGAGGAAACTAGGTCTTCATGACCAACGAGATTTAAGAATTGAGGACCAACTTGATTTGTCTGAATTAGCCATTCAAAGAGCTCCAAGTGTCTCCTTTTCTTATCCTAAAAAATTGTTAGCAATTTTTGGTTTAAAAACTTTATAATTTTCATTTGAAAAAAATAAATAAAAATAAACATACCTTTGGATACAACTTTTTTTTATCTACAACTAGGAACCCATTTTGGTGTATTTTTTATAACAAAAAAGCTCTGATCCCCCCCCCCCCCCAATTATCAAAGTAGGTCTCCAATAAGCTTGTAAAAAAGAAGTAGGTCTTTATGGTGAGGTGGAGGGAAGACCAACTAAGAAACAGGTCTCCACTAATTATGCTCTTATAGTTCCCCCTCCACCCCTTTGGTCCTCGCTCACAATCACCATTTCCCACCCTCCTTTTCCTGTTTTAGCGTCTCCTACCGTAGTCATGGTCCCCATAATTCTATTGTGAGGGGAACACTATGCTCATCATTGCCCAAGGACCATAATATAAGCAATTCTAGTTAATTCTTTCAACTTGCAGCCTGCCTAGTTGGTACAATGTAGGAGCTTGTCTAAACTGTACATACCAAAACACATTTTGTATAGTTCGGGTACATTGTCTGTCAGTTTAGGTGTTGAAGAGTATGTACCTTTAAGCTTTTTTAATTTGTGGTAGAAGTTGGATCATTTGGTACTGCTGCAGTACTGATCGGGATCCCTGTCTATATCTTTAACATGGTAATGTATTGTCACCGAATGCTTCACATGGTGCTGTGTCATTTCTTGAAAGAATTTGGAACTCACTGTGTCTTATGTTTGAGGTGGATCTAATTTTTTGTGCCATTTAGCCAACCTGAGTGGACTACTTGGCAGTATAAATTGTGATGGTCCCTCTGAATAGACTTATAGGATCAGACAATTTGTTTCATTTCTATATGATTTATGTAAAGTAATCTTCTAGTAAGCAATACTTACATTAACATTTTTGTTTAATATAGATGGCATTCTCTGCTTCACCCTTTTTTGAGCCAATTGCCATTCCATTGCTTCTGGAGAAGCTGTCGTCTACTCTTCCTCTAGCAAAGGTTAGTGCTGATTGCTGTACACTTGTGCCTAACGGAGTCAACTTCTATGATCTGTTACTCTTATAGTCTGTTGTTGATAAAGCTTTTCCCCTGAGCTACATTTAATGCTGGCAGATTGATTCATTAAAGTACCTAAGCTACTGCACGGAGAAGTATGAGCCTCAAAGAATTGTAAAGTATAATGCAGCTATGTGGAGTTCAGTTAAAGCAGCAATTTATGGTTTCCCACTGGAAAATAATTCATTGGCTTCAGAGTTGTCACATGGTATGGGCTTTCAGGAGAACGAAATCACTAAAGAAGCTCTAAGTCTTTTGCAGAAGATTGTTTCAAAGCAAAATAAAGGCTTCCTAGACATGGTTCTGCAAGATGAGGACGTGAGAACTCTTATTGACTCAGTAATTGGTTCTGATAGTAGCTTTGAGAGTCTGCCGCAAAACAAGCAGAAACTTTTTTGCACTGGATGTGTTCTGTCTGTTCTGGCAAAAGCATCTACCACTTCATGCGACGTGGTGTCTGAGTCTATCTTCTTCCGTCTTTCAGGCTCTCTTCAGCTTCCACCTATTGCTGCACTCCAACAGTCTCAAACACTTGATTCTAATGTGCCTCGCCAGAGACTGAATTTCAGTGCTCTATATCTGTGCATTGAAATCCTTAGTGCATGCAGAGAGTTAGCTACTGTTACTGCTCGGGTTGGTTCAAATACAAGTTTTCTAGATCATACGTGGTGTCAGATGCTTGCTGGCTGTTCTATTTCACTGGTGAAGATATTTGTCTCTGATTTAGCAACCAGTTCTGATGGGAGGTGCCCTGATGCAGAAGCTTCCTTAAGAGGTATGTTGTTCGCATAGCTCTTATGCATCATGAAATGACTAGAGTGTTTGCTGATATATCACCGATAGCATTCTTGTGTATGTATGGGTTAGTATGAATACTGGAACTATATTGCTTTATTGCTCCCTGTATTTATTACTCAAGGCCTGTGTTTTGCGCTATGTATGCTGTCCGTCTCTTTGAAGTATGCTGTTATGCTTCACTGTTCTATTAAAAGGATTATTTCCTACGATACTTATTCTCATATATGTTGCTTTACTTCTATTGTGTGTTGCAGTTAAGGGTCTTCAAATCCTGGCTACATTCCCAGGAGGTTCTCTGCCCGTCTCAACATCAGTATTTGACAGTATTTTAGTCACATTGGTGTCTATTGTCACTGAAGATTCCAATTTGACATCATTGTGGAAAGTTTCTCTTGATGCCTTGGCGGAGATCGGAACATTTCTTCATGAATTTCTTTATCCCGAGAAGCTTCAGAGCTACTTGTCTGTAGTTGTTGAGAAAATGATTTTAGTGATCTCACTGGATGATTCTACAATGCCTTACTCTCTAGTCCTTGAAGCACTCTCTCGCATTGGTAGTAGTGGAGATAGATATATGTCAAGAATTGTTAAGGGGGTGCAAGAAGCTGCGTCAGCCAAATTTAAAAAACTTTATGTATGTCTTTTAACCTTTATTAGCTGTGTGATTGGCTTTTGAATCCTTTTATATCTAGCTTATGCAGAATTCTCTCTGCCCTGCTCTCATCTTGATTAGGTTGATGGAGATATGGAACAGGCCTCAGAACTAGTTCAGCTTTTGGAGTGTTACTCCTCTAAGTTGTTGCCGTGGTGAGTAAACTTCCCAGGAGTTGATTGGGCCTGCCTTGGATAGGTTTGTTGATTGCTAAGGTTCAAAGGATTTTGAAGATAATAAGGAAGTATTGTCGAAAGATTAAAAACTTCTCAGAAAATCTGTTGATATATTAATATATTGTGAACTTGCTTTTAGCAGAATATTTACTTCATTTTTCTAATTAGCTCAAATCACCGGGTGGCTTATTTTTGTGGGGTGAAAAGCTCAAAACGCCCTCTAAATACCTTCCCCTGATAGAAACCCTTTACTAGTGGAAAAAAAAAGGTTGTCTTCTTTGAATATAAAAAGTGGGCCCAAGAGAGTTTTATTATGTAAAAAGTAATTACTGTGCTCTTAATACTTGGCAGGATGAACAATTTGGTTTATTTAGTTCCCATTTAACATCTGGATCCTATATTTGTTCTGTTGTCCTATCTCTGAACTTCATGTAGTCATCACTAATTCACTATGGTCCATGGCACTGCTTACTAATTGAACTATTTTCTGTGGGTTTAGGTGCCACAAAATTAAGGGCTTGGAAGGTGCGCCGTTACTGTTGGCCACTGATATGTGGGATCAAATTGAAGCAGCCATGAAAAAGGATTTTTGTGTCACAGGAGATGTGAGGATAGATATTCATTTCAAGTTCTTTCTTAATCATGACCCCTAACATGTGTTTAGTGGCCAATTATTTGGAAGTAAATTGATTATAATCTGAATAGCAGAGGCTAATGTTTTCTCTCTCATCAGGAACTTCTAAATGCAACAAAAAAGGCAATGAAGTTAGCCATTGCTTTGTGCTCTGAAGACGATCAATGTGCAATTGTTCAGAAAGCTTTCAGAGTGATTTCGTCGAGCAAATCTTTCTCACCTAAGTTTGTGATTTCCCAACTAGAGAGGTTGCGACTAAAGCAAGATATAGAACGTTTAGAGTGTAGAGATCATTGGGTTATATCACTCTTTGCATCAGTAATCATTGCACTTCATCCTCAAACTCAAGTACCTATTATGAGAGAGGTTATAGAATTACTGCTGGTGTATTTCTTAAAGGGTGATGAGACATCGGCTCAGGCATTGGCTTCAGTGGTAAATAAGATGGCTCTAAAGGACATTAAGCAGCAGAGTTCAAGTTACATTTGTCTGGATGACACATTGGAGTTGATTTTTAAAGTGACTTTGGGGAGCTGCAGAGATTTATTTCTTTCAAATGGATGTGAGATAGTTAATCAAACTGATTCACGCGTAAATCTGGCTGATTGCTTGTTGTTCCAAACAAACTGTATTTCTGGGCTTGCATGGATAGGGAAAGGATTGCTGATGAGGGGACATGAGAGGCTCAAAGATGTAACCATGGTCTTTTTAAAATTTCTTGTTTCAAGCAGTGAATTTGAAGCCTTGTTCGATCAAAGAAACTGGTTAGAAAGAGATAAAGGGATGATTTCTTCATTGACCAACTCTGCTGCTGATGCATTTGATATTTTTATGAGTGACTCTGAGGATTGTCTGAATAAAGCATTCCATGCAATTGTGCGGCCCCTTTACAAGCAACGCTTCTTTTCATTTGTGATGCCAATTCTGCTGTCTTCAGCGACGAAGCCTCTTTCACGTGAAGCAAGGTACTTGACTACTCTCGTATGGGATAGTATTATCATGTTACATTTTTATTGATCTATATCTTTCTTGTTTAGTAGATGAAGTTGACCCTGCATAAATGGTGAGGTATTTGTACCTCGTAGTTTTTCCGAATTTGCGCTCTCATGATAAAATCACATCAATTCTTGCGTACCGTCTACATCAGTTTGTGATGAAATAATCTGTTACCTAATCCCTTAAATCCGATCACTTAACATATGCAAGTTATATGCTTGGAAATGAGTGTCCACTTGCTTCATGAATCCTGTTTTCAACAATCTTAGAATTTTCACTCTGATGTTAATTTGCAAAAGAATTCATTTAAATTTCAGATCTATGATGTACCGGGGCCTTGGACATGTTATCTTTAATACTCCACTAGTGGCCATCTTAGCAGAAAGTAAAAAGGTTTGTCATCAAACACCTTAAGTTTCAGTTTATGTCATTCTTTTTTGTACTCAAAAGTTAAAGCTGAGGTTTCTCCATGTGAATCTATTTTTGCAGCTTCTTCCAGTACTCGTTGATGTAATATCTGTACTCAGTGAGGATCTTCTGAATAAAGATTTGATCTACAGTCTCTTGTTGGTATTGTCTGGTCTACTAATGGATAAAACTGGTACGCTGCTCCACGTGATACATTTACTTTTATTATGTGTTTGCCAATTCTATTGAGAGGTCGTTATATGATCTTGTTTTACTTGAAAGATCATATAAGCTCATTAAATTGAGGTGCTGACAGTCTGACTGTGTAACATGGCTGTAAATACTATATAGGTTGCAAATTGAGTTGTTTACTTGAGGCTTAGGTGCAATTATAAATAGAGACCACTTGTATGATTGTTAGATGCTTTCATTCACACCTTGTGCATGCTTGGACTACCTTTATCCTTGAGGTGGTGTCTATGGCGTCAAGACGTTTGTGTGGATCTTAGCTATTATTTCGGCCGGTTCTTTGTCATGCCTGGTTATTACAGAAGACAAATCAACAAATCGTGGATTTGTTCTGGTCCCTTTTCCTATTCCTTTCACCAAGGATTGATTTTGCACTAAATCTTTTTGTTCTTGTATTTTGTTTCTTGCTTTAGTTTTTTGTAATCACTTGTCTAAGTTGGATAGGATTAGTATCTACTGGTTTAGATTGCACTCAAACATATTCCCAAAGACCTCCAACTTTCTAATGGTAGCTTAATCATTGATCTTCCACAAGTGCATTAGTTCTCTCCTTTGGCCGAAAATTATGAATATCTTTTAAAAGAAAAGTTGGAATTCTTAGTTTCTGATGGCATGTGCGCATGCCCAAGCAACTCCTTTTTTCCGCCCTAAAGTGATAATTTGAAGTTACCCCCTTCATAAAAATCGAAGGATAAGACAATTTTAGGTCTGTGCAAAGTAATTGATCACTTTCTATATTTAATAAATGAGGTACTCCAGTAGTATTACAAATTACACTGAATGGAAAGCAAAATCTAGATTAAATGAGAGGGTTAAATATAAGCACTGACTGGAAAGGGCCAGTTGGAGTATTTCCCCTCAATTTCTTCAGATAATCTTTATAATGATTGATTTTTTGGGATACAGTGAGTTTTACTTTTACATTAATCATTTATGTCTATTTCACTGTTCATATGCTTATAATAGAAGCATCTTAATTTGTTTTGATTGTAATGAACTTGTTTTGTTTTATGCCCAAATTTTTGTTACGTAATCTTTGAAAGTCAGATGTGTTATTTATGTACGTTCATATAGACATATAGTTGATATATCTTGATTTCTTTCATATTCATACACCTCCCAGGCTCCCAACATAATTTCGTATTGTAGGTCTTGTGAGAGACGGCCTCTCAATAATCTATGGAGAGGCCAATCCTATTAGTTATATCGTGACCCCGTTTTTATAATTAGTGACCATTATACTCTTTTTCATAATCGTTTTAGTTGATTACTAAAAGTATTATTATGGTCACAAACAACATAAAAAGAGTCACTTTGTACCACAGTATATTGGTCTCTCAAAACTTATTAAGAGACCGTCTTTTATGAGAATTTGTGATTTTCTTAAAGATTGTTCTTTGGTTGCCAGTTTGCCACTATTCCTGCTATTACGTTATTCATTCTCCCGCATATTGAAGTTTAACTTTTATTTTGTCTACTGCTTGCAGGCCAAGAGACTGCTGCAGAGAATGTCCACCCTCTTACTAATTGCTTGACCAGACTTCTCTCATATCCCCATAAGATGGTAATCTGGCTGAGCATGGTTTCAATTTCAAATACTAATGGGTTTTGGTTACTTTATTTTTGGTCTCTTTATTTGGTATTTTTGATGCCTATTACGGATTAGGCATACGTTGCTGATTTTGTCCTGCGTCTGATATATCATCTCTTCATTTGTTTTCGTGATTTTGGCATATGAGCTTTCAATGCAGTTGTACTTTCCAAAACAACTGTGGGTACCATCACCACTCATCATGATGAGCAGTTCCTATTACGTGTGCAGTCTCAACCCTTGTGTATAACTTGGCACTATGGAGTTGTTAGGAAAACATCTTGCATAGGGAGCTTGAAAATAAGATGCATATATGAGTAGCTGGATTTTCTTGACAGAATCGAGAACAGTTTTTGAATTGCCATTAGACACACTAAAGCAAATTCGAAAAGAAGGGTTAAAATGACAGGCATGTGCTTGGGTGAACTAATTTAGTGTTTACACAAGGCACAATTCTTTATGAATGTTTCATGATAATGTATCCTAATAGCACAGGACAAAGCCCTTGGCTTTTTTCGGGAGCTTGATCAGGTATTAGATGTTAGCCTACTGAGGCTCTAGTCCATGAGGTGTAGAGGCTATCATACTGTATGCTTTGAAGTTTAATGCCTCAGGCATGGCTACTCATCTATTCAACTGTAAGAACAAGAGTTGAATAGCGTTTAAGGATTTAATTGAGGAACCTTAAAAGCTCATCCCATGACATTGTAGGATTGTCTTATCTATTTTCTTTCCTTTGAAATTTGCTGCACTGGTTCTGGAGAGGGATCATAGTCACTAATAGGTTCCCCTGATTTTATGTTCAGCTTGTACGAGAAACGGCAATTCAGTGTCTTGTTGCTATGTCTGCGATGCCCCATACGCGAATCTATCCAATGAGAATGGAGGTAAAATTTCCTGTTTTTCTATTTTAACTGCATGGTGATTTAGTTGTCATGAGAATTCTAATGAAGTGGATGAAATGGTCGCATCAAGTAATTAAGTTAACTCTACAAAGAATATTAATAGAATCCAAGTGCTTAGTTGAGCAGATATCATTTGCAAAGAAGCTCAAGTTTGAAGAATCTGCATACTTCCATTATCTGCATCGGATACCTTAAAGTTCTTACATAAGCAATTGCCAACAGGAAAACTTATCTAGGACTGAGTCACTGCAGCATCCTCAATATTGCAGGAAGTGAGATTCTAAGGATGAACTAGTTGTCTAGTTTGCCCAACCTTTTGCTCAACAAAACAACTTTAGATATTCCCAACTTTTCAAGATTCTTGATCGTAACATATAAGTTCTTAACTAGAGAATGGGAAAAGTTTTATCACTTTTGAATTCAGTTTAGGCCTAGAGTGAACACTCTGATTTAATCCCCTACTATCTGCCTTGCCAAAACAGATTGAAACTGTTGCATAACGGATGTACTTCTTTTTAAATTTATAGGTGTTGAGAGGATTATCTAAGGTTCTTGATGATCCAAAACGATCAGTTCGTCAAGAAGCTGTTAGATGCCGACAAGCGTGGTCAGTTAATTTTTTTTTGCTGCGCACTTTATCACTCAGTTCTAAAGTTGTAGCTTTGATCTTTTTCTTGTTTTCGTATTTGATCTTGTTGTAATTGGCTGTTCAGGGCTTCAATCGTGTGAACTTTCTCAATTTCTTGGTCGGGGCTTGGTTTTTTGGGTGAGCGTGGTAGCACTTACCAAAGCACAGGTATTTCTTCTGTACGTATTCAACACTAGCTTCAAAACTTTCCTTCGCTAATCATCCATTAAATTTGGAATGATCCTTACTCTTAATGTATGTGGGGAGACTGAACCCTCACTCGTGATGCATGTTACAGTTTAACAAATGAAACTAAGGACAGTGTGAGACTATTCTTGTAAATGTTAGTTGCCTTTCTGATTCATTCATTAAACCCGACCATTTCTTTCTTGGTACATTACCTTGAATTTTAATGCGTATGAATGGAAATTCATTTCGACTTCCACCTTGCTCTAAATGTGACTCATCGTTTACTTTGTTGGTCTTTTAAGAGATTTTGTTTTTTGTTGTTGAAGAATGCGACCTCTGTGTTTGCCATGCATAGTGGTTATATTGCCTCTGTCCAGAAAATCCGTATCAAACACACATTGTTTCGTCTCCCCCCCCCCCCCAATGTGTATTGAGAAAGGTCCTGGTGAGGGAATTAATGTCAATGCTATCGACTGTTTTATTTGTTAGTAACGAAGTTTGAAATTGGAAGTTCACCATTATTCTGTTGTAGCATCTGTAGGCACCAACGTTATACTGTGATTCTGCTGGTGAAGGCATAGCAATCCATGATTCCAGAAGACTAACTCTTTTAAATGTACAAATATGCGCGGTTTTATCAAGGTGACACCGTGACAGTGGTTCTTGTAAGAGTTGTAACATGTTATGACTTGTAAGTATATTTTGGATCTGTTTCAATATATTTCAATTGTCTATATTCGAATTTCGAGAGGGTTCAAAGCTTCTCTTCTTTACCCTAGGTCGGGCTGTGAGCTGACCCAAAATTTCAGCCGGAATACTCTGTTCTACATCTTCGATTCCTTAGGATGCGAGCTCTTGAAATGTTCGTATAAACTTAAGATTATTTGCGCAAGAACATCTCGGAACATCTCGGAACGATAGATTCCTAACATGAGCTTCTTTTGTCAGCTGCAGAACCCCTTGCCGTGCGTGATTCATGAGCGTACTGAATTATCATGCTGGACCAACATGTATGAACTCACTGGATTAATCATTTACCTTTCTTCTCAGACACAAGTGGCACAAACGTCTTAAGCAAATGATTAGTACATTATCTACTAATTAATCCTCGTGATCAGCGTGATCGGTGAATCGATAATTAACTAATAATATATTATGAATTTGTCTCATTAATCGCCCTTTAAATTGCGAAACTAACCTCGTTACAATGCCGCTAATCAACCGGAGAAATGGCCACCATTACCCTACGTACGTTGCCTTTCTCTTTACTTGTTTTGATCTCCCTGTTTATACCCTTCGGCCAATCAAAATCAACCTTTGTAGTCCACGTGGCGAAACCGCAGACCCTCGCCAACACTTCTTCTGCTTCAGTCACTACTACACTTCGAGTCTCCAATCTCTCTCCTCGTTATCTGGTACACCCCACCTCATATACTCATACACCCACTCGGCCACCGGATTTGCGGCTCACCTCACGACGGCTCAGGCTGCTGAGCTGAGCCGCCACCTTGACGTGCTGTCAGTGGTACCTGACCAGACCCACCAGCTCCAGACCACCAGGACACCGGAGTTCCTGGGGTTGGGTCATGGTTCGGGTCTATGGCCCAATGCAGATTATGCTTCTGATGTGATCATTGGTGTTCTCGATAGTGGCATATGGCCCAACATTCCAAGCTTTGATGATGCTGGGTATGGTCTGTGCCTGCCACGTGGAAGGGGTCTTGCGAGGTGGGGACCGGTTTCCCGCCAGTTCTTGCAATCGGAAAATCATTGGGGCTCGAGCTCCCAACCGGTATGCACAAAAACGAAGCAGTATCAATTGTCTCCGATTGTATACCCCTGCCATGCAACGAGCTTATGACATACTACGCATGACGCATGTAATAAATTGTGTGCCTTCAAATTTCTAGTTTAAATATACTATAGTTTTTGATATTATTATGCAGCCAAAGAATTTTACAGCATAATGTATAAAGGTAGCATAATGCATAAGGTAGGCCTCTGGTCTATATTATTCTGAATAAAAGGTTTAGCTTATTCTACTGCCAAGGCCCAAGAGTTATCCAACCCTCCTCTTTGAAGCAGACTGTAATCTAACCTCTATTAACCAGTTCTTGAAGAATAGTTTAAACATGCTAAAACTTCTTTAAATTATCTATGAACTCGAATACTTTGGGTCGAAGCAACTATGATTTGAATCATGTTTAGAAAGTTGTTAATCAGACATGTACTCGTCCGCTTCAGCTCCACTGTATTGCCCCATCTGGTCATCATCCTCTGCATCCATATGCTCCTGATCCTCTTCATCATCATGACCTGCTCCCTTAGAGCTCGAAGCACCATGTCTCGAGTATGAATGATTCTGGAAGCATCAAACAGATTACGAACTCATCAATGATTCTAACTTTGTTGATATCAAATCGTTAGAAAGCATGATTAAGGTTAGTGAAAACCATACCATGGGTTCTTTCCTCTCAATGACCGCAGTGGTTTCTCTTCGCCTGACTGTCAACTTGCCAGGTGCCACAAACTGCTCACCCTCTTCTTGGGATTTTCCCGCCTTAGCCCGCCTCTTTCTCAAAGCAAGTTTTGTAGGTAGCGGCTGCAGTGATGACAGTTGATTGCATTTAGAGTATTTAAGATAGCAGTGCTTACAGGCTACGGCTACCACAGCTTGGCGATTCTCAAGAAAGAGCATCCTATACGATCAGGGGAGAGAAGAACACATACCAAGTAGCGAGCTGTGTCATCATCAAATGCAACAACGAAGGTGGAAGGGTCATCTAAGTCTTCGCCTTTGACCTGTAACGTCAAAAAGGTTTGTTTGACTTAAAGCCAGAATGGCGGGAATCAAAAAGAATAATGCCGAAATTCAATCAGATAACATACATCCCAATTGTACTCTCGAACCCAGTTGTACGAGATATCCTCATCTTCAGCATAGTTGTCCTTGGATAGCTGTCAATATCAAATAGAATCAACTCATTTGTGAAATTGGAAAAAAGCTGTCAGAACAAGACTGTAGCAGTTCCATCAAACTGAAGTATGCTCGTACAGTCACATGTACCTCTTCTTGTGAAGGGGCCATGTATCCCAAAAACCGGTCAGGCTTAGCAGGATCAGAGCCTGGCGCTGTAAAGCTCTTCATAACAGCCTGCAGTGAAGAATAATGGAATATTTACACCAGGTATCTCAACTACGTACTATTTCAGTTCCTTCTACGTCCACATACAAAATCTTGTTAAAACTTAAAAAGAATGAGCCTATGATTGACTAGATAGCTAACCTTTGATTCAATCTCTTCACGTACTGACTTGGGCATTTTGCTGAACATCTCAGCATCAGCCGTAGGTTCTCCATCGAAGTTTGCCATAACAAACTGGTCATCATAGCTGTCGCACAGGGATCAAGGAAAATTTAGAATATTATCTCAACTTTCATACACGTTTATGAACACCATAATGCAGTAGAACAACAGCCCTTTTGATCCTTCCAAGAATAGGCCATCACCATTACTCCACAAAGGAATCGCAATGAAGAATGGGAACGGAAATAAGTTTGTACAGAACCAGCAGAGAGACCTAATGCAAGACCACGGCTTTTCAGATGTTTCAGCAGAAAAGCTTGAAAAGGGGAAGGGTTTGGGGTAATATTTGAGGGTGACATCTAAAGATAATTCTGATAACACATCAGCTATGAATCAGTGACCTTATGATAGTCACAGAGGTTATTCTATGAGTTACACGAAGAGAGATGGTATAGCCTACCGATCAAAGTATGGCAGGAGAGGGAAAACCTCCACAGGCTTCAAGTTTTTGTTGGTAGGATGAACAGGAACTGACTTGCAAGCCTCAAATGATGCCTCAATATCCCGAATTTGCCTTTCCCTGAAAAGAACAACATCACATGAGGACAAAGACCAATAATGAATACCAAATATAAATGGGCAGACCATCTCAGATTCTCAATCAGAGGATTACAAACCTATCATTAAGATTTTCCAGAAAGTTACGACCTTCCTTCTTTTCACGCAATTCTTTTGCTTGCTTTTCAGTTAGGGACTGGATACACACATCTCAGTCAGCAAAACTAATACTCCGTATATTCTCATCAAAGCAGTGTGAAAGCACAGAACAAAATATTAACCTGTTTGGTCCCCTCGTTGCTAAGAGGGGATATGTACTGTGTTTTAACAAGCCAAGAGACACCTTCATCACTAGGGCGATCTTTTTTCCTAATACCATCTTTCTTCAGAGGGGCCACTGGCTCATCATCACGTAGTAACTCCTCATCTTCTGGCGCAAGTGGACGTTTATCTTTAGGGGGGCTGGGCATAAGAACGGTATAATAACCAAATCAGAACATTTAAATAGAAGATTACTCTATCTTCTGGGTTATCAAGAGAGCTAGCAAAAAGTCTATACTTGTATACACTGAGATCAAGGAGGTCAAGCGGAATGCCAAGATCTGGTTCCACATATAATTGTGGTTTATGCATTTTCTCCAATGATGTTACTGTATAACGAGTAAATCTGCAAATGCAAGGACATCAGTGCATAACGAGTAAATATACCACATGTCTCACCTAAGGGAATAAAAAAAACAATCACCCTAATTTCTCAGAGGCTAAACATTCACTATCAAACTGAACTCCAGCCTACAGCCTGAACCCAATGAGAGACGCCATATGCCTTTGTTGTATACTTGTATGTTTACATACCTATCCTCGTCTCTCGGAATTTTCATGAGTTTCATTTGCGCTGATGGATCAGGTAGTTCATTCCGGAATCTGACAACACAGCATACACGGACACAACATCAGTAACTCTGTTCTCTCTGTACAACATGGCGTAGGCCCATGAAAAATGCAGAGAAGAGTAAATTACAGTTCAAGGCAGCTATGCACACAGATACAAGCTAGCGGCTACAAACAACTAAGCACTAAGCTCAGCTTCGAATCACAAGGTCCCCATCGAAATTATAATCTACTGATTCAGTCATCCTATCAATCCTCAAAAGAGGCCATCACAAAATATGAATCATAAAACCGACATGAAAATCAATCATGATGTACGGAATATACTCACTTCATCCTGCATAAGAATGATGTCGGTCTCTTCAGCGGGTTATCATCTCGGTCACCAGCCAAAATATGACCCACCCGGGACCCTATACGAGATCCCGAAATTGACCCATGACCTTTGGCCCCAGAAGCAGAAACCTGGCCTTTCTGACGGCTCTGAGGCACCTCCTTCAACTGTTGCTTACGTTTCTCTTCTTGTCTCAACTTCTCCATTTCCCTCTTCTTCCGCAACCTTCTCTCCTCTTCAGTTTCAACTCTCCCCGAGGGTCCATTGGTCTTTTTTCCATGGCCAGGAGGCACAGGAGGCTTCTGGAGCCTGGTCGAAGCATTTTGTTGATTGCCCTCCTTAGGCACCCTCTTATCTCTTTCCTGCCTTCCCTTATCCTGCACACTCCCCTTGTCCTGGGGAGGTGGCGGTGGGGGCGATGCTGGAGGGGGTGGAGGAGGAGGAACAGAGGAACTCGGGGGTGGGGGTGGAGGGGGCGGTTGCAAGGGCTGTTCTTGACTAAATTGCAAAGAGGGATAATACTGCTGATGTACATTCACCGGGTTTTGTCCTCCCGAAAGAGGAGGTGGTGGGGGAGGTGCATACGATGAGTCAGGCGGGGGTGGAGGTGGTGGTGGCTGAAACGGGTATAGCAGTGGCCGTTGAAGTGGAGGCCCTGGCTGCTGGTATGTTTGGATATTCAAATTCGGAGGCAATTGGTTAAGGTTTTGAGGGTAAGGAGGAGGGGCTAAACCCCAATTCTGAGGAATCTGATTCCCATGGTATTGAGGCCGAACTGGCGCCGCCGGAATCGGGTTTTGATTAGGTGGTAGAGGGTTAAATGATGGCTGCTCTTGGGGAGATTGGTATGGCCTATACGTTGCCATAACCCAATTTCTCAAACTAATTCAAAGTTTCACTAAAATCTCTAGAATTAAACACAGAATTCAGTTCTATGCAATACCAGGCAACGATCACAACCTAAAACCCTACTCAGCACAAAATTAACAAAACCCCTCTTCTAAAATTCACAATTAATTTCTACAACAATCCCTTTCACAAAACATAAAATTAAAAAAAAAAACCCAGCAAAATTAACCAAAGAAATGAGCAGAATCAACCAACTAATTAGCAATCCAACCAAAATTCTAACTTCAAAAATTGAGCAAACCAAAATTCAGAAATTACCCACTACCAAATACAATAACAAACAAGAAAGAAGAAATAACAAAACCCCTAATTTTATAGAGATAAAATAAAAAAAGTCAAATAAAGTTTATATCTTTATAAACATAAAGAAAGGATGAAAATTGGGCAATGAAATTAATATTTTTCTTTGATTCTAAAAATACACAATCTGGGTTTGTCTAGTTCATATGAATCATATCAACCCAAAAATGTGCAGAAAAGGAAAATAGGAATCAAATTAAAGATTGTAAAAAAATAAAGCTGAATTTATCTTATTTATTGGGCTCTGCTGCTCTCTACTGCTGCTACTTGTACAGCTTCAGCCAGACGTTACACTTAAAAAAGGTCCCTGATTTTTGGGTCAAATTCAAAGTTTGTTGGGTTTGATTTCTTTCCTTGTATATTTGCGACCCAAAGTTTCCTTCTTTAATTCTCACAATTGAAAATTGAAAATTGAAAATTGCTGATGCCGGAATTTCTCAGAGAGGAAAGAAATCAGGTAATTTTTAAAAGAGAGTGGGGGTGGAGACTGATAGGTTCGGTAGATTATCAAATGGAGTGGCACTGTGGCAGTTCTAACTTATTTTTCTTGTTCGAATTTGTGCCAAGTAGAAATATATAAGACAACAACAACCACAATCAACCCTATTCCGAAAGTGATAGGAATATATAACACGTGAAAGGATTTTACCTTCATGAGATGTAACACGGTTACATCACTAAAGTTTGAAGTGAAGACTCTTAACTAAATGTGACCAAATTGTCCCATATGTGGAAGAGTAAATAACCGAGGTAGCATAGATACAAGGAAACTTTGTCTAAATTAGTCTCAAGTTTCACTTATTTTCTCTAAAATAATCTCGATAACCATCTTTTCAAAGTAGTTCCAATTTTGGTTACTGTCATCTATATTTGCACCCTTGTAACGAGCGATAAGATCCTGAGTGATAAATTCATAGACAATGGGGGATTTCAATAGTATTTTTTGGGTTTAAGGATGAGGTTAGGAACAATTTGCATGTGATAGCTACAGTTGCCAATTAAGAAGGTGCAAAATCAGATAAGATGATTCATACTTGGAACTTCTTTGAAAACATGGTTATTGAGTCTAATTTGAAAACACAAGTGAAATTTGAGATTATTTGGGCAAAGATTCAATTAGTATTATTTTAGTTAAATTCTATTTCTACAAAGGTTAGTGTATGCGAAGGAACAACACTAATTGCATCTTTGTCACCTTAGTTGTTTTTTCCTCCACACATGAACATTTGGTGGAGTTCAGTCAAATCAATTATGAACCTTAACAATGAACCATGTCAAAACTCGGTGAAGAAAAAGCAATACAATTAAAAAACAAAATATCTACCACATTAATAGTCTACTCAATACAACCTATCAAAAAAAAAATAGTCTATTCAATACATTGAACGGTGATCTCTTTATCACTAAGTCAACCTTGATACTTGAGCATGCTATTAAGTTTGTCCTTCTCAAGAGGAAAATATACCATGCTCCCGAGAGCATGATGAGCATCGCTCTCAGAAGTATGACGCTCCTACTCACAATTAAGAGGTGGGACCCATGAAATTGAAAAAAAATGAAAAAATCATTTTAAGTGTGGTCTTTACCCCTCTATCGTGAGGAGGACCACCATGCTTAGGAGTATGGTCTAAGCATTGCCCCTAATGCAGGACGCAATCTTTCGTCTGATTTTTTTTCTTTGTCATTCTTCGAAATAGATCTTATGATATCCATACTGCGGTCATCATTAGTTAATTTCCTATGTCAAACAAAATAAACCCCTTTTTTTCTCTTTCCAAAATCATACGTTTTAAAATCCAAAATTTGTAAATACATACAATGACATCAGTGAAATCATACCTTTAATTTACGGATTTTACTATACTTAGTCACGTCTAAATATTAGCATTAATTAACCCCTTAGATTCTTTATAAATTGTAAGTACCCATAAATAAATGAGTAGATGCTGTTTTATAAGTTAAGGCCCTACTCTTCCAATCTCCAATTGATTTTATGATGGAACCTCACTGGGCTTGTGGAGTTGTGGGAGTTATGGCTCATCTTCTCCAACATGCTCCGCTGGTCCAGTAATGAATTGTTTTTGGATTTCTTTTATGTTTACGGGGACTTACAAAGGATCTAAGGGGTTAATTAATACTAATACTTAGCCCTAAAGGCTGAGTATAACAAAATCCATAATTTATTTAACGCAAATTAATATATGAGATATTTCATGACCCATTTTCGGACAAATAAATCAAGTTCCGGCAAATTGACCATCTTTTTTTAGTTTCTTCCCGGTGAAGATCACATCCAAAATCTACTTCACCCTAAATTGACTTTCCTCTAAACACTCCCACAAAATCTACTTCACCCTAAATTGACTTTCCTCTAACACTCCCACTCTTCATTATTCTTCAACCATGATCCATAAACCAAGACTCTCGCATGCGCTAAGCTTTCTTTCCCACAACCCATCAGCAACTCCCCAGTTTCAAACCTCCAAAATGTTGGTTCTCGTTCTTTTTAGAACTCAGACCATCCCACCCCAAGTCCTCGCAGTTTCACAATTAATTGACTAGGGTATTAGACAAAGAGCCCTAAATGGTTGAAAACAATAATCGCTCTAGTTATAACTGAAATGGTTAGGGGTGGAATTTGGGGTGGGTGATGTGAAGCTAACCGTAAAGCGAAAGAGAGGGGTTTCAAAATTACAATGGATGTTCATAGAGTGATAGAACTATAGAAGTGTTTCCGGCCAATGGGTCATTGAATTTAGGTAGGAGAATAGAAGAGAGCGAGCGGGAAAGTCAAGAGGAAGTTAATTTGTGGGTAAATTAGATTAAAGATGAAATCGTGACAGGGAAGGAACTGAAAAAAAGATAGTCAATTCATGAAGGTTTTACTTATTTTGTTGAAAATGGATTACTATATAACTTCTAAAGAAAAATTAGAGTATAATTTGACCAACATTATTTGAATAAAATGTAGAGTTTGCAAATTTTGGGTTTTACCAGGAATAATTTCACCGAAAATCGAACACTTCGGTCACACATATATCCAATGCTTGAAATAAGAGCAAGACAACCATCACCAAAAAAGAAGGTAAGTAAAAAAGTACTAATCTGATCTTACAATTGTGAGGGTGAAACACCACGCTCATCGTCATCAATAATTAATCCAACAACCTCAAATTTCACCCGTGATTTTCAGTAGTCCTTAGTATAATTAAGGTACTCTGTACAATTAAGATTAAGCACCCTCAAACTTATAGTTAAAGCAAGAAAAATTAGAACTCAAAAGATTGCACTGACTGCAAACAATAGACTTTGAGAAACCTCAGACTTTAGGTATCACTACAGTTCAGTTTTGACATCTAAGAGAAAAGCTGCACAGCTACACCTGTCAAATAAACCAACCAGCTCCTAACTCGTAGGGTGGAGGAAGCAAAACTAGACTTATTTGCTTCCAGACACGTTCCTTAACAGGCTGAAAAGTTGTAGTTCATGAGGAAGGGGGAGAGTTTGCCTGCTCCCCAGCATGAAATATAACTCCTTGCACAAAAGGAAGGAGAAAGAACTTTCCAATCCAATACGCATACAACAGAATGCAGTCAGAATTCAGAATTGGATAGAACTTTGTCAAATTTAGCCCACCAGAATATCAGATTTTGTTTTATTGTACAGACAGCACATCTGAACATTAATACATTGAAGAATGGGCGAAATCATAGGCATATAAGATATATTAGACTATATACGGAATGTACAAGGGACACCAGTGAGCAATGACATTAAAAGAGGTGACTGCATGACTAGTTCATTAATTTGCAGAATCAGCTCAGACTCCAAACCCAACACATCCGAAATGCTTGTAAGCAGGTTACACAGTTCCATCGAAAAGCATAATTAAGCCACAATAAGGATCTAGAACCAAGACAGGAACCAGTTTATACTTTCACGATCTCCATGGAGTAAAACCAGATGGAGAACGCACAGATCCATAGTTGTGTAAGACAAATACAAATCAACAATTAATTGGTGATTGATCTCAAAAGAAAAAATAAAAATAAGAAGACAATCAATTGGTGATCGACTAGGAGACAATTTTATCCTTCTACAACAAATTGACAAACAAGTTTCACATAGATCGAAGAATCGAAGAACATAGATACACAAAATTAAGATACACAAGACATGACATCAAGACATTTGAGATTTCGAGATAAGGCACAGATCTGCGTATAAGATAACAGCGAGAAATCCTGATAAATGTGACACCCGAATGGTTTTGCCTTTGATCTACATTAATGGGCAAAGCAAATAGGCCAAGAGAACAAAACAAAGGAAGGAAGAAACAAAATAAACATTCAATTCTTACACACATCTCGACTAATTACTGAAATCAGGTCTTGTCAGATCAAGGCAATTCACGATCATAGCAAACCATACAAGGAATTCTTCTAAAAACAGAATCAAACAACATATAAAAGACTTAAAGAGTCTTAGATGGAGAACACTTACACGAGATTCTTGCTCCTGAAGAAATTTGACATTTTCAAGTACACAGAAAGATAAAAAGTAGAGGTGGCGGCGCTCTCCTTTAAAATTTATTTAACCCTATCATAAACAATAAGGTGACACCCCCTTATATACTAAGGGCTAGGTTTATTCACTAGATAGGCTTCACAAGGAAAGAAATGACAAATGATCATAACCGTCCGATAGGGTTCTGAAATCAACCCTATAACATCTCAATACTAAAAGTCCGTCACCCAATGCCCATAAGCTCATAGTCCGGTCTGACACACAAACAAGGGATACATTTTCTACGGAACTTACAAATAGCTCAATGGATAAAGTCCCAATCCAGAAATATTCAGATTTCTGCTACCAAATTTCTCTCCCATTTATCTAAGAAGGTTTGTGACGACCTGAGAAACCATAAGACAAATAGAAAGTAGACTATCTTAGATGTTTAATTCAATTTATGTCAAACATGTGCCTCAAATGACAATAGCTAAGCCCTTGAGATAAGTGACTATGATTCAAACATCTTATCTCCCACCCCTTCCCCCAGGTACCATAGTCCAGGGTCGTCAGAATTAGTATTGGTATCTATGGTCTCAAACCATAAGTGACAGCTTAAACAATTAACCACATTGCCTACCGTAATGAGCAACATTTGTCTAATCAATAAGTGTTTAGAAACATTGATGTGTATTGAAGAAGACAATTTTGTTAAAATCAGCAAATGATATTGACAAAATTTCCATTTGCTACGCAATACAGCACACAGTTATGGAAAGAGTGAGAAAATTATTCAAGATGGGAAGTCTTCACTATATAAGTAATAAGAAAGGTAATCAAACATGAAATCCTAGAAAACCAATTTCAAAATTTACCTACTAGAGCTACAACCGTCAGTTTTAGCCTTCTAGGTGGCAATCAACGAGAGAAAGATTCCAATCATCACTGTGATCAGTGGCTGCACTGCGCTCAGGCGCTGACCCCCTTCCTTCATGTCCACACTCAACGGTTCCATATAGTGGCCACCCTCCTCCCTGTTTTGATTACTGGGCACCACATTTCATATTTTCATACAGGGTGATCACTGTGTATTTATCAAATACAAAGGTGCACTTAAGGAACAAGCAAAGGCACCCTGCTATTACAATTAGAATGCACTAGAAATTCTAACATAAAGAACATGTAAAGTGATTATAATGGCAGTAAGAAAAACTCAAAGTCCCAAGTTGTCATGAGGGAATCTCAATGTCTTATTGACTTATTAGTTCCTAAAGGTTAATTCAAGCCGAATAGGTAGATATTATACATGCAGAACTCAACAGAGACCATAACAAAGCTGGAAACCGCAACACTAAATCATAACCAGTTAAACTGCAAAGGGAGCTGACCTTTTCAGTAGATCTGGTCAAACACTCCAGTTTACTGTGTTCACAGCGGTCAGCAGTGCTCAGTTCAGAAGGGCTCGTCAGGGGCTTGAGGTTAGCATCACAGGACCCTTCAGCCTTAACTGCAAGATTACACATCTCCAGAGCCATACACACCTAAGCAGGAACTGGTAGTAGGATAAAACAGATGATACATTAGCGAATTTATTTAACACTCATGATTGATGCTCCTACACTGCATGAATTAGGTTTGAAGCAAAAAAAAAAATCAATTACCCCTATGTCCAGACTCATCTACCTCCGATGTTTACTAACAATGCAGAATTCGCAAAAAGACAGCCTATGTTACCTGAGCTCTTCCTTTAGCTCAAGTACTGTGTTAAGATACTCAAATTCCTGCCCATACGCAGTAGACTTAATCACTTCATTTGAAGCCAAAAGTTCTAAATATTTCTTCTCAGGCATCCAATTCAACTCTTGTTGAATGCAATGAGACCAGTCCCAGTAACATGGACAACAAACACAAACAAGCTCCATTAGAAAGAGAAAACCCACCACATACAACCGTCTTATATTACTCATACAGCGTGGTTGTTTAATGGGACAGGGGTGGTGGGAATGGGAATTTGATTCCCAAACTCATCATTCCCATGTTTGTTTGGTGGGATAATCGGATCAAGACTACGGCTTTTGACAAGTATATTATCAACCTGTCCCCCAAAAAGCCAAAATCTAAAACTTGGGCAGGAGCAGGTATTATCATAGCTTCCCTAGCCAATCCCCCATCTTCACTTCCCACCCCAATCCCCACCTCAAATCCCCGAATTCCCATAATCCCATTCCTCTTCGCAAATGACCCGATAGGTAAATATAATTCACGAGTCTATCCAAACATTCGAGGTAAGACCGCGTACATCTCGACTCCCCAAAACTAACCAGGATGCAAATAAATAGCCCACCATCTACCAACATACACAATATCACTGACCCAGTAATCACATTATAAGCTACAAACTAATTGCTACAACACTACACATTGTTCATGGCAGCTAGAAAATCATCATCAACCCAATTACAAGCTTCCCAAAAGGAGACAATATTCAAACAATTAACAGAATCAAAGAGTGACCCAAATCATAAAATTGCCAGAAAATTCAAAATTAGCAACCTTTTTTTTAACCTAAAGTCTCAATCAAATTACCCTACCAAATCATAACTCATAACAAAATTAATAATCAAAACTATAACCATAGCTTGAAATTAATAGATAGTGATATAATAAATATTATTTAAGAAATATGATGCTCACTTCCGAGAAATTGGAAAATTTGGAATAGTAATAAGTGGAATCAGAAAACTCACAATGTCCATATCAGAGCCCGGGAATTGCAGTAATGCCCAGGTTTTTCCCAATTGACGGTGGCGTGAAGAAGAAGAAGAAGACATCATCTGGTATCGGAGACGGGGTAATGAACAGGGTTAATTGCTTCAGAAAATGAGCAATGGGACCTTTTTTGTTGTTTTGGCAAATGGTCGCAATGGGTACCTTTCACTTAGTTCCATAGAACCGTCATGGGAATTGACGGTTCTACACTGAACAACGGAACCTTAAACGAGCCTGATAGTTGATCTACGGTTCTAACATGAACCTCAAACGGCCTGACTTGTACGGAGTATAATTTAATTTGTTTTTTACCTAACTAAAATCATGCTGTTAAATTGTGGGCATATATCATTGTGTAAATACGAGATATACTTTAAAACGGAAATATGTTATTTACGCATGATATGATTTTCACGTTAGTCAGGATCAAGGTTGCCCCATGTGGTTAGGAACTCAACTTGTCGTGGGTTGTCCCAGGTACGAATTCTCATGTCCCCACCCCCCGCAGTATTGGCTGCTCATTTGTACAAAAAAAAAAAAAAACGATACACAGTTATCCTCGATGTTAAGGATTAAAACTAGGAAATAGGTATATCATAAAAACTAGCGATTTGGTTTGTTCGGGATGACGGTCTACATGCAATTTCATGTCTTTTTCTAATCCTAACAATTGTACGTTCTTATGACGGTTAATAAAAAAAATGACGTATGATAACAACAAATTATCATTCATGGTTAAAAAATGAATTTTGGTCTCTAAAACGATCGGAACGAAAATCGAAAATTGTATTAGACAACGCAAACACTATCATAATGAATAATTTCCAACGTCATTGTATATATCATGCAAATATGGAGTGTCGTATTCCCAATAATAATACTTGGTCAGACCACCATATTATATGATAAGCATTAAGCACACCTGCTGACCACGTTACATGTCGTCCACACGTCCCTTGAACAACGTCTAACGTAGACATGTGAAGAACACACTACATATTTAACTTTGCTTACGGCAAGACACACCGAGGCTTGTGTATTTCGAAAGTTAATTACTTAATTACTTAGAGAAGTTTGTTACGTGACAATGACAATCATGTGTATGGTTTAAAACCAAAGTCGTTGCAATGGTGTTTTATGTGTTTGTTAGTTGTCAATCATGTTATCAAGCAACAACTCCATTAGTATATTAAAGCTTACGTTTTTGTTCAACTTACAACATCCCATTTCATAAATTCTTCCCCTGTTGATCATCGCCTGAAAATTTGAGGATGAACAACGACGTTCAATTGTCGCGATCCCAAATTGTGACACGACTTCCTGATGACTTGATAACAGAAGAAATCCTGCCAAGACTTCCGGTAAAGTCTCTTTTTCGGTTCAAATCTGTTTGTAAGGATTGGTTTTACGCCATTTCTAGGAGTAATTTCGCGAAATCTCACCTTAGATTGTCATCCTTCCGCCCTCGTCAGTTTTTCATACTAGCAAATGATTTCGAAAGTTATAACTATGTCTTCTACACGTTATCATACGATGAAGGTGTTAGTAGAAGCAAAGTAATAAAAGATGTAGTACTTCCTTTACACTTTGATAGTTCTTTACGTGGGATTGTTGATATAGTTGGCTCATGTAACGGCCTAGTGTGCTTGTGTCGCGAATTTAATCAGCAACGTACGTTCTATGTATGGAATCCTGCTACTCGTCAATGTCGAGAAATTGATCAAATTACTGAGCTTGAGGAATTTGAACCATTTATGTTCACTGCAGCTTACGGTTTTGGTTATGCATCAGCAGATGATGACTACAAGATTGTTGCCATTTTTACGTCTTATAGTGATGAATTCAGTAGTCTGTTATGTGTTTATTCTTTGAGGGATGGGAAATGGAAACGATTGAGGTGTGTTTTTGATAATTTTCGCGTTTCCTCAGTAGGCATTCTTAAAGGTGCATTGATCGACAATGCACTGTACTGGCCTCTCAGATTTCGCAACCATGGAGAGCAAGGGAAGCAGATTGTTGGGTTCAATTTAGTTGATGAACAATTGGAGGTGAAACCATGGATGAACTGGTTGCTACAAAAGAGTGAGGCCAACCTGCCTTTGTTTGGGATACAGGGCTGCCTGTCATTGTGTCGGTACACAGATGATGTTTGCTTCGATGTTTGGAGGTTGAAGAAACGCGATGACTGGAATTCTTGGGAGAAATTGTTCTCTGTTGATCTTGGATATGTCGATTTCATCCACTTTTCCGAGACTGGAAAGTGTTTGGTTCACCAATTGAAGCAGCTCAAGGTGATAGATCAGGGTCGAGAAGATGCAGAATGTAACAAAGGGGATACTGTATCAGGTGTACATTATAATGGTCATGTATGGGAGGTGGAGGATTATGTTGAGAGTTTTGTCTCGCCTTTTTAAAGACGGTGGCTGAAGAGGATGAACGGAAGAGGATGAACGGAAAGGGATGCTCAGAAAGTATCGGAAAAGCGAGATTGAGCCTGTAAGTTGAAGTCAATTATTACTGTCCTCTTCCTGTCTTCAGTTGAACTGCAGACCTGCAGTGCTTTACACATTGTTGCCTGTTTCTGTTGATATGTGTGTTGCCTGTTTCTGATGATGTCTGAAAGCTATGGCCATCAGTCCATCACATTTATGCTAAGCTTATTTTACACAATATTATTTCTTAATCTTTTTCTACTGTTTCAAGAACAATTTGTAACGTCTCGAAATATTTCAATCACATTGAATACAGATATTGCAATCCAAATTTATCATAAACCTGCCTTTCATTCTACATAAGATGCATATAGCTTATATCCCGTACATAGGGGTGTCGAAGAACCGAAAACAAAGCATAACTCTTCCAATCCTTCAAACAAAGGTCAAGAAGGCAGGGCCTAAGGCCTTCTGGATAACAGAAAGTAGAAAATACTGCTACAAAATTCACCATTCACATAGTTTGTAACTTCATCCTTGAGACTCTTCTTCAGTATCTATCGTGGACGACTAGCCATCTCCCTCGGCCCGACTTGCCTCACCAACTGAATTGCATTAAAATACGAAGTTTAACAATCATCCATACACAGTCGAAGTAACAGGGACAGGGATAAAAAGTATAGGTAAAATGAATATAGACCTGAAAGTAGGTTTCAAGCTTCCTTTTCAGAGTTGCATATTCTCTCTTCATTTGCTGGAAAGTCCTCATACATCTGATTGCACCATGGAAAAGTAATAGGCAGGACGAAAGTTAGATGACCGATAAAGGAGATTCTTAAATTAAAGTTCAGCAGATGTTTAATGTGTCTCTGTAGCTGAGCTTTAATGGAAGATATGGTCATCCTTTTTAAGTAGATAAAATATGGAGCAAGGCCTATGTTGCTTGGACTCGATTACAAGCACCCAACCTGGATACGTCTTCAGGGGTGAGCCTAGGCAATCATTTTACATTTCTTTTCCAAAAATGGTTTGGTCTAAAAGTACTGTCACATTCTTTGTCCATAGTCATAGTCCACACTCCATACTCATGTTTACGAGTCCAGTGTCCGAAGCAGGTACTTGAGCAAAAAATAAAGTCCGAGCAAACAAAGCCTAAGGCTGATAAGACCATGCACAAGACATAGTCCTTAATGATTAGATAATAGATACTGAATCCTGTATGAAAAAGAGAATTACCCGTCGCTGTTTCCAGCCCTGCAGTACTCTTTGAATTGATTGCACTCATTTCTTACTCTCTTGGCTCCGATGCTGCATTCACAGAAACTACTTGGTCAATATCTAACACTAAAGTCATTACTACTTTGAATATATGCACTAATGTGTAGAGTTCAAGATGTTCTTTCATAAGTACCTCGAGCAACTTCCTTTGAACTGTTGCATGTAGTTGTCCAACTTGACAAAGTCTAGCGGGCACCTGTCCCTGCAACACGAAGATCAGGATATTACGTCACTATTATAATCAACCACTGAGTTCTAGTCAAGCATTTGCAAGAAATATTTATCACACAGTAAACCCTCACAAAGAAAACAATAAAACCATAGAACTGTGCAGAGAAAAAAGCTTACATTGCTTGCTCTATATTGGTTAGCAACCTTCCAGAATCTCGGTAAAAGAGAGTTCCAACCTCCTCTACAAAATTTGGGTTTGTCTCGTCCTGCAGTTCCTCTAGCTGAACAAATTGTTCATCCAAAAACCCCTGTAATTGACAGTGTATAACAACGATAAGCCAATGTATAAAGCTTCCAACCATTACTATGGAGGGGAAGCAAAGCAAATACCTGATCAAAGAGAGATTGTCTCATTTGAGCAACTTGACGATGCAATTGGTTTCTCTCCATTTCAACGTTACGGATGCAGGAAAAAAAAAGGTGTTTGGGTAAGTCTCAGTGTGTATCCAATTCTCTTAAGTGAACCTTGAGTTGTAGTTTATAAGCAAATGCCAAATGGTGTTTATATAGTAGGATTCCAGGAGAGGATAGAGAAAAAGGAACATAATGTGAAAAAGAAAGCAGAGAGAAGAGGGTGAGAAAGAATGTTCTGAAGTAGGGATGTTTGGGACCCTCATTACATAATTATGAGATGAAAGATATGGGAGCATAAAAAGCAACAGCTAATGGGTTCACTGTGAAGTTGGAATAGCATTTTTTTTGCTTTTAACTCTCACAGGAAGGAAAGTAAATATCTAAGAAACATAAGAACCTAATTTTTATCCCTTAATTGGCTGTAAAATTTTGGTCCTGTAGAATTCATGAATTTTTATATATGCTCCTATAGAAGTGCAATCATCTTTTAGAATTATATACAATTCCTATGTGATTCCATAAAAACATCCTAGTAAATGTGTAACATAAGCTCTCTTCACACTGTTGTGTGTAGATCTTTTCTTAGAGTGTCAGACGTGTCACTCCCGTCGATCAATCACACTACAACAAAAAGTCTTTGAAAAGATCGGATATTATGATCAAAAAAATTGCAAGCTATAGGAGTTGAGTATGGGTTTGCGTGGAGTCTACATAGGTTTTGGTTCCCATACTTTTGCCCCTTGAGGCTTCTGTCATCCATCATTTACAATACCAATACGACAATGCCTCCAAAGAGGCTCTCTCACCCGGAGGGTTGAGGAGAGGGGAGACGTACACAACCTCAATAAACAGAGAGGCTGCTCCTAACCGACCCTCAATGACAAACAAGATCAGTATATTTATTAGAAAGTACAAGTAGAGAGTTCCCAAAGTCATCGACTCAGTCCATTAGATCTCAAAAACAAGAGACCAATAGGTTCAGCAGAAGTGGACAGAGTCACAAAGGATGGATTCTTTCATTCTGCTATCAGACATATCAGATTACAAGTGTTGGGTGCATATATTTTTTCAGATGGTCATTACAATATAGAAAAACATAGAACGGTCTCATGTTTTTAAGTCATGTCCGACAAAGAATGATGAGGCTCTCTAATTTTCCCAATCCTGTTGTTCCCAGTACTGAGCGTCAGTATGTGACAGCACTTTATTTGAAAACCAATCTAGTTCAATAAAGGATGGACAGAAACAGTGAGGCACGAAATTAAATTGGAAAAGAGTGATGATCGGTAGTAAGGCTCTAAAAGAAATCCGGGAAAAAGTATGATCTAATGAAGAGGAGACCAACTAGACAACATAATCAGAAAATGCCCCAAATTGATCAAATTTTGAAGTTTGCTCATGTGATCAACTTGCAGTATGCATAAATTAGCACAGACTAACCTGTCTTAAAACATGCATCACTTGACGTCTAGTTTTCCACTAACTCGCCCCTGCATTCATTTACACATTAGACAGCTCAAATAGAATGCTTACACAGTTTCCTGCACAATCAAAGAATATGTCCAAGTGATTAATCAACTACAGCTCTGCTGTCGTAGTAGGGAGTTCCTTTCAAGAAAAAGACCAAGGAATTTTATTTTGATATGCCAGCGACCCCTGAGGTACCTGATGATGTCAAAGTTTTGCCAAATCACCAAAAAAAGTTTAAAATCTCACAAGACAATATCCGGTTAGCCAGTAACCGGTAAAGACGCAAAAGATTATGTCCTAAACGCTTATCAGTTCAGATATATCAAATTTTCATCGGTAGAGTAAGGTTGCGTAGATCATGACTTCCTCAGTACGCGAGATGCTAGGTTGAAGTAGCAACATATTCATTTCGACAAACAGGTGAATCAGTGCCTACACAAGTAGGTTGAAGTGTTGAACATCAAAACTGCTTTTACCCTTATATTGCCTTATTAATATTGTTCTTGGATTAGCAAACTTTGTTAGTTGCTATGTGTGTCACAAAATACCTAACCTCATACATTGTGGTGACAGCAGATAAAGAATACACTGTGATGACATGAAATTAACAATAAAAAAATTGGTACCAAGGTATGCTGCAATAGTGGGAAGTACATGAAAGAAAACCCTCTAAAACAATCAATGAAACAAGATTCACTAACAAAAAAACAATTGCTTGGCATATACCATTTTTAGTTATGATTGCGCCGCTTTCCTAACTAAAACATAACTTCAAGACTAGATATCATATTATATGATAATACAATTATTTAAGTAACAGCACAAGACAAAAGAATCTATCCCAAAAGAGACAAAGCCAAGAACTGTTTCTCTTTTTCCTTTTTAAAGACCGAAACTGGTGCATGTTTATTAACATAATACGGTATCCTTAGGAAGTTAGTTTTTTTATATTATAAGATTTATAAAACCACGGAAAGCTCTCAATCAAAAGGGAGTAGAACATATGCAAGAAATGACAGGCACTCAACAAAAACAAATGTAATTAACAACTTCACCAAGCAATCCTGATTTCTGTATGGCTGTACACAAAAAAGGAGATCTAAATTCCGAGTGCCAGCCATTGGTTCATCCAAAATCCTCTTTGAGAGCTTTACTTTCTCTGCTCACTCTTTTGAGATTAAATCAATTTAGTTAGTAAAGTTAAATCTTCTAAAAGGCTAAACCTACAACTAAGAGCTACGCGTGGTACAGTATCTAAGAAGAAGAAGAATGGGAATTACATCTAAGCCCTGAAGATAGACCTGTCAAACTGGTTAAATTCAGGTACAGTCGAAAGGATTTGGATCATTCTGTATTACATACAATACATGACATACTGAAGCAACATACTCTAAGCAATACACCACCATAAACATGAATCAAATCAAATCAAATAAAAAAAGAACAGTTTTTACGGTTCAACCTTTTGTATTCTAAATCAACCTGATGCTAAATGCATGCAGCAAGGAACAGCCAACTCAATAAGGCCTTGACATTTATCTCGTCCCCTCTGGCGAAAGGGGTGTTGGCACACACAACTCAAAACCATGTCATACAGAAGTAACTGAATCATTTAGACATCTATCTAGCCAAGTGTACACCTCGATCATATATTATTTTGGTTCTAACTTCTAAGGAAGTGACAAGGAACCCCCCCCCCCCCCAACGACGACCTTAGTACCTTACTAGCTAGCGAAAAAACATCCATGCTATAACTTCATATTCTATGCGATATCACATCAACCTTGATTCTAATGGATAATATGGCATGAAGCAGCTTCCTCCAAATGTCTCTAATTTGCATCGGACACCTAAAACATGAGGGAAAATAGAGCATTTTCCTTTTTACCTTTCCCGCTCTTGATTATTCACTATGTTATTCTGGATGATAGTAAGAAAGCCAAGTGGAAACAAACATCACCGATATTCTTACTGGAGTACATAACAAGGACCCTCCCAATTATCAAATTAATCAAGTTGCAAGGAAAACAAAACTCAAAGAATCATATAGTTTAATGCCTGTTTGCCTTTCACTGGAAAAAAAAATCAAGAGAAGACAAGACAATTCAAAATAATCGCAAGTTCGCAACTTTGTAGAGAAAAGAAAAAAGTAAAATCCCTGTTACTAATTACTTAAGCTGCGGTATCCAAATCTCCCATTCCTTTTTCAACTAATAACAGTTATGAGGAAAAAGGAAGTTTCTAATTAAGTAGCACTCCTCAGAATACTTGCCCTTTTCTCAGAAAAACTAAGGGAAATTATGTGGGTGGGGAATAAAAAAAATCAGCAGACACCTCCAATAAGAATATTAGTGATAACCAGAAAAGGAAAAAGTAATAATGAGAAGAAATGTCCCAATGATGATTGATGTAAAAGCTTTACCTTTCAATCAGTTGTCATTTTCAAGCCCTCTTTTTACAGCTTCCTGCAAAATATTAGCAGCTTGGTAACTGGGAAAGTACAGAACAGAGATTCTCCATTCATTCTGGTTCTACAGCCAAGTGAGACGTGGGAGAAGTGAACATCAGGCTTACCTTGAATACACATGCGGTTATTACAAATGTTTTCCTTTAGCAAATGTGTGGTCACATCTCCTGCTTTGTTAAAGAAGCGTAAAAGAAAGCAGTATGTGGGTGGAGAGGGATCAGAATGTGATCTCATGTTTCCTTCAGGCATATGTTGTGATTCTGCTCACCAATCAATGTCTCCTATGTTGATAAGCATCCCACCCTGCGAAAAACTAGTCCCAGTTAGCTGAATGGGTTTCAAATGGAAGCAATAGCTGCTGCTAAAAATACGATGGCGCAGAAGCAAGATAATTTCAAACTTAATCTAGCCATAAAAGAGAATATACATGCTCACTAATTATTCCGGTGCATAGAACAGGATACAAATATAGAGAAGAATACGACTGACTAGTAATGACATTTGTACAAAAATAACTGAAGTTTTACATAGAAAACTACAAGCTTCTGATACTGCTATACCCTAATCCAAACATGTCCCAAGCCAGAAGAGTAGATCCAGCATTCATTTGTAAACAAGTCAGGCGTATCCAACTCCGCAGAGTTGGCTATGTGCTATCTGTCCGCAAACATTGAAGGACTACGCCTGGTACACTCTCCAACATATACAGATTAAAGGTTCCATGAAATATTCTGTTTTCTTATTTCCAACAAGTGTTTGAGCATAAACACATTCCATAAATACCAAAAAGTTGACACATCTCGCAAATGCAAGTAGCCAACAACTTGAGATGAGTTTAATTAATTGGTTCTGAGCATTCTAGGTATACTATTAAAGCATCTACTCAAGCAACTTGTGACAACATAAGGTTCATGTGGCATTCAGCTTCCACTAATTTGTGTACAAACAAATGCTTGTATTCTGATAATCACAGCTGAAGCAAAGCACTGTGGTTCTGGTCACGAATATCATAATTACAAGCAGAAATTAGAAATGACCACATAATTACTACTCATCCTCAAATTGCCAAATTTCCGATAAAATTTCAGAAGAGGGATGCTATACCTATTTAATAATGATTGAATGCGATTTTAAAAACATGCTCTCAAGCTCTGTAAGATGATAGGATATTGTTGAATCTTTCAACACATAATTAAGAGCATTGGTATGCAATACAAGATCTTCAATTGGACCATTTGTGCACTGCAGATTGCGACACTATATTTAGTAACAAGAAGCCTCAATCCAATGGCCTCTTGAGACACATAAGGGCTGCCATATCAAATGATTAGCTGCTTTCAGGGTTTCCAAGATAAGTATCCCCTTTAATTCATTAAGATAGAGCGGCCACACAAACCTTTCTGAGGATGAAAATGATCATCACAGACGTTAGCTTAAATGTGGCTTTCATAATTCATACAGGCGTGTGAACTGTTAGCAGCATCGATTCTCCTCATCTTTACCAGTATCACAAGTCTGAATAGACATCTTGAGCAAAGCATCCACTATGACAACAACTTTTCCTATCCCTATTACCATCTATCACCATAATCATCTTAAACACTATAACCTAATGTCCCTTTCAGTGACACTTGTCGACAGTACAGAAGTACAAGTGAGCTCCAAACAGAGATACCATGGTCCCAAGACACAAATTGAAGATATTACTCCTGTGTAGAGCAAGTTATCTGACAACTCCCAAAAACATTCCTTACTTTGCCTCTCTAAATCATAGCGGCTTCAAAGCTAGATATCTAAGCGTAATAATAATATTACAATATACGGAGTAATATCTAATTGATAGTTTATTCTACTGAGCATCCCCGATAAGCAATGCGCCTAAAATTCTGCTCTTGCCTTGAACCCTAAACAAAAAGGCCTAAAGGTTCTTTCACTGACAAATAGGCAATAAACTTCACGGGACTATAGGAGTAAAGAAACACTCCATACACTTTAACATATTGGAAGCAAACAGATGCATAAGCTCCAAACTCAATTATGATTTTATCAAATTCAACAGATAGTCCACAAGAGTCCCAAGATAGAAGTGTGAAAACTCACACAATGGTGGATGGAGGATGCAACTAATTCTAGCAACATACCGTGCGCCTCATACACGGTCATAGACTCTTACTCCATTTAAAATTCAACATGTAAATTTCGATAAACAGGTAAATCAGCCTATAAGCCACACCTCATCAACCAGAAACATTAGCCTTCTTTAAACTCGATAGTCACCCGAAATGCGAGTCCATGACTTAACATATAACCATATATAACACAAGTTATTAGAAAATTGCTTACGCAAAATCAAGTAAAGTTCAGCTGATGTCGAAGAAAATGGAGAAGGGTATACATACACAAGCCTTTAGGTTTATTGTCATAATCATACGTGTGACCAAAAATCACACTCTTTCTAAGAACAGCTAGGAAAACTAAGGACATAGGTACTGTCCAAATTAAGTTGTAATGTCTTACAACAGCAATCAATCAAGACCTCTGGATTTTCTGAATAGGATTTTAGCAGCTACCATGACACTTGCACCCAATAAGAAGAGATGAAAGGATAATAAGGACGATTCCTAAAGATAGGAAACATAAAGAAAGATGATATGTTATCTGGAATAAGAGCCAACACTTATAGAACTGATGACAAGAACCCCACTTTGTAGTAATTGGATTCATCCTCCCAAGTTTGCAATAAGATTTTCTAACACAAACAAAGTCCAATTGTATCCACTTGATGCGTTTTTTCATCTCATCAAAAAACTAGTTGATCAAGCATTCCTATTCCCAGGTGATATTTACAATGGGGATTCACCATCTCTGGACATGATACTGAAAGTCGTACCCCCTGCAGGCATACCGCATCTCCTAAAGACTAAAAAAGATGGAATCCAGATGCTCAAGAAAGCATCACTCAGATTCCACCAATCAGCAGGATACATCAAAAAGTTTAAGATGGATGAACCCTCGAATCAGCAGTATGTGTCATTATTATACACTACTACAAGCCACAAAGTGATACCCAAATGCTAACACGCCAATCAGATTAGTATAGATGGACTCCTCTGATAGATTGATAGCTCTCTTCACCTAGATGACTCACAATCTAACAGTGCAAATCACGTATATTTCGACCCAGCAACTTTCAGTATAAATTGATGACTTTTATACTCAGACTGGGACTTAGAACAGTGTCTTTTCAACTCCTATAGAAAATACATAAAAAGTTTCGGACTGAGAAAGGGTCCATAAACTCTGTCAAAGCTAGCCAGAAGGATTTTAGATGCAGCTTAGTCCTTTAACACGTAACTGGGAAGTTTATTCGATGGTGTAGCAAAAGATCATTACGGCTGCTTCATGGAAAAGTGGACCCCAGTTACAGCGGAGATTGTTCTTCAAACCTCAACACAGATGACCCCAAAAGATAACGAATACTCCGTATGAGATTAAAGGAAAACAGGAGCTATTATAAACTGACTACATCAAGCCATAGCCATTTGTTTACATGACGAAGAAGGATTGGAAACCAGTATTAAAAGCGTCTACACTATCTCAGACCATGGTCAAAGCAGAATCCAGGAGATGGACAACTCAAATACTTGTAACTTGGGAATTGCAACAGAGAAATTAAGAAAAAGATGAATCTACAGAATTCCGGCAAGAAGGATAGCAACAAGAAAAGAAGAAAAGAATCATCACAACATATGTTGCATAAGAGAAACAGGAGCCTAGGTTTTGGAGTGAAGATGACTGCATCACGGGGTAGGCAAACTTAGCTTAAGTTGCCTCGATAATGTATCTAATGCCTTCTCTCTGTTCTTAGCACTATTGGTGTCAAGAAAAATTCTTAGACCTACCCCAAATACCATCTCCTCGTCGTAATACTTTCAACTCCCTGTGTTCAATCATTGAATTTAATGATTTAGTAGTGATGACCTTCAACCCCAAAAGTACTACCAACTCCTGCCATTTGTATGCTCGTGCGTAATGTTAATTTACGAGATTCCCTACTACTCCCGCATTGAAAATTTCCATAAACCTACACTCAAGCCCTAGTAGAGTTTCAAGATCGAATTCATCATTCAACAACTAAGTTAAAACCCTAGATTAAAATACCTGAACTTGGTCACCAATTTTTACAATTGACAACAACAAATCAATCCACCCGTTAACTTATTCTAGTAGGGAGAGAATCGTTTCTAATTGGAAGGTTACACGGAATGGGACCCCAAGTGGGCCAGAGGATCCGCACTATTGGAACAATAACATAACCCTCATTTCCCATACAAAAGTGTGTACAAGCATTAGACAAATTTTAACAACAAAAAGAAAGGTAAGTGGGGTCGGATATACGCAACCTTATTCCTAGGTTGAAAACATAACGAGGTCATTACACGATGACACATAATGAAAATTGCGTAAAAAAACACAAAGCACCAAAATTTATCTCATTTTCAAGATAAATGAACAAAACCCAGTAATTATACTGAAACATTTACTCATATCAACTTGGTATTCAACCTACACATCAATTTTCGCAATAATTTTACACCAACAGAAACATGCATGATTTAAAATCGCAAAAACATTAACAATTGATCATAATTGCATAATTCTATGTCTGAAATTATAGCATAAATTAAAGATAGAGATATTCAATTGAGTATACCTGAAGAAAGATAGGATTGAAAATTTCCCAATTCTAAGGACGCAAAACCCCTAAATTGTAACGCTTCGAAAAAATAATACGAATTGAATTCAAATTGAAGCAATTGAGATTGACGGAAAATGTGAAAGTGGCGTAAATTGGGGGTTTTGAGTGTTTAATTTTGAATTTTCTGTAGCTTTGTGGGAGATAAAAAAAAGGAAGTCTGAGAACTCGAAAAATGGCGCGAAAATTGTAAGAGCAATACAATAGGGAGAAGTTGGGGAATTCTGACTCGGGAAAGATGGAAATCGAACTCTAGCCCCACGGACCACGGTATGTAACTATAAACTATGTACAGTTTCGGATAATAAAGCTAATATTTTGGTGAGCAAATGGACATATTATCGAGCATTATGATGATACTCGGTACGAGTAATATATTTGAGAAGTAGTTAGATTCACATTTGACGAGAAATGTAACATATTACCGACTACCAAGCATTATAATTAAAGACTGGTCGTATTTGCAACGTTGTTTTCCGATACATGTTTGAATTTCTAAAATTGCAATGACAAAGGAAATGTCTTCTACTATTTACATTGGTATATAAGTTGGTGAGCATACAATGTTTGAAATATTGATGAAGCATATTTGATGTTTTTGACACAAATCTATATCGTCATAGCCTTAAGAGAATGATGATCTGCTCGAGTGCAAGATTAAAGTAATACTCTTTAGTAGTCTTCACCTACTTGTACTGAAATGTGGAGATGAACTGATGATAGTGGATGCTCTACTATTTTCTCCCTAAGTTTGTTTTCATTTGTTGGCGTTGATTCGGAATCCAAACATATTGAAACCAATCGTTAACAAATCAAAGAACGGAGGGAGTACCACACGAGAACACAATAAATAAATAAATAAATAACACACTAAAGGAAACAAAGAAGAAGATGGACAAGGGGTGATGGCACAACAAAGGAAGTTAAAAGGAAGCATAAAAACCAGCTGCAAAAATTATAGGATGATGTACATGACAGGTATTTAGCTCCCTTCTCTGATTTGTTTTTTCGGTTACAGGAAGACTCTAAACTGGTGGTTACAGGGAGAAAGAATGAGGGTGAACTAATGAAATGTCACCTAAAGAGTTTGATAAGCAGAAGAGAGGACTTCGAAAATCCTAGCAGTTACACGGCACCTATTTTCATCTTTTTTTTTTTTTTTTTAAGATGGAAGAATACAGGACGACAGAAGGGCAGAATTGAGAAAACAGACTTTAGATTGCTTGAATGGCACTGCTTTTTCCTTCCTTAAGTTCTGAGCTGCTGACAGGAGCACTCGTATGGAAAGCTGATTGTCGAGATGGTGGTCCGAGTAGATTTAGGGATAGTTGGGGTTGGACTGCTAGACCATTTTCAGGTTCACTGAGATTCAACTGAGACATACCCACAAGATGATCAACATTGACGGGTTCTTTCCGGAGAACTGGGGTGGGTTTTAGGACCTGATGTTGTAAGCTTTCACCTTTGTTGTCTTCAGGCTGGATTGAACTTTGTTGCCAGAATGGTGGATATGGAATGGGTATAAAGAATGCTGCAGGCATAGGAGGCGGCAAATTGCTTGCCAATGGCTGACTCTCCCTGGTTTCTTCAACTCCTTCCGTTGATGTTGCTTCCATGGGCTCACTCTCTGTGCCTAACGAGAGATCCAATGACGGTATTGCATTACCATTTTCAGCTTCTCTTGGCTCGGGTTGAGGGGGTAATGATTGTTCTTCAGGCACAGTCTCTGGCTCTTCGGTTACCTAGCAAATAAAAATAAATGTCAGGAGAGGAAAGCGGCCACAATCGTGAAAAAAAAAATGAAGAAATCTTCAAGTACGAGCTAAGTAATACGTAGGTTTATTATGTCCCGTCACATGTGGTCATCAAATGTGATTGTTTCCATTTAAAGAAGCCAGAAAACGATGGGGACAAAAAGTTTAAGACAGACATGGCATTATCATCAACCAGCATGAAGCACTGGTGTTGATATCATGATTGCACAATAACCATTAAACATAAGCACCACATCGGGGCCAACATGTAAGACTCGCATGTGTTACTTGTCTGCAGTTTAGGGTACCAGTTCAATGAAAGATTTAGCATTTTTCCTAGATTGCATGGCTCCTTCATTTTTCTCACCTGTGCACATGAGATTAAGTAGGTAGCCTATGCAGATAAAAGGAACACTATATTGAAACCTCCCTCGCGTAAAGTTAAATCAAATGAACAAGTAGCTCCTAAACCCACTACACCACCTTTGTTATCACGGTCAACTCTAATAGAGTAATGAGAATGCCACACACTACACCAAATAAGACAGTGATCAAAATTGTAACTCCCGAAAGCTTACATTCACATGCCGATCACAAACAACCAGAGAGACAATAGATGGAGGACATCTTGGCTGAATCTTATTAGTGAAAATGCAAAATTGATACTGCAGTTAACAATACAAAATAGAAAACACTAACCATATCCGGAACCATGTCAAAAAGGCTTGACCTCCTCTTTCTGCGAGTCGTGTTACTCTGTCGGATGAAGTACTTCTGGGCATGGCTAGCCACCTGGGTAGGAGTCCTCGACACCACATAACTGCGTGCAATTCCTCTCCAATCTCCCTTACCCAACTTCTGAAGACCAATTAAGAAAAGACGGTGCTCCTCTTCAGTCCATGGTTTACCTAAAGATAAATATGAAAGGAGATAAATAACATAAGTAGAGATAGATATAATGAGCTTAAAACCATACCATACTTCCTCAAAGCATCAGAGAAATCAGACTAACACAAAGTCACTCTTACTTTTTATTTCTTTCAGCAATGTGGCTAATCATAGATACCACGTCCATAGTCAACAAAAATTTACGACTGCATTTTTTTTTTCAGGAAAAGCAAACATGAGATAATTTGCAACCCTCAAGTTGTTCCGTTATAGGTATCTCAACATGGACTTTTAGAAGCACAAGCACTACTGACATGATATACTACAACTCAACAAGCTACAAAGGTTTTTGCGGATGACAGTACAGCATCTGAAAATCATACAACACATTACAGATAGTTGCCTATAGTCACTGCCCAAAGCGTTCCTTGACCCTGAAAACGTACAATCTATGTCCATTCAAAAAAAAAATATCCTACGACAGCTGCAGCAACAATTATCTCCCCCTTGGAACAAAGAGAAATGGAGTTCGACTACAACTAGGAAAGGTTTCAATAGCAAATTGCCTTCTCATTGTACTGGTGTGACCCGATAGTTCATAAACCATATAAACCAATCACAGAAATTCAGGAATTATCACTTGAGAAAGCATCCTTTAATGCCCATATGATTTCTCAGCTAATCAATTCTATACATTGTTAAAAACAGAGGTTTCACGATTCTGCTCATGTAAAAAAACAACTGAGACATAAATTTGGCCAATGTCCCCACATCACCATTGGAAACTTGGAGCACAGGTTTCACGATTCTGCTCCAGCATGAATCTCCATGCAATGGGGAAATTCAAGTCTCCAGAAAAACCTACGGCATATAACCCCAGATACTACCATAAGCAATCGATTGGTCCTAGCCTAGAAACTACTACCTCTAAGTCCACACCTGTCCGTAATTCACATCACAAGGCGATAGCTTTGCAGTGAAAAGTCACATAGTTATTAGACCACTTCAACCCCATATGGCAGTATCAAATAATGTTACGAAATGCCCACCATTAAGTATCGGAAACTGTAATGTTTGTACAGAAAACAATCACCTAGCAGGGTTTCAATTGCTTCTACACTCAGCTAATCCAAGCACATAAAACATACGAAACAGAATAGTCCTACTATAATACGAAGTAGCACTAAAGATGGACCAAATCTCGTATTCTGAGATACTAGACCTCAATAACACAACCACTTAATTACAAATTTCGGCAACAACCCTAACAAGCCTGTTACCAATTAATCCAAGAGTCCCAACACAAAAAAGAAGCTCCTTGCCAAATCCACAATGGCAAAAACCTACAGACATTACCCGGTCCCCACAACAACATGACCTCAGGAGAGAACCAACATGACCCCATAACCAGCCACTCTTTAGTCTCCTCTACATGCAACAACATAAATCCACTTGTATTATGATAAGGTGCTACAACCATAAACTCTAATCTCTAATCTCAATTCACAGGACCACAGGTATATCAAGAAGCCGAAAAGTGTCAACGATGCTCTCGAATTACTGTACATACTACTTTAAAGCGCCACAACAACCACCACCTCCTTCCTATCAAACCACTTCATTAAACTCACCCCTACGTGGAACACCTGTGCTCCCCAATGTGCCAAAAGGTCTCCTAACCATTCCTCAATTATCCATCCAACATTTATCTACCCAACATCACTCCTCCTAGGTTCGTTCCCCACCTACTTGTCAATTAGCCCATCAATAGCTTCCATTTGAAGATACAAAGGTTCCAACTTTATGACTTCACCCATCTTAATCTCACTAATTACTTATTGATTGCAACTACGCTCTCTCAGATGTCAACTAGCTCAGCTCGTAAGGTCCGTAAAATATCACCTAGCATCTCCTAGATTTAAACCTCACATTAACCACTCGAAAACGAGTTTACAAGTATCATAACAATTAATTTAGCCCTACAATTTGGACATGATCATTGAAACTGGTCTTATTACATCAATAAACACAACATGCAAGAAAAAAAGTGAAATGAAGCTCAATACCCAAAAAAAAAAATATCAACTTTATCCACCACATTAGCTCCTAAACAAATTGCTAAATCAATATTAATAAAAATAAATAAAATAACAAATATCCACTTCCTCAAAACACACAAATTGGTGTCTTCCCCAAAAATACAAAACAAATTAAAATAAACAAATGTAGTTAAATTTAATCAATCAAACAACAAAAATAAAATAAAACATTAAATTAAATTCTATGAAAAACGGCAAAAAAAAAAAAAAATAATCCCAACAAATATGAAATTAAAAATAAAAAAAAGTTGGCACCTTTTTTTCTTTCACCACGACGATGAGAAGAGCAAGAGACGTGATGAGCCGGATCATCAGACAAATACCCATCACGAACCGGGTCATCATGCGGCGGCGAACCGGGTTGGTCCAGGTGAGATGACGTGGCGGCAGAAGAAGAAGAAGCGTGATTATTACTACTATTGTTATTATGATAATGAGACAAATTCCCCATACTTGCACTCTTCTTCATAAACGACCCATCTGTCAACCTGACCCCAAACAACCTCACGCCGCCGCCGCCACCACCACCGCTACCACCACCACCTCCGCCACCACCTCCGCCGCCGGTCGTCGTCCGTGTCGGACACGTCCGCGAGTTGTGCCCGTTGTTTGAACAATGGGAACACCGTCGCGTCATCGTCACACCAAATTAAAAAATGATAAAAATCAAATTTTTTTGATTTGCATGTGAAAAAGATTGGATTTTAGAAGGTGGGTATGTCTTAGATATTTGATACGATGAAGATTTGGATTAATGGGGGGGTTTAATAAGGGGATTAAGAAAAAAAAGGATTAAAATTAAAAATATCTAAAATGGGGAGAAAATTATATAAATAGATAAATAAGGAAGAAAATAAATGGGAAAGAGAGGATTAATTGCCAAAAAAAGATGGGTGGGATTTGATTTTGATTTGATTTTTTTGATTTGGATTTACAACAATAATAATGAAGAGGATTTTTAAGAAAACGCGGTTTATGTGTGTGTGTTGTGTTGTTGGATTGGGAGAGTGAGTATAACGTGTGTTGGGGTTTTTTTTAGGGGGGGTGGTGAATTTTTGTTTAAAGGAGAAAAAAAATGTTGTGGAAAGGAAAAAGAAAACAAAAGGTCCTGGTTTTTTGGGGGTGTATTTTGGGGTGGGATTGGTGTGAATTTGACTCTAGGGGAGGATGTAGAGTATAGCTTGATTATTGGTGCCGTAACACGGATACGGAAATGGACACTTGAAATGTACTCGTGATGTTTCATGGATTAGTGGTTATTAAAAGAATGTTTTAGTATGGTGAGTTAATTGTTAAAATAACGGTTGGGTTAATAATATACGTTGGTATATTTTAATAAATGATTTTGATGAAATTATATAATCATTTGGTTATCGTAGGTATTACTGAACATGTGCATTATTTTATTACTACCAATTTGGATTATGATGTATTTTTACATTGTTATAAGCAGATGGACGTTGTTTGTTTACAAAAGGCTAATAACCGGAAGTCAGCACCGGCTCATATAGGTCTACCCCTGAGCTAAGCCATTGTATGAGAATTAGTCGCAAATGAATCAAACAGTCCCCCACACGGCCACACATAGGAAGACAAGGGGGGAAGCCGTGAAGGGGTTATCAATTTCTAGGCAATTTTGCAATGTACTCCGTATATGCATATACAAATAGTCTCTCTTGCACTCCAAATATCCTGATCCGCTAGAATTTATCAATAACCAAATTAAAAACTATTGGCGTGCCATTAGAATTCTCTTGCACTCCCACTAACTTGTTTTACTTTGAAATGAAATATTATGATTAATATAGCTAGGAGAATTGAAAAGGTATGTAGAGTGAATTCAAGTGTCTATATTTTCTCTCGAACTTTACGCCTATCTATGCGTGGGCTTAAACACTACCAAGAAGGTTTTTAATTGATACATTGTACAAGACGAGATCAATTCAAGAACAAATAGAGGACAGAAAGAACAACAACTCACAGAATATATGAGAGTATATGCCTAGCCAATTTTGTGGGTCAAGATTTGAGAAGATCAGAAGCTAAGGTTGAGTAGGAACCAAGACATTTCTTCTGATAAGCCAACATCACAATATACAATTATACATCATCTGATTTGGATGATACTATGTGTGTTTATTTAGGCCACAAGGCTTAGCTTCATTGGAAGACCCTTATAAATTACTAAAATCATGCTAAGTGCTATGATGATTCATATGATTGTCCTGCTTAAATCTATTTAAGTGCTTTCAATTTTATCTGTTTTAGGGTCAAATATACAATTATATAAATATCATTTCAATCTAGTTTTCCATTGGTGCACTACACCTTAGTCACCTACCCCAAAAAGTTAGGGATATGAATGAACTAATGAAGTTGATTGACAACCTAAGACAACCTTAAGTCTTAGCTAAGTACTAAGAATGTGTAACAATTTACAACATTATCCTAGTGATGTACGTCTTACAGTGTTATAAGTATATACCAACGGCGAGCTAATTAAATCGAATTGAATAAAGAGCATTTGTTTTGGCTTTCACACTCCATAGTTATCAACCCCCTCCTCCCCCGTTTGGTACCAATTGTACAATGAGAATATTTTGTAAAATTACAAGACCGCATAATTCGATTAGTTACTGTTTAGCAATTTCTATTACAGTTTATCTAACGTGTTCTAGTTTCTATTAAATGATCATTTTACTTAAGAAAAAGGAGATGCGCACTTTAAAAATAACTCAATTAAAGTACGATTTTAACAAAGAACTTAACTTAATCCGAAGGGAATTTATTGGACATGCAACTTTTTGTGATAGCAACTCCGATGTTTAATTAGTGGAAGGATTGTCGTTAGCCAAAAATCAAAGGATGTGAAAATGATCACGTGGAGACTTTTCTTAACCACGTGCTAAACAGCAGGCATTTTTTTAACCAGACAAATGGACGTTGGGAAGTCTAGCATCTTTGAAGTCTCTCGTCATCTTGATGCTAACATATTAACACTTGGTATATTTTATATTTTTTTTCATCCATTCATAATTAATCAAAAGATAATTGGCAAAAAACCACCTTTAACTTTCATAAGTTTGGAAACAACCACCTTTTAAAATTATCTTTGCAAAAAACCACCTTATAAAATTGATAAGCTTTGGTAAGACCACCTAATGTCCTTTGGCCTCCACCAAACCACCCTTGACCACCATTGACCACTCCTCGCCCGCCTTATACCACCACCAACCACCCTCGAAAATCGCAAAAAAAAAATTGTTTTCGTAGACCATAATCTATAAAATTAATTAATATATTTATTATATTATTCCAATCTTAATCTAACTCACTAAATATCTTATTAGTATACTAACTACACTAGAAAAAAAAAAAACATTTTACCCTCTTTCATCTCGCCAAACACACTTTACCATTTGATATACTCATATACTACTTTGGTGGGATAAAAGAGAGTGAAAAAGTTTTTTTTAGTGTAATTGGTATACTAATTTGATATTTAGTTAGGGGGGTGTTAAGATGGACATAGTCTATTAAGTATACTAACTAAGTTTTAAAATTAAGAATATTTTTTTTTTCGATTTTCAAGGGTAGTTGGTGGTGGTATAAGGCGGTTTAAGGCGGCTAGCGGTGGTCAAGGGTGGTTTCGTGAAGGTCAAAGGACACTAGGTGGTCTTAACAAACCTTATTGATTTTTATAAGGTGGTTTCTCGCAAAAATAATTTTAAAAGGTGGTTGTTTACAAAGTTGTGAAACTTAAAGGTGGTTTTTTTGCCAAATTTCCTAATCAAAAATCAAATCAAATGGAAAAACAAAAGTATTATTCTTGTCTTATCACCTAATTGCGACGCTTCGAGGTCAATCCGTTTTTAATATTACATGTCGATTAAGTGTTATTTGGGACAAGTTTCAAACTTAGGTAGTATCCTACAAGTCTACGACATTGTACCGTTTTAAAAGTTGATAGAACCCAAGCAGGGGAAGTTCACAAATTACCTGGATATTTAGGTCGTCTTTCTAGCTTAGCTGTATGTTATATTTCTCTTTCCAGACGTTGTAAATAAAACGTTCTTATCTTGAACAATAATTTAAAATGCCTCCGTTCTAAGATGATTACTTATATGACATGCCGACTTTTAAATAACATAATGATTCATTTTTACTAACCCATTGCATCTCGGGGGAATCCAACCCTAAAATTACAAGAAAAAAAACTAGACTAATAAAGCGTAATAGTTAATGAGAGGATGGCCCTGTTCGGCAACACACTAACAAGTAGAAAGTAGCATTTTGACCGGGTCAAACTGCTACTTTACATGTTTGGCAAACATTTTGTTACTAGTATTTTAGGTAGTAGTTGGCATTTTAGGTAGTATTTGGGAAATGTTTCCCAAAGTAACATTTGGAGTAAACAAAACTAGCATTTCTATTTTTATTTTTCTATGTACTATATAGTTTTGATAAAGTCAACAGTTACTTTTGCCGAACACGTCTACATCAACTGCTACTTCTGGAGCAAACTGCTACCTGCTACCTGCTACATGCTACCTGCTAGTTGAACAACTACCTGCTACTTGAACAGCTACCTGCTACTTGAACAGCTACCTGCTACTCAAACAGCTAGTGTAGCCGAACAGAGCCGATGCCTCAAGTTAATGAACAAAAATCTGAAGGAAATTAAGTTTTGTGTTTGTTTGTTGGCTAAAATTAGGGGAAAGATGTCCCCAGGCACTTTAGGGAAAGCCAAAATTAAATTCTAAGGTAGTTGTACCTCCTGTACTTCTGTTGCTTCATAAGGAAGGTACACTGTATTTAACCCCTTGATCACTTCTACAAAACAGGCTACTTACATTGCATATTTGCATGTTACTTATCTTCATAAGTTACTGACTGATTATGTGATGAAGATTAAACTATACTAAACTAGCTAGTATTTAATTGTAACTTATCTAAACTTTTTTACTCTGTGACAAAATTTATTGGAAAATATAAGCGGGGTTCATCAGGTTCGTGAATATCGTTCGATTAGGCTGTAATATTGCCAGTTGTGAAGTACAATCTGCTTATCTCATATCAGAACCAAACTCATCTGATCATATCTTATCTTATATAACTCATTGAAAATATATTTTAATCCGCTCTTGTGATTATATCTAAGGCTACTATTTCACGGCACACATATTATATATAAGTGGAAATAATCTCATTAGCATTACTATACGACACGATTGTGTATATGAGGAAACAACTTCATATGGATATTTGTTGGCAATAATAGAGAGCTGAGCTTCTAATCATTGACTTAGCTTAGTACATGATGAGTGGAGATACGTCCATTTCTCCCTCAAAAGACAAGAATTTCATCATTTGATTAGTCTTACGCTATCTCCATCCTATGGTTAGTTTGGTTTCTAGCCTCCAACACAGTTAGGACTACAATGTATGATGTAAACGGAATTCAAATTTGTTGTAATGCTGACATATCTTTAACATGTCACTAGATAATTGTACTCGTTCAACCCCATTTTCTTTCGATTGCTATACGGTGGAGTCGCATGTATGATGCTCTATACAAGTAGTCTACACTTCACATGCGATTTTATGCGCCAACACAGTACTAGTTGCTCTCTTCAAAAAATACTCAAATTGAGCATTGGTTCAATAATTTGACAAGACCATATTGAAAATCGAAGCTCACATATTAAGGACCAATATTGAGACATACACCTATTCAGTTTGTTCCTTAAGAACAAATGGTATGATCTCTATATAGAATACCAGATCATTTCACAGTTTCACTAGCACAAACATGTCATTCATATCAAATCTATTTCGTAACGTTTAAAAGAATAAAAAAGAAGAGACGGATTGACTTGTCAATTACAGAACTCTTTTAGGACGAGGGTTTCTAGGGCCATGCAATTGTAACTATCGTGTTGTCCTTTAAATATGGCCATAGTTAGTGTCTTAGAGACAAAAATGTGAAATACATGACCGTCCATTGTCTTATAGTGTAAGTCTCTCGCAAACTCTTCCATCTCTTATAACCGCGTTCGGACTTAGTAAGTGACCCTCGTCTTACTCCAAAACAGTCTTTACGGCAACTTCTTAATTAACTAACACATTCTCAATTCTGGTCAAGCATTTGGAAGAAAATATAAGGCTAATATCACATCGGTGCTGTGCTTTTGGTTAAAAGTTCATCTCGTGACAATAAAATCAGGGATCAAACACCGAGGAGCTTGGCACCTAGCCGAGATCGGGATCGAGTGTACAGCTACACGACTTGAGATCGATGATTACGATCAATCTTACAAAGGAACTTCATATCAGAGACCTGCGTGAATGCAGTGACATGCAATCTGAACTTTGCATGTTTTTCGAAGTTGTACAGACGTTGCAAATACACTTGCATTTTGCAACATTGCATTTTGTGTACATTTATCATATGATATGATGAATGAGGGCTAACATACAAAGTTAACGCAGTACATTGACTAAAGAATGTGTAGTATCTAAGATATTGGTCTACGAGTATCAACATCTTAGAAACTTTGCTTTTTCATCGTCATCGTTAACACTGATTTGAGCCATACTAATGTTTTTTTTTTTTTTTTTTTTATCTCGGAGTTATATAGATGTAGCTTCACCTCTTCAAGGTTGCACTGTCTAATGCAAACATTACAAGAACTATGTAACAAAGACAAAAGAGGGCTACTCAACCTATGGAGTGATCTTCAACAAACAAGAGAATCAAGGAAGTGGCTCCAGAAGGTTTTTAACGGTAGGGTCTGTAGGACGGGCTGTACATGCAGCTCTCTGCATATTTAACCAGATTCTCTGGTTGCGGGAGACGAGTTGCAAGGCCTGCAAAGCAACCAACAAGTGACACACGAATCAGAACTCCATGACATCACGAACAAGAGGGATAATTACATCACGATTCACAAGTATAATATACAGCCGTACACCAAGGAGAAACTCACCAAGTTCATATGCTTTGGCAGCTACTTTGGCAGCAATGTTTGCTGAGATTTTTCTGATGTCTTTAAATGGAGGGTACAACAGACCTTTAGCAAGGTGCTCCTCAGTTACCTGGGATGCCAAGGCTTCCGCTGCACACAAACAGATATGTCACATACTGACATTCACTACCTCAAGACTCGAGTACATCGAAACAATATTTTCTAAATGCCCGAAACAGTTAGATGAGTGGAATCGTTGGATGACCCTCCTTTCACTATTGACGTATTGTACTCCATCTACTCATTGTTGGGAATTTCTCTGTTTTGAAATTAATCGCAAAGAGCATCCAACACTCATGTTTTGTCCAGCTAGGACTCGTGTTGTTTTTACACGGAGCTCAAAGACAAACATGTCTACATCTCTTATACACTAGCACCCATACAAACATGGCAATATCACAACCAGCAAAGAACTATGACGTTAGGATCACGGGATGGAGGGGTTTCACCACTCACCAGTAAGTCAACACAAGTCTCCTAGCTACATCCTCTCTCCAAAGTACCCAAGCCAAAACAATATTCAAGGCAGGAGGGGGGTGGGGAGAGAGGGAATCATGCAACCAGATAAAAGGACATTTGAGTCAAAGTCAGTGGAAGATAGTCAGATGAACAGCTAGTACGTAAATACACTTACAGGCAGCTAAGAGCATGTCATCGTGAACACGGATTGCACCAGACATTATCAAGCCAAGGCCAAAGCCAGGGAAGATGTAAGCATTGTTTGACTGAGGCAAAAAACAAACATATCAGTTTTCTTCATTTCTACAGAATAAACTTCCAAACTTCGTAAGATCACCAGTAACTCAGTAAGGCAGTAAGCACCTGTCCAGGCGTAAAAGTCTTTCCTTTATACTCAACAGGATCAAATGGGCTTCCACTAGCAAAGGTTGCTCGGCCCTACAATGAGGGGCGAAATGTTTTAAGTGATTTATGTATAGCTAATGAAAGATTTAACATAACCTTACGCAGTCCTCCGTTATAATTTCAGATTTATTGACTACTAACCTTGCTCCATGTATAGGCTTCCTCAGCCGTGCACTCTGATTGTGAGGTTGGATTAGACAAGGCAAGAATTATAGGTTTCTGCATGACATAGTAATAGAAAAAGATTCAGCTTCTTCATCAAGGATTTCAGTGCACGGACAGTGAGAGAGATAACAAAAAAATTACCTCATTGATTATAGCCATGGCCTCGACCACTTCCTTTGTAAACGTTCTTCCGACCCCTGATGAGCCTATCAGAACTGTAGGCTTCAACGCCTACACAGAAGGGGGATAAAAGGGGTGAGTCACTCTATCAGACCTCCAGACCATATAGTTTCAAAGGGCTTGTGGTATTAGAAATTTACCATGACGGCATTAAGGAGTCCTTTAATAGGTTCATGCTCATGAGCCCAGGGTTTCTTGAAATGCTGTAGGGACTCTAAACGACTGCTGACTATCAGACCCTGTTGAATATTAACAGCAATATGTAAGAAGACAATAGAGAACAAATAAGCATTTCAGAAAAGGGTAAACCACAGTTTTCAAACCTTGGAGTCCACAAGCCAGATCTTCTTCCGAGCCTCCTCAAGAGGTGTATTTGTCTACATGAATAGATAGGCCTCATCAATTGTGGCATCCAAAAAACATTTATATTGATAAAAGAAACTATACTTGTGGCCCAACCTGCTTTGAAATTTCAAGAGCAATGAGCTCTGCAATACCAGTTCCAGCCTGCAACATCAGTAAGAGTCAGTCGGTAATCAAGAGATACACATACGTTCACTCTACCAGCTGAAACAAATTAACAAGACATTTCAAAGGAGGGAGCCAGGGTCTAAATTAGTAACTCCCCAGCTTTTCAAGCTACTCAGCGAGTAAGCTGAAGTAGGCACAAAGTACATATCTATTGATCAGGACGTTTACAAGCTTGAAATAAAAATTCTTATAACAGATATGTACCTCTCCAGCCCCAAGGAATAAGTAAGTATGATCGGCTAATGATTTCCCCAACAACTTCTGGGACGCGAGAAGTCCAGAAAGTACAACAGATGCTGTCCCCTGTAACAGCAGAACAAACTTTACAACTGTACTTGACTTGAACCCAAGTACCCAACGCAGACATGGAATAGGGACACAAGATATACCTGTATATCGTCATTGAAGACCAGATGTGTACTACCATATTTAGCAAGTAGGTCAAATGCATTATGGTTGGCAAAATCTTCAAACTGCATAAGTTCAATTCCAAAATAATGAGCGTCGCATACTCGCATATAGAAATTCAACCACCAAACTGATACGTGAAACAACAACAGGTGAACAATTGGACAAGAGTGAAAGAGAGCCGTAACATCACCTGAACGAGGACCTTTTCCCCATAAATTTGCTTTACTGCTGTCATAAATTCATCCATGAGTTCAGCATACTCCTGTGTTTGCCCAACTTTAACTGTTAGCTAATTGTCAAATTCAAATTTTGATTAGTTACAGTCAAAATGTAGCGAAGCACTACCTGCCCAGTTGCTCTCCTTTGTCGTAGCCCGATATAGAACTCATCCTTCAACAACTCCTCATTGTTTGTTCCAACATCAATAGTGACCGGCAAACACTGAAAGAACAAAACTTTTTAATTTTTTTTGTTTGCTATGTTAAGGAAACCAAAAGAAGTACGGAGTAAAAGTTAAACCAAATTTCTAACTTGACAAGACCAAATAGTTTCCCAAAATTGATGCCATTTCTAAGACTCCATTGTTTGGATATAGAGGGAGAACGGAGTAAAAAGGGAGCGAGAGATTGTAAGCAGAAAAGCACTTACAGCTGAGGGTCGAATGCCACCAAGAGCAGTATATAGAGCAAGCTTGCCAACTGGTATACCCATACCCTGAGGAAATGATCCATCATCACAATCAAGCCATTTATTTCATTTTGTAATCAGATAAACTTTGTTCATAGCAAGAGCTCAATTACGGCAGTTTACTCTAATTATCAAAACTCCAATGAGGCCCCACAATTTGATAAACAAATAGCTCACCTGAGAACCAAGATCTCCAAGGCCTAATATTCGTTCCCCGTCTGTGACAACAATCACTTGGATGTGCCTCTCAGGCCAGTTCCTTAACACTTCTAGAACTTTGCCTCTGTCAATGCACACACAAATAACCATCAGAATGCGGAACCAGAGCTTGTGTTGCACAATAGAATTCCTTTGTAATCAGATTACATACTTTTCTTTCAAACTGATAAAGAGACCCTGGGGTTGCCTAAAGATACACCCATATTTCTGGCAGGCCTCGCCAACTGTTGGGGTGTAGACCACTGGGAGTAGCTCTTCAACGTTGTCAATGAGAAGCCTGTAGAACAGTTTTTCGTTCCTCTCCTGCAAAAACCAGACCAGAAACACATGATTAAAATGGATCGGTCTTTTTCTCATCCTCTTCTTCCTATTTGCGGTAGCTAAAGTACAATTATTCCTCAAGATCAATTATATACCTGAAGATCCATCATTGCCATATACTTCTGCAGAGGAACTTGATATTGGCGGATATTGTGAATCATTTTCTTCACCTGGAGATCGACAGGCAGCAGCAACCCATTTAATACAAAGGAACAACATTAAAAGAAAAATGAATGTGTAAAATAAGCACAAGTATTTAAAACAATATCAGAAGATATCAAAACCTGAAGCGGCTGATTGACAACTGCTGGCGGGAGTAATCCCCGTAAGTAGTGTGCATCTCTTTCTTTCTCTGTGAAGGCAAGCCCTTTATTGTGGCGAGGATCCCGCAACAATGAATAACCACTAAGCAAAAAAGAGGGAAAAGGTCAAAGTCATTCCCGCTGCAAAACCAAAGTTCTCGAGACACATTTCAGAACTGACTGATACTATATTACAGAAAGTGCTTCCCAAGAAAATCTACGATGCACTATCTCTTTGCGTAGAATCAAGCCAGCATGGGATTATACGATATGTAAATGGAACATGATTGATCTAACAGCCAAGATATCACAGCCTCCGACATGACTAAATAATACCCCAATGCCTCAAAGGCTTATGCCTACGACGGGGTAAGCAGGGTTAAGATGGCTCATTACTCCGAATAGAATATAGCACTTAATTTATTTTCTTGGTTTAATCTGGGCGATAAAGGGCACTACATTAAGCCGACTTGAAGCTGGAACCGACATTCCCACCATATTCCCTTGTTTTTCGACACAGCATTTCACATTTTGTAATAATGAGACGGTCTCATCATAAAAGTTCCATACTTCCATAAACATTTTGTTTTTATTGAAGTTTGAAGTTGAAGTTCCACAAACAATTAAACATAAGTCAAGTCCAATTTCATGAGATTTTGTGCTCAAACTCCAGTCAATTTAATGAAACCTATGCCATGACTAAATTAATCAACCAGATTATGTCTACACTTCGCCAATAGACGATCTCGCAAATCACAATCCATCAAAATCAGTACTTCAATAAACCGGCTCCACCACACTCGAACCCGGACTAAACCCGTTTGCAAAAAAATAAATAAACAAAAGTTATGGATAATTAAAAGTTATGTATATATAAAGGATAATTTGTGAAACACTACCTAATAAAACGTATATTTTGCGAAACACTACCTTATAAATTTTGTTTTGTGAAACACTACCTTATATAACGTATTCTTTGTGAAACACTACCATAACTCAGATTCCGACGGGAAAAAGTCTCGTTTCAGACGTTGACCCACATGTGCACGTGATTCTTGGCCGTCTTTTCATTTCTTTTTATTTTCGCCCCTAATTATTATTTCCGATCCCTCTTTGTTTTCCCTCCAATTTTTGATTATTCTCTCTCTTTAATTACATGAAAAAAGTTTGAAATACCGTTTGATTGTAAAAACACATGACTTGAAAAGAAATAGCGGAAGACAAAATTGATAGAAAAGAGGTCAAAAGGTCATTAACAACCATTGATTGTACAATACATGACTTGACGGTTTGATAAAGTTTGAAATACGATTTCCAAAAATAAATGAACTAAATGCATAAAATCTTCTTAATTGTATTACAAAATGTTCTTGAAGAGGTAAAGTTGGTGAAGAAATGAAATAAAAAGGTGGTTCAATTATGAACACTAGTAAAGGAGTAGAACCGTGAAAAGGAGATATAAAGAAAGAAGAGAAAAAAAAAGGGGTGAGTTTACACCGAGGTAGAAATTAAAATGAAAAAAATTAAAAAAAAAAAAGCTGAGTCAACGTCGAAAACATGACTCTTTTTGGCGGAATCTGAGTTACGGGAGTGTTTTACTAAGAGTACGTTATATAAGGTAGTGTTTAACAAAGAATGCGTTATATAAGGTAGTGTTTCACAAAAAATAATTTATAAGGTAGTGTTTCGCAAAAGATACATTTTATTAGGTAGTGTTTTACAAATTACCCATATATAAATTAAAAGAACCAATCAAAAAAGTCCACAAAATCATCAAATGAAAATGAATTAAACTAAGCTCTTCCATCTTTTTCAAAAAAAAGTTAAATAAAAAAAAAGAAGCTTTCACATCAAGCTTCACAATAAACCGCGTCAATTATTATCATACAGCGGACTTACCAAAGACATCAAACAAAAATCATTTTCTTGACCAAAAAAACAAAATACAAATAATCCAAATCAAAATATCAAACAAAACATAGTAATCATCGATATTTCTTTCCTTATAATTATGATTTTATGACTTTACCTAGCAACAGACAAAGCCCAAGGTGTAACGAGCTGATCCTCCGTGGCAGAATCCTCACCGTACACATCTTCAACACCACCAGCAGTCACCGTCGATTTCTCACTCACCTCAATCACAGATGGAGCTCCTCCTTCCTTGGCTTCCTCCGTCAACACGACGCCGTTTCGATCAACTGATTGACCTTTTGATGGCCCCACCGCGACACGAACCACAGCCGGACCTCTCTTCTGCAAATGGGTCGGACCCAAATACCTCCCCGACACACTTGGTGTGTTGTTCTGCCCCCACCAAAACCATAAAACAGAGGAAAAATCAGACCCATATAATAAATCGATCAAATTCCACGAAATTAAAAAAATGGGCAGTCATAAAATTGAGATTAATTAAATGGGTATGTGTTAGATTACTAATTTACCACCAATTTCACCATAAAATGAACTAATTAAAACAGAGTAAAAAATCCGACCCATATACGAAATCGATGAAATTTGACAAAATTAAAAAGATGGGCAATAATAAAATTAAGATTAATGAAATGGGTAAGTGTTAGATTACCAAAATACTGGCTTTCTGTAATGACATCATGGTTGATCGACGAAGAAGAAATGAGGAGAGAGAGAGAGAATGAGGAATGAGAAGGAGAAACTTATAGAAGAAGACAAGTTTTGATTTGATTTTTTTGATTTGGGTTTGATTGATTTTTTCTAATCTGCCCTCTCAGACTTCTCACCCACCTGTGAGGTTAGCTCACAGATCTTCAGAAGTTGCAGGGAACGAGTGAGGAGAGAGGGAGAGAGAGAGAGAGAGGAAAACGTGTGCCGTTCGAGTGGTATAAATATATGGAGTTGGAAATGTAAATGAAATGACGAAAATGCCCTTGATGGGGTTTTTTAGTTTGTCTGTGTGTGTGGGGTCCGAAGATAGTGGAGTGGGGTTTAAGTATCACTTTCTGTCATTCTGTCTCAAAGAGAGAGAGAGAGAGAGAGAGAGAGGGAGGGAGGACGTGCGTTTGTGGTCTCTGATCTCTGGGTTGGGTATGGACGGTGGAGATGTTCTCTTGGGGGTTGTTGGGTTGGTAATGAACGGTTTGAATTTGTTGGCTTGATACGAACACGTGGAGTATTGTCTTTCATATTCTTTTTGGAAGAAAAGTGAGAAAAAAGATTGGAAAAGAAAAGGAGTAAAATGACTGGAGTATTTCTCCATTTAATTCAAGTTTAGTTCGTGTATAATGTGGTTGAGCTACTACTATTCTATTCGATTCTCGTCGCACTTAAATTTATAATAATTGAAATAGTGTTTTATAAGTTAGATTGCCCGTAACCGTGAATGTACGAAATATAAGGATACAATTCACCCGTGACTCCGGGAGGTACCTGACTCGTGGTGTTGATCTGATGGTTGTTTGGCTTTGTTGTAACCTTGTTGAACCTTTTATAAGCGATTAACATTCAAGTGTTCAGTCGCTATTCCTTTGTATCCTTAGTGGCCCTTTATATAGCTACATGAGTTGAGAACTTGGGACATCTTAAGCTAACCTAATAGATATATTTTCACCTTGAGTTGTAGTATCTCCCCAATTTTCTTGGAGGAGAAAACAAAATACTAGGATGTATTGCAAACATTACACTTGGCCCTATAATTCTATGGAGTTAATTAAATGTGCATGACACTAAATACTGATGTCGTTTATTAAAGTGAATAGCTATTAGCTTTGCCTCGTAGGTGACCCAAGCAAGGTTTGCTACCCACGACACTCTACATTAGCCAATAGGTTATCACTTGAGATTGCCATCCATAACCTTAAGTTTTCGTATACAAACCCACGACACGGTGGTGAGTAGGTGACCAGTGTGGATAACATTACTCTTCCTACTTGCAAGCAAAAGCGAGAGTGCGAGACCTTTGATGGCGACCTTACAACAATGAGCCACATAGAGCCAGCCCATAAAGCTATTGATAAGGAATGCACCCAAATTAGGACAAAAGAATCGATTCCAAATACTCGGTACTCCATTAGTAACCTTTTCCCGTGAGGAATTGGATGGGAGAATAAGTACTAGTTATTGGATACTGTATCAGTATGTCGGTATCCCTAGCATCCAAATCTTCACGTACTTTACTCTTCTTGGATGCTGAAAACAAAATTTTCAGCCTCATGATTATGCCAAAGTCACAATAACATCTCCCACACTGCCTTCTCTCAAACGCGTGTTTCTAGCTCTTGAGCGTTGCACTCTCTCGGCACCTAAGAGAGTGTAGCGTTAAAGACGACATAATTAGGGGCTTCCATTTTTATACGCAACGATCAACAATAGCCGAATTATGAGGTCATTAACAAGCTATGATCGATAATAGTCGAATTACCGGGTCATTAATAAACTACGATAGGCTATTGGTGACATACTGACATCATTGACATGTTAATGGTAAGAGAAAACGAGACTACAAGTTTATGAGAAATCAATGAGTTTACAATGCAGTGGGACTTCAGCCGAAAGATGCAGGAAAATTGGTTAGGTTAGCTGTGCTTCGAGTTAAGTGAAGACACGTCAACAAGGCGTGTAATTTGCTCTACCACATGAAAGATGAGACGCTGCAACTCGACACTGCCTTACAAAATGGAGTACTTTTCTTTCTCTTTTTCTCCGCCCTTTCCTTGTTTTTTCCTCTCCAATTATGGTCGGGTCCCAAATCCCCCAATTGCATATCGGGGACAAAATATCAAATCACATCTTATTTTTACTTCAGTCTTCTACTCTTCGGTAGAATACTGGTTCGAGATTAAAAGTCTGGGTTATTGGAAACCATACTCGAGCAATAAGCCGAAAGTCGAGCATTAAACAGTCGAGGGAACCCTCTCAAGAGACTTATCACCACAAAACTCGCCAGAATATTAAGATTGGCCTAATGGTTAGGATATCAACCTACATGTTGGTTAACCCGGATTTGAAGTCTCACTTAAGCTCCTAATGTACCAAAAATAAAACACTACAAATCCAATCAAATTCAGGAGTTAAAGTTGGCTAACAAAATGGGGTTCAGATTCCTACCTGAAAGGTGGTCGATAACTCGATATTGCTATGTGAGATTCACGTCAACAATTCACCAAATTGATTACCTTACAAGTCTTTTCAACCTTAAAAAAAAAAAAAAAAAAAAAAAAAAAAAAAAACTTGGGAAGGATTTGGTTAAAAGCATATGAACGAAAAATGTCTCTCAATCTCTCCCGCTCACTTTTCCTCCAACTCCTTTCCAGATCATGTTCTCTATTCCATTCCAGTATCTTCTCTACATTTCTCTAATTCTCTCCATTACCCTCCCGTTCCTTTAACTCTAATTTCGCTACCCAAACACCGCCTAACAGTGGGAGCCGATACCCAGTCTTGTTAGACCTCCTCCCTTCTCCTTGGCCTTCTACACTTCACACCGAGCTTCACAGTTGTCACAGTAGGGCAGGGGCCATTCATGATCTGCCCCCTGCTTGCAAAACCTAACCTGCCAAAGGGGGTTCTAAAAGGTTTAGCTGCATACCATGCGATGATAAGGACCACTCTCCCACTGCCACCAGCCCAAGAATTAGTGGAAGCTCATCCATGGGTCAATTCCAGCTGCACCTCCGAGTGGTCGAGTGCAAAGGCATTCAGGTCACCAGCAGAAAATAACAGGCACACTACCTGTCCTTAATATTACAACTTGACATGCATAATGTAGCGGCACCCAGGCATGGGGAGCCAAAGCATAGGAGCTGTACCAATCTAACTACGATAGGACACACAAAAAGCAGCACAGAGTTCATGAAGCATCAACCACAAATCATGGGCACCAATCTTCTACGAAAAGATTGCTAAAGTAGCATTACAAAATCATTTAAGACCACGCAATATTGAGAAATTACACTTCACATCACAAATTTGGACACCACTTAAGCTCTTGTCAAGAAATTATTACCAATTTATTATAAGGAGCCGCGAATAACTCTATGAGCTAAAGGAAAATCAGTAATGAGAACATAAACAAGAAATCTATTTCTGAAGACACAGCGCTTGCAAATGACAAACATTTCATGTAAATTTGCCGTCTATTGGATAATATGAACTACAACAGCTCTATCACATTCTCGAAAAAGATGACAAAAGAACAGGGAAGAGAAGACAGGTATACAAACAACGAAAAGTTAACGAGATGATATGCATCAAGAATCAACTGTAGTTACCATCTGCCACACTCCATCAACAGCCTCGTTCCACAGTGTCACACTGTTGCCACCATCTGCCACAGCCAAGATGTTCCCTGTTAGCGACCACGAGACTCTCCACACCGGGGACTTGAAATCATTTAAGATCTTGCCTTCCCACTGATCACCTTCCCTAGCAACAGTCCATATAATGACCTTCCCATCCTGTGAAGCACTTGCAATAGTGGATTTCGGCAGCCCCAAGTTTGGTGCCCAAGCAACATCCCTAACCCAATCAGTGTGCATTTGAAGAGCCGGGAAACAATCCATCTTCCACAGCCCATTATACAGCTTCCAAATCTTCACCGTATTATCACAACCACCGGAACACAGTTTCTGAACAGGATCATGCACACCTGATCCCACAAGAGCACCAGGAGCAGTGGAAGGCGCCCAGGAAACAGATGTCACTCCAACAGGGTGAGCTTGATCAATCTTTGTCGAATCCCATCCTCCATCCGACCTTGCAGTGTAAACCATAATATTCCCATCCGATGACCCAGTTGCCAGCCAAAGCCCAAGCTCATGAGGTGCCCAACAAATGGAATTAACCGACGATTTATGATCTTCAAACACATGAGCTAGTGACCACTCATTCTGATTCCCTTCCTTCCAAATCATAACCTTTCCATCATATGAGCAAGATGCTAGCATCGACCCAAACTTAGGGTTCGCCCACGCAACCTGCCAAACAGGACCCTGGTGGCCAGTCAAGGTAGCAAGATGCTGATGAGAATTGTTGCTCACACCGATTATCTTAATCGTATGGTCCGAGGACGCCGTAGCTATACGCTTCCCATAGTAATCCATCTGGAAATCATGGATTGTATCCTGGTGACCCGTTTCGATCTTTTGTACACCCATCTTCAACCTCAATACCCACTAATTCACCTAAATTTCTGCAAAATTTCTGGGATCATACATTCAATTTTCTAATACCCAATTCAATAACAAAAATCCCCAATTCAAAAACAAAAATCCCCAATTCAATTAAAACCCTAATTGCAATAATAATTCAATCGATTGTAAACATTACGAGACCTAATTTCGGTTCAAATCTAATCTAACTTGTGAATATACTTAAGAACCCTAATTAAAATTCAAATGCTAATCTATAATATCATAGAAAATATAATCAAAATTAAGCATAAATAACATTCAAACTTAGCGGAGATTAATACATCAATCAAACACTAAAAATCAGATTAATTAGATTGGGAAAATAGGAATTAAAATAATGCAGGAAAAATGAGAAGAAGGGTAAACCTGGAATTGGAGTTTTTGAATCGAAACGTCAATGGCGATTTTTCTGTCGCTGGAATTGTGATTTGCAACAATTTGACGCTGTCTGATAAAATCGTGTTCTACAGTCAACCGTCACCTGGATTACCTTTTTTACCCTTACTCTTTAAAAAAAAGAATTTACGTGTTACTTCTTTTATGACATACATCGTCCAATCAAAAAGTAACTACAAACTTGGAATATCACTACTTCACTTCTACGAGTAGCATTTTTTATTTTTTATTTTTTTTTATTCATGTTAGGATAGAACCGTAGAAGCACTTACGACTATACGAGTATAGTTTATATGATACGGAGTATATAACTATAGAACTATTTTTCCCGTATTGAACTTTTAATATTGATCTCTAAAAGTGTAGAAGTAATTGCAAGTACTTTGTTTTACTGTTACATACTCCAAAATATCAGATAAAAGCATGGACATGAGTACAATAAATCAAGAATTCCCAAGTACTTGTGCGACACATAGTTAAGTAGTGAACTGTGCTAAAAATATCTTGAAATTGAATTCATATGTGTATTAGTCACTACTGACTAGTGACTACTAGTATACACCGTATAGCTTTTAAAAACGACAATTTTGAATTATACATCATCGTTCTTTCCTAAATCTCAGACGCTCCAAAAATGTAAAAATGTATCGACTAATTACTAAATTAGATCCGCATACAATTTACAAATTAAAACCTGCATAACAAGCCTTTGTGTATGTTACTATGTACGAAGTCTACGAACTCTAGTTACAAGCCTTAGAAATAGGATTCTTAGTGAATTATCATCAGCTGCACCAGCAGTTGGTTGTAGTAAGGTCTACTTGACTATATCTCTGTTGGAAATTCAGCTTCCTATTGAAGATACAGCAAACAACAAGGCAAGCAAGACAGTAAAACCTCCAGCAACGCAACTGTCCACAAGAAGTTCAAATCTATGCTCATAGTCCTCAGTTCTGCAATGCGTAGCCGCGTACTGTTAGTTATCTAGAGAAACCTCGAAGTTCAGTAGATTGAAACCTCTATCAAGTACCAACTACTGTCTCGAGAAACCTCAAAATTTTGTAGCACTGCAATGCCTAATCGCGTACTGTTTATCTGGTGCCTGCAATGCCTAAGCGCGTACTATTAAGCATTTGAGCAAGTAATAACACTCAGAACGATGCCCAGTATGTTTGCATTCACTCCTTAAGAAATTTACTTCGTGCATAATGAAACGCAAAGGACAGTACAACAAGGTGAGATGAATGGAATTCAAACTAAGCTATATATTTGTTCCTCCGAATTTTTGATCAATCTATTTAATAGATAACAAAAACAGTTTTACATAAATCTTCTGTTGAAAAGAATGATTTATTTCAAGTTTAGTACTGTTATACTGTAGTGATATTGCTAAAACAGTACAGCTGAAAAAACTTTGAAAATGTCCCACATCGGCCAAACAAATAAAGAAACCGTTGTTTATAATGGCCAGGGAAAGTGCAATGGGTACGACCTTACTTGAACAGGATCTGTTCTATAGGATCGTACCTCTGTATCCTTGAGTTCTAAGGAGACAGGTTACCAAGTCTGGTTGATGAATCATGACCGTGTGATCAGAGCGTGATTAACGGCTCCCACGGGTTCTTGGACCGGTGGTGCTGTAGAGGATCGTTCCTCAGCTCATTCGTGAGCTCGGGGATGGTCACACGGTTGTCTGACAGACTCTTTTTTGGCCCAAATTCCGAGGGAACAACTCTTAATTGGAATCGATTACAACAATGTTTATGTTCGCATTTTATAGAGGATTTCAAACTATAAATTGTGTATAAATACTCTTTTGTGAGCCAAAAATGAACTTTCATTCGTCATGAAGTTGATCAATGATCATATACATCTTACATGATACACACTGAAAAACATTATACTATGGAGAACACATTACATTACTGGTTACGCTATATATATTTAGGCTTAGCTTATCTAGAAAGATTCTCATCTATACAATACAACATTTCTTTTTGATCTGGACGTTTTTCGTCAATATCTATCTACCTCATTTGGAAATTGAGTGTACGAATGCAGTAGCCGTACAAGAAAGCAAAGAAGACCGAGAAAGCGACTAGGACAACCGCAACTGGTGCCATAAAATCAGAATCATAGCCGAAATGATCTTTTATGTACCACTTAATTGTTGGCATATTTGTCATTCCTGGGACTTGAATCGTGTCTGTCACATCACCATACTGCGACACAATCAGCCCGTACACGGTCCAGGCAACGGGGCAAATCCAGTAGTACCATACCCACCACTTAGGTATTCTCTGATAACACAAAAACAACTTATCAGCATTTTGAGCATTCCTGCTAAATAATTGATCATGTCATATAGACTAATGTTTTGTGTTATGTGTGAACTGTTCACGTTGAAGATGTTGTAGGAGGACTTACCGGTCTAGGGATGAAAAACCCAGAAAAGAGATTGAAGAGAGCATAGAAGGCAGCTGCAAAGACTGATGCCACTTGGTGGTTTGGTGTGATGGAGACAGTCATCATGCCGTAGTAAGTCCAATATAGGAAGGAGAAAAATGTGATGTAGAAGAACCACAAGAATTTCACTGCAGTCCACTCGAAGCTGATCATAGCATACACTATCAACGAGTAGTATGCCGATTGCACGAATATGTAAGGTATCTCAACCACAACCTGAGACATCAGAATGATATTTGCATCAGATGAAACAGCACAATTCTGTTTTCAAGGTCAATCAATTTAGCAGCTTGTACTAAAAGATAGGCACCTGTGAGATGGCATAAGGCATGGCAGAGTACATTCCTGCAGCTTTTTCTCGATAAAACACCGTTCTCTCAACAGAAACAACAGGCTGAACAGTTCCACAGTTACAGATTCCAACGAACAAAACAGCAGCATACATTGCTCCAATGACTATTGTTAAACTATTGGCATTATCTCTGAAAAAAGAAAACATAAACGTGTCAGTATGACAGTATGACAGTATGAGTATCAGGCTAATCATACTTAAACTGCTAGAGTTCCTGAAAAAGAGAAAGACATACATTTTAGTTCCGACTTTCCAAAAGATTGCTCCGACCATAAGAGCAGCAGCTAAGGTGAAGAAGTATCTGGTGAGATTATAATCAGGACTTCTCCAATAAGTCCACCATTGCTTCCAAAGGCATGCTTTGAATTGACCCCATGATGATTGCGCAAACTGACTGGTAAAGTATAGATCTTTTGCACCTGGTGGCGGTATGCTTAGGTCCTTCACAAGTGCCTTGTTTCTTCTACTCAAAATATTGAATGATAAGTTTTGCATTAGTTTCATTGCTGTAGTGTTAAAAGAATTACTTGTACTAGAGAAGATTTCTTCAAAAAAAAATTTGAGATCAGAAGATTTTTAACTTACTGGTGAAGTGAAGAAGATTTATGGTACTCAGCAAAGTCCATGCCAAGCCTTACTTCCGCTGCTATGGAACTTACTTCCAGCATCCATGTTGCAGGGTTGTACTTCTCCGGTATCTTTGGAATTCCGGGAATAGCCTACATTTTATCCAAACAAGCTACGTTATACTTGAATGTCACACTAGGTATATGCATATTTAGCTTCTCTAGTAAAATTGCTTGTAGTGACTAGTGAGTGTCTTTGTGGAATGAACTCTTACCTCAAAATACTCAACAATTTTGTGGGAGTTTCGGCCTAATGGGCCGGAATAGATCACTTGGCCACCTCTTTTCATCAACAAAAGCTACAGAATACATGTACATATATCAGACATCAGAGAGATAAAAAAAATAAAAAGAAGAGCAATTTTTTTTTTTACCAAGAACATTGCCTTACCTCATCAAATGCTTCAAAAATATCGATACTAGGCTGATGAATTGTGCAAACAACAGTTCTTCCTGTGTCAACAGTGTTCCTCACGGTCCTCATAACAATGGCTGCGGCCCTAGCATCAAGACCGGAAGTAGGCTCATCCATGAAAATGATGGAGGGATTAGCAACAAGCTCCACTGCAATTGTCAGTCGCTTTCTTTGTTCTGTCGACAAGCCAGTTACACCAGGTAAACCGACTATAGCATCTTTAAGGCTCTCTAGCTCCACTAATTCCATCACCTCATCCACAAAAATCTGTCAAGATAAACAAGAGAAATAATCAGGCTTAGAATTTCTATCACATTGCATTTTTATATTCAGTGTATCATAGTTTTTATCAGGGATTCTTACAAGTTTTTGTTCCTTGGAGACTTCACTAGGAAGCCTAAGAAAAGCTGAGTAAATCAAAGACTCTCTGACAGTGACTTGAGGAGAATGGATATCAGTTTGCTCACAATAACCCGAGATTCTTGCAAAAGTTTCCTGTTTTTTAGGGTAACCAGAGATTCTGATATCGCCTTCTATGTAACCTCCGGTCTTTCTTCCAGCTAGAACATCCATCAGAGTTGTCTTTCCGGCACCACTGACACCCATCAAAGCTGTTAGTACTCCTGGTCTGAATGCACTAGTCACTTCGCGAAGCAATTGAAGCCTGTCTTCTTGCACTCCCTGTGCCTTCATTTCCTATTACACCAAAATATATCAAAAGGTCAGATAATCAGATACTAAAAACCTTGTTAATGTACATTTGACAGTAGCTTTTTACACAAGACTTACAGGAGGCATATCGACGAAGTAGTTGACACTGTCAAATGACATAGCCAGTGGAGTGAAAGGCAGCACCATGCCTCTCTTAGGAGACACACCATTGGCTGCTTCAAGAGATGAATCATCATTTCGGCTTAATCCATTAGGATCTGATCCACTCATTATCCTTTGGAGTGCCATTTCTCCTGTAAATGTTTTCAAATTTCAGCTGTAAGAAACTATTACAAACTTATGGATTACAATGGTATGAATCTAATATTATGTAGTTTAGGCCTTTACTTGTGTTGTTCCCATCGGAAGAGGATAGGGAACGAGGGAACGCTTTCTTAGGCCTTCTATGTGCTTGTTGATCCTCCATGTCATCTGCATCATCTTCAGGAACTATGGCTTGAGCTTTTCCGTAAGCTGGTACACAGGAAATGAGCAAAATTTACTTAGTACTAAGACAAAAATGGCCCTTAAGCCAACTGATTTCATCTTCTTCTGAAGACATTGCAAATAAATCCGTAAATAGGCTCCACTATTGAGGCATTGGGGTAATATTGTTGTAAAAAGACGATGAAAATCAAGATACTTACGACTAAGGTAGCTGAGCGAGATAGTGTAAAGCACATTGGTAACGATTATGAAGCCGACAAGAGAAGCTATTCCGATCCAGTACCAATAAGGGTGTGTGAAAACATTAAAATTCTGTAACACTGCTACCCCCAATGGAGTTTTTCCATCAGACCCCTGTAAAAAAAGATGACGTATACGTCATATCAGTCTTTTAGGCCATATAAAGCTGTGATTTACTTAGGTTAGCTTATTGGTGAAGATAAAGTGTAAGGAGTCATACCAGTTTGTTCATCCAACGGGGCGCATACATCTCATTCACTGCAAGGGCGTTGAATGCGTATGACAAAGGAGACACCCAGTATCCCCACTGTAACCAGTTTGGTATTAAGCCTGACCAGAGACAAAAGCAGAACAGACGTGTCAGATACTTGGTTTCGATTTCAGTAGAGGCAAAGACTCGCTATTCTTTGACATTGACGCATAATGGAATAAAGCAAAATGACTCCGATTCATGTTAAAGTAGTATATTTGTTGCATTTTCTGTGTTACTGTTACTGACCTTTAGGAAGGATGAAGCCTCCAAGCATGAACATAAGGAGAACACTTAGAGATCCACCAGTATTTGCAATGATCATAGTCCTACACAATCCGGCTGAAAGCCGAAAAACTCCTGCAGCCATTTGTTGGATAACAAACACCAGTAGAAGCTGCTTGAAAAACCTGAAATGTGACATCAAACATTCAGTGTCATGTGGTGGTACCAAGTCTCGAACACCCGACCTATAGTTGAAGGTAAAGCACCTTTCAACCAATAGGCCCGATGTGATTCAGTGTCATGTAAAGTAGTGTCTTTACACCTAATAATCATGTTTATTTCAATTCTTTACGTTTAGTTTAAATTTCTCTGACGTGTTTAAACCAAACGTAAAAAAATCAATGAGACAAGTCTCGGACATTTACCTGCTTGCCTCAGGTGCAAACCCAATGGAGTAGTAAGTCATACACGTCCAAACCAACGATTCAAATATCGAAATTGGTATGCCAAGCAAGAAAGTTGGCAAGCTAAAAGCCCAAGAAGGGTGAAAGAGAAGATCCCTATGCTTATAAAACACAGGAAGCCTTTGTATAGTCATGGCCAACTCGGCAAACCCATTAAACATGTTGGTAATAAGTGTGAAAATCAGAGCTCCCATGTAGACTGCACCATCAGCCTCATTCCTAGTATGCATTTTAGTCCTTATGAACACGGTCGATGTGATTATCGCCACGATCATGATCTGTACAGCCTTGAACACATACACAAAGGGGTTCCTCTTGATCAACAACCATTCCTTGTCAAATGATGCCTTAAGAAGCTCTTTGTATGGAACTGAGTATTTTTCATACACTAGAGCTGCTTTGTGTGATTGGGCTTTTTCGTATGGGATCGATAGTTCATTGTCTTGTCTAAGCCCAACATGGAATTTCTTGAATCGGGTCGCAAACTCTTGGACTGGGATGTATCTGTAAGGCCTACTTCTTTCGGCCCAATACTGTTCCTGTTCCTTTCTTGATGTCACCTGTGTACATGCATAATTGGAACCTTTATTAAAAGTTCTTATATGTGCTGACTAATGCAGAATAACGTTTTTATACCATGCGATAGCTAGACTGAAATGCTAGTACGATATGATATAAAATTACCTCTTGGAGGAAATCAGCGGTGCCCTTTCTTTCGGGGCACCGGAAGCCACAAGTTTCGAAGAACTCGACAACGTGTTCTCTAGGGCCTTGGTAGACAATCTGGCCCTCTGATACCAAAATAATGTCATCAAAGAGATCAAAGGTCTCAGGAGCAGGCTGAAGCAGAGACATTAGGATGGTTGCATCAGATAAATGGGCTATTTGTTGTAAACACTTTACTATTTGGAACGTCGTCGAGCTGTCCAGCCCAGTAGATATCTCGTCCATAAATAGTGTCTTTGTCGGCCCAACTATCATTTCACCTGCCATTTTTTCATTTCAGAACACAAATTTGGCATCATCACATATTCACAATGTACATCTTCGCAGAAATCGTACTCCCTCGAGTCCCTCAATCCCACTTCATACATTCCCAACGTCAAAATGTCTCGTTTTCTATGATAGAAGTAGTAGTATTTACTATTACAGAATTTTCAATCTTCATTTTACTTCTACCACATGTTGTAGTGTTCAAAATAACGTGTAAGTCATCGTGTATCCACATAGGCGAAGAGGCTAGTTTATTAGCGTAGGCTCGATCCATTAAAGGTCTAACATTGTATTTGATCAAATGAAGTCATACGTACTGATGTATATATATATATATATTTTTGAGGGTCTACTGACGTATATAATTGGTGGATCACACATTATTGAATTTGCAATGATAAATGCTTTTTACATTTTAAAAAAATTTCAATGGAATGCAACACATGTAACGCAAATTGTGACGTGCGTTTTAGTGGCCGGATAGTGTTCACTTTGAGAACTGAAATATAGTGGTTGAGAGTTCACTTTGAGAAGTTGATCAACAAACGCAATTCATCTACTCCTACTAAAACATGGACACTATTGAATCTAGTTTCATAGTCAAACTTTTATTGTTGGACATGACAAAGAGTCACCAACGTTTGAATTTATGATACTCCGTACTATGTAGACCTGTCAAAAACTGACCCGACCCGAAAAATCGCCCGGGACCCGACCCGGAAATAACCCGAAAAAACCCGTTTTTCTCAACCCGGACCCGAACATGACCCGAACCCGAAAACGACCCGAAAGTCTGGGTCATAACCCGACCCGGACCGGGTCAACCCGTTGGGTCAAAAGAATTGTGCAAAATATATATTATAATAATAAAAAATAAAAAAGAAATAGATAAATATTAATTAAATATTAATAATTGATTAATTTAATAAATATAAGATACAAATATAATTAAACTATTATTATTATATAATATAATACATAAAATGCTTGTAAAATAGTAATAAAATAATAATTTGATTATAATAATTACCGAGAAAAAAAGGCGCGAGCATATATTTTTGACCCGTTGGTCAACCCGTAACCCGACCCGAACCCGTATAAACCCGCGTATAGTCGACCCGTATTTACTTGACCCGTATTTAACCCGACCCGTATTTTACTGACCCGAACCCGAAACCCGCCCGCCCGACCCGTTTGACAGGTCTAGTACTATGAGATACCAAGAATTTTGTGCCTAGTGTTCCCATTCATTATACTTCCTCCATTTCATTTCATTGTTTACGTTGGGCCGCGTTTTATGAGGGGAACTCAGGCCCAACGTAAACAATTGAATGAAATGGAAGGATTATTAAGTATTTAAGTCTACACAGTACGTGTTTTTTATTTCACTACGTTTCCAGACGGAGTATAAATTAGTCAATTTATAATATGGGACGATACGGAAATCACTTCCATAAACTTCGGAAGCAAGTATTGAAGTGTTGTAAGTTTGTAACCTTCTAAGTTATCAGTTATCACTTAACTCTAAAACACGCATATAAAGAATGTACGTGGAGTACCTGTTGTAACTCGTTTCTTCTGACCGCCTGAAATACCGCGTACCATTTCATCCCCCACTAATGTGTCACGACAAATATCTAATCCAAGTATCTATAATATAAACATGAAAAGAAATGTTAGATAGGTTAATATTTTGAATATTCAACAACATTGGAAAAGTCTCTAATTACTTTGACATTATTTCAACGATTTTTTTTAACAGAATTATTTTCATTTGCATGAACAGAAAAAGGAGTTGCTCACCAACCCAAAGTGCAGAAATTGCACTACCACAAGAGACAACAACATATCTCAGAACAAGTCCAAAACCTTTTTTAACAAGTCCAAAATTTAGTAGGTAATGAAGAAATTTGTTTTGACATAAAGGTCAAAAGTTTGTTGAATATGTTTTGTGTGTAGTATTGATCTTGTCAACCTAATTACAAAGGGCTTTTAATTAACTAAACAATTAAAAATGGCAGCTCCAAATAAGGAAATTTATGCTTACTCGAAGTGTATAGTCCACAATGAGGTTGCTTTCAACTCCCTCCATTGCAGTTGCCTGTTAAGATGTATAATTATCATGAATAAGTAACAAGAATAACATTAAACAAATTATATACGGAGTATGTTTTTAAATTTTGTTCGGGTTTAGTAGTACCTTCATGAAAAGGTCAACTTCTGGGTCGGGTTTAAGACCATGCTCTTTTTCTCTCCTTGCTAGTTCAGCTAGAAGCTCTGAAAGAAGCACATTTGGTGGTCATACGGTTAGGTATATGCAAATTCATCTTTGGTCATCAAACCATCTTACGATAAAGTTAATTTTATGTATGACATGAGCACAAGTGCACACTTCCTACCACGTCTAAATTTATGCCATATGAATGGAAGGTAAAAAAACAAGTTACTTTAGTAAAAGTTTGTAATTTACCATAGCGAGTACCAACCCCTTGACACCTTGCTGAGAAATCTAGTGTTTCTTTAACAGTCATGGATCCAATATGAACATCATTTTGGCTAATGTATGCCGATGTCTTTTGTGGCACAAATTCGTCAAGCCTATGTCCATTGTAAGTCACTTCGCCCTTAACCTGTATGTGTGTCGAAAAATGACGTTAACTGTTAACTCTCGTGAAATTCCTAAGTCCTAACCCCTATGAAAGAATGACAATTGCTTTGAGAGTTTCATTAGGTACCTTAAGGGCTGGATCCAGCTTTCCAGCGAGGGCCAACAATAGAGTAGTTTTCCCTGAAGATGGTGGACCTAACAACAAGCACATCCTACAACAAACACAGGTTCAACTTCCACACTAATGAAACTCTAATTATGTGAATAATCACCAAAAAGTAGGGGAAATAAATTGGCTCTTTTGACTAATCGAATGGTAGATAACAAATCTTAATTTTGATTTATTGCGCATCTTTGACATAAGTCTAGACATAAGATTATCACTTATCAGTATGTTTGAAGTGAAACGTTGCAATCGTTATTACGTGTCTAAGAGAAATTAATTGTATTACAATGTTTGGATGAATTATTTATTGAGAACAATTCGCATTGGCCAACATTAACAAGTTTGTTAATTCCGAATTTCCGATTACTTTGGTTTACCTATTTTAATTTCATCAAAATCAGTACGTATACATAAATCATATACGGAGTACATATAATCTTTAGAAGTGAATTTGACGTCTCAAGATATGTACCTTGATGGTTTAACAATTCCAGAAATGTCTTTAATGATGGTGAGTTTTGTTCTCTGAGCTAATGTAATGCCCACTAAACTAAGGAGCGATTCCGCGATATTTCGAGCTGCATTTGGCAAAGTTGGAAGAGCTCTGTTTCCCACGTAACAATCTGCTTCGATTGTCAAATGTTCGAACCTCACTTGAACAGTTGGAAGTCGGATTCCCACCCTGAAATTACATTTAAATTAGCAAATTATTAAGCATCGCTGTTAAGCTAAATTGATTCTTTTAAAAGTTGCTTTTCTTAAAAGAACTACTCTGTATACGTGAACATTTAATAATACGCGTTTATAAAAGAAAAAACAATGCAATAACTTGTTTGTTTAGTTTAAGAGCTTGGCGAGCGTTAGCTTTAACGGTCTATATTACGTACCATACTCGGTTCAAATCAACACTAAATCGTATGGCACAAAATTGTTTTAATTCTATTAAATGGGATGCTAAAAATTAAAACTACAGTGGTAAAAATCTAAACGCAAAATGTTAAGGCAAGGAACCTTAGAAATCAACATGTGATATTGTGGTACTATACTAGATTGAGCAAGTAACAAAAGAAGACACAATCAAATTTGATACTCCGTATTTACTTTATCTAATGCATCAAATCATTGGTTTATGATTGAAATTTCAACTTGCTTTCATTTTTTCGAAAGTGGTAATATTAGTAAATTATCTTGAAAGGCAAAAACCAGTGAAAAGCAGAAAGCAACCTGATAGATACAACATGAAAGGCCAAATGACCAAATTGGTATAAAAAAACACAACTCTTTACCACATTGGTATAAAAAAATCCAAGAGGACAAATTGGTATAAAAAAAATGCAACGAAAGTCAAATAGGCCTAATTTTTCACCGAGTTGAAAAATCGACAAAAAAAATTATTTGCTTTATTCAAAAACTTGCAAAATAGTGATTTCCTACATTTTTGAAAAATATTTATACACTCAAAACTTATTTTCAAAAATTAGTAAAGGGATTATTTTACATATTTTTGAAAAAATTAAATACATTATTTGTCGATTTTTCCAACTCCGACATGGAATTAGGCCTATTTGACTCTCGTTGTATTTTTTTATACCAATTTGTCCTTTTAGATTTTTTTTATACCAATATGGTAAAAGAGTGTGTTTTTTTATACCAATTTGGCTATTTAGCCCAACATGAAATTATAAACAACATTTGTAGCACATTCCTACCAATTTTTCGCAAATTGGCATATAAAATAATTAATAAGAACAAAAGTACAAAACAATAGCAAAAAATTCTTCTATTGTCAATTCAACAACGACCAGTGTCACTATCTTTCAATCTAAATTTTCTGAAAAATAGATGTGAGTACGAAGAAAATTACATAAAGTGTGTTTATGTCATCTTTGTACAATTGTACTAGGAAGAAACCATATATGAGGCCTTCAATCATCAGTTCATCACTCGTAGCTTATCTAAGACTTTTGTCAAACAAAATTATTAGCGACTCCAAAAAACTTTAGAACGCCGTGAAGACTTTAAGACACTTAATATACACGGAACTTCCTTCACCGATCTTCCTTTAAAGACGATGAAGTAGTTGATATAACTAAAAAGGGAATTACATACATAACACAGTGTATTGTAGTAGTCGCTAAAATGGGAAATTTCTAACGTTGTTAGGATACATTAGACGCGAACTCATAAACAAGTAGTATTTTACAACCAACGAGTTAGATACGTTTGTTCAAATTATGTGAGGTCCAATTTAGACAGAAGGAATGAATGACAGCAACGGACACCAAAGCTTAAACCACGTAAAAATACTAGTGAAAACGAACCAAAAGAAGAAAACTTACTTATCAATTCTGTCTCTAAGTTTCCTGAGGAATTTTTCATTATCTTCTTCAGCAACTTTGAAAAGCCTATCAATGAACTCAATTCTGTCGTTCATATCAAGCTTTCTAACGTCAACTTCTTTATGAGAATCATAATTATTATTATTATTCCCATTTTGGCTATTTGCATAAGATTTTAGTATACTTGTTCTTAGCCTATTGTACGTAGGCAATTTTTCTAAGGCAGCCCATCTAAGAGCTTCCTCATCATCTTCATGAGCACGATTGCTTCGCCTCGTTTGGCTTCCAAACACGTCCTCGACTCCCCACCCTGACCTGCTCAGGTTCCTGCTCAAGTTCCTCCCCCAACCGCGGTCTTTAGCGTCCATTTCGGCTTTGTTTTTGTTTGTTCTCTCGAACTAGGGCCGAATTATGGTTATAGTAATTTTGTTGTGGGCATAAATGTTTAGGTATGTTTTGATGCAGGGGAAAAAACAGGGGTGTTTTATAGAAGAGGAAGTGGTAAGTGTTGGTATGTAACTTTGTCGCGGGGTTTAGTTTTTAAGTGTTGTGGAAATTTGAAGAGGGTATTTATATCTGAGTTTAGGAGTGGGAGTTGGTGGTGAATAGGTGATCAAGTAGAGTTGTTGGGATTATTGGATGACTTGGTCATTTTTTTTTTTTGGTGGTAATTGGTAAAGGGGTAAAAAGGAGTAATCATTAACAAAATATTTTATGGTAAGTAGAACTTGCAAATAGCTACAAAATTTGACATATCATATGTTTTTTTTAAAGGACATTTTATATGTTTTGATGGGAAATAATAAGATTCATTGAGCAGTTACAACTTGCAAAGATTAATGTGAAATTTTCAGATCAATCAATATTATGATAGTTTAAGGTAAGACAAGTTCGGTATTTTTGTTTAAAGGTAAGGGAATCTAGGTTGATTCTCGAATATAAGACCAACCTAATTCATCTTTTTGGATGAGAGAAGAAAGAGAGCTCAAACGATTGGGTAAGAGAAGGCATGAATGCCACAAGTTGGTCATAAAGTCTGTGACTTTATTGGCATCACGGAAGTAGTGAGAGATATCTACTTTGTGAAAAAATGACAATTCCACTAATACATTTGCGATGAGGTTGTAAATCTCCCATGGAACCTTCGGACTATGACGAATAGAGTTGATCACACAAAGATTATCTCCCTCAAATATGGAGTATTGTTTATGAAGTGACTCATTTTACATCGTTTATGAGATCGAGTCTCCCATGGTTCCTCAACATGAAACAATAAAAAGTTAGCTACATTTTATGAGTTGATCCCTTCAAAAAATTTAAATTGGGCGGTTTAAAGATGCGAGAAAATGATCACTAAAACCCTGTTTGATAGGCCTACAATTTTATGATCCGATCTAATCTGTACCATCTGATATGATTTGATCTAAATTTGTTGAAAATTTACACAAATCAATAACAAAAAATAGACTAAATGCATTAATTATTGTTTGGATAATTTTTATCGACTTTTATTGATTTGAATGAATTTCGATCTAATTTATTTGATTTGAATAAATTTGATGTAAATTAAATTCAATGTTTTTTAAATTGAATCAAACAGAGCCGAAAAGTTAGTAATGATCCTTGACTCACTATGCATAATGCATGTTCTCATCATAATTAAGTGTGATAGTCTTACTACTTGTGAGTTGTGACACCCAATAAAAAGTTCCTTATTTAGGTGTTGTGACTAACAATATTATTGTTACACATTTACCTAGTACAATTTTACATCAATTGAAATTAGGTCAATTGCCCGCCTATATATCATCTGAATTTGATCACACATTTACGAACGACGAGAAAACGTGACATTGTTGAGCATTTGTCACTTATCACATGTTCTTCAACAATTAAACGTGATTTAGACACCAAACTATCTTATTAGTTGTACGAATGTGATATGAAATGGAACTCATGAACATCTGTTTCATGTGTCAGCAAGAAATGGAGACTCATGAACATCTGTTTTTTGGGTGTTTGTACAGCAGGAAATGTCTAACACTCCTGTGTTCCAGGCTGGGGTTGAGCATTCCGGTAGGCAACACTATTGAATGGTGTGTCAAGAAGAGATTCAAGACTAAGATTAGAGGCCTCACAATAGGAGCCCTGGTATGTTGCTTAATTGATAGAATCTGGCTTGCTCGGAACACATGTAGACTTGAGAACTTAGTACAACTGCCGGAGAATTTAGGTCGGATTGTAATAGGGGATGTTAAATTAAGATTGAGAAAAATGATCCAAGGCATTAGTATTGAAGATAGGAAGTGGCTAGAAGATGGTTACATGTTGTAAATGCTTTGGTCTTATTCGTTCTTAGATTTTAGGGGTTATGCCCCAAAATCGGTGTAATTTTTTGATGATGGTAATATAATTCTTACATTTCAGCAAAAAAAAAAAAAGAAAAAAAAAAGAATGTGATATGAGCTGCATTTGCAAATCACTCAATATCGCCTTAATTATTATCATGATCAAAATTCTACTCATCCTAAACACTTTTAGTTAAATAATCTGTTGCAAGAGAAATGTTTTTTTTTCAAAATAAGTGTTTATTTAATATTGTAACCTGTAAACAAGTTCAGAGTTGTCACAAAACCTGTATTACCCCACATTTCAGAGGAAGTCTTTAAGAGATTAAGGGGCTCATATGAGTGCTTAAAGGGATTGATAGTGCTACTCATACCAACAAAGTCGACTTTCTTTTTAGGAATCTCATCTGATAAGAACTCCACAGTTAAGCGTGCTTGACTGGGAGCAAATTCAGGATGGGTGACCTCCTGGGAAGTTTCCCAGGGTGCGCATGAGTGAGGTCAAAATGCGCCGAAAGGACCCGTGTTGGTCTGTGAGATCAGCCCACAGCCTGGTGAGCTGCCATAGGTGACTACTTCCGGCTCAGTCGATGAGCCGGGGTGTTACAAAACCAAAGGAGTTGCAAAATTCCTATATGTTCTTTAGGAATTCGTTTTTTAGGTAATCAGGATTGTCATCCCATATTAGATTTAATTAATTAGTTCATTCGGCGAATTCAATTTGGATCGGATTGAATTGTACTATACTTTTAATAGTTTTTTGATTCCCTGTCACAATAACATCATATATATTGTCCAGTTTTTTTTATGATCGATAGGTAACATAATGCTTCGCAGATGAGCGAAAAGTACTTGACTAGATTTATTCCTTTCATGGTATCCGATCTCCTATTTCCATCGATTCCAATTTTGATCCGTTATGCACCGATGCCGCAAGCTGCAAGCACACTAATACTCAAGAGAGGAAGTTAGGCCTATCTTATTTGTGAACTGATAATTAATCCATCATCTTTGTTTAGTAACCTTAGGTATTTGGGAGGTTGAGACGGTTTATATATGTCTTGTGCGTGACTTGTTTAAGCCCTTAAAAGAGATTAGAGGCCGGTTCAAAGTTATAGTATCCTCATATAGTCAATTAAATAAGATAAAAATGGTTCCTAAATATTTGTAGTGTATGGAGTTCTCCTACCGCTATGTGTTAAGTACCAAACTACAAAAAATCAAGTGTTTGCAAAATTGTCATGTTTTGAAATTTGCTGAATGTGACACTTTTTATTGTTCAGTCTATGGTATTATTCGTCACAATAAATTTGAACAAGAAGTTGCACATGTCTATATTCATTAGTTATAGGTTATGTATAAAACTATTATACTCTGCGGAACTTTTGCTTAGCTTGCTCAATAATGAGGACAAAAAATAATCATACTTGACCATACAATAAGTTGACATGATTTCCATGTTATATAATTGCCTTGAATTTGTTTAGATTGAAAGAAAATACTATAATTTGTTGAATGGGGGCAATCGAATGCCTGTACGTATATAGTATGTGACTACTGTACTGTATGTGCGTGTTTAATGCAGTACTATTACTACTACTGTATATGTACACCAATAGCTAGTAGTGCAACCATTTTATTATTAGGTTTTCATGGAAATCTATCAAATGAGAAGTATTAATTTCGTGAGAAATGAGAAGTGATCTCACCCCTCCATCCAATCTTGATCCAATGGTCTAGATTAAAAAAAAAATAATAATTACAGAAAAAGAAAAATAAAAAATACCCCCACCCCCAATTCTTCACATTTTCTCTCTCCTCCACTTCCCTCTTTTCACCACCCTATGCCCCTACCCCTGTCCCACCACACCGTCGCCGGCGGCGTGCACGAGAAGCCACCAACGCCACCTCCGACACCACCGCAAGACCCCCAGGCTTCGGCGAGCCTTCGGCGAGCCTTCGGCGAAGACCACGGGCTTCATCGCCCTTTAAACCACCGCGAAACACGTCTTCTCCTTCCTCACGGGCTGTCGCCGACCACCACGGTCACCGGCCCCGACACAGCCACCGTGATCGGCGAGATACCCCGACGACCTCCTCGCCGTCGCCACACGCTGTCGCCCCTTCCTTCTCCCCCGTTTTCTCCTTTTTCCACTTCGAAAATTGGGGGAGGGCGGCGAACGTTGGGGGAGGGGCGGTGGACGTCAGGGGAGGGGCGGCGGACGTAAATGGAGGGGAGGCGAACCTCTGGGAGGGGTGGTGGATCATCGGGGAGGGCGGAATTCGTGGTTGTTAGAGAGGACTTTGAGGAGAGAGAATTGGTCGATTAGGGATGTGTAGTGGTCGGCGGGGGGAGGGACCACCACCGGTGCACTGGCGTCAGGACGGCGGTCATGGTGGTGGCTTCCGGCTGGATCGTGGTGGTGGTCGGTGCGGGTGGCTGGCGGTTGGACGGAGGTGCAGGGTGGTGGTGGTGGGTGGTTATGGGAGGAGAGAGAAAAAAAAATGTGGGTTCATTTTTCAATTTTTTTTTTTTTTTTTTTTTTTTTTTTTTTTTAGTGGAGTTAAGTTGGAGTTACGTGTTTTAATTGGTGGAGTTAAGTTGAAGTTAGTGGAGTTGCGTGATTTGGTTAGTGGAGTTAATTTGGAGTTAGTGGAGTTACGTGATTTGATTAGTGGAGTTAAGTTGGAGTTATGTGTTTTAGTTTGTAAAGTTAAGTTGGAGTTACGTGTTTTAGTTGGTGGAGTTAAGTTGGAGTTACGTGTTTTGGTAAGTAGAGTTAAATTGGAGTTACGTGTTTTACTTGGTGGAGTTATAAATTGGAGTTACGTGTTTGAGTTGGTGGAGTTAAGTTGGTATAGTTAAGTTAGAGTTACGTGTTTTAGTTAGTAGAGTTATGTTGGAGTTATATGATTTAGGTTGTGGAGTTATTAGAATAACGTGTAATTTTATTAAATTAAATTGAGTTGGAGTTACGTGTTTTTGTGAATGGAGTTACGTTAGAGTTAATAAATTTTCGTTGAATTTGATGGAGTTACTAATAATATTGGAGTTAAACAATTTACTTTATACAGTTAGCTCATTGGAGTTAGGCTTAGTTAATAGAGTTAAGTGATTGGAGTTAAGAGTTTTAGTTACTGGAGTTACGCAAAATCAATGGCTGAGATTACTTCTCATTTCTCACCAAATTATCACTTCTCACTGAATGTGAACCCAGGTTTTCATTTCCTTATACTATATATATAGTTATATACGACTAATATGGAGGAGGTACATTATCGTCATATGGGTATGATAAAATATGGGTATGATAAAATGATAAATAAACAGAGTACAAAATGACATATTAATTATTTTGGCAACGGTTAAACAAGTTTTATTCTTTTATGTGGATTATAGAGCTTTTTAAACTACGACCTAAGCAATGTACTCTGTATTAGTCGAGTTCTAGTGACCGTCTGACCACTCAAATTTTATTTTTTAATTTATTGAGAGGAGACCAATAACAATTTTAATTATTTTCTTTTGTGCTAATTAGCTTGGAAACAATTGATGGGTGACCCAATAATAATTTGGTCAAACATGTACCACTTAAGCAAGTGTCCGGCCAAGAAGCTGCTTCGTTTAATCGTTTAGGTCTCTTTGTCTCCTTTCTGCTGTAACATTTCCCTTTCATTTCTACAAAAATCTAATTCTCATAATTAGCTTTTTTTTCCCTGTATAAATCATTCATTTTTACAAGTATCGATATGATCATTATATTTTAAATTTAAAGTTGTCTTTGATCAATATTTTCACGATTTATTACAGGTTTTTTTTTCTCATACAGTACTAAAGGATTGTAACTTATAACTAAAATCAAACCCTACCTCATCAACATATAAGTATAATTCATATAGTAATCTATAAAAATTACTTCCCGAATCGTAATTTAAGGAACAAGTACTTCCCGAATTGAAATTTAAGGAACAAAATATACGATATAAATAGTTTCATAATTGACTTATACATACTCTATGTGAGATAACTCATTGTATGCCACAAACGACTTACAAATAAGGCTCTACTAGTGGATTTCATTGTCCATGCATGAGCATCAAAATCCAAGCTAATAATTGATAGAAGGCCGTGGCAAAAATGGTTCAGGTGCGAAGTGCCAATTTTATCTTAGGAACGTATGTACAATGTACTCCAGTACTCTAGTCGAGTAGTCGATCTCTGAGATTTAGTAGTCAACGTGGTTGTTACCTAGGTAGCACCGATACGGACTCGGACACGGACACGGACACCGATATGGATACGTGACACGGCACTTTGAAAGATAGCGGACACGGACACGGCAAAAAACAAAAACTAATAAGTATTTTGAATGCATATTTTTTCAATTACGCGTACTGTTCGTGGGTAGGTAGAGGTAGGGCTAGTGCGGCCAGGTGCAAGTTGGGCTGTAGCGATGGGGCCGCTAGTAGACGTCGGTCGGAGGAGGTGTGCTCAGGCGGCGCCGGTCGAAAGTGGAAGAGTCGGCCGAAGCAAGAAGATGGGAAGCAGAAAGAGATAGAGAGGTTTGACATGTAGTTGAGCTACCTGTTAGTGTAATTAGAATAGGAGAGAGAAAAAATAGTTTTTTTAAAAAAAACTTGTCAAAACGACGTAGTTTTGTGTCGTGTCGGGTGTCTGGTCGGTGTCCGGTTCGTGTCCAATTAAAAAAAACCGTGTCTGTGTCCTAAAATTAAATAAAAAAACCGGACACGGTTTTAGGGCGTGTCCGACACGTGTCGTAGCGTGTCCGACGCGTGTCGATGTCCGACACGGTGTCGGACACAGACACGGCACTGGACAGGCGTGTCCGTGCTACCTAGGTTGTTACATTTCCTTTTCCTGCATGTGCATAGAATCATCATTACGTACCTTCATTTCATAATTCATATATCAATATATGTCATCTTTGCACAGGAAAAATTTGTCATCAATAAAAATAGACTTCTGAGTTTAAATAAATTACTGATTCATTTTTATCTTATTTAATTATTGACTCTATGATTGATCGAATTTAGGAACGAGTTAGTGTCTTTATTTTGAGTTTCATTCCCTCGTAGATTTCGAGTGAGTGTAGTTGATCGGGATACCTTCATAACTTCGCTTTTTTAATTTGATTTCAGATTGTATTACCCCATAGTTTTTCAGTGATTAACTACGATTTTACAAACCTAAATCAGAGGAGTGTAAATAATATATGAAGTCTATTATATTTTCCTCGATTTAATTATAACTTTTTTCTTTTTTGAATAACTCGCAATTCGCGTCGCAAACGAGGTGGCCGGCTCCTCTAATTATTCTTAGGATTGATCCCATGTAAGCAACATTAAAGTCGGCTGTTTGGTGTACTTTAGGCACTTTTTCATTCTTCAGGTTCGAAACGCATGAAAATTTGAGTAAAAAAGCTGACTTAGCTGACCTTAACTTCGTGTATGTGATCATTTCTGTTGGGATTAAAGTCCATCCCAAGTACATTGTTCACATTGGAACTTAATGTGAATGGAATGTTAATACATTCTTAATGTAGAGTTTAAGAATGGTACGTTTGCAATGCATGTATGTGCAAGGTGTTACACCTTGATTTCAATGCACTTAATTAAGCATTGTTCAATGCATATGCAAAGGAGTTTTGCTATATAAAGGATGGTGTTTCCTTTGGCAAAACACACACTCACACTCACACACATACACAAAGATAATTGTGGGAGTGGCATCACAAGAGGGAAAAATACTAGGAGCGTTAAACACATTTAGTGTGGGACAATTTTGGAGGGTTAAACAGTTGACTCCAAAATTGGGACAATCTTAGAGGGTTTAATAGTTGACTCTAATATTGGCTAGTATTTATCTTGTGAGGGTTCTAAATTGGTGTGTAACTTAGGACGGCAGTCTTTGTACTGGCACTATTTTATAGTGGAATTTCAGTCGTTTGACTGGTGGGTTTACCTCCGAATTTGGAGGGTTTTCCCTGGGTTAAGTCCCTAAATATCTTGTCTCATCGTGTTATTGCTTGCGGCTATTTACTTTTACGGTTACTTGTCGATTGGTGCTTCCGTTGCGCGGGGAAATTGGCGTTAATTTCCCAACAGTGGTATCAGAGCCACTTGGTGGCTCAACCTGGTGTCGTGGTTTTTTTTATCGACAAGGTGTCAAGATGGGGTCCCAGTTCGTGGTACCGAAGTTTGACGGTAAAAGTAGCTTCACTCTTTGGCAAAGAAGAATGAAGGATCTCCTGGTGCATTTGGGCTTGGCTAAAGCCTTAAAAGGAGCGGAGGGCAAGCCGGAATCGATGAGTGCGACGGATTGGGAGGATTTGTGTACTAAGTGTGCTAGTACCATCCGACTATGTGTCGCGGATAATGTCATCAATTGTGTTGTTGATGAGGACTCTCCATCGGCGATATGGGAAAGTTTGGAAAAGCTGTACATGGCGAAAAGCTTGACAAACAAGTTGTTGTTAAAACGACGGTTATATCGGTTACAGATGGATGAGGATGAAAACCTCATTGGACATATGAATGTGTTCAATGGACTGCTAGACGAGTTGAAGAAAATCAAGGTTACAATTGAGGACGAAGATCAGGCGTTACTTCTCCTCAATTCTCTCCCGGACACATATGAGACTTATGTGGATACAATCCTGTGCGACAAGGATACAATTACCTTGGAGCAAGCACAGTCAGCTTTATTGTCCTTTGATGCGAGGAAAAGGACAAGGCTGGAGTACGAAGCGACGACGCGGGAATTGCGGCTGTTGCTCGGAGTGGGAGAGGTCGATCGTTTAACAGGGCGGATGGGTCGAAGCATGGCAGGTCTCGATCCAGGTTCACTTCCGGTGATGTGAAGTGTTACAAGTGTGGTAACCTTGGGCATGTTAGGCGGAATTGTCCTGACACGCGGGAAAAAGGTGATACCAACTTGGTTCAAGGTGGAGAGAAGAGTGAAAATTCTCTCGGCTATGATAGTGATGTCTTTGCGGTCACTATTGTAGGTAACGATACAATTTCCAAGGAACAATGGGTTTTAGATTCTGGTTGTGTTAATCATGTTTGCTCCCGGAAAGAAAGTTTTGTGGAGCTCCACGAAGATATGACGCGTAAGTTGAGTTTGACGGATAATTCAACTGTTAATGTCATGGGCGTTGGAGTGGTAAAAATCAAAACTGGTGGGGGAGTGGTGCATACTTTGGACAAGGTAGCATATGTTTCAAAGTTGCGGAAGAATCTAATCTCACTTAGTCGGTTGGACTCCGAGGGTTATGGGTTTAAGGCTCATGGGGGAGTTGTTAAGGTGACTAAGGGTAGCATGGTCCTCATGAAGGGGAAGTTGTATCGTGGGTTATATCGTCTGGACGCTCATAGCGTGAAGACCTCAAGGAACTGGAAACAAGGAATGAAGACGTCGACGTGTTTCGTTCGCGGGGGAGGCGACGAAGGTGAATAGTTTCCAGGCTGCAGACGGACGCAAAGTGAAAGTTCCTGCCGGTGATAAGATGGAAGGGTGGAGGTCCCTTTCCAGAGTCAAGTGACGCGGTTGACTCGGCTGCAGCTGTACACGGTTCATTGGTCGTGGTATTGAGTTAGGGTGAGGACCGGATACTAACTCGGGTGTACAGCTGGAATTTCGAAAGGCCAATGGTTGTTCCTCGGTGTCTCTTCCTTGGGACGGAGGGGGAGATTGTTGGGATTAAAATCCATCCCAAGTACATTGTTCACATTGGAACTTAATGTGAATGGAATGTTAATACATTCTTAATGTAGAGTTTAAGAATGGTACGTTTGCAATGCATGTATGTGCAAGGTGTTACACCTTGATTTCAATGCACTTAATTGAGCATTGTTCAACGCATATGCAAAGGAGTTTTGCTATATAAAGGATGATGTTTCCTTTGGCAAAACACACACTCACACTCACACACATACACAAAGATAATTGTGGGAGTGGCATCACAAGAGGGAAAAATACTAGGAGCGTTAAACACATTTAGTGTGGGACAATTTTGGAGGGTTAAACAGTTGACTCCAAAATTGGGACAATCTTAGAGGGTTTAATAGTTGACTCTAATATTGGCTAGTATTTATCTTGTGAGGGTTCTAAGTTGGTGTGTAACTTAGGACGGCAGTCTTTGTACTGGCACTATTTTATAGTGGAATTTCAGTCGTTTGACTGATGGGTTTACCTCCGAATTTGGAGGGTTTTCCCTGGGTTAAGTCCCTAAATATCTTGTCTCATCGTGTTATTGCTTGCGGCTATTTACTTTTACGGTTATTTGTCGATTGGTGCTTCCGTTGCGCGGGAAATTGGCGTTAATTTCCCAACAATTTCAATAAAATCTTTTGAGTTCAGTCATTCTGTTGTGTTGATTTTTTTTTTTTTGGGGTACAAAGACGAAAAATTACAACTAGCTAGCTATTACATACTCATCCGGAGGCAAAATAATAAAGTCATCATCAAAGAAAGCAGAGGTGCCAGGGATGTCGTCGCCAATCCCCACTTCAACATGATTAAAATCATCAAACGTCTCCAAGATAATCTGCGGACAAATCGCTCTCACTTCCTTTGCCAAAAATCCGCCACCTTGTTGTGCGTCCGGTTGACAACCTCTACACTCGCATGGAGTGCCACCCCTAACTCTCTGCATTTCAAGTAAACATTAGCTAATCTATCTGTAGGGTTTTTGCTATCAGCCATCCCATGAACTACGAATTCTGTTGTGTTGATAACTTCCATGTTTCCACATACTATTGTCAAAATTATGTCGGACTTCGTAAACTTCCCCTGAGGAATACTTCAGATGACATTCATTCAATATTCACTCGGAAATTCCCTACAACAACTATTATTACGTAATGACAATGACATCGGATTATGTCGATGAATGCATATAAGTTATTATTACGTGCAATTATTCTAGAGGAAGCTGATGACATACTCATTAGAACAAAACTGCCTCATCCACTATACAATCTTTCGTCTCATAATGCATGCATATGAATATATTGTAACAAGATAAAAGACAATATGTCATTTTTGTTAGACATGACATGGTACAATCTACTTCCTATAGCCTAACGAACAAAAATGTGTATATTTATTAGCAACTCAACTGATGGAATGATTGAGAAATACTACGTATGATCTGAGTTTAAAACTTGTTTCATAAATTACGTAATTACTACCGTTTTGCATTGGCTCTGAGTGTACGCAAATTTCCTTACCAAATAGGCAAAAACCACATACAACAAACAGCTCTTCAAGATCCAATATCACAACGACAACATTCCAATGTTGTGGGACATTAAACCTTTGGCCAAGTCAAAGAACATATAAAAGCAGTTGTAGTAGTCTAGTAGAGTAATGTAAATTGTCCACTAACCACAGTAAATGTATATTATTACTACTATCATTCACTTACCTAATAGCAGGTGTGAATCCTGAATTGTCGTGAATCAAACTTGACGGCCATAAATCAAAAACTTAAAATAATCGGTTAATTATTTTGCGATTTATTGTATGGCCTTGCGGCTAGTAAAAGAGTAGTTAAAGACTAAGTACATCGATGGAGTACTACCTCTCAACTTTCATAAAACATACTTTGACAGAATCATGGAAAAAGAGTGAGAAAATTTAACGTTAAAAGATGTTCCTTTTATATATTATTAGTCTCCAACTAAATTAGCTTTACTAACAAAATTGTTGGTTGTTCGATTAAAATTAGCTCAAATTTGGAACAATAATTTTAGACCTGCTGTTTAATTTTGGTGCGAATCAAATAATTTTACCTAATTGTTGTAGGGCTTTGTCAAGGCATTTTAGTATCTTTCAAAACAAATATCTCCATTATAAGGATATGATACAATGAATTTGTTTTGACAATAGTATTTACTTTCTTGGCAAAATTATCGCCCTTATTGTATACGGAGTATGTTCGTAGCATAGGTACTTTCGAGACAACTGCTTGAATAACGATAACGATAACAATTCCACCAATGAATAGAGATAGCGTCATCAGATGATACTGATTTTAGTACGAGTTTAATATGATAATAATCTCTCATTTTAGTAGCGTCAAATTGAAATTATACTAGAGATACCCCTCTATGTTTCCCTTCATATTTGATCCAATCATTACTAGCCAAAATCATCAAACAAAGCTCATGTCAATTTCCACTTACATTCATTTAGTTTCTAAGATTTGGACCTTACTGATACCACTTTTGACCAGTGTTGTATGTGTTCACATATTTCATTGTCACTAATCACTCATTACTATACTACTCCGACTCCGTGGACCGTAAGACCGTAACAGTGGTTATGTACTACCTTTTTGTAACTTCGCTCTGAATTTTTGGTTGGTGATTTGAAGACTAAATAGGGTTTGGTTAATATAAAGCTAGCCTTCAATTTGCGTCAATGGAAGAATTTAAAACGCAACTTTTTCCAACATTTCTTTAGTTAGTTGCTCATTGCTGGAGTTTTGGACATGATCAGTTCTTTTTTAATTACTAGATTAGACTAATCAAAAAGGTTAATCCCCTTGGAATTGGTCACTTTAAGTAAGTACTAGCTAGCTAGTTGCCTAGTTGTTACTTGGACTAATCTATTATTCTGGTAAATTAAATTACTCGTATTGTTGTAATATATCGAATGTAGCTAGTCCAACAACGAAAGATTATTAGGCAAAACTTTTTTTAGCGTGTATATATAATTATAGTTTGTTCCTCATAAATTGATCATTATTTTTAGGATAAATCCTCGTGTGTGTGCTAGCAAAACTCCAAATTAAAAGAGATCATCAAAAAAAAAAAAATGAAAGAGTATGTAGTAAGGTAGACTGGAAGAGTAAGATTGAGCGATGAAGGTGATCACCGACCCACGTTACAAATTGGCCAAAATGGAGAGTTCTTGTTGAACCAAGGAAGACCGTACCAGCCGCACATATACAAATATTATCGGTCAATGAAATATACTCTAAGTGATAGATATCATATGCATGAAATCATGAATTGTTGCATCCATGTTGTGTATATCACTAGTTTTTTTTGAGGTTGCAATATCACTAGTTGTCTAGTTCACTGCTACTACAAGTCTAGTTACTTTTTACAACTTATTACAATAATAGTTGGGTTTTATCCATCAATATCCATACACCAACAATCTCCCGCACATTTCACATTCTTAGTAGGTCGATGTCTTTGACTAAAAACTTCATCAAACTTAAAAGCAATTAATATCGAAAATACTTCTTATTTAATGTACAATGATAGTTACCCTAAATTCTGATTCAAATCGGTTCATTCACAGCAATAAAAATCTCGTAGGACTTGTACCTACACCTAGTGCTCGAATTATAGTGACTTTTGTGTCTTACATCATACGAGTGTGTATGGAGAACTAATAGCTACTCGATCAGTGACCTGCTACTCAAACAACTAACCGAACAAAGCCATAGTTGAAACCTGAAATATGAAACTCAATTAGATAACTTTAGAAATTTCCATTTCTGAAATTATGAGAATATGCATGACAGCATGAGTGATGTCCATTCAATACATGCATGAACAAATTCAATGAATCGTACGGAGTATTTGGAACTTCTTTTGTGAACCAGAATAATATTCTCAACTTCTTGGGTGTGGGGGCTCAGATCGTATATATCTTGGCTTCCCACCAACTTCTTGTAAATTATTATTGAATTTTAGTGATAATATACCATATCTTGAATATTCTCAATATTTCAGAAAAGTCAGGAAGATGTTTTAGTCTTTGACCCTAACCTAATAAGTTGTACATTCCTATTATCAAAAAAAAAAAAAATAAGTTGTACATTCCTTCTTTGCAAACACAAACATTATGATTTATTTTTTATATTTGATGGAACATTTTGGGTTTTGCCAACGGTATATTTGATGATTTATTTTTTTTGGTAATTTGTTAATTAGTCGGTGTGGGACGCACAGCTTGGTAACGCCCCTAGTTTCACGTGGCGTAGTGTTTTGGGCGCCCGTGAGCTGGCGAGAAAAGGGGCAGTGTGGCGTATTGGAGATGGGGAAACTACGAGGATTTGGAAGGATAAATGGCTCAGAGATGGTCCGGATTTTAGGGTCATATCCCCACAACAATTATCAGAAGGGGATGTAAAAGTCTCTATTCTAATGGACCCGACTACACGGGGATGGCGGGAGGATCTGTTGCGAGAGTTGTTTTGTGAGTATGATCGGTCTCGTATTCGGAGTGTCCCAATTAGCATAAGGAAACCTCCTGACAAACTCTATTGGGCTTACACTTCAAATGGGGAATTCACAGTTAAGAGTGCATACCAGTTGGAGTTTAATGAACGGAGCGGGGCATCAACGTCTGCGGGGGACGATCCTTTGTGGGCGCTTGTGTGGGGGCTTCAGCTACCACCAAAAATCAAGACCTTTTTGTGGAGAGTCTGCTGCGGAATTCTGCCAACAAATGAAAACTTAATCAAACGCACTATCCCAGTAGCTCGTGGCTGTATCTTTTGTGACGAAGATGAAACGGCGACTCACCGTTTCCGAAAATGCCCCTGGACTGAAAACTTGTGGAAAGAGTGTGAATTAGACCCCAAGAATAATGGTGATGGAGGGCCGATGAAGGTGTGGCTTTTTGACCGGTTGTCGGAGTTGGAAGGACCGGCGAGATGCGTCTTCGGCATGACCAGAGGAGAGCTGATTTTCGCCAAGTCTGAGGTGCTGGTCGACCGGTGGAGCCCGGAGCTGGTGGAGGCAGCGGCTGTGAGGGCTGCTCTGTTGGAGGCTGATAGGAGGAGCTATAGGAGAGTGATTGTTGAGAGTGATTGTAAGGGGGTAGTTGACTGGTTGAGAGGGAGAAGGAGATTTAGTTGTCCCTTATCCATCTTTTTGGAAGATTGCCAATACTTGTTATCGGCTTTCGACGAGGTGTCATTTACGTTTTGTTATAGGGATGCTAATTGTTGTGCCCATCGAGTAGCTAGGTGGGGCTTAAAGGGTGATACAGATGTGTCGTGGGAGAGTCCCGGTCCAGTTTGGCTGAACGATGCAATTTTAGCAGATCTTATGTCTGCAAATTCTATTGATCAATAAGAGACCGATTTTCCCTTCAAAAAAAAATATTGTATGTGTGATCTCAAAAAAAAAAAAAAAATTAGATTGTACTGTGTATGAGTATAAGAATTGAGAGGGCGATTTCGGCCCATTACTATTGGACTGCACTTGTGGTATGCATATGGAAATTTTTGGCCCAAGTTAGGATTTGATGGAGAAAGAGAATGAATTTGTTTGGGTTTACCTGAGCTAGGCATTGACAGCCTTCACAGGCCAGCCCTGGAACAATAACGTGCTTAAGAAGTCTTCTATAATGGTCCTCAAGTCTCGACCCATCTACATAATTGTGGGTGGTACTCAGTCTACTCGAGTTAACTACACGAACGGGGTATAAAGTTTTCAACTTTTTATCAAATGGGGTATGGAACGTTTTTGTTTATCAAATAGGGATTGAAAATGGATGCCGTCAGTCAACCGTTAGTCAAGTGCTGACGTGGCAAAATAATAATAATAAAAAACTTTACGTTTTCCTTTTCCAATATCTTCTCTCTGCTCACGTTCACCCCAAATCAATTCTCTACTCACCCTCCTCCAACACAAACCCAACTCCCAAACACTAGCCACCACCGCCGACGCCACCACCACCCAAATCCACCACTAAGACCTGCTCCAGATATCAAGCCCTCTCATGCCTAACGACACCTCAAAAACCTTTCAAAATCAATCAACAAACAGCAAGCGGTACTGGTGGATTTTCTCCATGGCGGAGACGGTGGCTGCATGCGGTTGTGTTCGTCGCCGTCGTTGTTGCCGAAGTAATCGAGTTGGGGCTCTGATCGCCGATGGTATGATTAGCTTGATTGAAGATCCATGATGGCGATTTGGGGAAGAATTGACGATTTGGGAAATTTGGGAGGAAAATGAAACCCTGGGAGGGAGAGAGAGTTGGGAAATCGTTATTTGGGGGTGTGATGGGTGGTGGTGGAAATCAATGGTGGTGGGCTGGTGGCATTTTTGGGTAGTTGGGTTTGTGTCGTCGTGGGGAATGAGAGGGTGGAGTGATCAGAGAGAAAAAAAATGGGAAAGGTGAGAGATTAGGTATTATTGTTTGCAATTTTTAATTTTTATTTTTATGCCACGTAATAGTTAACTGACGGCATCCAATGTTATTCCCCATTTGATAAAATAAAAGTACCCATTCCCCATTTGATAAAAACTTGTAAACTTTATACCCCATCTGTGCACTTAACTCCAGTCTACTCACTACTCAGTTACTCACTTTGTGTACCACCTATCGTCGTCCTATTTATTTCACAGAGCTCGATACAATGTGCGAAGTTTCAATTTTGTGTCGTTGCACTTCATTCTCGTCATGGTTATTGGAGACGTCTCAATTATTACTCTGAGATATTGAGATGATATATCACCCGAAAATTTCATGTACATAAAAGATTGTATATGTGTCATGTGTCGGATCATATACTGTACAACGGTATTTTGAATTGTGATTTTCAAAGATTGTACTATGAGACGGTATAGTACTATTTCTTCACCTATTTTTTTGGCACTCAAAATATTAAAATCTTGTTAATTAAAACCAATTCTTTTTCATTATTGCATGCCTCCTCTGATCTGCCCTGTAAATGCATCAAATTAATTAAGCTCCTCAACAATTCTTTACCCCACCAATTCACCAAAAAAAAACAATGCAAAGCTGTAAAGTTCAGGGCTTTTTTTGATGAAGAACAAGCACTAGGATTAGTTTTTCTTTCCCACAAATTTCTTTCGAAGGAAAGCAGAAAAAATGCATGATGATTGACATTTGTTTATGACAATTTCATCATTACTGTCCCTTCTCCAGCCTATTCCCTTTACCCACAAAAACCCAAGCTACATCTTTCTTGTAAAAGCAATATAATATTGTGTCTGTATGTAATGTCGAGGATGAAATGTAACGTCTCTTTCTTTGGTAGATATTTTTAACATGACAAATTATTAATGGTGGCCTATGTTCTAATTAAATTATAACGTTTTACTTTATCCTAATGTTATTAATTTGTCACTTCAAATGCGGGCTAAAAAATGACGTTACGTTTCGTTTGGATTTAAAGACGGGAATAAACCTCGCTAACTCTAGAATTATATAGCTCTAGCTTGCTTAGCTTCAACTTTTCCCCTTACAAAATTTCAAGCAAAAACCTTATTACTCATGAAAATGTCCACCATTTCCCCTTTGCCCCAAACTTACAAACAACAAGATGATTATTATCTCACTAATGATGAAAGAGACCAAATCATCCTCAATTTCCGAGCACCGCCACCGTCGCCTACAGGCTCAAGCCGCCGTCCTTCCTCCGTCGCAAACGACGGCATCTTGTCGGAGTTTCTAGACACCAAACTCAGAGTCCCTGACCTTATCCTGCCCAACAAAATCTTCCCTAGCCAAAAACCCTACAAAGAAATCCCAATCGTTGATTTTCACAAATTACGGAACAATTCTCCGGCAGATGATTTCATCTTAAGGGTGAAGGATTCTTTTGAAGAAGTTGAATGTTTTCAGGTGATCAATCATGGGATTTCGCCTGAGATTATTAAGACGGTGGCGAGGCGGGGCGGGAGGATTTTCCGGTTGTCACCGGAGAAGAAGAGGATGGCGGTGAGGTCGCCGGAGTTGCCGTATGGGTTTGAGGATGTGAGTGAAGATCAGGAAGAAGTTATTAGTGAAATGTGTGATGAAGAGTTCGTTTGGAGTAAGAGTTGTGATCTTGATTTGAAAATGGAGGGAGTTTTGCCCCTTAAATATTCAAAATTCAGGTAATAATAACGGTCGATCACTACCTCTGTAGTAACAATATGTTTCTTCGTGTAGTCGTTTTACGTGTTACGTGTTTTTAGTTTAATCGGTAAAGTTATAAGGTCAGATAGTATATCGTTGTGTTAGATTTTCATTCTAATAACGTCTATGTGTCAATGTGTACGTGTCGTTATGTTACTTTTGTCTACTGACATGATAATTATCTTGATATTGATAGAGTAGAGATCACGCTAACTTGTAAATTTGTAGTGGAAAGATGGAGAAGTTAGCAAGCGCAATTGAGAAGGTAGCCAAGGACATTATGTCTATCCTAATGAACGATCAAGAACAAACGTTTACCGGTACAAGAAGGGGACAATTATCGGATGGTAGTAGCGTATGTCACATCTACAAGCATCCTCATGGTGTGCCGGTTGATCAATGCATAAGCTCGCTACGATACGACGTGATAAGGATGATGATCAGAGGAACAGAGTACTCTCATGCATTGGCATTGCATTGTTGTGATGGTTCATCAGAGTTCCATGTCTACTCTAAGAAAGGATGGACATCTTTTATTCCACTAGAAAATGCCTTGGTTGTCACTTCTGGGGATCAAATTCAGGTATATAATCACTGAAACTTCTAGTTTAAGATTTAGGCTTAGTCACTTTCGTATATAATTAAGGCAAAGTCTCATGCTTTAACCTTGAAATAACTTGAAAATTAGGGTTAGACCGTCGGCATTGGTTTCTAGCTTAGCTAGACTGCTGCTAGGTACAATTCGAATACTTAGCTTATAATTACCATCAATGAAGTCTCGGCTTAGTGACTAATATTGTATTATCGTACGGTTCAAATTACATCTTTATTCTCTCATCATAATTTTAAGCTTCACTATAATACCACGTATGATGAAAAGTAAAACTATCTAATTCAAATGAAAATAGGTTTGAAAAGATACTTAGCATGCTAATGTTAATGTCATCATACTTAGCAATGTTTTTGCCAAATGAGGCCCCTTGTGTCCCCTAGAATAATCATGACTCACCAGCTAAGTTAAGGTTGCTCAGCATTAATAATTTCAATCACAATCTTTAACTAAACAAGTCTTCATCTACTGCTTAGAAAATTCGGGTTTAATCAGCTTTTACGCCTCACCATTCATATTGCGTTTAACATAATTTATCGTCCGTAAATGACTAGATGTATGGCTACGTACATCATGGTTAAATTAGCTCGTATGCCTGTCACTTATTGCTTCTCACATAAGTTTTGTTTATGTTACACAGGCGTGGAGTGGTGGGCAATACAAGCATGTGATCGGAAAACCAATATACACGACTAAAAATGAAGATTGTATATCAATGGCTTTCCTCTATTCTTCTCCAATTAAAGCCACCACAAATGATAAAGGTCAACAATTGGAGAATGCAAGAACTATTTCAATGCGAGATCAAGCTCTACTCGCCCTATTTTTGACGATTGCATGTCAATTTTTGTTTCATTTCTACACCTGATTGAAACATCCATGAGCCTTTAATTTGGTTTATTTTGATGCTCAAAAATTAAAGACGATGTTTATGTTCCTGGTGTGGAGTGTCACTGTGCTAGCATTGTGTTAATATTTGCCAACGATTGATGTAATTATCTCAAGCTAGTCCAATCCACAAAGTTGTTCTTAATGTAATAATCCTGATCAGAAAGTTGAAATTCGCTCACACAAGATCACCATCACTCGAACCGGTGACAACAATCAACACTTCGAATGTGAAACGTGACCATTAGAGATAGTCTTATGACAATAATTGAACGAGTCTATTCAATTTGATGTTAACTCTCTTTATCGAGGTAGTCCAAAGGCCAATTCAAGCCCGCCAGTTCAACACCTACGAGGCTTGGCCCATGTTTCTTTCCAAACCCAAAATTGACTCCTAATCCAACCCATAAGACAAACTCAAATAAAGGAGCCGGGTATATGGCTCAATGTGACGATTTGACCGCGTCAGTCTTAACCAAAGTAGCGAACCGTTATACCAAGCTCCAAGCTAAATCAGCTAACTTGCGCATAAAGAGTTAGACCAAAAACTTACAACTAAAATAAAAATGTATAAAATTAGTGACATCGAGAGAAAACCGTTAACAAATTGTTTTATCCAAATATTTTATCCAAATATTAGAAGGCCGAATCCGTACCAGCGTCCGTATCTATGACCACCAGACCATCAGAGGTCACCTACTCACCTCGTCTAGTCCACCATACCGATCCTGTCGAGACTCAAACCTTTTTTTCAGAGAACACTAACCCAACAAGTTTATAAGTAGGACCAAAAAGAACAGAATAAAAAAAAAAAAAAAAAAAAAGCCTAAAAATCATATTTTTCCCATTTTAGGGAGACAAGAGTAAAAAGAGCAGGCAGGTATCAGTGAAATTAGACAGTACCCAACAATGGAAGCAGCGTCACCTGATGATTTAATGGTGACTTCCACTGTTTTCTCAGATTCTGAGGTAATTCCCCACTTACTTACTCATTATTAACTTCAACTTTACTCTTCTTTTCTTTATTAATTCCTTCACATTTAACTTTGGTTGATTAGACCCCTGGTTTTTGCCTTATGAGTTGAATTGAACTGCTGTTTTTTTCGTTTATAGAAAACATTGGGGTTTGCCCAAGTGATAATCTTGCATTAATGATGTTAATTTGGGTTTAATTTGCAATTGTAATATCTGATTCTATTGTGTATATAATGTGTTGGGTGATTGTAGAATTTTGTGAGCATCTTGTGGATGAAAGAAATAATCTTTTATAGTAGTTTTCCGAGGTTGTTATAATCTAATTTTAGTTTTGTGGGGTTTTTCTGACATGGGATGATTTTGCATGGGATTCTTATGGGTTGTTGTATCTATGTATTTACCACCTTTGGTTGTTGATGGTGATTGGGAACTAACTCGGGTGGTCGAGTTATGTGCTGCAGTGACGCATTAGTTAGCTCAGCTGGTAAAGTTATTGAGGGCGAACTTCGTTTGTATCAATGATGCCTTGTAGGCTGTAGGCTGTAGCTCCCACTGAATCAAAAACAAGAAATGCAGTGGGAGTTTGTTTGGAATTTTCGATTAGAAATGGTTTGTATTTCTTGACTGTTTACGAGATATTATGCTTATCTTAAGTTTCATGTGGATTTACAAAAGTTCATACCCTCCCAACATGGTAGGATTAAGCAGTGACTTGGCTAGGTTGATCCTGGGTTTGTAGTTGAAGGGAAGTTGACTACATGCATTTGCTATCTCCCACATTGGATGGCTCGGGTTTCCAATGCCTGGCAATGTTTAATGAGGGTAAAAATGAAGATTTCGATACCAAATTGAGCTGGCTCCGCTTGAAGTAGATTTTTTCTGTAGTTCTTTGCTTTGTGTGCATTAAGTTTGAACTGCTAATAATGGTTTGAGATTGTCTTGGAGCTGATTATAGAGAAAATTTCGAAACCAGAGTTTGTCAGTGCGGGTAAACCTTGTGTCCATATAGGTTACATCCTCTACTTTTTGGTACTTCTCTTAGTTGCTGAACAGCAAGTGTCTTCTGGAGCCTTATTCCCGTTTCCTTAATTCATCATTCTTGTAGTTGCTGCACCTTATCTCATACAAGCTGTAATCTTCCCAATATCTTCAATCGTTTCCGTCCTTTTCCTCCCTCTCTCGATATATTATCCAAAAAATGGATTTCAGATCAATCCCCTTCCCTATATCCTCACAAACTGATAATCTTTTGATACTGAAATGCCGCTGCAAAATTTGGCTAAGACCTTGCAACAAGTTTAGATCAGACTTTGGGGAGTAGAATCTACTCTTGTCAGGTAATGGAGTGGAACAAGTAAACAATTCAGTCGTTGTATTGCCATTCTGGTGGAGTTAAATTAATTCTAGCCTTACTTCAAATCCCCCTCTGATTTTCCAATGAATTCCATTATATCTTTCTTTTGGAGGGTCTTAATGAATGGTATGTTTTTGATCTGTAGATTGCAGAGATGGAGAATATATTTAGAGACATAGGAAAGGATTCACTGAATGAGGAATTCTACCAAGACCTTGCAACAAGTTTTAGGTACGCTGTCGTATACTGTGTTGGTTGTGAAGATGTCACTGATCGTTGTTGTTCGTAATGTGGATAAATCGTCTTCTTGCTGTTGCATGTCTGTAGTTCTTCAAACTGTGGGACAGGAAAGCAATCGGTAACCTGGCAGCAGGTAAATTTCAATTTTTCTCTCTCACCCCCCCCCCCTTTTGCCAGATGAGGTTTTCTCAAATGAATGCCTCTACCTGTTCGCCATGATGCTTGTCTTGTGCAGGTGCAAAGTTGGTTTGAAGAAAAGCTAAAAGATTCACGTGACTGTACTGATGCATCTAATTCAAGAAGAATGGCTGAGACTTCTATAGTCCTCAAAGGTAGCATCAACGTATGCACTAAAAGAGATACCATATCTTCAAGTTTCATTCCACTTTAATTTCACCCCCTTTCTGTGTGATTGTGACCACAAAGATAAATTTTATGCAGGTGGTACAGCTGCAGAACTATCAGAGTTGGCTTTTGAGGCCAAATCTGCTAGGGACAAGGCATGGTGAGTCCAGAATGTAGAAATCTGTTATCTGTTGGATTTCATTCATAAATTAGGAAGGTAAATGTGCTTGAGCGTAACAGAAGGAAAATTTGTTTCCCTCATGGCCTCATGAAGATTGAAATAAACTCACCCGTTGACTAATGCCATCAGTGTATGTCATTCTTGTCCAAAATTCCAATAAACATCTATAGAAATTTTATTATTTTAAGATTTTGAAGAGGTTACAGAGGGAAAAATTGTTTTTGGAGTTAAACTAGCATAAAAATTTGATTTTGAAATGGCCGTGGCCTTTTGATTCTTGAGCTCCTAACGGGTTCTTTCTAATTTGAACACACTCCATTGTATACTGTAATGTTATCGAATTCCAATTGGTGCAGAATCACCATCACCCAGTACTATCACTGTAATCCGGGTTTTTTTAGTCTCTTGATCTTTAACTGCTATTCTCTATTATGATCAGCCAAAATGTTAAATTTCTAACTAAAGGTTTTTGTACTTGTATGCAAATTGGCCTGACAGGTATGACGTCTCAACATTTCTTAACTACAGGGTTCTTTCTACTGGAGAACTTGTAAGATTTAGTATACTGCTTTACTTGTTTGACTGTTTGATGCCTTTTCTCTATCAATTTAGTGGCTGAGTAACTGAGAGTCTGCGACCCATGAGATTATCTATGAATTTTGTTGGCCATATAAATAACATGATGGCTATCTGCTGTAAAATGCTGTGTTTGGCTGACATAGTGGCATCTGATCTGTATGCAAATCTTATCATTCATAGTTCTGAATGTCGCCAGATCTTTACATTTGTGGTGCTAATGCATAGCAACTTTACTGTCCCATATCAGAAATAAGTTGTGAAGTTCTTTAAAAGTTGTTGTAATATGAGAGGCATTGATCTTAAGTACGCGAAATCGTAGAGTTGTCATTGTTTACGGACCCCTTAAAGGGCTTAAACACACAATGTTATTGTTTAAGCTCAAAACAGACAGCCACATATTATACCATTAAGGCAACTGGAGATCTATTAGGACTCTTCAGCATGCAATGTTTATTGATATATAAAGAGTTGTAGCCTGAAACCTTTGTAACAGAAGACTGTACATAGTGACTAAAGTTCTCTTATTTTCATCAAGTTACTCAATATTACAATTCACAAGATAATGTGTAAATTTTAATCACAATAACTGGCTTGAGGCTTCAATAGTAGTATCACGGGAGCTGCAGATCTAATCCCTTCACAATTTTGTTACCCAAAACTTGTAATGATCGGAGATAATTGATGTTGTTGATGAGAAAGCTCATACTACAAGCCTTGGTTTTCTCTGAACTCGCATTGATTAAAAAGGTTGAGGCTTAATGATTTATTATGCTTTTTGCTGCAAGCCTTTTGTTTGCATGGTGCATGCATCTGATTGGATAACTTCAGCAATTTTAATGGTAAGGCCCTATCACCTTACACAGGAAGCTCGTGTAAGATTTTCTGGTTTTGGTAACTCCCATGATGAATGGGTAAATGTAAAGACTGGAGTGCGTGAACGTTCAATCCCTCTGGAACCTTCAGAGTGCCATAAGGTCAAGGTTGGCGACCTTGTGCTCTGCTTTCAGGTATGCAGCGTGTTAACCCCTGTACCTCCCTCCCAACTTTTCACTCTTTCTATGTGATGAGAATTTCAGGAACTTCTATATAACAGACTTTAACTCTTGTACAAGGTATCGATCAAACATAACTGACCTGTGACTACTATTTCCGTTTCTTTTATTGATTGATTGATTAATGATGGTGTTTCATATCCCATGGAGGACCTGCAAATAATCTTTCTATAATATCTCGCATCACAGATTCAGAACCATCCATCACATTCTCATCTTTGCCTTCACGAATGTCTTGCCAGGAAAGACCTGATTTTGCTGTGTACGTTGATGCACATATCATGGAAATTCAGAGAAGATTGCATGACATAAAGGGATGCAGATGCATCTATGTGGTTCGATTTGATGACGATAGGACTGAGGTAAAGAAACGTCTACTCAGAAGCAAGTGAAATTAGTGTTTAATGGTTAAAACTGTTATCTAGCCGTATTTTACTTTTTTCCATGACAGGAAAAGGTCCAGCTCAACAAGATATGTTGTAGGCCAAATTAAGGAGGAGCTCTCAACATTAAATCTACTGCTGCAAACAATTGCTCATGGAACAGCAAGTTCGTAAGACCAGTAGTGACTAGAGTATGCTGTCGATAACTGACCCTGACAAATGTTAGTAGTATTGGTGACGGCTCTGTTGCAAAGGCATGATCGATTAAGCTCTTGTCTAGAGTATCTGATTGCTGTTTTTGCTGAAAGATATGCAAAGCTTGTACTTGGAAAGTTGGAAGATTAATAACAGGATAAACATATGAAATAAAGTGTAAATGGCCGTCTTGGACACGATTGCGTGCCTGGCCCATTTTGACCCTGCTATTTCATATGTTTTGCTTATTTTTTTGACATGCAACTATGCAAGCACAAGAAATTTTTGTGAAACAGGCCATCGTGGATTCTATGATAGTAAAGTTGTGTTGGTAATAGGTGACTCGAATTTCATGTTGATGAAACACGAACTTACCTAGTTGGCAAGGCAGTCGAAAGTGACGAGCCACTTTCCGGGCGGTGGCATCAGAGATTAGAGAGTAGTAACGACTAATAACAACACCGGTGACAAATTAAGAAGCAAGCAGGCTATCATTTTTGTATATAACTAGTTTGATGGCCCGTGCAACGCCCGGGCTACTTATGTTTAAATGTTAAAATTACGTAAACGAAATTTTTATCTAAAACCTAAGATCTCATTTCAAACACCCGTGTGATATTTGTAATGTAATTAAATGAAAAGTCACATATAAAACCTAAAGATGAAAACTCATCTTTAAAAACCTAAAATCTCATTTCGAACACCCCGTGGGATATTTGTCATGTAAGTAAAGGAAAAATCACCTTCAAAATCGAAACTCCCATTTTGTAACACCCGTGGGATATTTGATCAAATTGCTATAAATCAAGTAATTATTATATTATATAACTATTTTCCATAAATCAAGTAATAATGTTATTTTTATTAGAATAATATTATCATATATATCTACTTACCATATATATCTACTTTAGCCTAAAATAATATTATCATATATATCTACTTACCATATCCTATCTTATTTAAAATATAATAATATTATTATATGCCACGTGTCAGCGTGGGAATTGAGCGGGTTCAGGATTACATATATATATTAGATATGAGCATCAATATATATCTCTGAATTACAAACTGAACAACGGGTTGTTCTTATTTAGAAGTACATAAATTGATCATAAAAGTAGCATAAGGGTTGACGACGACCCTTGATTAGGTAGTGATGAAGTATCCAGAGAATCGTAATTATATCGAGCTGATAAGTTGCATTGGGTAGCGTAATAATTAAGCAGAGAACCAGACTTTGAGGAGGCTTCTTCCCTCAACAGCCTCAATTTCAGCATAAGCCTTTCCACCGTAAACATGATCCTCACTTGAACTTGTTGATTCAGACCTATCTAGCCTCACTTCAACATTTTCCCAGTGAGTGTCCCCTATTGGACCCGCTTCCACGTAAACCTGTCATCAGTTATAGCGCGAATGTCAGCTAATTCAATTAATAATATCGACTTGATAGATAGTCCAATAATAACCATGCATGCATGTAAAAAATGTGTACCTTGTTGGCGACACAGTCGAAAGCGACGAGCCACTTGCGGTCGGTGGATTCCCGGCCGTCGGCGTAAACCACAGCTCCTTTAGAGCCTTTTGGAAGGAGACCTTCATGAACAAAGATAGCAGGTTGGCCTTGTTTGGACCAAACTATGGGGTCTGGGTATGGCCTGCTCACATCTCCGGCCCAATTATGCTTGTCGTACACCACCAAGTCTTTGAGTCCTTTAGTCTGGTTCCAGATGAGACCTTGTGTTATTCCATTACCGCCGGGAATGACTATGTCGAAAGCCGAGTTTCCGGCTGCCGCCTTGAACAGCTCTTGTACGGCAGTTCTGCCCTCCACTGCAACGCCGGCCATATTTTGCTATGTGTGTGTGTGTTACGTTACCTTTGTTGTTTTCCTTTCTTGCTGTGTTTGTTGTGTTGTGTTGTGTTGTGTTGAGAATGAAAGAATGTTACTAACCCCATATTTATAGGCGGCCAAACTGTACAGTGCATGCACTGGTTCGTACCCTAAAAAACTTGGTCTTTTATTTCTTTTCATGATATTCTTTGTTTAGATACATTTTTGTTTTTTACAAAGACGAAAATATTACAACTAGTTAATGTCTATTACATTCTCCGGTGGAGGCATTTAACTTTTGTTTGTTTTGATACATTTACTTTGTCAACATATAGACCCATGACATTTAACTTTTGTTTAACTTGCTCATGACAAATATTTTTGGCAATGTTTGGGCTTTGATGGATAGACAAAATTGATTCTGTTAAGTGGTAACAAAATTGAGCCGTACTACTGTAAGATTGAGTGATGAGTCTGTGTAAGAAATTATATTATCTCGCAAAATATTGCCGAAAAATTTAAGTTACAGAAGTAAAATTCTTATGTTTAATTGTAGTAAAATTACGTTGCGGTAGTAAAATTGATTATTCATGTCAAAATTAAACATTTTAAGTCTCTACTTCAATTCTTTTAAACTTTCTAGTGCCATGACTACTCATCCATCTTAACTTGCGATTTTTTGAAGTTAGGTCGATTAAGGTTACTGTATTGCAATTTAACGATAGTTACGAAATTACCTCAATAAAGAGAATGGGATAGGAGGGAGACAAGGGATCGGACCGGTGGCTTTTGATGTATTTTACAAATCAAACGTTCAAAACTTTTTTTTTTTTTGAGATCAAAACACCAGCCTATCATTACGTCATTGCTCCCACGAAATCCGCGGCAGCAATATCCAAAACATCTTCCGGGCCGCTATCAACCCATACACGAGTCGTATAATCTAACGGTACAAAATGCACTGCTGCATGAGCAGCCTTATTTCCTAACCTACGAATATGTGAAAAACTACACGGCCTGAATATACGAGAAAATGCAAAAATAAAAAACGTTTAAAACTTGCTAATGGCAAATCGTTCTCATAGAAGTTGTGGGCCGGAATAGAGCATCTAAAAAAATTGAGATTTTTTTTTTTGGCCTATTCATTCATATATGTGACGGGTTGTCCTTCACTGTTTTGTGATTCCGAATGCATTCAAGAGTAGAAATGCCTAGATGGGATCAAGACAGATTTTTACAAGTTGTTTTTCTCACATGATGAAATCGTTTTAAAGAATACTGAGATAAAGAAAGCTACCTAGGGTCCAAAAATGGGTTATTCTATGATTTCTATCGCAATAATAATGGACTTCCAGATATGTTCTTAAAATGCTCCAACATCTCGAGAAGTATACTAATGGGCCTATAGATGTATGGGTTGAAATTCTCCGGAATCTCCTTGTCTTGGACTCGTATGAAGCGTCTAAAGTCATGTATATGTGTCGTCTTGTCTCCCTTGTCCGTGTCGTTGGTATTGAGTACGAGCATATATTGAGTTCGCCGGAGTCTTACGATATTGGACTACTACTTATGGTAAGGACGAATTCCGTTCTATCCTGGGAGACGTATGCCCATGAACCTTGAGTACCGTAGAGGGGGCACATCTTACGATCATGAAACATGAGAAATACGCAAGAATAATCCGAGCCCAACAAATACACATTGTGTCCTTAAAACGTTATTGCCCCCTGTACGGTACTCAAGGTTGTGTCCTTACATAAGTAGTACTCCAATATATTAAGGCTCCAGCGAACTCAACATGTGCTTGTACTCAATACCAACGACACAGATAAGGGAGACAAGACGCCACATATATATATTCTCTATGACTCTATGTCAAGATCATTAAAGTTTTGGAATAATATTATTACAAATTCCCTTAATCACTTCAATTTTCACTATGATTACTCCCACAATTTGTTCTGATTCTTTTCGTTTGTTCAAATTTTACTCCACATAACTTAAACGAACGTAATAGAACAGAACAAATTGCATATCACGCACTTAAGTATCAGAAGATAAGGGAGGGAATAAATCAATTTACGATAGATTCACCAATCACTTTGAGTAACATTGTTATTATTTGGCTTAAATAGCTTGAAGCATAAGCTAAAGTTTTCGGTTGGATGTGGACTATAAATGTGAGGTTGCCGAAGTTGATGGAATGCAAGAAACAACCATTCGATCGATCAAACTCTTGTGTTTTGAAGGGAAGTGATATCGCGTCTCCTAACAAAGGTAGTACACTAGTACACTTGGACAACTTCATTTTTTTTGGTTGTTTCATTCCTCCAAATTAAAATCCCACACATACATGTATTCAGTCTGTATTCTAGGGCTTTATACTTTTATACACAAGTACTAGGATTTCATGAGCTTGGTATATATTGCCAGAATAATCATGTTGTTTTTACTAGGCCCCTAAGAGAATTCGTATACAAGTCCCTACAAAATCCTCACTTAATAAAGTTGACATAGTGATACATTATTATTCGATCCAATAATTCAAATGTATCGATCATAGTCAGTTGTATTTTATAACCTTGATCTATACGCGTCATCACACGTAAATGAATATGTAACCTGTTTGACTATAGAAAATGTGGCAAGCAATATTAACGTGTATCTACTTGTTACCACTCCAATACTAATCCCATTCCATTTCGTTTCCATGACAAAACGCCCCCTTACTTAATGTCATTGATTAATCAATAGGACCTTTAACAGAGTTAATTGGAATGAGATCCTGATTTCACCCAAAAGAATTCAGAGGTATTGATTTCAACAATTGTTGAAAGTTCATCAAATACTGCTTTCAACTCAATGTTGAGTTTGTACTATGGAATAACATTAGTTTTATGTCGATTAATTAACTAGTTTTTTTTGCAAATTATTACAATCTAATAAAACGAAGGGGTCATCCTTTTTATCGTATTAAAGCACGTACAAATGTACAATAACATAACCCGCGTTACTAGATAGCAAGTTGTAGAAATCTTGCAAACAGGTTCAAGTGTTCAACGTAGATAAAAAGGCTTCGTAGTCCTTATTATTATTATAAAGATATGAGTCTATAGAGTGCAGCATGCTGTTGCTCAGTATTACTCTACTATCACAGATTCTCAGGTACAATGCGTAATAATATATAGATATGCATTTGTGCTAAATGAATCGAAGTGTTTCATTAAACACACATGCATGTTACTAGCTAGCTAGCTAGAGCTAGCTAGATCGGGGCAATCTGGCAATTATGACCGGTGAAACACCGCGACGAAGATGCCTCCAGGGTGGTATAGACAGTATGAGTCTCCAGATTGGCTACGGTATTCAGACGCATTCAGTCTCACTTCGACCACGTTCCAATCAACTGGTCCAATTGGCCCGGCTTCTATATAAGCCTGTAGAATATTGACATCGATTAACAACTTGTTTGATCGAAAAGAATCACACAACATGTATATACACTTAAATTTAACAACCGACGACAAATGCATGCAAGCTACAACTTCATCAACATTATATTGAATTAAATAGAATAAAAAGCAAGCTAAGCAAGCTAGCCAAAACTGGCCCTGCCTTAATTAAAAACCGATAATACCTTGTTGTTAACACGGTCAAAAGCCACAATCCATTTGCGTGCAGTTGGGACGTGTTCGCCATCGGCGTACACTACACCACCTTTGGAACCACCGGGGAGGGGCCCGCGGTGCTCAAACCTCACAAAGTCGCCTGCTTCGGTTGGTGGAAGATTCGCGGGGTAAGGCACGGTGGCATTTCCAGACCAATCATGTTTCCCGACCACGAACACGTCTTTCAAGTTACCATTCACGAGAATGCCAGAAGTAACAGTTTCTCCCTGGAGATCATCAGCTTTGCTCTTAATTTCATCTGCAGCCTCTTTTATCAGCTTCTCCAAAGTACCCTTCTCCTTCACGCTAATCATTGCTGTTATTTCTTCTGGAAGGGCTTGATTTGTCGCCATTTTTCCTTTAAATTTTGACATGTTAACGATCAGTTAATATAAGACAATTGCAACGTACAAGTATATATTACATACATCTACTGGAATTCTCAGATTACATTGAACTAAACTGAACTGAACAGAACTGAACTGAATTAATCAATTAATTCATTTTTCACGATGCGGTATATATTATGATTTCTTACAGGAATATATATAATACCTTTGTCGCGAGATGCCGCCTTATCACTGCAAATACACGTACAGATTGAATTTGAAGAAATTATTGTATTAATTATTGTTGCATTTCATCGATCAACTTAATATGGCAACACCATATTTATAGAGGATTAGAGGGGCTGGGCAGGGCACCAACGTACATCCCAAACCATGAGCTACTGCCTCAAGCCGAACGATGCTAGATAGTGACTTGCTAGTGCGCGGTGACCGTTCACACTTTAATTATGTGTTGTCGTCGTTAAACATAATTTGGCTCGAGGTCGTAATTAATTACCATCTGTCTCTTACATGTATCCTATTTGACAACTCCAAACTACAATGTTTGTGATTTAGCATTGGAGATGCTCTGAGGACAATGCTAGTGATCTAAAGTTTAGACAGTCGCAATTAAGTTAGCTGTACTAAAATTAATTATTCGAACTGACCGTATATATACTCCCTCCATTTCAATATATATGACGTTTTCAAGTTACGAGACAAGTTTTCACTTTCAATTTCATAAAAAAATATCTTGTGAAAAATTATAAAAATTATACCATTGGATTCGTTATGAAATATACTTTCACAAGATCATAATTTCATAATTTTTACCCTTATATTTTGAGAGATATCGAAGGTCAAAGAAGTGTCTCGTAACTTAAAAACGTCATATATATTGAAATGGAGGGAGTATATAATAACAAATAATTAAGTGAGATAGACGGTTCCATCAATTAACCAGATCAGAATAAGTTCTCAATGTCAAGATCATTATGGTTTTAGTCTATAATCACCACTTACTACCTTGACTTTATATAAATCCGCTAGCCCAAATGCCGACCTTTATACAATTTTGAAAATTTGAAGCAACATCTCGACACTGTCGTTGCTCAGAACAATAGAACCTATAATATAAAAGTTTTGTTTTAAGCAAAGACCGTGTTCACTGACTTCAATTAGACCATCTCTCATGTCACGTGGCATTATTCACATGATATTTGTATTGGAAGCCAAGTTATTGATGAAGATTATTAAAGACAAAAAAAATACATCAATAGCTTTTGGTAGTTGACAAACGAAACGTTTAAAATCGCAAAAATATCGATATCAAAGGAAAATGCTAAAGTTTGAGAAAATTCTTATCCTTTTAATATGGGTCGTGACTCGCCGTTTATGATGCCATTATGCCAAAGGTATATCAGTCCAGAAATGTTGAGGACAAATTGCATGTCGATATTCTCACATGATGAAAATACGATGAAATTAGCTAGGTACGTTATTCTCTCAATTATTTTTGGGTGAATCTCGTAATATATATACTGTAGAGTGGACTTCCATGCAGATATTATATGCTCTTGGAATTGAATAGTCCAATAATTCTCATAGTGTTAACGTTGTTGTCTCTCAATTCTTATAATGGCGACTGGCGAGATGGCATCATCAGATGGATCCACGGCCAAGTGGAATATTTCACAAATAGTTATCTTGCGACATTGTCTCAAGATAATAAAATGAATAAGGATTTTTCTAACGTGTGCCCATAAGTCACATAATAAAACATAATTTTTTTCCTTAATTAAATGATATTGGTCAAAATTAATCAAAAAGTTCCACAATTTGTTTTCTCAAGTGAGAATATCACTTAATTAAGGAAGGAAGTGGAGTTTTATCATTTGCCTTGTAGACACACGTAAGAAAACCTAAATAAATAAATTAATTCAAGAAATATATATATTGATCAAGAAATATTACGATAAATTAATTCCTAGCATAGTAGAACAATTAAGTGAGCTGCGGTATGAGGTAATTTCATAAGATGATGGTTTAACTACATACGTTCCCATTGCCGATCTGACATTACCAACTTAAAATAAAGACCCTTCTATTCACGCCGTATTTGTGACATTACCAATTATGCTTATAATAATCCTCATTCAATTCATAATAGTGAATTTTAGTAATGTTAATCGCCATCGTACGCTAAATGGCGGCAATGTTCTACTTTAAACCAGAATTGAGTAACGTGCAACTCATTTTGTTATATTTAATATCCAATTTACTTTGTTAACTATTTTTATTATTAAACACTAATTTGAAAAAAAAAAGTTCCATCAAAAGATAAGAGGGATTAGATTCACCACTCACGCACTAGTCATCACTAGCTACCATCATTGTTTGGCTTGAAGCACAAGCTAATTAAGGTTCGGTTATTGTATGTTGTCTATAAATGTGGGGTTGCCGAAGTTGATGAAATAATGCAAGAAGCAGCCACGCACTTATCACACTAATCATCCTAGCCTGTGTTTTGATTTATTATTGAAGTGTTATAGTGTCTACACTGTAGACCTCTAACATTGTCCATTTGTCCTACTATATATATACTATATACTTCGAATTCTGTTTTGCTTCCTTCAAACTCGCACACAGACTCATTTAGATCAAGAAATATTAATTACAATTACTAGCATATAGTAATAAACTAATAATACTTTTGCTATGTTAGTGTGACGACTATCACTATTATTGTTTATATAGACTCTTTTTATGCGCGGTGACCATTTATTATTACATAATGGTCATTTTCGCTTATTACATGTGTTATAGACCGACTAACTCATCATGGATTTTTTTTAGCTCGTGGTAGCACAATTTAATATAACAGTAAAACTGTTAAGATATAAGCGATTTTTGGGTCTCAACCATTAGTTTAAACTTTTAGTTGAGTTGGGTATTTAACAAAAACAATTAAGTGAGGCGGCATGCGGGAGTAACAGAAAGCTAACACTCAATGCATGGTCTGAGCTTTCTCTTTTTATTGATTATATTACTTTCACTTCTTTTTATTCTTTACGATTATTCAGATTTACCTGTTTCTTTTATTTCTTTTATAAGTCAGAATTTACCTCATACTTTAAGCAAATGTAATAAAAGGAGGAGCAAAAGGAGGGTACCTTTTAAAAAAAAAAAGACAAATATAATGAGGGAATAAATAGATTCACCACTGACTGTCTCACTATCATCATTTAGCATTTTAGCTTGAAGCACACGCTGAAGGTTTCTGGTTTCGGTAGTATAATGCTGCTTTGTCTATAAATAAGGGTTTGCCGAAGTTGATTAAATACAAGAAGCAACCATACATTTTATCATACTAATCCTGAGCATTAATTTGAAAGTGTTATATATCGCCTCATATTCCAACAAAGGTATACTACATGCATCTTATAGTAAATATTTGCTCCGATGAACACTATAAACTACTTTAAATAAAAGTTTTGAGCTTGAGTATAAAAAATCTAATAGTTAGTACAACAGTGTTAACAACTCATGAGAAAAGCATTATCGCACTTTGCATATGTATAACTGTTGATCGATCATATATATTATGTTGTAAATAAAACAGGTGAAGGAAAAATGGCCGCGAATCAAGCTTATCCCGAAGCAGTGCTGAACTCCAAGGTGGAAGCTGCTTTGAAGGAGCTGAGCAAAAAGGGCGAAAAGAGCAGCCAAGTCTCAATCCAGACAGAAGCTGTTACTCATGGCAATCTGGTGAATGCCACTGTTACAGATTTGTACGTTGTCGCCATGCATAATTGGTCTGGAAAATTGACTGTACCTTACCCTCCTGTTTTTCGGCCAACCGAACAAGACCCTGCAACGTTTGAACATCGCGGCCTCCTCCCTGGCGGCTCCAAGGGCGGTGTAGTGTACACCGATGGCACTAACAACCCCACTGGGCGCAAATGGATTGTAGCTTTTGACCGCGTCCACAACAAGGTATATATATTTTGCTCTAATCAATTAAGGGGCTCGTTTAGTTTTTTTTTTTTTTTCTTTTTCCGGCAAATTAGCTAAATGTACGTATCCGAATTTTGTATAGGTATATATAGAAACCGGACCAACAGGACAACCAGTTGACTGGAATGTTGTGGAAGCGAAATTTGTTGACGTTGCTCCAAAATATTAGTCAAAGTAGTTTCCTATTATTTAGTTATTAGTGGTTTGTTGTTTCCTATTAATTAGATAATTAGTGGGAGTTAGTTGTAGTGTTTTACGTATGATCATGTGCAAGTGTTTGTTAGTGGGTTAACTTCCTAGGTTTTAGTTGTTATCCACTAGTAGTATTTAAATGATGTTTCATTAGGTTTTGTATTGCAGAAGTTATTAATAAAAATCATTTTGTAAACTGCCTCTCTTAAGCGTATATGTTATCCTGCTTTCCCAACATTGTGGTATCAGAGCAAATTCCAGGTTCGGTCCTCAACAATGGCTTCAAACACTTTCTCTCTTCCAAATCCTGGTCCTCTCAAAAGAGATAATTATCATTCTTGGGCTATCAAAATGAGATCTCATCTAAAAGCTTTGAACTTGTGGGAAGTTGTTGAGAGTGATTTTGAGCCTACTCCTCTTCCTGAAAATCCTACCTTAAACCAAATGAAAAAACATGAGGAAGAAAAAGCAAAGAAACCAAAAGCTCTATCATGCCTTCATTCCGCTGTGTCTGACGACATTTTCACAATTATCATGAATTGTGAATCACCGAAGGAAGCATGGGACGTGCTAAAGGAAGAATTTGAAGGGAATGCACAAACCAAATTAATGCAAGTTCTTAACCTCAAGAGGGAATTCGAGATGCAAAGGATGAAGAAGAGCGACAGCATCAAAGATTATACGGGTAAGCTCATGGTTATAGTGAATCAAATTAGGCTTCTTGGTGAGACGTTTCCAGATGAGAGAATTGTTGATAAAATTTTAGTCTCGGTGTCGGGTGATTATGAGTCTAAGATTTCTTCACTAGAAGTCTCTAAAGATTTGTCTAAAATTTCTCTAGGAGAGTTAGTAAATTCCCTTAATGCTGTAGACCAAAGAAAATCTATGAGAGAAGAAGAGAGTTTTAAGAATGAGGGAGCCTTCTTGGCTAAAAATTCATCTACAAGAGGGAAGGGTAAAATCCAATGTAACAATTGTAAAAGGTTTGGTCATGATGAGGGTGATTGCTGGCACAAAGGCAAACCTCAATGTCACAAATGCAAGAGATTTGGTCACATAGCTAAAAATTGTTGGTTTAGTGAAGATAAGGCAAATTTGGTACAAGCAACCGAATTAGCCGAAGAAACGACCTTATTTTAGATGTGTTGGTGCAAAGTGCACCATAAGAACATGGAGAGAAGTGCTCCAATGAAGAGATGAGTAGGTGAGAAGTGCACCAAAAGACGGTGGAGAGAAGGGCTCCAATGAAGAAGCAAAAATGGTCAAATTGGTGATTATGTGCATCAATTAGGCGGTGATGAGAAGTGCATCAACAAGATGGTGATCGACGAGGAGTGCGGTCATGGTGATGAGAAGTGCATCAACAAGATGGTGATCGACAAGGAGTGCGGTCAAGGTGACGAGAAGTGCGTTGCAAATCGCAAGGTGAAGACAAGGGCCTTCACGTACGTAGTGTCAGCCGAAAGATGTTCTCTATGGAGTTGTTTTTAAAAAAAAGATATTTTGGAGCAAGGGGCTGTGTTGACGTTGCTCCAAAATATTAGTCAAAGTAGTTTCCTATTATTTAGTTATTAGTGGTTTGTTGTTTCCTATTAATTAGATAATTAGTGGGAGTTAGTTGTAGTGTTTTACGTATGATCATGGGCAAGTGTTTGTTAGTGGGTTAACTTCCTAGGTTTTAGTTGTTATCCACTAGTAGTATTTAAATGATGTTTCATTAGGTTTTGTATTGCAGAAGTTATTAATAAAAATCATTTTGTAAACTGCCTCTCTTAAGCGTATATGTTATCCTGCTTTCCCAACAAAATTGGACGCATCTGGAAACCACAGCGAATCTGGAAAGTCGTACTGTTTGTTTCACCCTGAAGGCATCTTTGTCGCAGTGTTCTACCGCGAATTGGCCTGATCGAAGACCTTAAGACAACCTGATTATTGATGTAGTACATAAGTAGCCTTTGTTGTGCTCATTGTCCAGGGAGACGGTATGCATCACTATGCTAGCTATTGTACGTTATGTATGCTGAACAACACTTTTATATTTATAGCCGTATAATAACAAGGGCTTGAAGCCTTCTATATATATATGGGATGCATCCAGCAAAAAGTTGATTTAGCGTCAGTCCTGTCAGAAATAAGAAATAATCTGAGCCACACATGCACCCCAAATCAATGAATGACATTAAACCATATAAAAACAAAAAACAAAAACATAAAAAAGACCTATCACCCTTCCCTTTTCTCTCCCATCCCCCAACCCCCCCACTTCCCCGACCACCCCAGCCCCGTCGACCGCCGTCCCCGACCACCACCATCACTGGCCCCGATCCGATCCGGTCCAAATATATATCGAGTTTTATTCTCTCACAATAATAGTCTTGAAAATATGCTCTTGAAATGCTCTAGTATCTCTATTCTCTTGCCATGTATGTAGGTTATCAAAGAGTTTGGCCGAAAAGCCGCCAATGAGGTATCATCAAAGTGAAGAGTCGTGTCGCGAGATTTACTCAAGAGGGGAGTAAATTGAGTATGAACTTTGATTTGAACTTTTTCATTTTTACTCGAATAATGTGTGTATGTGTAAAGCATTGGAAGAGACAGACTAGTGTACGGTACCACAAACTAAAGATTGTAGTTTGTGATGGTACAGTGCACACTTCTGTACGGTACCACACACTAGAAATTTTTCATTTCGGATATTTTTTGTGGTGTCCCAAGATCCCCCTCCCCTTAGTAGATCTGCCATTGCATCCACACGGTCGCCTTTACATCTTTTGTCGGTAAAAAAGACATGCAATATGAATTAATAAAGAAAACACAATGGATATAAGCTAGAAATGAAAATTGTATTTGAAGTCAAATTATTGATGAAAATTGAAGACCAAATGCTTTGTTAGTTGACAAATGAAACGTTTAAACTCGCAAGAAAGAAACGGTAAAGTTTGAGAAAGAGAAAATTCTTATGCTTTTAACATGGGGCGCACTTAGATTCGTCTAAGTGCCATCACGGTGTGTCTTGAGTGAAAATAACTTAGCTTGAGAAAATCCCCGTGACAATTGCCATTTATCAAAACGACCATTGAGATCAAACTATTTACCAAAATGACTATGCCCTGAAACTATTTACCAAAATGACAAATATTTATCATTTATATATTATGCTTCAATTAATCACCCACAATAAAAATAAAAAAATTTAATAACTCATAACATTTTTAAAAAAAAAAAAAAAAAGCTAATTGAAACCCCAAATTTCTCTCAGCTCTCCTTCCCTCCTCAATAACCCCCACACGGCCACTCACCCACCGAACCACCACAGCAACACTCACCCACAGATGTCGTAAACCTCCCTTTCGAAGAAACCAGGGAGCTTCTTTTCCCTTCTGATATCATTGCGCATGTACCAGAAAGAGTCGGACTCGTCCTTGACTTGTGACTCCCACTCTTTGATCTTTAGCAACCATCCTTCAACAACAACTCACGTCACGTGCCACCTCCTAACTCCAAATGCCTCTTTTAATTTGATTATGATTCAATCCCACCTTCCCCAATTGACCATGGTAGATGTGTGGCCGTACGTCTGGGCGAATAAGAGGGGTAGAAAGTACATGAAAGGGGTGAGCAAGGGAGAACAGACAGACGACAATTAAAGGAGGAAGAGAATGGGTGGTTGCGGTAGTGGCGGAGGGGATGTCCGTCGGGTGGCGGTGGCTGCTAGCGGGGCAATCTCGGGGTTGGGGACGAAGGAAACAGTAAGGGGTTGGGTTTGGGTTAGAATATTGTTGGATGTCAATTAATTTATTTATGTTTTTTTGTTTTGTTTTTTTTTTTATAAAGAGAAAATGCACTCTAAAAATGATATTAGAATAAAAATTGTCATTTTGGTAAATAGTTTTAGGGCATAGTTACTTTGGTAAATAGTTTTATCTCAATAACATGGGCCGTGATATGATTCCAAATTGCATATCGGTATTCTCACACGAGGAAGTCGTTTGTACAATGCAATTAGCTACGTACTAGGTTTTATACCCGTGCAATGCACGTGAATTACACATGCTTATATAAAATAGTTTTGTGTCATACTCCGTATTACTTTATAGATATTAAATAAAATAAAGTATCGTAATATTGACAAATATAAAGAACTTTAAAACATAGCATTACTGCATTAGCAAACATAAATTTAAAATTTGTAAAGAGAACTTATAAATGTTGATAGAAAAGGACACCAAAATTTATAAATATGGGAATTTAAGACCAATGATAATGATTTCGTGTTTTCCGTGTGATCAAATATATTTAAAAATGGACGCAATCATATAAGATATCCTCTCTACCAACTTATTTCGTTTTGAATCTCCTATTGAACGCATAAACCAACAATCGACTTTTAAACTTGACAATAATTATCATCCTGAAACTTTCTTAATTGATCCCCTCGATCTCCCCCTTAAATTCCCTAGGCATCCCCACAATTCATTTTAACTCTTATACAAAGATCCTCGACCGACAATTTTCACCCCCAACCATCAATTTCTATTGCCCACATACACCTCCATGCTAGTATCCCACTCACTTTCCTTACCAACACCCAATCACCCGTCAACATGCTACTCGACACTGTAAAAGTCTGATCCATCATACGTCGCAACACAAACCAATAAGATTAAATGTCACCCCTTAAGTTCGTAAATCCTGGCTCGGCTATTAACAGGTGAAAGGCTTGTTGGTAATGTATAGTAGAAACCTATTATAAACATATCATAATAAAACCCTTAGTATCCCAACTTAGGACAAACCAATTCCATAAACCACTTTCCATAATCTTGGAGTGTTACAAACACCCTCTCCCCTTATGTCACATGTTCTAGCCGTCTCTCAACCCCAGTCGATACTTATTGGGCCCCTTAACCAACACTTCTTCACTTGTCAGATTTTTTAAACGGCATTGCCACACATGAACTCATTTGAGGCCCCACTCCAAGTGAATTCCTGTACTGGATCCCCACCCGTTCAATTCTTATGCACCCGTCCTCTTTACCCGTGTCAATTCGTATACTCGACCATTTATAACACACATATTATCGACTCATCCATTTGCCCTGATCTGCCTAAGCGACATATGAGGCTCTGCCTCACATGAATTTCTATACTTGACCTCCAACTCGGTTATTTCTTTTACTCCATGTCCCCTTTACCTAAGCCGGTTCTTATACACAACCCCTTATAGCACACATGTTATCGACTCCTCCACTTGGCACCCCTCATCTCCCTATGCAACATATGAGGCTCCGCCCAACATGACTTCCTCTACTCGACCTCCAACCTCATTCTTGTACCATGTTCTCTTCACCCGTGTCGATTCTTATGCTCGACCCTTTTTCACACACATATTCTCGACTCCTCTAGTTACCACCCCTGATTTTCCTGCGCGATGACCACCATTCTCCGAAAAAATTATATCTTACTTTCAGAGTATATTGAATATTTTAAACTCTTCTAATAATATTGTAACAACCCTAAATTTTGACTAACTATAAATGGAAATAATTTAGAATTGTCACGCCACAATTGACTATCGAGTCAATTGCTAGGCTAGAAATTCAATTACAGTGAACCAATAAATAATAATACAGCGGAAGACTTAAATTGTCGAACCTACAGTTCTCAAAACAAACTCTCAAATTACAACCAAAATGAAATAAAGTCTTTCGAAATAAATCCCCAGTCATGAATCAGCTTCGTAAGCATGCAGCCACAACATCAAGACCTGTCAACTATGCCATCGAAGATTGACATAGGCCCCAGAACAAGGTAGGGACGAACCAGAAACAGAACGTCAGCACAGGCTGAGTAAGAAGAAATAAGCATACAGAAAAGATAAGATACGCGCCTTGAGGCGCGTAGCTAACAAGAACGAATTGACGTTATATCATAAGAATATCAATGTCAATAGATAACATAATCAAAAGAGCATCGCCGGCTCACACAACAGAATTATTCATTTTATTTTGGCCAGGGTCCTACCCCATAGCCCCACTTATCGAACTATGTTCGAGTTAGAGTCGTAGTTAAAAGCCCCTAGTAATCCCTAGTGTGCACACCCCTCGCTAGACGGACCGGTAGGACGAGCTCCCATCTAGGAGGAAGACTAATAGGAAGTCGGTAGCTAATCTGACCTACAGTACCTTGATCAGAGGTATATCAAAAAAGCGGTCGGCTGAGCCGAACATATGCTGAGACTCTAGGTGGATTAATTTATTATCTTTCATCCATTTTATATATATTATTTGAGGATGATTTATTTGACAATACAATTCATAATGATCATAAACGAGACATGCTAGAAATCGAAGCAACACAAAAGAAGATCAACGCACCACTCGACCAAATGCCCGAGTGGCCGAGGAGGGGTAGAGGCCGAAAGGGCCGAACAAGCAAAACGGCCGAGAGGCCGAGAAACCAAAACGGCCGAGAGGCCGAGACATGCGAGGAAAAATAGAGAATCAATTGATCAATACAAGCGAAGGTAAGATGAATCAAATGATGAAATTGGGACAAGTAGCATATGATATGAACGATTGTGTAAAGCAAGGCATAAGATGATTATACAAGGTTTATCAATGTGACAATAGCTAGTGAGGGAGTTTGTGATCAACGTTCTTACCTCATAACGCTAATCCTTAATCATCCAATTATAAACTTAATCCACAATTCCCTAATCAAAAAGATGTAACCATAAGTCTTACCACTCACAACTATCACTAATATGAAACGGATCCACAAAGGATCAGTGGTAAAGAAACACGAATAAATTCTACCTCCGATATTGGATGACCACCAAATTTTATTATGTTGTATAAGGGTATGTCAGAAACCTCTCCTCAAAATTTCGTCCAAAGACTCCTAGCGGATCAACGGGAATCAACTTCACAATGAACCATGAACAACAATTAGGGTTTACTCACGAAAACGAATGTAACTTTTGATACAGAAGTCTAAGACTTACCAATTTTAGATATGTTTTTAAACCTATAGTTAGGAACATCTCCACCAATCTCGTCTAAAAATATCTTCTGAGTCGACGGGAATCATCAGAACATCGAGGCGGAGACACAGTCTCCGGGTAGATAGACACAGCTCTATTAAAACACCTCTACAGTGAGCATCCCATAGAATCTTGGCACGATCTATATGTTCCTGGATTCGTATCGAAAGTACGGTTCTAACGCCACCAACCATGCTCTAATCGGAGATCATATGAGAGAGCTATGAGTGTTTGAAGTTGACACAGTGCTGCTGAGAACTTATGCGGGTGGAGGCTACGAAAAGGAGAGAGAGCGAGAGAAGGAGGCCGAATGTTTATGAATAAAGCAAGGGTTTTAGGCTCGGGTTTGGGCTTAGCTAATTAGGTGGGTTGCTGATCCAAAAACCCGACCCAAATCTGAAAGATGAACGAATTCTTTTGTGTAATTCTATAATTAGAAGTCTCATAATAATTCAATCGAATCCCAACCCTTAATAAAACTCTCAATTACGTTATAAACGTAACACCCTTATTAAATAATTACCCAAAAATACGGGGTGTTACAGATATAATTGGTGAGCAATCAATTTACTTTTATAACCAATGACATATATTGTTGTGCATCAACTTATAAGTCAATAAGCATATATTTTCGATGTCGGTCAATAAGCATATATTTTCTAATCCACTTGTTGTCTCTGATTCTTCACTCTAGTCACTTGCATATTCCATCGTTTGATCTAGTTCTAGCGTCTCTTCTCGAAAGGCCCAGTTTACCATGCAAAAGTGATAGAGCGGTCTAACTGTACATGTAGTCATGTACCGAATCTTCGTTTAAAATTGCTGAAATACCTAGAGATTTAAATATTTGGTTCTTTTCTCTTTTAATATTTAGTATATAGAAAAATCTTATCAACATATATTCTTGTTCATATCTTCATTTTAAATTGATAAATTGATTTATGTAAATGTAAATAAAAATTAGTTTATAAATTCTTTCGTTTTTTAAGATTTCTAGATTTGTTCCAATAATTAACGAATCATAATACGAAGATAATTAATCTTGGGCATTCATTCACCTAGATCTAATGGCTAACAAAATACTCCCTTTTATTTTCTCTCTCCTCGCTTACCCACCACCACCACGCATCACCCATTCGACACCCGCCTAAGATGTTGCCGCCGCCTCCACCATCCACCACCTGAGATTGTACTTCAACTGGTGGTGCTTCAATAGTAACTTGTGAAGTTTATATTGCTTCATTATTTTCCATTTTGTAGGAGAATATGTGCGTGAGAAGAGATTTGTATCTGTCAATGTCATTGCCTCGAATGTTATGTCGACTACCATTTATATAATAGCGTGTAATCAGGATTTGATCATAAAAAAGATCACTACACACACATAATGTAATGGGCCGTATGAATGTCTTGTATTTTTATTTTTTTTTTGGACTGGTTCTTTCCTTTTTATAGAATAAGTTGTAAAAATATGCATGAAGTAACAGCTAGCACAATGGTAATCTAATGAATATGTAAGTGAGAGGTCAATAGTTCAAATCCTAACTTACAAGAATATTGACATAAAATAAAAAAAATGCTGCGGGCCAAATATTGGGTAATTATTCTCTCACAATAATGGAGTTCGGGATATCGATATGCTCTTGAAATTCTCCAATATCTCAAAATGTATACTAATGGGCCTAGATATATATGAGTGGGAATAGTATAACTTATCAATCAATTCACATCAGTTCATATCAGATTTTATTAAAAAGATGCAATCTGGCGATCCTCGTCATTTCTTTTATGAAAGCTTTATTTTCATACCCTATCTAGCTAGGGCTATAAGCATGGCATGGCTCTTGTAAGATTTGATTTGACTCTAGCTAGTTTATGTTTCTTGTCCTTTCTTTACTGGTAAACGTTTAACCTTTTATTAATTTATCGTCTAATTTACCAAAAAATAAAAAATCTAGAAAGATGCAATGTGATATACCACATTGGACCTTATATGACTAGAATTTCGACTTAGTCTAAAATTGTAATTTCAAATTATATAAAGGGTCATAATAACTCATAAGTACCTAAAAATCTGATCTCTCCTTTCAAAAAAAAAAAAAAAAATCTGATCTCAAAAAAAAAAAAAAAGTACCTAAAAATCTCTTGAGTAGCCATTACTCGAAGTACTTAAAACTGATCAAAACAAATATTTTTGCCCTGTTAGATTAGATCGCCACATGCCTAACCAAATTTCAGCACAATTTCTTTTTTATTACCAAAGAATAAATTCACCTACCACTACTTACCGCCATCCCATCTATGTAAATATGACTAAATGATTCATATGTTTAATTTGTACACTTTGAGTGAGAGAGATCCGATTGTTACCGTGTCTTCTAACTAAGGTAATGCATGCATCCTGCATTTCACTTATTTGTATATATTATTTTCTACCGGTTTTTTCATTTCTTAATGTTAATTCAGTGTTTGTTTCATCAAATTACACCTTCATATTTTTTTTTAATATGAAACATTAAGAAAATGATTTACCGGTTAGAAATCATGAATTGTACAAGATTAGCCATGGATTTCATAGGTTAATTTCATGGATATTACCCATACAACTCATGTATATAATAATTTTTGTTCATGGATCTTAATTTCACTTATGAAACTAATAAAAATCAAAACATATTTTTGTGAAATTATTTCAACTTTTTTTATCTAAAAAACCAAAACAAATTAAATTTTGAATTAAGATCCATTTGTTATTCAATTAAGATAATCCATCATATACACCACTAAGATCCATACCGTTTTCTATCAACATCCATAAGCGAGTTGATAGTGGGCGTGGCGTCAGTGGTGGCACGGGTCGCCGGAGGTGCATAGGGTGTGGTGGTCACAGGAGATGAGGAGACGAGTGGTCGACAGAGATGGGAAGACGAGTGGTTGCCGGCAAAAAATGGACCATGGATATTATTGATGATGTTCATGGATGTGTGTCAAAAAAAAGATCCATGACACAAAATAATTAAATCCATGACATACCTGGTTAAGATCCACAGAGAGGTAGGCGACGTTGGCGGCAACAACGTGGTAGGACAGCGGTAGTGGTGGACGATGTGGTGGCGTGGTGGGCGATGAAGAGGAAGGGAGAATAGGAGAGAGAAAAAGAGAATGAAGGATTACGTGAGGAAGAGAGGGAAAGAAGAGATTTCTTTTTTTTGGGTTTTTTTACTTTTTTTTTCGCAGCCAATAGAAAATGGACACGTGGCTCGGACCACGGTACTCCATGTGGTTCAAGGACCATGATATAGTTTGCCTCGTTTGGTTGCCACTCAAAATCATGGGAATTCAGAATTCCTATGAGTTAAATATTTTGGAGTTGTTTGGTTGCCTAAATTCATGAGAATTGCGAAATCATGCGAATTTCCAATTCCTACAAAATGAAGGAATTGGCTTACCTAGCCTCCCCTTGGTAATTGGAAATTCATGTGAGAATTCAATTCCTACATGCAACCAAACAATTTTGAGAAATTCATGTGAATTTGTACAACCTGTGAAGTTGAACTTTATGGGCATTCCGAATTCCCGTATGCAACCAAACGACCACTAGATGATATTAGCGAGACAAAGATGGTCGTCATATATATAAGCTCAATTTTTTATTATCAGATTTTCCAACGTGTGCCCATAGGCCACATGATAAAACTCAATGCTCACTTGAAAAAACAAGATGTGAAAAATTTGTGATTAATTCAGAAGAATATCACTAAATTAAGGAAGGAAATAAAGACTTATTATCATGTGCCCTACGGGTATACCTTAGAAAAATCCTTTTATTATTACTATAAATTGAAGCATCTTCATACTTCAATTCAGACATTACTGCAAGTATAATAATTAACGAGGGGTGTTATTATTTTAGTAGTACAAAATTAGAAAGTAGCCAGTATAAGGCATGACAAATTGACAACCCTCGATAATTATGAATAACGAAACTACGAAAAAGATGGTTTTCTGTGCGCATGCAGCTTAATTAGCCGAGGCTAGTTAATCAGTAAACCGAATAAACGCGTAGCGTAGTCCATTAACAACCCTAAATTCGGCATGCGCCTTCCCATGGTAAACCGGATCCTCGTATGAGCTCTCGGATCCTGACGCATTCAACTTTACTTCAACCACGTTCCAATCTGTTGGTCCTATTGGCCCAGCTTCAACGAAAATCTGTCATCAATAGTTTAATCTTTATTATTCATTTACTCTTTAGTCTGATATTAATTCTACGACAAGTTTTTGTGAAACTGATCATCGTATAGTACATTATAAGTTTAAAAAAAAACGTCACCACTATATCATAGGCAAAGTACAGTTTTTTTATATTTGTTATTTTAAATTATTATTTTATGCTGTGTTTAGATGGCTTTTGCCTACGTTAGCGTCTTCGTAAATTAATTACATACCTTGTTGGCTACAGAGTCAAATGCGACAAGCCACTTGCGGGCGGTGGAGTCTTTGCCATCGGCGTAGACGACTCCAGCTTTAGAGCCGCCAATTGGGAGAGGTCCTTGATGGAAAAATAGTATATGTTTTCCGCCTTGTATTTCATCTGCGAATGGGTATAGCCCATTCTCGACTCCAGCCCAATTATGCTTGTCATAGAGCACGAAGTCTTTGTCATTCTTGTTGGAATTCCACAAGAATGCTCGTGTTACTGATCCGTCGTTAGTTTCAGGAGGAACACCACCGCCTTTGGCGATAGCAAATTTTCCGGCATCAATAACCTCCTTGATCAGCTCTGCTTCTAAACCAACTTGGCCGTCCTCCTTGATGATTACGTTTCCTGGTGCTGCTACGGCGGCCGCCATGTTTTGCTAGTAACTACTAATTACCTGTTCATTATCAGCAACGACAATTAAAAGAGGATGTTAGGGAATATTGTGTATTAATAATTAAACACGATTAAGTATATTGTGCAAGTTTATTTGGACAGTGGATTGAAAGAAGAGCTGGCGAGGGAATAGATAAAGAGTTACCGTAGTTGTTTTTTCTCTGATTCTATATAAGGAAACCTGTTGTTTGTAGTGAATGAAAGAATGTTACGTTACAATCCTATATTTATAGGAATCCAGATATGGCATGCAATGGTTTATTCTCTTCAAATTAATTTAAAAATGTTTACGCTACGCACCAAAAATAAGTTATTAAAAGAAAAAAAAAGCAAAAAGAAGAAAGAAAAAGGGTTATTCTCTCCAATAGTGGACTTTGATATAATCTCATTTCCAATAATAGACTTTGAAATGTTCCAGGCCTTCCAGCAAACCAGAAATGGTATCAACGTTCACTGCACACAAATTGTAGCCCCAGCTTGCTTGCTTGATGTAGTTGTTGTGTGTTAGAACTCGTTTTTTCTTATCTTCGCCCGTGCTTTGCTTGCTCGCAGGTCTTTGTGGGTGATATATTCGGGGATCATGCTGTTTCGTGTACAAGATTGGTTGGCGTCAAGCATCGGCATAATGCTGATCGTGACACGTTGGTTGATATCTGTTATCGCTCAGGGATCTCAGCTGGAAAAGATGTTGACATTGGTATGATTGCTGCTGATGGTCGACCTCTTCGCCCAGCATACATGCTGCTTTGTTCTTGGGACAGAGGGCGCGACGTTTGCGTCGATTTGGCTGGGTCGTCGCCTTTGACTCAGACGGGATTGACCGATTTCGAATCAGGTAAGGTGGTGCGGGAAGCGGCCGATCGTAAGCGTGCTAAGTATGAGGCTAGGTGCGCCGCTTTGGGTTATGGCTTCCTTCCCTTCTCTTTCTCCTCTTTGGGGGAGTTGGAGCCCACAGTTGTTGCTCTGCTTAAGCGGATCCAGCAGTTCTCCAGGACGCAGTATATCGGTGCGCAGGCTGCAGCTCATATTTTACTAGGATTGGTTTTTCCATAGCAAATGGTGTGGGGGCTCAGATCGTATCTCAGCTCCCCACCAACTTTTTGTAAATTATTATTGATGTTTAGTGATAATAATATGTCATAATATTGTTGTAACTTCGGTTTCCAGTTCTATCTATTGGCGCCTAAATTCAAAAAAAAAAATGTAACAATTCTATCCATTTGTGTGCCCTCCTTACATAAATTGAGTTTAAAGAAAAGGTTGATTAATTATCGAGGAATTTGATCTAAGGATGTCCAAGTTCGAATTCTTATATTTCCACCACCCCCGTAATAACTTTAGTTGTTCCTATGTCCCACAAAAAATATAAAAATATAAAGAGATTTAACAATATAATGATATACTCCATTTTAAAAAAAAATAGAAAAGTGAAGATTCCAATAGCATAAAATTTATAATCATTCTATCTTGATAAGTTCATTCATAACCCAATAATATTATATTACTAAAAATATATCATCATTTCCTACAAAGCGATCCAACCATTCATGAAAAGTACAAGAAATAATTCTTCCAGTGTGAGCCTCCTATAGTCGAGTGGAGATCGTCTGTCCCATTCTTATGTCCCACTTCCTACCCCTCCAATCAAATCCTTAGAAATCAATTAAATTATAAGCTAAAATGGATTTCTTTTATGTTGGAAAGTGGGTTTGCAAAGTTGTGATTGAAGGGGTACATAAAGTGGTACACAAAGTGAGACAGAGAATCCTCATTCCCTATAGTCCTACTATAGCGCATCAAGGAGCAAGCTACATACATAAGATGTTTAAAACTAAGTTGTATACTTGTGTATATGTCGACAATCGCACAACCTTAATTTAAAAACTGACATTAAGTAAATGTATCGGAAAATGCATGTAGTATTTATGAACTTTGTTGGTTTGTACATGGTATCTCTAGACTTAAAGTTTCTGTACATGGTACCCCATGTACTTTCTTTTCTATGCACATCGTGCCCAAATTCTATAATTTCCAACCTGACGTAATGACGCTGTTTGATTAGCAAACGTATAATGATACATGCATTATCCTATTTTATAAGCCAAACACCCCTTCTCACTCCTTTCCTCCGCCCCATCCCATCTCGTCATCCTTCCACCATCGTATAACTCCACTGACCACCGCCAACCTTCCGTTGGATCCAAACGCCGATCTGAGGAAACCGCGTCTGCGCTGTTTGTGAAGCCGCCGAGAATGAACCTAATCTGAAGAAATAAAAAAACAAAAAGAGGCGGGGAGAAAGAGAACTAATTAATCAAAAAAATTAATTATGAAAAAATTAATTAAATCACAACCTTCCCTTTTCTCTCTCATCCCCTCTCCCCTCCACCCGCCCCTCTCCCACCGCAGGCGACACAGACCGTAGCCCAACCGTCGACCAGCCCAAACAAACACCATTATCGACACCCCATGTCATCTTGTCGTCGCACCTGCTCGCTGGACACCCACTCCACAATATCAAACTAGATTTTTGATAAGAGAAGATTTGGTTGATGATGTGGGCGGGAGGCATCCATGGTGGCTGTTGATAGTCCTAGTGTAGTCTCCGACTCGCCGGCGAATGTGCCCATTGTGATGCTGGCCGGTTGGGTTGGTGGTTGTCGGTGCAAGCGGTGGCGAGGGGTGGTTTAAACTTGTAAGGGGAGGGGATAGGGGAGGAGAAAGAATATGGAAGGATGTAATTTTGTCAATAATTAATTAAAATAATTCCTAATTAAGGTCAAAATTACAATGATTACCTAGTTTTGATAGCCATTGCGGAATCAATAAACCAAAATTATTGATATGAAAAGTGATGCACCGTACCGGTCATATAGGTAGCATGTACATTTCTATAATATAGTGACATAGCGTCCCACACCAGATATCAGACGACTACACGACAACGTAAAATACTTGTGACTCAAAGGCGTTTATCTTTGTGCTGCAAATAAAAAGAACTTCTCTCTTTTCTCTCTCCTTCTCTCTAAAAAAAACCCTAGCCTCTAAATTTCAATCTAGGGGCTACCACTCATCAATTATATGGTGGTAAGCCCCAAATTTCTTATTATTTACACACCTAATCAATTAGTTATCACTAGTTATTATCGAGAATAACTCGTTTCTACCTTCTCGGGAGGGTATCTCTACCACCGTATAGGTGGTCTATATTGAGATTTGCGAAACTTCTACGAGGATCTGATTTTCATTAATTTTGTCATGGCGTTGAAATGGATGCTGAATTTTCTTCTATTTGCTAGCGGAATTGCTCATCATTTGATAAATTACAAGAGATCAATAGACCCCATGGGTCAAGCTGTATCATGAAACAGCATTATTATAGAGGGTTTTCGGATTACGAGTCATCTAACATAATGATCGTATTTTTGTGGAGGTTTGAATTTTATTTGATATTAGCGTTGTTTTGATAATTCCAGTACTTGTTGTGGATGTTGTATGGCTAATTATTATGAATGAATTTCCTTCTATTAAAAAAAATGCATTTATCTTAGTTATTTAATTTCATCCAAGTTTGTTGAAAAATTTGCTGATTTAGCTAGGTGAGTTAATATCAACAAATGAATAAATAAAATGAATGTTTTTATTTACACATCATTAAAAAAAAGGACTTCTTATTATATACGGAGTATCAAATTGTCATTTAACTTGTAAATCAACCAATCAATTTTAAGCCCGAAAGGTGTATTATTGTTGTAATAAGTCATACGGAAGAGTGGATGACTCAATGAGTGTCGACTACGTAGCACTCCTTTTGTTTGTTTTTTTCTTTTTCCATAAAGTTAACACTTGATTTTTTTTGGTACAAAGTTAACACTTGATTTGGATGTGTGTCAGGGGTTGTTAGCTTTTAGGGGAAACGGGGAGACTAGTACTCGTCGATTTGTGATAGCGTGAGTATCTAGTATCGTATGTAGCGATGAGTTGTAACTTATAAGTAATTGTACCAATACCGGAGACACGAAAGGTGGTCATCTTTCATAGGAAAAAGCTCAACATATATATTAGCATTGATGATATCTCTGGATTACAAATCGAACGAGGGGTGTTCTTATTGTGAAATTACATAATAATAAAAGTAGCAAATTAGCAATACATGACGGTTGACAGACCCTCGATTGTGATACAGTAGTACACTCGTACGTATTCGGAGCATTTTATATCGATATCGATCAGTAGATAATTTATTTTCTGTAGCCAGCTCATCAGCTAGGTAATTGCATGGCTAAATTTAATTTTAATTAAGCAGAAAACCAGATTTTGACGAGGCTTCTTCCCTCAACAGCCTCAATTGTAGCATACGCCTTTCCATGGTAAGCCGGATCCTCACTTGAACTCTCTGATCCAGACAAACCCAGCCTCACTTCGACATTGTCCCAATCAGTGTCTCCCATTGCCCCGGCCTCGACGTACACCTGTCATCATAACAGTAGCAATTTCATATTCTAAGGTGTCGTTTGGATATACTCGGAAAGTCAAAATTCACATGAACTTGCAAATCCTAGGAATTTAGAAAGCATGGGAATTGGGGAAAATTGTTTGGATAAACAAGGGAATTTTTTTTCCATGGGAATTTCTACTTACCTAACCCCCCCTAGGTAATTAAATTCCTACACTTTGGAGGAATTGGAAATGCGTAGGAATTTCCAATTCCTACACTTTAGGGTAACCAAACAACTCATGGTAATTCAATTCCTAGGAAAATAAAATTCTCATGGATTTTGAGGGTATCCAAACGACACCTAAGTACGTCGTCCTTGGAATTTTGGATCGAAATCGAGTTTTGGTATGAGAAGCAGTCCATCATTATCATGATATTTGAAATTAAGCTTGTTCGTGACGTTAATGTTTGGTCATACACATATATTAGGTGATGATGGTATGAAATTTCGATCATGTCAGCTAATTCAGTTAATAAAGTCGAGTTTGAAACAAAAAGAGAGACGCACTCGTACGGCACAAAAATACGTACCTTGTTGGCGACACAGTCGAAAGCGACGAGCCACTTGCGGTCGGTGGATTCCCGGCCGTCGGCGTAAACGACACCTCCTTTAGAGCCTTTTGGAAGGAGACCTTCATGAACAAAGATAGCAGGTTGGCCTTGTTTGGACCAAACTATGGGGTCTGGGTATGGCCTGCTCACATCTCCGGCCCAATTATGCTTGGCAATGGGCACCAAGTCTTTTTGATCCTTAGTCTGATTCCAGATCAGACCCTGTGTTATTCCATTACCGCCGGGAATGACTATGTCGAAAGCCGAGTTTCCGGCAACCGCCTTGAACAGCTCTTGTACAGCTGCTCTGCCCTCTACTGCAACGCCGGCCATGTTTTTTTGGTATGTTGTGTGTATGTGTTACCTTTCTTGTTTACGTTTCTTGCTGTGTGTGTTGTGTTGTGTTGTGTTGCGTTGTGAATGAAAGAATGTTACAACCTCATATTTATAGGCGGCCAAACAGAGCACTGATTCGATTGCGCTTTTCTTTTCACGGCAATTTTTGTTTAAAATTAAATACCCATGACAAAAAAAAAGTATTAGGGGACAAATATGATTTTTTTGATTGGTACGTAGTATATTTGAGACAATTATATTGAGTGATCGAGTGAGAGTGAGTAAATTAATTAGATTGCCTAGAAAATATTGGCGATAAGATTGAGCTACGATATAGTAACATACATTATGTGTAACAGTGTAAGTGTTGCAAAAAAGTACGTTGCTCGTAGTGGAAAATCATTTAAAAATACAACATTTTAAAGTGTCTATATTTCAACATTTCGGTACTTAGCATTAAGCTTATTGTATGATCAAACGTTTAATTAAAACTTGCTAACATATCGTTTTCAAAGAACAGGATAGGGCATCTATCTTTGCCTATTCATATATGTGATGGGTTGTTCTATTACTGTTTTATGATTCCAAATTAAAGGCATTCAAAGAGTAGAACTGCCTAGGACCAATTTTTGAGTAGTTTTTCTCACATGATGAAATCGTTTAAAAGAATATTGAGATAACATAAAAAAATTGATACGGGCTAAATATTGGGTTATTCTTTCACACTAATAATGGACTTGGGGATATGTTCTTGAAATGCTCCAATATCTCAAAATGTATACTAATGGGCCTAGCTAGACTTATATTCGTGGAAATACTCCTACGTGTCTTTGTGGTGTACTCGTGTCAGGTTTTCAATGAATTCACATTGGCTCATATCAGATTAAAATCAAAAGAACAACTTGGCTCCTGATGTTCGGCACAATACGGATTGGAGCAATTAGGGTTTTTTTTTTCTTTTGTGTGTAAATGGTCACAAAATATAAAATGGTCTAGTTAGGCTGCTCCGTAGAATTCGACTTAAAAAATAGTGAGCTCGAATCAAATTAGGTTAGATTAAAATCAATCTTATACCACTACTCTAGTTGTTGGTACTAATTTATCTATGATTAAATGGAAAATATGCAATATATATTCCTTCTGATCATCGTCATTTCTTTGATGAAAACTATATGTTCATGCGCTACCATATTAGTATATTACATCTTATATATATGACTAAAATTTCAACTTATATTTCTTGTTTATTTCATAATGCTATAAAGGATCATAATAACTCATCATAATAATCATGTGAGACGATTTAATTTGTAATGCATAAACTACCTAAAAATCTCTTTGTGTAGCCATTACTCAGAAGTTAAAACTCAAATCAAACATTTTTGCTTTGTTAAATCACTACTATTTCACACTGATGATGAACAAGCTAAGTTAGTGTGTCTGAGACTTCATCGCCGATCAGCCGATCATGCTAAAGAAAAACTTCGCCAATTTTTTTTTTTTGTTTAATTTATATCAAAGAATAAATTCACCACTACTTAAATTAGTGCCATCTTTATGCGTATAGAATAAGTTCATACAATATTATGTGTTGAATTATTATCTTATCTTAGCTAGCTACACTTTACTTGTTTAACTCTGAGCTAGTGTACACATAGCTTGTCCACTCCATCAGTACTCGAATCCTTCCCTTCACTGTATAAATATGAACGTACGGTTCATACATTTCTACACATTATTGAGTGAAAGAGATCAGAGAGTTGCCGTGTCTTCCAACTAAGGTAACGTATCGGTCGTTTCACTTCATACATGTTATCTTCCAACGGTTTTTCATTTAGTAACGTTCATACAATGTTTGTTTCATCGATCAAACCCTAAATTCTACTTCGTTGTGACATCAATATGTTGATGATACGAAAAGTATGTAATCATGCATGAATAATCTGATCTATCTAATCTCCCGTTCTTTTCATTTGTTAATAACGTAAATTCAATGTTTGTTTCATTTATTCAAACTGTTGAAATATTTTCGTTAGTTTTAAAAAGAAAAAATCTAGCGATTAAATATTTGGGTGATTATGACGGACAGGCAAATACATAACAATGGCAGCAATTGAAATCCCAGCAAATGCAACATCGAACCTAAACGAAGAAGAAAGAGTTGCTTTAGAGAAGTTCGTCAATGAATACAACGGCGATATTTCGAATCGTAAACCTGTAAAGGACGTGGAATTAGGGGTTAAAACGACCGGGTATATGATTAATCTTCACAAGGTTAATTTCACGAATATGCATATGATATATTCAAAGGAATGGTCCGGAGCTTCAGACCCGGATATGCCCGTGCCTAAAGGATTAGGTTGGTGGCCGTTACGCCCTCTCATGTTCGCGCATGACGGTCCCGTGCCAGCAGGCTCGGTTGCAGGCTTTGTCTATGCTGATGGTACGGCTGATGACTCCACTGCCCGAAAATGGCTCGTTGCTTTCGACTCTGGCAATAACAAGGTAGCTTTTTTCTTTTTGAATAAGTAAGAAGAATTATATGACCTAGATGGGTGCTACACTGCTACCAAAATAATACGATGACTTTTTGTTTGATGTCTTCTTATAAAGCAAATTAAATTACGGAGTATATCATAATTTGTTAAGTATAAAGTCAATTATTGGGTCTCAACCATCACTCTCGACTTTTGATAGGACTGGCTCTTTAAGATAATAATTTCGGGACGATAAGTAGAAATGTAGAATCATGGTCCTCCTCACAAAATTGTGCCTATAAGATGATGACTAGGAAAAGATCATCATAATTTTCTCTGGTGAACATAACAAGATAGTGTTCAACGAATGTTAACATTAGTGATCATTTTAGTTTGACGGGAATATGAGTGATCATAAAATAAGATAGATTCCAAATATTCCTTCAAAAAAAAAGAAAAAAAGATAGATTTCAAAGCAGAAAATGCTAAATATCTACGCTATTTATATAGGTAAAAAGAATTAAAATTTGGTTGCAACTACGAGAAGTAAGATGCCCAAAGCACTATTATAATTGAGTAGCTTTATTTATACTCATCATTAGTATTGCTTTCCGAACGAGAAATACTTGATGTATATTGATATATACTCCGTATAGGCCAAATAACAAACGTGGATGAGTGACGTTTTTACGATTTTATAAATTCATAGATGTTTCATAATGTGTGCTATATGTATGTCATATCCAAATATAGACTTTATATTATACAGTACGAAGAAATATTGAAAAAGGAAAATACTAGGAGTCTATATGTAGACAAGTAAAAAAAGTGTCTATGCCTATTTTGTAGTAAAAATTATTAGAGGTGCGGTAAATTTTGTGGTATAATTTAGGAAACGATGGATTATAAGGAAATAGAGACAATAAAGGGTTCTTGATTTTGGAAATAAATAAATTAAAATTTCTTTCTATTTATAGATACGTGACAATGTTGATTTTACTACAGATGTCATAAATTTACTGCAAATATCTTAAATTTACTATACAACCATAAGTTTTACTGCTTACCACATTTAATTTACCACACTTGATTATGGTATAGACAATTTTTCTATTGTCTACATGTAGACTTCGAGGATCATCCATTGAAGTTTGATCGGTATGTTAAAAAAAACTGGCATACAGGTTTGGGTTGAAGCAGGGCCAATGGGACCAGTTGATTGGGATGGAATCAAATTCAAGCTGGACAATTTGGCTGGGCCCAAATGTGTATACACTGATCCGGTTCTTGGAGGAAAGGCTAGTGCTAGCATCAACAATTACCACATGGTCGCAATTTTCTCCAACTAATTTATCTGTTAACCATTCCTGATAATATATAATATTGGGAATTTGGGAAAAATAGTATATTAATGGAATAGCCTATGCTAGTACTAGACGTACTAGAAAGAAAAATAATGTCGGACTTGCGACGAGTTCGTAAGCTACCGATCTATCATCTATATGCTTAATTGCTTATGCATGTAATGTTGTTTTGATCTCCATAATTATACAGTGACTTTCGGATTTTAAAAGGGTGAATATTTGTTTTACGTTATTCGGCTTAAACTTACGTTGTTACATGAGATGGATTCTATGAATGAAATAATGTATCTAAGACGGATAAAATGGTTATGTTGGAATAATATTACTTCACAATCTGATAGAGCAGGCGTGACCACTGGTCCGTCGGAAAGTTACATATACACCTCTGATCAAGATGAAATATGGGCTGGCTTAGCTACCAGTCGCCTATTAGACTTCCTCCTAGAAGGGTTACATCTTACTGGCTCTCTAGTGAGGGGTGTGCACACTCGGGTCTATAGGGAGGTTCAGGAGCTCTAGTAGCGTGTTGGGGTAGGACCCAATCACGAAACCGGACTTATAATTGTTGATATATATGTTGAACTGATTGAATCTCAGCCTTGAGCTTTTGTTATAATTCTGTACTTGATTTTCTTTGACTAAGCGTTGCTTGATTAGCTACGCGCCATGAAGGCGCGTATCTTCTTTTCCTTATTGTTCTGCACGCTTTTGAGTTCTTACTCAGCCTTTGCTGACGTTCTATGTTTGGGTTTGTCCCTACTATTTTGGGGCCTTTATCATTCTCTGTGATGCAGTTGGTAGGTCTACTTGAAGTGAATTGTTGCATGGACGTTTGTGCATATCATGGGGCTAGCTTGGAATATATGATACTACGGTTGAGTCACTTTAATCAGTTGTATTTGTCATTTTAGTTGGGATTAGGTTTTGTAAACTTGTCTTCACTCTTCTGATGTCAACTCGTTATCATTTATATAAATTAGTTGGTTTAAATTTATCAGTGTTTTAGCCTTGTAGTTGACTCAGTAGTCAATTGCGGCATAACAATCCTAGATTTTTGTATAATTAGAACTGGTCAAAATTTAGGGTTGTTATAGTTGGTATCAGAGCAATAGGTTCTGGTCAGTTAAGTTTACAAAACAAAACAAAAAGTGTCAAATTATTTTTTGAAAATAAGGGATCGGTGCGGGTGCATTAATTTGCATGCTATGTGGTATATGTGCTATGTGTTACAATTAAGCTAAATGGACGAGTTATTGCATCAGGATTTATTCAAGGTATATCTTTTTTTTTTGTTGAAAGGTAAGTATATTGAATAAGAATGAAAGAATTACAAAGCTAAGGGGTTATACCCATGAGTTCAACAAAATATAAAGACGGCCGAGAGACTTAGCATCTCAAAAACTAGCTACATAGCAATTACAACAAAAGGATTTTATCTAGCCAACTTCTGTCTTTGCTACTCATATTCTGGACTGTTTTCCTCAATCTACTCCTAATTTCATCAAATATTTTCTGAGTCACAGCTTCCGGGAGTAAGACACTATTATCATGCCTGCACTTATTCCTAACATACCAAATGAAGTACATAAGATTGCATATGAGGGCACCCACAACCAATTTCTGCAGTCTTGAACCAAACCTTCTTTTGGCACACCATAAAATGGGATCATTCCTGGGTATATCCACATCTATTCTCCTTCTGATGATCTCCAGGCATCTCACACTGAAATCGCAATTGAAGAAAAGGTGATTGTGAGTTTCTGATTCATCTAAGCATAAGATGCAATCATCATCCTCACATACTCCAATTCTCCTAAGCTTGTCTTTCACCTGCAATTTCTCCAGAACAGCCATCCAAGCAATGAAACTCGATCTTGGTATAGTATGCCTACACCATACAATCTTGTCCCATATTACTTTAGTTTGCTCTCCTTTCATCCAACTGAAACCTTTAGCAACAGAATACTCACAGTTTTGCCAGTCAGGTGTTGTAGACACCTGCATTTGTCCCTACCCAAATGCCCGATGATGAAAGGACATTTTACAGTGAACTGCGTCTACTTGCTCTACTATGTGAACCACCGCTGTCGTGAATCCGTTGGCAAATGCGTCTTTACCTAAAACTAGGCCAAAAACAACCATTTTCCCCCCTTTTTACACCTGACCTAACTCAGGAATGAACCGCGTGCCTAAACCGCCAAATATCATCAACAAAACATTTTTTTTGGCCACCCAAATTCACATGTACAATACCCATGTCATAAGAAAGGCAGAAATGCAATTTTGTAAGGTGCGTCAAAGGGTCCAGACGCACCAACGCGCGCGCAAAAGAGCCTTGGCGCACCAACAGCCGCGCCTGACGCAGCTTGACGCAACATACCCGCGCCTGACGCGGCCCTTGGTGCGTCTGACGCGGCCCCTGGTGCGCCTGACGCGGCCCCTGGTGCGCCAGATGCAGCCCACCGTGCGCCAGACGCACCACCCCGTGCGCCTGACGCACGAAACCCTAGGGTGGCCGGCTTGCCCTTGTTTTTCACCCTAAACCCTAGCCTCTCCACACTATAAATACAACCCTCTTTCCACCCCATTTCAGACACTTCCACACAACCTACACACACCATTTCCACCCCGAATCTCTGCTCCTCTCTTTTTCTCACAAAAAACCCTAATCACAATACAAAACCCTAGCAACTACAACACCAAAACCCTAATAGCACCCCTACACCTCTAAGGCACCCCTAAACACAACACTACAAACACAACTCAAACAAAGCCCCTCTCAAACACCACGTTCGAAGAGCAATGCATCGCTCCAAGAACACAACTAGCCCCTACGACGCATACTAAGGATCAACGCAGCGATCTCGAAGCATAGTAGAGCAAGTAGTGGTATCGCGGACACACGTAAGTCCTGAGGGCACCCCCTCTTTTCTAAACTCATATTTTACTTTATTCTAATCTTCTACCCCTTCTTTACGTGCGCAATTTATTGCTTTCGACATAGATTTATATTTTGCCTAACCAAGATTTAGATCTAAAACGAATTACTTGAATCACGCTTAACACACATAGCGCAAAGCGCTTGGACAATTGGTAGCTAGGGACCGTTAATCAATCTTAACGACGTTGCGACCTAAGATCTAGTTTATTTGCTAAATGACCGACTTAGCTAAATTATTAGGTTGTATATAACTTGTAAATGACTGTAAACTTGCATGGCTAACTTCTCAACGACTTGTAAACGATAATTCAACTAGTAGAGGCCGCTATACGTGGGCGGGGTTGGGTGTCTTATGGCTTCCCAACACGTACCGTCACCCCCGAACCCAGTCTTGCAGTTCGTAGGCTGCATATTGGCGTAGGGCACAGTGCGCATCTTGTTCCTTACGTCCCTCGGTTTTGTCCCTTTCGGTAAACGACTCGCGAAAGTGTTTTGTAGTTGGCATGACTCGCTTCTCCAAGCGTTTATGCTTAATGGGTACAGACTCACCTAGCGTTTACGTAGTCCCTCGGTAACAAGGAACAAGATCGCATTGCATGGTTTCCAAACACCCCACAATTGTTTGGTGGCGACTCCTATCCTAGTGCAATCATTCGCACGACTCGCGCGTCCGTTGCTATAGGGTCCATCCGTGGAATCTACAGGTGTAAATGCTTGAAACTGACTCTTGATCTTGCAAATTCTCTTCCAATACCAACTTGAATCTGCTGGTGGTTGATATGTCTCCCATTGAACTCCTTTAATATAAACACTATGAACCCACTTTATCCAAAGAGAATCTGCCTTGTTATATATCCAGTGAACATATTTGCAGATGCTTGCTTTATTCCATATATATATATCTCTTATTCCTAAGCCACCTACTTTCTTTGGCTTGCAGCAATTACTCCATGCCACTAAAGGCACTCTTAGCATGTGTTCTGAGCCATCCCACATAAAATTTCTACACACTGAATCAATCTTTCTTAGCACAGTCTTTGGTAGAACAAAGATCCTAGCCCAGTAAGCATGTAGGTTAGATAGCACAGCTTTTACCAAAGTAAGTCTGCCTGCATAAGAGAGTTTTCTGGCCCCAATGCCTTTGATTCTCTCCACTATTTTCTCAACCAAGATATTACAATCCATTATAGATATTCTTCCAGCAGTGATCTTTATGCCCAGGTACTTAAAAGGTAAAGTACCTTCTTTGCATCCAGAGAATTCCAGAATCTCCTTCCTCACCTGGCTATTAACCCCTGCAAAATACATGTCAGACTTTGTCTGATTCACACAAAGTCAGAGGCTTTTGAAAAGGTGGAGAAGGCTCTCAAAACCAATCTTACAGACTTCAGCTCACCCTTACAGAAGATTAGAAGGTCATCAGCAAAGCATAGGTGGGTAAGTTTGATTCTTGTGCAATGTGGGTGAAATCTGAATTTAGTTTTTCCACTTACCACCTTCAATATTCTTGAGAGATACTCCATACATATGGTAAAGAGCAGAGGAGATAAGGGGTCTCCTTGCCTTAAACCTCTTTTTCCTTTAAAATGTCCAAAATTTGAACCATTCAATGCCAAAGTGTATGTTGGAGTACTCAAACATTCCATAATCAGCTCAATCATTTTGGGAGGAAAGTTAAGAGCTATAAGCATTTCCTGTACAAATCTCCACTCCACAGTATCATAGGCTTTCCTAAGGTCAATTTTCAGTAAACATTTGGGGGAAATTGCCTTTGTGTTGCACTTTCTCACAAGGTCCTGACAAATCATGATGTTCTCAACTATATCTCTTCCCTTGATGAAGGCACCCTGATTCTCACTGATAATATCAGGTAAGCACTCTCCAATCCTACTACAAAGTAGCTTAGAAATACATTTGTAAATAGTATTGCAGCAGGCTATGGGTCTGAACTCCGTTACAGAGGTAGGGTGTTTGATCTTTGGAATCAGAGTCAGGATTGTACTATTAACTTGTTTAAGTAATTTACCATGCTCAAAGAAATCAAGAATGGCTGTACAGACCTCCTCCCCAATGATATGCCAACAGTCTTTATAAAACTGGCTGGTGAACCCATCAGGTCCTGGACTCTTGTTTCCAGGGATCTCAAACATAGTCTTCCTTATTTCTTCTTTAGTGACTGGCCTTAGCATCCTATCCCTCATTGTATCAGTCACTAAATTTCCTTTCCTGACTGTAGGGAGGTGAACATTAGAACATTCAGTGTCCTCTCCTAACAGCTGGGTGTAGAAATCAAGAAAAGCTGCTTGTATACCTCTATCATCTGTCATCTCCTCCCCCTTCATGTTCTTGATTTGTTGCACAGAATTTTTAGCTCTTCTAGCCTTGATGACACAGTGAAAGAAAGCTGTATTCTCATCACCCTCCTTTAGCCAATCTGTTTTAGCTTTTTGCCTGAGGTAGCTTTCCTTTGCTTTGAAAAGTTCCTTATACTGCTCTGCCTTTTGTAGCTCCTTCTTCCTGATTTCCTCATTGTAAGGGTCATTTTGAAGCTGAATTTGGAGGTCAAACAGCTCAAAATATGCCTTAGCTTCATCTTTCTCCACATTGGTGAACTTTTCCTTATTTAAAAGTTTGAGAGGATTCTTTAACATCTTTAACTTCTGAGTAATCCTGAACATTGGATAGCCATTAATTCTCTTGTCCCATCCTTCCTTGATAATTCCTTCAAATTCAAGAAGAGAACTCCACATATTAAAGTACTTAAAATTTCTATTCCCCAGGCTTCTGCCCCTATGCAGCCCAATAACACAAGGTGAGTGGTCATAAATACCCTCAGGATGAAAGTGGGCATTACTATCTGGGTACATCAACATCCAATCATCATTGCACATAGCCCTATCTATTCTGCTGAAGACCCTCTTATCACCCTCTTGTTTGTTATTCCAGGTATAGTAGCTTCCTGTGGATTTAATATCATTTAAGCCACAAACTTGCACACACTGTTGGAATTCTCTGATTTCTGCATTTGTAACTTTAGCTCCAATTCTTTCATCAAAGTTGAGCACATTATTGAAATCCCCACAGACAATAAATCCAAGCTCCATTAACCATTGAGTGAATTTGTATCAAATCCTTCCAAAGATCATCCCTATCCTTTGCATCATTCATACCATAAATCATTGTAATCCAAAATTTGCTCTGAGTGCCCAACTGAACTACTTCACCATGTATTAGTTGGCTAGTAATCATCATTATTTGCACCTGAAATTTACCAGGTTCCCAAACAATCCATACTCTACCACCAGGATGTTTACTATTATTAGTGCATATACTCCATCCATTACAAAAACTAGGGTGAATTCTATTACTAGTCTTCACCTTAGTCTCTAGGAGCCCAAATAGTCCTACATTATGTCTGTCGATGAATCTTTTCACTTCTAACTGTTTAGCTTGACTATTTAGGCCCCTCACATTCCAAAAGCCTAGGCTAGCCATGGTCTCCATGACCATGGATGGCACTACCATTCTCCACTCCATTTCTGCTTACTCCCCGAACAATATCAACAAATGAAGCCTCATTCTCCACTATATTCCCCTGCCTAATAGATCCATGAGTAGATAAGATCAATTGTCTATTAGTATTCCTTATAAGCCCTGTAGAACTAGGTCTATGCACAGCCACAGGGTTCTGTGGAGTGACAAAGGAGGTTCCAGGAACATTTGCAGCCTGCTGAGTAGCCACAATAGGAGTTTCACTGACATCTTGATTAGTAGCCTGCTGAGCCTGTCTATTCTGATTAGCCACAGGTCTCCACATTTGCTTGGGAGGCTGTCTATTTCCAGGTTGTTGTCTAGGTCTTTCATTCCTCACCCCTGGTTTCCTCCTACAGTATTCCCTCTCATGTCCAATCCTGTTACATATGCTACATTGGGTTGGTTTCCACTCATACTCAACCATCTGGTTTATAATCTTTCCATTCTCATCCTCAAATTGAACATTTGTAGGAAATTCCTGATTTATTTCAACCTCAAGCAAAACTCTGGCATAGCCCAGTCTACTCTTCTCCTCTGTGGCCTTACACATTTCACAAATATCCCAATCAACCCACTGATTTTACTGATACAATTCATAGTCCAGAATTTCAATTCCAATCCTATCAAGTTAATCCAAATGGGGACAGTTTTCACAGAAGATTTTGTTAGGTCTAAATCTTCACTCCATGGTTTGACAATAACAGGCTTATTATCAAATAAGTAGTGTCCAGCAGCGAAGATTATGTCTCTCTCATCCACAGACTTAAACCTAACAATAAAGACACCATTTGGAAGGAAAGATACTTTATCAAGCCCTTTCCTCCCCCAAATTCTCTGAAAATAACCTTGCATAGTATCAGGAGGAGGGTTGGCACCAACAACAAAGCAGACAACAGCAGACTTCCAATATTGTTTTCCTTCTAAAACATCCTCACTAGATAAAGATAACATCTTTCCATTCCTAGCAGAATGAGAGGAAAGAGAGGGAGGTGTAGACTTACCTCTGCTATGTCTAACTACCATTTGCCAACCAGTACTGCTTGCCATAGTATTCTCATTTTCCAATTCTTCATCCTCTACAATCGGTTGCAGCTCATCATTGACTTCATCACCTCGATTCCTTCTGGGCATATCTTCATTATCCTCTTCATCAGATAGGTTGAGTGGCGGGATGCCTTGAATCTCTGAGATATGTCGATGTCGTACCGCATCTGACGAAGAAGGACCTTCCTTTTGACTGAGAGTCGCCTTGAGTCTATTAAGTTGTTTACTTCTCTTCTTATTTGCTTTTCTAGATGATTGAGATCTAGTCTTTCCAGAAGATCGAGACCTGGCCATGGCTGGATCTCACCTCCAAGAAAATCGCCTCAGAATCGCCTAGAGATCCCTAATTTCGTGTCCGTACACATTTTAATTTTTTTATTTTTGTATCTCGTTCTCACCAAGGTATATCTTTTGGGAAATTGAAAAAGAGTGGTACGAGTAGTAGTAGGAATTAGGGTGTGTTATTCGAGAAATGAAACTTGAAGTGTTTGAATTGATTAAAGATTGATCAGGATGATGTTTGAGAGTTGTGCAAGCCAATTAAATGTGGAGAAACCTTTTTGGATTGTATTAAGGATGTGAATGATAATTTGGATGAGAGATTTGTTTACCTTAATGTTGATTGGGTACTTAAGGATGAGAGATGAATAAGAATACTTGTTGGATCAGTTTGTACGAGAAATATACTTTGTTAGATCAGTGTGTTGCAAGTAGTATCAACTGCAAGCATATTAAGGTTGTTGCTTCATGGGGTCTTTAATTGGGTACCTAGCCTTTCAGATATTATGCAATACGGAATATTCGTGTTGTTAGGAGAATTTGATCCACAATCCACGAAAGAGGAGAGTATCTACAGTAAAACTGATATCTTGGTAAATAAAAGTTCACTGATATCTTTATGGATTGCAACATGGTGTACTGAACTTAAATCTGGTCTATTACTTATGAGGTGAAATTTGTGGTTTTGTTTTGAGATTGAATGTGAACTTAATGATTCTTTTATTAATAAGGATGATGCTATTTTCATATCTAGGTTAGACAAAATTGCGTTTCAAACTGTATAATGTGAAGGATTAAGTTTAAATGGGATCAAATGCGTGTTATTTGTCCCATCAGAAGAAGGACTATGTAGTTTGGATATTTTATTCAGGACTTGTAAAGAGGTTCATTTATGTGATTAATGTGTTTATCACTAAGGGAAAAGCTGAAAGTCACCAAAGGGGTTAGCAATTGCGAATTTAAGAGGAAGTTAGACGTAAGCATATGTTGAAATTGAGTTTATTATTCATGTTAACCTGGGTTATAGATGATGGAAACGCTGATGCATTTTACGTCACTTAAAGTATTGAAAACTTGAAGGGTGTTTACAAGGAAATTAAACTGTATTGTGATGGAGGCTAGTTATCTCAAAAGGTGATGAGACTTGAAATTTTGAAGTAAGACATGATCTTGGTTATTGTCTCGGTGAAGGGTTTTGTGTTTTCTTATTGCATTATCTCATATAAATGAAACTATTAGTTATTATTCAGTGACTGTTTTAGATAGGGGACAACGCCCCTATGGATTTTTTTATATTGTGTAAGGTCATTGGACTAAGCTAAATGCTACTTTTTTGGTGCGTATGAGTTTATCTTTGTGGCCTTGATTTGTGTGCTTGAACAGGTAAATCGGCGACCTTGGCTGAGGGTTTTAAGCGACACAAGAGTCGTCTCCACCTGGATCAGCCTTGGCGCGAGTCGTGCTTTTCTTACTTTCTATTGGCATGAATTTCAGTGAATAAATTATTATAGGATTACATGGTCATGAAATAATTGGAAAAGTTGTGAATCTCTCACGTTTGCCTTTCCTCTCACTTGATGCGATTAATGTGTTTATTTTAAATGAATTGTCGTTCCACTTGATTCAATTCTAGTGCTTGTGCAATTTGTTTGATATTGTGCCACGTGCACTTCTATTAGAAATAATTGGCTCTACTCATTTGTGTATTGTTTATACATATACAAACACATGTATGAAAATTTGATATATTCATCTACTTTTCATTGTGGAAACTTGCTCAAGCTCAGTTATGCATATGTTGGGAATAAACCTTCTAGAACCGAGTTATAAGAGTTATGGAGATATGTTGAAGAAATTATGATTGAGAAAGAGACATCTGAAGTATACTTTTGGAAGATAAATTTGGGCTTCGGGGACGAAGCCTTGTTTCAAGGGGGGAAGTCTGTAACACGCCGTACTTTTTGGTAATTTATCTAATTCGGGTGTTACTAATTATATTGAATTTAGGATCTTGCGGTTTAGTTTTGGGAATTTATATAGTGACTTTCGGATTTTAAAAGGGTGAATATTTGTTTTGTTATCCATTATAGTGATCTAGGTTGTGGAATTGGATGATACCATTAAGTTTATTGAGGAGCTATTACTTAAGGAATGTTCGGTTACATTCTCAATCCATTGTCGTTTCGATACCTTTCTTAATCGTGAAAAAAGGTTTTCTTAGTCGCTAAGTAATCTGTTAACCTAAACCCGGAACAAAGTTATGATTGTTTCATTATATCATTTGAGGAGCTTTACTTGGTAAATATGAGGTTTAATACCACAAGTTACAAGTCCATTCTCAACTTATACAATCTCAATCTACACAATTTTAGAAGTTTGTGTGTAGTGTCGGGACTAAAAACCGATCCTATTTTGGAAGCACGAGGTGCCGGGAGTACCTAGATGATCTTAACTCATGTTGATACTTAGTTGGACCCCAAATCATCCGCTTACTCAGCCAAAATTCGTGCATAAGGACTGCACATGCAGCTGCCTGCTTGCCGCTTGTATATGCCACCCAACAGCTCCAACTTCATCACACGTTTTGTCCTTCATTTCGAAGCCAAATGAATTGAAACAAAAGCCTAAATTCATCTAATCGTTTATGGCTACAGCTTTGTAGAAGGCGTCAAGTCCATATTTCTTGATTATCATCACCAAATTTACCCAGAACCGTGAGGTGTCTTCTACGCGCAGTTCTGGACCACTTCTGGTATATTGGTCATAACTCCTTCATTTGGTAAGATCAATCCTTGATTCTTATTTCTATTTACTATTACGATGTATTAGAACAAACTCCAATTGATTATTTGCATTTGTAATATGATTTAGTTGCCTAAATCATGTCCTAAAGTAAACCCTTGATCCGTTGTTCTTCCTATGAGTATCATGAACATAGGGCCTTCGTAATTTGATCATAACAGCCTTATTTCTTCAAGTATTTAACTAAAACAAAACCCTAAATTGAACTTCAGTTCAATATCTTGATGTTAGGATTTTGAAATGCTTGAGAAACTGTCGTTATGATCATTTTATAGTTTCTAGAAGTTGGATGCGCATTTAGTACTCTGTTTTGGAGCAGTTGTGGTATTTGGGCTATAAATCCTTTGATACTTAATGAAAGTTAACGTTTGATGTGTTGAAATACTTCTAAGAGGAAGTGTTACAAGTTACAGTCGGTTTGGTGTCTAAAATATTAGGAATTCATTACCAATTATCGTCTAAACACCAGTCATGTGTTCTGAAACATGAAGAAAGGGTAGTCTATTGTTATATTGGATTTGGACAAGTTATACTTAGTCTCTTTGGGAGATTTTTGGGGAGTAAAATGATATTGTGTAGTTATTTGATGTCCCATACTTACATGGTTCATTGGAGGATGACGTATGGAGGTTTTGGATGCTTGATTCGCAGTTTGGAGCTGTTCGGGATAGCTAAGAGTTTTGTGAATTTAAACAGGTTCAGTTTGCCGATTGTGAGAAAGATTATTAAGGAGAAGTTAAGCGTGTTTGGTAAGAACATTAACCCCTCTTGAGCTCGAGCATGTTTTCATATATCTATTGGTGATCCGACTTTTCAGTTCATATCATTTATATTTCTATTCATATATACTCTTGTTGTTTCTAAATTTTATGAAGTCGGATAGTTGAAATTCTACCAAATGAGATGGGGCTCGACCCTCCTTTATATATTCGATCTTTGATTTTGTACTCGTCTTTGTTTGTTATTCGGCTCAGGCTTACGTTGTTACATGAGATGGATTCTATGAATGAAATAATGTATCTAAGACGGATAAAATGGTTATGTTGGAATAATATTACATCACAATCTGCTAGAGCAGGCGTGACCATTGGTCCGTCGGGAGTTACATATACACCTCTGATCAAGGTGAAATCTGAGCTGGCTTAGCTACCAGTCGCCTATTAGACTTCCTCCTAGAAGGGTTACATCCTACTGGCTCTCTAGTGAGGGGTGTGCACACTCGGGTCTATAGGGCGGTTCAGGAGCTCTAGTAGCGTGTTGGGGTAGGACCCAATCACGAAACCGGACTTATAATTGTTGATATATATGTTGAACTGATTGAATCTCAGCCTTGAGCTTTTGTTATAATTCTGTACTTGACTTTCTTTGACTAAGCGTTGCTTGATTAGCTACGCGCCATGAAGGCGCGTATCTTCTTTTCCTTATTGTTCTGCACGCTTTTGAGTTCTTACTCAGCCTTTGCTGACGTTCTATGTTTGGGTTTGTCCCAACTATTTTGGGGCCTGTATCATTCTCTGTGATGCAGTTGGCAGGTCTACTTGAAGTGAATTGTTGCATGGACGTTTGTGCATATCATGGGGCTAGCTTGGAATATATGATACTATGGTTGAGTCACTTTAATCAGTTGTATTTGTCATTTTAGTTGGGATTTGGTTTTGTAAACTTGGCTTCACTCTTCCGTTGTCAACTCGTTATCATTTATATAAATTAGTTGGTTTAAATTTATCAGTGTTTTAGCATTGTAGTTGACTCAGTAATCAATTGCGGCATAACAATTCTAGATTTTTGTATAATTAGAACTGGTCAAAATTTAGGGTTGTTACAAAACCTGTAGCTTGTGAAAAAGTAGAGAAGCCCCTGAGCATCAACAAGACTGATTTGACCTCACCTTTGCTGAATAACAAAAGGTCATCAGCAAAGCAGAGATGGTTTAACTTAGTTTTGCTGCACATGGGGTGAAACCTGAACTCATTCCTGTCTGCAACCACCATGATAGGTACTCCATGCACAAAGTAAAGAGTAAGGGAGATAGAGGGTCTCCCTGTCTCAGACCTCTCTTGCCTTGGAAGTAACCAAAATTTGCACCATTGACTGACAAAGTATATGAGGGTGTTGTGACACACTCCATAATCCAACTTATCATTTGTTGAGGGAACTTTAGAGCATCCAACATCTGATGCACAAAACTCCATTCAATAGTGTCATATGCTTTTCTAAAGTCAATTTTCATCAAGCATCTAGGAGATATAGTCCTCCTGTTGTATTTCCTAACCAAGTCCTGACACACCATAATGTTCTCCACAATGTCTCTTCCTTACACGAATGCACCTTGATTCTGGCTTATGATTTCAGGCAATTAGGCACCTAATCTTTCACAGAGCACTTTAGAGATACATTTGTAAATGAAGTTGCAGCATGCTATTGGCATGTACTCTATGACATTTCTAGGGTTTGTCACTTTAGGGACCATAGTTAGGATTGTATTATTGATCTGTTTCAATAATCTCCCTTTTTTGAAGAAATCACCCACAGCCTCACAGATTTGGTCACCAACAATGCTCCAATTGTCTTTATAGAATTGACTTGAGAAGCCATCAGGCCCCGTACTTTCAGTGCCAGAAATGGAGAACATGGCTTTCTTGATTTCATCTTTAGTCACTTCTTTAATCATCTGTTCAGCCATCACAGTAGAAATTACTGCACCTTTCCTCACTATTTTTATATGCACATGCTTGGTTTCAGTAGATTTACAAAGTAAATCCATATAAAAAGCAAGAAAAGCTCCTTGGATACCAATACCATTATCATCAGAGTGAAGTTGCCCCTTTACGTCCTGAATTGGATTGATACTGTTTCTTATCCTCCTAGTTTTAATAGAACGGTGAAAGTAAGCTGTATTTTCATCCCCCTCCTTTAGCCATTGAGCTTTACTTTTCTGTCTAAGAAAGGTGTTGCTAGCTTTGTGAAGATACATGTATTTCTCAGACATTCTCCTCTCCTTTTCTTTGAGCACATTATTTGTTGGGTCATTTTGCAGGGCCATCTGAGCTTCATAAAGATCCTCCTGAGCCTTACAAGCAGCAGCTTCCACATTGGAGAAGTTGCTCTCTTATTCAGCTCCTTAAGAGGCCTTTTCAGCAGCTTCTGTTTTTTCACAACTTGAAATATAGCAGATCCCCTGATGACCTTACTCCATCCTTCCACAATTATCTCCTTATACCCCTAGTCATGCTCCACATATTAAAATATCTGAAACTCCTCTTCCCCATATTCCTAGCTGGTTCTAGTTGAATAGTGCAAGGGGAGTGGTCAAAGAGACCTTCAGGGTGAAACATGGCCTTGCTAAGTGGAAAAGTAAGCATCCACTCATCATTGATCATGGCTCTATCTATTTTGGAGAACACCCTCTTATTCTGCTCCTGCTTATTATTCCTGGTGTACAAACAGTCATCAGAGCTTATATCTTGCATCCCACACTGTTGCACACACACCTGAAACTCCCTAATTTCAGCCAGACTGACTTTGCTACCAACTCTCTCATCTGGATGGAGTACATTGTTGAAATCACCCATCCAGATCCATGATTTGTTCACAGACTTGTGAGTATCTATCAGATCCTCCCATAAAGCTTTCCTATCCTTAGTGTCATTAAACCCATACACCAAAGATACCAAGAAGTTCTTATTACTTCCCATTTCTTGAATTTCACTATGAATCATTTGTGCAGAAACTTTCAAGATCTGCACATAGAATTTATTTGAATTCCAGCATAACCAAATTCTACCCCCTGAATGGCAGCTGTTATTAGTACAAACACTCGAACCCTCACAGATATTTAGGTGAATCCTATTCAGGGCTCCAGGCTTCACCTTGGTTTCCAGTAGCCCAAATAATCCCACTTGCTGCTTATTCATAAATCTCTTAATCTCAGCTTGTTTAGTGGGGCTATTTAGGCCTCTGATATTCCAAAATCCTATGTCAGCCATGATCAATATGATCATGGTTGACACTCCCAGTTTCTGCAACATTTCCACCAGCATTTCCTAATCTGACCATATTTGCATATGATATACTGCCTTCAGGTGATACAGGAGCTGTCCCATTTTGACTGTTTTGGTAAAGAACCAATTGCCTCTGAGCATGCCTCACAGTACTCACTACAAGTGGTATAGTAGCCTGATTTACTAGAGTTTTAAAAGTTTCAGAGACCTTCTCTGTTGGCTGCTGAGGCTGAACAGGTTTAGGTCTCCAAACTTTCTTAGTTTTCACCCCAGGTTTGGCTTTTCTCTTGCAGTTCTTCTCATCATGACCAATTCCTTTACACACAGTGCATATCTCAGGCTTCCACTCATACTCCACCATTTGTATTGTGGTCTTACCTTTCTCATCATCGACAAACTCCAACGTGGTAGGGGAATTATGTCCCACCTCCACTTCCACCAGGACCCTAGCAAACCCTAGTCTGCTTCTATCCACAATAGCAACATTAGAGTGGACATACTCCCCAACCCTGCCTGATATCTTTTTAATACAAGATGGAGACCAAAACTTAAGCTCAAGACCAACTAATTTCATCCAAATAGGCACCTTCTTCACTAATCCTTTGCTCAACTCCATATCCTTAGTCCATGGGTGAACAATCAATGGTTTGTTATCAAAAAGGTGATGCCAACTTTCAATACTTTATCCCTATCTTCTACCTTCTTGAATCTAACCACATAGACATCATTAGGCAGACTAGAGACCTTATCCATACCCTTATGTTTCCAAATACGATATCGATTAAAATAACCCTGCATCACATCTAGCGGCGGATTCGCCCCTAAGACATAGCACACCACAGCAGAGTTCCAGAAATTAACACCTTCTGACACATCCTCTAGGGTTAAAATCAACTTAGGAGGGGGATTAGAAGAGTTACCAGACTTTTGTTCCTTTCTGCGTATCTTACTTCTTTTTATGTTTATTTTCTTACTCAACCTGTGCTGACATTCTCTATGTTTGGGTTTGTTCCCTACCCTATTCTGGGGCCTACGTCATTCTCAATGGCGTAGTTGGCAGGTCTTGAAGGCGATTGTTTGTCTGCTTGGATTTGGATTGCATGGCATGGGGTTTTCAAAAATAATTTCGTCATACATTTGAATTTTATGAACAATTGTAATTTATTTCATTTGGTTTGATTTTGGTTTGTAAACTTAGCTATGAGTCTTCCGCTGACATTCGTTGTTTCTTTTATGAAGTTTGATTTTAATAAGTCTTGCCGTTGACTTGGTAGTCCACGGCGGTATAACAGTCCTTAATTTTCTCTTTTAAAACTGTTGAAAATTTAGGGTTGTTACACTCACGGCTGTTCGAAATGAGATTTTAAGTTTTGAAAGCTGAATTTTCATCTAATTATATTACAAATATTGCACGGGTGTTTGAAATGAGATTTAAGGTTTTAGATATAAATTTCGTTACACAATTTTAACATTTAAACATAAGTAGCTCGTGCGTTGCACGGGCCATCAAACTATTATTAAATAAAAAGGTGACACAAGAAACTCACTCTCCTCGTCTCACATTCTTTTACAAATTCTTAGCCAAGAAAAAAAAAAACTTTGCTCATCCTCTCTTGTTAAAAAGTTTTCAAGATCTAAATAGAATTCCGTTTCTCACGAAGTTGTTAACACGCATGGTAAGTTTTATGAAATCTCGGTTTTCCTGATTTTTGTATGCCTTTTGCATAGAAGTGTTGCACTTCAGTTTTAGGTTGGCAACTTGTGCTTTTAAGATTAACTTTGAGTTTTCACCATTCTCTCATGCTAATTTCGTATTATGTTCAAACTTGTTTTTAAATTTGTATGATTTGATTGGGTTAGTTGTTGTACTTTTGTTAGATACGCAATTTAGCCAATTAGCTCAAGTGGAAGAGTATGTGCACAACACAATGCTCCAAATTATATATTAAATATATATGATGATTATTCATACACTACAATTAACAATCTATAATTTTTTACTAATATTTGGAGTAGAGAAAAACTTATTTGTGATGTATATGTGTTTTTTTTATGGGAGAAAAATGAAATATCAAATTGAACACCAAAATATGTCAAATTTGATATTTATTTACAGCGAATTAAAAATTATGAACGTTGGTGTATTTTATTTTTTATTTTTACTTTGTTTGAAATTGCAAAGTTAACTCTGCATCAACTTGGAGGGATGAAGCCGTTAAAAAAATAACACGGTAATAAAAATTATAACTATCGTGAAAATAATACTTGGCACCCCAAAACAAAAAACTCAAGTTGATGTTTGCTGCAAAGTCAACTTGAAAGATCACCCCCAAATCGTTAGCAAGTACCCTCTTTCTTACCATTATTGGAGTCACTCATAACTTGAGAGCACACCATATTTTGCAAAAATAAAGCGTATGGCACGTCGGGGCACACAGAGAACGAATGTCATGAGCATTTTAATTGTTTAATCATTTTTCGCACTTATTAATAAGATTTATAGGCGTCATAGAAGCTTCATCGCACTCCAATAAACATAGTCGCAATATAACAAAATCCATCAATTATATTGCATAATTTTAGGGGCTCACATTTTATTTTCACCTGGCTCACATTTTATAGCGCATCTCTCGCCAACTAATCAGGTCATATTAGGTGGGAGTAAGAGGCGCTCGATGAACATTTATGCATGTGAGTTTCCAGATCATGCAAACTTGGATGAGAAACAACTTAAAGTGCACATCAAATGGCGGGTCAAGCAACTTGCAACGTGCGCAACATGTATATAACACGTATATTAATAAGGGTTCTGTTTGATGGTCGTAGCTGTTGAGATAGCGGTTAGCTATTTAAGTAGCACATAACGTTTTTAATAATATGTAGCATGTAGTTGTTATCAGTATGTTGATATACTAGCTGTTCTAAATAACCTGTATGGCAAACCTAGCAGTCAAAATAATAAAAATAAGAAAAACGTAGAAGAAAGAAAATGTGCATGCTAAATGCAAAAGCGTAGAAGAAAGAAATTGTGCTGCCATACATGTAAATTAACATTTTACTTCGATGTACGGTCAAAATGCTAAATGCTAACTAGTACTACTGTATTACCAAGTAAGGCCTAATAAGTAGCTCTCAAAAAAAAAAAAAAAAAGTAAGGCCTAAGTAATAACAATTCCAATGTTTTATTAAATTAAATTCAATAGGTGGTACGTACCTGCCGATAGCAGTTATAATGATTTTCTGAAGAGGATAATATTGTTTTCATTCTCATATCTATTTGACTTTTCAATCATCAATAATTAAAATGTTCTCGTTATGCATGCCTCGCTATATTATTAATACAAACATAAGGGGTTTTTGAAGAGAGTATGATAGCTAATCTAGGATGCGTCTTACTTGATTACTCCCCTGCTTTGTAACAGAAAGTTTGTTAGAAGCAGTTAGGAGTCTGTTAGATTCGGTTACACCTTTAGGAAGTTAGTTGCTCTCCTAATTTGTCTATAAATACCCACTGTATCTCATACTTTCATTCTAATGGAAAATAATCTTTACAACTTTCATCTCCTTCAATGTCTCTAAATCTTCTCTGCAACTTTTTTCAGGAGAAAGCTTATTCTTGAAGCTTTCTTCATGGTATCAGCTTTGTTTCGATCCTATCTCACGCAAAATTCCGCAATTTTTACCAAATTTTTCACCTTTTTCCTTTTTCCTTGAATTTACAGCAATTCACAGGAAATTTTTTCTCAGGAATTCTCTGATTTACTGCAATCAGTTGAATTTCTCAGAATTTTGTTGCGATACTCTTCGCGTTATTCTGCTCATTCTTGCGCAGTAATTTTTGATTGAATCTGCTAAATTTTTAGCAAATTTGATCATTACTCCTACTTTGATCAATTGCTTGATCATTTTCGGTTGATTTTTAATCAATCTTGTAGCTTAAGCTACTTTATTTCTTAGTTTCAAGTTTACTGGAGTTTATTTCTCCAGAAACTGGTATATCAGACTTCGGAACTGTTCGAGTTGAAGACGAAAGAGTCAGCGTATCTCTGAAGATTCTTTTTTTTGAGATTTGGTGTATTCCTCTTCTGTTTTGCTAAAACTTCACCAATACGCAACAATGGCAGATGATGCGACAAGTACTGCTGGTTCTCAGGCTTTGAACTACTATAACAATCCATACTATATGCATTCAGGTGATGTCAACCCATCTCTTCCTTTGACTACTTCTCTTTTTTCTGGCAATGGAGATTACTTGCACTGGTCAAGAACTGTCACAATGTCTTTAGTGGCTAAGAATAAGACTGGTTTTATTACTGGTTCTCTTCCCAAACCTGCACTGTCTGATGCTGAATATCAGAAGTGGGTATTTGTTGACCACATGGTTAAGTGTTGGATTCTGAATGCCATAATTCCTGTTATTTCTACCACACTGCAATATGCACAGTCTTCTAAAGAGTTATGGGATGAAGTAAAAGAGAGATATGGTCAGTCTGACAACTTGTTACTGTATGAGTTGGAATCTGAACTGCATGATTTGAAGCAAGAAAATAAGACATTGGCTGAGTATTATGGAAAATTCAAACAGTTATGTGAAGATGTGTCTGCTTTGGATGAAGTTCCAACCTGTAACTGTGGTGCAATGAATGCTTGTTCCTGTTTGGTTTTAAAAAGGATGGTTGATGCTGATAAAAGGAGGAAAATTGTCAAATTCTTGTTTGGCTTGGATGATTCATATGAGACTGTCAGAACAACTATTCTTACCACAGATCCACTACCACCTCTAAACCTGGTTTTCAGTCAGCTTCTCAGGGTAGAAAGACAGAGAACCATGTCTTTAACCCAGACTGCAAGCCAGGAAGTTAATGCTTTTGCTGCAAACAGGACAGGCCCAAGAACTTTCAAACCTGCTATACAAGCCCAGCCTACTGTCAACTCCCATAATCCATCCACTATCAGCTCTCAGTTTTCTGCTCCTCCTGACTACAGAGAACTGAAGAAAGCAAAGAAAGAAAGTGTCTGTACCTGGTGTAAGAAGAAAGGACACACTTATGAACAATGCTTTAAGAGGTTGAAACAAGTTCCTGAGTGGTATAATGACCTGCAGAAGCAAAGAAAACAGTATTCCACTGCAAACTTAGCACAGACTGATGATGCTGCCTATTCTACCCCTCTGCAAAATGACATTACTTCTCACAGCATGGCTGCCCATGGATATCAGTTCACACACAATTATCAGCAGAATCAGGCTTCAACATCTGACCTTACTCCTGAATCTAGGGGTATGGCACACTTGGCCTATTTTGCAGGTAATATATTATCTCTGAATCCTTCATTTGCTCCTACTGCTGTTTCTTCCATTAATTGGATAATAGATACTGGAGCATCTGATCATATGTGCCCTCATATTCAATTTTTCTCCAACCTTTTGGCATTGAATAGACCTATTTCAGTTGGATTACCTGATGGCAAGGTTATAATGGTCACTCATACTGGTATGCTATGCTTGAATGATCAAATAACACTCACTGGAGTGTTCTATGTTCCTGGATTTTCTCATAGCTTATTATCTGTTGGAAGATTAATTGAACAACTTGGATGTGTTGTTCAATTTGATGATGCTGGGTGTTTATTTCAGGACCCCAGCTCTAGGCAAATTCTGCTGCAAGGAGCAAAGAAGTCCAGCCTCTATAGATTTCATTTTAATTCTCAGTTGAATAAGTCTGGCAACCCTAAGTTTAGTGATTCTACTTCTGTGTTGGCTCCTGTTGCTGCTTCAGCAAAATGTACTCAGCAAAATCAATCTGATTTGCATTTACTGCATTCAAGATTAGGACATTCATCTTTATCCAAGATGATTCATGTACCTGGATTGTCTATAAATAAAAATGCTGATTTCTTTTGTGAAGCTTGTATCCTTGCTAAACAGCATAAGTTACCCTTTCAGAAAAGTTCTTCTATTGCAAACAGTCTTTTTGAACTTGTTCATATGGATTTATGGGGACCATATAGAATTGCCAACATCTCAGGTGCCAAATATTTCTTGACCATACTTGATGATCACAGTCGAGCTGTTTGGACTCATCTAATGACTGATAAGCTTCAAGTTCCTGCTACAATTGAAGCTTTTCTGGCATTTGTTGAAAATCATTATAATGTGACTGTCAAATTTATAAGGTCGGATAATGGCACTGAGATAATTCAGCAAACATGTGCCAAAATGTTTCCTGTCAAAGGGATTTTACATCAAAAAAGCATCCCTGGTGTTCCCCAACAGAATGGAAGGGTGGAAAGGAAGCATAGGCATATAGTTGAGACTGCAAGAGCAATAAGAATTCATGCCAATCTGCCTAATAAGTTCTGGGGAGAGTGTATTTTGGCTGCTTCACATCTGATTAATCTAATGCCGGCCAAAGTTTCGAAGTGGCAGACTCCAAATGAACTTCTTACAAAAATTGCTCCTAAGTATGACCATCTACGTACCATTGGATGCCTGTGCTATGCTCTAATCAATCAGAAAAATAAAGACAAGTTTGCTCCGAAATCCAGGAAGTGTATCCTAATTGGTTATCCTTTTGGTCAAAAGGGATACAAGCTATATGATATTGACAATCACAAGGTCATTCACAGCAGAGATGTTATTTTTCAAGAGACAGTTTTTCCCTTTAGAGAGAAAGGAACTGATACATCTATTGATAAATCTCCACATCATATTTTCCCTATTCATCCAGCAACACCATTTGAGGATGACTTATTATTTCAGCAAGAAGACTCTCAGCAACATGCACATGAACAGCATTCTGATGGTCCTAATAATCATGCCATTCCTGATAGCCCTGCAGTCTCTGAAAATACTGGTCATTCTCCTACTTCAACATCTTCTGAACAGTCATCTACTGATATTATAATACCTGCTCCTCCTCCTGTCAGACAATCATCCAGACCTACTCGAATTCCTGCAAAATTTCAGGACTTTCAAGTGACTTCAATTCCAACAAGAGCAGTTTCTGACAATTCATCTTCTGAGGCTTTTCCAGCTATATCTTTAAAGGATTTCTCTCCTTACTCTCTTGATTATGTTGCATCTCTGGCAAATGTGATGGCAGAAGTTGAACCAACTAGCTTTAAACAAGCTGCACAAGATGACAGATGGCTTGATGCCATGAATAAGGAATTGGCAGCCCTGGAATTGAATGAAACCTGGGTGCTTGTTGATAAACCTTTAGGAGTAAAACCAATTGGCTCCAAGTGGGTTTATAAGGTCAAACATAGAGCTGATGGGTCTGTTGAAAGGTTCAAAGCCAGGTTGGTGGCTAAGGGCTACAAACAGATTCAAGGTAAGGATTATAAACATACATTTTCTCCTGTGGCTAAGTTTGCTACAGTTAGAGTTGTCCTGGCAGTTGCTGCTTCTAAAGGATGGCCATTGCATCAATTGGATATAAATAATGCTTTCTTACATGGATTCATTGAGGAAGATCTTTACATGCTACCTCCTGAAGGTTACCATCTAGCAAAGCCTGGACAAGTCTGCAAGTTAACTAAGAGTCTATATGGCCTGAAACAAGCCAGCAGGCAATGGAACAAAGAACTCAGTCAGTTTTTGATTCACAAACTGGGTTTTGTTCAGTCAAGGCAAGACTATTCATTATTTACTAAGACTAATGGAGAACTCTTCACTGTTGTCTTAGTATATGTTGATGATCTTTTAATCACAGGCAGTGATGCTGATTTTATACAAGTTCTGAAAAAGTCTTTAGATACAGCATTCACAATTAAAGACTTGGGATCTATGAGGTATTTTCTTGGATTGGAAGTTTCTCAAACTGATAAGGGTATTCTTCTTAATCAGAGGAAGTATGTTCGAGATTTATTGGCTGAAGCTAGCATGGAGAATTGCAATTCTTGCCCATTTCCATTTCCTAGTAACATCAAACTTTCACCTGATCTAGGTGATGCTCTTTCAGATCCTGAGCAGTACAGGAGAATAATTGGAAAGCTCCTGTACCTTAACCTCACCAGGCCTGATATTAGTTACAATGTGCAGCAACTCAGTCAATTTCTTAGCATGCCACGACAACCTCACTTGCAAGCTGCAAAGCATGTTCTGAGATATTTGAAGGGTACTGCAGATTTGGGATTGCTGTATCCCAGGAATGCCAGCCTAAATATCCAGGGTTTTACTGATGCAGATTGGGGAAATTGCCCCTACAGTGGTAAATCTCTCACAGGCTACTGTGTATTTCTTGGGCCCTCATTGGTGTCTTGGAAGACCAAGAAGCAAAAAACAGTCTCCAAATCCTCAGCCGAAAGTGAGTATAGAGCCATGTCAGCTACCACCAGTGAATTGGAGTGGCTTACTGGTCTCTTATTTGATCTGCAAGTTTCTGTCTCACTTCCTGTCACTCTCAATTGCGATAATATGGCGGCGCAGCAAATAGCTGCGAATCCAGTATTCCACGAGAGGACAAAACATCTCAAAATAGATTGTCACTATGTGAGAGATAAGGTATTTGAAGGATTCATAGAGACACAACATGTCTCCTCTGCCTTGCAACTGGCTGACTTGATGACCAAAGGCCTTACTGAATCTCAACACAAAGCTCTCACTTCCAAGTTAGGAATGGTGACTGTCCCTCCCATTCCAACTTGAGGGAGGTGTGAAGAGAGTATGATAGCTAATCTAGGATGCGTCTTACTTGATTACTCCCATGCTTTGTAACAGAAAGTTTGTTAGAAGCAGTTAGGAGTCTGTTAGATTCGGTTACACCTTTAGGAAGTTAGTTGCTCTCCTAATTTGTCTATAAATACCCACTGTATCTCATACTTTCATTCTAATGGAAAATAATCTTTACAACTTTCATCTCCTTCAATGTCTCTAAATCTTCTCTGCAACTTTTTTCAGGACAAAGCTTATTCTTGAAGCTTTCTTCAGTTTTCTTTGTTTTTTTTCTTTACCTTCATCGGTTTATGTTTTTTTAAAGAGACATGCCAAAACGACTTACTATTATTGTAAATTGTAGCTTTGCACACAACTGGACGTCACCTTACCTCTTCTATAAATACGAAATTGATATGTACTACAGATTCACAGCAATTCAAGCATCAATCTTTAAACACTACATACAGGTGGAGAAAGAGTTTTTTTTTTTTTTTTTTTGAGAGAAGAGAAAGAGTTAATAATAAGGTACACTTCTAAATGGATATATATGTTATACTGGTATGTAGTACTACGTATATTATATATATGTGCCTCTTTATGACTTTATTATCTTGCTCTGCCTAGTTTTTCATTCCCCTTTATTTACATAGATTTGTTAGCGTTATGGTTTTAATTATTCAAAATTACTCCGTATATGGTCACTATATTATCCACAGAACATTGTTGTAATAAGTAACATTATTCTATACTAGTATATATTTCTATGCATTCTATCCAACGTCAAATTGGGTGTTTTAAGACATATATACAATAAATTTGCCCTATATTATCTACGTACAATAATAATGTATGTTTTGATTCATATGGAGGATCACAGGCAAAAGAATGGAGGGAGTGAAAGAGTTGCCAACATATTTGAACGAAGAGGAAAGGGCTGTTGTCGAGGGTTATATGAAGGCGGCCGCTGATGGTGCAGAGACGGGGACGCTGAATGAAATAACGGGGTGGATCTCGAACCTTGTTAGGCATACGACATTGCGTGTGATATACACTAAGGCTTGGGCTGGTGAATGGGATGAAGATTGGCCCATGCCAGACACCCTTGCGTGGATAAATCAGCAGCGGTTTATCCTTCGTCCAGATCCTCAAACCGGCGGATGTGCTGGAGGATTTGTGTATGCTAATGGTGATGTTGATGCGCAAATTATACCATGCTCCCTGGAGCACAAGGAGCATGGTGGTCCTCCTCACAATAAAGGAGTGGGGACCACACTTAAAATGATTTTTCATTTTTTAATATGTGGTCCCCACTCATCTATTGTGAGGAGGACCACCATGCTCCTTGTACTCCCAGGAGCATGGTATAAGCACTGGATGTTGATGACACCACTGCTCGCAAATGGGTCTTTGCTTTTGACATGGTGAATCGAAAGGTACTACTAATTTCTTCTCTTTTTATGATCGAACCAAAATAGTTACATTATTATATACGGAGTATATTGGATTTTAAAGGACAGTATATGAGACGGTTTCAAAACAATTTTATAGAAATCGGAAAAAGAGCTAACAGCATATACTCCGTACAGATTTGTGTAGATGCAGGGCCGATGGGACCAGTGGATTGGGATGCAGTCAAATTCAAACTAGATCATTTATCTGAGGACAGGGCTACATACCAGGATCCGGTTTACCACGGCATAGCAAGAGTTTATTTTAATACTGGGATGTTTTGGGGGTTTTGTGAGAATTGATTAATTGATTGACCACCTTAACGAGTCTGGTTAAATTACTACAATTACTTTTTATTTCAAAAAAAAAATTACTACAATTACTTTGGGTTGTGTGAGTAAAAACACAAAACAAAGTCATGGTAATAATGGTCTTGTGTGAAGTCTGTAATCGCATTATATGTTTTTTTTCCCCTCTATGTCTATATTGAGTATGCAAAATACGTATTTGCATTAAAAGTGAGAATAAAATATTTATCTATTTATTTGTACTTTTGATAATTTTCTTTATTTTATCTATAGTTGCGAACCTTCAGTGTGAAATTTTTTCCAAAATCGAAATGTGAAATCCAAGTACAACTATAAGCTAAGGGATGACAAATTATACCTAATACCGTGGTCCCAGAACCACAGACAACAGTCACAGCACCGTGCTCTGGAGGGTATAACAATAATTTTAAGCAAAAGAAAAAAAAACAAAGCCCCTCCCTCATCTTATCACGTGACTTTCATTTCACTCCCCTCGTTCACTCAACCTTATGTCCTCATTTACCTCACTCGACCGCCTTCATCTCCGGCTATCAGACAATCATCGTCAACAACTACCCACACCTCCGCCATGAGTCTTGTTACTTCCCAATATTCATATTATATGAATAAAAGATGGATCTTACTAATTTGTATCATGGATCTTAATTTTAAACTTCATATCCATGGGTTTTAATGGTAAAAAAAATTTGGATTTTTGAAAAGAACAGAGGAAGGTTCTTCATTTTTGAAATTAACGAATTTCGAAAGAAAAAATGGTATATGATGATTAGGGTTCTCCATTCTCGCCGGAGAATGTGAGAAACAAGGAGAGAGACATGTGGAAGAAGATAGAAAGAATTGATGATTAGAGAAGGAAAGTGTTGTTGCGGAGCTGCGGCGGTGGTGGGTCATCTCTGGCTAGGATGGTGGCTGGGTAGTTGCCGGTGGTCGGGTCTAGGGTGTTTGCCTGTGGTCGGGTCTTGGGATGGGGGTAGGAGAGAGACAATGAGATTGGGTTTGTTTTATTTAATTTGGGGTTTAATCTTGACCCTTCATTATTGTTATCAGATGGAAGATAGGAAATTTCATGAGAGAGAGAGGGTTCTCATGAGAAATGGACCCCACAATCATATAGAATAATAGAATAATCATGGGAGGATGAGTTTCCTTCCAAATTAGAGTATGATTTTTATATTATCAAATTAGCCTAATGTTCATGCACTTATAGTTTGGGTAATTGAGTTTAAATTTGCATACATAAACATGAGAGTTGGGAGGGGAATGACACATTCACGTCATATTTGACATTTATTTCTGTATCTACCATGTTCCTCCCTTTTGGTATTTATATCATCAAATTAGCTTAATCTGCTTCATTTTTCCTTCAATTTTCTACATGTGTGTCCGCATGCATGTTATCCCTCAAACTACCACGTTCATCTCATGTGGATATAATTGAAGAATATAATGTGAAAGCTATAAACAAAACATTGAAGTTGTAACACCCCATAATTTTTAAGACTTTTAATTAATTAGGGTGTTACCCTTATGGTACCTATTTAAGGAATTAACTGCTATATTGGAGACGAGTTTCCGAATTGGGATAGTTTTGTGGAAGTTTATCTAAATACCCTTACTAACACTCTCTCACTCCCACTACTACATTATATAAAAAGAAAAAGAAAACAAAAACCCTCCCCTACCTATTCTACTGTACGCGTGAAAAGAGAAGAGGAGAAGAGAAGAGAAAAGAAAAGAGAGAAGAGGAGAAGAGGCAGCGGCTGCCACCACCACCTCCGTCGGACCACCGCCGTGCACCACCGCCGGTGGTCGCCACCACCACACCCATCTTGTTCCTCGAGCCCGCTTGATTATACCATCAAGTGTAGTAAGATTATCCCACCTTCTTCATAATTTATGTTAGGGCTTATGAAATATCATGTTTAATTGTGGATTAAAGCATGAATATGGTTATAGAAATTGTAGTTGATGTTGCGATTATTATTGTTGAAGTTCTTAGCATGAGTTTTTATGAGTTCCTAAATTAGGGTTCATAATTTAGGGTTTTTGGATGTTTGGTGATGATTTTATGATTGGAATCGCATGGAATTTGAAAGGATGGTTTATTGTGATATGGGTAACATGTATTATGAATTTGGGAGTGTTTTATCATGATTTAATTAAGTTAAATTGCTTCTGCCCAGATCTGGTTTTGGTCTATTTTGGGTGTTATTGTTGAGATTTTAAGGGTTTTAATGATTGTATATGTTGTTGGTATGTTTGTGGAGTTGTGGTGAAAGTTTGGTGCAATTTGGAGTTCGTTTGGTTATCTTATGATCATCTTTGTTGGGATTGTTATGATTGTATGTTGTGGGGTGTGTGGTGTATGAATTGTAAGTATGGTGTGGTTTTTGGGGATGTTTACCTTGTGGTTGTAGTAATTCTTGTATTCGGCATTTGTTTAGGTGGTGATTTTGAGGAAGTGTCCTTCACGGATTTTTGATACCTTTCTAGTTCGTTTGAGTGCTTGAAGGTAAGAACAATGATCATCCAATTGTGAGCTTATACCTATATCGATTCCTTAAACCTTCGTTCATCATCTCTTGTCGATTCATTGATTTCTAATCATTATTCTTTCATATTCCATTGTTTATAATTCATATGTTACTCTTGACTAAGTTTGTCTACTATCATTGATTTCTATATCATTTATGTTTCCGGCTACGGCCGTCTATAGATTGAAAATGCACAAGCACAAATAATACATCTAAGTTTATATAAGAATTATATAAGTATAATCGAGTACCCATCTAGAGGACGGACTTTGCGCCGTCACCATGTCTTAAAGACATGTTTTTATTAACCTCTGATCAAGGTACATTTTCTAGGTTGGAGATAAGCTACCAACCTCCTAATTGACTTCCTCCTAGGGGAAGTACGTCCTACCGTCCCCCTAGCGAGGGGTGTGCACACTCGAGTCTTTAGGGTAGTTATTGTTACTCTAGATGTGGGATGGCTTGGGGTAGGGCCATTGTCCATGCTAGGGACCTTGTAAAGGCCCTAGAGATTTACTAAGAAAGAATTACTCAAAAGGCAAATAATGTATACAATGCTCGTGGCTTTTGGCCGCGCGTTTCGGATTCTGCGATGAGCACGACTCGTGCCCTTCCTGGCACGACTCGTGCCCACTGTCCCGTACTCTGTATCTTATTTTCTTTATACTATTATACTTCTTACTCAGCCAGTGCTGACGTTCTTTCTGTTTGGGTTTGTCCCTATCCTATTCTGGGGCCTGTGTCATTGTTATGATGGCGCAGTTGACAGGTCTTGAAGGTGATTGCTTGTCTGCTTGGATTTGGATTGCATGGCATGGGGTTTTCAATAATAATTTCGTCATACTTTTGGATTTTTATGAACGATTGTAATTTATTTCATTTGGTTTGATTTTGGTTTGTAAACTTAGCTATAAGTCTTCCGCTGACATTCATTGTTTCTTTTACGAGGTTGATTTTAATAAGCCTTGCCGTTGACTTGGTAGTCCACGGCGGCTTAACAGTCCTTAATTTTCTCTTTTAAAATTGTCGAAAATTCAGGGTTGTTACAGAAGTATACAATGTCTTAACTATTACCCAATAAAAAATTTGCAAAATGTCTCTACCACACATTTGCAACCCATGCAGTTGTATATAGGGATATAGGATATAGGATGGGTTGTACGGTTACTGTTTATGATTCCAAAGGGATTCAAAGAGTACAAATTGTGACTCGTTTTACTCACATGATGACATTGTTTAAAAGAATAAAGAGAGAAAATAAAAATGCTACGATCGGAATATTGATTTTTTTTTTTTGGAATTTATTCTTTCACAATAATGGACTTGGGGATATGCTCTTGAAATGCTCTAATATCTCAAAATGTATACTCATGGAGTCATGGGCCTAGAAATATATGTGTCGTGTGGCATACGGAGTATGTCATAGTTGTGTTGTAAAAGATTCATTTTAAATTTTCAATTTAATTAAACTAATGGTTGAGATCTAATAATGATTTCAAATATTATACGGAGCAACTAATAAGTTTGTTTCTTCTTTTTTTTTTTTTTTTTTTTTGTAAATGGTTACTCAATATAAAATGGTCTAGTTAGACTGCCCTGTATAATTCGACTTAAAACATAGTGAACTCGAATCAGATTAAGTTAGATTAAAATCAATCTTATACCACTACTCTTGTTGTTGGTAAACTCACTTAATTTATTATCAATGAATTAACATCAGCTCATATAAGATTGAATCAAAAATATGCAATATGGCTTCTGATCATCGGGCATTTCTGTCATATGAAAACTTTTATGCATGTTCATGCCCTGCCATATTACATCTGATATGACCAAAATTTCAACTTATTATTAGTCTAAAACTGTAATTTAAAATTCTATAAAGGGCCATAATAACTCATCATAATAATCATGTGACGATAGTGTAATCCATAAACTACCTAAAATTCTCTTGTGTAGCCATTACTCAAAAGTTCAAATTCAAATCAAACATTTTTGCTTTGTTAGATCACTACTATTTCACACTGATGATGAACAAGTTAGTGTGTCTGAGACTTAATCGCCGATCAGCCGACCATGCTAAAGAAAAACTTCACCAATATTTTTTTTTGTTTATACCAAAGAATAAATTCACCACCACTTAAATTATTAGTGCCATCTTTATGCATATAGAATAAGTTCATACAATATTATACGTTGAATTATTATCTAATCTTAGCTAGCTACACTTTACTTGTTTAACCCTGAGCTAGTGTACATAGCTTGTCCACTCAAAACTCGAGTCCTTCCCTTCACTGTATAAATATGAATGGACGGTTCATATATATCTACACATTGAGTGAACGAGATCAGAGAGTTGCCGTGTCTTCCAAGTTCCAACTAAGGTAACATATCGATCGGTCGTTTCACATCATATAAGTATATATGTTATCTTCCAACGGTTTTTCATTTAGTAACGTTCATATAATGTTTGTTTCATCGATCAAACCCTAAATTCTACTTCGTTGTGACATCAATATGTTGATAATACGAAAAGTATGTAATCACGCATGAGTAATTCTAGAATAACCGTCGGTTAGCGCCAGTTACACTAAAATTAACCATGGTTAACTTTAAAACTAAATACAAATATATTTGTTACTAAATATGTATCAACAAATTAACTTGGCTTAATTGGTTTACAATGATAGTTTCTTTCAAACAATAGGGTTCAAGTTTGCTCGGTTTTGCTAATTAATGTTAAAATGAACTTCAAATCAATTTTATCCGTAAAACAACAGTTAAAACGTAAAAATACTTTATAGTGGTCATCACCAATAGGATGATTCGAACAAATGATCTGCTACTAAGTATGATAATTAAACATATATTATTTGTTAGAGTAACAGATTAAAAAAAAACACCAGCTTCAACATTCGTCGCCTATGGGTTACAGTCCAATTACCAGTCAAATCAATCATCGCCGGCGAGCGGCCGTCCTATGCGCTACCAGCAGTCGGCCACCATGTTGCCCAATTGAAACATCGAAATTCGAAGAAATATCAGATGAATTTTGCTTGGAGATGGCGTTTGGTGAAAATTTTGTTCGGATTTTCAATCGTGATTTTCATTCTATTCTCAGTCTTATATTATCGACATTAAAGTAACGTGGAGAAGCGATGGATTTGGTTGTCGTCGATGGGCGGTGGTTGAGTTAGAAGACTTGGAACCCATTACCGTGGTGGTAGTGGTGGGTGTTGGGATGCGGTGAAGAAGGGGTACGGTGGGCTTGGCCGGCTGGACCTTCTGGTGGCCGGTGGGTGAAAAGGGGTTTGTACCTCCGATTGTTTTATTGATGATGAATTGATGATCCATGGGGTTTACGAGGGTATTCGATGTAGTGTACAAAAAGAATTAATGACATAATTAAAGACTAAAAAATTTATTAGGGTGTAGATCATGTGTGATGAGGGTGTATCATAACAAAATTAATTAACCATGGTTAACTAATTTGAATGGTATAGATGACTTATTACATAATCAAGGGTTAAGATCTAATATTTTAGTGTAACCGGCGATAACCGGCAGTTATTCTAGAATTTTTGAATCACGCATGTATAATCTGATTTATCTAATCTCCCGTTCTTTTCATGTTGTTAATAACGTAAATTCAATGTTTGTTTCATTTATTCAAACTAGTAATTCTACAATAGCTACCAAGGTTTGGTAGCCATTGTAAGAAGAATAAATCATACCCATCCATTCATTTAGAAAAATCTGAGCCATCAATATCTTTGACCATAATTTAGTTTTTCTAAAAAAAAAAAAATCAAAAAAAAAACCTCCACCGTACTCATCATCTCCCCTGCATCTCTTCCTTTTCTCTCTTCTCCCTCCTCCCCCACTTCACCGGATTTACCTCTGCCCCACCGCCGCCAGCCCCGATTCTACAGCACTTCCGCAACCATCATAATAAACACCATAAGTCGTCGACCTGCAGCCTGCTCCACCACTACCACGACTGCATCTTTATCTTGGCCCCCATTTTCCGAATCGTTTTATCTTGCAGACATGATGCACGGCGACTTTATAGGGTGCCAACCCGGCTGAGAGGTGGCGAACGTAGAGGATGCGACGATAATTACGTAGTGAGGGGGGGCGGCAGAACTTCTATTGGTCGGAAAAGAGGATTGAAGGAGAGAGGGAGAGAAAGGCTCGTGGAGCCTTTAGAACGTCGGAGTGGGAGAATGGGGGGGATGACGTGACTTCGACGGCGAAGGGCGAATTTGGTGGTTATGGAGGCGGCTGGTAAAGTGGTGTTTTGTACCGGTGGCTGCGGTGGAAGGGTTGCTGCGTGCACATGTGGTGGTGGAAAGGGGAAGGGGAGGGGGTTGGGTTTATTAATTTTTTTAATTATTATTTTTCCCATAGTCAAATTATGGAAGGCTCAGATTACTCGAATAAAATCAACGGCTAGATTTGAGCGTTTTACAATGGCTACCGTAGCTTGGTAGCCATTGTAGAATCACTCTTATTCATGGGCGGAGACAAGGGGTGGCCTACCTCGGCTACGGCCCGCCCCAGGTTTGCGGAAAATCGAAATTTTTTGTGTATTTTTACTATAAAATTAGTTAAAAATTGGTAAATCGTAGTATTTGGCCCACCCCAGCTCCGATAAATAAGTTTCGGCCTAGTGCAATTTTCAATCCTGGCTCCGCCACTGCTCTTATTCAAACTGTTGAAATATTTTCGTTAGTTTTAAAAAGAAAAAACTAGCGATTAAATATTTGGGTGATTATGACGGACAGGCAGATACAAAATAATGGCAGCAATTGAGATCCCAGTAAATGCAACATCGAACCTAAACGAAGAAGAAAAAGTTGCTTTGAAGAAGTTCGTCAATGAATACAACAGCGATATTTCGGGTCGTAAACCTGTAAAGGACGTGGAATTAGGGGTTAAAACGACCGGGTATATGATTAATCTTCACAAGGTTAATTTCACCAATATGCATATGATATATTCAAAGGAATGGTCTGGAGCTTCAGACCCGGATATGCCCGTGCCTAAAGGATTAGGTTGGTGGCCGTTACGCCCTCTCATGTTCGCGCATGACGGTCCCGTGCCAGCAGGCTCGGTTGCAGGCTTTGTCTATGCTGATGGTACGGCTGATGACTCCACTGCCCGAAAATGGCTCGTTGCTTTCGACTCTGGCAATAACAAGGTAGCTTTTTTCTTTTTGAATAAGTAAGAAGAATTATATGACCTAGATGGGTGCCTACCAAAATAATACGATGACTTTTTGTTTGAAGTCTTCTTATAAAGCAAATTAAATTACGGAGTATATCATAATTTGTTAAGTAAAAAGTCAATTATTGGGTCTCAACCATCAGCCTCGACTTTTGATAGGGTTGGCTCTTAAAGATAATAATTTCGGGACGATAAGTAGAAATGTAGAATCATGGTCCTCCTCACAAAATTGTGCCTTGATGATGACTACGGAAAAGATCATCATAATTTTCTCTGGTGAATATACATAACAAGATAGTGTTCAACGAATGTTAACATTAGTGATCATCTTAGTTTGACGGGAATATGAGTGATCATAACATAAGATAGATTCCAAATATTCCTTCAAAAAAAAGAAAAAAAGATAGATTCAAAGGAGAAAATGCTAAATATCTACGCTATTTATATAGGTAAAAAGAATTAAAATTTGGTTGCAACTACGAGAAGTAAGATGCCCAAAGCACTACTATAATTGAGTAGCTTTATTTATACTCATCATTAGTATTGCTTTCCGAACGAGAAATACTTGATGTACATTGATATATACTCCCTCCTATCGAAAGAGATTTTCCTGTTTCTTTTGTGCAGTTTTGAGTTGCCATGTTGGGAGCTATATTTAGACCAAATGAATCGTTCACTTGTTTTAAAAATTAGTAAGTATTTCATTCTGCATTTCAGTCAACCAACTCTACTTGATTTCAAGGTAAACGGGTCTTTCATTTTGTCTACAAATAGTCCCCAATATGGCAACTCCAAACTGCAAAAAAAAATAGGAAAATCTCTTTGGAAAAGAGTAGTATAGGCCAGATAACAAGCGTGGATGAGTGACATTTTTATGATTTTATAAATTCATAGATGTTTCATAATGTGTGCTATATGTATGTCATGTCATATCCAAATATAGACTATATTATACAGTATGAAGGAATATTGAAGTTTGATAGGTATGTTCAAAAAAATTGGCATACAGGTTTGGGTTGAAGCAGGGCCAATGGGACCAGTTGATTGGGATGGAATCAAATTCAAGCTGGACAATTTGGCTGGGCCCAAATGTGTATACACTGATCCGGTTCTTGGAGGAAAGGCTAGTGCTAGCATCAACAATTACCACATGGTCGCAATTTTCTCCAACTAATTTATCTGTTAACCATGCCTGATAATATATAATATTGGGAATTTGGGAAAAAGAGTATATTAATGAAATAGCCTATGCTAGTACTAGACGTACTAGAAAGGAAAATAATGTCGGACTTGCGACGAGTTCGTAAGCTACCGGTCCATCATCTATATGCTTATGCATGTAATCTTGTTTTGATCTCCATAATTATATATGGATATTGTTGTTTATTTACCGTTATATTTTATGTCCAACTTTGTTGTGTTGGTGTAGCCATGCATGAGTTAACTATATATAGTGTACTAAATCGAAGTCTGAACATTTCCTTTTCATTTTGAAAAAAGGATTTCAAACGTTCTTTTGGTCTGTTAAGGAACCATGTGGTACTACTGTCTAATTTTACAATAGACTTGATGCAAACTAATCGATGCTTACCCTCGTTCAAACTGAGATTTTGCCTCGATTCATGGTTCATTTCAACTCAATTTATATTTCTTGCTTAATTTAGATAATATCTTATGCTCTGTATTTAAACAGATCAAATGGATTCAAATCAAATCATGTCATATTTATTCAAATTAGATCAGATTAAATATGTTCGAATAAATAGCAATGAATTCATTCTATTTCTTGACATTAATTCATCGAAATTCACTTTAATCGTCAAATCGGATCAGATTAGTTCAGAGTCTTTCAAATTAAAACAGATCTAACCATTTGCATTGATAACAGCGCAAGTCAAATGAAAAAGAAGCATTCCTATCAAACAAAGGCTCAAAAATTAAAGATTCGAAAGTTTGACCATGTTAATTGGAAAGAAAACTCATGAGTGTTGTGTCTTTGTTTACGAGGTTACTTATGCGCTGGACTAAACAAGTCGGCCCCTTGCGAATTCAAGCCCATTACAAATGCCCAGTTTAAGTGACGCTGTCTTCTTACCAATTGAGCCCAAAGTTAATGCTTGAGGATCCTCACCAGTTCCATATACTACCCGACTACCGGGCTAAAAGACGATGCAACAAATAGTTTAGCCAAAATCAGCATATCAGAGGGTTTGAGAATTGAGAATAAAAGACAGGGACGTAGCCAGGATCGAAACTTGAGGGGGGCTCGCAGAAACTGGCGAACATATCTAATTGTGGACCCTATATATATTGGCGATATTTATTTCGAAATCGGCTTAATTTAGATGGTTTTATGTACAAATTGTTTGAGCTCTTTTATAGAGACCAACAAAGATACCAAACTATATCAATAATCTGTAGAAGTACCATGGTTCAGTCTAGTGCAAACCTGGTTTCGAGTCCCACATGGAACTCTTTATGGCGCAAACAAAATAGAATGAAAAGTAGCCATAGCATGTGATTCACTTTTCCGTACTAGATGTGCTGTAGGATTAGGTGAGTTCATGTGGCTTCTTAAATAGGTTTAAATGCTTTTGTCATTTTGTACAAATCATGCTAGGTTAGATGATGTCTCTCCATATAAAAGGAGGGGTAAGTTGTTCATGAGGGACAGAGAAAATTGGAAGAAAAATACAATTCAGGCTGCTGCAATTGCATAGCATTCACAAATTCTCAAAGTATTGCAAACACTCTGTTTTATAAATTTCATTTGACAATCTGATGATTAGGATGGCGCGACTGTATGAAACTCAACATGGTATCAGAGCCTTGTGCTCCTGATTACCAGAGTTGTCATACCCAATTTGTTGTAAGTTAATCTTCACTTACTTCGGTTTTAATTCCTTCTTGTAGCAGTATTAATTCAGAGAGAAAGCATAGAACTTTCGTGAGAGAAAGCATAGAACTTTCTCGATTCTTTGCTTGTTTGAGTAAAATAGCAATAGCTTTGTTTGTGAAGCAACAAAACACAGATTTTTGTTGCAGTTGTGTGGAAAAGATTGAATCTTTGGTAGTATTGTTGGGAGAATCTCAAGTTTTAGGAGTAAAGCTGAAAACTTCGTACGCTAATCAGTATTTATAAGTGAGTTTTGTCTAAAATGACAACTGAAGAACGACTTGAGTTGAATATGAATGGGATTCGTGGTGACACAGATGAGGAGTCAGACTGGAACTTTGCAGGCATGATTCTAAGTTGTAATGTTCACTCTTCTAAGGGGGAGTGGATCATAGATTCTGGGGCTTCTGACCACATGGTCGCTAACCCTGAAATGTTGGAGAACTTGTGTGAAATTCAGAGCAAGCCTAAAGTTAACCTACCAAATGGTAAGATAGCTTATGTCACTCATAGAGGGCAATTGACCCTCACTGGTGGTTTAAAACTCAGAAATGTTCTTTATGTGCCTGAGTTTAGACAAAACTTGATGTCTGTGCAAAAATTTGCAAGAGACAGTAACTGTATTGTGACTTTCTGTGGCACTCACTGCAATGTGCAAGATTATGTTACACATGAAATCAAAGAGTTAGGAAGAGTTCACAGTGGTCTTTACTATCTTAACCAAAGCTACAAAAAGACCAACAACCAAATCACCAAACCAGAAGATCACAAGCCAAGTCATAAGCCTTTAGCCAACTATTTTCCTAAGTACAATGACATTTCTGTTATGAATGCAAAACATATTGCTTCTCCTTACAACTTGTGGCATAATCGACTTGGTCATGCCCCTTTGAGCAAAATTAAACACATCCCTGTTTTAAACTTGAAGGTCACTGATGTTCCTGACCAAATTTGCTTATCATGTCCTATGGCCAAACATACCAAATCACCTTACCCCACTAGCATGACCTCTGTGGCTCAACCTTTTGACTTGATACATATAGACATTTGGGGCGCATACAAGGTTGCCTACAAAGGAAAATACAGGTATTTTCTGACAATTGTGGATGATCTGTCAAGGGGAACATGGGTGTATCTGTTGGAACATAAGTCTGATGCCTTTGAAACTCTTACGAACTTCTGTGAATATGCTGAAAACAAGTTCAAAAACAGGGTTAAGGTCATAAGGTCAGATAATGCCCTGGAATTTGATGATTATAAGTGCATTGAATACTTTAACAGCAAAGGTATGATCCACCAAACATCCATAGCTGATAGACAACAACAAAATGGTGTAGTGGAGAGAAAACATAGACATGTACTTGAAATCAGTAGAGCATTGAGGTTTCATGCTGGATTGTCTCTTGGATATTGGGGAGATTGTGTGATGACTGCTGCATACCTAGTGAATAGATTACCATCATTTGTCAACAAGCACAAAACTCCCTATGAAATCATATATGGCATGGTACCTAGCTATGAGAACTTGAGGTCTTTTGGTTGTCTTGCAATGGCATACAATCCGGATAGAAACAAAGACAAGTTTCAACCCAGGGACATCCCATGTGTGTTTTTAGGTTATCCAACTGTGCAAAAGGGCTACAAAGTCCAGGACTTAGCTACTAAAAGGAGATTTGTCACCAGAGATGTGACATTCCATGAGAATGTTTTTCCATTTCAGAAATCAATAAGAAAGGTGTTCATGAATCCTATACCTCCCCAACTCAGTCAGGAATTGGCTGACATACCAATCTTTGAAAGTCAACAGGAGACTGATATGGATGAGAATAGCACAGGAAATGAGGATGGGACAGGAAATGTGAATGACAACAGTTCTCTCACTGATACAGGTGAGGGGGAGCACAGTGAAAACCTCCTAAGAAGATCAGAAAGAGAGAGGAAACCTCCTGCCTGACTGAGTGACTTTGTAACAAACTTCAAAGGAGGAAATAGTAAAGATAACACACCCAAAGTTGTGCCTGTGGCAGAAACAGAAATAGACTCAGTTTTTGCCAACATGGTGAAGCAAATATCTGAGCATCAAGAACCATATTTTTTCAATGAAGCAGTGAAAAGTGAGAAGTGGGTTGCTGCTATGAACAAAGAGCTAGATGCTCTTGAACTCAATGATACATGGGAAGTGACAGAGTTGCCTCCAGGTAGAAAAGCCATAGGGTGCAGGTGGTTGTACAAGATAAAGTTCAAACCTGATGGATCTCTGGAAAGATACAAAGCAAGACTAGTCATACAGGGTTGTAGACAAAGAGAAGGGATTGATTACACTGAAACTTTTGCACCAGTTGCCAAAATGACAACTGTGAGAGCTTTGCTTGCAACAACATCCATGCTGGGATGGAGAACCTGTCAAATGGATGTCACAAATGCATTCTTACATGGTGAATTGAAGGAAGAAGTGTATATGCAGATGCCAAAAGGTTACACTGGAATTGGAAGCAGGATAAGGGTTGGATCACAGTCATCTAGTTCAAATCAGAAAGTGTGTAAGTTGGTGAAATCCCTGTATGGACTAAAACAAGCACCAAGACAGTGGTTTGCAAAATTGTCAAGTGCCTTGGTTAGGTTTGGGTATAAACCATCAAATTCTGATCCATCATTGTTCATCAAAACTCAAGGAAGTAGCATTACAACCATATTGGTGTATGTGGATGACATGGTGATAGCTGGTAATGACCATTTTGAGATTGAAAAGATAAAGAATATGCTCAATGGTGAATTTCATATGAAGGATTTGGGAGAATTGTCCTATTTTTTGGGTTTGGAAATAGCTCATACTCATCAAGGCATCTTTGTCTCTCAAAATAAATACATCACTGATATGCTATTGGAGTTTGGTGTAGAAAAAGAAAAACCTCTCAAAATTCCTCTAGATGCCAATGAGAAGCTTGAGCCAGACAAGGGCACTCCTCTTCCATGTCCTGACCTGTATAGGAGGTTGATAGGCAAGCTCATATACTTAACCATCTCGAGGCCTGATATATCATTCTATGTGCAACTTCTAAGCCAATTTATGCAAAGTCCAACTTCTGCTCACTGGCAAGCAGCAGAAAGGGTGCTGAGGTATCTAAAAGGTTCTCCTAGTCAAGGCATATTGCTCGCAAATTCCTCTGCAGCTAATGTAACAACCCGAGTTTTGCGGCTCCTAAACCCGGTTTACTATCCACGGGTACTGTTCACAGTAAAAAAAAATAAAAAAAAATAGAAAGTCGGTTTAACCAACAAAACCCAGATGATAGGGAGACTCACTTTCACTCTCATCTGATTATCATCCCATCCCCATCTTCATTCCTCCTCATCATTTCATTCCTCCTCATACACACCGACAACAACGAGAGGAATGAAAATAAGGGCTCGTACACACATCACCAAAAATAACCCCAAAACTGAGTTCTCATCAATTTATAGTTTGGGGATTTTGATTACAAATGAGAAAGGAAGAGCATATGGGCAGCTTGTAGAGTATGGAGAACGAGGAGAAAAGAAGGGGAAACCATGGAGAAGAAAGGTGAAAAGAACGGGTAGCAAATTAGGAGCTTACGGTTTGTGGAGGATCAATCGATTAAATTGATTAAGGTAAGTTCTAAACTCCTCCTTGAATTAGATTAATGGCTCAATTGAAAATAATTATACATTTAGGTGGTTTAATTTCACATGATAAGTTGTATGGAGCCTTAGGAATCAATAAGATATTTAATCACTTTAGCAAGATTGATTGATTGACTGACCAGTTTCGAAAACTGGGATTTTGTGATAAGTAGACCTTTCTGTTTGTGGAAACAAATTAGATGTTTGGAATCCTCGTAAAATTTCGTGTGAAATAGTGTGCTCATTTGTTGAAATCGAAGTAGAAATGAATGAGTTATGATGTGTTCTTCTTGGTGCTGTTTCCTTATTACGGGAATGGGCAGCAGTCGGTATTTGATGTGTTTGGGGTACCAAATGAACCCCAAAATTTGATATCTTTATATGTTTGGAATCGTGGGAAAATTTCCTACATGATAGTATACTTTCATGTTGTAGTTGATTAGAAATTGATGAAGATATGAAGTGATCTTGGTGATGCTGATTTCTGGACTTGTGACAGCCACTGTTTCTTGGAAAGTGCTCAGTTTGAGTTAGCAAATGAACTCTGAGTATGGGTGTCCATATATGATTGAATTCCCTATGATTTGCACTATGAATTGATGTAGTGGTGTGTTGAATTGTATTAAGAAATGAGCAAGTTATGCTCACTTGATCAAAGTGTGGTGCCATGAGTGCTCAAGTTGGTTAGTGAATTGTTTAAAGTGAAATTGGCTGGTGAAACTTGTTTGAAACTCACGATTATCTTGTGAATATGTGTGAAGCAGATTATGTGCGGACTATGAATCTGATTGAGTTCCCCTAGCATGATTAAGGATAAAGTTTTGTTTATAGTATTCACTTGTTGCAAATGAATGTAGTTATACCTTAGTTAGAAGCCACGGTCTTTGTGAGTTATTCTCAAATTGGAAAACCCGACATCTTTAAGTGTTCTTCTAAACCTTATGAGCTCTATGAGTCTAGTGTATGCGTCGTGTTGATTAACTACGACTAAAAGTGGTTAGACAACCAGTTAAGTGCAAGAGATGGATTAGATAGAAGTGTATCGACGTGATGACTTCTTAGTGCGTTTAGTCAGTGGCTATTGCAAAAGTAATAAAGTTTCTAATTTTCTAAAGCGGTGGTCATATGCCCCTTTAATGAGGGTCAGTTTATGTTGTGTCTAATGAAGGTGAAAATTAGGAGAAGTTGCCTAACGTTTACAAGCTGTCCGGAATTAAGGACTGTGCACACAGGGTCATCTTAAAAAAAATTAAACTGCGAGCAAATGACAAAGAATCTGATGTCGTGAAATATATTGTTAGAATCGTACAGAAGTCTAGTTTTACCAGAAATTTACGGATTCATAAATAGGTGAGTAAATCTCGAGTTATGGTCAGAATAGTGAGACTGAGTCGGTTTATTAGTGAATTTGAACCATGTGTAATGGTCTAAAGTTGGTGATTTCGAAAGTGTTCAATGAACAACTAGTTGATTATTACCGACCGATAGATTTTAATTGAACAACCTCAAAAGGTAAATGATAAAGGATGATTAAAGGTAAAGGGGTCACAAAATGGATGAGTTTGACGTTCTAGTTCATAAAAGAGTCGAAATAGCTAAACTACAAGTCTAATGTAGTTCAGTTAACCAATAAAGACCAAGTAGTCAAGTTTTGAGTTCTTTAAGTATGTTCATCTCTCTTATGTACTTCTTGCATCTGAAAAGTTGAAGGGTTTAGTTGTGACTGAAGTTGTACTAATGCCATACTTGTTATATCCAAAGTGTGCTATAGCCCTGACCCGATTGTTTCTCTATGGTTGTTAAATGCATTGGACCTTGTAGTCTATCCTATGATTATGACTCACAAGGGTGATGGTGTGTGGTATGATTGGTCATCCTTATGAATGGATGTCATTATGTGGTTAAAGCATGTATATAAGCAGATGCACGTTTCTTTTGTGTTGTGGCAATTGGAAGATTGTCTATGCTTGTGATTAGAGAATGACGTGGAGCATAAACAGACCTTGCTTGTGTTAAGTATATGTTGATACGATTGTATAAGAAACCGAATATACGGTCATAACATGTTTGAATTGATTGTCTACTAGTGGTTCCTAGACCGACAGTACCCTTATACCGTCGGGTTGTTGAAATTGAGATAATTGGCCGTCCATATCTGAGATGGTCAAGCGTGTAGAAGTCTATATGGAGTGACGACAAGTTAGGAGTTGTTTTTGTGTGTGGAGTGATTGAGACGTGTTTGTCTACCTTGTTGATTATAAAACATGTGTGAAAGTGTTGTTTCACGTTCTATATATGACCCTATTCTGTGAGAGAAAGGAAATACTTTTGAAAAGAAAGGAAGTGATTCCACTAATTCTTATTAGTGAGATTAGTTGATTCAACTGTTGAATAGTTTGAGAAAGATGTGTTTTAACTACCTGGTTGGTTTCAAAGTATTCGTGGAAGTGTTGTTTCACATTTTATACATGATGCTGTTTTGTGAAAGGAAGAAAATATTATGATGTGAAAGAAAGTGATTAGAAAGTGTTAATGTATGTAAATGATGGGTTGATTCCGATGAGGGGATAAACTCGGGTTTTGGGCGACCGTGATGGTCTAACTATACAGTACAGTTTATGTATGTACGTATTTGATGGGGTGGAAGTGATCACCACCTCGCGCCCTTATATCCTCCCCTTGTGGAACAGGACCCTTGGGGGATGCATGCATTCAGGAATATTGGTGCTAGTAAGAAAGACCGTGATGGTCTGACTATACAGTACAGTTTATGTATGTACGTATTTGATGGGGTGGAAGTGATCACCACCTCGCACCCTTATATCCTCCCCTTGTGGAACAGGAACCTTGGGGGATGCATGCATTCGGGAATATTGGTGCTAGTATGAAAGCCCACTACCCTAGATAAGTGAAAGAAAAGAAAGAAAAACGATTTTAAAGTTGTGATTCCTACAAGTGAATGAAAGTGTGTTTTGAATATAAGTTCTCCCTTCTTTTGATTCTCTCTTCCTTGTTTCGTTTATGTCTTGCGAGAAGTTATAAATACTATAGTGGTTTTCTAAATAGATATCTTCTTACTCAACCCGTTGGTTGACGGATGCTTTTGTTTGCTGTTTGTGTTTTTGTCCTGCTATTTTCTTTTGGTGGGCCTGTGATGATCCATTGTGGAATTTGTTTACAATGGGGAGCAGTTTGTTCGTAACAGGTTAAAAGATTGTTGCTTGGAATACAAGGGGTTGCTACAAGGGATTATATGAGAGACGAGTAATTAGTTTTGATCCGTACTATGCTTCCGCACATTTGTATATATGTCTACTTTCGATTTATAAAGAGTTGTAATTATTTATTGGAGTTCCATTAGACCACAAGTTGAGTACTTAAGCCTTAACAGTCGACTTGAGGAGTCGATTGTGGCGGTAACGCTCCCAAGATTCGTTTGTTTTATTCAGACAGTTGTTTATACAAAAAAAAAAAAAAAAAATTTACCCAAATTTGGGGGTGTTACAGCTAAGCTCACTGCTTACTGTGACTCGGATTGGGCTTCTTGTCCCTATTCAAGGAGATCAACTACAGGTTTCTGCATTTTACTCGGTGATTCACCAATCTCATGGAAATCAAAGAAGCAAGGGGTAGTTGCTAGGTCATCAGCCGAGGCTGAGTACAGAGCCATGGCTCTTACTACTTGTGAGATTACCTGGATACTATCCCTTCTCAAGGAGCTTGGACTTAAAAACCTGAATTCTGCTGTTCTCAAGTGTGATAATCAAGCAGCCCTATCTATTGCCGCTAACCCTGTCCTACATGAAAGGACAAAGCACATTGAAATTGATTGCCATTTTATCAGGGACAAGGTGTCTCAGGGGACTGTCATTCCTACTCATGTTCCATCTCACCAACAAGTGGCAGATGTCCTCACTAAAACTCTACCTGTGTCTCAGCACAGGCGACTACTGGGCAAAATGGGAGTTCAGGAGCTCCCTCACCCCCACTTTGAGGGGGAGTGTAGAAGTACCATGGTTCAGTCTAGTGCAAACCTGGTTTCGAGTCCCACATGGAACTCTTTATGGCGCAAACAAAATAGAATGAAAAGTAGCCATAGCATGTGATTCACTTTTCCGTACTAGATGTGCTGTAGGATTAGGTGAGCTCATGTGGCTTCTTAAATAGGTTTTAAATGCTTTTGTCATTTTGTACAAATCATGCTAGGTTAGATGATGTCTCTCCATATAAAAGGAGGGGTAAGTTGTTCATGAGGGACAGAGAGAAAATTGGAAGAAAAATACAATTCAGGCTGCTGCAATTGCATAGCATTCACAAATTCTCAAAGTATTGCAAACACTCTGTTTTATAAATTTCATTTGACAATCTGGTGATTAGGATGGCGCGACTGTATGAAACTCAACATAATCGATTGACAAAAAAAAAACATCAATAAACGCAAGTAAATGTTTCAACATATATTTTTGTAAAGGAAAGTATATGCCAAATTTCTAAAAAAAGGGAAAGAATGGATTATTAAAACATACTAATATATGGGATTTTTAAATAAAAATTATTAAAGAAGCTATACAACAAAAGGAAGAGAAAAAAAAAAACAAAAGGTAAAAAGTTGAAAGAATCAAGCTTCACGGGATTTGAACCTTGCCCAACCGCAGACTACAAAACTACACTAGCAAAGGCACTCAAACCCACTGATCCATCACATACACATATGAAGGTTTGCACCAAAAATATATAAATAGTCAAAATCCTGACAGGGCTGGAGCCCCCCTAGGCCCAAGGGTAGCTCCGTCCCTGATAAAAGAGGGAAGTGGTAAGGAGGGGTTTGATCCAGTCTTGTTATGGTAGCTGACAGTTGGATGTATTGTACTTAACGCGTCGATTCTAGCTCCACAATTGACGCCTACAGTGCATGTTTTAAGGCATTCTTTAGATTCGCATCGAGTAACGACCGAAAACTAAACACATTATTTATGAGTTATGACCGACGCCATATTAGTATATCACTATTATCTACTACGGAGTAGTATTTAATTGCACAAATCTACCATGAGACGGTCTCATATGATGAGACCTCTCACACATTTTAAAAGTAACTATTACTTTTCAAACCAACCTATTTCAAAAGTAGCATGTTAATTTATCAAAAGTAACCAATTAATTGGTCTCATACATTAATAATAATACAAAATGAAAAGTAACAAAAATAATATTCATGTCCAAAAGACCTTATGTGCTAGGACAAAGACCTTATGTGCTAAGGAAAGTATTACTGCTCGTGTACAATTAACATCTTCCTTTTATTGATCAATTTCATGACCTTATAACATGTAAATTATTAATACAAATAACTAATGTTTTTACTTCTCTACGTACAAAACAGAAAAGCTCATAAAAACACCATCTTTTCTGCACTCGTTCTACCCAAAAAAAAAAAAAAAAAAAAAATCAAGAAACAATTTCTTCTTAATCGTACTTTTGTTGCTTGAGTTGAGAGTAGAATCTCTTAATAAAATCATCAGCAGCAGCATCAACCTCCTTATTATCCTCAGCATTTTGCACCGGAAATGGAGAATCAGTGATCCTCAGCTGTCTTACCGCAGGGCTCCTCCCAAACCGTAGCCATGGCAACGCCGGCGAAGCCGCCACCGCGGCCGAAACATCATCATTGCTAGACAACACCATCATCTCAAACATATTGTTCATTTCCTCATTAGAGTAGTTTTTGTTTTTCTTGTTGGTGAAGTAATGGGGGTACATGGGTGTGGTGTTGCAGCTGAACTCATACTCCCCTGCAAGGTTAACTTGGTCTTCTAAGCTGGTTTCGGAACCCGAACCTCCGCTGCGGCCGAGATTGTGGTGGTTGAACATGAGGTTTTGTAAGGCAACTTTGCTAGCAAGCTTTCCTCTCTTCATCACCAAGTTGAGATCCATGAGTATCTTCCTCTTGCATATTCCTTTCCTTAGCATGAAAAATGCCACCCTCATTAAATTCCATATTTTCTTAGCTATCATTGGTGTATTTTGCTCCATCTTTGATTTTTTGGGTTTTTTGTATTTGTGGGTTTTTGAAGAAATGTGTGTGTTTTTTTTTTATTGTATGAAAACTCTTATGTGAGAAGACAATTGTGTTTTGGCATGGGAAGAAAAAGGAAGGGGGAGAAGGGCTTTATATAGGAGAGAAAAGTTATGTAAAAGTTATGTTAAATGATTATTAAAATTACTAAATAAATAATAATGGAGTTGCTTTTTTCTACACTTTAGAGAAACTTAGACAGTTAGACAATCTCATATCTACTCGTATGAAGTTTTGGACGTGTTTAACTTATATTGTGCTAGTTAGGTTTGCATCATGTTTATAATTTGATGTGTCTAGATCAATCGAATACTATTACTTGATCAATTTTTTTTTTTATCATGTACAACATTTGTACTTCGCCCTATGTTTGATTTGGGTTGTGTATAAAGTTCATGGCTTTTAGGCAATTGATTAAGTTTTGAAGCTAAGGTGGCATGATTTTTGGAAAGATGTACTAACAATAATACTAGAAATTAAACAACACTAGAAATCTATTGTTTGAGAGCATGCTAACAAAAAATTAACATGAGTTTAGTATATCACCACAAAACATTAGAATAATGTTTCTTAATAATATAGGTAAATTTTATTAAACTTCTTCTTAAAAATAATACAAAACGACAAAGTCGATCTATCTACACTAATAATCAAACCAGATATGTTATGTGACTACTATATATGTTCTATTTAATCTTCTGCACGACTCTCTAATATACACTATATCATTTTTTTGTCTTAATTTCAATGAAATTTGTAAGTTGATCATACAAGAAGTTATTTATTCTTCGTAAAATTTATCATCATCTGGCTCAATAAGTATATCGTCCTTAATTAGGAAAACGATAATTTTCTTAAGCGGGACTACTCCAGAAATTAGTAGAGTACAAACAGACTAATAATATATGGAGTTCCATAAAAGGTATTCTATCCACAGCTATGCAAGGACTACGGATGTATAATCTCGCAATGTACGTACATACTTAACCCTTAAGCATTTTGGCTGTACAAGCTAAGACCAAGAAAAAGCTTCGTACTCTTTTGTCAGAGAGCTACCCAAGTCCAAGTTGCTGCCTTAAATCAATAAAACTTCTTATTTCTTACACTTTTCTGTTCTTATTTTCATTATTATAGGAAAAGTTGCAAGAAACTTCAACTTTCATGTGCTCGATATATATTTGTAAGAGGCAAATTATTGCCTTTTTCCCCAAAAGAAATGCTTTAATTATTAGGGTTTTCTCCAGCTCTTAGAGACAGAAATTGTAACCAGAGCCGTTGATAAAAAGTATTTGTCGTATAAATTATGTTATTTGTTATTTTTATAAATTTGATAATATAGTAGTTTTGCTGGTTGAAAGGTTGGAAAAGACCAAGTAAAAGCTGAACTACTCTGCAGCTTTCTTTGGTGCTTGATTTTCTAAATTTTACTTTACTCTCTCAGCTGTTTTAATTACTCTCCACTACTTTAGCGACAAATCTCTCTGATGATCTGATCTAATTTCATTTACAAGCAAGATGAGTTCAAATTTGGTTGAATAATTTGGAATATGATCAATTTAGAGTTGATCAGATCAGCTCAAGTTTAATTGGACTTTGCTATTAATTTAACTAAGTAATACAATTAAATTTGATTAAGTTTATATTCGGCTCCATTGATCAGTCAATATATATATATATATATATATATAGGGGGCGTATCCGGTCAGAAGTAAATTTATGTCAGAAGGTCAGAAGTAATCTGAGCCATACATCTACACAAAGATCAATGGTCAAGATTAAACCCAAAAACAAAACAAAAAAACAAAAAAAAAAACACCCACTCCCATTTCTTTTTCTCTCTCCTCCCCCAACCCCCCCTCCCACCTTCCCCGACCACCCAGCCCCACCGCGGCCTTCACCGACCACAACCATCGCCGGTGGAGACACTGCCAACGTGATCGCGCGGCTTACCCGGCCATACCTCCGCCCATACGCGACGCCGTCGCTTCTTTGTTCTCCCCCATTATCTCCGTTTTCCACTTGTAATTTCGAGGGAGAGGTAATATCAGGGGCGGCGACGTCGGGGGAGGGGCGGCGAAGGTCGGGTGAGGGGCGGCGAAGGTCGGGAGAGGGGCGGCATTCGCGGATAGGGGCTGGGGAAGGGTGTGGGAGAGGAGAGAGAGAGGAAGAGAGAAGTGGCGCGCGGCGGTGATTGGGGCGGTGTTGGGCGGAATAGAGGGTAGAGTTTAGGTCGCGTGAGGGACCCGCCCCTGATGGTGGTGGTGGAAGATCCGCTGGTAGTGGTAGGTGCTCAGTGCCACCGTGGGTGGTGGTTCACGGGAAGGGGGTGGGGGTGGGGGTGGGGAAGGGAGGAGAGAAAAAAAAAACGGAAAATTCACGTGGTACCCTCAAACTTTGCTTGATTTCACATGGTACCCAACTTACCAAGTTTCTGCACAAGGTACCCTTCAAGTTTGAAAGTGTGCACGTGGTACCCTAAATTCTAACGGTCACTTAATGCCGTTAACTTACAATGATTAAAAAAAAAAAAAAAAAAAAAACTCAATCATCCTGATCTTCCTTCTCTCCCCTGCCCTTGTCCCCAACCATGCATCAACTTTCATTTGATGCCCCATCCCGACTACCAGCAAGGCCATGCGGCCACCGGCCACGCCCCCGGTCAAACACCAACGAGACTCCACCATAACCACCTTAATGGCCCCAAATTCGACCACCTCACCTAGCCACCACCACTCACCCCCAATAGAACTTTCTCCTTATTTAACCAACCTACTTGATGCACCAATAAATTTGTTCAAATTGAAACAAAAAAAATCATATAAAATCAACACAAAATCTCGCATGAGTTGTGCCCCAAATTTACCAAAATGAATCGTCCAAATTAAACTAAAAAATCGCACAAATATTGAACCAAATACCCACTAATTTACCCAAATTAACCTACAAAATCGCCAAACCAAACTCGAGTTTGGATTTGCCGTGGAGGTTGACGCCATCGAAGAACATGAGGAGAGAGAATGGTAGTGGACGGGTGGTGTTGGTAGGGAGGTGCATTGTTGCGGATAAAATTGTTACCAAATTTGAGGAAGTGATGAGAAGGAGAACTTCACATGGAAGAAAAGAGAGATTGAAGAGGGATTTGGAGATGTCAATTGTCAATCAAAGTGATAGATGATGATGGCAGTAGGATTTTCAAGGAAGAAAATGACGGGGTGGGTGGGTTGACTGGGTTCATGTGAAGAGAGAGAGAGAGAGAGAGGGAGTTCATGGGTGTTTTTTTTTTTTTTTTTTATTATTAAAGTTAACGGTGGTTAAGGGGCTGTTAATATTTTGGGTACCACGTGCACACTTGCAAACTTGAAGGGTAATTTGTGCAGAAACTTGGTAAGTTGGGTACCATGTGCAATCAAGCAAAGTTCGGGGGTACCACGTGAATTTTCCGAAAAAAAAATCATTTTCTGTTTTTTTTTTTTTTTTTTTTTTTTTAAATTGGAGTTATGATTTTTTTTTTTTGAGTTACGTAAAGTTATTAAAGTTACGTGTTTTAGTTATTGGAGTTATTAGAGTTATCAAAGTTATTGGAGTTAAGTCGGGGTTACGTGTTTTATAGTTATTAGAGTTATTAATTTTTTATTAGTTGTGTTGAAGTTATTAAAATTACGAGTTTTAGTTGTTGGAGTTATCAAAGTTATTGGAGTTATCAAAGTTATTGGGGTTAAGTCGGGGTTACGTGTTTATAGTTATTGATGTTATTATAGTTACGTGTTGTAGTTAATGAAGTTATATTAAAAGACGTGTTTTAGTTATTGAAGTTATCGTAGTTATGTTGAAATTACGTATTTTAGTCAAATATTGTTAAGTTAGAGTTGTAAAGTTACTGGAGTTATTTGCAATAGTTATTGGAGTTACGGAGCAACTAAAGTTATGACAGTTAGTAAATATCAAGATGTGTGGCTCAGATTACTTCTGACCTTCTGACATAACTTTACTTCTGACCTGATTCAATTCCTATATATATATATATATATATATATATATATATATATATATATATATATATATAGGAAATGAATCCAGTAAGAAGTGATGATTTTGTCAGAAATCAGAAGTGATCTGGTCCATCCATCTCACCTAATCTAATGGTCTATATTAATTTCATGATAAAAGAAAAATTCTAATAAAATTAAACCCAAACCCTAAAACACTCACATTTTCTCTCTCCTCTCCTCTCCTCTTCTCTCTCCTCTCCCACCTCCGCTGCCGCCAGACAGCCACCGCCGGCCGCACACCGACGACCTCCACCACCGTCGCCGACAGAAGCATCTGACGCCAAAGACTCCGGCGAGTCTTCGTCGGGTATTAACGCCCTATTTCGAGCACCATTCCACCGCGAACGACGCCTTCTCCTTCCCGCTTTCGCGCTCAATTTGTCAGATCTGGCCGCCGGATTGAATCGCCGCCGTCGATCGACACCTCCAGCGATCTACCGCACGTTTTCGCCCCAATACGCGCTGCACACGCTCGTTTATGATGCGGTGGAGGTAAACGGGGAGAGAGGGAAGCGATGGGGACGGGGATAGCGGCGGCGTGGTGGTGTTCTAGTCCTAATTCGCCGCCGATTTCTGGTCGGGTGGGGTGGTGCCTGAAGTGGGGCTGGGGGGACGACAGGGTGGTGGCGGTGGAGGGGGCTGAGTGTTGTGCGTGGGAGGAGAGAGAATCTGGTAAACTTTGTTTTTTTTTTTTTTTTTTTTTGTTGGAGTTACGTAATTTGGTTAATGGGGTTAAGTTGGAGTTATCGAAGTTACGTGTTTTAGTTATTGGAGTTACGTGTTAAAGTAGTGGATTAAATTGGAGTTACGTGTTTTAGATGATGGAGTTAAGCTGGAGTTACGTGTTTTAGATGATGGAGTTAAGCTGGAGTTACGTGGTTTAGATGGTGGAGTTAAGCTGGAGTTACGTGTTTTAGATGGTGGAGTTAAGCTGGAGTTACGTGCTTTAGTTGGTGGAGTTATGTTAGAGTTACGGGTTTTAGTTAGTGGAGTTACGTTAGAGTTACGTGTTGTAGTTGGTGGAGTTACGTTAGAGTTACGTGGAGTTATGTTAGATTTACGAGAATTAAGTTGAAATTGGTGAAGTTTTGATTTTATTGGAGTTATACAATTTAGTTATTGGAGTTAGGTGACTGGAGTTACACATTTTAGTTTCTGGAGTTAAGCGGCTGGAGTTACTGATTTTAGTTTGTGGAGTTAAGCGACTGGAGTTATGCAGTTCAGGTTATGGAGTTAGGGGAAATCAATGGCTGAGATTACTTCTGACTTCTGACAGAAATTATACTTCTGACCGGATACGCCCCCTATATATATATATAGGAAATGAATTCGGTAAAAAGTGATGATTTTGTCAGAAGTTAGAAGTGATCTGGTCCATCCATCTCACTTAATCTAATGGTCTATATTAATTTCATGATAAAAGAAAAATTCTAATAAAATTAAACCCAAACCCTAAAACACTCACATTTTCTCTCTCCTCTCCTCTCCTCTTCTCTCTCCTCTCCCACCTCCGCTGCCGCCAGACAGCCACCGCCGGCCGCACACCGACGACCTCCACCACCGTCGCCGACAGAAGCATCTGACGCCAAAGACTCCGGCGAGTCTTCGTCGGGTATTAACGCCCTATTTCGAGCACCATTCCACCGCGAACGACGCCTTCTCCTTCCCGCTTTCGCGCTCAATTTGTCAGATCTGGCCGCCGGATTGAATCGCCGCCGTCGATCGACACCTCCAGCGATCTACCGCACGTTTTCGCCCCAATACGCGCTGCACACGCTCGTTTATGATGCGGTGGAGGTAAACGGGGAGAGAGGGAAGCGATGGGGACGGGGATAGCGGCGGCGTGGTGGTGTTCTAGTCCTAATTCGCCGCCGATTTCTGGTCGGGTGGGGTGGTGCCTGAAGTGGGGCTGGGGGGACGACAGGGTGGTGGCGGTGGAGGGGGCTGAGTGTTGTGCGTGGGAGGAGAGAGAATCTGGTAAACTTTGTTTTTTTTTTTTTTTTTTTTTTGTTGGAGTTACGTAATTTGGTTAATGGGGTTAAGTTGGAGTTATCGAAGTTACGTGTTTTAGTTATTGGAGTTACGTGTTAAAGTAGTGGATTAAATTGGAGTTACGTGTTTTAGATGATGGAGTTAAGCTGGAGTTACGTGTTTTAGATGATGGAGTTAAGCTGGAGTTACGTGGTTTAGATGGTGGAGTTAAGCTGGAGTTACGTGTTTTAGATGGTGGAGTTAAGCTGGAGTTACGTGCTTTAGTTGGTGGAGTTATGTTAGAGTTACGGGTTTTAGTTAGTGGAGTTACGTTAGAGTTACGTGTTGTAGTTGGTGGAGTTACGTTAGAGTTACGTGGAGTTATGTTAGATTTACGAGAATTAAGTTGAAATTGGTGAAGTTTTGATTTTATTGGAGTTATACAATTTAGTTATTGGAGTTAGGTGACTGGAGTTACACATTTTAGTTTCTGGAGTTAAGCGGCTGGAGTTACTGATTTTAGTTTGTGGAGTTAAGCGACTGGAGTTATGCAGTTCAGGTTATGGAGTTAGGGGAAATCAATGGCTGAGATTACTTCTGACTTCTGACAGAAATTATACTTCTGACCGGATACGCCCCCTATATATATATATAGGAAATGAATTCGGTAAAAAGTGATGATTTTGTCAGAAGTTAGAAGTGATCTGGTCCATCCATCTCACTTAATCTAATGGTCTATATTAATTTCATGATAAAAGAAAAATTCTAATAAAATTAAACCCAAACCCTAAAACACTCACATTTTCTCTCTCCTCTCCTCTCCTCTTCTCTCTCCTCTCCCACCTCCGCTGCCGCCAGACAGCCACCGCCGGCCGCACACCGACGACCTCCACCACCGTCGCCGACAGAAGCATCTGACGCCAAAGACTCCGGCGAGTCTTCGTCGGGTATTAACGCCCTATTTCGAGCACCATTCCACCGCGAACGACGCCTTCTCCTTCCCGCTTTCGCGCTCAATTTGTCAGATCTGGCCGCCGGATTGAATCGCCGCCGTCGATCGACACCTCCAGCGATCTACCGCATGTTTTCGCCCCAATACGCGCTGCACACGCTCGTTTATGATGCGGTGGAGGTAAACGGGGAGAGAGGGAAGCGATGGGGACGGGGATAGCGGCGGCGTGGTGGTGTTCTAGTCCTAATTCGCCGCCGATTTCTGGTCGGGTGGGGTGGTGCCTGAAGTGGGGCTGGGGGGACGACAGGGTGGTGGCGGTGGAGGGGGCTGAGTGTTGTGCGTGGGAGGAGAGAGAATCAGGTAAACTTTGTTTTTTTTTTTTTTTTTTTTGTTGGAGTTACGTAATTTGGTTAATGGGGTTAAGTTGGAGTTATCGAAGTTACGTGTTTTAGTTATTGGAGTTACGTGTTAAAGTAGTGGATTAAATTGGAGTTACGTGTTTTAGATGATGGAGTTAAGTTGGAGTTACGTGTTTTAGATGATGGAGTTAAGCTGGAGTTACGTGGTTTAGATGGTGGAGTTAAGCTGGAGTTACGTGTTTTAGATGGTGGAGTTAAGCTGGAGTTACGTGCTTTAGTTGGTGGAGTTATGTTAGAGTTACGGGTTTTAGTTAGTGGAGTTACGTTAGAGTTACGTGTTGTAGTTGGTGGAGTTACGTTAGAGTTACGTGGAGTTATGTTAGATTTACGAGAATTAAGTTGAAATTGGTGAAGTTTTGATTTTATTGGAGTTATACAATTTAGTTATTGGAGTTAGGTGACTGGAGTTACACATTTTAGTTTCTGGAGTTAAGCGGCTGGAGTTACTGATTTTAGTTTGTGGAGTTAAGCGACTGGAGTTATGCAGTTCAGGTTATGGAGTTAGGGGAAATCAATGGCTGAGATTACTTCTGACTTCTGACAGAAATTATACTTCTGACCGGATACGCCCCCTATATATATATATAGGAAATGAATCCGATAAAAAGTGATGATTTTGTCAGAAGTTAGAAGTGATCTGGTCCATCCATCTCACTTAATCTAATGGTCTATATTAATTTCATGATAAAAGAAAAATTCTAATAAAATTAAACCCAAACCCTAAAACACTCACATTTTCTCTCTCCTCTCCTCTTCTCTCTCCTCTCCCACCCTCGCTGCCGCCGGACAGCCACCGCCGGCACACCGACGACCCCCACTGCCGTCGCCGGCAGCAGCGTCTGACGCCAAAGACTCCGGCGAGTCTTCGTCGGGTATTAACGCCCTATTTCGAGCACCCTTCCACCGCGAACGACACCTTCTCCTTCCCGCTTTTCGCGCTCAATTTGTCAGATGTGGCCGCCGGATTGAATCGCTGCCGTCGATCGACACCTCCAGCGATCTACCCGCACGTTTTCGCCCCAATTCGCGCTGCACACGCTCGTTTATGATGCGGTGGAGGTAAACAGAGAGAGGGAAACGATGGGGACGGGGATAACGGCGGCGCGGTGGTGTTCTAGTCCTAATTCGCCGCCGTTTTCTGGTCGGGTGGGGTGGTGCCTGAAGTGGGGCTGGGGGGACGACGGGGTGGTGGCGGGGGAGGGGGCTGGGTGTTGTGCGTGGGAGGAGAGAGAATCTGGTAAACTTTGATTTTTTTTTTTTTTTTTGTTGGAGTTACGTAATTTTGTTAATGGAGTTAAGTTGGAGTTATCGAAGTTACGTGTTTTAGTTAAATGAGTTATTGGAGTTACGTGTTAAAGTAGTGGATTAAATTGGAGTTACGTGTTTGGATGATGGAGTTAAGCTGGAGTTACGTGTTTTAGTTGGTGGAGTTATGTTAGAGTTACGGGTTTTAGTTAGTGGAGTTACGTTAGAGTTACGTGTTTTAGTTGGTGGAGTTACGTTAGAGTTACGTGTTTTAGTTGGTGGAGTTACGTTAGAGTTACGTGGAGTTATGTTAGATTTACGAGAATTAAGTTGAAATTGGTGAAGTTTTGATTTTATTGGAGTTATACAATTTAATTATTGGAGTTAGGTGACTGGAGTTACGCATTTTAGTTTCTGGAGTTAAGCGGCTGGAGTTACTGATTTTAGTTTGTGGAGTTAAGCGACTGGAGTTATGCAATTCAGGTTATGGAGTTAGGGGAAATCAATGGCTGAGATTACTTCTGACTTCTGACAGAAATTATACTTCTGACCGGATACGCCCCCTATATATATATATATAGATAGAAGTGAGAATTTGGCAACGATTTTGCTGATGAGGTAGCCTATAATATTACTCATTGACAGAATACTCGTGAACTACATATTTAAATTAGTAAACCTATATTCGACATTTATCGATTTATATATTAAGTAGATTTTTCTCTAGTGCATGCTAGTTAAGACTTAAGATGTAAAAATTAAAGTAGGGAAGGGTTTGTTTTGGCTTTTGTCTTCCTAATTTGCGCAAAGTAGCACTACCTTGGCTGGTTTCCAACACAAATTTTTCCTTACATTGCAAAAACAGTCTAAAAAGTAATGATAATACATTTGATGTGTAGTTCAAGTTTGCCTAAAATTAGTCGATGAAATATCTAGCAGCACCCCAAAGAGGAAGAGGAGTTGAATCAAACTACATGGAACTGAAAGTACAGTACCAACTTGTACATGAAAACCCTTATGTACTAAGCAAGACCAGCGCGTATGTACGTGTGACACTTTATACATCTTAATTAGTTAAACTTTCTTATAACAATGTACGGAGTACTCCACATGAATACATAATAGTATGTATAAATGTATAACACATTATACAAAGAGTATACATATAACACTTTATTATATTTATTTTTACTCCATTTTACGAATACTCAGCTTCTATCAAGCATAAGAGGCGAAAACCATCCTCTTCTCTGTATTTGTCGTCCTAAATCCTAATACTGCAAAATTATCGGAAGTTATTGGTTAATTAATCCTCCAAAAAAATCATGAAATGACTTTTGTCTTGAATTAACCAATCTTCTCTATGAACAATATATTCAACAGTAATATTGTCCACTAATTAATAAGAAATCCTTAAGAAATACATTTGAGAGATGCACGATCCTACAATCACGTACAACTCCATGCATGCATGCATGCATGCTTCGACGTATATATATACGTACACTTGAGCTGCGCATCTTTTCTTTCTCTTTCTTAGTAGTACTTTTGTTGCTTGAGTTGAGAGTAAAAATTCTTGATAAAATCATCAGCAGCCGCATCAACCTCCTTACCATCATCGGTATTTTGTCCCGGAAATGGAGAATCTGTTATCCTCAGCTGCCTCACTGCAGGACTCTTCCCAAACCCTAGCCCAGGTAGTGTCGGAGATGCCACCGCAACATCATTGGTATTAGACAACATCATCATATCAAACATGTCATTGACTGCTTCAATATTATTCAAGTCTTCAAAGTTGGATGGAATGTAATTTTTGTTGTGGTGGTTTTTTCTCTTGTTAGTGAAATATTGGCGGTATAGGGGTGTATCGCTGCAGCTGAATTCATACTCCCCTGCTGGCTTACCCTGACCTTCTAATACGGTCTCGATACTTGAACCGTGGTGGCCGCCATGGTGGTGGTGAAATGACATGAGGTTGTGTAAGGCTTTGCTAGCAAGCTTTCCTCTCTTCATCACCAAATTGAGGTCCATGAGTATCTTCCTTTTGCATATCCCTTTCCTTAGCATGAAATATGCCACTCTCATCAAATTCCACATTTTCTTGGCTATCATGGGTGTATTATTTTGCTCCATTTTGATATTGTTAATAATTTGTTTGTGTAGTTGTTGGTTGTTTTTGGTAAAAAAGCAAGAGTTTTTAGAAGTGTTTGTATGAGGATGAAAGCAATTGTGAGAAAACTAGTTGTTTGTTTGGCATGGGAAGCAATAGAAAGGGGAGATGGGTCATTATATAGGAGGAAAAAGTAGTATCACAATTCACAAGTATAAAAAAAATAATGGAGTTGTTAGTAATTTAAGTCTATGTGAATATACTTTAGATTGTGGAGAGGGTGGGTGGAAGTTTCATTTCTAGCTTTATAAGTAATAATGCTCACTTTTTGCCCACTTTGTTGAATTAGAAGAGTAGGAGTGCTTGTTTAATTGCATGATTGGTGTAACAAAATGGAAGAGTTGGGTTTGTTTTGAACGTGTCAAAATTGCTAATTAGGCTGTATTGCCCGTTATAACTATTTTTATGTGTCTAGATCATTAGTATACTAGTATTTATTAGCTTAACTTAGCTTTCTTGATCCTTCTTAGAGGAAAAGTAACCGTTCTTTTATTTAATTACTCCCATCATTATAGTTGTTAAGTTGTATCACTGCACAAAACTTAGTCCCCTAAGCAAACTACTGTTGAGTGTTTAACTTGATGGCTAATTGTGTGTACGTATGATTGTATGTACTAGATTTTTAGTACATGCGTAGTAATTATAATGCTACTATAGTAACCTTTTCCTACTGCCATCTCTACAAAGACTCATGTGCGACTTTAATTTGGACACGCCAGTGACAAAACTCGCTCTTGTAGAAACTATTCTTGTCTGATATACTTTTATAATAACTAATTAAGTTTATTTAATAAAGTATTTTTTTTGTACTTTACCGATCAATATTGATTTATCTAAACATCTTGATTATTCAATATGTGTACCATAACCGCACTCACAGTTTTCCTTCTATGTGACTCGTGCAGTCGTGCTAAGTGCTAACGACGACTTGTATCGATCTTAATTTTAATTAGTTAATGTATGTTTCCGATAACAGCTTTTGTTTTGTAACAAAAAAAAAAAAAATCGATTGCGTGCAACCACATGAGAGGTATATTACACATTTACACCCTTGATCAAAGAAATGATCTTTAACCATGAGCCAATTGATGCTACATTAAGTAGGGCCGGGTCACCAGCTCTAAGCTAATAGAAATTTGATGGGGGCCGTTGGATCGTCCAAGCTAAGCCTTGGATTTGGTTTGCTGTCCTTGTAGTAAGGTTTTTCTCAGAGTGGCCTTCTGTAGCCCACCAAAAAAGTTGGCCCTTTTTATTTCTTCATTGCTTTAGTTGATTTTCTGAAACTACGCAGCACGGCAGCAGTCCACACTCCAACGGCATAGGGGTTTCCATGAAAAGCTAATGTGAAGCTTAGTGTCCGTACAACAATGGAGGTTGAATGACCGCCATTGTTGGATGAAAAGAAAGCTTAACAGAGAAGATTTGTAAAGACACTCAGACAAAATATTAATATGGTTTTTTTTTGTATTGATTAACTTAACAAATGAATGTACAGAGTGATCTATATATACATGTGATGATCCTCACAGTAACAAGCTACACTTTGCCTTATTCTATAACTGCCTAATAACAACTTGTAACAAACTCCGACAGCCTGTAACTGAATCTTCCAGCTCAGCACCTCAGGGGTGGCTCCTGTTGATGAAATCCACGTGGAGCAGACGTCTGATGGAAGTCCTGAAATGGCTGCACAGAGCAGAAAGCAGTGAGCAAGCTCACTGCTTCACAGCCCCCTCTCAAGTTGGAGCTTCTGTGAAACTGGAGAACAGCAAGCCCAACTTGGAACTTAAGAGAAAATGCTGCTGATAACCCAATGGTTTGGTTAACAAATCAGCCAATTGCATTGATGACTGAACATAGGATGTAGACAAGAGCCCTTCCTGCTGTTTTTCACGAACATAATGACAATCAATGTTTAAGTGCTTCGTCCGCTCATGAAAAACGGGATTGGCAGCTATATGTTGCGTTGCTTTGTTGTCGCAATACAAAGTGACTGGTAAAGGAATCTGAACTTTGAAATCCTGCAGTAGATTATTCAACCAGACAATCTCAGCTGCTGTGTAGGACATTGCGCGATATTCTGATTCAGTGCTCGACTTGGAAACTGTTTTCTGCTTCTTAGTTTTCCAGGAAATCAGTGCTCCACCCAAAAATACACACTGACCAGTTAGAGACTTACAACTAAACTTGCAAGCACCCCAATCAGCATCACAAAATGCAGTAAGCTTCATATCTGAGCGTGCAGGGTAGAATAATGTGGCATCTATAGTTCCTTTCAGGTACTTGACAACATGTAAAGCAGCCTGCAAATGTGGCTGTCTAGGAGTTTTCATGAACTGGCTTAAATGTTGAACAGAATATGACAAATCTGGCCTGGTCAAATTCAAATAGAGCAGTCTGCCAATCAACCTTCTGTAGATTTCAGGTTCTTCAAGTAATAAACCATCATCACGAGTAAGATTTAGGCCCTTAGGAAGTGGAAAAGCAGCAGCATTACAGTCAGACATCTTTGTATCTTTGAGAATGTCAACCACATACTTTCTCTGATTTAACAAAATGCCTTCAGCTGATCTGGTCACTTCCAAACCCAAAAAATACTTTATCAAACCCAAATCCTTGATTGTAAAAGCAGAATGCAGAGTGGCTTTCAGCTGAGGAATATAGGAGACATCATTGCCAGTGATGAGTAAATCATCAACATATACCAAAACAATGGTAAAAGAATGGCCATGTTCTCTTGTGAATAGAGAATAGTCATACTTAGACTGCAAAAAACCTTGTGACAGCAGTAGCTTGGAAAGCTCAACATTCCACTGCCTTGAAGCTTGCTTCAAACCATATAGGGATCGTTTTAATCTGCAGACTTGACCAGGTTTGGCTTTAGAATATCCCTGGGGTGGAGTCATATACACCTCTTCGTCCAGATAACCATGTAAGAAAGCATTATTTATGTCAAGCTGGTGAATGTCCCATGAGCTTGCAGCTGCCACAGCCATTAGAACTCGAACTGTGGTAAATTTAGCCACAGGAGAAAAAGTATGTTTGAAATCCTTGCCTTCAATCTGACTGTACCCTTTAGCAACTAGGCGTGCCTTAAATCTTTCAACAGTGCCATCAGGTCTAAATTTAACTTTGTACACCCATTTAGATCCAATGGCTTTGAATCCAGGAGGCAAAGTAGTAATTTCCCAAGTATTGTTAACCTCCAATGCTTCAATCTCTTTGTTCATAGCCTGAATCCAATTCTCATCATGTTTAGCCTGAGAATAGGATGAAGGTTCATGGACAGACATAACATTATTGAGAGAAGCTGCAGAAGTTGAAGGAATAACAGTCGGTGCCATGACTGAAAAAGAAGATGACTCAGAATCTGAATTAGGAACAGTAACAGGATGATTCCTGGGTAAGACAGGGCATACAAAATCTTGCAGTCTCTGAGGTGTTCTGATCTGTCTGCCAGAATGCCTAACAGGTACAGGTGCAGTGGTGGGGATGGAAACTGAGCCTGAACTAGTACTGCTACTAGTAGTGACAGGTTGATGAGAAACAGAAGAATCAATATCTGCAGAGAACTGAAGAATTGAGGACTGATCCATATCAGGGATGGAAGAATCAGGCTCATCAGTCGGAACATAACACAAGGGAGTATCATCTGATATACTGTCAAAAGGAGCAGGAAATAGGAGAGCAGGAGATGTAAAAGTCTTATCTACCCTTGCAGACTTATATGGAAAGACATGCTCTTGAAAAATAACATCTCTGCTGATGATGATCTTGTTAGTTTCCATGTCATACAGCTTGTATGCCTTTTGACCATAAGGGTATCCTAAGAAAATGCATTTTCTTCCTTTGGCATCAAACTTATCTCTGAGATGTTTGGGAATAAGTGCAAATGCCTGGCAACCAATCACCCTGAGTTCATCATATGCTGGTTTCTTACCTAAAAGCACTTCTCCTGGTGTTTTCCAATCCAAAATACTGGTAGGTAGCTTGTTGATAATATGAGTAGCAGCTAAAAGACAATCTCCCCAAAACTTTTTAGGTAAACCTGCATGCAGCAACATAGCCCTAGCAGTCTCCACTAAGTGTCTGTGCTTTCTCTCAACTCTACCATTTTGTTGAGGCACACCTGCAGCACTTCTTTGGTGAAAAATCCCAAGTTTGGCAAATAAAGCACCACATTCTGCCTGAAAAATCTCAGTGCCATTATCTGATCTTATGGTCTTAACTACTCCATTATACTGAGTTTTCACCTGATTTAAGAAACCTTCAATGGTGGGAAATACAGCTGTTTTATCTTTGAGCAAAAAAGTCCAAGTGACCCTCGAATGATCGTCCACAATTGTCAGAAAATAAGATGCACCAGTAACTGAAGTAATTTTATATTTGCCCCACAAATCCATATGCAGCAATTCAAAACAAACTGATGCTCGAGAAGCACTTCTTGTAAAAGGAAGCTTATGAATTTTTGCCATGATACAGGTAGCACAATCATATGGATGTAACTCAGCACTTTTTATTTCAGAAATATGATGCATTTTGGTTACAGAGGTGTGCCCTAATCGAGCATGATACAACTCTGATTTGCTTTTCCTAGAGCAAATACTGCAATTATTACAGGAATTGTTGCAAGTACTGACATTACAAGCATTACAATGAAGTAAAGAAGGTCTAAACTTGTAGAGACCTCCTTCTCTGTCACCAGTTGCAATAACTCTCTTAGTGACAGGGTCCTGTAATAAGCAATGAGCATCAGAAAAATACACCATGAACTTCTTGGACGACAGTAATTTGCTAACAGACAGCAGATTATGTTTGAACTCAGGCACATAGAACACATCAGTCAATGTGATATGAGGATGAATAACAATATCACCAGTATATTGCACAGTTTGAGAAGATCCATCAGGTAACCCCACCAATATAGACTCAGGTAATACTCTCAAATTAGTAAAACACCCCAACATAGGAGACATATGGTCCGTGGCACCAGAATCAATAATCCAAGCAGATTCACAGGATAATGACTGAGAAGTAACATTAGAAGCGAGGATTTTACCTGCAAAATTGACCACAGAAGCAGGTGTGTCCATATTTGCAGATTGTTGAGACTGTGACATTCTCACCATTTCCTGATATAATGCTGAAACAAGCTGTGGATCAATCTTAGAAGTGGAGGAAGAAAACCCTGAATCAGGCTCTGCAGCAGACTCAACACCATTGGCAGAATATCTCTTGTTGCTGAATTTAGGATTGGTCTTAGTAGCATAAAACTGGTTCTTCAGCTGAGGATAAAGTTTGAAGCATTTATCCTTGGAATGACCCCTCCTATTGCAGTGATCACAGTAGATGACAGGTCTCTGACTGTCACAATCTGGTCTTGCAGGTCTGAAATTGTCATGTTCAAGCCTTGGTTTCTTGCCATCTCTCTGCCAGACATTCCAAGCAGGCTGACTGTTGCTGCTGGAGTTAAAAGCAGAAGATTCCACAGGTGTGGACATGCTGCTAGTAATGCTCTTCTGACTTTCAATGCGCAACACAGTAGAGTACACCTTATTTGCAGGTGGAATTGGTTCCTGAGACAAGATATTAGTCCGGAGATGCTCATATTTGTCATCTAAACCCATCAGAAAAGTCAGAGATTTTTCTCTCTTTGCTGCATCAGTGACTTGCTGCAAGAGATTACAACTGCAAGAATCCAATGCTCCACAAACACAATCAGGAAATCCTTCTATTTCATCCACTTCATCCCACTTGCGCTTCAACCTGTTGTAATACTCAACAACAGTCTGATTTTCCTGAGAAATGTTCCTGATCTCCTTCTTTAGCTGATACAACAGTGGACCATTTGTCTGTCCATACTGTTCTTTCAGGTCATTCCACAGTAGTTCTGCAGACCTGACATTCATGTACCCTTCCTTAATCACTTCAGGTAAAGAATTCAGAATCCAACACTTCACCATACTGTCAGCTCTGCTCCATTGAGCCTGTCTAGTACCTGCAGCAGTTGGTTTCTTCACAGAACCATCCAAGAAACCTTGCTTGTTTTTTGCAGACAAAGCCATAACAACTCCTTTACTCCACATTGAGTAATTTTTGCCAGTGAAGTGTGTGTTGATAATCGGAACTCCAGGAAAATCAGAATTCGACACAAACAAAGGATCATCATAAGGATTGATCTGATTGCTATGATTAGCATCGGAATCAAGTGAATTAGCCATTTATCAAGTATGAAAAATGAAAGAAGGCGTGATCAAGAAGATATCAAAAAACCTTCACACAAGAAAATGTGATTTTGACAGGAAATTTTCAGCGAAGATTCCTGAGAACGACGCAAACAGATTAAGACAAGTTCCAGAGAATTCTGAGAAAGACCTCGAAGAAACTTTCGGCGAGATTTTGACCAAAGAAAAATGAGAATCTGACAGAAATTTTTACAGAGAAAAACTCCTGAGAACAGCGCGAACAAGCTGAGACAATTTGCGAACAATTTGGAGAAAAACCTCGAGAAATCGGAAAATTTCAACAAGATTTTGAGACGAAATCAATGATGATTTCGAAAAAAAATGTGATATTGTGATTGTATGAAGAATTACGAACAAAATGAAGTAAGAATTGCGGAATTTTGATCGAATTTAGGCTCGATACCATGTGAAGCTTAGTGTCCGTACAACAATGGAGGTTGAATGACCGCCATTGTTGGATGAAAAGAAAGCTTAACAGAGAAGATTTGTAAAGACACTCAGACAAAATATTAATATGGTTTTTTTTTGTATTGATTAACTTAACAAATGAATGTACAGAGTGATCTATATATACATGTGATGATCCTCACAGTAACAAGTTACACTTTGCCTTATTCTATAACTGCCTAATAACAACTTGTAACAAACTCCGACAGCCTGTAACTGAATCTTCCAGCTCAGCACCTCGGGGGTGGCTCCTGTTGATGAAATCCACGTGGAGCAGACGTCTGATGGAAGTCCTGAAATGGCTGCACAGAGCAGAAAGCAGTGAGCAAGCTCACTGCTTCACAGCTAAGCCAAGTTTGTTAAACCTAATTTAATAAAATTCACTTATATAAGCATGCAGAACCTTGACTCTTGATCTGAGTCTTGACCTTTTGTCTACATATTATTGCTATAATGCTATGCTACTTTATTTCATTTAGATTATACTCCGTATATGTTACTTGATTTGATTTAATTATTCGAATATGTGAGAAATATTCAAACCAAATAAAATGACAAATACTTGGAATTGGTTCCGTAGCCGGACAAGTGCAAGCCATATCGTCCTATATGTGGTCCGTACCTAAAAAGAAGCAAGGAGTGAAATTACTTTTCCCTGGCTTTTTTTTCTTCCCTTTTCACTTACTGTCGTCTCTAATTCTCTATTCCAACTTAAGAAAGTCATTGAGATTGTTGTAGATGATATCTATACCTAAATGCACTATTTGGAACAAAAAATATTAATGCACGATAAAATCTAGTTAATGTGCCTCTAGCTGTCTATATAAGCAATAAAATTCAATTAATTAATTTATATGAAAACCATTAGCCTTTTACGTTACTTAAATTAATTTTATCGACTTGTTGATCACATTATATATATTAAACTAAAAGAAAGGAAAACATTAACTATTGCTCTTCTAGTCTTCTGGTGGACTACTTAGCTTGACCATTACTAACCATGCTAGAACAATACCAAATTGTTACAAGTGTAATTTAGTAATTATAATAGACAAATTACCAAGTGTCTGTAATTAGTTTGCAATTATATATATGCTTAGTAACAAAAATTGCCAAATAATTTAGGACATAGTTATACAAAATGCTTCAAAGTTTATATATAACATTTCCATGAAGATCTTCAAATTCAACAAAAAGGAGTAATTTCTTACATACATAGGTATGTCAATATCCAGTTTCATAGTACACTAAGCAATATAAACTATACATTTCTCCACTATACCATTTCCACCATACCATACAATAAAACTCACAATATGACAGAAACGCTGCGCTAAATTATAATGACAAAACTATATACTGTATTATACAACAAGCTAGCAGGTTTGCTGCTTGAGCTGGGAGTAAAACCTCTTAATAAACTCATCAGCAGCCTCATCAACGTGCATGTTACCACCCTCACTTTGCATGGGATACGGCGAGTCCGTAATTCTCAACTGCCGGACCTTAGGGCTCTTATTAAAAGCCTTAAAATTGCGCTCGCCCTCGTTGCTAGACAACACCATCATTGCCTCCCACATGTGGCTCACAGCCTCAATACTGTCTTGGTGTTTGTGGTTATTGGTGCTCTTGTTGTTGGGGAAGTATTGGCGGTATAAGGGAGTGTCGGCGTAACTGAACTCGTATTCGCCATTATAATTGAGTTCTGAGACACTACTATTGTGATGGTGGAACATCATCAAGTTCGTGAGGGTTTTTCCCGCCACGAACTTGCCTCGTTTGATGAATAAGTTGAGGTCTAAGAGTATCTTCTTCTTGTTGATGCTTTTCCTTAGCATGTACATGGCCACCTTCATCATTTTCCATAACTTTCTTGTTACAATTGGTAGATTTTGCTCCATCTTATATCTTACGATTCTTATGTTAAGTTGTTATAGGGAAGTTTTGTATAGGAAAGTGTTTGTTTGATAGTAAGAAATGTGCTATGATGAGAAAGGTTTTAGTTTTGTTTTGTTGAGCAAACATAGGAAGGAGAAGAGGGTATATATAGCAAAGGTTATGGGGCTACTTCTCCACATTGCTTGAGTAGGCCATTTGAATTTATTTATTTCTTTGTTTTTGTCTCTTCCTTTTCCTTTGAAAGTGGGCTACAAGTTAACATATAGTGCGCTTTTGAATGTGACTTGTACTTTTTAAGTATCGCGTCCAATAATATTTGTAACTCAAATGCTTCGTAATTTTTTTTTTTTGCCGTGCAATATAGAGTGGTTAGCATATACGGAGTAGTTGATATAAATAACAACAATAATAATAATGTTTTTTCACTATTAATTTCTCTATTGTCAATATATTATTGGCCTACCACTAGAAATTTTTAAACTTGCACACAGAGAAATTAAAACTAGTGCGCTATATGTTAGAAGCTAAGTAGTGTGTGTTCTCTTTTTTTTCTTGATTATGACCTTTTGCTTTTATGTTTATTGTATAAAGCTTTCACTTCATAATTTGTGTGATAATCAGGCAAAGAACGCATCCAATGAGCGCCCGCCTTTCTCAAAGGTGTTATATGTGTTCAATATTATTTCTAGAAGCTCATTTTATCAAGTTTACTACTATCAAGTCTTTGAATACTTGTGGTGCAAATTAAACTTGAAATTAGTGATTAATAATTAGCTACATGAACAATATTAAGTATGAATAATATGGACTTGTTAAGAGGCCGGATTTAGCTACCATATTCGTAAAGTAATAGGTAATGCAAGCTCGGATGTAAGTCCTTACATGCACGCATTGTCGACTCAATTAACGAGCCAACTAACAACTCAATAAGTAATTTATAATTTGATCGACTATATATAACGAGTCAAGCTCAGGTTAGCGAAGAACAGGCTAGATTTAAGAGAGCAAGATCGAGCTATTGCTAATCTCTCATCAAAAGAATCTATATGTACATAGATAGTTTTGTTATCCAAGTGCCACCTAGTACAATCCAAGAGTTACTTTACATCCACATAATAATTGATATGTCCTTCATCCTTAAGTATTTTCCTCATCATGCAAAATCCAAGAAGTTAAATTAAGGTATTCTTTTCGTAGAGAAGTAGACAATTCTGAGAAAGTGGAATAACTTACTACAAGAAAAAAGCATTCAAGCTTTAGCTACATCTACATTTAAGCTCAACGGATATATGTATGTGGATAAGAAACAAAGGAAATCGATCATTTCCCATCTACACTACCCAAATAATCGAAATACAGTAACCTCCATAATATAGGACCAATTTAAAAGATAAAGGCAATTTTATTAGTAATATAATACTCCACTTCTACTTTGCCCTTGGCTAGGGCATTACACGTAGTAGAAAATGGGCTAAAATTTAAATTGTATGGGACATCCAAGCGCTAATAATTATTATGAATATAAAGAGAGGGAAGGGGAAAATGTGGCCTTCTTTAAAAGCTTTAGTTATATGGACATCTTACTCAACTTTTCCCCAAGAAATATGGGCCATTATAACGGAAGTATTTTGCAATAAAGAGATAAAGAGTTTTGAGGTGGACACTCCCAAAATGTCTTGTTTTAATGATTTTTCAGTATATGCATTATTATCTACATTTTTTGTTTATCGATTACTGTCGATCTCTATTACATACTTCATACATATAAAATCATACGTTAAAAGAATGTTTATCGATATAATACATTTTGTGGCAAATTTCGAACCAAACCAATGATGAAGTCAAGTCGTTTATAACTTAAATAATGATGAATTAGGTTTTCAATTCAAATTATATATTAGACTAGCCATATAGCTGTAGTTCTCGATCCAATGATTTCAATCTAGCTTTACATTATTCAAATTGGTTGATTATGAATGTATATATCTTCATCGAAAAGATTCTATTAAGAAGAGATTAGATCGAATGGATTTAGCTAGATTTGAAGAATCCATTTAATAGTGAACTATGTTAAGAACTTGTTAGAGTGGAGAGTAACAAATCCAAGCCTTAGTTTAGGTAGTTTGCTGTTGGATTTTGAGATTGCTTGATAGTAAGGTGGCAAAAAGTGAGCAACTAATAAAGCTAATTGAGTGGAACAATAATTTGGGGTGCTTTAGTTTATTTGTTAAGCAAATACTGGTGGCTTTATGTTTCATCCATAATAATTTGTCTGCTTTCTTCTTTTAATGCAGAACCACTTAACACTGAGTTGATATGAGTAGTGGAGTCTTCACTTTAATTTTCTCATTTTTTGCATTTTAATTTGGACGACGTGCTCACTCTCACTCCTAACTTCTAAGGGAGCTCATTCCCTACCTAAGACAATTATTTCGAGCACCAAAGGAAGAGGCCACTATATCATCTCATGATCAAAATTATAATTTCAGTTCCAACGGCCCGATGGATTGAGTGGTTGGTGGTTATTACATCAAATAAGAGGTTACGTATAAGTAGAAAAGGTGTTAATAAAAAAACTTTTCCTAATTTTCAAAAACGAGACTTTGGGGAAGTGTAAAAAGTCATGGTGAGATGAGATAGCTTGCTCTCCAAGCTTGTACGGACACTTGAAGCTTGAAGCCATGGCTAACAAAAAACGAGGGCGACCTCCAAAACAAACTAGACAATTAGAATCAGAAGACAACGGGGAAGACAATGATACCAATATGGAAGACAATGGTGATATACCCACAACCACCCAAAACCAGAGTTCGCCGACGATGACGCTGAAACTGAACGATTTCATCGCCGGAGCTTTGGAAAAGTCAGGTATATCTAATTCTTCAAAATCAATTCCACCTACTATTCATGAAAATCAAACTGGGATTGAGACTGGAAGTAGGCCGGAATTTAGGGTTGAATCAGAATTGCAGGGAAATGAGAAGAACAGTAATTCTAAACATAAGACCTGGACAGAAGCTGTTGGACCCAAACCAAAAGTAGGAATGAGTTTACATTATCATGAACCCATTGATAATGATGAGGAGGTGATTATAGAGAATGCAGACATTGATGCTGAAATGAAATTCTGGGAAAATTCCCTGGTTGGCAATGTAATAGGGGCAAAACCCACTCTTAAGGCTGTTCAGGAATTTGCAGGAAAATACTGGAAAGACATAGAGGTTCCAAAGGTTTTGTACTACAAAAGAGGCTGGTTTATTCTGAGGTTTTCCAATCAGAAAGTTGTCACTGAGGTGTTAAGAAAAGGACCTTGGAGGTTGAATGGAAATGCTTTCATTTTGAAGAAATGGTCACCAGACATTTCTCTGGAGCTTGACAAAATTTCTGTGGTTCCTGTTTGGGTTCTTTTTCCCGAACTTGACCCATGGTTTTGGACTGAGCAGGCTCTTAGCAAGATTGCTAGTAAGGTTGGAAAGCCAATTTGTGCTGATTACACAACTACTCACAAAGAAAAACTTTCCTTTGCCAGAGTGCTTGTGGAAATAGATGTCTCTCAGAATCTGCCAGAGCATATCTTGCTGAAAACACCTTTCTCTGAGCCAGTATATCAGAAGGTGGAATATGAGTGGGTTCCCTTCTTCTGTCAGACTTGCAAAAAATTGGGGCATCTGGAAAATAAATGCAAACTGGATAAGAAGGAAAAGGAGAAGCCTGCAAAGAATCTGGTTTATAAGCCCAAGCCAGTTGCAAAAACATTTAATGAGGAAGAAAAGATCAATCTGTCTGGATCCAAGCAACAACCCGAGCAGCAGGTGGTGATGGAAGAAACTCATATTGAAACCATCACCCCTCCACCAAAAGAAGTTGTTGATGAAATGGGATTCAGGGTTGTTACAAGAAGGAAAGTCAGAGGATCAAAATCTCAATCTAAGACCACTTCCTCACCTACCAGGATCATGAATAGGTATGGAGAATTGGGATTAGGTGAGATTCAGCAAGAAGAGGGTTTTGGAATTGCAGCTCAGCAAAAAATTGATTTCCTAGGGGAGGAGGAGCCACCTGACTCTCCCCTTTTTCAATGATTATAGGAGCATGGAACACTAGAGGGTTAAATGATACCCTCAAACAGCAGGAGGTTAAAGACCTCTTGCTGAAGAATAAGATTGATGTTTTTGGTATTTTAGAGACTAGGGTTAAGGAGAAAAATTTTAAGGAGATTATAAGGCGTAGGGATCCTCTAGAGTTGAAGATGAACTCTATTTGGTAGAGTTTACCTAAAAAGGTAAGAATAAATAATTTAAGATTTTTATTTGTGTCTTTCAAAATTCTTTAATTTTGTCTTATTACTAGTTTTGGTAAACTCCACAAACTCTACCAAAGAAAAACTCTAGAGGATCCTTACCCGATTATAAGAAGGAAGTTCAGAATGTTCAGAAGTGCCAACAACTATGATTTTCATCATAATGGCAGGATTTGGGTTCTTTGGAATGAGAGAAATGTAAGACTGCAAATCATTAGTGCAGGTAGCCAGTTCATGCACTGCAAAGTTACTCACATTACTTCACATTGCAGTATATGGGTAACTTTGATCTATGCAAGTAATAATGCAAATGAGAGAAAGGATCTATGGGAGAAGCTGAGATCTATAAACATTGGGAATGAGCCTTGGATTTTGCTTGGTGATTTCAATGTCATTAGAACTCACTCTGAGAAAGTGGGAGGAGCTCCTCCTTCAGTAGCTGACATGGATGATTTTAATGCTTGCATTAACTCATGCAAGTTGGATGATTTAGTGGGCCAAGGCTGCCATTTGACTTGGACAAACAGTCAGGAAGGAAGTACTAGAAATTGGAGTAAGCTGGATAGAGCCTTAGTTAATGACTGCTGGATTACAAACTTCCCTTCATCCTTTGCTGATTTCTTGCCAGCTGGTGTTTCTGATCACTCACCAGTGATGGTTCAGGTGATTAAGCCACAGGGAGTGAAAAAATCATTTAGATTCTTGAATTGTTGGACTGAGCACCAGAATTATGGGAAGATGGTTGCTGATGCTTGGAATAAACCAGTAACTGGTACTGCAATGTTCAGATTGTTTAAAAGGCTGAAAAATGTAAAGCATGAGCTCTCCCAGTTAAACAGAGATAATTACTCAAGTTTGAGTAAAAGAGTGGATTCCTGCAAACATGACCTAAACCAATGCCAGTTAGAACTTCAGCACAGCCAGTTTGATCAGGATCTTATTGAGAAATGTCAGGAGCTGAAGGAGAAATATCTGAAGTTGAAGAAAGCTGAATTAAGCATGCTGTATCAGAGAGCCAAAGTAACCCATCTTAAGGAAGCTGATTGTAGTTCAAGATATTTTTTCTCCAAGATTGCTGAGAGGAAAAACCAATCCAGTATAGGGCAAATCACTGACAGGCATGGTGTCTCTCATACAGATCAGAAGGGCATTATAAATGCCTTTTTGGACTACTACCAACACCTGCTTGGAACTGAAAAGCAAGTTTCTCCTCTTGATTATGAGTTCATTCAAACTGGTGCTCTTCTAACTCCTGACCAGCAACTGTTCTTGAGTTCTCCTATCAAGAAGGAGGAAATAAAACAGGCTTTATTTGATATGAATATTAACAAAAGCCCAGGCCAAGATGGTTTTTCACCTGGCTTTTTCAAATCTTCTTGGGAAACTGTTGGGGATGAATTCAGCAGAGCAGTGTTGGATTATTTTGATAAGAAAACAATGCATAAGCAAGCTAACACCACAATGGTCACTCTGATCCCAAAGAAGGAGAATGCAAGCAATGTCACTGATTTCAGACCTATTTCTTGCTGCTCAGTTTATTACAAGACAGTAACAAAGATTATGGCTAACAGATTGCAACAAGTCCTTCCTGACATAGTTGGCAAAGAGCAGGCAGCTTTTGTGAGTGGGAGAGACATTTTCCAAAACATTTTGATGTCACAGGCCTTGGTTAAAGGATATGATCGGCAGAATATGTCTCCTAGAAGTTTGATTAAAGTTGATATCCGGAAAGCCTTTGATTCTCTCAGCTGGAGTTTCATTAAGGATATGCTGGAGGCTTTCAAGTTTCCAGAAATCTTCATAGAATGGGTGATGGGGTGTATCTCTACTCCCTACTATTCTATCAAAATTAATGGGAGCTATGAAGGTTTTTTTCCTGGGAAATGTGGTATAAGGCAAGTAGATCCATTATCTCCTTACCTTTTTGTAATGAGTATGGAAGTTCTCTCAAGGTACCTGAGATCAATGCCTTCTTACAAACAATTTTCATATCATCCCAAATGTGCTCAGGTGAAGTTAACTCACCTGACATTTGCAGATGATCTGATGATTTTTGTTAGAGGTGATGTCCCCTCAACTATGGCAGTAGTTAAAAGCTTGGAAATCTTTGCCAAAATCTCTGGTCTTGAAGCCAATCCTGCAAAAACAGAAATATACTTTGGAGGAGTAAGGAATAGAGTCAAGAAGCAGATTCTTGCTGATACAGGTTTTACAGAGGGCTCTTTTCCCTTCAGGTATTTGGGAATACCACTGCACTCAAAAAGACTAAAAGCTGAACTCTATCAGATGATGGTTGGGAAAATTAGCAGGGCTATTCAGCATTGGTCCACTCAGATGCTTTCATTTGCAGGGAAAATCCAACTCATTAACTCTGTGGTTTTTGGTATAGAGAATTTCTGGTGTGCCTGTATCCTGCTACCTAAAGGAGTCATCAAAAGAATCAATAGAATCTGCAAAAACTTTCTCTGGAACATTGATGAAGGGCAAAGGAAAATGTGCTTCAAGAGTTGGAAGAGCTCTTGCAGCCCAAGAGAAGAAGCTGGGTTTAATATTAAGAAAGTGTTGTCCTGGAATAGAGCAATTATGACTAAATGGATCTGGAAAATTCTCAATGCTCAGGATGGTATTTGGTGTGATTGGATCAGAGCATATTGCCTAAAGAATAAGAACTTTTGGGAAGCAAAAAACAATGCAAATCATTCTGAGACTTGGAGAGGGATTCTGAAGATCAGGGACCATCTATTAAGCCTCAATCCTGATACTGGCATGAATGCAAGTCTAGTTATAAGCTGGCAAAATCAGGGGAAATTCAGTGTAAAGAAGGCTTATGATTATTATAGAGACAGCCAGCCTAAGGTGAAATGGTGCAAGACTGTTTGGGATAGTGTGGTGATGCCTAAGCACAGTTTCATCACTAGTCTGGCAATTCAAAGAAAGCTAACAACTGTTGACAGAATCAGGGAAAGAGGGATGATCATAATGAACAGATGTGTGCTTTGTAAGAATGCTGCTGAATCACACAGGCATTTGTTTTTCAGGTGCGATTTCTCCCACCAAATCTGGTCTGAAATGCTGAGGTGGATTGGCATTAGGGTCAGGAAATGGACTCTACAGCAGGAGGCAACCTGGTTTGCAAAACATAAGAAAGGGAAAAACTGGAAAACCAAGTGGAGTAGATGCTGTCTTGCAGCAACAGTCTATAACATTTGGTTAGAGAGGAATAGAAGAATTTTTGTAGAAGCTGAGCAACCTGCTCATATCATCATCAACAAGATCAAATTCCAAGTGTGCATCAGAATTTATAGCTGGCTTAAGAATGTAATTAGTGAAGAAATAGTAGAGTGCTTAGCAGCCTAAAGTTTTTCTAGAGGTTCTTGTTTTTGTAAGATTTTGTTTTTATTCCCAATTTGGATGAATAAAAATTTATCACCTTTCTTACAAAAAAAAAATGTTTTAAAAGAAAAGGGATCGGATGTCCCACTATATATATAGGAAGTTAATACTTCAAAATATTTCTAACTTATGTAGCTAGACATGTGGAAATATTTGTCGTACCGTTTCATGTGAGTTATATACTTTGATCCATTTCAAAATTATTATTTGATCAGTAATTTCAATTCGCTTGACACAGATTAATGTTATCTAAATTTGGGCTGAATCTTAAGTCAAAGATATGAGCCGATGTTAATTTAAACCAGCTCAACCCAAAGTTATAAGGACTTTAGTTAAAAGTACATAGCCTGAACAAAATATTACTCAAGCTCAGTTTAATCCTTATTATGATGCATGACATTAAATATTCAAAACAATTATAACTAATAATGCTAACAAAATTAAATATGAAAAGATATTTGGACCTTCCTCTAAAAAAACGATATTTGGAGTATTATATTATTGACCGGACATAGAAATGACTTCCATTCAACATGAATCCAAGACAAACCAAACTTATTCGATCCAAATCCGAGTTATAATATTCTAGTTTCGATTTTTTACTCAAATTCAAATGAACATGATCTCATTCGAGTTTAGCTCGAGCTATGAAAGACAAGAAATGATTCAAATTGATACCACTCAATCTGAATTCGATCAGAATTTAACCTAAATGACCTATCGTACATGATTTAAGAAAATGTACATGCAAGCTTACATTAACAAATTAGCTAACTTAGCTAAACCAAAATTTTCTTTTACTCGATCTCTTCTCAGGTCTCCCCCAAAGTATATTACTCGACAAAAAATAAAGTGATGTGTGTATATTCAATGGGCTCATAATTAATCTCATATCCTCGTATTGCATGTCATCCTTAATTTCTATTTTCCTGTTGGTATCTTAATTCTTATAAGCTAAGTAGCGCACTCTTTTAGCTAATTGACCATGTTTCTAATCACTACTCATCGGATTCACATTTTTTATCTCTCGTGCTTTAATTTAGTAATTGTAATGTGTGATTCTCGTGTTACTTAAATATCTGTGTGTCTCTCATTTCTCCACCTCATAATAGGAGATTTTTCAGTCGACATGCATGAAACTTTGCCATCTTTTCAACTTTTAAATTTCTCTCAGCGTCGCCTTCGCGCATCGCGCGAGAAAGTCCAAACATAGTACATATAATGTACGTGTAATTTCATCTGTGGCAGCTTGGTACGAGTATTTCCACATAAGAAAATTTCTAGTTTTATCAAATAATTGTGAATCAAAATTAAATATTAAATATACGCCGTATAACATGGCGAGTCGGCGACATTATTTGATCATAGGCGATATACTAAAATATCAACAGATAGACTGATATTGCGGAGTATATGTTAAATACATGTACGTGTATCAGCACTCGAGTTTACATTATGGTTAAACACCAAAACTTTTTACAAGATGGTCGGAAAGTCTATGAAAATTTTCCGCCTTCCAATTGGTTAGTAAAAAGACCTAATTAATTTAACTAGCGTGCTAGAACTCCCCGTCCATAAAGTATCAGGCGCCTTTGGCGTCTGCGTCAACGTCTTTGAATTAGGTTTTAATTGATTGATCGATCCCCCGTATAAATTTCTTGAAGCTGATTGGATCCATCGAACTTTTGTACTTGATTTTGCTTCAGCCAATCGATGTGCATTCTTTGCGTATTGAAAAGACACATTGCTTTTATGCAAACACGTTAGTTTTTTTGTTTTGATTTTTCAACAGATGTTCAAGGAATACCATTGTGGTAAGTTTCTTCGTTCAAGATCAAAAGATGTGTTTGCAAATGAATGAATAGTTGATGATGATCGAGCTCAAAGAGTCAAGCTTGACCGAGTGAAGTCATCGGGCCGGGATATCATGTCACTTTAGGTTCATTTCCGATTTCAATTAACAAGCTTGAATTATAACTAAACTAATTATTGAATCAAGTTCGTTCCAGCAGCGCTCATGAAAAAACATGTACAGATCGAGTATTAATTTACTGTACTGTACTACCATGTCACTATAGGTTCATTTTCGATTTCAAACGAAAATAAGTTTTAAGTATTGAAATACATAGGACTATATATACTTCTTTCGTTTATTTCATTTCTTAATATTGTTTTCACCATGGGAGAGGAATTCATAACAAATATTAAGAAGTGAAAAGAGAGGAGGGTGCATGTTCCTTCAAATCCAGTATAATAGCTGGGCCTAACTTTTTTTCTTCCGAATTTTGAAATTATGGGTCATTTCGATTGATTTAAGGAAGTAGTATCGTAGATTTAAGCAAGATCGGACTTTAAAGCTCAATGGCACCCGCCTATAATGTATAAGTTATAAGTTATAATTCAAACTTAATTCTCTATAGAGTAATATTGTGTGGTCGTATGGATTCCTCAGGGATAGGAAAAACTGATCGAATTTATTTCAACGCTAGCTCTTTTTGATTTCATATATATACAACCTGCTTTTTTCTTCTCTTTGATTTTATTTTTCAGCCAAAGGTAATGTACAAAAGGGGTACAAAAATTACATAGGCAAAAATAAAAATAGAAAGATACTGCAGATATATAAAGAACTATAGAACTATATATAGTACGTATATACAAGCTATGTTATTATGCACAAACGTACACAAGACTAACGACTAAATTACTCGTGTCAACGATCCAAAATTTTGACAAAAAATTAAGCATCAGTAATCCTTTGCTGCTGAAGTTGATCATAAAATCTCTTAATAAACTCTTCTGCAGCATCATCAACATGATAATTACCCATTTCTCCCTCTTCATAATTTTGCATTGAGTAAGGAGAGTCCGTTACCCTAAGTTGCCTCACCACCGGGCTTTCCCCGAACCCGAACCCGGGCAGAACAGGTGAATACGGAAATGCGCAACCCTCGACATCGTCGACATTTTTAGCATTACCCACGGTCAACATCATGTCTAACACCCTGTTGACCGCGTGAAGTTCACGCTCCTCATCGACGTAGTCCTTGTTTTTGTAGGACTTCTTGTTGTTGTTAAGTTGGAATGAGAAGTAGTTTGGGTGACTTGGAGTGTTACCACAGCTAAACTCGTACGCGCCACCCGAGTGGCGGTGGTGGTGTTTGCCAGCGAGCGATTTTCCGGTGAGTTTTGGACGTTTCATGGCAAGGTATTTGAGCTCTAGTAGGAATTTTCTTTTGCTAATGTTTTTCCTTAGTAAGAAATATGCGACTTTCACTATGTGCCATGTCTTTCTTGCAAGGACTTGTACATTTGGCTCCATTTTTTTGTTTTTAGGTAAGAGTGAGAAAATCTTAGGAATAGTAGTTGGGAAAGATTTAATTTGCTTGTGATGAGATGAAAAAATGGGAGGGAAAGATGTATCATATATATAGGGGGGAATTTATGAATTATTATTTTTATTGTTAATTTATTTATGTCAAAGTTATATGTACATGAAATTTAGTACACTATGTGCTACATAGTACTCCCTCCGGTCCAGATTAAACTTCCCGCTCCCTTTTGCGCACTTTGAAAGAAAAAATTAATAAATAATTGTTAATGATTCATTTAGCAAAAACAATCTTAAAGTTAATTGTCACCAACATCTTCATCTTGCCTCCCTAATCATTCACTCGACAAAAAACGTAATAGTTTGGGAATGGGGAAGACAAAGTCGAGACCCTAAAAAAGAGGATGGGAAGTTTAATCTGGACCGGAGGGAGTACATACTTAGGTGTTAGAACAGACTAAATTATTGAATGTATTTTATTATTATAGGGTAGTTGGTGGGGCATGTGTGTTTTAATTGTGATTTTGGGTTTAATATAATTAATTACTCCCTCCATGCCAAAATATATGACGTTTTCAAGTTACGAGTCAAGTTTTGACTTTCAATTTCATGAAAGAATATCTTATCAAAAATTATAAAAATTATACCATTGGATTCGTTATGAAATATAGTTTCACATGATCATAATTTCATAATTTTTACCCTTATATTTTGAGAGATATCGAAGTTCAAAGAAGTGTCTCGTAACTCGAAAATGTCATATATTTTGAAATGGAGGGAGTATAATGTTTCAGTCCAATAATTGGTGGAGGAAAGGGAGATTTGAGAGACTTAAGCTCAAGTTTGTGTTGAGGTGAATACGTGTCCAAGATTACGATGAGCTAGTGAAAGGTTTAGATTAGAATGTCCTCTACGTGGGGAATGAAGTGAATTCTAGACTTGTTGAATGTCAAGATCACTTGATTAATCGTTGAATCATTATAAAAATCAAGGTACTAATTGATTGGTTTTTGGTTTATTTGTCTAAATAGGAGGTATTATGAAAGATGCATCCCGTCAATTCAAATAACATCTGTATTTGCATGAGCTCATGCAAATCTCGAGATTTTGTCTAGTTTTATTATTCAAGTATATTTAGTTATTAGCATGAATAAGAGACAAGTTTATATGCATGCATAAGGTAGTTTTGATGTGTTTATAATAATTGAGGAGCTGTTAATTTATAAATGTTATTATCTCAGCAATATAGGTTTTGGTTCATATGAGAACACCTCATTAGATAAGAACCATGAGAACACTATCTAACCCTTAGATTAGATAGATCAATGGATGAGATTAAAAGATTAAAAAAAAAAAAAAAAAAAACAAAAACCCGAACCCAGAAACCCCGTCTCCCTGCTTCCCCAAATTCTCTCACCTTCCAATGGCTTCCATAGCCCACCTCTATGAAACAAGCACCTTCGACACCGCCGGCCATTGGTCGAACCTACCCCACCGCCGGCATCCGATCCCACCACCACGAGCGGCGGAGTCAGCCTCACGCCGCCACCATTTGTTCCCACCCCCGCGACCCCCTATTTGTTCACTCTCCTCTCTTTTTACTCCCCACAGCCAACCACGCCTAGATTCCGGTGATGAATAACACGATTCCGGCTGCCACCGACGCACTCTGGCCACCACTCCTCACCGTCGCACCATCAACAGAATGTGCATTTCAAATCATGTAAATGTGCATTTAATTTTTTCTAAATGTGCATTTTGAATCATGTAATTGTGCATTTTAAATAATGTAATTGTGCATTTTGAATCATGTAATTGTGCATTTTGAATCATGTAATTGTGCATTTCGAATAAGGTAATTGTGCATTTCGAATCATGTAATTTGGAGGAGAGAGAAAATTGGGAGAGAGAGGAATTCGTGGACGGAGAAGAGGAGGTGGTGTCGCGGTGGTGGGGGCTCCGACTCGCCTTACGACGGTCGTCCTAATGGTGGTGTAGGCTCCCGGTTCTGAGGTGGTGTGGTTCGATGGCGGTGGTTGGGTAGGCGGTTAGGGGTGGGGACTTGGGTTGGGTAAGGGAGAGGAGGGTGGAGGAGGGTCGATGGGGAGGGGGGTTTGGGTCGCGGACTCACGGGAGTGTTCCGACCCCGGTGGTGGTGGTTGCAATGGTGGAGGTGCTGGTTGCGTCTGGCCGGCGGTGGGGCTATGGTGGTTCGGGGGTGGGGTCGAGTGGAGGAAAAGGGAAGGTCGGGAGGGGAGGTGAGAGAAAACTAATTAATTAATTGTTTTTTGATTTTTTATATTTTATTTGAGTTTATATTGGGGTGTTCTCATGGTTCTCATGGGAACTAGTGTTCTCATGGGAACCGGACCCCAGCAATATATGCACATTTTTTTTCTCTATATAAAAATTAGATTTGAATTGAAGGGTTGCATTATATGAGATTGAATTATGAAACAAGAAATCTAATGTACCTAGCTAATATGTCACTCTAGACGTTTAAATTGACACTTTCTTAAGAATTATCAAGAAGTGTAAATTTGTTTTAGTTCCATAATTACTACGGTTTTCGATTTAATCAACCAACTTCTTACTCATTACATCGTGGTAATAATAAATCTAGTCATTTTCTTTTACCTATATGTTTGATGTGGACGAATGAAATTAAATTGAGCTAAATTGAACATAATAATTGATATGATTTTTTAGGGTCAATAATTGATATGATTGAGTCAACTTAAACTAATTGATTGAATAGAACAATTGTATTAAAGGAATTTATAATAAAAAAACTAAACAATTGTAATTCTCATTAAGATTGAATCAAATTAAACTAAATGATTATCTTTTATTTCAGATGAAAAGCACATATATGTATACTATATCATACAGAGTCATAGTATAAAAGCCAATGCAACTTGATGAACTTTAGCAAATCAAACAAAATGAAATTATTTATGAAGCTGATTATTATTAATTAATTAATTTAGATGACCCTCCTATCCACAAACTGCAAATTAAAATCACAAGAGAAACAAATTAAAGCTCCCACTAGTTTGGATGTGTCACAAAAAATAAAAATTAGTGCCAACAAAAATTTAATTGTCCTAGATTGATGTAGGATTCCGCCTTATCCTAACCCAATAATCCTATGCATGCATGTATCTGTATGTACTTCACTCTTAAGTCTTAAGCATTTCCTAATATAAATGTCTGAAAACCCACAAACAAAAAGCTAAAAAGCCTGCTAAAATTAGCTTTTATGCAGAAATTATACTCACAAGTGTGTGATTAAGTACATATATTAGGTTTGTTTTTAATATTTATGCATAAAGAATTACTCACTTTTGGGCTTAATGGATAAGTGTACCTAATTTAATCATTATTATTAACTCAAATGTACTGTACTAGTACACAAAAAAAAAGATCTAATATAACGTGTCTTTATGTATGAAAAAATGTTAATAACAATGATAAAAATATTAGTAATAAGGTGGATAATCCACTTGTGCTTAGTGGGCACAGGTTGGAGGGAGAATTATGGATTCCACTCCTAATGTCCGTATAACCTTAATTAGATAGGGTCACTCCAACCTTTCTTCCGACACTAATAATTTTTGGTGAACTTGTTGATTTTGTGCCTTTCTTGTTACTCAACTCCACATCCAATACCTTTGTTTGTAATACAACACTCTCTCTTCTCTAATGGACTATGACTCTTCGAAAATCCGTAACCGTAACGCTTTATTGAATCCCCACATGTGAATTGAAAGAACGAAATCACTCTACATATATTAACTAACTCGACAAACTAAATTGCATTTTAGAACTACATAGTAGCACATTACAAAGCATAATATCAGTTTTTAAGGCTATATCATATCAAACATGCTTAATCTTGAAGTTTTCTGCATGTGTACTATGAATTTTGTGAAAACAACAAGGCAATAATTTATTGATTACACATTAATACATTATAAAATAAGGTTGTGTGTGTTGCCGGATAAGTAAGCCAATAGTCAACAAAAATATGTTTCTCCAAATAATTTAGTCAAGAGCTTCTAAAATTTTGTCACCATGTTTTCAGCTAATAATGCCTAATCAAAGTGGAAAATCACACAAGAGAACAAAAGTAAATAATCACATATTAGCTGTTTTTACAACAATTTTATATCGTTGCTATGATAAACAAGAAATTGATGAAGGGGAGGTTTAGACTTTGGAGATCAAGCAACAACGACATTGTTTGGTTTCTTTATTCTCTTGAAGATCTATGTCGAATGGTAACCTGAGATTAAGCAGACAAATCCAAGCCCTTTCTCTATCAATTGTCCATAATGATAGGAAAATAATGTTAAAATTATTTCAGTTAGTTCATAATCGTAGAGCATTCACGTTACCAACCATCCACCGATTTACCGATACATACTTAGGTCGTGTTTTCTTTCAAGTGAGACTTCTGATTGATCAAACTCATAGCTAATAATACTAATATTAGGACTAAATTTCATTGAATTTGACCTGAATGTACCGTTTATCAAGTTGAATATCATATGCATTATTTGATTGGTACGAAACTCAATTAAATTAGCTAACAACAAGTCTCATGTGAGACGTTCTCACCATAATTTATTATGAGACAGATTTAAGTGTTTAAAAAGTGAACCGTTTAACATTGATCATGATCATTATTGTGTTTTTAGTGATCTTGTTAGTTTACGATTTAACCATATAAAGTTGTGATTTAAAAAGGGTCACAAAATATAAAATTAGGCATAATTTATAAAATAACTCATTTACTCAATTTATGTGGTGCATTCTAACCTTATATTAAACTAAAGAGGTCACCATTTATATAAAGCAAGATAGTCTCACAATGAGTTAGTGTGAGACCGTCTCACACAAGACCTACTGATTAGCTAAACGTTCGTCTTCGCCCCCTTACGAAATGTTACTCCACTCGAACACGAATTTAACCCAAACAACAAAATAATTAAGGGAGTCCTCCATGTATATAGTCTCGTACAATGATATACAAGATAGTAGATACTTTCCATAATATCCTAGGATATGTACATCCACAATATATTATTGCATAATAATACCAGATATTATAATTAGCAGCCCTTCATGTGGAATTTTCATGCTAAAAGAAATCCAAACATCTTATCTCCCCGTTCATCGTCGGACAAATACGCCAGCGTTATATTGAAAATAATGTTACCCAAGATCAAATCAGATCTGCAATAAGATTGAGGGCACATACGCTGATACGCACGCACTTATAAAATCAAATTGAATTTAGTAGTAAAGTAAGCAAAAGAGTTGTAAATAAAAACTTGTTCTTAATTGTGATTAGGACGCTTTAGTGCAAAGGATTAAGGATAATTTCGATGGTTTGCTTGGTTGGAAAAGCAACCCACAGTCAGTAGTGCCAAATAAAGGAAATCCCGTTTAACCATTAGGCTAATTAATCAAGTTTTTAATTACCCCATTATGCATAACTTGAGGAGAACGTGACATCTAGGATCTTTACCAAGATTTGGACAAACATTCAGACAGTCGTCTCCTTTCCCTTAAACTAGTTTGCATGCCCGTGTCACGCCCGGGCTACATATTTATATTGTTTATACACGTTTTATAAAAAAAAAATTGCCTTATCTTTGCTCTAATAAATTACCATAATGATTAATTTCCATAAATTACCTAATATTATATTACTCTATGATAATTTATTACCATATCCTAACCGATAATTGTATTTAATGCTATTTTTATGTTCTATCCAATTAAGGTATGATAATTTATTACCATATCCTAACCTATAATTGTATTTTAATGCTATTTTTATGTTCTATCCAATTAATGTACGCCAAGTGTCGTCCTATGAAAGACTTGGTTTCAGGTTTTAATATATAGTACTAGTTTGCATGCCCGTGCCACGCCCGGGCTATCTATTTATATTGTTTATACTTGTTTTATAAAAATGTAGGTTTATTTTGTTCTAATATATTTATGAACGTTGTTATACATTTTTTTCTTCCTAACTTTTGTCACCCTTCATATTCTATTATAAATATTTTACTCACTCATAATATTATCATTATCTTTTCACTTGCATCACTCATTATACTGTTTCATTTTTATTCCACTATCTCGTCACATGTTAATATGTTATACTATTTATTCTCATTCCACTATCCCGTCACCCATTATATCACATTATTTAAAATTTATTACCATAAATTAAATAACCATCATAGCATTATCTCTCAGATTTCATATGACCATAATTATTATTTAGCATAATTATTATTTTCCATAAATTAGCTTATAATATGCCTTATGATAATTTATTACCATATATCGTAACCGATAATTATATTTAATGCTATTTTTATGCACTATCCAATTAATGTACGCCAAGTGTCCTCCTATGAAAGATTTGGTTTCAGGTTTTAATATATAGTATTAGATTAGATATGTAAAATATAGTTTAGATCAATTTGGGTACGAGTTAATGCTTTTTAATATTTGTTCGGATTTTTAGCTGAAATGGACCTTTATCGTTTTCACCTTTTGCGCTCTCACGTGAACTAGTAGTATGATACTCCGTATATAGTATGGAGAATCATTATCGTCTTCAAGCTTGAAGTACATTAGGGTCATGTCATTTCTCAGTTCGGCCGATCACGACTTCGACCATTGCCGGCCGTCGAGCCAACCTAGATTTCAGGACATGAACAAATGAACTCCTTGATGAATTGGGTAGTTAGGAAGTGACCAACAATCAGTTTTCTTCTGATTTAAGACTCAAGTGTGATTAGTCACTAGTCCAAACAACAAAGTACTGGGCCTTTTACATTAAATTAGATATTATCTACGGTACCCCTGAGGTTTAGGCCGTTATCTGTGGTACCCCTATAGTTTAGAACCTATCCATGGTACTCCTGAGGTTTCGTTTTCGTATAAAAAAGCTAACGGAAATGTAACGGCGTTTGCCTTCCTCTATTTCTGATTATTATTTACATCATTATTGTTCCTCTGTGAAATGAACAATAGTAATTTGTAGAGGGAGGAGCGTTGACTCTTATCCGATGTAGCTGTGACCCTGCTAAGAAGAACGACTGTTACTGCCCCCGGGGGAGTGTTCGGGAAACCCCCTCCGACGGTCAAGTTAGTGGCTTGTGAGTGAGAGGTAGGTTTATTGTATTTTTCGTAGGAAGAACGAGTTACCTCTCTAACGGTCATGGATCGAGTATTTATAGGCACATGGGTTGATAAGGCGTGGGCCTTAATCGGCCCTCTGTAGACCTTTCTTCCTTACGGGCTTATTAGGCCGAGTTGGCCTTATTGGGCCTTGTTAGGCTTTTCATATATACTTTGACCGCCAAAGGCCTGCTTAGTGACGGCCCATGGACATCACGCCCGAACAATTGCCCCAGATGAGGTCTTATTACGTCCAGTGAGATGGGCTCATTTGCTTGACGTGGCCCTTTTCCTTTGGCGGGACTTTAGAATTTCGAAGGGGCAGTTTTACTGCCAATCTCAACCACCAATACTCGTGGACGGAGGGGACAGGCTTAATCCGCAACCGTCACGTCTTCTCAACTGCCAGGGGGAACCGTGTCTTTAAAGGTGTCTCCTGCCCAGCCTTTTCGTCTTTAATCTTCATTTCTTTTTTCTCATTTTCATCCCAATACCTGCGAGTTCGTGCATCAAAGAGAGTTGTTTCTTCATCTTCCACCGCTCAAACAAGTAAGTAATTCTTCTTTCTTCCTCTTCCATGTCGATTGATTCTAGGATAAGCGGTTTTACCACCGAGGAATCGTCGGATGAAGGAGATCAGTCGTTGATTATACAGCGCCGCCGCCCAAGGAGTACCAGAAAGGCCGTTTTGAAGGCCAAGGCGGCGAAGAACGCTCACAAACCCCGCCACATAGTTATAGATGAAGGGAGCCCTGAGCCTGTCGATTCGGCTAGCATGATGCGTGACCCGTCGGGGGCACTCGTGGTTGCTCCGGTGAGGACGGCGGGACCGATGGAACGGTTGCGATCTTGTGACGATGATGGGGAGTTTGATGCGGATTTCAACAAGCTTCCCATGTCCACAAAGATCGACCCTTCCTGGCGGCGGGAAGTCCTTAGATCTGGGGCGGCCGCAATGGCGGATAAGTTCTACCAGATGGGCAAAGGTTACAGCCTGATCCTACCCGACGAGGGGTCTGTCGTAACGGACCCGCCCGCCGGCTGTACAGCCGTTTATCTCAAATCTTTAGACTTTGGTCTGAGATTCCCTTTACACCCATTCTTGGAACTGTTGCTAATGAGGGCTGGAGGGGCCCTGTGCCAGATAACCCCGCCCTCAATCAGGACGATGATCTCTTTTGTCTGGGTCTGTCTCTTTAGGGGGTACCCCCGTCAATAAACTTGTTCAGGAATCTCCACCATTTCCAGAAGATGGGGGGTTCTAACAAGGGCTGGTATTCCCTTCGCATGGCGGAGAAGGTCGCGACTGTCTACCCTCGCCCTGACAACATCAAATGGGCCAAAGACCAGTTCTTTTGGCTGAGGGTAGATGGCGAATACTCCCTTCCCATCGTCTTTTCTTCAGGGGTTAACTCTCGCCTTCAGTCACAGATTGAGAGGGAGATTGGGTTAAAGGCGTCTGAAATGGTCCTAGAGGGCGTAGATCAGGATGTTTTCTCAAACTTCGCCTCTCAGGGTGGGAAACATGGGGCTCCTTCTGTCTGGCTGCCTCATTTTGATATCATTTCGTCAGATCTGATGTTGGGGGCTGTAGGTCTTGCCCCGGCCTGCGGTTCAGGTGCGTGGGTCGGAGACCCCCCTCTTGTTGTAGTTGTTGTTAGAGGATAGAATAGGAAGATTCTAGAGTCTAGGGTTAGGGTTATTAAGAGTCAGTTTGTATTATAAATACCAACGATGTTATCGATAATAATCAGGGAATTATTCAGTATTCTACATGGTATCAGGCTAGGTCACAAACTAAAACCCTAAACACAAATCTCTTTGCTTCCGCGCTCCCGGCCGGAGATGGCGCTTCTCTCCTACACATCTCCGGCCAGGCATGTTTAGTCTTCCTTATGTGTCTTCTTTTTTATTAGTTTTATTGTCAAATCCAATAATATGAAACCCCTGCACGGTTTCTTCCTAGGATTTTCTCATTAGATTCCCATACCCACCTATACAATCTCTCCTCCTACCGGGTGCGGCCCAGGCCCGATCGTGGTTTAACTTGGTATCAGAGCCCATGGTTGAAAACCTGGGACTCAGAAGAAGACTGGGCCCGTTGCAGATGGACCAAGTTTGCGCAGCCGAAGAGAGCTAGAAGAGTCCCGGTTTGCGATGCTACCGAAGAGAGCTAGAAGAGCCCCGGTGAGCCTATGAAGGTCCAGTCTGCGCAGATGGGCAAAGATATGAGGGAGCCGAAGAGAGCTAGAAGAGCCCCGGCTAGCCCCGAAAGCCCAGTACCCTAGTATAAGGGAACTCACATGTGAGAGGGAGTGTTGAAGTGAATACCACATGTGAGTGTCCCACATTGGAAAAAGAGGAGAGAGTTGATATGTTTATAAACCAAGGAGTTACTCCACCTATTGCCAATTGGTTTTAGGATGGAACCTCCTTGGGCTTATGACGTGGACTCTCTCTCCTCCTACCGGGTGCGGCCCAGGCCCGATCGTGGTTTAACTTGGTATCAGAGCCGCTCCATTGCTGCTGCCCAAGACTTTCGCCGATGCCGGGGTAGCCCTTCGCACGGATCCAACCACTGTATTTTTATTTATTTTTATTTTTGTTTTCATGCTTGTCCTATCACCCCAAGGGGATAGTAGACTCTAACAGCCCTGCCTCCCTCATGGGGATAGCCAGTCGAGCGCCCATGGCCTCGCATACGGGTTTGTTTTCGCATTTTGTTTTCTTTTCACAGTGGTCCGTGTTCTCTGTTTTGTGGTTGTGCCTCTCTGCTCATGTCGTGCCTTGCATCCAGCCGAACCGTTCGTATAACTGCCGTTCCGACTGCGGGGGAGTGTTAGAGGATAGAATAGGAAGATTCTAGAGTCTAGGGTTAGGGTTATTAAGAGTCAGTTTGTATTATAAATACCAACGATGTTATCGATAATAATCAGGGAATTATTCAGTATTCTACAGTTGTTATTACCTGTCTTTTCATTGTTAATTTATTTTGATGTTCTCCTTTGCGCAGGCACTGACCGTCCCTTCGAGTGGACCCCTGACCTATTGAAGAAGATTAACTGCAACCCGGACAGGACTCCCATCGGCCCTACTCCACCTAATCCCAGTGTTACAGACATGAAGGGTTCCTTGTCTGACTATGTGAGGGGCTTCAAGTTTACCGCATTCCCACCTTCTCGCCAGAGGCAGGCTTCTAAGGCCGCTGGCAAGTCTGTGGCTGGTGGGGATCAGGCAGCTGTCGATTCGCCTGACCCTGTCGGTTCCCCAACGAAGTCTTGTCGGTTTGGGGAGGTCAAGATGCTTCCCAAATCAAAGAAGAGGAAGGCGGACATATACATCGAGGATCTGACTGTGGAATCTGACCCAAACCCTGCTCCTGTGGCTGCTGTGCCGGCCTCCCAAGTACAAGTTGTTAACGTGGATTCTCATCCTTCAGGGTCTGATGTCAGGTCTCTTCTCGATGTGCATCCCAACGAAGTCTTGAGTAACTCGGTTGATCGTGCTTTCAATTCGCTGGAGCAGATGGGCTCCGACAGGTTCCAGGTTCCTTCTGGCCTGACTTCCAGCTTACCAGAGCCTGCCTTTGTCGAGCGAGGCGTGTTTTACGAGGAGGCGGAGGTTGAGCTCCCAGCGGAGGTAGTTAACAAATTGGAGTCTGTCCCCCATGTGCAAATGAGCGAATCCCTCTGCCAAGCTGATCCCTGCCAGGGTAACACCCTGGCCTGGCGCCAGGCTCGGGCTGGACTGCTGCCGCTCGACCGTCCTTCCATGGAGATGAGGACTGTCAGGGCCCCTTTTGCCTCGGCTATTCACAACCTTGCCCAGGTTTGCTTCTAACATCTCGCTTATTCAGGGTCCTATTCTCCTTCTATTTCTTCCTTTTTCGTCGCATCTAATCCTGCTTTACGTAGGCTTCTCGGTCTGTCCTTCAAGCCTGTGAGCTGGGGGCTTATTATCAGTCCCAGTATCGTGTCTTCAAGGAAAGGATGGCTGCTCAGGAGCAGAGGGACAAGGAGATAGAAGAGGAGAGGAAATTGGCTTTCCAGAATCTGCAGAAGGCTGTCCAGGATCTGCGTGACAATTATGCCCAAGCTGTTCGTGAGCGGGATGACGCTCGAAGTGAAGCTTACTCGGCCAGGTCTTTGAACGACTCTCTTCAGGCTGACTGTCGCTCCCTGAAGTCTAGTATTGAACAGAAACAGAAAGATCTGGACGCTGCCCTGGCACAATTGAAGGAGAAGAGTGCGGAGATTGATGGGCTCAAAGCTGATGCCCTGGATGAGGTCCAGGGGGCCATCTGGGACGGCTTCGAGCAAGGGTGGCAGGCTGCGGCTGTCCTTTTCGGTCATCTCTTCCCTAGCCAGGGCTCTGACTGGGCAAGAGTTGAGATGTTGAGGATCGAGCAAGCCAATTCTGAGTGGCCTCTTCTGAAGAATCATGGTAATGAGACCAGTACTACTAGTCAGGGGGAACCAGGCCATCAGGCTGCCGCCGGTGATGCTGACATCCGTGTTGCTGGCGGGCCTACTGTGGGTTCGACCGGCGATGACCAGGCATAGGGACACCGGCGGTTGTTCGCCTGCTCGGAGTCCTGTAACTCCTCGTGAGTTTGCCTACCTTTGCTTGTCATTTTTCTTTCTTTTTTGTGTGTTTGTTTCTTAGTCTGGGTAGGCCTTAGCAGGGGTCCGGTGGACGGCCGCCGATTCACGCTTTGTTGCTGAACCTTTTGCGTACTTGTTGTTGCTTTTCTTAGCTTCCCACCCTGGCGGGATGTGCCGGGGCTAAACAACTTCTATTTTAACTCGGGTTATTTTGCCCACCCTAGCGGGATGTGTCAGGGGTAAACAATTCTTACTTTGACTTAGGTTATTTTGCCTACCCTGGCGGGATGTGCCAGGGCTAAACAACTCCTTAATCATAGTTTCTTCCCAACTTTTGGGTTTCGTGTTAGTACTTTCCATTGGGGTTTTATGATACCCCTGGATGGGCATACTTTTTACGATTTCTAACCTTAGTCAGCTTCCAGCCAGAGAATTATACTATCCCCGACTAGGTAATATTTAGCAACCAATTAGGGCTTCCTAATATCCTTTGATTGGGAATTGGTCTTTCGACATATGACTTTAGTCATCTTCCAGACGTGGCTTCCTAATATCCTTGACTGGGTTGTCTTTACGACCTTTGGCCGTAGCCAGCTTCCAGTCGAGGAATTATACTATCCCAGACTAGGTACTATTTAGCAACCAATCAAGGCTTCCTAGTATCCTTAGATTGGGAATTGGTCTTTCGACATATGATTTTAATCATCTTCCAGCCTGGGAATTATACTATCCGAGGCTAGGCATTGTCTTGATGACCTTTGACCGTAGTCAGCTTCCAGCCAGGGGATCATTTTGTCCTTGACTGGGTATTGTCTTTGTGACCTTTGACCGTAGTCAGCTTCCAGTCAGGGGATCATTTTGTCCTTTGACTGGGTATCGTCTTGCCCCTGTTTTATTTTTTTTGCTATTTCTAAGTAAGACAAAATAAAATACATTCGTAGGCAGGGTTGGATCTCATGCGGGGCTCTTTATTGACTAACATCATAAAGATTACAAAGTTACATTTGGATATGGCGGGGTAATTACATTTTACAGACCATCATTGGCCTTACCTTCTAAATATGGTATTTCTTAAGGTTGTCGGTGTTCCATATCGCGTCCAAAGGTTTGCCGTCCATATCCTGGAGTCTGAATGTTCCCGGGCCATGCTGGCTGATGACCTCGTATGGCCCTTCCCAGGCGGCTGTCAGTTTACCATGGATGTTGGCCTTCTGAGAGGCAGCTGCCTTTCTTAGTACTAACTCGCCTACCTTCAGGGGTCTGACTTGCACCCTCCTGTTGTAAGCTCTGCGCATCTTGTCTTTGTATGCAGCCATGACTAGCCTTGCGTCCTCTCTAACCTCTTCTAGCAGATCTAATGATGTCTTCAGGGCCTCATGATTCGACTCTGGCTCCCAGGCCTGGACCCTCAGGCTTTTGGACCTGGTTTCAACCGGCATCACCGCTTCTGTCCCATATACTAACATAAACGGCGAGTAACCGGTTGCTTCCTTTTCGGTGGTTCTCAATGACCACAACACGCTGTGCAACTCCTTCACCCATTCTTTCTTGGCATCTTCCAGCCTCTTCTTCATGCCGTTAATAATCTGTTTGTTGGCCGCCTCTGCCTGACCATTACTTTGCGGGTGGCAAACGGCCGAGTATGCGAATTTGACGTTGAACTCACCCAACCACTCTTTAAGGGGTTTGCAGTAGAATTGTCTTCCATGGTCAAACACCATGACCTGCGGTACTCCAAATCTGGTGAATATGTTTTGCCATATCATTTTCCTGACGGAGGCCTCGGTGATGCGCGCCACGGGTTCTGCTTCCACCCACTTAGTGAAGTAATCAACAGCTACAATCACATATTTGACCTGATATGCTGCAGTGGTGAAGGGTCATAGGATGTCCATCCCCCATTGAGCGAAAGGCAGAGGGTTGAGGACGGGCATCAGGTCGTTGGCTGGCACATGGATTATGGGTGCATGGATTTGACAGTTGTGGCAGCATCTGACCAGCTCGACAGCATCCTTGAGCATGGTGGGCCAGTAGTACCCTGATCTTAGAGCCTTGTCCACTAGGGCCTTTGCCCCTAGGTGATGTCCACATAAGCCCATATGGATCTCACGCAACACGTAGTCTGCATCTAGGGGTCCCACACACTTCGTCAGGGGCCGTTTAAAAGATTTCCTGCATAACTCCCCATTCATTATGACATAGTGAGCTCCCCTCCTGAGTACCTTTTGAGCCTCTCCTCTGTTGTCGGGCAACTCCCCCGTCAATTTGTACTTTCTAATCGGGTCCATCCAGCTTTCGTCTTCCTGCACCGGCAGGGCTAGCTCTCCGTCTGATATAGATTTACATTGTCTTATATCCACGAACACCGACCTGCCCACCTCCTCCAGGCTGGAGCTGGCCAGTTTAGACAGGGCATCTGCCCACCTGCTTGCAACCTCTTTGAACTTGGTCAGGTATTTTAGCATGGACTCCTCCCTGGCTTCATACTCTCCGTTGATCTGGCTGCTAACTAGCTGGGAGTCTGTCCGGACAACAATATGCTCGGCCCCTGCTGCAGCACTCAGTTCTACCCCTGCAATCACAGCCTCATATTCGGACTCATTGTTTGAGGCTGAGAACAGGAACCTTAATTAATGCATGTTCGAATTTGGTGCCGTCCGGGGCTATGATCAGTACGCCTGCCCTAGACCTTGTCGAGGTAGCTGACCCATCTGTGTAAACTTCCCAGATTCCTTCAACATCGATGGGGTCATTCGGGTGTGAGCACTCTGCCACAAAATCAGCCAGGGGCTGTCCCTTGAGACTCCCCCTTGGTTTGTAGCTTATCCCGTATCCTAATATTTCCACAGCCCACTTGGTAAGCCTGCCTGACTTTTCTATCTTTTCGATGGTTTTCTCCAAGGGCTGGTTGGTTCTGACTGTTATCGGATGTGCTTCGAAGTACGGTTTCAGCTTCCTTGCTGCTATGACAACTGCATAGGCTGCTTTCTCCACTTGTGGGTAATTTCTTTCTGAGGCTATCAGGGTGTGACTGATGTAATAGATAGCCTGCAGGGTCTTGCCTTCTTCCCGGATCAGGGCTGCACTGACTGCCGCCTGACTCACTGCGATGTATAAGAATAGAGGCTCGCCAGGCTTAGGCACAACAAGGGTTGGGATCTTGACCATGTGTTCTTTGAGGTCTGTGAAGGCCTGGCGTTGCTCTTGCCCCCAAGCGAATTGCTTATTCCCCTTGAGGACTTCGAAGAAAGGGGTCGACTTGTCCCCTGACCTTGCAATGAATCTGGACAGGGCTGCCATCCGGCCTGTTAATCCCATGACTTCCTTCCTGGTTTTAGGTTCTGGCAGGTCTAGTATCGCCCTTACCTTGTCTGGATTTGCATCAATCCCCCTCTGGCTTATCAGGAAGCTCAAAAACTTACCGGATCTGACCCCGAACACACATTTCTTTGGGTTTAACTTCATTTTGTATCTCCTAAGGGATTGGAAGGTTTCCCTTAGGTCATCAAGGTGCTCTGCATCTGTCTTACTTTTCACAATCGCATCATCCACGTATACCTCAATATTCCTCCCCTTTTGGTGCTCAAACACTTTGTCAACCAGCTTCTGGTAGGTTGCCCCTGCATTCTTTAGACCAAAGGGCATCATCTTGTAGTTGTACACCCCGTGGCTGGTTATGAACGCTGTTTTGTTTCGATCTGGCTCCCACAGGGACACCTGATGGTACCCTGAGAATGCGTCTAGGAAACTCAACATCGAGTGTCCGCTGGTGGAGTCCACCAGCTGATCAATCCTGGGTAGAGGATAGCAGTCCTTTAGGCAGGCTTTGTTCAGGTTCGTAAAATCTACACACATCCGCCAGGCTCCGGAGGCTTTCTTGACCATCACCAAATTGGCCATCCATTCAGGGTAGTCGCATGGTTCAATGAACCTTGCTTCGAGCAGCTTGTCTACCTCTTCTTTGATGGCCGCGTCCTTCTCCGTGGAGAAGGTTCTCTTTTTCTGCTTCACCGGCCTGGCTTCTGGGTTCACATTCAGTTTGTGAACCATTAGGTCAGGGTCCACCCCTGGCATCTCTGATGCTGAATATGCAAATATGTCATCATGTTCCATGAGTAATGCTATCAGGTTGGCCCTGGTGTCACACTCCATGTCAGACCCGATGTGCACACTTCTCCCTGGCGACAGTTGAATCTCCTCTTGCCCTTGAACAGGGCCTTTGGAGTTGCTTGTACCCTCTCCAGACCCCTTAGGGTTGCTGGATCCTGGTTTATCACTTCCTCTTTTTGGGCCACCTGGCTTACCCTGGCCCTGGCCTTCTCCTGCCCCTGCAATTCTATGGTCAGTGTCCATAGGGATTGTATCCAGCTCCTCTAATCTTCTCTTTGGGAACTTCTTTGCATTCCTTATCGTCACCACATTGCAGGACCTCCCTGACTTCTGTGATCCCAGCAGCTTCTCGACTGTCCCTTGGTTCGATATGTACAGCATCGCCAGGGCTCTGATCGATATCCAAGCCCCTATCTCATCCAGGGTCTTTCGACCTATTAGAGCATTGTAGGCCGAAGGTGCATCTACTATCACAAACTCTGCCATGAGGTTGCGTGAGGATGACCCTGCCCCGAACATGATAGCCAATTCGATTACTCCGATCGGGGCCAGCCCTTCTCCTGAGAACCCGTACACCATCTTATCTGTCTTCTTCAGGCAGCCCAGCCCTAGCCCGAGTTGGTCAAATGCTGACCGATACAGGACATTTGAGTAGCATCCCGAATCGACCAAACACCTGTGGACTAGGTGGTTACCAATGTCTGCCTCTATTACTAATGGATCATTGTGAGGCCTGATTACCCTGTCGTAGTCGACCTGGCTGAACATCATGTCAGGTATTATCTCTGGCTTCCTGGGGATCCCTGTCCCTGCATAGTGTATCTGATGGGTCAGACTCCTGAGGTGGCTTCTGTGACTCCTTATGGAACCTCCGTGGGCTTCCTCACTTGTGACTACATGTATTTCACCCAATCTCTGATGGACGGGGACCCTGTTGGTGTCGGCCCCTGGTTCCTTCTTATACTGCTGCAAGCGTCCCTTGCGAATGAGATCCTCGATCTGATTTTTCAAGTGACGGCAGTCCTCTGTGTCGTGACCATGATCATCGTGGAATCTACAGAATTTGCTCTTATCTCTTCGGGCGCCCCCCATCTTTGGTGGCTTCTCCCATTTCTCGTCAGCCATGTGGATGTGGTACACTTCAGCCCTATTGACAGTCAGGGGCGTGTAGTGCTCGTATCTCCTGGGGAAATCTCTCTTCTTGGGCTCCTTGGGCTCTGCTTTTCTTTCCCCATCCTTGCCCCTGTCTCTTCTGGGTTCAGCTTCCTTAGCCTTTCCTCTTGAAGACCCTGTCTCTTGCCTTTTCGTGGGTGAGAAAGCTTTGTGGTACTCTTCCTCCCTGATGAACCCTTTCGCCAACTTCTTGGCTTCCGCAATGGTGGCTGGCGGGTTTCGGATGATTCGGCTGTGGAATGGACCTGGCTGCAAACCATGGGTTAGTGAGAAGATGGCCACCTCCTGAGAGCAGTTGGGTATCTGTTGATACTCCGTGTTGAATCTTTTGATGTAATTACTCGTGCTCTCCCTGTCGCCCTGCCTCACATGGAGCAGCTCAGTAGCAATCCTCTCTCTCCTCTTGTTGCCTGAGTACTGGTCTTCGAACTTCCTCGACAGACCCCGGAAAGCTCGTATGCTTCCTTCTGGCAGGGCCCTGAACCAGGTCTGTGCAATCCCGGTCAGGGTGTTCTGGAATGCTTTGCACCAAACTCCGTCTTCCAGCTGGTACAGCGACATGTGACTATCAAAGCTGTTAAGGTGTTCGGTGGGATCCGTAGACCCATCGAATTTGCAGCTTGGCATTTTGAATGTCGGTACCGGAGTCTCCATCACCCCCCTGGAGAAAGGAGTCCGTTTGGAGTGTTTCGGCCTCTTGTATCCGGAGCTCTCTCCTTCATTGTATGTTGGATCCTCACTGTAGATTGTTTGTGTTCTGATGTGACTATGCCCGCCTGAACCATGCCCTTGTTTGGTGGGACCCCGAGTATGGTGGGATCCCTTCGAGGGCCTCTTGCTTCCTGACACTGCCCCTGACCTGGGCCTCATGGAATGGCTTTCATTTGCCACACTGGCTGCGACAGCAGGTTGGGCAGTGCAGGCTACCTGGCCAGGGGTACCAAAAAGGTTGACGGGGGTGACCCCGGCAGCCTGTCCTTCCGGGGTTTGTCCTCCCAGGGTTCCAAAGACGTCTTTCAGGACCTGGAAAACAGACTGCATCTGGGCCTGGCTGAGGCCCGTTCCTGGGCTGGTTCCAGGGTTCTGTGGTGGAGCAGGGGTCGCTGGTTGGCTAGAGCCGGCTGTTCCATCCACTACTTCCTTCCCCGCCCGCCTGCCGGTACCTGCAGCGTTAGATCTTACCTGTGTAGGCGGCGCGGGACGTGCGGGTGGATCACTGTTTGGGATTTTCTCTACGACTATCTCGCTTCTCATCCAGGGAGGATTGTTGATCATGTTGATGTGATCCCCCAGTTTTCTCGTGGTCTCTCTGCTTCTAGTATAGGGAGATCCCCTGATGATTCCACTAGTGGGAATCGGGGCCGGGGTCCCTGACGGGTGATCAGCCATGGCTTTTAGTCTGGCGCTTCCCACAGACGGCGCCAATTGTTCCTCTGTGAAATGAACAATAGTAATTTGTGGAGGGAGGAGCGTTGACTCTTATCCGATGTAGCTGTGACCCTGCTAAGAAGAACGATTGTTACTGCCCCCGGGGGAGTGTTCGGGAAACCCCCTCCGACGGTCAAGTTAGTGGCTTGTGAGTGAGAGGTAGGTTTATTGTATTTTTCGTAGGAAGAACGAGTTACCTCTCTAACGGTCATGGATCGAGTATTTATAGGCACATGGATTGATAAGGCGTGGGCCTTAATCGGCCCTCTGTAGACCTTTCTTCCTTACGGGCTTATTAGGCCGAGTTGGCCTTATTGGGCCTTGTTAGGCTTTTCATACTTTGACCGCCAAAGGCCTGCTTAGTGACGGCCCATGGACATCACGCCCGAACAATTATGCTCACTAAATATGTGTTGTTTTTTTTCTTCATTTAACCCAACAACTTTACCCACTCACCATTTGTTTAATTTCCTCTCTTTTCTTCTTCATCTCTCTCTTCACCATTTTTGTTTCGGAGCTTTAAGTTCTACTCATATCTCTAAAGTCTCACCATTTTCTAGTAGCTCCAAGCTTTGTTCATCTCTCTCCCCTCAAGTCATGGCTAAAACCTTGAAGCTCGAAGAATATGGTGAGGTGAGAGAGATGTACAAAGCTTTGAGCTACTCGAAAATGGTAAGGATTGATGAGAGATTGAGAGATGAGAGATGAGTAAAACTTAAAGGTCCCAAAAAAATGGTGAGGAGAGAGATGAAGAAGAAATGAGAGGAAACAAATGGTGGGTGGGTAAAGTTTTTGGGTTAAATGAAGAAAAAAATCAACACATATTTAGTGAGCATAATGATGTAAATAATAATCAGAAATAGAGGAAGGCAAACGCCGTTACATTTCCGTTAGCTTTTTTATGCGAAAACGAAACCTCAGGGGTACCATGGATAGGTTCTAAACTACAGGGGTACCACAGATAACGGCCTAAACCTCAGGGGTACTGTAGATAATATCCCAATTAAAAATGATAGTGGACTTGAAAGTAACAGGAGTGTGGGTTAACTAATGGAGTTTTAAAGAAAATGGATTGCAAGAAAAAAGAGAGAAAAGTGACTACTTTAGCAAATTCATGAGAGATTTCGAAGTACTGATGAACGTGTTTTCTTCGAGTACATACCGAGGACTTAAGGTTGATACAACCTCGTACATAAGGGATCCACTTATCTTCCCCACGCGAGGGACAAGCTAACCAGCTCCTGCACGAGAAGTACGAAGCCTGAGCAAACTGGTACAAGAACTTCATGTTCCATGATTCTTGAGTACTATTATTGAGAAATATAGATGAACACGAAGCGCAAAGCATTAAGCCATAATGCTTAGGAAGCCTCACTGACGACCAAAAACTAGCATTTAAATTGCGCCATTTATTTTCAAAAGGTTCGTCTATCCAACAATATATGACCCAACATTGTACAAAGAAATGAGCCAAACCAGTATCGAAGAAATACAATCAATTACAAATGGGAGCTAACCATCTCAATGTGCTCACAAGGAAAATGATGGCAAGAAAGAAGAATTTTCGCAGGTAATAGACAGATCTAAAATTCTTGGGAGACTTAGTTTTTCACTGTTGTGACGTATTTCAGGAGCATCTGAACAACTTCAGGTGATATACTGGAAGCCTGAGACTTCAACTGTTCGATTCTAGCATCAGTCTCTTGTTCAAGGCGCTTCACGTTGGCACCTGAATCTCCGCTACTCTGTTGTAATGGCAAAATTAACAGGAAGTGTGAAAAACAAAGTAATGAAGTTTTAAATGCTGACACTGACAAATGGACATTCACAGCAATGGATAACAGCAACATGTTCTGTATTTTTTGAGTTCACAACTGCTAACCCCTGCTAAGCTGTTTGTTATCGATTGCTAGACTTGATCCTACGTTCAAACGGAACATACAACTATACAAGTGATATGACACAAATAAAAAGGGTCGGCGAGCCAGAGAAAGTAGAAGAAAAACAAGTTGAGGTTGTTCTTAGAACTGCAACTAATCTCCTATATACTTATTGTTCTCCAACAACCAAGTTTTCTGCCTCAACCAAGAGGATAAAGATTGACACAAGTTATCCAGTTTACGAAATTCAGCTTTTCTGGCACTTCTGCCTGCTGCCCCTCCCCTGATTAGGGAATCCTTAAGACGAGAGGGCAGCTACAAACACACAAACAAGGGAACAAAAAGCAGGTAGAGAAGGACCAGAAGTACTGAGCCATAAACACAGATGTGGTGGTTTTAAGTAGAGAAATTGGAGACAAATGCAGCATGGTAATACAATGAAGTTCATAATCTAAATCTTACCTCTGTAAGTCTTCTCTGGAAATCAGCCTCCATCTGAGCACGAAATTCAGCAATTTCCCTCTCAGCCTCTTCCTTGGCTTGCCTTAATCTAGCCATCTTGGCTGTACAAAGAAGGAACAAAACTTAGTCCTCTGGAGGAATCAAATTAAATAAATAGATGCAAGAATTTACAAAGATAAATTCCAGACACCAGATGATTTTATTTTATGAGTAATGTATGATGTCCATTAAAGGACACCAAAACGGTGACTCCAAACTACAGAAAGACAGCAAGGGGGTGATCCCCGTTACCCCGTATACTAACATATGTACTTTATGATACAAATTTGCTCATGACTAACTAGAGTCCATTGCCAGACCCTAAGAGCCTCTATATAATATGCCTTCCCACACCCTGCCATACATTCCAGTCACCACATCCCACTACCTTCCATGTTCACAGAGAAATATCAATAAACTTGCTTGTTAGAATCTCCCACTTCCCCGGAAGGCAAAGATAGTGTCTCCTCGTCACATATCCCACTGTGAGCAATGAAGAAGCGCACATGTATGATCATAGTATAGGTTAAAAGTCAAGTCCTTTAACAAACCCAAAATGTACACTGGCCTTCTAATAGTGATCAAGCAAAATTGAAGATTCTCGGGCCTTCGCTAATGAAATAGCTCTGGTATTTGAGTCTGGACACACTCCAGTAGATCCACTCCTTTAAATTCGTCCACAGAGATTTCACATACAGAATACAATCTTAATTCTTTGTTAATCAGCATACATGTTACTATCTCAGTATCCAAAATAGTATAACTAGGAAAGCTCTGTTTAACCAAAGTGCCTATACTATGTTTAACGCGGCCATAATTAGGATATTTCAACGAGGTTCCTTTTTTTGCCTAATTTTTTTCACAGTGTACACACCGCAGCCGCATATCAATTATAATTAGCATGTGATGCAGAAACAAGACAGAACCATACCATTTTTAGCAGCATTAACAATGTGCTGGGCTTCTTGTTCTGCAGCTAGCAAAAGCTGAATTCCGTTCTGGCCTCTGTTTGCCTCCATACTTCCTGGGAATGCTCACACGTCCTGAAAACTGTCCTGACAAAAGATCTTCACAATGAGCAATGGATCCAAAAATGATGGAAAGCCTTTCTACTTTAACAACAAGCAAAAAAAAAGAGGCAACCCCAACTGATGAGAAATAAAAGGGCAGCCCGTTGCACATTTGCGTCTCCGCAAGGTGAGGGTCCGGGGAAGCGTCCCACCACAAAGGTATATAGGGCGCAAGCCTTCCCTCGTCATTTTTGGACAAGAGGCTGCTCCCAGGACTTGAACTGATGAGAAATAAACAAACAAAATCGAGTCGCTACATGATAGTGATGAGGCCCATACTCCCATGTTCGCATGCCTTAAGAGTAACATAAACACCCAAAAAGAAGACAGTGCAACTAACATGAGCTTCAGACCACACTATATGGACAAGGCACCTCAGCCAGTGTCTCAGTAATCATCCCCGGCACCCAAAGCTTAATCGAATCTTAAGAAAGTTGCTAAGAATGTCCAAACTTATTGCATTCCTTTGGAGCAAACAAATGAAAACAAGCTTTCATGATTCCCTAATATCCGGCCCATACTTTCTCGCTAACAGGCCACCGGGATGTTGAGCATAACCCAGATAACTTAAATACAGGCGAAATAAATTAACTGTCAAGACTGTCAACCATGCCATAGCCCATATACAATATCCCAGCCGTAGTTGGAAAACATCCAGGACCCGGAAAAATCAAAATGAAAATTTTATACCGGCTAGAGACACATACGGTGTAAGCACCAATTTCAGGTCATCGGTCATCACAACTTGACAGGAATGTAACAGATTTAGATGACAATTTCATCCTCCACATTTTTAACAGATCAAATAACAGATAGCGACCTCTAATTACTCTAATCAATTCAATACCCAGAAATTGATGAATCGACTTAACTCAATAACCTCGAAAACAAGCAAAATTTCGACCTCTAGTAAAAATCAGCCGCAAGCAAACAATACAATCAGAGTTTATCACAAGATCAACTATCAAAAGATGAGAATTGGGACTGTGAACGAGATCGAGAAAGCAACATTGCGATATCACCACATTATTAACAGATCAAAAACTTAAACATGAAGAAATCCACTACACCCATATGATCAATTTCAATCTTCTATCACAATTCACAATCAACAAAATTACAGTAACTACATTCCCAATCGAAAACCCGATACAAAAATCGGTACCCAATTCGCATAATCACAACAAGAATCTAATCAAACAAGTAATCATAATCAATGATCCTGAATTCTACCTAATCAAAAAGTTCCAAAATTTGGGGATAATTCACTTGATTAGATCCAATCATAAGTCAAAGGCAACAACTTTGAACCCAAATCAACAAAATCAGATGCAAACAAATAAAGGGTAAGACTTAAATCACAGATATATCATACATATAACATAAAGTTTTGATCTTTATACAAAAATTGTGAGCATATGATCGTGATCCATCAAAAAACAATGCAGAACAGTATGAATAATTATTAGGGGAATGATCATGGGGATTTAGGGTTTGTAATGAAGCGTAAACTTGAAGAAAGATGTGATCTTGAGATCGGAGAGAGACTTACAGAGGGGATTGAGTTGGGAGGAGCAGAGGGGGTTGAGTTTGAGAGAGTCGTGTTGATTGGCAACAGATGCTGATGAGTTTATTTACTTGAAGGCTGAAGAAGCACTTTCGATTATTTGGGTTTAGTGGTTTACCTGATCCTTTGTTTTTGTCCTTTACTGCTCTATCTAATCATTGAACCCCGTTTAGTATCGTTTTTGGTTTTCGGTTTTCGACTTTTCGGAGGTATGATTGTTGTTTTTTCGAAATCGAGGGTGAATTCTTATATTTGTATATACATGTGTTAGTTTTCCCGAAAGTCGGTTTAGTTTTCAATTTGTTTGGTTTTATCCTTTTTATTTATCAGTAATGTGAAATCAACTCATTTAGTGTTATTTTTGGAACTTATAGATAATAAAAAAATGGGAAGTGCAAATGTGCTAGGAATCTAGGATACCAAACAAATTCCAATTAAGTTAAGTTTATATCTAGCATGTACTCGGTATAGGATAAGAACTAAAAAGAAAAAAAAACCAAATGATCTTTCAAAACTATATATGCTAATTTTACAAGGAGGTTTATGTTGACGACTTGATGAGGGAGTTGATCCTAAATTATGGAGATGTTAATGCCAAGCTAGATTTCAACTGCTCTGCATCAATTGTGTGCGCGTGCACCAGACGCAATTGGCATGAACTGGTTGAAATATAGCGTGGCATTATGCATGTCTTGTGAGTTGTGACTCTTGTCTAAATGGATCTTTCAGACCATGCTCTTATGTCAAGCACCACCATAGGCACCATTCATGTGAAAATGATTAAGAATATATAGCATAGGCCATGGATAGACAAAACGGATGTCATCCATGTTGAAACTAGACATCTACGCCATTGAAGAGTAAAGTTGAAGCTCAAGACAAAATTGAGATATGAATTTATTTCATAAAGCTTAGAATGAAATTTACAGAGTATGAATGTATTTATACAGATAATTAGTAACTGCTTCTAACAACTTTGCTGACTGTACAAATGTAACTAACTTTGACTTTCATAACAAACTTTGACTATCAATCCTATGTGTCAATTATGACGTCTAGCTATTCTCTGATTGGCTGAGCTGATTGATAGCCTGCTGTGATTGGTTGCCGGAGTGCTGAGTCAGCTTGAATGATGCCCGGAGCTTTAATCCACTTGCTGAACTCGTTGTGGCTAAGTTGCCGTAGCTTGACCTGTCTCTACATCCCCCCCTCAAGCGAAGCTTGCAGAAGAAGATATGAGACCTAGCTGTTCTATCAGGAATTGATGTTGTACTGCTCCCAGGGCTTTGGTCATAACATCAGCTAATTGAAGCTTACTGGAGACATGTACTGTCTGTATCAACCCTTCCTGTATTTTTTCTCGAATGTAATGACAGTCTAATCTAATGTGTTTAGTCCTTTCGTGGAAGACCGGATTAGCTGCAATGTACTGAGCAGATTTATTGTCACAATGTAAACTTATAGGCAGAGGAACATGCACTTTGAAATCCTTAAGCAGAGTTTCCAACCAAACTATTTCTGCACTTGTTTGACTCATGCTTCTATATTCAGCTTCTGCACTCGACTTGCTTACTGTATTTTGCTTCTTTGTTTTCCATGAAATTAAGGAATTTCCCAGAAAAACACAAAAACCTGTCAAAGATTTTCCTGTGAATGCACAGGAACCCCAATCTGCATCACAATATGCTCTTAGAATCAATTCTGATTCTGCAGGGTAAAAGAGGCCTGCATTGATGGTGCTTTTCAAATATCTGACAAGATACAGTGCTGCTTGTAGATGAGGAAGCCGTGGGGTCTGCAAAAATTGACTCAATTGCTGCACCGAGTATGAAATATCAGGTCTGCTAAGATTTAGGTAGAGGAGTTTGCCTACCAATCTTCTATAAACCTCAGGATCCTTAAGTTCTTCACCATCATCTGTGGAGAGCCTCAAGCCAGTTGGCAGAGGAAAGGCTGCTGGTTTACAGTTTTCCATGTGATTTTGTTGCAGCAAATCCATTATATATTTCCGTTGATTGAGTGTAATACCAGATGTGGATCTGCAAACCTCAATGCCAAGAAAATACCTAATCTCACCCAAATCTTTGATTGTGAACTTCTTGTCCAAGGAAGATTTGAGAAAATCAATTGCATGAATGTCATTTCCAGTGAGTAGCAGGTCATCTACATAGACCAAAACTGCAGTGAAGCTTCCATTGGAATGTCCTTTAGTAAAAAGGGAATAATCTGATTTTGACTGTGTATAACCCTGATCTCTCAAAAATTTAGATAATTCGACATTCCATTGTCGAGAGGCCTGTTTCAACCCATACAAAGACCTCTTCAAGTGACATACTTCTCCAGGTTTCCCTTTGTTGTAACCCTCAGGAATCTTCATGTACACTTCTTCATCTAGGAAACCATGCAGAAAAGCATTGTTCACATCTAACTGATGCAAAAACCATCCTTTTGCAGCAGCAATGGCAATCAAGGATCTTACTGTGGTAAACTTAGCCACTGGGCTAAATGTGTGCTTATAATCCTTTCCCTCAACCTGAGTGTAGCCCTTTGCAACCAGCCTAGCTTTGTGTCTTTCAATAGAACCATCTGACCTAAACTTAATCTTGTATACCCATTTGGCTCCTATTGCTTGCTTTCCTGGAGGTAAAGGCACTATATCCCAAGTGTGAGTGTTTTCTAGAGCCTGTAACTCCTTCTGCATTGCTTCTACCCATTTGGGATCCTTCATAGCCTGCTTATATGTGGATGGTTCAGTTTGTGTCAGTACATTGTTCAGTGAAACAATGTATTCATCTGTATATTCAGTATAATCCACCAATGAACATAAAGACATGATGGAGTTGTGGGCAGAAGAGTCAGAAATAGGAATGAGAGAAGGAGGAACTCCTGTAGTAACAAACTCCTGCAACCTAACAGAAGGTTGTCTCTGTCTGGTAGATTTTCTGATCTCAGGTGGTGGTGGAACATTGACAGTAGGAGAAGTTTGTACCAGAGTGTCATCTGTTGAATTCAGTGAATCTGTAGCAGAGTGAGTAGGAGATGTATCAGGAACAGGAGAGGATGTGAGGGTGAGAAGGTCTGCAATTTCATCAGTGTAAGGAGAAGGAAAATGAGGAGGAGATTTTGTAGCAGGTGAGATGGTGTGATCCTTATATGGAAAGATGTTCTCCTTGAAAATCACATCTCTACTGGTAAAGATTTGATGGCTGTTCAAATCATACAATTTATATCCCTTTTGCCTGAAAGGGTAGCCAACAAAGATGGCTCTTCTAGCCCTAGGCTCCATTTTATCACCAGAGTTGACAGCAGCATAACACAAGCAGCCTATTACTCGAAGATCAGAGTAATTGACTGCCTTGCCAAACAAAACTTCAGATGGAACTTTCCATTGTAGGACAGAAGAAGGCATCATGTTGATCAAGTGAGTAGCTGCTAAAACCATTTCTCCCCAAAACTTCTTTGGCAAATGTGCCTGAAATCTCAGGGCTCGGGCAGTGTCCAACAAATGCCTATGCTTGCGTTCTACACGACCATTTTGTTGGGGAATGCCTGCAAGGCTGGTCTGATGCACAATGCCCTTGTCTAGAAAAATACTGCCACAAACTTGTTGAAGAATTTCCCTACCATTGTCACTTCTCACAAATTTAACAGTTGTGTTGAAATGGTTGGTGACATAAGACAGGAAGTTGGACATAATTTTGGTGACCTGAGTTTTATCTTTAACCAGAGTAGTCCAAGTTACTCTAGAATAATCATCAACAATTGTTAAGAAATAGGGTTCACCAGTGATTGCCTTGATCTTATATGGACCCCAAAGGTCGACATGAATGAGCTCAAAAGGGGTATTAGCATGAGATACACTATTCGAAAAGGGCAATTTATGATGTTTGGCAAGCATACAGACATCACAATGCAAATCAGAAACTTTATTGCATTTGAAATCTGGTACATGTCTAAGTTTAGACAAAGAAGAGTGGCCTAATCTTTGATGAAAAAGTAAAGCATTCTCAGATAAACTAGTACTAGCATTAGCATTACAAGGGTTATTTATATTACAAGATGCTGCTAACTGTTTATCGCAAGCAGAGATATGATATACTCCTCCATCTTTGAATCCAACTCCCACAACTTCTTTAGTGGAAAGGTCCTGGAATTGGCATTTATCAGCAGAAAAAACGGCTGATAAGTTTGAATCTACCAATAACCTTCCAACAGATAAAAGATTATGTCTAAATTCAGGAATGTACAGAACATTTTTCAGGCAAATTGCAGCAGTTAATTGAACATCACCAGCAAAATGAACCAATTTAGCAGAACCATCAGGCAGGGAGACTTTGACAGGCTTAAACAACTTGTGCATGCTTTTAAAATGAGTTTTAGCATAGGACATGTGATCTGATGCTCCGGAGTCAACTATCCATGCAATATCATTACTAAAAACATTACACACAGTTGCATGAGATGTGAAAGTCATACCTGCCAAACTGTAATCAGTCTGATCATTATTGCAGTCAGCTGGTTTTGCTGAAACATGAGCTGCTGATGAACCAGGATCTGCCTTTGGTTGCTGCACTGATGTCACAAATTTGTGGAATAGAGCATTCAACATTTCAGGATCAATGTGGACAGCATTGCTAGTAGATGGTGCCGACTTGTCATAAGCCTGTTTACTGTCATAAGCCTGAAACCTGTCATCATTGAAGGGTATCTCTTCCTCTTCATCGTCTGAGTCTTCCTCCACATTACCAGCAAATCTTCTACCTCCATATCTATTCCCTCCTCTGCTGTTGTCCCTGGCCACAGCCTTTCCTTTGCCAGGTGGACCATTGAGCTTGTAGCAGTAAGCTCGAGTGTGTCCTTCTCTGCCACAGTGGTAGCATATGAGTGGCTGCTTTTCTTCAATAGTCAGCTTAGACTTCTTGTTATAATCCCTGTTATAACCTCCACCATTATCAGAAAGTCTGCTGCTCACAGAAGAGTCATGCCTCTGAAAGTTCTTGTAACGTTGATTAGCAGCCATAGCACTGCTATTTGAGTCAGTGGAAGTGCCAGCTTCATCTCTGTGCTGTGTCTCAAACTGTTGAACCTTGAAGAAGGCAACATTCATGGTAGGAAATGGATCTAAAGCCAGCAACTGATCTCGAATAGCATCATATTGAGTTCCCAAACCCATCAGAAAATCCAAAGTTCTGTTTCTGTTATCTCTATCAGAGATTCTCTTCAGAACTGTGCAAGAGCATCCAGTCATAGCTCCACAATTGCAGGTAGGGAGTGGATCAAGTGACTGTAACTCAGCCTGTACAGCCTGCAGATGACTGTAGTAGTCTGCAACAGATTGTCCTTCTTGTTGAGAAGTCTGACTAAGATCTCTGCGCAACCTGTAAATAAAGGGAGCATTGGACTGACTATACCTCTCCCTGATCTCCTCCCACAGCTGCTGTGAGGAATCAATCCAAGAAAACAGTCAGACACACTGCTCTCCATAGAGTTGTGAATCCATGTCATGACAGTATAATCCACTCTTAACCAATCCTGTAATCTGTCATCATCAGCAGCAGGTTTCGGCACAGCTCCAATTAAGAATCCGAACTTGTTTCTAGCCATAAGTGCCATTTTGATAGCTCTTGACCACTTAAGATAGTGACTACCATTAAAAGGAGTGGAAACCAGTCTGACATTGCTTAAATCGCCACCAGGCAAGTAGCATGGATCTCTATAAGCATTCACTAAGGGATTATTAACCGAATTCATCTCAGGCGCCATTGTTAAAGTCGAAACTTCTTTGATACGCTAATTCACAGAAGAATTCTCCTAACCGAAACCGAGGCTTCGAAAACGCACTAATTCCTCAAAGAGTAAAAGAAAACTATCTAAAACACTGATAACCAACAGTAATGTCTCCAACAAGAGCAAACCAAAGAGTAATCAACACTCAATCTCCAAAACTTCAAAGATACACTGACATACCAACCAAAAACCTCAATATTCCATCAATTATCCAAGAAACTTCTTCGAGAAGCTTAGTTGGATACAAAGTAACAATACACTAACCAACAATTCCAAGAAAACCTCAAAATTCTCCAGAACTCCTGTAATTAGCAGATTTCACTGCCAAAACCATAGAAAATGTGGAAATCTAGTCCACAAAACCAGCAAACCACAAGAACACTACCAAATGTGATTTTCTTCTGCAGAAAACCACAAATCCAGCTGTATTTACAACTGAAAAACCAACAAGTCACCAGAAAAATCTGCAAATGATGCAGAAAAAACCACAAAATTCCGCAAGTTGTGCAGAAAAACCTTCGCTAACTCTTCGCGAACGCTTCGCAAAGAAACCGTAGTAAGAATTCTGAAGAAATCTGCTATGTCAGCAGAAAATTACCAGAAAAAGAGAAAATTTGTAAAAAAAATGTGTTTATGTGAAAAACAAGCAGAAAAGAAAGAGTTTGATCATTATTTCAGATCATTTTAGCGTAAAAAGGAAGGCACAGGATCGAAACATTCGTCTGATACCATGTTGAAACTAGACATCTACGCCATTGAAGAGTAAAGTTGAAGCTCAAGACAAAATTGAGATATGAATTTATTTCATAAAGCTTAGAATGAAATTTACAGAGTATGAATGTATTTATACAGATAATTAGTAACTGCTTCTAACAACTTTGCTGATTGTACAAATGTAACTAACTTTGACTTTCATAACAAACTTTGACTATCAATCCTATGTGTCAATTATGACGTCTAGCTATTCTCTGATTGGCTGAGCTGATTGATAGCCTGCTGTGATTGGTTGCCGGAGTGCTGAGTCAGCTTGAATGATGCCCGGAGCTTTAATCCACTTGCTGAACTCGTTGTGGCTAAGTTGCCGTAGCTTGACCTGTCTCTACAATCCAAGATGATGGGATAGATCAGATCTACTGAGACCAAACACTAGTGCTTGAGCTTTCATTCTTTTGGATAGATGATACTCTTATAGACATCAAACATCATGCACCACCTAGCATGTCTCGTGATTCACTTCGCAGCTACAACTAATATGGATCAGAGCACATTTTTACAATAGACCTTATCATTTTGTATAGGCATCACGTTACAATAGACCTTATCATTTTGTATAGGCATCACGACGATCTTGCATTTTGATAGACTATAGCCATATAGGGTAATTGGTATGTAGATGCAATTTCTCTCAAGTGTCAACACTATACTCAACAATCGCTCAACTAGTCTGATCTACTAGGAGTTGTATATGTAGTGCGTGCGTGTTCAATAATTAACCACAGCGTATGTATTGTAAGTGCATGCAAGTAGGCTAAGAAAGATAGAGTATAACGTGAACAGTATCTTTTCCGATTAATTGGTAACCAAGTAATATGATCAATCGGCCGTAAAGTAGTAGAGTTACTACTTGATGATTGCAAGCTTAGCTTGAACGTGGTCGTATATACTTTTCCTATTAATTGTGGCTATTAACACTAGGCCACAACTTGCTTAATATTATAACCAAGTCTTATTCCCCACGTACGTCCGCGAGACTTGGTTAATATTGTGCGATAGTTTAGTGTCAAGTTTAAGGTAGTGTTGGTGTACATAATATGTGGTAGCATGGTATGTGGCCAATGTTAATTGATACTCCTGGTATATATAAAAGAAAATCCTTATGGCATACGAGGTCATGGATACTGGCTGGCTGTAGATCGTAGAAAATCAACTAAAATAACTAAGTTTGTTAAGCATTTGTATGCGCTTTCAGAAAGTATTGTCCCATATGGATAAAGTTAATTTGATTTTATTTTTAATTAGTTTTAGAATGGAACCTCAACAGAGGTGTGACTTGTCATCCTCGTGCTCTTACGAGCTTGGTAGAGAAGTAGAGACAACCTGCCTCATTATCAACAACTATTCCCTTTGTCCCGAACTCCCGATCAATTCTTTATGGCCCTTTCCCTTTCTGGTTGTCTTAATGAATTCGTTACCTTTCATTCTAATTTGAATTATCTCTTGCTTGCAAAATGAAAATTTTGAATCAGTTGGTGCGTTTTTTGGCTTGCAAAATCACCATTTTATTTTCACTTTTCCCACTCGGCCACTCCCTATGTGTTGTTTAATTGTTTCTCTCACCGGACAAAGGGAGGATATCGCTGAGGCGGCAATGACCATTATATGTTTAGTTTTAAATATTGTTAGAATCATCATGGACTTAAACCAGCCCGATCGTGCGTAGAAGAGAAATAGAACAGCTCCCCGTCTTGGGGTCGGCAACGGGAAGAGAGTAGCTAGTAAACCACCAATTTGTAAACTAGTGTCCATGTTTCTATTTCTTCAATGCACGACACTCCCCCACGATTCATATGTGGGTCTTCTGTACTGCAACACTCTTTTATTTGTTAGCTTATGCGAGATTGTGTTTTCCAATAATCCGGACAGTAAACGTATACTAAGTGCAATGTGTAATCTTCTCTAGTTCTCTACATTCGTTGAGGCGAATAATGTTTGGTGAGTTAGATCATCGTCCCCTTATACTGCATTATCTTTTGCTGGATTAATGTCCGATTTGCAGTTGCGTACTTAATTAGCTCACCCTAGCTCTACAGATCAGAGATTTAGCCCTCCTATGAAGAACAATAATAATTCAACAATCAAAAAGAAAAGAAAATAATGACCACTCTCGTGCTCACCTAAAAACAGAAAATCAATGGAGTTCGTTACACTACAGTTATCCAAGATTATCACAAGGCCAATACATGCATGCACCTGCGTTATGTCTGAGTTCTTGGCGCACAAAATACGTACCTAAAGAATCCATAAGAAACAAGCATTAAATTAAAGCTAATTTATGAGAAAAATTAAAGATGATGGGAAAAGATGTAACCACAACTTTAGCATACAAAATCACAGAAATTAAATGACATATGAACACAACTTTAATTTATCCGCATGAACACACATGAGGCCTTCAAAAGATCTTGAATTTTGCATTTGTGGTCTCATAACATTTCATCAAAAAATCTAGACAATGACATGGATCATCAACACATGACTTCTCCTCTTTACATTGTTAAGTCGTGAGTTGTTGTACTACGGTCCACAAATTTTGATGTTCACGTCCTTAACTTTTCTATACCCTATGCTACTATATATATGACCCCCTTCGTAACATTAACTTATATTATACACATTACATTTCACTTCCTCTTATAAACGATAGCCTTCAATCTTCTATCTACATTTTTTTGAGTATCAACTAGCAAGTCTTGTTTAAGGTACTAGGGTTTTTATAAGCAATGGCACCACCACATGGAGAAGCAGCAGCTGTGATGCCCTCCATCCCAAGACCCTCGTCGAGAGCTTTCTCTAAGCCACCGAGGCTGTCAAACGACAACCTTAAGAGGACAGTCTCAGACATTGCTTTTGAACTGAGCAGGGAGATTGACAGGGAGATTGAGGAATTGAAAGCATCAGAGCTTCCAGTTATCTCTGAGGCTGAGGATGCAAAGTGTGAGTGTTGTGGGATGAGCGAGGAGTACACCCCCGAGTACATAAAGCGTGTACGTGAAGCTTTCCTAGGGAAGTGGATATGTGGGTTGTGCTCTGAGGCTGTTAAGGAAGAAATGGAGAAAAATGGAGGGCAATGTAAAGAAGCCCTAGAAACCCACATGAGCCATTGTGTGAGGTTCAACAAGCTCGGAAGGGCTTACCCGGTGCTATGCCAGGCTGAGGCGATGCGGGAGATCTTGAAGAAGAGCTCTAGGATCAGAGCCAAGTCCATGAGCCCTAGAGACAAGGGTTTGAAGAAGGGTGGCATATCGAGGAGCTCGAGTTGCATGCCTTCCATGATGAATGACCTTACACTACGCGACTAACTTATATATGTTGGCATCGTTTTATAATTTGCCTATACATATAAGTTTAACGTACGCAACAAGATTTTAGAAGCTTGATACATAACTTCTCACTTGTAGAAAAGGGTAAGAACGTGTCCGTCGTAAAAAGGGTGAGACTTTTTTTACCTTTTACACTTGTGTCTAGTGTCTAGGAATGGTTTTTGGTGGTTGACATGCATCCAATTCGTCATTTTTTTGGCACCTCTATAATTTGAGGGTTTTTTCTTTGGATTAGCATAACTCTTGGTGTTGATTAGGAACCCACTTTCAAGTTACTTGCCCTAAGGAGGGTTTTTTAAGTGGGTTTGTTTCGAACATTTTAAGAGTATGTTGTAACAACAGACTTACTTACAAGCATGCCATTACCGGGGCTGCCATCATCTTAGACTCTTCACTTTCAGCTTAATTAATCAATGTATTTTGATTCGTAATATGCATATGCATGCATATATTACGATCATTGTATGATAATTGTATTCTGAATTCTTATTTCGAGATAATAATAATTGTCCTTTTACGTATATTGTCATCCTTGATTATTACTCCATTGTCTTACGTGTGGTGTGACATGTACAGAGATTCATTGATCGTCTTTATATCTTCAACGGTAATTTAAAAAAGAAAGAAAGAAAGACAAATCTGAGTTCGGCTCGCCAATTGTGATCATACTGCGGACTATTGTATCATAGTACTATAATCAATGTTCAGAAATGAACAATGCTTTAATGGTCAAGTTTTTAGGCTAATTAATAAGGTTGATAATATAATCTGACACGAAAGAATTACGATTAAAAGAACCAACGATTAATATCGAGCAGTCTTAAATCTCAACATATTATTGTCGATTTGTAGTGTACGGAGTATGTATATAATCACGAGTTAACCATATCAGCGTAGTGATAACCCGATGTCCTCGAGGTCTCAAGCTCAATAGAACTGTTATATACACGGGTAGATAGAAGACAGCCGGTCTCCTACTGATGGTTCACCTGCACTCTGACCTCCCCTTTCCATTTTCCCATTCACATCTATTCGCTCTTCGTTGCCTTGCCCTCTTCTTCCCTCATACTACAAATACGAGTTTACGCTGGTTAAATATGTGATTAAGGCTTGCGAGAAAGAGCAGTCAGATTGTTGGCCCACGAGTGCCAAAATCTGAATTCGATGACATTCCAAAGCATCAAAAGACTGTCATCTAAAGCGAACCTGCAGCCGAACCTCGTCGTGATTCTACAGCTACATGCATCAAATTAACCATACTATCGAAGCTTAGCTTTACTGCACTTGCAAATTAATAAATATGAAAGCAGTTCCAGGTCTAAGTCTGCCTTCTGCAACTTGCATAGATAGTTTACCAAGTTCAACAACCAGGGAGGCCAAGGAACATAGAGTATAACTTAATAGCCATATTTAGAAGCTTTTCTTGAAATCCTAATGCACCCGACTTACTACGGCCGGCTACTAAACGAAGGACCAGTTGATAAACATAAAGGAGATGCAGTGAGCATTTTCTTCTTCATTCAGAACCTTCCAAGCCACGGCTCTTTCATACGATATTGGTCGACCCATGCTCGATAAGCAGATACCACCTTGAAGACAAGCGAAACCCTGGAAACAGTAGGATGATAGTAGTTTTAGCAATGATGCTCAGGTATAAGGCAGGTTTGCACAATTTGAAGAAAAAGCAAGGTAAAGAATTGTAATGACCTGTTGCAGAATCTGTGGAAATTCTGAGCAGAGAGTCTTTCGTCCATGTTCATCAAGAATCTTCTCCAGTGTTATGTCTTGCAGGGCAACCAAGGTCGTTTCGAGCATGTCAAGACCTGCCTGATTTGCAAAGGTGAAAACTGGCAAAGCCTGCAAAGAGATACAGCGGAGCTATAAGCAGTGATATTTTCTGAACACAAAACAAGACATCCAGCCATTACATGAGGTATTTAGCAGTCTCAACATTTGACCGGCCAAGTCAGACACATGTAGAAGAGTACAGGAAAACCATACTATACTCCAAACCCCAGTGATAAAATAGGAAATCCACTATATTATGTACAAAGTGGAAGAGAGGCAGACGCGAATTATTACCTTCAAAGAACAGCACATAATAGCATCTGAGTGGTGCCAAAGACTCTTCAACACAGCATCACCACTTTCACCAGCTGATTTCAGAAGCTCCACGCCTAAGAAACATCTGTCCAATAAAAGACAAACCCGATCAAGTACAATGCAAACTAATATCCTGAATGGTCATCATATAATAACGAATTAAAAGGTGACTTTTTTAAGTTCTAACCAGTCACCATATGCATACACTCATACGCTATTAGATATAATGCACATCACAGATCCTTTTGGAATTTCGGCCAGATATGATACATAATGGAAAACCCTCTTAGGCTATCCTCATCCCTCAGACTCATATCAGATTTCATACTTTGCCACGTCAGCTTTCCACTTACTTTTATATTTCAGACTCAGATTTTAAACAGTTTCAAACTCACTTAAATCACCCACCTTATTCCAAGACTCATTTCAGACTTGCATAAACATATATAATTATTCTTAATTCTATTTTTTTCTTATCATTGATCATAATAATTATTATGTTAATTAAACATTTTACGATTACAGAACATTGTATCAAATAAATGATTAATGTATCATAATTAAAATTCCGCTAACACACTCCATACGATTTTAACTTATTGAGCCAATATGTAAAAAAAAATTAAAAATATTATTATAGTGATGAAAACGAAGTACAAACTATATCGACACATGCGGGGAAAAAAAAAACAAAGATAGTACACGATAGATTGATAACTAAAAAACTTGAAACAATTTCATATAACGTAAACTTGAACACTAAATAACCATAAGGTAACTTAATAAAGTAAACATTTTACTAAAAAAACATAATTAGCAAACAAAACAACAAGATTGTATCAAATTAGCAAAAATTAGCAAACTAAACAACAAGATTGGACCCACTTATTTAGTTAAGTGGAGTCTCAAGCAAGTCTTGGAATCTCAAGACTCACTCTAGACTTGCTCAAACTTTCCCCCACCTCAATGCAAGTCTTATCTCAAATTAGCAAAGTCTCAACTTGAGACTTGTACCTTAAGACTTGCAATGGGGATAGCCTTAAGATGAAAACAAGCATCTCGATTTGGATTGTTTACAGCTGTTCTAGTATATACAATGATATCTTACAATCTATCCTGTTGCTATTATGATTGTAGCTTTTCGGAGCTCTCATTATGTTCTTATACATTTTTTACAGAATAAGTATACAGTTGCCAATTGGTCACTATGACTGTAGCTTTTTCGGAAGGTCCCTTAAGAGTCATTTTTGGGTTTTTTTTTTTTGCCCTCACAGCCGAGTCACTGGATACGGATGAAGTTAGACCTCAAACAACAAGTCCTCTGCTTAGACTAACAGACCAGAAATGAAATGTTAGGCATCCACATAAAGCGCATGCAAGTTTTTTGTACATGACGTATAGAGCAAGATAGGAGCACACCTGTAACTCTGGCAAATCCAACGAGCTAAAGTGTGTGCTTCAGGATTCCCAAGAGGTGATCGAAGTCCAGCTTGAGAACCCAGATGAGGAGAGAGTGCCAATGCGACCCTCTGAACTGAAGATATGATGCTGCGGACATACTGTCGAGCCATAGAAGCAACATTGTCTTGCAGATGACTCTCAAAAGCAAATTGGAATGCGATAGTCATCACAGATCTCATACTACCACCTGAAGCAGACTGATCAGAGGCAGATTTATTTCCAGACGGACCACCAACTTCAAGAGCAGAAGCAAGATCCAAGGTGCGGTTTGGGCTTGAAGCCTCCTGGTTTTAATTGAATCACAGTAACCAGTGAGAAAAATATGATTCATCTCAGATCATGTCCGCATGTAACATAGATCAAAATCAGATATGTAAAGGAAGGTAACCTTAGCAGAATCAAGGGGGATGATGCGAAAACCAGAAGGAAGAAGCGGAGCATCATCAGCAAAGGATGCATCAATAGGGGCGAATATAAGTTCTGCACAAGTACCAACAGCACTCTCATCCATTCCACTGCATAGCTGTTGAGAGTAAAAAAGAAAAAGAAAAAGGAAATAAATAAATATATAAAAGAACATGACATTTAGAATGGTAAAAAGAATTGACAGCAAAGTGAGCCAACACATAGATGATAAATTCATAGTGCAATCAAAAACACAATGACTATCACTCTCAAAGAGAGTCTTAAATGGATGCAACATGATGAAGCAGACTAAACGATTCAGCCAGTCTACCACACACTGAGTAATAGATGAATCCATAAACCACCTAAACTACATCACAGGTCAAGCTAATTAAGATAGACCATGTCCAAGCCTAGCACTTTTACAGTTCATTTTCAGCACAACAAAAGCAGACACTAATGAACTTTTCCTACTTCACAAGTTGAGATTACAATGGAATCATATTCCCACGAAGGAAAAACCGTATCTCACATTTGGCGGGAATGAACAGCCTAGTTGATACTTTATAAGCAGAGATAATTACGTTCAACGTAATTTCAGTCATCTTTTGTTTCTACCTTTTTACTTCTCTTACGTGCTTCTACTATGGTTCTTTATACTGCTTTCTATGTCACCCAACCCCAAATAAAGTTGGAATTAATAGTTCTTATTGCAGTTAGCCAATTATGGTCTATGTCACACCGTCTCTTCTATTCTCCATGTCTATGGTGTGACAGCCAGAAACCCTGACACCAGTCAGGATGTCTCGACAGTTGACAAGTACTTTATGGCTGAGAGCTTAACAAATTTTCAAAGGAAACAAATGTTGAACAGTACGACGAATGCAAGATGAATTTTGAAAGAATATCAAGTCACACGCTAGGACCGGTCCGAGTGACATACACTGCAGAGGCGTCAAGGAAACTTGTATCTTGCTCCCTAGACTCCATCAACCTTACATGGAGATAGTGAAAAGTATTTGGACAGGAAAAGAATAGGGCTATATTTTACAGCAGCGTTTGCAGTGTCCCCGAGAGAAGAATAGACAACAATGAGCTAAGGCAATACTAGAACTTTAGGTATATATCATTTCAACTGAGGGATAGAGATATGTCACTTCGAAACCGAATGTCTCTGAGTACTGTTTTAAGAAATTGTTGGACATAGTTCCATTGACAACTTAAGTAGGGCATATATAAGGAAAAGAAGTAGCAAATTTTTGAAGGGAAGCGTCTAAGATCAGGATCTCATCTGTTTCCAGAGGCTTCTGTACAGCTGACATGGAATACTTCACACTCATCATTACTAGCCTCTGTGGATGAAAACTTAGCCAGTAGCTAAGCTGAACTGTCTTTGTGTAATTGTAAGATTACCCCTAGATATCTAGAACATTTCCTACCCACCCAACCAGCTGGTGCTCCCGCACAAAAAAAAACATGGTCGGGGGTGGGGGGGGGGGTTTAAAAGTTGCAAGCCAATGGGATCGAACAGAATCTAAATCATAGCCACGTGATCTGGAAGACAGGACCAGATGTGCCATATATATATTTGTCGTCAGAATATGATCAGACAGAAACCGCGGGAAGATGACAATTTCCAACCACAGATATATTCAGAGGTAAAAAGAAAGTACACTACGGGCTATCCACGCTTACTTGTAACAGGAACATATCCCGTGGCATTATAGCATCTTCAGGACAGCTAACAGCACCTTCCAGCTTGATGACCTCTAAAAGCTATTGGAAAGGAAAGTATTAGAATCAACAATATTACAACATTTCCCCCAACGACTCCTGCCTAGGACCCAGTATTGCAACATAACCCCCATGTTTTTGGCTGACAAATAAGAGTTGCGTTGAGAATTGCATTAACTGACTCCAACTCACAATATAAGATACACTACAATTTACTCGGTCAATGTCATCTGATCTATTATATTTCTAAGTCAAAGAATAGTGAGTCTTAGGCTTCATTGGAAATGGAAAAGAAAGTATAGAATCAAAGGTAAGAATAAGTATCTACAAAATCTAAAATTAATAATCGCAAATTTTACCTCTTCATGCTCAATGGTATGAGCCAATGGAAGTATGACTTGATTACCAAAACCTCCAATACGTGTTCCAGGAAGGCTACAAGGACTTATTTTTGCAGCTGCAGCCAAGTAAGCATCAATATTGTTGTCGGCCCATTCTGATCTGTGTTCCCTCAGGAACCTAAGAAGTACTGCAGGGGGAACATTCTGCAGAAGTGAGAGAATAGTATAATGTCAGAAGCTTTCACTCAAACCCATACAAAGAGTAGGATAAAAGTTTTAAAAGAGTGCAAATAATATGCAAGAACTAATCAAATGTCTTCTGAGAAAACGGATTGTGGCATAACCAGGGTGCACATTAGTTACTGTGGCATCACCAGCTGTAAAAACAAATAAATAAAATAAATAAAAAGACAGTATACAGGAAGAAAGGGGTTATTGTTGCCTTCTCAAGAGGTGCCAGACCACGACTTCTGACCATTAATAATCATGAAGTCATAATGCATTTACTTATATTAACCTTGCTTGCCCTCTTCTATTCAAGACACAAATTACTAGCGGAATCAGATTCTACAAGGTAGCATTACATCACACTCCCACCAATACATTGGGTTGTCAAGTTGAAACAGCTTATGTCAGTGTACACTGGAATTCTTCATTCTCAAGCTTAATACATCACGCATCCCTTCCTGCTACAACCAAACAAAATACCGGAATACCCGCTATAAGACATACATCAATCCTTCCCACTTTATTGTACCTCAGATGATTTGGTCTTAAATGGAGACTTCAACTAAACAGCCATTCACAAGGACAAATCCATTCAGAGAAAAACATAACACCTCACTACGTCAACTTCCAGATACCCAGCGTGTAATCTACAGAAATAAAAGGAGAACCAGGAAGTCGCCCTCGGCCAATCGGACAAGCACAGAACTTACATTTTCGTTGTCGTAAGTCCTAAGTTCATAAATTTGTTTCCAATAAGAATCCGCAACCCATTTTGGTGAACATTTTCAAGAACTTAGTAACCTTTGGCCTTTCACTGGTAAGGATCCTTAAAACCTTCAACTCTACAGTCCTTCACCAAAGAGGAAATTTACCCATCCAATCTGAACTGGATAATGTCATAAGAGGGGGTCGCAGAAATCTTCTTCATCTCTACCAGATAACTAAATGTCAAGAAATTAGGTCATTTACCTCCACTTCTCAAACTACAAGCTTAAGATTTATAGACCGATCGACATCAGTTGGTAAGACTGCAGGAAGTAGAACACACCCGGGTTTCCTCAATTTCTCAAATCACAGCCTTGAGATCTATACAAAATCGACATTCCATAGTAATCACACAACTAGCTCACCTACCTCACACAACACAGTGTAGGAAAATCCCAGCTACAACCTCAGTTCCAGTAATCCAAATTCCACCAGAACTGGCGCACACAACACTAACAATTCCCCAATTTTCCAGAACTCCTATTTAACTTTGACATCATTTGTCAAGAAGCACGCCATCAATGAATCAAGTGAAATGCCGAAACAGTAAAGATTCAATATTTCAAGTGGCTCATGCAGTCATGCCACAAATACTTGTACAGTTATACAACTCCACTTCTAAGATAGAGGGATATGACTTATGAGAGACCCAATCTGTAACTATGGCTACCAACAGTTGAAATAAACTGCTTAATTTCACCCACAAAATTAATTTACCTGTAAGAGCATTGATGCTTTAGCGCACAAAACAGTGTTGCTCACAGCTGGGAACCCATTTGCATATGTAAGGTTCAAGGCCAACAGTTTGTCGGGTGATGAGTTCACAAGTACAGTCACATCATCAATGCCATCATTTCCAATCATTGACCATCCTTCATCAGTAAACCCATTTAGTGCCTCATTGAAACCCCTGAAATTCAATTTATCAGACCCAGGTTATAAGGACCACGATAATACTGTTGCCAAGATGGATAAACTTAATCACAAATACACATCTATACCTGCTCAACCTCTGGCTAAGAGCCCGCAAAGCTGCAGGTCGCCTACCCCAGTTGGACACAGTAGGCTGGGAGATTTCTTGGGCAATCTGTCTCAGTTGACGTAATGCCTGAATACCAGAGAAACCAAGAAGTGAACATTAAGAAAACAACGATCAGAACTTCTACATTGCTTTCAATTACTCACAATGACCACTTCAACTATATCACTACTTTCCAGTTTAGCTCATGATAAGCCAAGACTCCAAGAGAAACACTTAAATAAGATGTATATGAACAGAACGCACAAAGCGGAAATCTTACAGCCATCGTGGTTTTCTGGGCTACTACGGTTGATGATTCATATAATGGGCGCAAAACCTCAGGCACACTCCATGGCTGTTTCGTAAAAGGACAAGACATAACCAATTAGTAATTGATGATATCACTTGTTATCTTCATCAAGAGTTCAGAATTGTGTATATTTTACCTCAAGGTCCAAATGGTCAACAATGTGTATTATTGAGCCACCCCCTTCACAAGGCCTTATAAGATACCCACTTGGAAGCATCTCCGCTCTAACAAAGTTCTGAACAGCAGGCATGCTTGGACCATTCTGAGTATTGTTAAGTGATCGTTCACAGACCTATACATGGACTTACATTAGGAGCGATACATTAAATAGTTTGGAACCCAGAAGCATAATCAGGACATGAATAATATACCACAAAAGGAGACTTACCACCAGGCTACCATCTTCCATAACAGAAGTATATCTAAGCAACCAGAAGTCACGGGCAGGCGCCAATGTTGTAGGCGCATAGAGCTAAAACACCAATAGACAACATTTTAGGCACTGCACCAAATCATCAGCCATGTAACTAACCATTTTAGAAGGTGCACCAACGGAATAGCTAACCTGCATGTAAAGCAGCTCAATGGTTCCACCATTTGCAGTGGGCAGCACGTTAAGCACATCCACAGCTCGGCAATCGCGAAACCACGACGGCCTATCCTTGAGGATTTCCGCAACCTGTCATATATTTACTAGTCATTTCAATTCACACATAAAAATCAAACCTTGGAACAATTGAAGCTCTTCAGATAAACATGCACTTACCCGGGTAGGTTCAAGACCCACCAGGCCGCAGGCTCGTGCTGCCACTCCAGTGCAACCATGAGAAATAGCAACGATTCCAATGGAATCCGGACCAGGCTACACAAATCAATACACAGATTACACAAGGCTGAAGCTACCCCACATCACTGCTCCCATACTAACACTACTACTACAGCAATTCATATTATTGCTAAATCTAACAAAAATCAGCATTGTCCAAAATCTCAGCACAAAGTTTTGACCTTTTGTTCCAATTAAAAGAAAAGCTAATTACAAAACACCATTTTCCGAGTATATGATTAATTACTCAATTAGCAAGCAATGGACCACCAACAAGTCAATTAATTAATAATTAGAGGATTGAATTAAGTAAAATAATGTACCTTCATTCCAGGCATTTGGACCCACTCAACAGCAGTTCCAGTAGCCTTTGAAAGAAACTCTGCTAAAGTTTCTTCTGCAATGGACAAAAGTCTGGGAAGAATTGTAAAAAAGAACAAAAGCATCAGCCAAACCCCAACAAACAACTTCACAGTAACCAATGTCTTTTAGAAAATGACACAACAATCAAATTATTCCTCCCACACTTTACCCTGCAGGACTAGCATCTCTTGGAGGATGTTGTGGTGTCAAATGGTGTTGACCACTCGTCACCACTGATTCACAGCTTGTATCTTTACTTGCAATCCCAGCCTAAAACACAGGATTTAGAAGAAAAAAATTAGTTTAAACTCTTAATTATGTCCTCTAAATCTTCATTAAATACAACAACCACGCCTTATTCCCAAAATGATTTGGTGTCTGCTAACATAAATCGTCATATGTAACCATCTCACAGGATTAATTAAGAAAAAGGAGCTCACTTTCTGAGTCTGCTGGCGAAAGTAGCCATTCTCATACACAAGCTGAGAAACTTGTTTCTGCAATCTATCATTTTCTTCCATTAAAAGCTTGTTCATTGCAGTTAGCTTCCTGTTCACAGCTTGCAGCCGTGATGCCTCTTTCCTCTGTTTCTCCCTACATCTGTCTCACATTGAAGCCCAAATTTCACAACCCACATACAAAATAGTGAAACTTAATTAAAAAGATTCATACTTTCTTCAATTACATCTCAGTTTATGGGCATTTCACCACATGGGCACTAAACATTATCAGATTCATGATAAATTTATGACAATTTGACATTAAATTTTACACCATAGTATAAATAACAACACACATAAATACATAATCACACATAAATAGTATAAATGATTGAATTATAATTATACCTTCTATTCTGAAACCAGACTTTGATCTGTTTAGGCTCAATATTAGAGAGGATAGGGCACTCTCGGATGAGCTGCTGACGACGAAGCGAACTCGGTTTCGGGCAATCATGATACAGCCTCTCAAGGGCTTCAACCTGCTCAGGTGTATACCTCACATACTTCCCATTATCCATCACTCCTTTACCATCCTTGCAGGACATTGCCATCATTTATTTACCACAATATTTCACCTTTTTTTACCCCCCTCCCCCCCTCCCCAAACCCTCCAAACTCACCTCTTTTTTACCACAATTCAACCCCCTTTTTTCACCCCCCCCCCCTTTTCTTTCTCAGGGGTAATTCCACAAACACTTACTATGCAACAACCTTAAAATAGATAAATTAAGATTAACCCAACAAAAAGAAATGAACTTTCGTATTGTTTAAGCTTCTTTTCCTGCTAACATAACTAGAAGCAGAGTAAAAACAAACACTAGGGACTGTTTGTTTTCCACCAATATTTTGAGATCAGAGCTACAGTAACTAAGCTAAGAAAATACTAAACAACCAAACAGTACCCAACGATCTAAAACCTCCATTTTTTTACTTTAACCTCCACAATAAACAACCCCATTTTTTTAACTCTCCTACTAATAATATATATAAATAAAAAAAGAAGCTTCCCAAAGAAGCTTATAAAACTGCAGAAATAGAACGTAGACTGTAGGATTGAAGAAGGGTAATAATCAAGATCTTGCGGTTAAAACCCAAAAAAAAAAAGTTACCACCTTTATATAATATATGGTAATAAAAAAGTTAATTTTATAATCTAGCTTCCACCCTTAAATTTGATAGCCTGAAACTGAGAATTAAAGCAAAGATTTTGTGCTATTTTGGGAGTAATTGTTGTAGTTAGTAGCATCTTCTTCTTCTTCTTCTGCGAATAGTAAGTGATACGCTACTTTTTTTATCTAGGGCGTCTCCTTTGTTGCATTAACCACAGTTTTGACTTGATCGAACGAGCAGAAATAATAATATGGACTGAAACATTGCATTGATGTTAGAGAGAGAAAGTGTGGGTTTGATGGAAGAGAGAGGAAGTGTGTGCAAAATGAGCCAAAAAAAAAGTTACTTAAAGTTTCCAACTTGGATACATACATGATACAACATACAAAGTCCACTCAACATTTTACCCTACACTACACTACTACACTAAAAATAATAATGGGAGGAGGATATTGGTTTCATAAAGAAGAAAATTTAATAAAAAAAAATATACTAGTATACATTACACTTTTTATACATTGATTGCTTTGTAAAATGGACTATATAGATCACAATATCCAATTTTATGAAATTTTTTGAGTGAGATGTTAGATCGAGACGTTGCTTAGGTTTTTGGTATATAGGAGCAGTTGATGATATGGGGATTTGGGATATGAGGATTTGAATTCGGAATAACTTTAGGGGGACTAGTTTTCTAACCATTCGATTAACCTTAATTATCGGAAACGTTGCTTATTAACTGTACATTTGATATGAAACGACAGTATAATTTAACATGAAAATACGGTGGCATGTGTTGACCTAGTAAATGGAGATGATTATTATCGTTACTATATTGACGTTGTGAGTAAAAAGCGGTGTATAGAGATAGTAGGAAAAGTTAGAATGAGACAAGTTCATCGAGTAAAATTGACGTATTTTCAAACTCGTTAATTTCATACGTCGTATGATACGTTTCATTGTAATCCAAATTAGAGCGAAACAATAACTAAAATCAAGAATTGCTCGCTCGATATCATCCAAACCTTTAGAGGCAAAAGTAGTAGAATGGCTTTTCTCTCAATTCAATGTAATTTTGCTTTTAAAAGATTTAGCTTAAGATATGTTATTAACTAGGGTATTTGGTGTTCCTTTTAAGGAATTGAGAGTGAGAAATTATTCAAAATGTGGATACGAAATGACAAAAATGCCCTTTGTATTTTGGCTTGGTTTAATTGTCCTGGAAGTGGGTGTTAATTGCACATATTGCCATGATAGGAAAGCTTGTGGGTGAAGGGTGGTGTGAGGAGGTTAGTTTGTGTTTGGTTCTTTTTTGTGTGTATTTGTGGGACAAAGCAAAAGAAGGACGAAGATGGTTTGAGGGTTTTCTAAGTGGGCTCAACAACAGACAAAAGTTTGTATGATCAAAGCTTTCTTTGTTGATTGGTGTATGGTGATTTAATTTTGCTTTCTGTTTTTGTGTGTTTTGGAAATTAGTGGTTATGTACAAAAGTTGATGGACTTCCATTGTAATTGATTGCTTGGGTCATTTGGATTCCTATGTCAATACTTGTAGCAAGAAGATTCATGTTTATCATCCATGTTTGAGTAGGAGGTGTATTTTTAACAAGTTAATTGATCGATTGACTAATCTATCACAAAAAGAATGACGAGTGATATTTGAAAGTTACGTTATTTTCACACTCTACTTATCATGTTCATATTTATTTTCTACAATAAATGCAAATTTGATTCATCAATTCAACTTATTGGGTCAATCCGGCAACATGTCCATAGAGTAACCGAGTCAATGCAAAGATCTCACTCTAAACTACGCCTTTGATCAATAATTTGTATGCAAAATGAAGTGTCCTAAACCTAGTACCAAGCTACAACACTATTCCTTTCGTCATGAAGTGCCTTGCAAAGGTGCAATCATAAACAAAGTCAAGAATCAAATTGAACAATCAATATTTACATATTTGATACATCCCATAGATATTCAATAATGCCCTTACGATACCTAATTTCGTACATACATTAAGAATATGTTAAAAAGAGTACATCCAAAACCAATGTCCCATTCTCAAATTAAATGGAACATGTGGGACTGAACTTGCATGTCATTTTATTTACCAAAAGAGCAACAAACCATAGAGGTACTTTCTTCAACTGATGATTTTAGTTATTCCTAGGGCATGGCAATGTGCAGGACAGGATGGCAAAAGAGGCAATAAACAGAAAATCGCAGGGGTAGATAGGGAAATTCACTTGAAGGATCAGTAAAGCTTTTGAAATCCAGGAAAGTGAGCAAATGGAGAGGGAAGAGAGAGAGAGTCTTTTGCGTGGAAGACAGAGGACAGAATGATGAGCCTTTTGCATGCGTCTCGTTTCTAGGTTTGCCCTCTCTACCAATATTATATCACATTTTTTATGTAAAGACAACTTTCCTATACTACTACGTACCAATTGCTACATCCAGCACATCGTACCCCCGTATCCGTTAAGTGTATTTTCGTTACAAAATTTAACCAAAATTAAACTTAATTTGAACTGGTTTTAGTGAATTTACTAATGATTAAAAGGAACTGCATTTGTTAGTACGGAGTACTCCATATGAAATATAATTGATGTTGTTTTCGTTATAGTTTATAATTCGATAATTCAAAGTAACGAAAGTCACAAGACCCGGACACTATAGGCAGTGTTGGGAAAGGCGAATAAAGCATATGAGTTGTAATACGGGGCATGAAGGAAAGTCGGAGATCAAGAGGTAACTCAGACTGGTGTCTCGACAGGTGAAAGGCAAAAGGGATCGGGATATGATGGAAGCTAGAGCGGCGGAGTTCAACCTACATATGGCTTGGTAGTAGGATGTTCAAGGTGTCATACTTGAGTCAAACTCCTTTGCAGCTACAGTACTTATTTTACCTTTCTTATCTTTTGAGTAATGCTCGAGATTAATGTAATTAAGAGGATAGTAAATGCTAGTAGTAAATACGGTAAACTAGTAAAGTCACTATCGCACTGGCCTGGTGAGCTAGGATAACTAAAGAGCAGGAGTATCCGTATCTGTGTACTGTGGAAATATTCAGAGCAGCTAACTAAAGAGCAGTAAAACTTAGTAGTAAGTGGGAAATGACAAGACGTGTGACATTTTAGGACAGTTGAACTAAATTAAAGGCAGCCTACTTTGGTATGGTATGATGTGAAAAGTTGATGCTCCGATTATGCATTTGATGTAAATGTATATATGTGGATTAACTGGTTTCACAGGTGTTTGATCGGTATAACGATTTCACCTAAGGGACACCCACATTAGTCCAAACATGTACTGCCCTCTTGCATTCATGCATGCTTCATATCTTTAGCTATCAGAGCATCTGTTTCGTTTCGTGTTTTACTAGTACTTAGTTCGAATATGCAATTTGATTTTACATCGGCTCAATTCCCGTATACTCTGTATTGTAGTGGAAGTTGTGGTCGTCGGTTCATGGACTTGTGGTCAGACTTGGGACCATATACTTACATGTGTTCTAATGTAACCGTTTGCCCTAATTTAACTATTTCACTTAGAGAAGAAATCTTCTTTCCAAATCTTAATGTTTGCAGTAGTATGTTTTGTGAAAAATCATTAAATTTGAACAAGTTAGAGATAGTTGAAGTACTCTATTATATTGATACCCCAACTTGAGCCTTGAAATCTCATTGGTCTAAATCTGTCATTTGAACGATTTATAATTTATGATAGAGTTCGGGAGTATAGCGTAGAAGGTTACGACAATAAAGTTCGGAACTTCGGACTATAATAGTATAATGTCGGAGATTGATCTTTATACTATTCCCAAATGACCTAACTAATGATCGAGCCAGAACAGGAGTTGGCGCCAAACCGTGTTTCAGGTGGGCGGGAATTACAGCGAGCGTTAAACGGTAAAAAAGACGCTGACATTAGATTTTGACTGTGAGCGTCAATCGCAAAGGTCACTCACACAGTTACACTCAGAGGACAGTCAGCCCCACGTCACGTGCAGTAAATACAAAAAGTACCATGCTTGTCTTACCTCATGCATGCTCATGGTGTCATGTATGGTACAAATATTACTATGGCTTTAACCTTATGTCATGTCCTCATGTTAGTCATGTAATTAATCATCAGTTCATCACCATCATATTTGGCCTATTAACCAAAAGAAATGATATTTGACAATTTTGGAAAATTTGACACATAGCACCTTTTATGTTTCCGAATTTAACAGCTAGCACCTTTTATGTCCAATTCGACCACATGACACCTTTAATTTGCTCTTTTTTAATACATCACACCAATTTGCTCATTTCCGGCCAAAACAACATTGACTCCGGCGTTGACCTTAAGTGCCGGTCACGTGACCCTTTTCTCTCTCTTTTCTTTTCATTTTTCCCCAATTCAAACCCGACACTACCCTTCTCCTCTTCCTCTCTTCATCTTTTTTTTCCCTCCAAAACAATTCCCCATTAGATTGTATGTCATGTTCAATTTGATGGACAATTGCACCTTTTATTTTGTATGTAACGAACAAGTGCCAATTTGGTGAATTGAGTATGTGCCGAACAAGTGTCGATTGGGTTTGCAATTGAAACGGAACAAGGAACAATTTGCTTCAAATCTTCCCAATTTGTTCATTCAATTCAAAGAAGCTATTGCCAAAAATGGGTACAAGAAACAAATCTAAGCCTTATTGTAAGCAATAAGCATGGTAATATGGCCAATGCTAGAAAGAAAACAAATTTTCTAGTCTTCCCCTTCCCCTTTTCCTCAGCTGCCCTTTTTTCACTTAGCTTCATCTTCAATTCATCCACTTCGTTTGACAGCGAACACCAATGTACTCTTCAATCGGCCTTTTTCATCACGTAACAAATTGATGACATCTCTTTGTCAATCGGTGCTAACTTTATCACATCAAAAAAAAATCACACATACCCCTTTTTTACACATAGTCGTAGAAGTGGCATCCCCAAAACCGCCTCCCCGGATTTGCTTTTGTCGTAGTAGTTTGGAGCAATGCAACCCTATAGCAATGACAATTAGGCCAAGTATTTGCCATTGGACCTGATTCAACACAAACCCAAACCCTAAAATAAAACACCCCAAATTGAAGTCGGAAGAGAAAAAACAAGGACAAAAGAAAAGAAGAAACAGGGAGAAAGAGGGAGAAAGAAGGAGAAAAGAAGAAAAAAAGATGAAGAAATGAAGTGAAATCAAGGGTGTCGGGTTTGAATTGGGGGGAAATGAAAAGAAAAGAGGGAGAGAAGGGTCATGTGACCGGCACACAAGGTCAACGCCGGGGTCAATGCAGTTTTGGCCGGAAATGAGCAAATTGGTGTGATGTGTTAAAAAAGAGCAAATTAAAGGTGTCATGTGGTCGAATTGGATATAGAAGGTGCTATCTGTTAAATTCGGAAACATAAAAGGTGCTATGTGTCAAATTTTCCGACAATTTTTACTTAAGTTTTTAAGACTTGCTGAATTTATACCTTCAATTTGAATCTTGAAATAAAACCAATGTGCAATTTATCTCATGAATTGGTAAAATCAAACAACCAATGATTCATGGGAAATGTATGGTATAGTTTCATTTTGGTTGGTCGCAGCGAGAATAGTATAAGGGATACATGGAAATGTCCCTTGTTATTTCCCACTTTATGTAGGTGAGTACCGTGGTTTCGTACAAATTGTAGAAATTTCAATATCGTAAAATTTTGTTCAAGTAGATACTCAGCGGCTCGGCGCTACTATTGACATTAAGGTTTCTCAAATTATCATTATTGATCCCGTCAAAAAAAAAAATTATCATTATTGAAGTATGTTTGACAGTTGACACACATATACTACTCCGTATCAAATTCTACAGTATATAAAACAGCCAGATTTGCAGGATAAAAATGGTCATATGAGATACATCTCGATTTGGTTGTTTTTTTTTTTTTTTTTTTGAAATAAAAACGGAATTTCATTAATATCGTTGCCAAACGGCACTTACATCAAGAATTGTAACGATACAAATATCATCAAAAAGATCTAATTGACACAATCCTTCGCTAATTAACAAAATTGATCTCACGCACGTCGACATCTTCGCATCTTTCATCGGCAGTAGAGATCTATGTAACTCGACAAAGAAAAGACAATTGACGTAGTTAACCATATTTGATGCTGAATTCATTGAGGATTACCGATCTGCAGACAACTTCCGTCTTGGACAAATAGGGAATACACCACTGATCAAGAGATCAAACCTCACGAAGGAGCCAATAAGACCTCACAACGGAGTCAACAAAACCTCACAAAGGAGCCCAAAAGGGTTTCACAATGGAGTCAAATTACCTCACAAAGGAGTCGCAAGGATCTCACAATGGAGCCAAAAAAACCTCACAAAGGAGTCACAAAGTTGGAGCCAAAAAAAGACCGAATGAAATCAATCAATGGTGAAATTTTATTCTGCAAAATCTAAATAAAACCTATAGATTAATAATACGATAACTAGGGGCTTACCAACGGGTAAAGGATCCGATGGCAGCCCCAAACTAATCAAAGAGGAGAGATGCTGAGAAGAGGAATTTTAGAGAGAGAGGCTAGGGTTTTTTTTTTTTTTTTTTTTTAGAGAGAGTGTTTTTTGATTTGGTTGTTACATACTCAATCAGATACAAAATATATATTAGTAATTTTTTTTTGGGCACCACGGCACCAAGTAGTGGTACACAACTAGTCATTTTTCATTTCCTAGCGTTACTGAAATCGTTGTTATACCAATTTTGACGAACAAACAAACGGTAGAAAAGCTAAAAAAACAAGAAAAGTAAAATTAACTTTTACCACAATCATGAGGCTCCCAAAAATCCATGACAGTCATATGAAATTACTCCATCGGAAGGTGAATTGTGGTAGGTGGGGCCCAGGAGAGAGATTTCAATGGCGGGGTCAGCGAGAAGGACACGACAAGCATGAGCCGACAGCGATATCTGCGGGACCCACTTTCGACCCTTGACTTGTGGAAGACTGGGTCCCCTTATTCTGCCGGGGTTCCTTTTTACTCTACTCGGGTTATGGGCTCACAATTCCGAATCTTTGAATTTATGGCCCATAATTCGTTGATATTAAAGTCCAAAAACTTTGGGCCGAAGAACCATACCACATACATACCCATGAGCCATTGCGTTACCATATTTCACCTTACATTTAGTAATCGCTTCTAACATCCATTCTTATATCGTGTCCACGGGGGTATACGTAGTTTTGGTACCAATTATATCTCGATGAGCAAACAATGTCTATTTGATGAGAAAAGTCTTGTTTTTCTAACAACTAACATTTCGGTGATTAGTGCTTATTAGTTATATACTTATATTACTACGTCAAGTACTGAAGTACATGTATAACAATCGATCAATAACATAGAACATTGATTAGTGCTTTCCTAGCCTGACGACATCATGGCCGATAACTTAAGTCGACGTCCTACTAATGACGGTTTTTATCTCAATTCAACCTGATGACGCACTATTGATGATACGCATAGTGTAGGATGATAGTAGCAGTACCTGTATTATCACAACCCTTCCTAACGAAACCACAACCGATATCTTAACTCGACTTCCTGCAAAGACTGTTGAAAAGATTGCAAACTAGTCTGTTCGATATCTTAACTCAATCTGAGTGAAAAACATCCGTGTTTACTTCTTTGTTATCTTTGCGTTTAAAAACAGAAAAAACATTTTATGTGGGCTTTGTATGGTAAGTGGGCTGGGTTACTTTTGTATAATTGGGCTTCTACATGCAAAACAATCCAAAGACTTGTTCTCTCATAAATCCAATGATTGATGATGGATTGATGATGGATAGTCAAGGCCTTAGTCACGTGCAAGGCTCCCAATCCACGTGACCACCCAAACACGTGCTCCCACGTTGGGGGTGGAATCAGGCGCACGTGTGAGAGAAGCCACAATGAAAGTGATTGAGTTGAGCGATTCTGCTTGACCACCGCTTTAGTCTCCTTGGCTTGGTGCATAGCTACTAAGCAAGCTCACTTGCTTCCCAACACTCTCTTTTTTTTTTAAAATAAAAAATATATAAATAAAAATAAATAAAAAGAATACTCCTATATTATGACAAAATAAATAAAATTATTGAGAAAATAAAAGGACCAAAAAAAGAAAAGAAAAGAAAAGAAGCCCATACACTTCCTTATAAAAGAAGTCACATGATAGCTGACACCCACCTCTACCTTTGTCACGTGCTTGGCCCCTTATAGTCTCCCCCCTTAGTTAATTAAATTAAATTATTGTAAAGTAAACCCATATAACAATGTTTTATACTCCAGTAATCATGAGTTTACACTGAAAATATAGCCATTTGACAAAGAAGGGCTCGTCTCATGGGTCAAATGGCCATGTGAATTTGGTAAATAGTTGAGGTGTAAAAAAGGGTGATGACAAATAACAGTACAATTACATGACTGTGAATTGTAATTTGTAAGTATTCAACGTAACGTTTATTTGTCAGAATTGTCACATTTCTAATTCGTAATATGGTCAGAATAATTATCACTATAATTTTTTTTTAATTTTTACGTGGATGAATATTTTATAAGTTCTTTAGTGACTGAGTGAGTTTTCTTCTAAACAAAATGATAAGTATAAAAATAGTACGGAGTGTCGAAGTATGATAATGAAATATATTTAAAAGACGCAATTTTAGTTAAAACATTACTTTCAATTTGTTGAGAAGCCAAGTACCAGCTAAGTCATATTGACATCCATTGAGCTAGCACTAAAAGTACTTAATTAAGTGTATTTTAGGCACTATGCTAGAGGTCTACAGTGTAGACACTTGAAGTGTCTACGATTAGCATTAATTTTACTACACTAGCAAAATTTTACTACTCACACAAATAATTTTACTGCATGATTTTTTCATCACAATTAATTTTACTACTTCAATCTCAATTTTACTACTATTAACTTAATTTTACATTGTAGACAAATTAATTGTGTCTACACTGTAGACCTTTAGCAATATGCAATTAATAAATGGGTCCAGTTCACATGAGAACACTCTCTCCCATGAGAACCATGAGAACCCCCATAATTGAGGGCCTAGATTAAACCCAAAAATAAAAAAAAACCCAATCCTATTTTCCCTCTCTTACTCCCACCCCCAAAACCCGACCACCCACAAACCTGACCACCCACAAACCACCCAAGACCCGACCACCGGTACCACCCAACCAGCATCCCTGCCGGAGACTTACCAGAAATTCGCCGCCGCCGGCGAGCCTATCATCCGCGCCCCCGCAACACCACTTTCCTCCCCTAATTAAACATCAATTTTTTCTTCCACATTTCTCTCTCCTTGTTTCTCACCCTTATCTCCGGCGACAATGGAGATTCCGGGCGTCGATAATGCAATGCACAATCAAGTATAGTCAAATGCACATTTAGATGATGTGCAATGCACTTTCAATAATTCGGGATTGTGCAATCCATTTAAGGAAACAAAGTCACCCACATTTTCTCTCTCTTCCCCGACCACCAATCTAATTCGGGTTTCGGAATGCACATACACTAGATTCGAAATGCACCTACACTAGATTTGGAATGCACATTTAGAGATTATAGATTGTACCATTACATGATTCAAAATGTACCTTCAAAATTCAAATTTTTTGATTGTACAATTATTTTTATAAGAATGCACATTTAGATTTCTCAAGATGAGGGGTGGCTCCGTTGTTGCCGGAGACCGCTCGTGAGAGTGGCGGCTTAGGTCGGAGAGGCGGCGCGCATCAATAAAATGGAGTGGTCGTGGTATGCTTGTGGAGAGAGAGAAAATGAGGAGAAGAGATTATTGAGGTGGCGGGGTGGCTTGGCGTCGTGGATGGGGTGGTGGGATGGGGTCGCGCCACCACGTGCGGCCCACTGGTGGTGGAATATGGGAGTGAGCAGGCGGTCGGTGGTCAGTAGCGGTGGTGGGCGGTAGGTGGTCGGCACGGAGGAGAGGTAAGGAAATATGGGGGGAGAAAAAAAAGGGGGAAAAAGAATTTAATCACAGCCTTCAATTTTTAGATCTAATGGCTCCTAGGGGTTCCCATGGTTCCCATGTGAGAAAGAGTTCTCATATGAACTCAATCCTGTCTTTAATTAGTTTATCCTTTTACTTTTAACCATACTCTGTTTCCCTATTTTAATTACTTTGACGACAATCCACCTCTGTTTCCCATCTCATTTGTTTGTAGTAGTGTGAATAATTAGGCTCGTTCATCAATGTAATTTGGATAATATTTTCACCCATAAAAATATCCACGGATAAGTTACTCACTTACTTCAACTGATAAAGTAAAGATCAAACTGATATTCAGATTCAAAGTTTCGTGCATATTGTTTTCTAGTGTTTACGTTGGTTTGGATCGTGTTTAGCATCCAACTAGCTTGGATGAAATTGAAGTATATGTCATGTTAAAAATGTATAACTTCAATCTGAGCATTTATCCAAACATTATCCACTACGTACAGCTACAACTAGATCAACTTACGTACGGTTAGTCAGGATTTCACGTCATGTAATGATGTAAATAATGAATGTATGATCATAACTTTTTTTTCATTCAGTTAACTCGTGATAGATATATTATTATCCACTACAACTACAGCTATAACTAGAACAACTTACGACGGAAAAGGCGAATCTAGATAAACTCGACAAATATCCTGAAACCATCAAAGGATTGAGAAAACAAGAACAAGATAGGAAGTCATATGTCGAAACAATGTCCAAGTGCAAAGCTACTAAGAATGAAGTTGCTGCCCACCAAAGCATGGCAGGCTATAAAAACCAACGAGTAAATGCAATTGTGGGGATTATGATGTCCAATCAGAAAGCATGGTTCAACTACCCCGATTCCGACGTGGCACTGCAATAGTTAAAAAGTGAAAAATCAGTGAAAAGGTGACACGTGGAAGAGTGGTCATCAACGTCGTTTCTTTGACGCTGAGCTGTACCCGTCGTGCCGTAACGTGGGTTTGGAATATTATAACGGGGTTTCATTACTTGATAAGGTACGCCAATGCCATATATATGTAAAAGATAAATTTGTAATGTTAATAAATAGATTAGTAAAAGGGTGGAAATGACAAATTAAATGATCGTACTAATTTGGATAGAAATAATTCTGTTAGCTAGCCAAGATAGTCAAGTTAAATTAGCTGAGTGATTGGAAAATTCATACAACTTTTCGATGTCATCTTAATTGCTAGTGTGAAAATGAAGTTTTGTATAGCCGAATGAGGAAGTTTTCTATGAATGTCGAGCTTTTATTTAGTCTAAAAGAAGAAGATTACGGCTTATTCCTCGAGATAGAGATGGGTGAATCATGAATGGTTATTCAGCATCAATTGGTATAGTGAACTGTTTACAAATCAAGAAGAAGAATGATAAGATGACAGCTGCTAAATGTAGTAACAAAGTTTTTTAAACTTGAAAAATATGCGAGATTATAAACTGGATGTCTACTATCACGCTAGATTAAAACGGAAGCGGCAGTGTTGGTGTGATTGTCAAGAGGAAAATATAAAAAAGGACTAAAAAATCACTAGTCCCAAGGAGGGAGAAGGAGAGAAAAGAAAACAAAGGGAAGAGGAGCAGAGGAATCCGGCTGTAAAATTGGACACTAATGGTAATGGACTAATGTGTACAAGAAGGGGGGAAAGAAGGAGGGAGAGTCACAGCGACAAAACCTGCCAAAAGATCGATTCTTTAGGAGTTGAATTTGAGCTAATAATGTGCTCTTAATTACTTTCATTTATGGCTTCCTTTCATGTTTTTGTGCTTCTTAATTACAAGTATTAATGGATACTAATTCCTTCATTTACTAATTACTCGTATATGTATCAATTTTACTGTGTACGAGTAAAATGTACTGCTCCCATTGTCAGCTAATTTAAAAAGTAAAATAGAATCTTGTTTAATTTTCTCCAAAGAATTTAAATTTATGTGTAGTTGTAACTTTTGAGTGTTAGGTAAATTTAAGTTGGTGAATTATCACCCTCTCAATTCTTATTTCATGAAATATACGGGAACTTAATTAGTTAGTAGATACGACATTCAACCAAGAGTTAGACAATGGTGAGCTGCCCTATATACCTTATCGAGCTTGGTTTTAAGACTCAACCGAACATATTTAATTGTAATTCCCTCAATGTTCACTATAATGAGAATGAAATTATTTTAGAGCATACAGAGTATATTAAGACTTGTAGTTTTTAAATTTAAGTAAGTTGGTTTTCCGCATGCTCCACAAATATATTGCAATGAGAATGAAAAACATGCTTTAATTTTTCCCAAGAGGATAAAAGCTCGTTATACCTAATTTTTGGGTGAATGTATGATCATGTTCTTTTGTATTTTTACCAGGTATTCTGAAAATTAGCTACAAAAACGAAAAAATTAAACTAAGATTCAATAAATTTAATTATCACTCAAAGGCTCAAATGAAAGCACAAGAATATTCTTGGTAAGTGATCCATAGGTACCAATACTAATACATACAGTAGTGGTATGCGCAATTACACATACTACCCTCATTTAAATCCAATATTTTTACTTTAAAATTGGATTAAAAAATTGGATGAAAAGGGTATATACTATGGAGTAAACAAAACATCAATATACATATATACCATTTTATTCGAGTCATGTGTATGCTAAAACAGTTCGATAATGCATGGTCACCACTTTTTCTTAGCAACAATATTACGCCGTGCTTCCAATTTTAAAAAATCAAATAAAAACAAGTAACAACTTAAACTTCCAAAGTATGTTATTATGAACAAAAATCTCAATTTTTCATTTGAAAGAACGAACAAAAACTTATTTACTGCATACAATAATGTAATATCATTCAAGTCATATTTGGACGTTCAAATTCTTTATTGTACACGATTTCATCCTCCTACAATGTTTTCTTTAACCACGCACTTTCCTGAAGACGCCAATGTTCGATTATTAATAATGCTGAAGCATAAAGAGTAAACTCTAAAACTGTAATAGCGGAAGTAATAATAGAAATATTCTTGAATATCAAGTTCGTTCTCAAAGAAAACAACTGAAAAAATACACTTAGTGAGTGTAAAATTAACAACAAAATTCATATGAAACACTACCCAAGTCAAGTATTTGGCTAAAAAGAAATAGAAATTGATGGTTGAGCGAACTTCTTGCAGAATTGATTGTTACAAGCAACTAACACACTCATAATAAAGCTAAACAATTTGCAAAAGTACCCAATAAAGTCTTAAATATCACAAGCAAGCACATCAATGCCCACTTACAGCTGATACAACACTGTAAATATTGAAAAACCCAATTAATTTACCAGACAAATTAAAATTAACAAAAAAAAAAAATACTACTGCAAAGTAAATTAAAGAATTAAAGTGTACAACTGTAGTCTGCAAATAAGTTTTAATTTAATTAATTAAATCAAAGTATTACTACAGGTTACATTTAGCCAGTAAAGATGCTCCCTAAAATTAAAATTAAAAAAAAAATTAATACAAATAAAAAATGGGAATAAAAAATTAATTTGGACCCCCCTTTTTAATACCTTCAAAATCCCAACACTTCCCCCTCACCATTCCTCACAAACAACACAACCTTCTCACCTCACCTCACCTCACCTCACTCTTTCCTCACTTTTCTCTCTCTCTCTCTCTCTCTCTCTTTATTTTCTCACAATAAAACTCAACGAAAAACCCAACATTTTATTTTGTACAATAGTTTTGATAAATTGTTAGGGAATTCACACATAAATTAAATAGAAATGGAGGGTGCAGATTTTTTCGTAGAGGACTTGCTAGACTTATCCAACGGTGGAGATGACATGATGACCGACGCGTTTTTCGACTCCATCACCGCCGGCAATTCCACCGATTCTTCCACCCTTACGCCCGTCTCCGATAGCTGTAATTCCTCCGGCTCGGGCGGTCGCCCGTCTCCTACTTATCCTGACTCTCATTTCTCCAATGACCTTTGTGTTCCGGTGAGTATATATGTAATATGTATATGATCGTTTATTTTGACGTATATATAATAAGCGTCTAAATTTACTAATGACGAAAAAATGATCAAACGGATTATAAGTTATGAGTATGACCCTTGAACGTAATGTTTATGGTTTAAAATGTGACCAATTTGGTACAAAATTTATTTGGGGTATAATTTACGCTACAATTTGATAGTATGATCATCATTGGATATTAATTGATTGCTGTTGTTGTTATTATTCATGAACAGTGTGATGAGCTGGAGGAGCTAGAATGGCTATCGAATTTTGTCGAGGAATCATTCTCAACAGAAGAATTACACAAATTCCACTTTATCCCCACTCAGCCAACCCCAGCCCAATACCCGATACGACAACACAACACGAACCAGACGTCGAACCAGACTCATCAACAACAACAACTACAACAACAACAACAGTCTACCGTACCCGGTAAGGCTCGTAGCAAGCGGTCCCGTGTAGCGCCTTGTGATTGGTCTACACGCCTCCTCATGGTCTCCAACAACCAAAACCCGTCCCCGGCTACGTCCTCCTCTTCGGACCAGAACCCGAGCCCGGGCCTGAGCCCGGGCTCGGGGCTGAAGAAGTCTGTGAAGAAGAGGGAGACTAGCCACGACAACGACGGGTTGAGTGCCGGGGAGGTGAGGAGGTGCCTGCATTGTGCGGCGGATAAGACCCCACAATGGCGCACCGGGCCAATGGGCCCAAAGACTCTATGCAATGCTTGTGGCGTAAGGTACAAGTCGGGCCGGCTCGTGCCTGAATACAGGCCCGCAGCCAGCCCGACATTTGTGTCAGCCAAACACTCAAATTCTCACCGTAAGGTGATGGAGTTGAGAAGACAAAAGGAGGTGCAAAGGCCACAACAGCAGCCACAGTATATGGGCCATCAGGTTCATCATCATCATCATCAACAACAACAGCATCATCATCATCATCATCAGAGTATGATGATGGGTGTATCCAACGGTGGAGATGATTACTTGATTCATCATCATTTGGCGCCTGATTATCGACAGATGATATGAGTTCGTTGCATACTATAGTATTGCGTAGTAGTGTAGCATTTCCTTAATTAGTAAACAAAAGAAAATTAAAGAAAAACTTATTTTGAGGAAATAGAGTTTAATTTATGAATTTATGAATTATGAATAGTAAATTCTAATCTTTTTTTTTTAAATGCGGGAAAATAAGGAGAAAAATAGAGCTAATTAAGTTAGTAGCAAGATCGAGCTAAGCAGAAGAGGAGAATAGTAGAGACTAGAGAGTGAGTAACTAGTACTCTACTAATTAGTTGTTGTTTAGCTAGTCTTTATTTTTCCATCTTTTTGTTTTTGTTATAAATTCCTCTAACATTTTGTTAATCTTTTTTTGCCCAATTTGGCAAATAAAGAATTTGATCATTTTTGTAAGTTATATAAAAAATTAAGATGATTCCTTGTTAAATTTCGAAACTTTTTCTCGAACTTGAGTACTCCATAGCATTGATTGTTCTTGAAGTAATTACTTGATGGTGAAATGGGTATTAATTCAAAGCTTGTTTCTCTTAATTATCAAATTGCACATAAAAAGTGAGAGAGTAGCTTGGATTCTAAGTATGGAGATTGGGACAAGCAGCACCAGAAAAGGGTTCCACACATGAGGGAGAGTAAGCTTGAACGTTGAAACCACATGCTTTCTGTCCTACATACCTAGCTAATACTTATCACTTGAGCATATGTCTATTGCTCAAAATGAAAGATTTCGAGTTTCCATAATCGATATACTATACTAAGTAGTCGATAACTCAGTTAGCACAACTGCGACATGTATTAAAAGATGATATCTACCTATCGATCTATCTAACTATAGTTATGGTCCGAAACTTGTGATACATGTTTGTACGTGATATAGTGCGTACCTAACCTATGCACATGCTGTTTGCTACACTACTGCAAGGCTAGCTATTAATATTGGAGTGACAAAAATAAAAGTGACCAGTTGAACGGGGTAAAGATTTACCTTAGAATGTCATACATACTCCGGCCATATATCTCCGTTGAACTTCATAATTTAGCAGTGCAAATAATGGATTTTATTGACAAAGGAGTAAATTATACTAACAGCAAAAGTTTAAGTTAGCGTTGGCTAATGATTTTTTATTAAATGACACTTATAAATTAATAAGTACACATATACTATAGCCAAGGGATTTGGGACGAATTAAGAAGGTGAACTAAAATGCAAGTCTTGCCTTGTAAGCTCAACTTTCAAAATTCAATTAGTATCATGTTGACCTTAAGTTGGTCATCTTAGGAAGTTTAATATAAGAACTTGGTTCAATTAATATGAAGTTTTAATTTATATAACATAACTGCTTTTCTTTTATACAGAGTATAATTAAGATGATATATGCATCAAATATACACACATATAACGCTATAAGAAGATATTACTAACGCCAAGGCAACCGTATACGAAGTATGCATTCTTACTTTCATTATAATTGTATTGATCGACTGTGGTGTTGGTAATTTCTGCATTGGCAAAATTGTTACACGTTAACAAAATACAATTAGCAATGCAGTGAATACAAACATAAATGCAGCCAATTAGTTCCGAGAGCAATTGCTCAAACAGTGGAGGGCCGGTGGTACTATGTTAATTAGCATATTAATTACACCTCCACCAATGTAACTTTTTATTTTGCCCTCTTTAATTAATCCCATAATCTTATTGATAAATTAAATAACAGTAATTAAGCTCTTTGGGATTATCAAGAGGAGAGAGGACCTAGAATTTGAGAGCCAATAGAAATCAAAGTTCAGGGTTTGTTCCTAAATAAATAATGATTGCTTCTCAGCTTGGATTTCAGTGAAACTCAGAAAATCAGAATAATAATTTGAAGAGAGAGAGAGAGAGAGAGAAAGTGAGTGTGAGTTTATTATGATGGTGCGTCGTGGTGGGTACGAAGGGCTTTCTAAAAATAAAATTGTATGGAGATATATTAAGAAACTTATTAAAGTTTAATTTTCCAAGAAATTATTATAAGTTGTATTTAAGCTTGAAGTAGTAGTCGAAGTCAAGCATTGGGTGTTGAGGGCATATGCTTCCTTTTGAAACAGAGCACAATGTCGACATTATGCCTAAGTATTAGGGATATATGATCAAATTGAAAACAACAATTTTTGTCATTCTAAGAAGAATTCGTTTCAAACAATTGAGATACTCGCGGGCATCCGTTGAGTTTACCAGACTTTCTGGTAATGAATTTTAAAATTTAGTTTAATTTTTTCTGGCGTGTTTATAGTGTATAGAGAGTTCGGGTGAAGCTCATTTGTATGCAATTTTCACTAATATTTATTTTAGGCTAATAACTTAATAAAGTAATCAAATTTTGACATATTAGTGATGATAAATTCTATATTTTTTTTGGCGATACAATAACATCAGTTGTATACTTGTATATATGCTAAAGTTATTACGTTGGTAAATTGTCCTATCAGAAATGATTCGAGTTAAAATATTACAATTCAGAATTTTAAGAGTAAGAAATAGTTTTTTTGGCATGTTGTTGTAAATTGTAGTTAGGGGCTAACGTTTGCACTTGGGGATGATAAATATGGTCTAGCAGATCCTAGACATTATGCTCATCTCCCATGGGATTCACCCTATTGTTTTGGTCATAAACTTTATTTGATATTCGAATTATAATTAGTTTATACTCAACTTTAATTAAATATAAATAATCTTGAGATAATTATTCCTAGGTTGGAATAAGGGGAGTTGGTAAATCCAAGGTCCCCCATGCCCACGTTAGTGATCATAATCAAAGGGAGGAGCTCACGTGCTATGTGCCTAAATGTATGCTTACATAGTTAATTAGGTGGTGTAATGCGTGTATATCTAATGAGCATGTCCATTAACAAGAACACCTCCCACAATCAGTCTACTAAGTCTCTAGTGATAGTAGCACTCAATCCTATAATTCAAATTCTCACGTTCTTAACAGATTATGTAGCTCGATCACAACTTGTTAAATCTATTTGACATAATAGACACTCAACATGTTAAATATATATGACGATTATAAGGCCATTGTATTAGATTCGATTTCTTTAGACAGTTTAACTGTACATTCGTAAATCAACGTCTTCGAATGAGGAAGGATAAAGAGAATATAGAAGCATAATATTTTGAATTGCATCAATAGAGATTTCTTGGCCCACAAAAATGGTACGATGCGAGTACATTGTATTGTACATACATGAATCAATAATAATGCAAAAACCCAAAAGAGAAGAAAGAAAAAGAAAAAGGAAAAAAAAAACATTTATGTGCATGGACAGAGGATGACCTACGTACATGTGAGACCAAAAACTTATAAGCATGCATGTGGGTCCGGAGGAACCTGGCACATGCGCTACGTGACCTGCATCACTTTCCTGCTCTTTCTTCAGTCACCCTCCCATTTTTTTCTATTTATTTATCTGAAGAAAAAAAAAACTCTTTTTTCTTCACTAGCTAACAATGAAAAATATATATAACCCAATAAAATATTATTAAGTTCAATTTCAGTAGATTATAGACTTTTTTTTTTTACTTTGGTATAAGAAATCGCAAGCCGTAAACCATCACCATAATTACACTCCCTAGACTATACTATGTACCTTTAAAATAAAGACACCACTGAAACATTCAATTGTTCAGTGAAAATTTCTATAGAAAAATATTTCTCGAAATATCTTGACCTAATGATTAAGACATGTATAAGGTATAATTGGTCCTAAATTTGTATCTTAATACTTGATCATAGTATGTATGTCGCGACCCTCTTCTATATGTTCTCCTTTGCCAATTATTTGCTATATTTTACAGAATTTTTTGTTTCGCATTAGATATATCGTGGTCTTATCGTAACTTTGAGATGACCCTACAAATTTCGGGATGAGCTTAACATGAAGATTGGTATCAACATATGTTATAATTTGTACAGTTATCTTGTCCTGAAATGGTTTCTTGGGGTTTTATAACTTATTGAAATAAGTATGATAATCTATCCAAAAATGAGCCATGGCACAGTGTCCTTTGTATAGGGATCTTTCCATGTTATTTGGTATGTAAGTGAAATGATTCTTGTTCCCTCCTGCCACAATTACCTCTCCCATCCTCCCCTCTCTTTCCTCCACCTTAAATTTCTGACAATTGCTGGACTTTTTAGTGTAAAATTTTATTCATCCCCATTTGTTTTTATGCTAATCCACTTTAACTTAATTAATCAATTATACTTCTGTGAATTAGCAACTATATACCACTGCGGCAGTGCAGCTGCTTAATATTAATGTTTTGATTAATGTAGTGCCAATTATTACTGCAGATGACAATTATTTCATCATTGCAGTATTAGTTAATTTAATTTTGAAGGCCAAATAAATATCATTGTTGCTGTCAAAATGTACATTCACATGCATATATATGTCATTTTGTCAGTAATTGCCTGTGTTAATTCAATTAACCCACCTTATTTTAAAACTATGTAGCAGTGTGTATATGTAAGGATCATTATCATTCAGTAATTCACTTCATTATAATATAGAAGTTCGCAAGTTTTGTGTACTTTCCTTGTGATCTTCACTCGTAAAATTGTGGTGGCAAAGCTATTATGCGCATTATGTCTGTTACAAATCTAGAGAGTGTTCATGTGAGATGACATGTTAAGTTATAAAACAATTGTTCGAATTTTAATCATCAACTCAATTAACTTTTGGCTTGACATAATGTATATGTACCAGTCTTTACGCCTAGACAATGAGCGTGAATTATCACTATTATGATTTATGGCAGTTTAATTGTAAAATTCTCCGTAATTTTCTCATTAAACTATCATTTACGCCTCACATAGGAAATAATAATAAGGTAATTAAACGTACCAAAAACTAATACTCCAAGAAACTTTTAATATTCAAGCTAGCTTGCCAAAGTCAAACTGATAATCTAAACAATACTAGTAATACATGCAATTCGAATTTCTACGTGTTCGACAGTAGTTAAGAAGCTATAAGCTAGGTAAAACGGTCATGATCATTTAAAAACATAGCCTAATTCGACGCGAAATCGTGATTATTATCTCAATGATAATAGCTGTGTAGAATAAAAAGATTTGGTTGTTGAAGCTTGAAGCTGGTAAGACTAGCTTAATCAAGTAGCTGCAACTCGTTAAATATAAGCATAATTAAGGTACAAGTAGCTAGGCTAATTGTAGATAATTAAGTTAGTTAAATTCCAGCCTAAGCCTATATGTATGATTGGTTAATGTTAATTAGTCAAAGGAGACCATTTATCATGCATAGAGTCGATACATGAGGTTAACATACAGAAGTAGAGTATGTAGTAGCAAAGATGATGTTGGACCAAATTATTTGGTCAAAACGGCCTTAGTTGGAATGCAAATCTTCACATCAATCATACGCTCGAATCTCTTTCTTGCATGCATGCTTTCCTTCTATTATGTGCTGCATTGTGTACGCATTTCCACAAGGTTACTCACATGAACTTCTATTCGATCGTATTATCCCTCAGGCCAAAAAAAAAAAAAAAAAAAAAAAATCATTGCGTAGTTGTGGCCATGAAAGTCGAGGCTGCAATGCAAAGGGCTCCAAGAGTACTAAATTTGTATATATGTGTATCGAGTTTGGTTTTTTGCTTAATTATGTATAAGAAAGACAAATTTGATTGTACCATGGGTTCGAATTCTGTTCAAGCACCTTTTTATTGTTTTGGTTAGGAGCCCCATTTTAAGATTTGATCTATTGTAATCAAAGTTTCCCAAACAGTCTTGCCACGGTGACTAAGGCCCTGTGCGATTGGACTGCAATTTTCTGATCTGATTTGATTTGATTTGATTTGAACTGATCTGATTTGATTTGAATTGAATAAACTTGATTTGATTTGATCTGAACTGAATTAACTGATAAATTAACTGCAACTAGACGAATTAATAACTAAAAATAGACTACATTCATTGATTGTTATTTGCATAATTCTGATCTGATTTGATTTGAATAAAGCTGATTTGATTTGATTTGATTTGATTTAAATAAATCTGATCTGATTTGAAAACACCGTTGAATAAGTTGAATCGCACCGGGCCTAAAAGAGCTAGCTAAAGGGCCAGGCCACCATCAACCTTGACGACTAGCAATAAAATGTGCGGGATTCAAATGGACAGTTACATGCGCTGCTTTATTTTCTGATCTACGAACATCTCTCAGTGGATTGTTGGTGTATTATTACTTAGTACTTTCTTTTCGCAGTTTTTAGCTCTCAATACTCGATTCCGAAGTGAAAATCATGGGTGAAGTTTTTCGAGAAATAATTTGTTGTGTGTCAACACTGCCAAGCCAAGTCCGTCAACGCTCTTTAATGGATTGGCCCTGCTTATATGAATTGGGCCACATAATTGTCCACGAAAGAGAAAAAGCACATTTTCAATTTTGGGCCAGTCCATGCTATTCGGCCCAGTACATACAAACCAACTGGATCAAATATCTGTTTTTCTCAAGTCGATGAATTGATGCTTGGTTGACAATCTAACATTGGTGGTCATTTGTTCGCATATGAGAGTTTTATGAATTAAATTGCGCATCAAATAAACTAAAACAAAAGACGCTCGGGTACTTTACTCTCATCATCTTCGGATTTTTATTATGTTTTCCCTAGAATAGAAAATTTTGAAAAGCTAACTTATAAATCGATACTACATACTATGGAATGACAAAATATCCCGCACAATTTATCTGATTTTGATATCCAAATTACCTCCAACACAAGCTATTATTCAACGAGAGACCAGAAAGTGAAGCTCATCGGACATCCATCTTCCTACCAATCAATCCAAGAATACGAAAGACAACCACAGATAAATATTTACAGTTGTGCAAAGCAAAGTAGTGAATATGACCTCAAAAAAAATAAAAAAAGCAAAGTACTTAATATATGGCTTGTGAACTTCATATACTCTTAATTAATTTCAACCAATCAGACCGTACCTTAGCTTTGGCATGCAAATTTATGCACGAGATGTGAATGAACTACATTGTCATCTTCATTTTTCGTTAAACTATAAGTCAAACAACCCGTGAACTTGAATGGTTCGGAAGATGAGAAACATAGTTTTAGCATTCATGAGCCTAACTTATATATGCATGCATAAATCACGTACTATATATGTCTATATATATATAAGTTGGGGAATATATGAAGAGTAGAATTAGCAAAATAGGTGAAGGTGATGGGTGTTATCACTTGTCCTTATAATTTGAGTACATTTTCAACATTTGATATTTTTGTCTATAGTATATTGTTATACATGGCTAGTGTGCCTTGTGCCATTGAATTGGAGCCTAAGACCTTGAGTCCAATAGAGATCAACCATGCTAGGGTACGTAAATATATCTCTACCATGCATGCATTTCCTTCAATTCAATTGCACTTTGTGCTCAAGAGCGAGATGGTTATTGTATGGGTTGATCACGCTATTTAATTTCACTTCAATTCAATTAGAGACTGTTTCGAGTATCAATGTGTTAGATCACGCTATTTCATTTATATTGGAAGCTAAGACTGATGTAGTTTTGTTTTGTGTACCTCAATTTACAGGAGTTAGCTGTAGTAATTGAAAAGATTGAGCCACAAGCATTGATATCTCCGAACTTGTTTATTCAGGTAAACAACCACAATATAATGTGCATATACTAGTATGTTTGATCGATTATAATTTCATTATTTTTATTTGAATTACGTTATCAATGGAGTCTAGTTTTCACCTTAGCTACTCGTTCATTAGTCATCTATAGTTGTCTGTTATGAGTCAAAATCATCAAATCAAAATAACTATAGGAAGATTGACTGTGAAATGAAGAGAATAACACGAAACGATAATGTCGATGATGAATTGTTGATCTTGTTTCGATATTGTCAGCAGGGACTTGAAGAAGCTCTAGAGAATGATGTGAATCCACTCGGAAACAACATGGTTGATCAAAGTAGCAAGGTCATCATTGACAACAGTATCGCAGAAGCCTCACATAATTGCTTATGTGCAAACCTCTTTATTGATTCTCCTGATACGATTGCCCAAAAAGAGCCTCTCACTGCACCTTTCTAATTTTCATTCTTCATACAAGTAAAAAATCCATAGATCAGAGTACAGTTAATAATTTCTGTTAAATTGTTGACCTAATCTTGTAATAAAACCATTCAGATAAGTATGAGCTCTATAAAACTTCTAACTAGTTCTTTGGATTATTAAGACATTTCGTCTCCAAGGACTTTGGATTATTATTTTACATTTGTTTTGGTTTGAGAATTATGCAAACTTGTTTAAAACTTCGACCGTTTAGTCTTTTATTTTGGATTATTTATAATATTTTATTTGGTTAGTTTTTTGAGAGCTTTGTGGTTGACTTTATGATCGGGATAATATGAAATCCATTTTTTTTTTATAAATGGAAGGCATATGCTGGTGTACTACATCACAATGTTTGTCCATTGTCTCAACACCACCATCAACAGAAGCGAACTACATCACAAAGTTCAAAACACCCATCGAAACAATATGACCATTATTGCGCTCTTAGCCCATGATAATGACTTGGTTAAAGGATCAACGATTTTATCCTATACCCTTACGAATCGATATATCTTCCCGTTCCACAAAATCTCTAATTACATGGAATCTCATGATGTCACAATGACCTTAGAATGTTTAAGTTATAAAACATTGATTCAGCCTCAATTATTAGTTTAGCCTTTTCGTTGAGATGTTTTTCCACATTTAAAAACCTCTGTCATGAGCCGAATCACCGTTTCTCAATTTTGTAAACAATGCTAATAACAAATCCAATAATCATAAAAACTTCAATTCTACTCGTACACACAATTTTTTTTCCATATAATACATTAGACCTCAAACAATACCAAAACTTCAATATCCACAACATAAACCAAAATCCTTTCCAAAACCAAAATAGAAAGTCAGCATATACATACATGGACACATGCAATAGACTTTTCTAAATCGAGTCATAACTCAATAACTCATAACTCATTAGTCAAAGCCAAGTAAACGGAGAGTTTTGGTAGACTTTGCTTAACGGGCTCGGGCTTGGGTTTGGGCTTGGGTTTGGGCTTTGGGCCCGCTGCTAAATTAAAGTGAGGGGGGGTTTTGCCGCTTTTCATGCCGTTGAATCTTCTTCTTCACTCTTTCCATTCTCTCTCCTCTGCAGCACCGCTCCTCCGTCACTTCTCACTCACTGAGAAACCTCGGAACAACAATTCCTTCGACTTCTTCAACACGAAACATCTGTATGTTTCCCGTTCTCTCTCCTGTTCCCTTGCATTTATCCCCCCTTTTTTTGCTATTTGAAATTTCAAACCAATTTCAATTAGATTGATAGATAATTAGATATTATTGTTTTCTGCTCAAATTTTGATTGAATAGTGATTAAATTAGGGTTTTAGTGTTTAATTAGTTAATTTGATTTGTGGTTGATTGTGATTTTTGGGGTGGCGTGATGTTGAAGCTCTTAATTTAGGGTTTTAGCATTTCAAATTGTTTTTTCGTAATTTTGATTGTGGAGGTTTTAATTGTTATTGTTAATCGTATTAGTTGTGTTTTTAGTATATGATTTGTCTCGGGAAAATTCAAATTTTGTTTAGTTGATGGAATTACGAACTGAATAACACCAGTAATTTGGGGGTCACCGGAGTTTGGGCATTGAAACTTTCAGTGTGTTAAAGCGACGAGAGAAGTCGAAGTTGAATCGGGGAAAAAACCGATTAATTGAAGTACTTGTACTCGAATACATGGCTGATTGCGTTCATTGAGTAATTACATTGTTGCATAGTGTTTGAAAGTTGAAACAAACTTCGATATGAAGTTTGAATTTGGAGGTGGATCGTATTCTTGATTAGGTGCATTGTTGTGGCGTACTTGAAAGTCGAAACTTTCTTCAATTCGAAGACAAGTTGGGGTCTATTAGCATGATTTATCGCAAGTTGTGTTGTATCTTAACTAGCCTGATTGCATCCATTGTGTAATTACATTGTTGCATAGTACTTGAAAGTTGAAATAAACTTCAATCTGAAGATTTGACACGGGAAAGTCGAAACTAAAGTCGTACTTAAAAGGTCGAAACTTTCTTCAATTCGAAGACAAGCTGGGGTCTATTAGCATGCTTTATCACAAGTTGTATTGTATCTTAACTTGACTTTGATTTGAACACTAGTTGACTCTTAGAGACTTGTTGAATTGAGCTCTTGTTGGTGTGAATGAATATTGATCTCTAGCTCGTGTGTTTACAGCCATTTACATGACTTAATAATGTTGTTTGTTTGCTTATTGTAGAGGGGTCTTCTTGTGAGATTTTATCAGAGTTTTGACGATGAGTACAACAGTGCAAAGGACTCCTAAATCTGGGAGGCAGTCGTTGTTTTTCAACGACTTAGCTACACCTGTTTCTTCCAGGAGGGGTAAATTCTCCAACACTGGCCAGGCGGCAGCAGTTTCTGCTTTGTGGCGTGAGAATTTTGCAAGCTCTGATCTTCCACCGCCGCCAATGTTTACCTTAGACGACCGGTCTGATTTTTCGCCTGAGACTGGGATTATGGACTACCCAATGTCCCCGGATGCCAAGTCAGACCCAAGAACTCCTCTCCAAGGTTCTGGCCGAGAATTTTCTTCTTCGTTTAAAAACAGATCCGAGGCTAGCACATCGAATACTGTGACGATGAGTCAGCAAAATCAACAAGGGACCCTGAGTTTAAATTGGTGGTCTCCTGGTAAAAGTGCGAGTGATCAAGAAGAGAAAGGAAAGGGTTCGCCTGTTGAGGGTGTCGTCCAGCCTGCAGCATTGATTACACTGCCTCCACCTAGAGAAGTAGCGAGGCCTGAGATGCAAAGGAGCAGTCTTCCTGCTGGGAGCCTCAACGAGGAAGAGTGGGTTACTGTTTATGGGTATGTTGCAGAGGCGGCATATATGTCTGCTGGTGGAACATTACAGTTGCATATTTTGTTATCTCCTCTTGGACTTTGTTACCGTCAGTACTCAGTAGTATTAATGTATGTTATCTTCTCCTTGCAGATTCTCCCCATGCGATACCAATTTCGTCTTACGGGAGTTTGAAAAGTGTGGAGTGATATTAAAGCATGTTCCGGGACCAAGAAATGCTAATTGGATGCACATTCTGTATCAGGTTTGCTTCTCGATAACCTACTGCTGTTCTTTGGCTTTCTATGTCATTCTCTTGTTCCTCTGTTTGCCCCCTTTTCCGCGGTTGTTGATTTCATGTGAGCTTTTGTGTAAATATTGACAAGTACTAGTGTGTTCTTGTTCTTTTAATTTGTCATATCTCATGGACAATGATTGGTAATCTCCTTCTGTTTGGCTGTTCTTTGAGTTGGCAATTTCTCATGCTTTGTGGCGAAGAATGATTTGTCCATTGCTTATCCCTCTGAGATGTTCTCTTCATCTTTAGTAAACTGGAATTGCCCAGTTTTTTCACCACATATTCTGAGCGCATATTTTACTGATTATTGCGTTCAAGGACTGCATCGTTGAAAATGCACTAATGTATGAACCTTCTAGTGGACCATTGTTCTTGAGTTTACTATGGTTTGTCATAAGTGATTGTTCCCTGCCACTCTTTTCAATGCCATGATAACCAAAATATTGTTTCTCCGATCAGCTGAATCACTTATTTGATGTAAGCAAGCAAATTATTAAGATATTGATGTGATTATTAATGAGCTGGTTAGGACTCAGTTTTGTTTGGTTTGTGTTCTTGGGCAAATAATGCTGTAAAATATTGTGGTTTGAGCCTCTGATCTGGACTTGCATGAATATAATTTTAAGACTATTGTGTCTATAGTCATGTAAAGGTAAGCCCTTTAGCTCCTTATACACTTTACAGCCTTAGTGGTAACGACATCCATACATCTCTGCTTTAGTACTATTTTAGATAGTTGTAATCTCTTAGCATCTTGTGGAAGTGGAACTACTGCTCAACCAAGCAAGCTCAACTTCTGGGATGAAATTTTGTGATTCTGCATGATTAGGTGGTGTTAGGCAATGCGTGCAAACTTGTTATGTGGGTTGGCAATGTATATGGGTTTTGCTTCTGGACGGTGATTGTATTAGGTTCCTGGGCAGGTGATATAGTCATGTGAGGATTGTTGTGTCGTGTATTTTAGTTTACCATTGCATTGATATTATGTTTCAATGAAGGCTGTTTTGGAGTAAATTGTTCTGGTTAACCTCTGTTGTAATGTTTCATTTAGCCAACCAACTAGTTACACCAAAAACATCTTTGTACAATATGTAGCAGATTATTCGCAGGACCTCATCGCTTTTTGGTTACCTACCCCTATCTTTGGAGGGTTTTTTTCCCCGGTGTGTGTGTGTGTGTGTGTGTGTGTGTGTGTGTGTGTGTGTGTGTGTGTGTGTGTGTGTGTGTGTGTGTGTGTGTGTAACTCCATCTTTTACTCAAATTGTGAACCAAATAATATCAGTTCTCTAATTATGGAGCCGAAAGCCCGAAAGAAATACGTGTATCAATCTATTATTTATTTTTTACTATCCTACCAAATGGATTATTCTCTTTTGATGCCGCCACTTGCTAACAATTGATATTAGGATTATCTTAAGTAAAAGAACTCTAAATTGCTGGAGAGCAACAATAGTTCGACAATGAACTTTGTGCAAGTCGAGACAAATTAGTTGATCCCATGAACTTTTCCCTCAAAGTTCATGAAATGAACTTAGATTGAAGGTTCTGGGTTTTGTATCCATGCCCCATTAGCTTAGATAAGTTCATTGCTAAACATGCTCTAAGTTTGGCCTTCTGACTTCCACTCAGTTTGATGACAAATTTCTCAAATCTTGTCTCTGCAAGGCTTAGAAAATTGCTTCGCTACAATCCCTAGCTGGTTTCTCTGGCTGTCCTTTTTGTTTGTCAATTTGATCTCTCTAGGCTGAAATGGTGGATTTAGCTCCGAAAGTGTTAGAGTTGGGGCTTTAGAGTTCTCAGTTGCTAAAAGAAAGATACACTGAGGCACTAAAAGTTCTCCAAACTACCACTACTACCTTCACACATAACTTTATTACAGCTATTCTTTTTCTAATTCTTTAGGACTTCCAATCCAATTGTTCAATTAGTTTTTATAGGCATACTTGGGTATGAGGTGCCCTGAGTTGTCCTCCAAATTGCCTTGATTTGGGGACGCATGGGGGGTGGCTGTCCTAAAAGCGCATACTTTTCAGTTTGCATTTTGCTTCTCTTTTCTCAAGGTTGTATTTAAAAGGTAGATATAGGGTATTCTAATTCTTGCTGAATATGTTGTATTTAGGCATATGAATATGTTGCGTTTTGCGCATATAATGTTGTGGTCCTGGAGTAATTCCATTTAGGCTTACTTATATTGTGATCGCTTGCTTAAGTTGCTCAGTGCTACTGCTGATGACCTTTCATTAGCCTGTTACCTTTGCTTTACCTGTTCAAAAAGTTGTTTAAAGGTCACGCTGCATGCTACACTGTGTATTATTTGATTTGAAAATATGTTTTCTTTTTTTGTTGCACAGCTGCAACTCTGTTTTGGTGATTCTTCCTTTTATTTATGTATTTGCTTATTTTTTTTTTTTGGGGGGGGGGGGGGGGGGGGGTGAAGCAAGCATCATAAAGTGTTCATACAGAATGATTAACAATCAACTTCAATGTTTTGTGTATGGATTTTATTTCTTATGTTGTATGAAAATCATCTTCTACATCTTCCTCAAGTTCACATTAAAGAGCTCCACTTTCTAGTAACCTGTGTGCTCTAGATTTCGGGACAGTGAATGATAACTTGGATGGTCATCACTGATTCATTTCACTTGGTTTCCTATCTGCAGAACCGAGCTGATGCTCAGAAAGCACTGAGCAAAAATGGGATGCAAATAAATGGAGTTCTGATAGTAGGTGTGAAGCCTGTAGATTCAATGCAGCGCCAGGCTTTGGATGAGAGGGCCAATCATCAAGGGTTCATGCCTCTACCTCCTCCATCGTCTAGTTCGAATACTGAACAAAATTCGTCTAGAACTGTTTCTCGTCCTTTCTTCCTTCAAAATGGGATCGGTGGAAATGGGATCAGTGCAACCAAACAGTCTGGTGCCATTGCTTCACCAGAAAAATCTGTTGTATCCAAGATCAGGGATTTGATGTTCGGTGTCTAGATTTAATCCTCAAGCATCCTCTGGCATGGCTTCAGATTGCAGGTTCGGGCTAGTTCTCAGTGTGTATTTTTGTGTATGAATTGCAAGAGTGTTTGCTCTTGAGTCTTGGCACAGCAAGTTATCAGAAGATATATTCATAGTAACCACAAGAGGGTAGATGTATCGACATCATTCATCTTGCTTACGGGTTCTGAAATATCAATCTTCATGAGCTAAGAAGTTTTGATTCTTTGTAGTTTATGCAAGCAAACCGCACATTGACAGTAAAGAGTCCTTCGCTTTATCGTGTTCTAGTCTCTGTATGGTAAAGGTAATCATCAAGCTGTACACAACTCTACATTTCGAGATCTTTTCTTATGAAGCTCCCTTCAAAGTATGAAACAATGCACTCGTATGTTACTTTTGTGCATGATGTGCTCCAACTTTTACTACTTGATTCAATTGAAAGTTGTCTAGTGGCATTCGTCTAAATTTACGCTTTTTATCATTTTGATTCGATGAAATGCTCGTAGTAAACACGCTTACTGAGCACGAATTCATTGTCTCGTGTCATTCGTCTAAATTTCCGTGATTCATCATTTTGATTCGATGAAATGCACGTGGTAAACACGTTTACTGAGCACGAATTGCACCAAAATCTTGCTCCTCAACGGGCAGATCACAGTATTTTCATGCGTAGATCGGTAGATATTTGGTGTGAATGAACCTTGTTATTGCCAGTCTCTCTCCAACAGGTGTCTTACATGAATACAGAATGAAAGTGCTTTCCATTCAAACTGTACGAAGTACTAACAAACAAAGAAGCACTTCCCACTGCGCTGTTTCTTCACGGGGCACTTCACTTCCCTACTACTTTCTCTCTTCCCCTGATTTCATCATCCGTTTTCGTCTCGTGTTCATTCCGTATGTGAGCGTTACACGTTTAAAAGCATAGGAAAGAATCTAATAACTTCGTAACCCAAAATGATTTCTCTCATCGTCGATTTGTATAAAGATAGTACTTTCTCGTCCTTACTACTAAGAGGTTCGCTAAATTTGGCCAATCAAAAACTCGAAATTAAACTCGAAACCAACCCCACCCGACGAACCGTTACAAAAGGTCTGAAATCAAAGACCCATAATGATCACACTTCCATGTATTCAAACATTTGAAAAAAACCCCGGGAACCCAAACACTGTCCTTAATCAACAACACAGTGTAACGACATTCACGGGAGACATACACACACATACACCAAATTCCCATATTTCCAGGCACATCATTTGTAAGTTTCTTAAAACTTCTTTTAAAAGTCTCAGTTTGTTTGCACCAAAAAAAACCCACACACCCAAAAACTCGAAATATAGCTCACACCAAACAGCCCCTTCAACAGAAACAGCTCTGAAAACCAATGGGGGACGTCTCAAGGGAGGAGAAAGCGGGGGCGAAAGCGGAGACGAGTGTTGAAATGGGGACAATGAGTGGTCCTTTGGTGTCTTCTCCACCGTGGGTTCCCAGTGGCCGGAAAGTTAAGCCGGCGACTATTGATGGTGTTCATGTTGTACTGAGGTTGTTGTGTTTGATGACTTCTGTTGTTGCTTTGTCTTTGATGGTGACAGCTAAACAGTCTGGAACTATTGATCTGTATGGGTTTCAGCTTCCTGTTTACTCCAGTTGGTCTTACTCTGACTCCTTTGAGTAAGTCCTTTCTTTTCTTTTTTTATAATTCGAGTTAGTTTGAATTCGAGTCGTATACTTGTTGCGTGAGAATTTTGATTTTGACCATGTGTCATGTTGGTGTTAGGGTCCAAAATTGAAATGTTGCATGTAACATTTTCTATGATTAATTAGCTGTGGCCTGTTGAATGTATCATGTATGTTATATATGTTACTCGCACTAAGTTGTAACTTGTAAGTATCGGACATGGTTGCGTGTTTGGTGTCACATACAACTTTTATGTCCAAAAAGTTTCATCTTTTTGACCTTAAATAAAGTGTCTAAGTATCATGTTGTATTTAGCCCACGGAATACAAGGATGTATCATGTATGAAGGTAAAATTGTGAAGACTGTCTCAGGAAGAAAAGCATGTACTGTAACTAAAATCTCAGGTGGTGGTTTCAAAGATGATTAATTGGGGATTTAGTCTAGACTCTGAAGAGTCCGAACTGAAATGTTAAGCCTGAGACTTCTTAAGTACGCTGTTTACGATTGAATTAAGCCGATTTTAGTAAAATTATGATTTGCCTTGACCTGTTTTCTGTTGTGTCTGCTATGCAGGTACCTAGTTGGAGTATCAGCAGCTGTTGCGGCTCATTCTTTACTTCAGTTGTTACTGAGTTTGTCGCGGTTGTGCAGGAAAGCTAATGTCACCCCCTCTCAGAAATATGCATGGGTTATCTATGCTGGTGATCAGGTGAAATGTCCCACTCATGTTCATCATCTTACTAAAATTTCTTCAAAGATTTGGTTGCGTTTGTCCAATTCTCATACAAATGCTGTTTTCTGAGGCAGGTGTTTGCGTATGCATTGATGAGCGCGGGTTCTGCAGCATCAGGGGTTACCAGCCTGAACAGGACAGGAATCAGACACACAGCTCTGCCGAATTTCTGCAAGCCTTTGCACATATTTTGTGGCCGAGTTGCTGCCTCAATAGCATTTACCTTCTTGAGCTGCTTCTTGCTTGCAGCCTCAACTGTTCTTGATGTAATTTGGTTGAACTGCTTCTGAATATTATCTGGAGTTTCCTTTGGATAGAAGCCGCGAAATTCATGAGATTGTTGGAAAAAGAATTTCAGATGTATTAAGCATAGTTTGGCTGTCACCTGTAGTAACAAGTAACAAGAAGTATTGAAGTGTTTCAAGTCCTTTTCTGTGCGACAGACTTTTTGTTAGGAGGAGCTTGATTGGTTAATTGTGTGCAAGAATTTCGCATTAGTCTGTCTAGCATGAATGCCTTGAGACTTGAGTAATGATCTACGAGTTACGACTAACATTTGTCATTTTTACGCTCTGACAATTGATTTTGACACTCCTTCATGTGAGACAAATATTGAAAACTGTGGCTCAATAGAGGAGTGAAAAAATCATCACTGGAGCGTAAAATCTTTTCTCGTACATCTAGAATTCTAATAACACGCAATCATCATCAAGCACGCTATATTGTCGAAGAGATGAAGACCGAAAGTGATATTAACTTGCATAATATACATATACTCTACATTTACTAGGCGTCTAGGCCTAAACTAGAAGTCACATAAATTTGAACTAATCCGAATCTGAAGTAACTTGTTGTGGCCATACTCCCTACCTGAATGGCTGAATTGATCAATCCGACCCTAACCTAACTGGACCCCAAAAAGTAGTTATGAGAAAAAAGGATCATTGAGATCTTCTAGCATAAGAAATCACTCTGCCACGGAGAGCTTTACCATGTAGAACTTTTTTTGGTTTTCAAAAATGCAAATCATATTCCATTTAATAAACTAACCAAACAATCAAACATTCTACTAGGAAAAATTAACTCAATTTTAATTGGTCTATAAAGTCTATTCCATTCCCAATCCAAATGACCCGTTTGTCAAGTCAAGTTATCGTAACACAGAAACAATGAAAACCGTGTGTCACTTCTTCAAGCCCTTACGAATCACGATTAACTGTTTAAATTCAAAGTCGTCTATTCTACGTCTTTGTATATACTTTAGGTCCGAACTTTATAATTTATCGAACATCGGGATAAACATTGGTTAGATGGTTCTCGCCGCTCTTCAGCTTTTGAGGTCACTGGCTGAGTAGCGCACCACACCCACACACACACACAAGTCCGCTCACTCGCAACCCAGAACCCAGTTTCTGCACTTAGAACACCATATCCAAATGCAAATGAAGTCCTTAAAAAAACCTGCAAATTCTTAACTAAATTTCCCAACTTTATCAAAATCATGCTGCAACAATCTGCCCATTTCACTGGCTTGTCAATCAAGTTTGTATCTTTTCTCTCTGAATTCAATTTCTTTCTTGTTTATTACTGCTAGAATTTGATTATCATGGCTTCTTTGCTTAAACCCACCTTTAATTTGTTTAATAATCCTCGAAAATTTAAGAATTATAAGTGCCCATCTAGTTTAAACCCCAGAATTTCATGCCAATTTGATAAAAATGTGGAACAATTTAATGATGATGATGATGATAGGAAGAATGGTAATTTTAATGGGTTAGATTTGCTTAGCTTGTCTGTTACACTTACTGTTGTTTCAAATTCACTGCCACAACCAGCTGTGGCGGCGAAAGTTGTCGAAAAGAAGCGTAGTTCTAAGAAAAATGTAGAAACTTTGACCCCAGAACAGTTCAAAGCTTGGTCACAAGGATTGCCTGTGGTTAGAGATAGGGTGCCGTTTACGGATTTGTTGGGTTTGAAGGAGGAGGGTAAGCTTAAGCATGTGATTAAGCCGGCTAGCGCGGCATTGAGGCAAAAGCCTGAATGGGTTATGATTGTTTTGGAGGATTCTAGGGTTGTAAGGACTGTGTTGCCTTCCATTGAGGGGAATGCTAAGTTTTGGAGTAAGTGGGATGAGTTAGAGATGGACGCGTTATGTGTTAATGCCTATAATCCTCCTGTTAAGAAGCCGGAGATTCCTACCCCGTACCTAGAGTTTTTGTCGAGGGTGCCTGTTTGGGCGGTGTCTTCGGTTTTTAAGTCTAAGCCACAGTCGAAAAAGGCTATTGAGTTGAAGAAGATGAGGGAGGAATTGAAGAGGCAGAGGAAAGAGGAAATGAAGAAGATGAGGGAGGACAGGGAGTCCCTGGAAAAGATGTTAAAAAAGCAGAAGAAAATGGATGAGAGGAAGAAGAGACTAGATTTGCAGAAAAGGAAGCACGAGGAGTCCTTGCGTATGGCTCGGAAGAATTACCAGCGTATGGGTGCGGTGTGGGCTAACTTGGCTAGAGACTCCAATGTGGCAACTGCCCTTGGGCTTGTCTTCTTTTTTATCTTTTACCAGACTGTTGTCTTAAGCTATAGGCGGCAGAGGAAGGACTACGAGGATAGGATAAAGATTGAAAAAGCAGAAGCAGAGGAAAGGAAAAAAATGCGAGAGCTAGAGAAGCAAATGGAAGGATTGGAGGGTGAAGATGAGGAAGAAGAAGGGAAGCCTGGTGAAGACAATGCTTACATGAAGATGGCTATGCAATTCATGAGGTCTGGTGCTCGTGTTCGTCGGGCAGGGAACAAAAGATTGCCTCAGTATCTGGAGAGAGATGTGGATGTGAAGTTTACGGATGTTGCTGGGCTTGGAAAAATACGACTTGAGTTGGAAGAGATTGTTAAGTTCTTCACACATGCAGAAATGTATCGCAGAAGAGGAGTAAAGATACCAGGTCAGAGTTTCTTCAGAAGTTACTTGTATCTCTTGTTCTGATTATTTGCATATCCAGCCATTAAATTTCGTACTGAAGTTGTGGTGGCTTACTCAGGGATCCTGACATTGATGCTTTGCTCGATAGTCATTGCTAAACCTCTGTAATTGGCTGTATTTGGTGCTTTAATGCTGATTAGCAGCAAAATCTGATGGTCTAGCTTGATCAATATAAATTCAATTTTCAAAAAATTAAATGTTGAAGCAACTTACAACGAATATAGGATATACTTGGTTGATGTAGATCTCCACAATACTAGGTGAAGTGGTTAAGGTTTTGACTGATTTTGGTGCCAGTCGTTCAATAATTTCTTCTGCAGCTAGGTTTCCTAAATCCATTTCAAAACATATGATTCCTGTTGGGGGGGGGGTCTGGGGGATACGTGCTGATTATGCTGACAGGTGGATGGTGAAGGAAAGGTAAGAAGAATTGGGGTGTTACCCGCTTCCGGATAGTACTCTGTATGATTGATGTGGTAAAATCCTAGTAGCAGCCACCATCTGTAAGACTTTAATCTGAGCCTTCTTAGTTGGCGTAATGTTGGTCTCTACCCTGCTAACTTTTTACCTACTTATCCTATGCTGTTGTTTCCTCTTACTTTAATTACTTTTTTCATCTTGCACTGCCTTTTTCTTCTGTCTGGTATATTGAACTCTATAAAGAATGTATGGTTATTTGCTTTATGAAAAGTTAAAAAAGGACATAATAGTCGTAAGTAATGGGGCCAATCTTGTGACTACTCTTATAGCATTGTTACTCAATGCTGATCATAGTTACTACATTTGTCTCTGTGGACTTGCCTTGCACTTAAATTCCAGAAATGCCCTTTATTGCGAGTTTGTGCTAAGGAGTATATGTCATGAGCTAATTTGTGGAGTGTAAGGGTGCTCAGTTGCTTACATATTGATGTCTTGCTGGATCACGGTCAGTAGTCTAGATATTTTTAACTGGCAAGTCTTTAGCTTTTTTAGGCCATTCAGCGGTATAATACCGCCTTTGGTAGTGTAGATAACTTGTTGATTTGAAATTAATTTGGCAAATTATCTTTCAAAGGTGGCATTCTTCTTTGTGGACCCCCTGGAGTTGGGAAGACATTGTTAGCGAAGGCTGTGGCTGGTGAAGCTGGTGTGAACTTTTTCTCAATTTCCGCTTCTCAATTTGTGGAGATATATGTCGGGGTGGGGGCATCTCGTGTGCGAGCCCTGTACCAGGAAGCAAAAGATAATGTAAGGCACCAATGCTCTATCAGGCATGTTTCTTTGCATAAATGTCTTTTGCATTTAACGTTCCATGCACCAAGTATTTTTGTGACTTTCACATGTGCTGGGACTCCTGAAACTTGCAAAGTATTTGGTGCCTATAATTTGAAACTTTTCAATCTTTTGAGGAAATGCCTTTTCTTGGGGGATTGGGGGCTACACTCTGTAGGTCACTTCAACTTTTGTTGTTTAGAACCATATCTAGAAGCTTCTCGTTCTGTTATGTGTTATGAAAGTTAGACCATGTAGAATGCCTCAACTTTTGCTGCTTAGAACCAAAAACATGAATTTCTTCTTCTGTTGGATGTCGTTATGAAATTTGGCTCTGTGTGTGGCTATAACTTCTGCTGTTTAGAACCAAAACCATGAACTTCTTTCTGTTAGTTGTCTTTTGAAAGTTCATGTCCCTTAAAGAAGTTTCTTTTTCTTTGCTGGTGCGGGCAACTAAGTTCAAACACGATTCATCTTGAGTTTTCTGGTTTGAAATTGAAATAGGCTCCAGCAGTTGTCTTCATCGATGAATTAGATGCTGTGGGGAGGGAGCGTGGCCTTATCAAGGGTTCAGGTGGACAAGAGCGTGATGCAACACTTAACCAGGTCTGATTTTGTCTTGTTAAAGAAGCAATGAAAATTCTCATGTTATTCATAATTGACCTTTCTTACCCCACCTTATGGCGGGAGCCTTTAAGGCTCTGGGGTTAAAGATGTTGTTGTTGTTGTATTCATAATTGACCTTTCTTTTTGTTCATCAATGACAGCTCCTGGTGAGCTTGGATGGATTTGAGGGGAGAGGGGAAGTCATAACTATTGCTTCGACAAATAGACCAGATATCTTAGATCCAGCGCTAGTGAGGCCTGGAAGGTTTGACCGAAAAATTCATATTCCTAAGCCTAGCCTTCAAGGACGTGTTGAAATTTTACAGGTAGGTTAACTGATGTGCCATTTGGTTTACTTATTACAATGAGCCAAATTTTAATGTAATCTGTATAACAGTACAAGCAACATGAGCTATGTGTTTAATATTTCACAATCTCTCCCCAAATCCCTTTCCTGGCATAATTATGTTTTCGGCTCATTAGGTTCATGCTCGCAAGAAAGCTATGGCTGAAGATATCGACTATCCAGCTGTCGCCAGTATGACCGACGGAATGGTTGGGGCTGAGTTGGCGAACATTATTGAAGTTGCTGCTATAAATATGTTGCGTGATAGTAGAAGTGAGGTAATTTCTTTATTTCAAAGCACTGACTTTTATGTATTTATCAAACCTTGAGATATTTGTTTTGGATAAGTTTGTTGATGAATATTGAATATTGTCGAAAGTTGTTCTCTTCAACTTTTTTTATATGAATACTTAGTAGGAACTGAATCGAAGTGTAATTGCTAGTCATTTTTAAGGTTTGGGTGGATCTGGAACCAAAGCTAACAAGTTAGCGTTAATTGACCTTCATTTTTTTATTTTCGAAGGGGAAATAATGATTGATGTAGCCAATGAGAGTTGAAAAGTTGTATGGAAACTTCTTAACTGTAGAAAAAAAACCCGATACTTGCTTGGAGTGAGGAACTTATTTACTGTAACTTGTCCACGGCACACTTTATTTACCCTCTATTGAAAACCACATTTGACATTTTGGGGTTTCTACAGAAAAATGTAGAACCATCTTTATCAAATGCATTCAGTATATGTTATGCATTCAGTATATGTTATGTTTCTTCCCTTTCTTCATTTTGATGCTATGAAGCCTCTTTTGGGCTTCTCAACTTTGTAATTATTTGCCCTCTACTCACTCCTGTTCTATTCTTTTGAGGTATTCAGATATCAACTGACGATTTATTACAAGCTGCTCAAATGGAAGAAAGGGGAATGCTTGACAGAAAAGACAGAAGTTCTGACATGTGGAGGCGAATAGCACTTAACGAAGCTGCGCAGGCCATAACAGCTGTCAACTTTCCTGATCTTAGAAATATAGAATTTGTAAGATTCTATGTCCGGTTTCATACTTACAAAAATCATTGTATTCACTAAGTTTGAAGGACACATTGCGAAATTTCTCTTGTGTGGATGGTTTGGCTACTAATCATGTGTTTTCTTGGCAGCTTAACATTGCTCCTAGGGCTGGTAGGGAGCTTGGTTATGTTCGTTTCAAATTAGATCACATCAAATTTACGGAAGGACTGCTAAGGTATACATGCCCCTCCTGCTTTGTTCTGAATTCTGATCATGTTTGTCCTTGTGTGTGGATGCATATGCTCTATCTCAGTCTCGACAATAACTCTAGTTATAGCCTCACAGGCACCAACCAAACATCTTTCATTAGAAGACATAGCATAGAACAGTTAGTAAGAACTGTACGGACGTAGTATGATGTAACTAAAGATGCATCAATCTCTATTACCCCCTCTTCCCCCCACCAACCGTCCCCTTTTCTTTTTCATAACTCACAAGGCCATTTTCCTCCACGTCTTCTCTTTGCTGATAAGGGCCTCTCAAGCTCACCATCTATATAAAAATGTATCACTCCTTTTGTGGATTTAGTAGTATTTAGGGTTAATTTGTCTTCTGTATCACTTTCAAATGCAGCCGTCAATCTCTTTTGGATTATATTACAGTTCAGTTGGCACCTCGAGCAGCTGATGAGATATGGTATGGTGAGGATCAGGTAAGGGGCAAATACTTTTATCTACTTAAAGCTCGTCAGTTGATCTCCATTATAAGATGCTATTGGATTTTTACTGCATTTGGAGGCTTTAATTCAAGAAGTTGTTTCGGATTTTTAAAGGTTGTGTTCCATTCACCAAAAGCCTAGATAAGTGCTCCTGCGTTGTGGAAACTTCACGGCTGAAGCACTTGGTTTTGCCTATAGTTAATATATGATGTTCTCTAGTTTTCATTAGCATGGCCAACTAATTCTGGTTCAAAGACTTTTTTTTGTAGTTTCTTATCATAGATATATCTTCCATTGTTTCTGGGGTTGCTTGCATCTTGTCAGAGGAGAGTAAGAGTGAGGCATTCTGGTCATTTAGGATTAGATAAATCTTAATAAAATCAGGACGTTATCTATTTGTATGATCGTCTGCAGAGTGATTGCTGGTATCAGGATCCTTAATTGATGCCTGTGATTGCTGATTTGCAACACTGTTGGATAAGACATTTGCTGTGAGATTTTCATGTTTCTGATAAAGCTATTGATCTAGACTTTGTACGAGCATTGAGAGATGCATCATGATGTATACATTAGGCTTATGCACATTAAAAAGGATTGAGGTGTTTCTGGCATGTAATCATATGAAGTTAATAGAGCCAGGAAAAGATGTAAAATGAGCAGTTTTTGAACATTGGTCAGAAAGTAGAGAAGCACACTGTTAATGATTGAGTGGAATGTACCTATCCTGAAAGTGAATGTCCTTTTGTTAGCATCTGTCATTTTTAACACTTGCTGTTGGAGCATCTGAGTATCCTGCCATGGCAAGGGGGAGGTAGTCTTGTAATCAGTTAATTGTATGGCCTCTGCTAGTGGAAGTATTATGATTTATGACTAGCCCTCCATAACCAGTTCTCTCCTCTAAGGCTCCGAAGGCTAGAAAGTCCCAAAAAACTTAGAATGGAAAGCAAGAAACTCTAGAGAACATAGCAGTCTGTGACTATTTGAAATCAGCTCCATGTAGGATCCTTACTGGTGTGTATGCTACATTCCAATTACTATCTTTTTGTTGGCAGATAATACTTCTGTTTTTTTTTGTTTGAAAAATGTGCTTATTGTGGGGTTTTGCAATATGTTGAAACAGCTGAGCACTATATGGGCAGAAACAGCTGATAATGCTAGGTCAGCAGCTCGAACCTTTGTTCTTGGTGGCCTGTCTGAGAAACATCATGGTTTGAACAACTTCTGGGTCTCTGAGAAAATAGATGTATGTATCTCCAACGGAGCCTCAATCTAGCACTTTTTTTTTTGGGATACTTAGGAGCAGCTAATGCTGCTGCTTGTGGGAGTGGGAATATGGGGATTCGAACCTGGGATGCCATCATTTGAGCTGTTACATGTGTTTCAGCATTTTGTTATAGTGTATTCGTTTCTTTACTAGCTTCCATACTTTTGTTTCAGGACATTGATCTGGAGGCTGCACGAATTCTCAACCTTTGTTATGATCGTGTAAAACAGGTAAAGTATGCCAAGGTGGTGTAAAAAGAATTAAGCTGTTTGCTGGTTCTGAATTTCTGATGTATAACTGTTTTCTCTTATTAGATCCTTCAGCGAAATCGGACACTTGTGAATGCTGTGGTGGATGAACTCATTCAGAAAAAGAGTTTGGCAAAGAAGGAGTTCTTTCACCTGGTTGAGATGTACGGGTCACTTGAACCAGCAACACCAAGTATAGTTGATATCAGGACTGAGAGACGCAAGCAGTTGCAGGAAATGATATCAAAGCAAACTGTTGCTTCAGGAAGGAATCCTTAAGCCAATGTACAAAGGGCCTATCAAGGTAATTACTTCTACTATCATCAGTCTCTTGACCAGTTCATTCCCAAAACTGGTTAGCATGCATGTTCACTGCACTAGTTCGAAGGCTTCTAGGCAATTGCAGCCAGCAATTCACCATGAGGCAGCATTCTTGAGTTATTAACATAAGACAGCAGGCAAAACTTCTCGACTGGTAGTCCAACTCAAGAACATAGTGCAGAATTTTTGGTAGCTAGCTAGGGAACGGCTGTCTTATTTCTCAGGAAAATCGTGATGTACACCTCGGCCATTACCCCGTGAGTTTTTCTGTCCACGTCCTCGTATAGGACAGGAGAGGTGTTAGGTGTTCAATAATAAGTAACTTCTGTTGTACTGTGCTGTTGCAAAGCCGGCTAGCCCAATATATGTTGTAGCACAATGTTAACTTGTAAAATGGTGTAAGCTCGAAATATGATGTTTTAAGTAAAAGCCCCACTACGATTTTGGTCTTTGATCAAAACGTTTGTTTCACCATTTTTGTTCAGAAATATTCGTATTTAGTTAGTTTTAGCCTCGTTGATGGAGGGCTTAACTCGTCATTTTTTCGCTGTAAATTTAGATCAAAGCGATATACGAATCAGCTTGATCAATTGAAGATGGACTTATTGGTGTAGAATGTAGATACATCGTGACAAGGAAAGTATAAAGTCACCCCATCGTAACTTTACAACCAGTAAACACCCCGTAATTAATTTTTCTTGTTAAGATCAAGGAACGAGCTAAGATTAAATTACAGTACATGACTATAAATATTCCAAATCAAATGCCATAATATCAAAAACAAAATTCTTTTCTTCATATACAAGTTAAACATTCCTTGATAAATCCTCTAATAAATAATTTTTTTGAGGGAAAATTCTAATAAATAATTTTTCTTCATGAGTATAATAACACTAATAAATAGTTTTTTTGAGGGAAAATTCTAATAAATTCTGTAATTAAGATAAGGTAAAAATGACGAGAGTCAAACAGTCTTTGGAAACACTCCCACGTTCATTTCCAAAACAGTCAAAATTACGCAAATACAATTCTCCCCTCTTTGTCAATAACTTCTACCACGTCCCTCAATATTCTCCACCCCTATATTTTCAACCGTTTTTACCCTCCTTTATTTTTACCCTACACCCCTCATATTCACCTCTACTATATATACAAACTGCCGCCTTTGCATAATTTTCACAATATTCATAAACCCTTCATTTTTCTCTACAAAATCCTCTGCTTCATATTTTCCTCTACCAATTCTTAGGTATTATTCTCCCTTATTATTAACACACAAAGAAAAGATAGTAGATATGGACGTGCGTAAGATGGGAATTGTTTCGGTTTTCGTCGTTGTCGTAACGATGATGTTGAGTATGCAACAAGGAGCCATGGCTTTTAAGGAGTTTAAGGTTGGTGATGGTCAAGCTTGGCATGTTCCTCATGGCAATGAGTCCTTTTATGAGATGTGGGCTTCTCAGAAAAGGTTCCATGTTGGTGATACCCTACGTAAGTTTTCTTAGCTTCTCGTTTTCTAACTTTTTTTTTACCCTAAGTTTTTCTTTGGTGAAAAAATTTGCATTATAATATATACTATGTGTTCTTGCTATTATCAAATCTGTTCGTTGTTCTTAAATTTTGATAACTGTACTAATTTCTTGCTATCATAAAATCAGCAAATTATACCATATGATGTATACGTATGTTTAGTTCGTTGTTCTTATGTTTTAATACGAAGTAATCATGTTCTTTCTATTATAGCCGTCGACCGTGTTACGAACAATAAAAAGCCGTAAATTTATCGCAAAAATATGCAAATCAGTTGAAATAATGTTTTCTGGTAATTTTTTGTCATGAAAGATCTGAACTGAGATTAATTTAGGAATTATAATCTTTTCACTATATTCACATACCAGATTATGTTGATATTGTGTGCTACTTTCCTTATATTGTGTTTGAATTCCCGTATGCAACCAAATTAACGACCATTCAATATTAAACTCGTGTTTTCAAGCTTTTGTCACGTACAAGATTGTGCTTCAATGTGTATATTAAAGTGTAATTATTGTTTTCTTTTTGATTAAATCTCGAATTATTCTTTGTTGATTTAATTTTAATTTGGCGGGCAGGATTCGAGTACAAGAATGACTCGGTATTAGCAGTGGACAAGTACGGTTACTACCATTGTAACACAAGCAAGGCCACGTCGTCGCACAATGATGGTAACACTATAATCAAGCTCGAACACCCAGGGCCATTGTACTTCATCAGTGGCACACTCAAGCATTGCCGGGCTGGCCAGAAACTCGAGGTCGATGTCATGGTTCACCCCCGTCATCCGGTGGCTGCACCGCCAGCAGCTCATGATCACCAGGCTGTGTCTCCGAGTCCAAGTCCAAGTCCAAGTGCCTCTACCAAGAAGAATTCTGGCTCACAACTTGTTGTTCAAGCTCCTTCACTTTTTGGGCTAGTTGTTGCTGCCTGTTTATTGCTTTAATTGGTTATTATTAATTATTTATGTAGGTTTTTTTTTTTTTTTTACTGAGGTTTATTAATTAATGTTGGTTTTTAGAATTTCTTTGTTCATTTGATTTGGATTGATACATTGTTATGATTTACGAGACTGGAAATCTTGTTTGCCCTAACTTTCCATAGATTTTAGATTTTTTATCCCTAAAAATCAAACTTTGCCAAATATAATAAAAACACTAACCAAAATAATTGACCCTAAAAAAAATAAGGATTTTGTTATCTCTTGTAGACGACGTTGGTATTATAGCCAGTGATCGAATCTTTGTGTTATGTTAATAAGTGTACTACTCCGATTTTCCATTTTCTTACGAAAGAAGTGGACGGAAAAGAAAGGAAATTAAGTAGCGCTTATAGACCTAGTCCTAACCCGGAAGAATAAAAAGAGAACATTAATGTTGAAACCCTGACTTTCGCCTGTACAAGAACTTAGATTATTCCGTATTACGTGGGTTTTAATTTTTCGTAGAAATGTACTCATAAGATTCTTCACGGAGAAGTTTCGCAATGATACAAATCATGGCTTGGCTGGGCGAGAAATGCTGACTGTATTGGGTGACATGGCTGCAAATGATGAGTCAGAGTCAAAACAGTCAGATGAGACAGGTGGAAGCAAGGAGAATGTTCTAGAAGTTACTGAAGGAATGGCGGCTAATGACGAGATCAGGACCACCAAATGATTAGCTGTCAGGAGTCAGAGTATTCAGAGTATCTGCTTTGGATCCTACACTCTGTCACTATCATTCTAGCATATCCATTTTCAGTCGCTTTCATAGGAGCGTCTTTAGGACAGCTCATCGTTGTACTAAGGCTCTTTCAGCCGTTGGATGATGATTGAGAGTAGTATAAATAAGGTGTAAGAGTGAGGAAGAGATCATCATGATTGTAACTCATTTCTGAACTTCTTAATCTAATCTTTCCACAGTCTTTCTCTAAATTGCTTCTATGTCTTTCTTCTCCTTCTTGCATTAGTAATATTAATAACAGTAATAATTCTAGTAATAATCTTCACAAATAATAAGTCTGTAATATTGGTCATCAGAGCCACCGTTCCTAAATTAATATGGCACCACGCATAATTCAACAACCAAATTCCGAAAACACAGATGAGAATCAACCAGTGAGACAGATGGAGGAGAGATTGATGAGAGCCATGGAAATCAGGATGCAGGCTATGGGGGAAAGCATTCAGAACAGGGCTGAAGATGCAATCTCAAGGTTGTCTGACTTGATAACAGGGCTATCCGGAGAGGTACACAGAAGGAATGGAGAGGAGACAGGCCACAGAAATGGTGGAGAAACAAGTTACTCAGGTGGACAGTCAGGTCATGGTATGAATTCTTTTCCTGCTAGAATGGCTAGGCTTGAATTTCCTAAGTTTAATGGTGAGAATGTAGAGGGCTGGTTGTTTAAGGTAGAGCAGTTTTTCTCATTAGATAACTTGTCTGAGGCATTTAAAGTTACAGTAGCATCTGTTCACATGGATTCTGTGGCTTTAGAATGGCACCAATCTTACATTAAGTCTAGAAAGAAGGAAACTTTAGAACCCCTACAGTGGTTGGAATTTAAGGAGGCTTTATTGGCTAGATTTGGTAAACCATTTGATGATCCTATGTCTGCTTTGGTCAATCTGAAACAAAATGGGAGAACTGTGTCTGAGTATCAAGGAGAATTTGATAGGTTGTTTAACAGGGTTGATTTGCCTCAGGAGTATGCTGTTAGTTGTTTCTTGGGTGGTTTGGATGATCACATCGAGTATCCATTGAGAATGTTTAAGCCTAAAACCCTGCAAGAAGCTTTTGGCTTGGCCAAAATACAGGAAGTCACCTACAACCTTCCTCATAAGGGTCAAAAACAGCCAATCTTTGCAAAGTCTCCACCTTTACTACCTACACCACATAAACCACCTCCCAAACCAGTTTTTTCTCCCAAAAATACCACTCCTTACACACCTTACAACTCACAGAGGAGGATTCAACCAGCCCAAAACCTTGGGGGAAGGCCCCAATTAACTTCACAAATGATAGATGAGAAAAGAATGAAGGGTGAATGTTTTTGGTGTCCTGAAAAATTCACTCCAGGGCATAAATGTGCTCACAGGAGGAACCAGGTGTATTTATTAGAAGCTCAGGAGGTGGAGGAGCCAATGGAGGATGAGGAAGTTGTGAATGAGGTCACTGAGGAAGAGTCGGTGGACACAGGTCAGGTGTTAGCTATGGTATCAGTCTGTGCTATGGGGGGAATTGAAAACCACTACCAGACCATGAGAGTACCCATACACAGGGGAAAAAGGACTTTACAGGCTCTAATTGACAGTGGGAGTTCACATAACTTCTTGGATATGGAAGTTGCTAAGAAACTGGGTTGTGTTACTCAGAAAGTTAAAGCCATACAGATTGCAGTAGCTGATGGCAACTCGATTTCTTGTGACTTGGTTTGTAGAAACCTCAACTGGCAGCTGCAGGGTGCTGAGTTCAAGGGAGATTTCTTCCTGATTCCTTTAGGAAACTGTGATGTAGTACTAGGAGTGCAGTGGTTAACTACACTTGGGCCTATCATATGGGACTTTCAGAAATTGACTATGGCTTTTGAGCATGAGGGGAAAACTTTTGAATGTCAAGGGGTGAAAAATGGCAGGTTACAATTAACTCAGCCTAAGGAAATGGCCAAGTTGATCAACCATCCACATCAGGTAGCAATGCTGCAAGTCAGACAGTTAGAGTCAGTGTTAACTGATGATGAATTGCACTCAATCCATGTTTATAACCACCCTTCCTCTGATACTATTCCGGTGGAGATGCAGTCACTCCTGGACAACTATGAGGATGTCTTTTGTGAGCCAAAAACTCTCCCTCCTACCAAGGGAAATCATGATCACCAAATTCCTCTGAAACATGGCTCTAACCCTGTCAACCTTAGGCCTTACAGATTGTCTGCTGTACAAAAGGACATTGTGGAGAAAATAACTCAGGAATTGTTGGATAATGGGGTAATTCAGCACAGCAACAGCCCATTTGCTTCTCCTGTAGTACTGGTTAAGAAGAAGGATGGCAGCTGGAGGATGTGCATAGACTACAGGGAGCTCAATAGCTACACAATCAAGGACAAATTTCCCATTCCATTGATTGAGGAGCTGCTAGATGAGTTGTATGGTGCCAGATATTTCACCAAACTGGATTTAAGGTCAGGGTATCATCAAATAAGGATGTTTAAGGAAGACATTCACAAAACTGCATTTAGAACCCACCATGGTCATTTCGAATTCTTGGTTATGCTCTTTGGCCTTACTAATGCACCTGCAACTTTCCAAGGCTTGATGAACACAGTATTCAAAGACTTGCTAAGGAAGAGTGTTTTGGTTTTCTTTGATGACATTCTGATCTATAGCCAGGATTGGAATAGTCATCTACAGCATGTAAGTGCAGTCTTACAGATACTAAGAGAAGAGAAGTTGTTTGTTAAAAAGAGCAAATGTAACTTTGGAGCTGTTTCTGTGGAGTATTTAGGGTATATTATATCACAGCAGGGAGTCTCTACTGATCCTAGCAAAATTCAGGCCATTAAAGAATGGCAGATGCCTACTACCACTAAACAATTGAGAGGATTTCTTGGATTGGCTGGTTACTATAGGAGATTCATCAAGAGGTTTGGAGAATTAGCTAAGCCACTCACTCAATTACTCAAGAAGGAAGGTTTTGTATGGAATGAAGCAGCTACTCATTCATTCCAGCAACTCAAGGAAGCCCTTATCAGTGCACCTGTACTAGCTTTACCAGACTTTACCAAGGAATTTGTCATTGAATCAGATGCTTCCCAGTTGGGCATTGGGGCTGTTTTAATGCAATCTGGTCATCCTATAGCTTATGTGAGCAGGGCTCTCTCTCCAAGGAATCAGTTACTATCCACCTATGACAGGGAGTTGTTGGCTATTCTATTTGCTGTCAATAAATGGCATCATTACCTGATTACTAAGCACTTCACAATAAGGACAGACCAGCAGAGCATCAAATATATTTTGGAGGGGAAAATGGCCACTCCCTTCCAACAGAAATGGGTAACCAAGTTGCTGGGGTATAATTTTTCCATTGAATACAAGAAGGGTATACAGAACAAGGTTGCAGATGCCCTCTCAAGAATACCCTGTCATCAGCTGTTAGCCATGACAGTCTCCACTGCACAATCTGATCTAATGTCTAAGATTCAGCTGTCTTGGACCCAAGACCCAGCAGTGGTACAGCTAATTCAGGAGATAACAGCCCACCCTGATTCTCACCAGTACTATTCTTGGGATAACAACCAGCTAAGGAGGAAGGGAAAGATAGTAGTTGGGAACTACATGGGGTTGAGACAAGAAATTATCAAACTATGGCATGATACACCCACTGGTGGGCATTCAGGTATTGATGCAACCATCAAAAGAGTGCAAGCTGTGTTCTACTGGAAGGGCTTAAGAAGGGATGTTAAGGAGCATGTGAGGGTCTGTCACATTTGTCAGAAAAACAAGTATGACACAGCAGCTTCACCAGGCTTACTGCAACCCCTACCTATTCCAACTACAGTATGGACCAGCATAGCCATGGACTTCATAGATGGGCTACCTAAATCAATGGGGAAGGATGTGATAATGGTGGTCATTGATAGGCTGAGTAAGTATGCTCATTTCATTCCCTTATCCCACCCCTATACTGCCACTTCAGTTGCTCAGGCTTTCTTGGATAATGTGTATAAGCTACATGGGATGCCAGAAAACATCATTTCTGATAGAGACCCTGTATTCATCAGTAATTTTTGGCAAGCTCTATTCAGTATTCATGGGGTCAGCCTTAATATGAGCACAGCCTACCATCCACAGACAGATGGGCAAAGTGAGGTACTAAACAGGTGCTTAGAGACCTACTTAAGGTGTGTAGCTGCAGAAAATACTCAGGACTGGGCCAAGTGGCTGCCATTAGCTGAGTTCTGGTATAATACTAACTACCATACAGCCATTCAGACCACTCCATTTGAGGTAATGTATGGCCAACCACCTCCCCTGCATATACCCTACATTCCAGGTGAGTCTTCTAATGACCTGGTGGACAGAAGCTTACAAGCTAGGGAGGCTGCAATCATGCTGCTGAAACATCACCTAAGCAGAGCTCAGAATAGGATGAAACAACTTGCTGATAAACACAGGAGTGAGAGAATGTTTGAGAAGGGAGATTTTGTGTATCTCAAGTTACAGCCATACAGGCAGTCATCTGTGGAAGCTAGGAAAAACCAGAAACTGTCTCCAAGGTACTTTGGACCTTACAAGGTGTTGGACAAGGTTGGTTCTGTGGCTTACAAACTTGCTCTACCACCAGGCTCACAAGTCTATCATACTTGGCACGTCTCCATGCTCAAGAAACACAGAGGAACTCTACCAGCTTCTACTTACATGCCTTCCAGAATGGACAATCCTGATGTGGTCAAATTTCCTGAAGCTATTGTAGACAGAAAAATAGCTAAAAGGAGAAACAAGGCAGTTACTATGGTGCTGATTAAATGGAAGGATCATCCTATTGAAGATGCAACCTGGGAGGAGTATGAGGAGTTGATTAAGTTATTTCCAGACATTGATTCTTGGGGTTAAGAATGCTGACTGTATTGGGTGACATGGCTGCAAATGATGAGTCAGAGTCAAAACAGTCAGATGAGACAGGTGGAAGCAAGGAGAATGTTCTAGAAGTTACTGAAGGAATGGCGGCTAATGACGAGATCAGGACCACCAAATGATTAGCTGTCAGGAGTCAGAGTATTCAGAGTATCTGCTTTGGATCCTACACTCTGTCACTATCATTCTAGCATATCCATTTTCAGTCGCTTTCATAGGAGCGTCTTTAGGACAGCTCATCGTTGTACTAAGGCTCTTTCAGCCGTTGGATGATGATTGAGAGTAGTATAAATAAGGTGTAAGAGTGAGGAAGAGATCATCATGATTGTAACTCATTTCTGAACTTCTTAATCTAATCTTTCCACAGTCTTTCTCTAAATTGCTTCTATGTCTTTCTTCTCCTTCTTGCATTAGTAATATTAATAACAGTAATAATTCTAGTAATAATCTTCACAAATAATAAGTCTGTAATATGACTTTGATTTCGAGTATGACTCTGGATTGCGTAACTGCGATTCTTGATGGCGAGACAAAAGGTGCTGATTGACGACATTCATGATTTGCCATTCTCTGATGATTTTCCGACTCCTGCTCTTTGGACATCTCCTCTTCAAAAATGGGGTTTTAACCTTTTGATCAACAAAAGGTTCATTAGGTTTCTCTAATAAGATTATTATTGTTACTTGTGGTGGACAATTAGGTGGTGACAATCACACCTAGCTAGCTGAGGGGTATATGTTAATGAGTGAAAATTATTCGGTATATATTCTCGAGATATATGCAGTTTTTGTATTCCCAAATTATTTTGACACGGATCAGATTCATTTCAATCAGAATCGTTCATATAATGATCACCTAATTTTATTCCATTCTTAATATTAAGTCGTCGAGCTTCAGTTAGTATTCCCATAAATTTAGATAACATATCCAATATAGCACAAATAGGTTTCGTGGTGTAGTTGGTTATCACGTCAGTCTAACACACTGAAGGTCCTCGGTTCGAGCCCGGGCGAAGCCATTTTTTTTAAGGCTTGGTTGGGTTATATACGTACAAAGTGTAATATATACTTTGAAAAATGTTGGAACCCTTCAACGACTGAAACCCCTTGAGTATGGAGATGCTTTCGGAATCGCCAGTACTGCTTTCGGGTTCGGCCAAGCCGCGTTCAAGTTCGGCCAAGCCAACGGTAAGACGTTCGTCTATGACTTATATGATGACAAGCAAAGATTCATCAGATACTTGAACAGGAAGCTTCGCAATCTCCACATATATGACGACTTTAATTTGAGAGTGTTGTCCACGTATTTATTCCAATTCGACTCTGACAAATGCGTAACTGCGATTCTTGATGGCGAAACTAAGGGTTTGATTGACGACATTCATGATTTACCTTGCTAGCGTGAGTGAGACGATTCCAGCAGCTCATTCGTCACCAAAAGTGTCATACCAAGTTGAGGTGAGACGTTTTATTAAACTAACGATTTAAAAGACTAATCACGAGTTTAGACATGTACAAAACGTGTCAAAATCAGACTAATTGAAAAGGGTTTCATTGTCCGTATACACTTTCTGACCAAAACTTTGTGATGTTGCAGAATCGTGCACATAATGTTTCTGAACAAGCGGGAACTTTTGTTCCAAGCTCGTACCTCACGACCAGAGGCTTTTCCTATGCACCACGATCCGCCAACATTAAGGGTACCATGATCACACTACCCCCCGCAGTGAGGCCGAGACATTTGGTAGAGCAACCATCACGTGCTATATCTTCTCTCCGAAAATGTGGATTTAACACTTTGGTCACCAAAATTTTGATCAACATACGGTTTATCAGGTTTCTTTGATTTGATTATCGGTTATGCTATCCACAACACTATGTAACCGTTTGATTATTACCTCTATATAGTGAACCATGAACGGTTGATTGAGTATCAATCTGTCACATCACTCACACGGTCACACCAGATAACGGATACTCCATGTTAATGGAGGAAAACTTTGCGATATTGTTGTGGTTTATGTAGCTTTTGTTTTCGCAAATTAAAATAGTTTTCGTTTAGTTTAGTTTTAAATATCCCACAATTTTCTAGTGAATGGTATAAAAACAATGAATTGCCAAAACACGACAAGAATGTATTCCGGTGCTTTTTAGATTTGGCGGCTGCGGATTTCATAATGAAACTTGTATTCATTTCTATCATCGGATTAGGGCATTAACAATGGATGAACTCAAATTTGAGTTTTCTATTGCCACATCACATTGCACAAAAATCGAAATATTAGAACTGAACACAACAATGGAAGAACTTGGACTAAAAACCCCACCAAATTTTTTAATCGATTCAATAATCAGATTTTGTATTTTTTATTTGGTTGGGAAAGCATAGTGGGACACTTGTCATAAATGTATAGGTTTTTGGCTCTCCTCTCCTACTTTCTTTGCTTTGACCCACGTGCCTAGCGAAAGTTTTGTGCAAACTGCCGTACGAACTGAGTTCGTATAAACGAACTGAGTTCGTTCTTATGCGGACGAACGTAGCAATGCAGTGGAGAAACTAATGTTAAGAAGTTCTTATTGACAACCCCAAGAAATAAGAATTACCATTGTGTTTGCTCTTATACCAACCAAGTTCGATATTACGAACGCGTTCTTAGGGGCCTTTTGGGAATAATAATCATTCAATTATTATATTTGTCTGCCCTTTTTATTTGTTGCATTTATACGAACCCAAAAAAAAAAAAATCGAATGAACAAGGAGAAGAAAGACGTTGCAACTTGCAAGCTTGCAACCCTAAAAGAAGATCTGCGAATGGAGTTGCCTATAGAATCGCCTCCGAGTACAGCCAAACCTACGGTAAGACCTTCGTCTATGCAATCCAAACGTAATGAAAACGCAACAACAATATTATTATTACGTACTAATTTGTTAACTTGGGGTTTAAATGTTGGTAGAAATGCCGCAATATCTTCAACCCTAGAATGAAGCGGCTCGACTCTCACTACCTAGTGAAAAATATGATACGTATCTACGGTGACGACGGCTACATGAAAAAGATCGATGAGCTTTCCGTTGCGGACTACGGAGATTTTGTATGTGTTAATGATGACAAGCAAAGATTCATCAAATACTTGCAAGAGAAGCTTCACAGCAAAGACTTTGATTTCGAATGGTTCAACTCGGCCTTATCCTACTTCGATTCTGTCAATTGCGTTACTGCGATTCTTGATGGCGAAACCAAGGGACTCATAGACGACTTTTATGATTTACCATTCCCTAAGGATGAACCGACTCACACTCCGCTTCAATGTGTTGCACATTCGGCTCCCCCGGGTTTAGTACAGCTTTTTCTTGATCGTTTTGGAACACATTTAGCCAACACGAGAACGTCTGAGTATAAGTTGCCATTGGACGATGTTCTTGATGAACCACCGTGGTATGTATAATGTATGTAAATTTTCGTTATTTTCGTGTTCATGATTAGAAGAAGAGATTAACCAATACGTACGACGATTTGAGAATTATTATTGCAGGACTTTGAAGAGACCTAATGAGTCTATCGTAGACATTATTATTAGACTTTGTGAACTTGAGCATGTAAGTGGTATTGTTTTAAGCATATAAATGTCCACGTTATATTCATATGAGTCTATTATTTTAATCAAATCGGTCATTTGGAAATGAATGTATGTTGGTATGTAGAGGGGTGTTTTGGAAACTGCGAGGATTCTTTCGCAGCATACTACAGAAGTTGAGCAAGAGTTTATCAAGTATGCCATGAAAGGTGGCGTCTTGGAAGTAGCTATATTGCTACTTGCTGCTCGAGAGAGGGTTATGCCTACGGGGTCAGCTGTCGTAAAGAAGAAGTTATTAGAAGAGATTTCTCTGCTCATTGCTGATGATTTAAGATCTGCACTGTTTGAAGAACATTATTATGGGTCGGAGACGAAGTGGATGTTTATGCAATGTATACTGGTGTTGATTGAGATATTTGACAGGGTTGGCGACAAGTTATTTACTTATCTCTGCAAAGAAGTGGTATGTATTATAAGCATTTTCCATATCCAATTTTATTCGTGTTAACGTACGATATACATAATGACATAACTTGCCACACTCATACTAGTTTCCAGTGTGGTTAATTTGAATGCGTGGTTGGGGAATTACTGTAAGTGCAAGTTGAGGATTTACGTGGTGCGCACCTTTTTACGGTGATGTCTTTTTATGTACAGATTCCAAGCTCTAAATCTGATAATGTGATTGCAACTGATATCAAATTAAAGCCCTAATTCAGGGTGCTGGTATTTGCGTGAGCTCCACGGAAAGATTCGTCTCCAATCTGACCTACAGGTTTGAAATCGAATCCAACTAGGCATTATTGTTATATCTATTTTTCGGGTTCTAATCATATTCATTACTTCCTCTGTTCGTATCAACTGTTAACCTTACGTACGATGAGTTACTTGTAGGTCTTTGCCGGAGCATTTTACGGATCAACTATTGAATTATTTGCCGGCGTATCATCATAGTGATTTCCTCGATGGGTTGCCTCTTAATGCTCCTCAAGAAATCTTATATGCTAAGGTGAGCAAGTATTATACATGTAATTGACTTAGCAAGTTAGACATAAACGACAAAAGTGAAACCTATGCATTATTTCATCTCGTTCAGACAAAATGTAACACCACTTTTTTGTCACAAATTTTGGTCACTTCGACTTATATTGTGTGACGAAATATGATGTTACATTTTGTCACAATTGTACTCTGGTTTCTTTGGAACAGGTACAAGGTCCACTTGAAGAAATAATACCTGCTGTTGATGAGCATAAATTTGTTGAGTATATCATAAGCAACATGGAAAGAGGCAGTGCCATACCTTCGACATCAGAACTGCTGAAATCTATCTGTTATCATCATTCTGATAAGTGTGCTACTGCACTTTTGGAAGGCAAAACTGGCTTAAGTATACAGCTCAATACTGCAACGGAAGACGGATTCTTCCCGTTGCATTTAGCCGCTTTAAGCTTATCTCCTAGCTTAACAGACCTATTTTTACGTCATGGGGCTCTAGCCAATGTTCAGATTGAAGGAGATCAGTTTAGATACAGAATGAGGAAAAGATTCGACGACAAACCTGCTTCACTATACGACGAGATGTTTCCTCTTCACCTTGCTCTTAAAGCTTTACGCTTTCATCCGTTTGTGAGTGAATGGACGCCAACAAAGTCCATCTTTAAGCTCATTTACATATTTTGCGTGCCAGAGCTGGTGAGTGTAACGTGTTATGTTTGGTAAACCTAGCTGAACGATGAAATAGTAGCACTTATCGCTGTTATTTTCTTGTAGAGAGGACCGTTGAAGACAATCGAATTGCTCGCATCAGATGTCACAATTGTTGAGAAAATTCTTGCAGAATGTGTACGAGATGGAAAACTTGTTGAGCTTGCGGCTTTGCTTATGGTGTCGTGGGATCTTTTGGTGCATGGGAGTGATCGCAGTGACTTAGACAATTCGTTTATTTATAAACATGTCTTGAGCCAACTAGAGAAGACATTGGAAATGGATTCAAGGTTGTCTTGCGGTAACTTTGCGGAAACGTATCAAACAATCTTGCAGAAGAAGGGAGAGTTCCTGTTTGTGTTATCACTGTTAGAAATCTACAGAGTAGCTAGGCCAAGTTTAGAGAATTATCGGTTGTCATCACAGGTCAAGGTTCGTTCATTCTAACTATATCTAAGAATGATGCATTCGTAATTTTTGGTTCTTATTTAAAAACTCGAGGTAGAAGAACTATCATCGTATATACGCTTATCGAGTTTGTTCTTTTTCTTGTGTTTGAAGGACCGGCGAAACTGTGAGATAGTATCAGATGTGTCTAATTTGCTCAAGGGTCTGGGTATCAGCTTGAAGAGAGATGAGGATTTAGATGTAGATAATATCAAGTGGTTAGTATTCTTGTTCTAGGTTGTGCTTTATTTGTACAAGTATTGTGGGAGTTTAACTCGTAAATTTCGCTCATGATCGATTGTCGTATGTTTTCTTGTTGGACACTAGTCTATCGAGCAAAGTGGAAGATGAGCTGTCAGGTTAGTCAAATAGTCGATAACATACTTGTCACCATTTTTTCGTTTGTTAACGCTTTGTGCATTTCTTTTAATAGTAGATTCATGTCTAATGTTAACAAATGAAAATAACGGAGAGAGTAGCTCTTACGAAAGTTCAAACGGTTCTGTTTAGGCTTGCCGCCGAATCATAATTCTGTTGACTATTAATGTATTGATTTTTCATCTCCTTTCCTCTTCTTACAGACCTGGTTAGTAGGAGTGAAATTGCAGCAGCTCCTTCGGCAAAAACTTCACTCCAACTTGTTAAGGTGTGATTTCAATCCAAATAGTACTTGTAATTGAATTGAGCCTGATGAAAGCTTGTGGTATATAAGTCATGTTTGTGGTATAGTACATTTAATTCATTAACAATATTTAGCGTTACGCTTTCGTCTAAAGAGCTCGTGAAAGACAAATTAAAGGATTAGGGACGTTTCAGAAACGTGTACTATGACAGTTGAACTACGAGTCTTTTATTATCTAAATTAAAGTTATTATTAGTTATTACTCACTCTCGTAGGAATTTTGTGATGTTGCAGAATGGTGAACATTATGAATCTAGAAAACCTGGAGCTTTTGTACCAAATTCGTACTCTAGAAGCTTTCTCTATGCACCACGACCCCTTAACATTAGGGGTACCATGATCACACTACATCCGGCGATGAGGCCAAGACATTTTGTAGTTCAACCATCACGTGCTATATCTTCTCTACCAAAATGGGGATTTAACACTTTGGTCACCAAAAGTTTGATCAACAAATGGTTTATCAGGTTTCTTTGATTTGATTATTATATATTATAATTAATGGGTATACAATGTTTAGCTAATTGTCACACCTAGAGACGGGTATACGTCAATGAGGGAATATATATGCAATTTTCGTATCCTAACAACATTATGACGAGCAATTTGTATTGTTTTGATGAGTCATGTGCTTGTGAGTTCGTGACATAGTAAGCATCGGGTAGTTGGAACAAGTTCTGATCTCCTGATTTTAACAAAAGGGACCTAGCTAGTACACATATTCAATGTTTTTAACTGTCTAAACGAAGATTTAAATTTATTGCTCTACGATTTTTATTACGAACTCAATGATTTTAACTAATGCACTATGACTGAATAAGATACGTGTTAATTGGTTTTGACCATACATTCAACAATTTACTAAAATATGAGGATCAAGGTTGGCCTAGTGGTTAAGAACTCAACCTGCCTGGGGGACGTCCGGGTTCAAATCCTCATACCCCACCCCCGCAACATTAGTTGCTCCTTTGTACCAAAACAAAAACAATTTACTAAAATATAGAAATGCTCGGCAGTTCTAACTATATGCTACTCATTAACTTTGATCAATTACTCAACGATTTTCCCCTAGTAAAAAGGAGTGCTGATTTTGCCAAGGCAAATTTAAGTAACTCTCCATTATACTCAACGATCTGAATGACACTAGCATATAAATAGTCCCGAGGATATGTAATTATTTTCCCCAAAGTTCGTTAAATGTTTTGATGAAGTGCGGAGTATACACTTTAAATGTTTCTTGTTTGGATTTTCTAAAAATTGTTGAAAGTGTATATCTCAATTTTTTTTTGTTTATATGCCACAAAATGAAATCACATATGTCATAGTTTTGATAAAATAAAAATAAAAACAAAAATTGCACGGATAAAAGATAACCTTAAAGCACTAGTAAACCATGATAAAAGATAGTTGGGGCATGATAATAAAATGAATATGCGCGTGAATTTATGAAGGCGTCAATGCACATGATTTTATTAGGTCACCAATAAACCATTTTATAAAATAGTTGGGACATGAAAAATGGAATGAAAAACAAATGTGAGTATTTTATTGATGCCTCTAGACACTATAAATATTAGTTTCTAAATATGCTTTAGTAGGAAGCGTATACTATATTGCTAACAATTGAAGAAATAGAGTAATACTTAAAAACTCAATAGAAAGAAAATGGAGAGAAGCTCACTCAAGATGCTTGCCCCAGCTCTCTTTGTGCTACTCCTCTTGAGTTTCATGGGTATGTATGATCGAACTCTAAGAGCCTGTTTGGCCAAATTTTTCGAAATCTGTTTCTATTTTTCATAATCAGTTTCTTTAAAAACTGGTTTTTGAAAAAATGATGAGTGTTTGGTTCAACATTTTACAAAAGCACTTTCATTTGTTAATGTAATCTTTTTTATATTTTTGTCAAATTAAAAATATCTCACAAAAGGAGTATTTTTAGAGAAATAGAAACAGAAACACTAATTTGGTGTTTCTGCTTTTGGGGGTCAATATTTAGAAAAATGCTTTTATTAAATAGTTTAGAACTTCTAAAAAACACTATGTTTGGCCAAGGTTATAATTTTTGGGAGTAAAAACACTTTGAAAAACTAGGCCAAACACATACTAAGTTAGCTTCTGCTATACGATTATCATTTATGCTGCATGCTTAGCTTCTTATCTAAGGTATAATCTAATATTAACTCCTGCATGTATGTATATTTTAGGTGAGGTGCTAGGGTCGAGGATGGGGATCTTGAAGGAAATGCCAGAAGATCATGAGAAATACTCAATGAAGCAAGTGGCTGAAGTGGTGGCGGAAGTGGCAATAATGGCGGCGAATAATGGAAACGTGAACCTGAAGAAAGCTCTCCTCCGAGCAGAGACGTTGCAATGCGCGGATGAGGGTGACTATTGTAACACCCTTACCGGACCAAATTGTTGTTCAGGTATTGCGTGTGTCCAGGCCCCTCTTGCTGGTGGCGTATGTCACAAGTGGTGAAAATATATATCACACTCGCTCGGACGATCCTATGTCATGGGGTGTACTGTGACTCTCAGTTGTATGTGGATCGGACTTGTGTTCGAGTCCATGCGTGCATGTTGTTTTATAAGTTTATAATTAGCCGCGAGAATAAGGTCATATCTCTGTCCCTAGAGTGTAGAGTATGATGTTTGTCATTATCCGGCCCTTAATTAATTACTACTACGTTAATCATATAATTGATTAACTTGTGTTCCTTTGTTATTTGCTCTTTTATTTTCAAATCCCGTTTAGACATCATTTCGGAAATTTAAGGTAGTGATCAATGAGTATCTAATTAAATAGTATGGAATGAAACGGAAGATCGAAGGTGGACCCCAGCATGTATAATATAGGTTACAAACGATGTCAATATAAAACTTTGTTGTTGTCGTAGAACTATAGAGGTAGTGCTAGCTAGTAGGTACAATAGTGTTGAAACCACTAAACAAAATTCAGGAGACATTAATACACGATGACCCTTGTACCATGATTAAGTGGTGCGTGGTGGTACGTTGGAGCAACCATAAATGGTGAAAATAATAAAGAGTAGTGGTGAAAATGAAAACAGATTGAAAATAAGTAATGAGTGTGGTCAAAATGAAAACACGATGAAAATAAATAAACGTACCACCACGCACCACTTATGAGTAATTTGTATTCTAAGCATCAGTATATGAGTCAATGAACTTATGTTACAATGTTTTACTCCCTCCATGCCAAAATATATGACGTTTTCAAGTTACGAGGCAAGTTTTGACTTTCAATTTCATGAAAAAATATCTTGTCAAAAATTATAAAAATTATACCATTGGATTCGTTATGAAATGTAGTTTCACATGATCATAATTTCATAATTTTTACTCTTATATTTTGAGAGATATCGAAGTTCAAATAAGTGTCTCGTAACTCGAAAACGTCATATATTTTGAAATGGAGGGAGTAACAAATTATTCTTCTGAATATTTATGCTAAAAACAAACGTATGGATTCAGTGAATCGAAAAAGTTTGTGTACTCGATAATTTTAAGTTTTTAATTCTATACATCAAATTACCCGAAACCAAAGTGAGTTATCGCATCACGGTCACCGGTTATGTAATTATTTGCCGATTAACCCGTTTTTATAACCCGAAAACTGAATACTCCACTGTACTAAAGAGTAAAACCTTATCCTTCACGCTACCAGTCTACTTCATCTGCTTTCCTTCATTTTATCTCCACATACCCGCGCCTTCATTTGCAACGTCCCAACTAATTTCCCAGGTAAACTTCCCTTATCTTCCCTTTTTTTTTTTTAATCTGTTGTTCTTGAACCATAATCACTGTTGTTATGTCATTTTATCCCCATCTTATACTATGATATGATATTAACTTTGTGTATGTAATTAATTGTTGAATTTCTATGTCGTTTTGCTGTTCCAAAGTTTTAATCTTTTATTGCACCCAAATGAAAAGTTGTAAACTTTATGGTTTCTTGGTTGTGTAATTGCCATGAAATGGAAGATATAATGGTGTTATGCCCACTGAAACTTGTAAAGTTTCTGTGAAATGTTGTTGTAGAAATGAATCGTGTAGCTGAAGTTTATACTTGGTTTTAATTGATTATTAGTGTTACTGTGAATTTATGATAATAATTGGGAGTTTTAAGGTCATTTTTGCAGAATAGGCTATAAAACTAATTGTAAAATCTTACAATAGTTAGTGGAATTCATGAAATTCAGCTACCCCATTTGATAAATTACCCTCTTCATCCCCGGTTTGCCACCCTATGAATGATTTGGGGTCGGCTAACATGAACCATCATATGGTACTGACGAGAAATCGAGGATGTGTAATGTGTTCGAATATGAAATGTTGTAGAGTACTAGTGTGTAGCATTGGTGTAAATGAATCCGATTCTCTATTCAAATTGAAGGCTTTTGTTTAATGGCATGGAATCTGAAGGTGGATGTATTTTCTTCATGAGCAGTGCTGTAAATAAATGGCATCAAGTTATGTCACCATGTCTGCAATTGGCTCTTTGATATCGGGAAGCAGCTCATTTGATAAGAAACTGTTGGGATCATCACAAAAGTTATCGTCTTTGGACTGCATATCTTCTACTTCCTTGAGAGGTAGTACAAGTAATGTTGCCCTTGGTAGAAGGGGTTCGTTCAGAGTTCAGGCGGCAACAAAGAAATTGCATTTTAACAAGAATGGTGCTGCTATTAGGAAATTGCAGGTTAGGCTTATGGTTTGGTCATCAAAATGATTGAGCAATGTTATGTGTGTGTGTTGGTGTTGTCTTCTGACATATTTTCGGTAATGTTCAAATTCAGGCAGGTGTGAACAAGCTTGCTGATTTGGTGGGTGTTACCCTTGGCCCTAAAGGAAGGAATGTGGTTCTACAGAGCAAGTATGGTTCTCCTAAAATTGTAAATGATGGTGTAACTGTGGCTAAGGAGGTATGTACTTTGGATAACTGTACTGTTCTAAACATCTTATGCTCATTTTGATGCATCAAATAATTTAGTTTTTTGCCCCCACGCCATAATTTTGATTGAGTTCTGTTAATGACGTGTCGGGACCTGTCTTACCCCTCTTTTATGACTTTATTGTGTTGAAATTCAGCTGTATGTCTCCTCAAAGTAGCGCTGCTTATCGCTGAACCAAAAGTATCTTGTGATAGGTTTATTTGGAGTTGAGTAGCTAATGATGTTTAGTTGGATGATTTGACATCCAGGTCGAACTGGAAGATCCTGTTGAAAACATTGGAGCACAGCTTGTAAGGCAAGCTGCTTCTAAAACAAATGATTTAGCCGGAGATGGAACCACTACATCTGTAGTCTTGGCACAAGGATTGATCGCTGAAGGCGTGAAGGTGTGATGATTAGTATACTCTGTCTGTGCTATTCATTTCTACTATACCTGGCATTGAATTATTTCCTCACTAAGCAGCCATTTTATGTTCCAGATTGTGTTAGCTGGAGCAAATCCTATTCAGGTAGCCAAGGGCATTGAGATCACTGCCAAGCGTTTAGTGTCCGAGTTGAAATTGATGTCCAAAGAAGTAAGCTCTGCTCATATCTAATGTCTGAATACTACCTTCAAAATAATTTTGTTATTAGAATTTGGAAGCCAGAAAAATATGATATGCTGATGTGAAACACAGGTGGAAGACAAAGAACTTGCAGATGTGGCTGCTGTTAGTGCAGGCAACAACTACGAAATAGGGAATATGATTGCTGATGCCATGGGAAAAGTTGGTCGCAAGGGTGTAGTAACTCTTGAGGAGGGAACAGGTGCGACCGACAGCTTGTACGTTGTGGAAGGAATGCAGTTTGATCGTGGCTACATCTCTCCATACTTTGTCACTGACAGTGAAAAAATGGTTGCTGAATATGAAAACTGTAAGGTAGATGTCCAAATTTACTTACATTTGTGGATCTTATATTCATGTTGCCTTTACTCTCTTTAAGTCGTCAGAGGGACGCAATTATATTCTGTTCTGGCTTTGCAGTTGCTTCTGGTTGATCAAAAGATTACAAATGCGAGGGATCTTGTCAATGTCCTGGAAGATGCAATTAAGAACAATTTAGCAATTCTGGTAATTGCTGAAGATATTGAACAAGAACCTCTTGCTACACTAGTCGTAAACAAGCTCAGAGGATCACTTAAGATTGCTGCTATGAAACAACCGGGATTTGGAGACCGAAAGCACCAATATATTGATGATATTGCTACCCTCACTGGAGGTTGCTGATTCTCCAGAATCTATTCCTTTCTTACTCATGTTTTTCCTTTGACATATCTGGATTTAACCTGGCTTATCAACAGGAACTGTGATCAGAGATGATGTTGGATTGTTCTTGGATAAAGTGGGTTCGGAGGTTTTGGGACATGCTGCTAAAATAGTTCTAACTAAGGAGACGGCTACCATTGTTGGGGATGGGAGCACACAAGAAGCCGTTCTTACGAGAATTTCCCAAATTAAGAAGCAAGCTGAGGTCAGAGTCTTACACTATTGTATGTTCTGTTTAGAACTTATTGTGACAAACTTTCAAATTAACAATGGCTATTGGTTTCCAGGACGCCGACACAGAGTATGAAAAAAGTAAATTGAATGAAAGAATTGCAAAATTGACCAGTGGGGTTGCTGTTATCCAGGTAGTACTCTTGAACTAAGAAAATTTCATATTTCTACCTTCTAAATGGTGCTCACCGACTGTTCAACTAATTTAGACAGCATCCTTTCTATCTTTGTGATATCACGCACAGGTTGGAGCAAGAACTGAGACTGAGCTCAAGGAGAGGAAGCTGAGAGTTGAAGATGCTCTTAATGCAACAAAGGTATCCTGTTCATTTGATCTCATCATAATGGCACTGTATTTGTACCATCTATATCCAAAAAAAGGGAGAAAGCGAGAAAACTGTAGTGGCACCTTAAGGAAAGTCGTAAAGCGATTTGCTAACTCTAAAATTCATTGCCAGGCAGCAGTAGAAGAAGGTATTGTTGTTGGTGGAGGATGCACCTTGTTGCGTCTTTCATCTAAAGTGGATGCTATCAAGGAGACTCTTGATAATGAAGAGCAAAAGGTTCAGTCTAAAATTTCTCAGGCCCCCTACTATATGACTATTAGTCACCTATCAATTCCTCTTTGCAACGGCTCGATTGATATTGACTGCTCTTATTACTTTTCAGCTTGGAGCAGATATTGTGAAAAGAGCGCTTACATATCCTTTGGACCTGATTGCCAAGAATGCAGGAGTCAATGGAGCTGTTGTAACTGAGAAGGTACAGATGAAGGTTTTCTGTTAATTTCATGATGAAAATGTGTATCAGCAAATTAAAAAGGATTAAAACTAGGATTCCACTCCAGGTGCTCTCTAATGACAACAAGAATTTTGGTTACAACGCGGCAACTGGAAAATACGAGGATCTCATGGCTGCTGGCATCATCGATCCCACCAAGGTTTGATACATTTAGTTCTGAGTTTGCTTTTTATGCTTGAGACTGATTACTCGAACCAATATCCTTGTGCAATATCTTAATGTACTACAATCTGCACCACCTTTTGCATTGTATGGCATCTACTGAGACTTATCGCGAACAACTGTTTTGATACCAAAGGTGGTGAGATGTTGCTTGGAGCATGCTGCTTCTGTAGCAAAGACATTCCTCACATCAGATGCGGTGGTGACTGAGATCCCAGAGCCCGAGCCCATGCCTATGGCAAACCCAATGGACAACTCAGGTGCGGTGTTGTACTTTATTTGTGGATGAGATTTCAGATTGATTTCGTGTTTTGATCATGATGACATACCTGATACCTGTTTACATTCTTTTTTTTCGTTTTGAATTCGCAGGTTATTAATTCTAAGTTCTGGCTTCACCACAAGTCATGAACCGTAGAGAATATCATCCTCAAGTATTCAGACTGCAATGTATAATGCAGCATCAAAGGTTGAAGCTCTTGATGGTGCAAAGAAATCTCGAGAATCAAGTTTAGCAGCCTGCGATTCTTATATTAACGACGATGATACGGGCTTTTATCCTTCTGTTTACTTTATCAGGATAATGGCAAGATTGAGCGTAGATCAGGCAACTGTAGGTGGTCATTCCAGGGTGTAATACTAACCTGTCCCAATTTTGAGTAGAATAAAAATGGGGTTTTTGTCAGAATAGATTATTTTTCGTCACCGTTGGTTTCGTTAATCAGACTTAAATAGATTGGACCTATATCGGCCCAGTTTATCCCATGTTGGCCCAATCCCAAAGGTCTCTTTTCGAGACTCAAAATCGACACAACACCAATTTACAATCCCGATTAAGGCCGAACTAAAACTTTAGTAAGAGGGGTGGTAACTGGGAGAGGTCGTGTACAATTAAGTTGTTTTATCTTTTTATATGTAAACCCACAAGACGGTCGCAAATCTCGATATTTGGAAACACCAAATCCTTCCGACAGTTACATATGCAAATTCGGACAATCTCCCAACTTGTTATTTTCTTGTTAGTGTCACTAAAAAATGACAGCATAACTTACTTTATAGAGTCTGGACTCTGGAGTCATCATTTTGAAGTATAATTGCAACTTCCAGGTTCCAAGTATATGATGACCTAGTGATTAGTATATAACATAAAACTTGCATCACAAGTTCCTTATTATATTTGCACAGTTGTACGTTAAAGCTTACTAACCCCAATCACCAAACACAAAATCCACAAAAAGAAGGTTTAGTAATGCCACTATATAAGTCGATTATTTGGAGTAAATATTAATGTAATAATTGTCCTTTTGGTTCATATACTATTATATTACAACGTGATGCATGATTTCGAAAGGCGTTTGTTCTCTAATTTATATAATTATATTCATGCTAGGACACCTGAGACACTTTAGTGGAGTATTTAGTGGAAGTATGGTACTATAGTAGTCTATATAATTTTGTTTTAGCTAAAAAAAAATATGTATTAAAAGACCTAAACCATATGATTGTGATTCATGCAGCAAGATTTTGCTAGATATTCTTCATATGCACTTTCCTTCACACTTCCACTTCAATTTCAATTTAAGAAACCACCTAAATGCATCGTCGAATTGATTGAGTTGATATAGAGCTCAACTAATTTAGGTTGAGGCCGGTCTCGTGTTCAAACACTTTAGGGACTAGGCCATCATTCCTATTTAGTTCGCTGCTAAACGAAGACGGGAGCAGCCGCTGAACTCGAGGTGGCTCTTTTATCACAGGAGAGGAGCATGTTCGAACACTTTTAGGGAGCGTCAGATCCAATGGTGATCAAACGGGATATGAGCGAGGCAGGTAGGTCAGAGGATCAGAGGAGTGGACAAACGATGTTAGATAAAATGCACAGCATTAAAACTCACAATCTATTAAATATATCGTTATACTAATTAAGGTCGTGAAAGAATATTTGCACTTCTGTTCAAATAGGTCAAATGGTCAATACTGTGTTATTAGGGAAAAAAAAAATATTACAACGATTACATAAGTATTGAATTTTCATGATTCGAACTTTAGATATCAGATTAATACGGAGTAGTACTACCTTAAATCCGGCAGTTCGGTTCAGAAGAAAAAAAATCTTTTAGTTGCATAGGTATTCAATTCTAATCTATTTTTATTAACTTGCTATGTATATGTACTAACTTGCGGGGGTGTTTCATCCACGAAATCAAATAGCACCCATATTACAAAAATATTATGTCAATGTAATGGACTAATGTCAAACGTCTAGAAATAACAATGACTCATAGAATATTTTGCTAATTTAATCAATAACTCGATAGCACACGACAATTCTAAAATAGGACATTATTGCTTGGGACGTAGACATCAAATCGTTGAGTACAATAATGCGAAATTTGGAAGAAATTTCATATACATACGTAGTCGACTGGACGTCAATTCGTCATCGATCAATTATATGGAGAAAGACATATTCATATATGTAACCATACTAAGAAACAAAACTTGCTATCAAACATTCAAACTGTTCAAAATGCGAAAATGATCAATCAGAAAAAGGGTTCATCGTCCGTACATGACTCATCAGTGAACCTCGCTGGAACCAAATTAAAGATGCTATGTATGTAGGTAGGGAAAAAAGCTGATAAATATTCTCACAGATAACCAGTAATAGTCATACGGAGTATATCCTACAGCCTGGCTCCTAAGAACTGGGACGACGTATCAATATGATACGGTAAGAAGTTTCAGGTGTAATTGTTGCGTACTCGGGTATTTTCTTTGCAATCCGTAATATGGTCGCCAAATACCAAAGGTTATTAATAGAATTATAACGTGCACAATATTGGAATCTCATAAACTCACTATAACTCGTAATAATAACTTGCTTACAATGACCTTGGGGTAGACCTCTATTTATACTATTACAAAGACTTGACCCTTACGAAACCTATCTCGTAACATATTCCTAAACACATATTCTAGTATATTACGTATTCCTAAACACACAACATTCCTTAACCGGAATTATCCGGAATTCTCCATAATCCTCTATTAGTTATTATTATTCCGCAACGACAACAAGTTGTAGTTTTTAAAATGATTTGGGGTCGGTTCACATGATGCAACAATCACTGGCCCTCTCCAGCCAGCCAATGGTAAGCACATCGTATGTACTCCGTATAGTAGAAATTGATCGACCCCCAAAATTGACATTTTTTAGGGTGCTGCATAAACAAAATAGTTAACAGTATTAGAAAGAGTTTTGCGCGTCCTCAGTCATACAATTTTTTTTATTTTTTTTTTTTTTTTTTTTTAGTTTTGGCTCTTCTTTTATGTGTGAATTGTGGGCCTCGAGTGAAAAACTTGTTATTTTGTTAGTCTAGCATTACTCTACTTTTAACTCCGAATTCGCATAATGACAATTGCACACAAAATATGATCGAGGGGCCTCCAAAATTTCTTTCCAATCTTTGGCCTTATTAAATTACTCATTCCAGCCAAAAGTGGATTGGCCCATATAAAGATTATTTGTTAGTTAGATGACAATAAAATGGAACGAAAAATATAGGGTCATCACCTATAATCTTATATCTTTTTGTTTAGTAGTGACAAAGTCATGACTTGATACCACTAAACAATTACTCATATCATTATTAATGTTAAGTGACTCCAATTGTACCTAATTACATTGGCCAGTACAAACTTGACTCAACATATATGATGGCTAAATGTACACTAACACTATAGTAATAATGTGATGTAAGAATAATGGCATTAGGGACAATCAGGGACATATGACTTATCATTAATGTCATCATTATAATGGCACTACTCTTAAGAATTACTCGTATGTTGTTTGTTATTTTCTGATTAAAGGGCACGTACTATACTTAACCCTAAATTAAGGATTTTGCTATAGTTAGCCCTTAGGGCTAACTATAAGCCTTAAATACTGCTTTGATTAATGCAAATTCCCATAATTAATAAACAATTAAACATAAAAAACAATTAAAAAAAACAAAGATAATTAATTACTTCCTACATATGTCAGACATATCTCTCTCTTTTATTTCATTCCCCTCTCATCCACCTTGGTTGTGTAGACACCATTGATTCCGGCACCTAGCTACAACCATACCCATACCACCGGAGACAACTACGACCACCAGTAGACCCCCAAAAATTACACATGAGCACCCATAATCGCTGCACAACAATCGTAGCCGCCCCACACAACTGGAAAAAGGGTTTAGGGTTCCGTTTCCCGGCGCCGCTAACGCGGCGCCGGGAAACGGAACCCTAAACCCTTTTTTCGGACACCTTAACAACAACAATTCATTTTTAAATTAAATGTTTTAGGGTTCGCCACACCCATACCTAGGGTGTCTTTTTTTTTTATCGCCGGCGAAGCCGGCGGTTAGCCTCCATGGATGAGGCAACGTGGAAATGTGCGCTTGTGGGTGGCGGTGTTGGTGGAGTCGTGGATGGAAGTGCAGCGTGAGACTTAAATCGGGTTGTGAGGTGGGAGGTGGAGGTGAAAGTAGATGGGAGTATATTAGTTTATTAAGCCCCTAATTAATTAGTTTCTTGAAAATTACATAATTTAATACACTAATTAAGGCTTATAGTTAGCCCTAAGGGCTAACTATAGCATAACCCTTAAATTAATTCATGCTCAAGAGTCGGATAAACTATTGTATCGACTAACATTTAATTTTGCTTCTTAAATGTTCAAAACAGATGTCAATCATATCCAAGCCGCTTCTAAAGAAACATTATTAACGACAGAATTTTATCCATCTTGAAGTGAATATATTACAAAATTCCGCTTGTTATTAAGCTTACTTGTTCACATGTGATGTAAGTATGGTCTATTGGTCCCTAATGTTAGTAGGATATAGGGTTCGATTGTTCGAAAACCATAACCACCAATAAAGAAACAAAATATTTATAGCGACTCCGAGCAAAATCTCATTGCCACTCTATGTAACACCCCGGCTCATCGCCTGAGCCGGAAGTAGTCACCTATGGCAGCTCGCCAGGCTGTGAGCTGACCTCACAGACCAATACGGGTCCTTTCGGCGCATTTTGACCTCACTCATGCGCACCCTGGGAACTTCCCAGGAGGTCACCCATCCTGATATTGCTCTCAGTCAAGCACGCTTAACTTTGGAGTTCTTATCAGATTGGCTTCCTAAAAGAAAAGTCGACTTTGTTGGTATGAGTAGCACTATCAATCCTATCATATGAGCCCTTAAGCTCTTAGGAACTTCCTGTGAAATCTGGGCTATTACACTATCAATCCTATCATATGAGCCCTTAATCTCTTAGGAACTTCCTGTGAAATCTGGGGTATTACACTCTAGGTAACATACAAAGCTTGTTTCGCTGCCAATGTTTGTTTTCACCTCTACTCCAAATGTTGATTGTCAGCAATTTAAATACTTGTAATAGTCTACGGTCATTGTCATGGGCCATATCTTTCAGCAATGTTTTATATTCTTATAAAAGTACTAAATGTGTCACCTTTCAGTGAAATAAGTGATACATCTATATAAGTCTGTTTTACTGTAAATCTCCACGAGACCACGAGAAAACATTTTAGTAATATCTGATCAATCAATAACCTCTTTAAAGACTGTTAAAAAAAATTCAATTATCGACATAGGATACACCTAATAGCTCACAACACCAAAAAGAATCTTTAATGAAGTCATACATGTGTGCTCTCCGTCATGCATTTATTTGGATGTGGAGAACAGCCCAGGACAAGCAAGCAGAAAACTTTGCCTATAAATTATTTTGACAGTTGCCACGGGTAATAAAGCGGGAAGAACAAAACAAATATTCGTACGTAGTAGGAAGAGAGCTTTGTAATTTGCTTAGAATGGTATCATTTGGTAGTAATGGATCACATTTTTAATCAAACAAGCACGTATTCAATTTGCAGAGTAGTTAAAATGGATAGGATTTCCATGAATAGATGTTGTCAATTGATTGTACGGAGTACTTAAAAAACAGAAACCACAACTCATATAGTAGTAATCAATTACTCGTTCTGTTTTGTGAACGTTTTGACGTTTCATCATTCACCGTTTCCATTCATTCAGAGTATTTCTACAAATGATTCGTAACGACACAATTACCCTCGTATAAAATTACGGAGTACTCGTATTGAATAGAGTATCAGCGAAAAGGTTGTGAAAGTGAAACCTTAGATGACTGACGATTGGGGTCCTGTCATTGGACAAATACTCCGTATATTTGTTTGGAGTTTCTCGGATTATAAATTATAAATCTTCAGAATTAGTTGTGGCTGCTCTTTAGTTGTCCAGGCAAGTACTGTTCTCTTCCCTGTTTGGCTGTTTACCATCAATTCATCACGTCCGCCTAGTACCCCCTCATTCACGTATATAGATTGGAGTTGTATACTTTTATGTACTCCGTATGTATCTACATGTAATAATGGTTTTTCCATTAAGAGTATTGTTTTATTTTGAGGCGATTATGGCATACGGATGTAAACGTTAGCACCCAAATATGATATGTAAGTATGTATGTAATACCGCCATAATAAATCGCCTTGTCATGAATTAGTTCAGAACTCATCACCACATTTTTCACTCTTAAATCGCCAGCATTTTCATATTTTAATTTGGACGATAGAATAGATTTTCGAATTACCTTGTTTTCCTAGTTATTTTCGGACACAATCACACAACCTATGCAATTTGTGTTTCCGTTTGGTTTATTACCATTTTTTCCCTGCCTTTTGTTGATTCTTGTACTTATTGAATCAATTCAGGTCAATTAATCTTATGATTGAAATAATGGTCGTTATCTACAAACAAGTATGTTTGATGAATCATTAACATTTTGTAAAAGGGAAAGGTTGATTAATCTTTTAATTGAAATAATGGTCGCATTCTACAAACAAGTATGTTTGATGAAATACACGTACAATATAACGATTGAATTGGTTTCTACGTATGAGGCCAATTATAAAGTCATTATCACAGATGTAAAATTAATAAAAAACTTGTCCGCATAAAAATTAGCAATATTATAAGCTGTGAGACCACATTTGCACCGAAATACTAATGAATACAGTATCTGAAAAATATTTTGTTCGACACGTACATGGAGTAGAGGAGGCCAGCATAATATCTCAGCAATTCGGCATTTATGCCACTTTCAGAGAATATCTCACCTCATATGCCAGGAATTGATAGACTGATAGTGAGCCTTTTTATTGTTGTGTACTTGTACTCCTAAAAACAATTTACTCGCATACTCGAGCCCTTAACTTTTAACTTTATGAGACGGTTTTATAGTAAGATAGATACAGTATAGATGCAGAGTAACAATTATTTTTAATAATAAAAAACCTCGCATTTTTGTGTTTTATGAATCTAGATCAAATATACATCTAAAACTAGCTAGATACCGGAACTAAAATACCGAGGAGCATTTTCCTTATTCTCCAATCTTATATCTTTTTTTTTAAATAACCGATCTTATATCATTATTATTGTACAATAAGTGTTTGTCTTTAGATTGTTACCCTTGCAATATTTACTTCAATATCAAAAATTAAATAACTGCAAAAGTTCATTTAGAATCACATCCTGATATTTTTTAACTTGTAGAAATAGACAGCTTATTATTAGTCTAGTGAAATGATAACGACATTAGTATTAAATCAATAGTCAATAGTATATTAGGAAT